>CM034149.1:69439779-70902873 GCA_019776745.2 Taxus chinensis
AGGAACAATATAATCTAGGAATAAGGTGCCCATGGTGGGATGCCTCAAATAGTGATAATGTGACGCTCGTGTACAAACTTAAGGCATAAGTGAACTATGGATGGCATGGCTTTAGCGGTCCTAATCTAAAGGAGTCCTAAGACCATGTCACAATGTGTAACTATAGATCCAAGAGAGAAAGGAATAGAGATAGTGAGGGGCCCAACAATGATGGGAAGAATGACATTCCCATGAGAAGTAGGTGATCTATGGGTCATCTGAGATAATGGAAAATCGATAGCTTGAAAGAGTAATTTTGAACATGCATTACACTTCATAAGTAGGATGCACCATAACATTGTTAATAACGATGAATACCAATAGAAGCATCAATGTGTAATCTATGTGATGAAAAATAGGCATGAAAATTAGCATCAATAAAAGTAATAACAAGTGAAGGAATATCAGTAGTACCAACAAGAAATACAAGAGGATGATCTAAAGATGGAGGATGAACAACATGATAAGCATGATTCAAAGAGGATTCATGAGCTGATTTTTCATGCTTAGGTAGTGGATCATTGAATATTTTAAGATTTCCATTGTCATTAGTAGATTTATAAATAGAAATAGTAGATTCAAGCAACTCAATGTCATGATTGTCAATCAGATCTTGGATTAAATGTCTAAGCTTGAAACACCTGATAGTAGAATGACCATTACATCTATGGTAATCACAATGTGCATTTTCATCAAAGTTCTTTCCATGAGGCCTATTAGGATCTAGCTCAAGAGGATCCAGAAGAGAAATCAAATTGCTTTCTATGAGTTGAGGTAACAATATATGTGGTGGATATGACAATCTAGTAAAAATGTGTCATGTAGGTTGTAATTGAATCTTTGTGGGTTGAGATATAGCATTGACAGTAGGCTTATATTCACTAGGATTTCCCTTAAAGGAATATTTTCTTGGGAACTTGTTAGTAGATTGATCAAAAATTTTAACACCATATTTAAGTTTTCCCAAAGAAAGTAACTTGATTTCACGGTTTTTTTGAGTATGACATTGATGATAAAAAGAGTGAAAGGATTCAAAGAGCACACGTTATTGTAAAGGAGGTAATAGACTTTGGAGAAAGATATGTAATTCATATTCAGCTAATACATTGTTCAATTTTAGAAAGATTATTCTTGTAGCGCAAAACATAGTCACTAATATGTTCATTAGAGCTTTTCCTTATTTTAGCCATTTCTGCATATGATATTTTCTTTTTGATATTCATAGAAAAGTGAGCCAAAAACAAATTTTCTAGAGGAGTAAAAGATGTAATAGATTGCAAAGGATAAGTCATAAAACTATCGCAAAGCATAGTCCTGTAAGGTCTCAAGAAATAACTTGGTCAATAGTATGTCATCACAAGCATAATCTAAGCATGCAACATGAAATGATCTAAGGTGTTCTTAGGGATCTCCATGGCCATCAAAGAGAGGAAACTTAGGTGAGGAAACATTGGAAGGAAGTGGATAAGAAGAAACCTCAGGTGCGAAGAGGACTATGAAAGAAGAAGTGAAGAATCAAGAGATGAGAAGAAGAGGAAGAGGACATGTTGTAATTGACTAATTTGAGCATGCAAAGCATGATACAAAGATTCTAAGGCACGAGTTCCTAAATAAGTGCTAGGTTGGATATGGGAAAGGATGGGGGAAGAAAGTGAGTGTGCTGGGTGTGGAAATAGGCATATGAATAGTGGATATCCCCATAGTGGTAGGGGAGGAAGAAGATGGAATATAAGAGGTGATAGTATTAGAGGATATCCAAGGTATGAACCATACTAACAATGATCAAAATTATCTAATAACCTGACAACGCATGCTATGGATGTAGATTATATGCACGACTAAGGACATTGTTACATGAGTAATTGTGTACATAATGTAGAACAAATCATGACTTAGGTTCCTTAGATCTATGATGCCAAGAGGAGTATTTGTATGTATTGTATCCATCATTAGTATTTTCAGTCATAAGAATCCAACAACTATATTCATGGATATGGAGCAACCAATTCTTTGATGGACGAGGATCCAAATTGGCATAAAATAAAGGAATGAGTCAAGGATCCTCGTTCAAACCCTTCAAGATGTATTTCATGCATAAAATTGAAATGATGCGGGTATGTGCAAGGAGGACTATTATATCTAAGTTATCAGATAACAAATGAACATAAAATGATATATGACATGCATCATGGTCAAACGTAATGAGATTGACGCTTAGTTCTAGTTAGACACAATGTGAGACATACTGTAAGCTAAATATTTATCAGAAGATTAGATTCAATAGATCATAACTTTGCAATGCAAGACTGATTCCGTTATAATGCAGCTAGGATAAGAAATCTGAGATGACGATTAGAAGAATTATCTTGTATCTCATAATCGAATCAAGTTGGGCTGAACCAACTGAGAGGTAGGTTAGATTTGGATCAAGAGTGAAGCTTACATCTACATTAAAATATGGTTACATCTGATAAGGCAATGGACATCCTACATAATAGGATAGCCAAAAATAACCCTATATTAGTGCTTGATGGACAACAGACATGATCACCAAACTATATATATTATTGGTACAACAATAAGTGTTTAGAATCATGGGCAATTAGTGTTCTATGGTAAACAATTTTTTAACGGATTTCTGGTCTTTTCAGGGTTTGGAATCTGATCTTGAATTTTCCTTTCACTATTTATCACTCTAGCTTTGTCTATAGGGTTTCATTGTATCACACTATGAATCTTACAAAACAAACCCTAGCTACTATGCACAAGGCTCAAGCAAACATTAGATGAAACAAATAATCGCATATGCTTGATTCAGACTGACCTTAGCGGTCACCCTAATGTGATTATCCACTCGAGCGGTGCACTACATTTCAGACTCTATGTAGTTCTAGTGTGTATGTGATTGAATTTTCCCTTGAAGTTAGATTTCCCTTTGATGCTAGTCACACGAAATAATATCAAGATACAACTAATTTTCCCCCAAGATGAATGTGTGAGATGGAATTCAGAAATAACCTTCCTATGCAGTGAATAATGCATCCCAAACACAGTTTTTGAATGTTGTTCTTTGCCTAAGTAGTAGATAGGAAGTAATAACCCAAATTTCCCATCCCCTAATAATAATGAGTAAGTCATGTATATATGTGATTCCCTTATTTGAATTTTGTCATTAACAACTAAAAATTCGACCCATAGTGATAAGAAATGTTTTAGAAAAGATAACAAGTAATGTGGTATTTCAAATTTGAGAAAGGGAGAGAAAATGAAAAAAGTACCCAAAGGGGACAATAGCACTTGGGAACTCCTGTCCCTAATGGGTGACTATTTTCTGAGATGCTCAGAGCATAGAACGGGAAATACTGAGTTGGGTCACATGTTGTCAAATGTCCAAAAGTAAAGTGGTCATTCTATAAAATTAAATAATTAGAAGTATGAAAAGGATAAAGCAATGTAAAAACAAAACAAGTCTTGTTAATATCTAGTTTTCTTACTTAGGAATCATGCTTACAATGACATACTAAGAGGTGTGATGTAAATAGTAAGTGTGTGATTTTTTGTCTACAACATCAATGTATCACAACTAGATCAGCTTCTAGGTTAGCCAAATATCTAAGTGCACCCATCTTCTTGTGTCTTACTCTATTTGGCATATTTTCTAATTGATTTGTCTCATAAATTTTTAAATATGTATATTCTAATAGAAATGCTTAATTAATAATTTGAATATACATCTTTTTGTTAACCCTTAATGTTGAATTTCAATTACTAAAGAATTCACATTTGTTTATTTTTTGGGTTAAATCTTTTCTTAGGCCCACTTACTGATTGAATCCTTAACCTATTTCGCCTAGGTTATCCTATTCTAAATCAATATTTTTGTTACGAATCCCTAATGATTGCCTTTCTTATTTAGTGCATGATTTTGATCTTAATCTTAAGGTTTGTTATCTTTTGTGCTTTTATGGATTACACATTTGTAGTAGATATCTTTGTTGAAGCTTACATAAGGTTTTGAAATCTTTTCCCTTGAGATGATTTAGGCTATCATCCCTTTGACTAGGCCCCTCTCACCTTTCAGCCTACAAGAATAGAACAATCCCTAGTAATACAAGCCTTTATACTCACTTTGTGTGATCCAAGGATGTTACCGATACTACTATTTTTTCATTTCTACTATCCTTTGGTGACCCTTTCTTGTTTTTGGAGTGTGTTGAGCTTTACATATCTAATCCTACTCACCCTTGGATCGATCTCAAGTATCAACCCTTTGCTAATACAAGTCTTTATACTCATTTTGTAATGCCCCAATCTACAACATTGCAGTTACAAACTCTTCCTAATTGGCAATTCACATGTTTTCCTTCTCCACCACATTTTGTCTTTACAAAAATTGCTTGAGTGTATCCTTGTATCTCTCCCTCCCTTTGTTGAGGTTGATGTGAGAAAAAATCAAGCCAAATCTTTTGACTCTAATGCCTATTGTGACTACTATAGATGTATTGGGAATTCTACCAAAAAATGTTTCAAGCTTCAACATGTTATCTAAGATTTGATTGATACTAATGATGTCATATTCTAGACCACCCTAGAGCAAACTACTACTCTTCCTCCCAATCCACAACCATATTTTATTCTACATATCACAAACCTGTTTATGTAAAAGGCTCTTACTTTTTATCATATAGAGTTATTTCCTAAGCATGTAAGGAATGAATGTTTACCTCTATTGATCACCACATAACTACAAGATTTTCTAATCAAAAGAGTTCTAATAGATGGATCTCGATTAAATGTGTCCCCCAACTTGTAACGACCCAAAAATTTCACACCCAAACAACACAGTAAAATACAGGATAATTTTTTTTTTTTTGACGCATAACACAACACAACACAACATGCCACCACCAAGGTCACAACTAACTCCGTGGGTAACTCAATACAAGGATGACCACAAGGGTAGCACGGAAATGTTCACACACACCAAGGATGGTTCACTTTTCTATCTGACAAACAACATAAGAAACCACCACATAACACACCTACAGATAGGGCAAGCCACAATGAGGAAATTATTGATGGTTATTTATTTTTATGTAACCTCTTTCGATCCTTAACTACAGTTTGCTAAGACTCTAGATATGATTTGTACAATGCTTCTTATAATGCTAAGTTTTCTCTGGCTTATTAAATCTTATCCTCTTCTAACAATTAACAGTTCATTTCACCTTAGGGTTATTTTGCAAATTTCACCATAAAAGAATAATGTTCACTAGAGGAGCTAGGGATTATCCTGTTATATAATTCTTGCTCACAATGATAGTCTCGCCTATGATTTCTTTAAAGAATTCCTTGCTCTCGAGTTGGTAACCTCTACGTTAATTTATTTAAATATAAATTTTCGTTCAACTTTTATAAGTATTAAACACCCCACGTTGTTTTACTTATGTCGCATTATAAATAAGTCATAGCAAGATTTACTTAACATTTCTTTTCAAGGGTAGAGTTTAATAACACTCATTCACCAGAACAAAACAAGGTTACATCCACACTTAAAATACCAATAATCCAATAAGGTCACTCAACAAGCAGTAACCAATATTTTAATATTTTCAAAGATGGTCAAACAAACCAAAGTGTCCAAAGTTAAGATGACAAAAATCCACAAATACATTATACTAAGACCATGGTCCTCTCCTACATTTTCCATTCTATGTTATCAATAGCTGAACAATATAAAAAAGGATTCATGTAAGAACTTCTCAGCTGAGGTTGATGCACAAGTTTACAAGTCTATCCCTCATCTACTCGCTAACATTCCATCTGCAGCAAATATTTACTAGAGTCAGTTCGCTAGAACTGAGCATGATAAGATATAAACCTCACCTAATAACTTATGCCATCTAGCATTTAAATAAATGAAATTTTGCAATACTCCCTATCAAATAATTCCTAGTCATGTATTCAAATCTTAACTGCACATCTCATGATAATACATTTCATACCCATCATTGAACACTTCCCTAAAATCTGCTTACATATGAACTAAAATTCCAAGTGGCTAGAAGATAAGCAACCTTAACCTTGCATTTAAGCATAATTAAATTACAGTAACAATAGTAACGCTCACCTAATACCCTCAACCTACTTCACATATATAAGTGTCCAACAATATTATCTTTCAATTAAATAAAAGCACCAACGACATTAAGCTTCTATAATAAATACAAGTGTCAATCATATGATAATCATCAATATTACCTAGTATCAACCTTTATAGAAAATCAAGGATATGTAAGTATACTTTTGATATTTATCTCACAATAAAAAGAATGTACTTATGTAAACAAGGGTTCCACCAATCAGTAAGTTCATATATTATTATTTAGATATCCTATCGGTTGTATATTATCATGACTGTATATGCCTCTATTAGTATAAGAGTCCAACTCGGAGGGATGAATTACGAACAACAATACCATCATACTTTGTTAATGAGTAGAAGGTACATTTGGCTAGCTAAACAGGTAAGCGTGGTCCAAGCCACTATAAATACAAGTATCAACATTATCTCAACTCACAATTGAGATGCAAGTACCAATTTTTAGCTAACATAATAATCATCGTAAATGCCAGAAAATATTCCACGCGCTAACCAAGTATTGAAATAACATATTTATCCTTACTGGTTGCCTGATAGCATAATATATCATATTATATAATTCAACCTCCACTTGCATATCTCAATTTATGGGTATTAATCATTGTCCTATATAATGAAGTTAAATAATTTCATGTCGACTTCTATCCTTAACGTCATATAAGGTATGAACAGTCTCATTATGGTAGTTGTCACCTTTACTTAAGGCTGTGTATGAATCCTTTTTAGGGTAGTTCTCATAACTTCCCTATTCATCTGTTTTGCTACTAAAAAGCATTTCAACAAGCTTTGAAGTCAAGGTATAGGATAAATTTATAATCTCATATTTCAAGCATTGTCTGAATTCATATGCCTGAGGGCCATCACATGTCAATCAAACTTGCAGAATGTACACATTCATGAGAGTTCGATGTATCCATTATTACCTCAACTGATTCGAAGATCTAAGAAGCGCCTCAAACTTAAGCCATATAGTTATCCGCACAACCAACGTCTTGAGGCTTACCGTGTTCAAAAGGGTCACAAAATAGAAACCCCATTAACACATAATTCAGGAGCATTCCAATCTAAAAGTAAGCTCATAGTAATAAGAATAGTAGAGGGCCTGGTGAAGGGTTTTCAATAATCCCCAAAGTAAATGATAATCAAAGGAGTCGGATAGTATCTAGAAGGACCAGTAAGAGCCAGTACGACTCTCCCCAAATAGAAGCCTCCAATCCTAATGGGGGGGTTATACTATTATCAATCCACATTAAAAGACCAACACGGTCTTTCGAGAAAATTTCCCGTTTTCACGCCATGTTTTACATAATAAAAACAAGACAAGAAAAATTCTAAATCTCATTCACACACCACAATATTTCCTACAGAAACCACTGTTCACAGGAGTAATCATGGCGAACTGATAAACTAACTTTATAAGGTCGAAAAGCGAGAATCACTCGAGAGAGATCAGCGCATGCAAAATGTGATTAAAAGTCATTCGAAAACCCATTTCCTTTGGGCATCTCGTTCAAGAAAGAGTCTACATATATATGCAAATAAATATTAAATAATATCAAGAATCCAAAACGTTACTTACTTAGTAAAAGAGAATCACACATCAACAATCCAAAGGAGACATCACATATACAGAATTCAAACAAAACTACAGGGATTGATTTATCTAAATGCTAAAGGAAATAAATCATTAAGAGAGAGGGTTAGGGCTTATCATGCCTTTAATGCGCTTCCCAAGACAAGAGCACACTGAAACAGGCCCTTGAAGGTAGTAATGAGCCGAGGTTGGCTGCTACTAAGAACACCAATTTCCGAAGACCAAGAATCACCGTTACAACATGCATAGTGCCCAAGAATACCACCAATCAGACCAGTAACCAAAGGTGCCTTTTCTGAGTTCAAACAGATATCATTCCAGCCTGTCAAATAAGCAACTCCTAATGCTAGTGCTGTGGCAAACGAACTATTCACTAGCACTTGCATCCAATCCCGTTGGCCTCCCTCCTTGTATTCAGCATTATTTTTGCACTTCTTTTCAGTACCAAGCTTTGTGAGCTTTGAGGATGAGAAGAAAAACACGAGGAGGAGAGCTCCAAACATGAAGGAAGCCATGATAGATGCTGACATTACCAGGATCCCGGAAAAACCACCTGATAGGTTTAAAGACTTCCGCCGAACAACCCATCCTGCTATGAATAATGCAAGTGCCACACTTATAAAGGTTTTTTTATTACCAGGCTCTCCAACAGCAAATTGTGCTTCATGAATATTCTGATATGAAACAGATCCTCCTCTATGAGATTCTCTTCCATGAGTTGCATCGTAAAACCAGTAAGGTCCCAATAGATAATCTTTAAAATAAATTTCATCAGGTCTCCTGGTAACACTCTTACTGTCACTAATTGATTTGGATAAAATAAATAAAAATAAAACTTGAAGGAGAATCCCAAATTTGAGGATGCATTCAATATTGAACAGGTAACAACATTGTTGGACAGCCTGCTTGTTGGCAGCGCTCAAGGAGGTGCCTACTATACTGCACATGCCTGCTGCTTGGCTAAATAATGTTGCAGACTATCGTTGTGGATCCCCAACAAGAACACACCCCGCAGCATCTAGTGAAAGTGGAGGTAACACGCCTACTGCACTAGCTGTGCGCTGTGCGCGACCAGCAAAAGAAACCCGCGCCCCTTCTTCCCCCAAAATGCATCAGGCAACAGCAAAAAACCAAGTCCACATGACCACAAAAACGGAGTATTCCTTCATCCCACAGACCCACGCGGCCAGGGCAGGAAAAAGGGATGCGTCCAAGATCTGCGCACCAGCATAAGGCGTGAGGGGGGTTTCATTGCGGCCAGGGAAGACAAAAAAGGACGCGCCCAGGATCTGCGCACCAGAAAACGACCACACAGCAAGGAAACTTGCAATCAACTTACAAATGTGAGATTTTCATCTGGGCATGCGACCCCCAATCCACTGAGCACGCAGATCCCCAAACTACTGAGCACACAAATCCCCAAAACAAAGAAAACGTGGCTAGCAAGCCATAACGAATCACGAAGACAAAACGCAAGCCAAAATCCAATGCGATTTCAAACACGTTTCCCCAGATCCCAGGGAAGGTCCAACACGGTTTACAAGAAAAGACGTCTATTTTGGAGAGATCCAAGTGATACGTAAATCCTAAATTCTCCCCATTCGAGCACGCCTTAGAAGATTTTACAACCCTAAACCATATTTAAATAGTTCACCTTAAATGCCGAGCAGGATGGAGCTTCATCCTCATTTCCCAGCATTAATTTATGTAATCGCTTATCAAAAATTAACAACAGGGTTGGTTTCAAATCAACGATCAGAAAGCGAGGTTAACATCGACTGATAAATAAGAATATTATTATTATTATTATTATTATTATTATTATTATTATTACCACTTATTAATACTCATTAATCGAAAAACAAGAGCCAACGAGAGGTCAACATAAGCACCACAACGTTAAAAGCTTAGCGACATGGACGTCGGAGAACGGGGCATTACACAGCTCTTTGCTCCCATGAGTGAGTATTTCAATGAACCCTATTGATAAATATCCTATTTTTGTTAAAGGCTTTGATAAAATCTTGCAACCTACACTTGGAAAAATCCCTTTGGATGTACTAGTTGGCCTAAAAGGTCCCTACCACATTTCATGTCATGGAGAGAGATTGGGAGGTTCATGGATACGTTGATATGGGATCCATTTCATCTACTCTTCATCAATGAGTCAAATTTGTATATAATGGTCATGCATATACTATTCCCAACAATAAAAATCCTTTCAAGTATTGCCAAATTGAATATTCTACTTCTACTGAGCCTATTATCACACCTCTAGTTCAACATATGTTGATAAGCTACATACATATGAGGTCGGTGAATCAAGAAATGCCCATCAAGTTAAGCCACTTGTGCAAACACCTCTTGATCCTAAGAAAGGTATATCAACACCATTGCATCTTGCTACATATAAGGTACATATTGAACACTCCACGTGAGTTTAGCTTGCTTCACTAAAGCTACTTGAACCTGCAATTACCAAGGAGATACCATTACTATTTTATTCAACACAACAAGTTGGCTTGGTTTTTACTTACTATCACAATGTTGACAATAATATACTTCATGATTATGTTATCTCTCTCACACTTTATTCAAGATTTTGTTAACCAACAACCTATCCACAATGTCATGGTTGATAGCGACTTTCAATACAACATGTGTACTCTCAAATTACTTATTTCTTTGGGCTATAGTATGCAACATATTGAATCCAATAGACAATCTCCTAATCAATCTATTGGACACATTGTTCTTCCCCTTCAAGTGGGGGCAACAAGCCTTCCCACACCTTTCTTGGTTAGTAATACTCATTGGGACATCTGGCATGCTTCTAAGATACCCTTGGATTCATAATCTTCAATATTCCTTATATTCTTAGTTAGTTCTTACAATACACTTATCATAATCAGGTTGTTACAGTTCCCTATATCCCTTATGAGGTTCATTTACATATTCCTTCTTCTACAAAAGTGACGGTTCCTACATCCATGCCTAGTGAGTCTACTCAAGCTATATCTACAAACTCTTTCTCACGCAAACCTTCATCTACACTAGATGGTTTCTCTCATCCCCCTCATGATCCTATCATAGGGTAGCCTTATATATTCTAAAAATGCAAAAATATTCAAATATTCTAAAAATTCAAAGTCATTCAAATATGTTAATAATAATAAAACATGCAAATATTTTAAAAATACAAAATCAGGACTTGAATACAGTTTGATGTACTAGCTTCTTTACTTTACATGTGGTGTTTGTCACATAATTTGTGCAGTGCCCATTATCCCGCAACACCTTTTGGACAATGCTTAGTCATTAGTAGAGATTTTGTCAGTATTTTGTATGTATTGTGTTGTGTGTGTGTAGCACTCAAGTGATGTAGGTATGTTGTATCATGTTTCCTTTTCAGTTGTGTCTCCCTTCCACTCTTTGTCTGTTTCCCTTTTGTATCGTTTGTTCATGTTGTTTTTCCCTGGTGTGTTTTTTGCTTGTGTTAGTTGGTGAAAGGACTCTGTTGCCCAATCGATAAGGCACTGGTCTACTACTCCATGAGATACCTAAGTTTATTTGTTACCCGTTATGGTCATATATATATATATATATATATATATATATATATATATATATATATATATATATATATATAATATATCCAGTTACACACTCAATGTTGTTATAGTTGAGTGCGTAAATGTATATATTAACATTGAGTTCATAACTAGATATGTATGTATGTATGGATATATATATATATCTGTGTGTGTGTGTGTGTGCGTGCGTGTGTGCGTGCGTGTGTGTAACTAGATATATATATATAATAGCATTGAGTGTGTGTGTGTGTGTACACACACACACAAGACTGTTATATATATATATATATATATATATATATATATATATATATATATATATATATATATATATATATATATATATATAACAGTCTTGTGTGTGTGTGTACACACACACACACACTCAATGCTATTATATATATATATATACGCACTCAATGTCATTAAACATAATACATACAAAAGAGTATGACAAAATCTCTACTAATGATTAAGCATTGTCCAAAAGGTATCGTGGGATAATGGGCACTACACAAACTATGTGACAAACAACATATGTAAAGTAAAGAAGCTAGTACATCATATCATATGCATGCTCTGATTTTGCATTTTTAAAATATTTGCATGTTTTTAATTATTAACATATTTGAATGATTTTGAATTTTTAGAATATTTGAATATTTTTACATTTTTAGAATATATTTACAGCAAGGCCTACCCTATGATAGGATCATGAAGGCGAGGATGCGTGTGTGCGTGCGCGCACGTGTGTGCAAGATTTAGAATTTGAGTGTGAGATGGTTTACACAAATGGTATAAGAAATGTGGCTTTTCTCCTTTATTGAAAAGATGGGAAATGGGAAAATTGGTATAAGCTTACAATGTTGATAAAGATTAATTGTTATGACTAGTATTGTAGATTGGCTATGATCGTCATTAAATTTTTGTACTAATGTGTAGATATAAACTATTGCAATCTTGATGGAGTAAAATAATAAATCGCCTATAAGAGGATGAGTGTAAAGTTAGAAAACATGTGTGGAATAGAATTAAATATCAACTCAAACATAAATTAAAATTGATTATGGTTTCTCTAGTGGAGTGGAATGCGTCTACTGAATGAATCATGAATATAAACTATAATTGCAAGTATGTGTTGGAGAATCACCTTTGATAATGTGATTATTGTGATTTTAGTAAATTGCTATTTTAAGTTCAAAATTGTGTTTGTTGGCAGATGCATGTATCTTGATAGAAATTTGTATAGAGATGAATTATGTTGAGACTAGTAATTATGTGTTGGACACTCAAGGTGAGAGCATGTATCAGCACGGCTACCCTCTTATTATTTCCTCAAATGGAATTTGTGCAAATGACATGCATTCCCATTTTGCATACATGGTAACAAGGGTGTTTCTACATATAAACTCTACTGGATACATTATATACAATGATCATTACAATATATGAGATCAAATCTCGTGTAGCTATTTACTCAAATGCCATTTGTGTGAATGCCATGCAATCCCACTTTGCAGACACGGTAAAAATGGCATTCTCTAGATATACATTCCATTAGAGTCCACTTTTGATGACATTGGATTGCATCTACAAGGCATGTTACATGGCTGAAAGAGTGGTACAAGCTTTAGTAATACTAGCATAAGTGAATTCGTTTGCATCCCACATTTGAATTAAGTGTTCCACAATCTCCTTGCCATCCATGAACTATGTTTGGATTAAGTAACACAAGAACACAATGCATGCATCCTCTATTCTTAGGCATGTTGCATACATGGTAACATGGGCATAGCTTCTGTAAGTCCAACTTTGACAATACATCCATGGACTTACCATCCCTATTCCATGCATCTCTCCCGAGTAGCAACATAATAACATGAGCTTGAAACTTCATTAATTTTTATAGTTTAGCAGGATCAGTAATCTCTGTTTGAGTATCTCAGCAGAACTCTTCATAATTTAAATTATTTTAAGCAATATGGCCTCAATGGTGAAGATCTTTTACAACCTGTCTGGATTCGTACTTTGAATAAAACTGAAACTATTACCTCAATCTTAAGAACTTTCAGATCCGTGGACCAATTATCTATGTTTTATTCTTTGTAGTTTTTTCAAAAAATTATGTAATGTTTAGCCTTGTTTATTAGAAAATAATGCAACATCGTAGACTTCTCTCGTGTCAAGTATCAAACCCTACAATCATCCTCTTAATACAGAACAATACCAAATGTAAATAACATCAAGATTTTTCTCATCTATTCTGGTAGTTATCCAAATTGATACGAGAGAAGCATCTTCAATTGACAAAAATGTTCCGATGAGTAAATATGAAAATAGGAAACTACTAAATCAATTTCTACTTTCATGGTTCATGGTTGTAGGTTGCTATTGAGAATTTAACTTTTGTTCACCTAAATAAGTTAAAAGGTTAAGAATAAGAGATGAAACTTTGAAAAGATATAATAGTTTGAACCATTATCAGACACAAAAAAACATAATCGTGTAAAAGTCGCATTTACTGAACATGGTTTGGTCTTTTCTTTGCAGATTTATGGCTGTGGAGAAAAGATGTAAGAAAACTCCTGCTACGTGTTGGTTGACGAACATCTTTTTTATGACTATTCCCAAAAGAAAATGAAGATTTTGTGCCTTCCATTGGATCCTGCCAACATACAAAACACAAAAGTTAAAGAATAAATATTTAAATTCTAAAACTATATGTATGGCCTTGCTAAAATATTTCATGAAATAAGTATTCGCTTAGATAATTAATGCAAGTGTTGTAAGTTTTTATGGTTTATTTCTTATTAAATGCATTTTCGTACAAAGCTTCTTCCTAATTGAGAGGATTGAAGGTTTCTTTACATTTTGATATCATGGACAGAGTTTCCAAATCATCATGAAGCAAATTGAAACATATTTGTACATTTTTTATATACAATGTTATGTTTAGCACATCATCGTTGTGTTATTACATTAACTAGAGGAAACTTCTAGATGTGCCTCAAAATTCAACTTGGAGATATCTATTTTCCATGGGATTCCATGGGAAATGTGATTACTGAAATCAAATGAGGACTCAAGATAGCATAAAAATCATATTCAAGTTCTTTTGGTTGCGATTGTTATGTAGGTTGAGCAAAAGAGTTAAATTGTGATATGATTAGAACATGTTTGTATCCAACACAAGGTGTTGGGGATAGAGAAAGATAAGCGTGAAGGGGAATCTGCTGATGTGGGTGTTGACCTATCATATACTGATCATACTGCATACTTTTATTGATAAGTGTTGAATTCTTCAATTTTCTCTATATTAAAGTCCCAAGTGGATTTAACCATTCCCTTGTCTAGATAATTGTACATTTCAGGCTATTGTATTTAGTTCAAATCTCAGAAAGCTCGTGAGAACTAGGAAGGGACAATCATTCAAAATTGAATCATATACAAGTCATGAAGAATTGAATATTAAGAAGAAATTTGAATTCTACCAATATGCCCTTAAATGAGAGCATTTAGACACATTCAGAAAACAGAGGAGGACATTGAGGACATTAAACAAAAAATAAATAAGCTTGTAAAATTTAATCACTTGCAAGTAGTTGCTGCCTATTCAAATCGAATATAACATAGAGTAAGCCAAAAACAAGGTAGTTCATACATAGAATATTAGAAGTAATTATAGATAATTGTTATGATAAGGGTCTTATATGAGAATATTAAAAACTGTTGATGGCATCAAAAATAAACAATGATGATAGGAAACTATTATATTAAAATTTAAAAGTATTTAAAAGAAAATTTGAGTTTCAAATAATGGACTAATACAACTAAACAATATTAGAAAGCATGATTAACTTTAAAAAACATTTATCTATTAACACATTGGAATATCACTTATATGAAGCCACTATGAAGAAAATGATATATTTGAAACAAAAAAAGGTGATCTATAAACTAGGTGGATATTCCACACAAGAATGATCGATATGAATCCTTTATGACTACCAACTCATAAATGATTAACTAACTCTTGTTATGTGCATATTTACTTGCTTAAACAGAGATATGTCATGTTGCGATTGAAATGCAGACTGCTGTAATAAAAGATGGAAGCATAAGACAACACAGAGCACAATGAGAACACAAGTATTTGACCTGGAGAAACCCGGTGTGGGAAAAACTCCAGTGGGTGAGTCCATTGCGTTCCCAATCCACTAAATTTAATTCAAATGTACAAGTTCACTGCCAATATGTGGCCTTTATGGAAAAAGCTATGATTCAACACTTATCCATAGTCTGCACAATTGCTTTGAATTCTTATAACCTTCATAAGCCAATTCACAACACTGAAACAATCACTTTCAGCTAGGATAACAATGAGAAAACTGAACATGGACCCAAACAAACAATTGCACAACTGAATCCAACTCTCACTAACTGCCTTTACCTTCCAAATATGCCTATACTTATAACCATGCCCCTAGAGACCCACCAAGGAGCTGAAATGAACAGGCAATTGTGAGAAAAGGAATTTGCAACCGTTCCTTTGTTGGCACTTTTTCCTGTGGTGAAACCGCTGCTTTCTGTAGACTGTCGGTTACACAACTGTTGGGGCAGTTTTGCAACCATTGCTTGTGTGAAAAAGTGGTTACACAACTGCTGCCTATTTTTACCAGCAATTTTGTAACCCTTCACAAAACTGAAGATTTTGGAACCAATAAGATGTCGAATGACTTCCCCCAAGGATGTCCAAATCACCCTAGAGCTGTTCTTGTCGTAGCAATTTCTCTGTACTATTGTCTTTTCAAGAATTATCTTACAAATTTCTTTCATAAGTATCAATTACAGAATCAAGAATATTGGATAACAACTAGTTAACATAGCCCGTTTATAGGATCCAAAATTTTGATCATGCCTCCTCAATTTGAGGCTTTTGATCCCTAAAAGCTTCAAGAACTTTGTAAGTGAGAAAATTTCTTCCCCTCATCTTCTATGGCATACCATTTAGCTTTGTTAGGTATCTCACCTTTTAACCCAACCAACCAATGCTCTTGCACTCCTCTGTGTTGTCCTTTCCTTCTTTTGAAACACAACATCCTCCTCCAATTCCAACTAACTCTCAAGAGTGATGTCTTGAATTGAAGGTAACAACACACCTTTATCTTCATTGTCTATCATTGAAGGCTCATAGAGATAAGTTCTCAACACTGAAAACTGAATATATTTATATAAGGACGTGAATCTAATTTGAAAGAATTCTTTCTATTGACTAGATTTTCTGCACAACATAAAACCTAGGCAGTCATGAGATAAATCTCCCTCATTTAATGGTGAGGCTCCCGTATAAGATGTTTATCAATCTGGTAAGTATAAATCCTAATAACTATTTATGGTGGGGTTTACTTTAATTACAAGCTCATGAACCATAGCTTAGCAATTCTGCAGCAAGTAAGCAGTTATGAAATATTTGCAGAAGGGGGAAAATAATAGAATTTGGGAAAGAAGAAAGGAAGATATGTGATTCAACCAATAGTTTTCAGAGTTGGTCTCATCCACACAGATCAAATAAACAAATAGATCTCACAATAATCACAAGTAAAGGAAAGGAATAGCTTCGAACCTAAATCTTAGATAGCACAAAGCTTATCTAAAAATTAAAATAGAAGAAAGAAGCGAAGCACCGTAGACTCAAAGTTCTCCGGAAAACCACCTTTTATTCAATTCCCCAGCTTTCACAGAAATAATAGCACAAAGTCTAAAAACTCATGAATGCTCTAGCAAAATTATCATATTTAACCCGTAGGCTCTTCCTCTACTTATAGTGTATAGAGGGCAATTACAAATAGGAAACTAACAGTGAATCCACACATGTGGAATCTATAAAGGAAACATCTGGCAATCTTTCCCCTAGAATTCCTCTCTACACGACATGCATCAGAAGACTAAATCAAAGTTGTATGTATCTACCACCTATTCTTAATTAAAGGACCTTTTCAAATAGCTTAAAATAATGGCTTTTAACCAATTACTTTAGCTTTACAATTTTGTCCAAGAAAATAAGAAAGAAGAGAGGAAAGAGAAGAAGAAAGAAAATATGCCAGCTACTACACTTCACGCTTTCCCTTTGTTCTAATATTGAATGTATCTGTCAAACATGTGATTCAATGTCTTCCCATTTGCTTTAGCAACATCTTCTTTCTCAGTCTTGAACCGCAGCAATTCCCTCAATAGAGTATCAATGTTTGCCTTCACTTTCTCCAAACTAGGCCCAAATTCTTTGATATCTGCATCTTTGATTTGACCATTGGGTCAAGGTATTTGCCATCCCATGTTTAGGCCATTGATTCCTTGAGATAAATAACACCATAGTGACTGACTGAGGGTTGTATAATGAGTACAACGGCCATGAAGTGCTTGGTACTTTTTCAACCAAATGATTAGAAGCTCCTTTCTCAGTGCCTTATAAGTAAACAAATAGCTGGAAAATTTGTGAACAGTAGAAAGGAGAGCACAACGAATGTAATCATGACATACCTTCAAAGTTTTCCCTTCTAACCATGTTACGGGAGTCGGCCACAAGGTAACAGCTGATAAGAACTTGGAGAAAGGGCTGGAAATGCTTACACAAAGGCTTATGGCAGCTTTCTTGAAATCAAAAAATATGGTAGTCTTACTACCTTCCTCCATCCCAACAACCTCAAGACCATTACCCCATGATTTAGTAACTTCAAAAGGAACATTCATATAGCTGTTCAGAATTGGAAACATCTAATTATTTGATTGAACCCAAATCAGCAACTTAATTTTTCTCCTAGGTGGCTGAACTTGCATGTGCCCAACCATAAATAAGTTTTTCCAAAGGGCCGATATGTGAAGAAGAGTATCATAATGAAATTTCCCCCAAAATTGGAACCATTGCATTCCCAAAGCAACATTAACTTCAATTGGTTTGATTTCAATAAAAACATTACATACCTTGTGCCCTTCCATGAAGATGCTATTGGTGACCTTGAAGCTTCCAAAGTTAATTATGCTCAGTCCCCGTGAGAGTTGGCATGTATGAGAGATGATCCATAAAGCAAAGATGTGAGTCATCCTTTGACACTCAAAGATGGAATTACCAGTCAAAGTGACTGTACAATCAGACCTTCCCTTTTTAAGGTTCATCATAGTACCAACCATACATGTGCTAAAACAAGTTAGGTGTTTTTCCCAACTATCCTTGCACCCTTGGCTACACCATTCACTTCTTATCTTCCTTCTACTTGGCATAGGTTGAACATTAGAAAAAAAAACTCAGCAATAACATGGACTAGAGTAATGTAATATAGTTATCATACCTATCTAAAAATGTGAACTGTTTTGGCATGTTGGTGAGCAATGAATTTGAAACCCTTTTGAGCCATGAGCTGCCCTTAACCATCCTAAAACTCAGAATTTCTCAGTTAGAACCAGCACTCAGAAAATATTTCAAAAACGCCTTAGCTCCATGAAATTTTGCTTTCCTAGTGTCATTCTTGAGGCCCCTTTGTAAAACAGATTGACCTTGCGGATGGTGGAGGTGAGAACATGGTAGCAACATAAGATAAAGTACATAGTCTTCCTTCCTTCCCCTTTGCTCATGATATCCATCGTTTTGGTATAGCAACATGTTGGACAATAAATCTAAGTTGTTTCTAGGTCCAGGGCTGCTTACCTTCACTATATATTTTAGCCTCTTCATGCAAGCAATGGTATTTATGCATGGAACCTTTTCAACATCCTCTTCATTCTCTTGTTCCTCAAGCTTTTTTTCATCCTTTTGCTTATACCTCCAAGATCCTTTAGTATCTTTCCACATGCAACCATTAAAAAGCAAAGGAATATCATGAACAACCAAAAGTTTTTTACCTTCTTCTTTGCTTGATGCTTGCTTGACAATTTCCCCATGTTCTTGAGCTTTCATAGGGCTGAGATTTTTCTCAAATGACCTTCTTTTTACTCCTGTTAGGTACAGACCAGCAGCTTCATCTATTGCAATCCTCGGTTTCCAATGGAGAAATTCTTCCTCTCTTCTTGAACTTATTAATTTGGGTGAGTTATTTTTAATGCATTCATCATTGTGACCCCAAAATTCCTTTCTAGGCACATGCATAACAGCTGAGATATGAATCAAATGGAAAAAGGAATTGGTTATCTTTAAAAACATACCATTGTCTTTGGAAGCGGGGAAGCTTCTCACCAATTCTATCTTGTCCCATGCACATACAGAGGTCTTCACCCGGTTTGCATGTTGCATGAGAGAGTGTATGTGCCCTTTACCATCAAGGTGCTCCCACTCTTTGGTCCATGTTTCTCCAATCAAATGATCTTCCTCTTTTTGAACTATCTCCATATCTTGATTGTTTGAGCTTGGGTTGCCTTTGTGGCCTTTACCAAGGCTCAATTCTTCATCATTATGCTTCCTTTTGACCATTGTTATAAAAAGTGCAACAAACTTGTTGTCCTCATATCTATTCTGACAAAGGTTCCCTTCTTCTTTTCCCACTTTCTCAAGCCTAAATTCATCATGAGCTATAAGAAAATTAGTAATAACCAAACCATGATCCAAAATTACCTCATATTATTGAATATCTAGAATAGGAATGGAAGTAAGGGTTGCAATGAAAGATCTTTTTTCCGGATTTATTTTATATTCAAGATTTCCAACCAAATTTTCACAAATAACAATCTGATTTTTATGACAGAAATATATAGAAAAATATGACAGCAAAGTACAGTTATGGCAACAAGGTATAAAATCAGAAAATAACCAATATCTTCACTTTTACTGCAATTAAACTAACATGCAACAACATGCATCAACATGCAATGACATGCAATAACAAGAAATTTCCACTAATAAAATAGATGATCTCTTATACTGAATATGGTTGTCTTCTCTTTTTGGACTTGAAACTGGATCAACAAGCCTCTAAAACTCTGAATCTGACAACCCGATATGAATAAAATCCACAATAGCAAACTAGGGTTGGATCTTTCACCACCGAAGAGTGCTCTGCTAGCTAGGTGTGGATCTTTCACCACCGAAGCTAGGGTTCCTGTGGGATCTTACTCCACAAGCAAAGAAAGCGCAAACAACAGTTGCTTCAATATCAAAATAGGTGAGTATGAATGAATGCCTATTCTCCCCCAAGCGCTTCCTTTTATAACTTCTCATTGCAACAAAAGGCCCAAAAGAATCCTAATCACCCCCTTGGATCTTTTCTTTAATTAATTAAAATAACTTAAGTCACTTTATTCCCCACATGCCAAAAAGTGCACTTAAGTCACCCCAACGAAGAATTAGAACATAAAGTACCATATATTCACTCATTATTTAAGTCATCGACTAAATATAACATAAAGTACCTTAGGGGAGCATCTCACAACCTTATTTCACTTAAGTCACCTGAAAGTACGTGTCCAACGTCGAAACATAACCTATAAGTGAAATGAAGGTGCAAACCATACCCAATAACCATCAACGTCACTAGCCCCTTGGACATGACCAAGGCTAAGATGGATGAAAGGCCTCCTAGGCCACCTGCTCGGAAATGGGGACATTTATATGCAACTTCATCCTTCCTTGGCTCGTGCTTCATTATGTCATCAAACCCTTGTGTCAACAAGGTGTTGTTAGGAGACCCACCCAAGAGATCAATTGTGACAAGAGGATCAAAGGTTTCTACCCCTCCTAAGGATTGCTCCCTCTCCATAACCAGCTGCGGCAAAACACTATCTTCCTCATCCTTAGGGGAATAGACATGCTTCTCCTCCCCTAGCGAACTTGGGGTTTTGGCCCCTTCTTCAACAAGCTCCATTCCAACAAGATGGGACTCTTTCCCACAAGGGTAGGGATATTTTCCCCATGGCCCTTGTGCATGGCTTGAGGCTTGGACCAAGTTCCAATGCCCACTCTTTCTGTTTCCAAATTTATGAATTCTGAAAAGGTTAGGGCATCACGGATCTTCTCCGGAAGAGCTTGATATTCCTCAATACAAGTTGTCACATTGTTGACCTTGGAAACCCTAGGTTCTTCCTTGAATGTCCTTCCTCCTTGTGGGCTTTGCATGGTGGAAGTAAGAGAGTCCATGGTACCTGCTAGTCCTTTTTGCACCTTCATCAATCTATCCATTGCAACCCTAGGCCTTTGAGAATCCGAGTTCTGATACCACTGAAATGTCCCTCTCATGAGATTAAGTCAACAACCAAGGAAATTAGACAAATCACCCAATAATCAAATCTGATTTTTATAACTAGCAAACTGAAATAAAAAACCAATGAACTGATTTCTCCCAAAAATATATGCAAATCAGCAAATTAACTTCAAATAACCTTGGCACAAATTAAATATATATTTTAGGCATCCAATAGAACCATAAACAATGATAAATCTGAACCAACACACTGTGGGAAATTAATAAATGTCCAGCAAAGAGCAGCCACGACAAAATTATTAATTTTGGGTCTAGAAACCCCCAAAAATCATGAAAATGCAAATTGTGGCCTTAATAAATATGCCAAATCAGATTATGAACTGATAGTACAAATTTATGTCCACTAAACCCTCAAACCCTACACCTAGGTAGGTCGCTCCACATGTAGGAAGCAAATAACAATCTGAAAATGAATACTCTCTCCTCAAATTTTCCCTTTACTTCAATTCCAAACAAAGATGAAGGGTTTTGTCCTTCACCCAAACCACTAGAAGGGTTTTCGTCTTTCTAGGAAGCCACACAAGAGGGTTTTCTTCCTCAAGTGGAAGAACAAAGAACAACAAGCTCTCAATGCTCAAGATTAGGAAAATAAACCAAAACTATATGCACAAATGATGTCTCAAAACTCCTTTTATATTCCTCCATTGGCGCCAAAGCTTGAAAAGGGTAAGGCCAACCCATAAGAGATGTTCTTTTTCTTCATTAGCTTCCTTTATTTGACTTTAACTCAGCCAACCTGCTATAAGAGGAAAAACACTAAAAAGAAAATATAAAAAATTAGAAAAACAAAAACAAATGGAAGCTCAATGTTCTTCTCCAACTCCTCTACTTCATTGCCATGGAGAACTCCATTAAAATCCCTCAGTTTGTGGCCTCTGTCACATTTTTTATCTCCCCGTGTTGGTGCTTGAAGACTCTATCCTCCATTTGGTTGCCATGATTAGTCCCTTCCTTGGTCGAAGATCACTTAAAAATCTAGAATTTGTTGTTCATTTCTCTGTCCATCTGAAGGTGTCTGTAAATTGGGCATAAAACTCAGGTTGTTCCTTTCCTTCCATTTTCCGCAGTCATGTGTTGTTGTCCCTACCATTTTTGTCCCAAATACCTAAGGAAATGTGATTGAATGTAGCTCAGAGGATCATGTGTGAACCTTACAACATTTCCAAATTCTCTGTCCTTGAAGAAAATTTCATCTCCGGGCTCAAACAGTGGTTTCCCTACATTTTTACGGTTTGACGGGTGTGTTTCTCCCATCAAATTTAAATCTCTACATCAGTGGAAACGTGGCCCTTTTTGGTTGGATGCGGCTCATTGGGGCACTCTAAAACTTTGTGGATCGTTTTAACCCAAAACTTGTCCACGTGGAGGAACGACGCTCATTTGAAGACTCACCTTTTTGTTTGGCCTTGGAGTTGTGCCGGGGGGACACGTGGAGGATTCCGCTACTTTTCCCAGACTTAGAAAATTTTTTCATGTAGCTGGTATAGTTTTGGTGGGCCGTGGACACATGGTGGGCTAGTGCTCATTTGAAGATCTACCTCAGGGTCCCACCTTAACAAATGTGATAGAGGGACAGGTGGAGGCTTCCGCCAGCTCCGCTCTGTACTTAAAATTTTTAAAGAAATTTTCTAAGGCCTGGGACACGTGGTGAGCCCACGCTCATTCAGAGTCTTCACTCTTGGGGACCATCTTGAAGTTGTGCCATAAAGACACGTGGAGGTTTCCACCAGGCCTTCCTTTACTTAGAATTTTCAAGAAACTTCCTAAAAGGCCTAAGACACGTGGAGGGACCGCGCATGTTTAGGGACCGGCCCTTGAGTTTTATTTTGAAGAAGTGCCAGGAGGACACTTGGAGGCTTCCGCTCACTCTGCCTTTTTGCTTGGACTTTTCAATGGCTGAAGAAGACTGTCCTGGACCTTGGACACATGGCACCTTCCGCTGAACTCTTAAACCTTTTAATAGACTCCGTTGGACTGAGACACATGTTGAGCCCGCACTTGTTTGGGGTCTCTACTTTTGGGGACCATATCAAGATGCCATTGCGTGGTAGTTTGAAAATCAAAAGGTGGGGAGGGGCCATTGGAGGCAACTTGGATTTTTTGCCCCTTAATTTGATTAAAGTCATCAAAGTGACCTACAAGCCTGGAGAATAGTCAAAATTTCTTTAGTCAACGATGGAGATGTGGAATTAGGGGAAAATTTGGAAAATTTTCCTTTTTCCAAAAAATAAGGAAAAATAGCAGAATCGAGCCACGGTTCCTTTGGGACCCATATTAGGACACGTGTCAAGCCCATTTTTCAAAGGTAGAGGGGGGAAAAATGAGAAATTTTGCATTTTTTCCAAAAGGTGTCAAAGGTAAAAAAGGAACCCCTAGGTCCATCTTAACTTGGATCTTCCATGTGGATGGTCCAAATTCAAAAGGGAAATCAATGAAAACTGTGCATCTGTATCTGATTTTCTGCCATTTCTACTCCAAAGCTCCTGGGGATGCGGATTTTTATGGGTTTTTTATCATTTCTTGGTGTCTCCTACATGCCAAATGAAGAGGAACATTAATTTGATATCCTGGTTTGGTGGGGAAGATCTGAAAACATCTTTTACCATTAAGATGTAATTTGACTGTCAGATTTGATCTGATTTTCTAATCTTTCTTTGGCACGCAAGAAACTAGTTGATATCTTGATTTGGTGGGGAAGATCTGAAAACGTCTTTTACCATTAAGATGTGATCTGACTATTGGACTCGATCTGATTTTCCAATCTTTCCTTCCTTGGCATGCAAGAAACCAGATTTGACAGATTAGAGGAGGAAGTAGTTGGTGCATGAAGATGAAGAATGACTTACCAGGTGAAAGAATTGAATGCTGGAAATATTTGAAGAGATTTTCCCTCTGAGTACCTGACAACTTTTTTGCAAATCTGATTCTGGGAGTCACGATCAAATTCGTAACATGCAATGGTGCTTTGAATGTTTTTGGTTTTGGGGGGAAAACTCTGTTGTAAATGAAATGTTATAAATTGCATGAATTTGTCATGCAAATGGTTGGAGTGTTAGAGGTCGGGAAACTAATTCCTAAGAGAAAAGTTTGACAAAGCCCATTTTTCTGAGAAATCATCTGAGGAACCTGTTTATTTCTTTTGTGTTAAATTTGATCATGTCAAGGTGGTTGCAAGTGTACAACCATTGACAAGCTCTGAGATTGTTCTAGAAACTTTCCCCTGCTGATGCATTTAATCAAATTTGAGTTAATCTGTGTTTGATTTTGAGAAAAATTGTGTCTGCTTCATTTCTGAATGTCTGCAAATAGTTTTTTTTGTTCCCATTGCAATCTTACATTGAAATCTTTGTGAATCACACAAGATCTTATCCTTGTGATAGTTTGGTGGCATTTGCAATTTCATTTATCAGAAGAGCTTTCATTTGATAGTGAAATAAACAAATTTAAAATCACTTTACTCCTAGCATGATGATAAGATTGTTTGTTAGCCTTTGAGGGTATCTTAGGTGTGATAAAACAAAGGTTGATAATGTTCAGTTAAGTTTTTCAATTTGAGCCTTCATTTTGGATTCTTAAAGTTTGTGTGAAAACGTGTTGATCTGGGCCTCCATCGAAAGCACACCTTCTGGTTAAAGGAACATTTTAGTTGTTCTGAAGCATTCTGTTGATCAAGCCTTCCATTTTTGTAAAATTTCTCAAAGATCTGGTGAATCAAAGTCCACTCTACCTCACCTCCCACCAAAATTCATTTAAAAACAACCAATCCTACCCATACTACCCCTGTTTGTCCTGTGTGTGTACAAATGCATAATTTCTATTACCAAAACATGCAGAAGCAATAAAGGTTTTCATTTTCTTTAGTAGCCTGAACCTTGCTTAGAAAATATCTCCATTATCTAGGGTGACAACTCGTGAGAGTTAGATTTTTGTTGTATTGATCATATTTTCTTCAAGGTCTTCTTAATAACTTTGCAAAGAAGGATATCTCCATCTCCTCCACAAACAACAGGCTACAAAAGGGTCCTCTCACCCTGGTTGAAAGGCACAACCATAAAGTAGTGAGGATAGATCAAATCCTCTTAAGGGTGCTACCCATTTCTCCACATCTGAGTGACAAAGAGCAAGCTGCATTTCTTCCCCAGCTACAAAATGACACACAACATGATTTGTTTGTCTCTAAGCTTCCTGTCAAAACTGTGATGCTGCTCAGCTTCTGAGGGAGAATCAATTTGGGTACCAACACCGTTCTGGCACCATTTCGGGGACATTGTGATTGCAGTTCATATTCAGACCCTGGTAAACATTTCTTATATGCTCTAAGTGCTAGTACATTGTTTCAACATCATCCTATGTTCAGGCCTGTAAGAAGTGTTCAAAGTTACAAGTGTTGTGTGTAATATTTCTAGTTTCTACAGTTATTGCACTAAGTTTCATTGATAAATCTAGGTAAAGGAAGGTCAGATCTTTCCATTTCCAGTTTCTAGTGTTGACAGACATTTGACAGATCATATTTTTTAGTGCATTTGCACAACTAAGGTGGAAATCCTTAGTGGCGACTCCATGTTGATCTGATTTTTTGATAAATACCAGTGTCTTAACCTCTTGTCAAGTGAGATTTGTTACTAATCTTTGCAAAGCTGGAAGGAAGAAGATCTTTCTTCGCTAGGGATCCTACTAGGACATTATTTCTAGAGCTAGGAAAAACAAAGTCAGAAGGAAGAAGAGCCTGGAGAGTTGTTGGAGATCAGCAGTCAAGAAAAGAGATCTCCATTGATGAAAGTGATCAGCCTATCATTGAAGATTTCCATTCAAGTGCTTCTGAATCAGGTAGTATTTTTGTGGAATTAAATTCTCCATCTGGAGAGGGGCCTTCATTTGAATTTGAAAAGTTTTCTTCTCATTCTGCCCCTGTGTTTTCCAAAGTTGATAGGGTTTTCCAAGAAACAAAGCCTTTAGGGGATATCCATTTTGGAATTTTATACTCCTGTGTTTCAAAGACCCCTTGTCCCTTATCAGTTTGATTCTCCTCCAAGGTCACCTCCTCAAAACAACATGGCCCATCCCCCACCCAGACCTCCATTTGTTGTAAATACTTTTGGTCCTATAAATTTTAGAGGGATGGCTGGTTATCCAAATGTAGTTCCCCAAGATGTAAGAAATAGACTACCAAAGTTCCAAGGAAATAATGCTATAACTGGTGATCAACACTTAAAGCTTTTCATCAACATGATGGAAGACTTTGAGATTGAATTTGAAGATGTATATATCAAATTGTTTATCCATACTTTGGAAGAAGATGCAAGGGACTGGTATAAAGCTTTTCCAGATAATTCCATTGATTCTTGGACTGAAATGAATAATGCATTTAGATTGCAGTATGGTGACAAAATGGATCCTAGGTTTCTTTTGTCAGAATTTGAGAATATTAAAAAGAATCCTAATGAATCAGTGCATGACTTCAACACTAGATTTAATAAGACATTGAGGAGATTTCCTGTAAGTTTAAGGCCATGTGATGAATCTTGTCTTATAAAGTATTCAGATGCATTTGATAAGAAAGTTGCTTACTACTTGAGGGACAAAAACCCTACCAATTTGAGGCAGGCCTTTACCATGGCTCTACAAATTGAGAATAACATTAAAGCAATTGGAAAACCTCCTAAGAGGGAAGGTGTGAAACTGGTTAACCCCAGAAAAACCTCAAGCAAGTAAGGCTGCTGACTTGGAGGAAGTTGTGAAAACTTTGGTAAGAGTTGTCAAAGAAATCTCATACAAATTAGCCCAGCGAGAGAAAGGAATTGGGCAGATTTCACAAGGCGAGCATAAGCAACAAGGCCAAGACAGATTTGCCAATCATCCTAGAAATGAGCAGAGATCTGATGACAGAGGCAAGGGACCCATGGGATCTACAAATAGACATCCCCAAGCTAGGGAAAATAGAATGGTGCCTGATCCTTTGGCTGCCAGAGTTGTTGTTATTGAAGAAACAAATGTAATTGATTGGTGTGACAGATGTTTCATGCCCCATGCTCCATGTGAAGTAGATCAGCAAGTAGAAGAGGAAGCTGATGATGATAACACTGATGATGATGCATGCATGATGGAGTGCTCTATAAGCTCACAGCAAGGAACAACTTCAACTGAGGTAATAAGTGCTAGAACTGCTGCTGATTTTTGGGATTGCATTCACCGGGTACCTCTTCTTCCTCCCTCTCATACTTTAGAAATAGATATTGTACAAGCTTTTGAATTTCCCAATAATGACTTTGAATATTTAAGAGCTTTAATGATAAAGAAGTATGATGGAGGAATCCCATCTGAGGAGGATAGGCAGTTATTGATGAACGTTGTTGTTGCTCAAGAAAAGGATTATAATACTAGGAGTAGAGTTGTCAAAGGAGCAGGGCCTCAAGCCAAACCTAAAACTCCATTGCTTACTAGTATTCCTAAAGAGGTTCCTAAGAAAGATACACCTTCCAAAGGCCTTGTTGTCCCAAACAAGATTCATACTTCTCCTCATGCCCAAACTGTCAAAAATCCTGTGCCATCTGATGAGTTTGTCAATCTCCCTTCCAATGTTGCCTTGCCAAAGTGTGTTCCATATGACATTGCCCAAGTTTTGAGTCAAATCAAAGTTAGTGTTCCAATTGTTGAGCTGCTTAGGATTCCTGAGCACAAGAAGAGGGCATTTGAGTATTTGGGATTGAAAGAAGAGAAGAGTACCCCAGGTAGAAATGTAAACATTGTGGAGACTCCTCCAATCATTGAAGAGCTAGAAACACCACCAGCATTGGAAGAACTAGGTGAACCACCTGAGGTTTATTTGGGAACATCCTTGGTAGATTCTCAGCTAAATGTAGATCCATTCTTCACCACTCTGATCATTAAGGACAGATTGCTACACAACTGTATGTTTGATTCGGGAGCATCATGCAATGTTATGCCTCTAGAAGTCATGAATGAACTGGATATCAAAGTAACAACAGCATATGGGAAGTGCACTGCCATGGATTCTAGAGAGGTGCCAGTGGTGGGATGTGTGAAAGGTTTGGTGGTACAACTTGCAGCTTATCCGGGTAGGAACTTGAAACTTGATGTTGTTATTGTTGATTGCCCAGCCAAGTGGGGTATGTTGTTGTCTAGAAAATGGGCTGCAAGTGTTGGTGGGAGTGTTCAAATGGATATGTCCTATGCCACCATCCCAATTGAGGGCAGCCTTGTCAAGTTGTATGGAGAAAAGAAGATGTTGCACCTCATTGAAGATCCCAACAATGCATCTTATGAAGTGTTGTACACAAGTGTTGATGCTGATAACTTTATTGGATTTGCTGATGGGAAAGAGAAAAAAATGGATCAATGTAAGAGTCTTGAACAAGTAGGCTCTCCATGGAATTTGTTGTTTGATGGAGCTTGCTCCAAATTTGGAAATGGTGCTGGTGTAGTTCTGATTTCTCCAAGCTTGGAAGAGTTTGTTTTTTCTTTCAAACTTAACTTTGAGTGTACTAACAACATTGCTGAGTATGAAGCATTGTTGTTAGGTTTGAGAATTTCTTGGAAATACTATGTTAAAGACATCATTGTTAAGGGAGATTCAGAACTAATTGTTAAACAAATCAGAAAACTGTATGCTACTAAGAATCAGAGAATGAAACAGTACAAGCATGCAGTCTAGGACTTGATTGAGATGTTTGATTCATTTAACATTGTGCATCATGATAGGAAGTTCAATGTTATGGAAGAAAATCTTGCAGTATTGGGATCTCGGTTTGATAATTGTGCAATGTCCCCATATTGTGAATATGATGTTGAAGTGTTAACAAGGCCATCTGTCCCTGACAACATTAAACATTGGCAAATTTTTGATGATGATGCTCAGGTCAAAAATATTTCTATAGAACAAAGGGGAGTTTTGTTGATCAATGTATTGATTGGGAGCCAATGGTGTGTGCAGCAGAGGGTAAAGAAACTTTGTTTGGCAAAGACATCATCCAACTGAAAACTAATACCATTCCTAGAGGACTGGTTGCTCTTGAATCAAACTTTGATAATGTTGATTGCATTATTAACAGGCATATAGCAGCCTCAAGGGATGTTGAGGAGCATGACCTTGGTACAAAGGAGAAACCAAGGAAGATCTGGTTGGGAAGCAATCTGAACAAGGAGGAAAAATAGTCCTATGTCCAATTGTTGAAGAAATATCAGGACTGCTTGGCTTGGTCTTATTCTGAGTTAAAGGCATACAGAGAGGATTTGTTTCAACATGAAATTCCTTTGGAATCTAATGCAAAACCATTCAGGTAGAAGCAGAGGCTGATTCAATCCACTTCTATCTCTTAAAATGCAAGAAGAACTGAAGAAACTGAGGGATGGAGGGATCATTCAGCCAACAAGGTATTCTTCTTGGGTTGCAAACTTAGTGCCAGTTAGAAAAAAGAATGGTGATATCAGGTTGTGCATGGATTTTAGAAATCTGAACAGAGCATCAATGAAGGATAATTATCCTTTACCAAACATGGATAACATGTTGCAATTAGTGACTGGTTCTGAGTTGCTTTCTACCTTGGATGGTTTCTCTGGCTATAATCAAGTTGTTGTGAAGGAATCAGAAAGAATTAAGACAACCTTTACCACTCCTTGGGGAACTTATGTCTATGTTAGAATGCCCTTTGGTTTGATGAATGCTGGAGCAACTTTTCAAAGAGCAATGGATGTTGCTTTTCTGGTTACATTAATGATTTTATTGTTGTTTACCAAGATGATGTGACTGTGTTTTCCAGAAAGAGAAGTGATCACTTGCAGCATTTGGAAAAAATGTTGATAAGATGCAGAGAGTATGGCATTTCACTCAATCCAAAGAAGTGCCATTTCGGAGTGCAAAAGGCCAAGTTGCTTGGTCACATTGTATCAAAGGATGGTGTCATGATTGATCCTGAGAGGGTAGAGGCCATCAGCAAGGTCCCAATTCCAAGAACCAAGAAGGGAATTCAGTCCTTCTTTGGGAAAATAAACTTTATCAGAAGATTCATATCAAACTTTTTGAGTTGACCATTCCAATTACTTGCATGCTAAAGAAGGACCAAGTTATCAAATGGGAAGAGGCTGCCATTCAGGATTTCAATGGGATCAAAGAAGCATTAAAGCATGCCCCTGTTTTAGCAGCTCCAGATTATAAGAAGCCTTTTCAAATGTTTTCTTTTGCTTCAGAGAACACTATTGCATCTGTCTTGTTGCAGAAGGATGATGAAGGGGCTGAGAGGCCAATTTCCTTTTTCAGTAAGGCATTGCAAGGGGCTGAGTTGAAGTACACCATTATGGAGAAGCAAGCATTTTCCTTGGTAAAAGCAACAAAGGTTTTCAGACCTTACATTTTGAGCTCTAAAGTTGTTGCTTATGTTCCCCACACCATGGTGAAAGATGTCTTATCAGAGATGGAGGTCTCAAGAAAAAGATGCAGATGGGTGAACAAGTTGCAGGAGTATGACATGGATATCCAAACCATGAAATTGGTAAGAGGTTTGGGCTTAGCTAAACTTATGGCTGAGAGAAACCTGCAAACTATTGAGGTGAATGAAGTAGAAGAAGGAAGGGTGGATGTCCTTGAAAATTTGGTGAGTTTTGAATGGTACAAAGATATAATTTTTTATGCCAGACATCTATACTGCCCTGAGTATTTGAGTAAAAATCAGAAAAGAGCTCTTAAGTTGGCTTCCCAGAAATATGTCATTACTGATTTTGGGTTAGCTTGGAAGAACCCTGAGGGAGTTCTCTTAAGGTGCATTACTGAAGATGAAGCCCCCAAGATAATTTCTGATCTCCATGGAGGAGTTTGTGGGGGGAATTTTTCTGGAAAAGTCACAGCACACAAGATCTTGAGGGCTGGTTATTGGTGGCCAACTCTTTTCAAGGATACAACTTTGTTGGTTAGAAGATGTGAGAGTTTCAAGCATTTTTCTGGAAGACTGAAAGCTTCAGGCTCCCTTCCTTTGCAGCCTGTATCAATTGAAGCCCCATTCAAGAAATGGGGAATGGATTTCATTGGTGAGATTTCAGACCCTTCAAGTGTTGGCCATAAGTGGATTCTTGTAGCCACTGATTACTTCACTAAGTGGGTGGAGGCAATCCCCACCAAGAGAGAAACACACCAAATTGTCATGGACTTCATGCTGAACCATATCATCTGTAGGTTTGGAGTGCCAGTTAAAATTGTTGCTGACAATGCCATGAGCTTCAGAGCTAAACCTTTGGTGGCAATGTGTAAAGAATATGGGATCAATTTGACATATGCCTCCAACTATAACCCCCAAGGAAATGGACAAGAAGAGTCCAACAATAAAAATTTATTAAAGATCATTAGGAGAACCTTGGAGCTGAACAAAAGGAAATGGGGTGAGTAGTTGAAGTTTGTTGTTTGGGCTGATAGAATTACTGTTAAAAGAGCTACTGGAAAAATTCCATTTGAATTGGTGTATGGAACTCAAGCTCTGCTTGCCCCTGCATATGCAATTATCCTCATATCAGTTCATTCAACAACTAGAAGATCAAGAAGTTAGTCCATATGATGCTCGCATTAACCAGATTGTTGAACTTGATGAAGAAAGGAGGGCATCTCACCAAAGGCATGTGAAGTTCAGAGAAAAATTGAAGAAGTTATTTGACAAGAAGGTTACTCCAACAACTTTCAGCATTGGAGATCTTGTGTTGTTATGGGATAGCAGGCATGAAGACAAGGGAAAACACGATAAATTTGATGCACTATGGATGGGCCCTTACTCCATTGACATTCGGATTGGTGAACATACCTTCTTCTTGAAAGACTTGGATGGGGAATTGCTCGAATTTCCTGTTAATGGTAGGCATTTGAAACATTTCCTAGATTGATTCCCCAGAATCAAGGTGAGCATCATTTGTATAGTGTATAGTTTGTTGGTTGCTTTCTGTCTTTTGTGTTTTTGCTCATTCTGGTCCTTGGTGACCTGGTTTTGCTGGTTTCTCGGTTTGTTTTTGGAGATGGTTCTAGTTTTCTACTCTGCAAGCTGACTCCTTTTCCCAATGGATGTTTTTTGGCACTTGGTCTATTATTTGGTTCTTGTGGCACTCACAGGGAGTGCCCATCCCTGAGTTGGAGCCGATGTTGGTGCTCAAATTAGTCTCACCCCGTTTGCCATTAAAATCCCTTAGTTTGTGGCCTCTGTCACATTTTTTATCTCCCCGTGTTGGTGCTTGAAGACTCTGTCCTCCATTTGGTTGCCATGATTAGTCCCTCCTTGGTCGAAGATCACTTAAAAATCCAGAATTTGTTGTTTGTTTCTCTGTCCATCTGAAGGTGTCTGTAAATTGGGCGTAAAACTCAGGTTGTTCCTTTCCTTCCATTTTCTGCAGTCGTGTGTTGTTGTCCCTGCCATTTTTTGTCCCAAATACCTGAGGAAACGTGATTGAATGTAGCTCAGAGGATCATGTTTGAAACTTACAACATTTCCAAATTCTCTGTCCTTGAAGAAAATTTCATCTCTGGGCTCAAACGGTGGTTTCCCTGCATTTTTACGGCTTGACGGGTGTGTTCTTCCATCAAATTTAAATCTCTACATCAGTGGAAACGTGGCCCTTTTTGGTTGGATGCAGCTTGGCGGGGCACTCTAAAACTTTGTGGATCATTTCAACCCAAAACCTGTCCACGTGGAGGAATGACACGCTCATTTGAAGACTCACCTTTTGGTTTGGCCTTGGAGTTGCACCGGGGGGACACGTGGAGGATTCCGCTGCTTTGCCTGGACTTAAACAAATTTTGTATGCAATTGGTACAGTTTTGGCGGGCCGTGGACACGTGGTGGGCTGGCTCATTTGAAAATTTGCCTCAAGGTCCCACCTTGAAGAAATGCGATAGAGGGACAGGTGGAGGCTTCTGCCGGCTCTGCTCTGTACTTAAACTTTTTAAAGAAATTTTCTAAGGCCTGGGACACGTGGTGAGCCCACGCTCATTCAAAGTCTTCGCTCTTGGGGACCATCTTGAAGTTGCACCATAAAGACATGTGGAGGTTTCTGTTGGGCCTTCCTTTACTTAGGCTTTTCAAGAAACTTCCTAAAAGGCCTAAGACACGTGGAGGGACCGCGCATGTTTGAGGACCGGCCCTTGAGTTTTATTTTGAAGAAGCGCCAGGAGGACACTTGGAGGCTTCCGCTCACTCTGCCTTTTTGCTTGGACTTTTCAACAACCAAAGAAGACTGTCTTGGACCTTGGACACATGGCGCCTTCCATTGAACTCTTAAAACTTTTAACAGACTCTGCCGGAACAAGACACGTGTTGAGCCCGCACTTGTTTGGGGTCTCTACTTTTCGGGACCATCTCAAAATGCGCCATTGAGACGCGTGGCGGTTTGAAAAGTCAAAAGGTGGGGAGGTGGGCCATCGGAGGCAACTTGGATTTTTAAAAGACCCAAAGCCTGACAGAGAATAGTGAAAATTTTCTTTAGTCAATGGTGGAGGTGCAGGATTTGGAAAAGGTAGTGTAAAAGGAGGTGTGGACTCAAAAACTAAAGGCGGAAGGGCGGAGCAGAGGGGAAAATTTGGAAAATTTTCCTTTTTCCAAAAATATGTAAAATTGCATAATTGAGCCGTGGTTCCTCTGGGACCCACATTGGGACATGTGTCAAGCCCATTTTTCAAAGGTGGAGGGGTGGAACAAAATGAGAAATTTTGCATTTTTCCAAAAGGTGTAAAAGGTAAAAAAGGAACCCCCAAGCTCGTCTTAACTTGGATCTTCCACGTGGACGGTCCAAATTCAAAAGGGAAATCAACGGCAACTGTGCATCTGTATCTAATTTTCTGCCATTTTTGCTCCAAAGCTCCTGGGGATGCAAATTTTTATGGTTTTTTATCATTTCTTGGTGTCTCCTACATGCCAAATGAAGAGGAAAATTAATTTGATATCCTGGTTTGGTGGGGAAGGTCTGAAAACATCTTTTACCATTAAGATGTAATCTGACTATCGGATTCGATCTGATATTTCTTTCCTTGGCACACAAGAAACTAGTTGATATCTTGATTTGGTGGGGAAGATCTGAAAATGTATTTTACCATTAAGATGTGATCTGACTATTAGACTCGATCTGATTTTCCAATCTTTCCTTCCTTGGCATGCAAGAAACCAGATTTGACAGATTAGAGGAGGAAGTAGTTGGTGCATGAAGTGAAGAGTGACTTACCAGGTGAAGAATTGAATGCTGGAAATATTTGAAGAGATTTTCCCTCTGAGCACCTGACAATTTTTTTGCAAATCTGATTCTGGGAGTCACGATCAAATTCGTAACACACAATGGTGCTTTGAATGTTTTTGGTTTTGGGGGAAAACTCTGTTGTAAATGAAATGTTATAAATTGCATGAATTTTTCATGCAAATGGTTGGAGTGTTAGAGGTCGGAAACTAATTCCTAAGAGAAAAGTTTGACAGAGCCCATTCTTCTGAGAAATCATCTGAGGAACCTGTTTATCTCTTTTGTGTTAAATTTGATCATGTCAAGGTGGTTGCAAGTGTACAGCCATTGACAAGCTCTGAGATTGTTCTAGAAACTTTCCCCTGCTGATGCATTTAATCAAATTTGAGTAAATCTGTGTCTGATTTTGAGCAAAATTGTGTCTGCTTCATTTCTGAATGTCTGCAAATAGTTTTTCTTGTTCCCATTGCAATCTTACATTGAAATATTTTGTGAATCACACAAGATCTTATCCTTGTGATAGTTTGGTGGCATTTGCAATTTCATTTATCAGAAGAGATTTCATTTGATAGTGAAATAAACAAATTTAAAATCACTTTACTCCTAGCATGATGATAAGATTGTTTGTTAGCCTTTGAGGGTATCTTAGGCGTGATAAAACAAAGGTTGATAATGTTCAATTAAGTTTTTCAATTTGAGCCTTCATTTTGGATTCTTAAAGTTTGTGTGAAAACATGCTGATCTGGGCCTCCACTGAAGCACACCTTCTGGTTAAAGGAATATTTTAGCTGCTCTGAAGTATTATGTTGATCAAGCCCTCCACTTTTGTAAAAGTTCTCAAAAGATCTGGTGAATCAAAGTCCACTCTACCTCACCTCCCACCAAAATTCATTTAAAAACAACCAATCCTACCCATACTACCCCTATTTGTCCTGTGTGTGTACAAATGCATAATTTCTATTACTAAAAACATGCAGAAGCAATCAGGTTTTCATTGTCTTTAGTAGCCTAAACCTTGCTTAGAAAATATCTCCATTATCTAGGGTGACAACTCATGAGAGTTAGATTTTTGTTGTATTGATCATATTTTCTTCAAGGTCTTCTTAATAACTTTGCAAAGAAGGACATCTCCATCTCCTCCACAAATAGCAGGCTACAAAAAGGGTCCTCTCACCTTGGTTGAAAGGCACAACCATAAAGTAGTGAGGATAGATCAAATCCTCTTAAGGGTGCTGCCCATTTTTTCACATCTAAGTAACAAAGAGTGGTGTCACCCAGATTTCACCCTGAAATCTGCGACTACCCTATCCAAAAAAATTTCGTACTTTTAAAATAATGGGTCGTTTTGTGTTTTTATTGCCTGAAAATTCTTGTATTGCGTCAAGATAATCCCAAAGAGCCATATTAGCCTTTTTCGCCAAATACCCAGATGCCCAAAGTTGTTATATTCTGTCGTCGGGATTTGTCTGCGGGAAATTTGTATTTAATTATTTTGAGCCCCGTATGAGGCTATTTGCGCTCTGTTTTAACTCTATTATGATCGAATATGTCATTACTCTTATGTACCAGAAGGGTTTTAACTTGGAATAAGTTTTGGGCTTTATTTGTAACTTTTGGCAATTTTTCGTGTTTTTGTGTTGTCCCGTTTCATTTTCTGTGAAATTTCTCTAGAACAATTCATTTGCCGGGTAAGCCCGATTTTTGGTCTGGAGCAGCTGGAAAACATATACGCACATTATGCCCGGAGGAAGTCGCCATCAGAGATCTGCATCACTGGGAAAAAGCGAAGTCATGCACGGAAAAGCCCCTGCGGGGATGGGCGCATTTTTGGAAAACAAAGGATTTAAGCTGCAATGGGAAAAATAGAAGCCGCAGGCAGGGTGGGAATTTTGTACCTGCCTAGCAGGGTACTTTTTCCTGTGTTATAAAATTCACTTAAGCTGCAGTGGGAAAAATAGACGCTGCAAGCAGGTGGGAATTTATTGCCTGCCTTACAGGGTAAAAATTCCCATGATAAAATAAAAGGAAAGTGACTTAAGTGAAATCATGGGATTTTATTGCCTTCCTTGCAGGGTAAATAATCCCATTGTCAAAGTCAAATCACTTAAGTGGATCATGGGATTTTGGTGCCTGCCTTACAGGGTAAAGAATCCCATGGTGGAAAATTCTTAAAAATAGAATTATATGTGCAAAAAAGTGCGCCCCCTTTGGTGAGATGATGGCAGCCTTTAAGTGATTATTTTAATTAATCTATCCTTTCAAAAAATGCGCCCAAGCTTGGAGGAAGTCAATAAGTCAAAATTGGAATAAAAGAAATGGATTAAATGCATTAAATTTAATTTATTTAGTGGCTGCCCCCTTCCTCTCAAAAAGTGTGCCCCATTTGGGAGTTATTTAATGTTTTTAAAGGCATTAAAACATTAAATTAATTTCTATTTTCAGTGGCTATGGTCAAGGCACACTGTGAAGCTTAAGTGAAGTGATGTGTGAAGGATTAAATTGGATTAATTTAATTTATTGGATGACTGTCCTTAAACATGCTATTTTTAAAAGAGAAGAGCATGATTTTTAATTAATTAATTGCCTTTAATTGTTAGGGCAATTATTAATTATAGAATTGTGAAGGTTATATAAGCATGGGCAGCCATATGGGTGAATTATTTAATTCACAGGTAAAGAATTGCAGCCAAGAGGAAAAGTGCGCCCCCATTTGAAGAAGGATTTTGCTCAGGCAAGGTGGCAACAAGGCTAAAAGCTTCCAGATTTGGCGCATGCTTTGAAGGAGGTTGATCTTTGTCTGCATAATTGTTTGCACAGGTGTTACAGGAGCTCAGGTGTTGTTAAAAGGATTCATGCTCTCTTTATGTGCAAATTAAACACCAATTTTTGGGGCAACGGGCTTGAAAAGTGCAGATTTTTACAGTTAAAATTCACTATTCATGCTCTGGTGGCCATTTTTGTCTGAATAAATTGCAGGAATTCATTACAGGTGCTTTACAAAGGAAAAGGAGCTTTTATCAATGTCCAATACATTGCATATATCCTCCGAATCTGAAGAATTGTCCAGATCTACACCAGTATTGAAGAAATCCGGCCAAGTAAGAAGAAAAAGAATTATTCAGACAAAGATAGACAAAGCCATGGCAAAGAGAGATGAAAAAGAAAGCACGATGGAGTCATGCATCGCTTCCAAACTTGCAGACATATGAGACACAGATCTAGGCCCGGAACCTCTTGCTGATTTGATTGATAGATCCAGAGCGGGAAAGACTTCACTCATGCGTGCGGTTAAAAGCAGTGGAATTATCCGAGCTGCAGCTTTTCCATGTACAGCCCAGTTGCAAGAATTTGTTATGGAGTGCGCTAGATCTTACCATCCTTCATCCAGATCAGTGCGTGATGCTTCGGGAAAGACAATAATTCGTTTGGACGCAGAGTTCATCAATTATTGTTTGAAGATTCCAGTGCGAAAGGTGGTGACTTCCATTAGTCTTCAAGATGCCGACAGCAGGTGGGAAAAGCATAGAGCTGATTGCGTGAGCATAATGAATAGCCGATACATGAAGAAGCCTAGATCTCCTTCAAAGTTCCCGAGAACTCTTCCACGGTCCAATTTGGTGCAGGAGGTAGATAATGTCATCAAATTGCTATGCAGGATGAATGGCGAAGCGAATGCCTACACTTTCCGTACATGGATGTATGCTTTCATCAGGACCATTGAAATCAACAAGGTTGATTCTATAATCAATTGGTCGGAAATTATTAGCAACAACATTGGTGAGCAACTCCAGAACGTGAAGCGTACTTTCAGCTTCAAGATGACTTCATACTTGGTGTATGCTGCAGCTTCACAAGGCGTCTTTTCCAAGCTGGATAGATGTGGTGTTCTTTCTAAGGACCCCATTTTCGAGTGCTACCCGCAGCTTACTGCACCTGCATGCGAGAAAGACTTCAAAGTGATCAACGATGACTTCTTCTACGATTTCATCTGCAGGCTAGACAAAGACTTGAAGGCCAACAGGGTAAGCAAGGAAGCGTGGGAAGCTGTGTCCAAGATTGGCAGTCTATTCATTCAATTTGCAGATTTCACATACCTCAGGGTTACGGGCTTTTCTGGAGAACCAATAAAGATGCCCAGGTATCCGAATGATAGATTGATCGCCATGGAGCTAAGCAGGCAACTTGTGGAGTTACACGACCTTCAGTCAAAGCGGCACAAGTCTACGGGCTTCTTCCCAATCACTGTGGGATATTACAGCTGCATTAGCATTCATAGAGCTCGAGGGAATGGAGGCGCAAATGTTATCCGAGTATGAGCAAGAGTTCTTCCCTGCACGGCTGAACTTCGATCCATTTGGAGTAGCCAGGAAGACAATCTCCCAGGAGTACGCACATGTGTCTTCATTAGAAGATTTCTGGATGAAGTGCAAAAGTGAGTACGAGGTTAGAAAGAGAGATTTCAGCAGGCTATCAGCAAAGCAAGTGTTCGACTTTGGACTAGTGCGGATACCTGCGGATCTTAAAGATGATGGGAATGTGGTACTTGACACTTACCATCAAATGGGAGGAGATAAAGTCATACTGCAGAATAACATAGGAGGCTGCAACACAATTGAAGAAAGGTCGGGAGCTGTGTTGGTGAATACTTCAAACTGGTTGCTGACGAAGGGATATTGCCTTGATGAAGCATTGATGAATCAAGTCACGGGCAACTTCGGCGCAGGAGATTCCCTCAAGCGAAAGCACGGAGGAGAAAGCAGCAGGAAAGTCGAGAAGTTGAAAGTGCATAGAAGATCTCAATCCAAGGAGAAGATCACTTCTACGACCATGACTTTAACTCCGGTTTCTCCAGTACCCAGTACTTCACCAACTATTGCACCGCAGCAGCAGGACGCTTCCATGCCTCCACTGAATCCAGCGACATTCATCTTCTCCCCTCAGCCACTTCGTTCAGCGCCTGTTCCAGAGGATACGTTGAAGCTGCAGATGGCGGAATTCGAAAGGGCTTTGTCCTTGGATGACTCAAAAGATGGCAGCCATAACACTGTGGCACTTTCTGACGGAGAGGATGCTGAGCGGAAGATGGTAGTACACTCAGCAACTTCAGCGACTTCTCGTTCTCCGAGAAGTAACTTCTCGGAATGGTTGGCTTCGCAGTTGGTTCCAGAAGCGAGAATGGAGATGAACTTAGAGGAGCACGACTTGCAGCTACTCCAGAATCTGGGCGGAAGAGACAGAAGGCCTAAAGTTGCCAAAGCAACTTCTAGGTTGATCATCGAGGATTCGGGAGAGAAGTTTGTTGAGATATCAATTCCGGCAGAAGGAAAGATAGAGGAGGAGCTCATAGCAGAGGATGTGACAGTAACCAAAGTACCCCTCGGTCAAGCCACCACTAAAGGATTGAAGCAGGACACGCAGACATTGATGGATGCTTTATTCCTTAGGCTTGACAGTGAAAAGGCGGAGAAAGAAGAGCTGCAGAAGCAAGTATCTCAATTATGTGAGATCATAGCCAAGGTTGCTAAACCTTCCATTCAGCCCATTTCAGAGCAGGTGAGTGATCATCTTATGCAGGAAATGGAGGACGCAAGCAATCAAGTAAAGGCTATTGACGAATGGAAGGATTTGATTATTCGTCAAGCTTCTGTACAACTTGGAGAAGTGCCAACCCGCCTAAAGGTTATGGATGATGCAGCAAATCAACTGAAGCAACTGATGGCAAACATAGAAGGCATGAATACAGTTGCAGAGAGTAACCTGAGTATTTTGGCCGAGATCAACAAGCTGCCGGGAGATGTATTGATTGCGGAACAGATTGTACCGGATGGATCAGTCGAGAAGGGGAAGCAGCTAGAGTTTGCAGTATCTTTCCGTTTGGAAATCTGCAGAGTTTTGCTGAAGAGGATGCAGGCACTTGAGAGTAGGACATCAGACTTACCAGACAGTGTCATTTCTTTCACTGAGGAGAGAGTGGACGGGAATGTCACTTCATACGTGCGGATCATCTCAACTAAGGTGCCTAATTCCCTGGAAGGATCTCTTCTGATGATACAAAAGAGAATTGATAAAGCTACCAAGCCTTTCACGATGAATTCTATCAGTAGACTGGTGGCGCTGCAGGCAGACATTGCGAGGTTTGGGCTGAGTTTGGAAGATGTGGAAGCGTGCATCAAAGTGTTGAATGAAGGGTTGCTGCAGTTCAGGACAGAGAAAGAAGCAGTGGCTAAAACAGATGGAAGGATGTTGAATTACATGTTCGACAAGTATATCTGATATCAGAACAAGAAAAAGACATAAACATTACAGCTGGCATGACTTCTTCTATTTTCTATGTTCCCAGATGAAATTGTAAAACTTCTAAGTTATTGGTTTTGCAACCATTACTTAAAGTCATGTGGAACCATTCTATTAGTTAAGTGATACTATGTCACTTAAGGAGAAGATAGTTAAGGATGATTGTCAAATGTCATCTTTACTTGTTTATGTTTCAATTTAGTTTGAGTTTTCCATTTGTACTTTCCCTCCTACATTCTATAAGTAGGAGAAGAACCTCCGAGTTAAGGATGGATCAGAATTTGTAAGCAGCAATCTTGTGTTCTAGACTTTGTGCTGAACCCCTGAGAGCAACTTGGAGCAAAGGAATACAAAGGAGCAGGTTTCCGGAGAACTTTGTGTCACGGTGTACTTTGTTTCTTGTTTTTAATCTTAGATCTCTTAATAAACTGTGTTATTTTATATCTGGATCTAGAGCTGCCTTTGTTTTATAATTTTGTGTGTTCATATCTATTAAGTTTCTTCTATGTGCATGCAATTAGCTCTGCTATCTACTAATTGGGATGCACATCTTCCCCATTTCTTCTCTGTATTTCCTTTACTTCCTTCTATAAAATACTTCCTTTCTTGAACAGCTGCTTACTTGCTGCAGAACTTCTTAGTTATGGTTCATGAACTAAGTGGTTAAAGTAAAACCCCTGATAGATAATAACACATTTTTATTGACAAATCTGACACGGGAGCCTCACCGGTTAAATGAGGGAGATTTATCTCATGACTGCCTAGGTTTTGTGCTATGCAAAAAATCTAGCCAACAAAGAGCAAGCTGCATTTCTTCCCCGGCTACAAAACGACACACAACATGGTTTGCTTGTCTCTAAGCTTCCTGTCAAAACTGTGATGTTGCTCAGCTTCTGAGGGAGAATCAATTTGGGTAACAACATAACCATTTCATCCATGCCGATTGTTGCCCATCAACGTAGTTTCACAGGTATCCTTCCACCCATTTATGAACTACTTCTATTTGCCCATCCGTTTGGGGATGGTAGCTAGTGTTAGGAGAGAGTTGGGTGCCCACCAATTGAAACAACTCATTCCAAAACATGCTCATAAACCTGTTGTCCCTATCACTCACTATATCCTTGGGCAGCCCATGAAGTCTAAATATTTCTTTGAAAAACACATCGGCCACTATTGGAGCATTGGATTTAACTAGAAGTGGGCAAAAATGAGCATATTTAGTGAGTCTGTCAACCACCACATGTAAACAACTCTTACTTCAAACCATAGGCAGCCCCGTGATGAAGTCCATAGAGATACTCTCCCATTTTTGAGTGGGAATGGGGAGTGGTTGTAGGAGACCTGCTGGAAATGTATTTGAGTACTTCCCCTTTAAGTCCTTTCTAATAGAATCTTTCCCTCACCTGTTTATATGTCTTAAAGTAACCTAGATGACTAACCGATGGGTTATCATCAACAACCCTCAATATTTTACTCTTTACCTTTGATTCGGGCAACAAATAGATCTGGTTTTTGTAAAGAATAAGCCCGTCAATTGCCTTGTACCTTTCATCAATCATTTTCCCTTCAAAAACACCATTATCAAACTTGTTCTTGACATACTCAGCTGTAATTAATGACCTCCAATGTAATATCCCTTTTTGAGATATTATTCAAATCTGAAAATCACTTAACCAAATTAATGCTAGAAGGATTAAACTCTCTTAGTTTGACCTCAAATAATCCAATGTTAGCTTCAATACAACCCAAATGGGGTTGGAGTGGGCCAAAGTGGTGGGTTAGATGGGAGAACTAGCTAGGAAGTTAATCTTTTCCAGATTTGAAATTAATTGCAGCAGTGAATTAATTTAGAAGCACCAAAACAACTGAAAACTTCAAAATTTTATATCTTCCTCCAAACTCAATATTTTTCCACCAAATAAAAAGTAGATTATTCTATAAATTAAGACCTTTCCAAAAAGCTATAAATCTGAATTTTTGGATCACCATAACCACCTCAAAATCTTAATATTAACCCCAAAGTATGAATACAAGTCGTTAGGGTTAGGATTATTTGCACAAATTATTTCCAGCCCTTAATAACACTTCAAAACCCTCAAAACATCATCCCGTATACCTGAAATAATTATTAATTTGCAGCAGCTTGCAAATCTATCAAAAATACCTTAAAATATGATGCAAAATACCACAAACTCAGTCGATCAGCCTTGGATAAATTGCAACATTAGATATGAGCACAGTAACCTTCAAATCATGAGCCCCACACTTGGAAAAATATATTAAAACAGATCAGATTGTAGATCTAATTTGAAAGCCACCAAATCATACCAAAATAACCTCCTATGCAACTTGACTTGGCATAAATAAATTCAGTAGTGGCAACAGATCATAAAGCACACTTAAATCCTTCAAAACTCATCAATAACATGTAAATATCTTGTCAGAGGGTGAGAATAATACATGAACACTTAGATGGAGTGAAAAAAATGCGAAGCCCACGAAAATTTTAAATCTTCACAAGCGAAGGTGACTGTTGCTGGGAAGGAAGCCTCAGCTGATGTGCCATGCCCGCGGATGTTTGCCTCAGGAGCGAACAGGATTCTTCTTGGAAACGATAGCGGAATGGAATTGGCCAGGAAAGATTCGGAATTCCTGGTGAAGGAAGAAGTGTCCTCATTGGTGAAGAAGTTTGGCCCTAGCACAATGATCAAATCCCTGGCCTCGCTATTAGGGATCTCGGCCTTGAAAATTTTGATTGAGGAAGTTGATCCTTGTCAGGGGCATGTTTTATCTACCCTGGTAGCGAAGAAGGAGGTCCCTTCTAATCCAATTAAGTGCGAGGCCAACTGTTCACTGGATATGGAGGAAATCAAGGTGGGGGGGATCGGTTTCAAAATCTCCACAGAGATGGTGCATATTGATCTCCCTGTAGGCTCAAGGAAGGATTTTGTGGATGTTCGAGTTAAAAGAGCAATCTGTTGCAAATTTGTGGGGGCTAAGTTTTCTAGAAGAAAAATTCTGAATTCGGTATACTGGTTCTAGGGCAAGGAGCGGAAACCCAAGGTCTTCTTTCTTTCGAATGGCTTCTTCCAAGTCCTGTTCCATTCGGAGGCCTTGTTGGAGAAATTTTATAAGGGGGGACCCTGGTTTCTCAATTCTTCCAGTCTATATTTGCGACCTTGGTCCCCCGAATTTAATCCGCACTCAGAAAAAATTCTACGAGCCCTACTTTAGTTGAGTTTCCATAATCTGCCCTCTAAATTCAGGAATCAGGTTGCTTTAAAGGCTATTGCCAATTCCCTTGGCTCGTGGGCGTCGATTTTCAACCCTTCTCTCTTGGCTTGGAGGAATTCTTTGGCTCGGATTTGTGTTGAAATGGATATGTCCTCCCCTCTTCCAAGCTCAGTCACTTTAACTTCTGTCAAGGGCTCCAGACCTCAATTGATTGACTATGAAGGATTGAATGTTAAGTGCTTCTCTTGTGGAAAATTGGGTCATTTGAGGAAGGTTTGCCCGGATAAATTAAAAAATTCGGTCAATCTTCCTCCCCCCCGGGTGGTTGAGTTACTAATGGTTTCGAATCGATCCTCTGTTCCCTCTCTCCCTCTAATCAGTGCGAAAGATGGCGTACCAGCGAGGCAGTCCATTTATGTCTTGGCAATCTTTGGCTCTTCGTTGAATTTGACTCCTCACTATCTTTTGAATGAAACGGAGGAGGTGCAAAGGGATTTCGGGGATCTTGCTTCCTTATTTAAGGAAGGTATGGTGAAGGGGCAGGCCTCTTCGTTGGAAACCCTAAATGGGTGGATTTCAAATAATGAGATCCTGACTTTGGATATGCCCGTCACCTCAGCTGGTGAAATGGAGGATGGGGAGATTGAACTAGAGGGCTTAGCTCCCGATCTAGCTCCCTCCAAATCAGCCATCGGTCAGGAAGGTTTGGGATCAACCTTATGTGGTTCCGCTGGAAAGAGGGGTGGAAAGTCCAAAAAGGAGGTCGTTCGATTGGAGGTTGATTCAGGAAAGAAAAGTACCCTGAAATTTGACATTGCTGATTCCGGGAAGGTGAAAATCCTTCCCTGTTTTCAATGAAGTTGTTTTCCTAGAATGTCAAAGGCCTCAATTCCTCTGACAAACACGCTTGCTTAAGCGTTATATCCTCTCCTCGGAGGCTAGTATGGTTCTGTTGCAGGAAACAAAGTTGTGCGTCGCTGAAGCTGAGATTATGTGGAGTAGATCCAGTAGAGGCTGGAATGGGGTCTTCTCAGGATCGTCTGGTGCTTCTGGGGGTCTTAACATTCTTTGGAAGGATAGCTTTGTCAAAGTGGAACTACAAGCTCAGTCCCCCAACTGGCAACTAGTAAGTGTTAGCCTTCGTCACTCCCAGTTAAGTTTCTTTTTGTTTAATGTGTATGCCCCTAATAGTATCATTGGGAAAAAAAATCTTTAGGCAGATCTTCTTCAATCCGCCTCTTCTCTGGGAGATCATTTGTTCATCCTAGGAGGGGATTTTAATGCCATCTCCGATAGTAAGGACAAGAAAGGTGGGATTATTAGAAATCTTCAGTCTCAATTGGACTTTTGTTCCTTTATTAGGGACAACGCTTTGTTGGATCTGGAGCCTAAGCAGGGATGGTTCACCTGGAGTAATAGGAGAAAGGGCTTTAGTAATATTGCTAAAAGGCTTGATAGATTTTTGGTTTGCCCTAATTGTTCTCTTAAAGACATTGTTCTGGAAAGCTTTGTTCTTCCTTGGTCAGGGTCAGATCATTTGTCGGTGTCCCTCCTGGTCAGCTTTGATGAAGCCCCTCACAAATCCCCTTTCAAGTTTGAGCTAATGTGGCTCAGAGATGCTTCCCTTGAAGGGTGAATTAATCTCTGGTGGAATTCTTATCAAGTTGATGGCTCCAAGATGTTTGTGCTGGCTTAAAAGCTGAAGAGACTGAAAAAGGACTTGCTAGAGTGGAATGGTAAGTGCTTCAAAAATATTTTTCAAGAAAAAACGAGGGTTGAATCTGATCTGAAGGCTCTTAATTTGAAAGTGTTCAATGTTGGGATGGATCAAGACAATTTTGCTATGGAGAAGTCTCTCCTAGGTGAACTGGGTGAGTTGGTCCTCAGAGAGGAAATTTATTGGAAGCAAAAATCGAGGGAACTTTGGTTAAAGGATGGGAGCAAAAGGATATTTTCAATGAGGGTATTAATTTTTTCTCCTCCCTGCTGGCTGGGGATGTGGCCTCCTTTGATGAAGCTCAATCTTCCCTTCTGAAGTGTATCCCTTCTCTTATCTTAGAAGATCAAAATGTTGTACTATTGAGGCCTTTCTCCTTCACAGAGATTGAAAAAGTTGTCTTCTCCATGGAAAAGAATAAAGCTCCTAGCCCAGATGGCTTCCCTGCTGATTATTTTCAAAAATTTGGAAAATTGTGGGTTATGGTGTGTGGGTGGCTGTGGAGGATTCGAGGAGATCCCGTTCGGTGCTCAAAATGTTGAATAGTACCTTCATTTGCCTCTTCCCCAAAATGCATTAGCCCTCCTTTGTGGATTTTAGACCTATCTCCCTTTGTAATACTTCCTATAAATTTATTTCCAAGGCCATTGCCCTTCGCTTGAAAGCAATTTTGGATCCTCTTATCTCCCAAGAGCAAACCGGTTTTATGTCGGACAGATCAATCTTAGAACATGTTATTCTGTCACATGAGTTGACTCACTCCCTTTCTTCTACGAATGCTCCTAGTATGCTCTTGAAGCTAGATAACAACAAAGCTTATGATAAGATTAATTAGAGATTTCTCATTAGAACTCTTTAAAAGTTTGGCTTCTCCAAGAGTCTGTGTGATTGGATCTTCAGTTGTGTCTCTGGCCTTTCTTTCTCTGTTTTGATAAACGGGAGTGCTGAGGGTTTTTTTGTTAGCAACATAGGCATTAGGCAGGTGGACCCTCTGTCCTCCTTCCTCTATATCTTGGTTGTTGAAGCCCTAGACAGGTCTATCAGGAAAAAGATGGTGGAAGGTAATCTCAGGGGTTTGAAAATTGCTGATGGAATCCCTTCTCTCTCCCACCAAGAATTCACGGATGATACCTTTTTGTTTGGCAGGGCCAGTATTCGGGAAGTGGTGTCCCAGGTTTTCATCCTGAAATCTGCGACCACCCTATCCGAAATTTTTTTGTACTTTTAAAATAATGGGTCGTTTTGCGTTTTTATTGCCTGAAAGTTCTTGTATTGCGTCAAGATTTTCCCAAAGAGCCATATTAGCCTTTTTCGCCAAATACCCAAATGCCCAAAATTGTTATATTCTGTCGTCGACATTTGTCTACGGGAAATTTGTATTTAATTATTTTGAGCCCCGTTTGAGGCAATTTGCGCTCCGTTTTAACTCTGTTGTGATCGTACATATTGATATTCCCATATACCAGAAGGATTTTAACTAGGAATGAGTTCTGCACTTTATTTGTGACTTTTGGCAATTTTTTTGTGTTTTTGTGTTTTCCCTTTTCGTTTTCTGTGAAATTTCTCTAAATCAATTCCTTTGCCGGGTTAGCCCAATTCTTAGTCTGAAGTATTCGGATATCACATACGCACATTGTGCCAGAAGGAAGTCGCCATCGGAGGTCTGGTTCACTGGGAAAAGGCGAAGTCGTGCACTAAAAAGCCCCTGCGGGGTTGGGCGCATTTTTGGAAAACAAAGGATTTAAGTTGCAGTGGAAAAAATAGAAGCAGCAGGCAAGTGGGATTTTATTGCCTGCCTTGCAGGGTACTTTTTCCCATGATGGAATAGTCACTTAAGTTGCAGTGGGAAAATTAGAGGCAGCAGGTAGGCGGGAATTTATTGCCTGCCTTGCAGGGTAAAAATTCCCATGGTGAAATAAAAGAAAAGTGACTTAAGTGAAATCATGGGATTTTATTGCCTGCCATGCAGGGTAAATAATTCCCTTGTCAAAGTCAAATCACTTAAGTGGATCATGGGATTTCCGGGGCTGCCTTGCAGGGTAAAAATTCCCATTGCCACGTGTTTTTAAAAATAGAATTCTATTATTCCAAAAAGTGCGACCCACCTTGGGTGAATAATAATGTATTAAATAAATATTTGTTAATATTTATTCACCCAATTTTGGCACCTAGGCTTGTGGACAAGTCAACAAAGGGAAGTGGACAAAAGGAATTTCAAAATAGAATTTCAAAATTAAATAAATTTAATTTATTTAATGCAGCCCCTTGTGAGAAGGAAATAATACTTTTTAAAGTATTAATTGATTAAATTAAATTCTATTTTCAGTGGCTATGGTCAAAGCACACTATGAAGCTTAAGTGAAGTGAAGAGTGGATGATTAAATTTAATTTAATAGATGGTTGTCCTTAATCATGCAATTTTAGCACATTAGTTAAAGAGAAAAACATGATTTTTAATTAATTAATTGCCAGGAATAGGAAGGGCAATTATTAATTATAGAATTATGAGGGTTATATAAGCATGGGCTGCCATAAGGGTGAATTAATTAATTCACAGGTGAAGAAGTGCAGCCCGGAGGAAAAGTGCGCCCCATATTGAAGAGGATTTTGCTTAAAAGAATATCAAATCAAGGCTAAAAGCTTCCAATTTTGGCGCATACGTTGAAGGAGGTTGATTTGTGTTTGCATAATTGTTTGCATAGGTAATACAGGTGCTCAGGTGAAGTTGGAAAAATTCATGCTCTCTTTGCATGCAATTAAAACATCAATTTTTGGGGCAGCAAGCTTGAAAAGTGCAGATTTTTATAATTAAAATTCACTATTCATGCTCCGGTGGCCATCTTTGTCTGAATTAATTGCAGGGATTCATTACAGGTGCTTTACAAAAAAAAAGGAGCTCTAATCAATGTCCAATACATTGAATATATCCTCCGAATCTGAAGAATTATCCAGATCTGCACCGGTTTTGAAGAAATCCAGCCAAAGTAAGAAGAAAAAGAATTATTCAAATAAAGACAGACAAAGCCATGGCAAAGAGGGACGAAAAAGAAAGCACAACGGAGTCATGCATCACTTCTAAATTTGCAAATATTAGAGACACGGATCTAGGCTTGGAACCTCTTGCTGAATTGATAGACATATCCAAAGCAGGAAAGACTTCACTCATGCGTGCAGATTAAAAGCAGTGGAAGTATTCGAGCTGTAGCTTTTCCATCCACAGCCCAGTTGCTAGAGTTTGTTATGCAGGTGCAGATCTATATCCAGATGCAGATGCAGATGCATATGCAAATCCATATGTGTTTCTAGATCCAGATCTCATAGTTGCAAAAACTTCTGGCACAAAGGCTTCATCCTCTTGTTTCAAATGCAGCCCGTGAAGAAGTCAGTGCGTGGAAAATTCCTTCCAAGATCTTGTGCAAATGCTCCCATCTTCCAATTGAAGCCTTCATTGAATTTTCATTCATCCGGAGTGCTTTCCAGAATTTTTAATTGCTCATATGCAATTAAAAATAAGGATGATGAGTTATCTACGACAAACATTGCATTGATGCATGTACTGGAGAAGAACTGCAAAAGCTTCAAGGATAAGAGGAAAGACATGTCAAAGGGAATATCTTGCCACTTCCAAATCCAGCTTGCTTCCAGATCCAGTTTGGTGAGAATCAAAGGCAAAAGAATCAGCTGCATGCAATCATGGAAAAGGACAAGACTGCAACTTTCCTCTTCCTTCTTCTTTTCTCTGACAAAGTAATTCAGTGATCAATTAAATTATAAAACTTAAGCGATTAGCTTAAAAGCCATTACTTGAAGAAGTCAACTACTTGGAGATAGGTGGCGGACGTGCAAAATGGAAGGTTCTATTTTTAGTTGCAAATCATACATGTCATGCAAAGAGGAATTCCAGGATGGAGATTGCCAGTTGTTTCTTTCCTCCGACTTCCACATGTGTCAGTTCAACTAAAGCTTCCAACTTGTAATTGCCCCTCTACATTCTATAAGTAGAGGAAGAACCTTCGGGTTAATCATCAGAATTTGTAAGTAGCATCCTTGTGTTCCAAACTTTGTGCTGAAACCCTTGAGAGCCACTTGAAGCAAAGGAATATACAGGAGCAGATTTCCAGAGAACTTTATGTCACGGTGTATTGTGTTTCTTTCTTTTTATATTAGATCTTTTAATAGACTTTGTGTTATTTTAGATCTAGATCTAGAGTTGCCTTTGCTTATAATTCTGTGTTTATATCTATTGGTTTCTTCTATGTGCATGCAATCAACTCTGTTATCTATTGATTGGGATGCACATCTTCCTCATTTCTTCTGTGTTTATATAATTCCCTTCTTCTATAAATTTTTCTTTCCTAAACAGCGCTTACTTGCTGCAGAACTATATAGCTATGCTTCATGAGCTGAACAGTTAAAGTAAAACCCCATATAAATACTAACATAATTTAATTGGCAAATCTGACACGAGAGCCTCACCGGTAAATGAGGGAGATTTATCTCATGACTGCCTAGGTTTTGTGCTATGCTGAAAATCTAGCCAACAGGAAGCTAAGGAGTTAAAAGATTCTTTGGATGGATACTCAAAATTTGTCAGGCAAGAAGTTAGTCTTCTTAAATCCTTCATCTTCTTCTTCAATGTCTCCCCTCAACTTGAAACTCGAATTTTGAATATCTTCAAATTCAAAAAGGGTCGCTTATCGGTCAAATATCTTGGTATCCCCTTGTTTAAAGGTTCGGGTAAGGTTTCTTTGTGGAAAGATTTGCTCTTCTCTTTGGAAGCTAAACTAAACTCTTGGAAAGGTAAATGGTTCTCTCTAGCTGAGAGACTGATGCTCATCAAATCGGTTCTTTGTGCATCTCCTATGTATTTGCTCTTTGTTCTCAAAATTCCCAAAGGTGTGTTGGAGAAATTAAAGGTTATATTGAGAAAGTTTATGTGGCAAGGTCTCTCTGGAGAAAATAAAATTCCATTGATCAGATGGGATTCTCTAGCTAAACCCAAAGAGCTTGGAGGAGCGGGGATTCTTAATTTGGGTTTACAAAATTTGGCACTTGGTGCTAAGATGGTTTGGAACCTGATTTCCAATCCCAACAGTCTTCTCAGTCAGGTGTTCGAAAAGAAATACCTGGGAGCCACTCTTCCAGAATCTATTCTCCGTATTGTGAACTGACCTAGGGGATCCCATATCTGGAATTTTATGCTTGATTGCAGATCTCTATTTTTATATAATGCTGATTGGAGATTGGGGAAAGGTAAAAAATCCCTTTTTTGGGATGATCCTTGGAATGGTTTCCCTACCCTTGTGGACATCCCAGAGTTTGAGGGAATTAAAGAGAGGTTGCTTGATGAATGGGGTCCATTTGTTTCGATATATGGGCTGATGGCTGACCCCCTCCCCTCAGTGTTACAATGGAAAAATCTGGATCATCTGGGTCTTTCGGATGAATTAAAGAAGAATTTCATGTCTGCTTTGGCTTTGCAGGAGAGGCAAGTCCTGATTTATAACAAGCAAGATGAAATTGTCTGGACTGCTGCTTCCTCAGGGTCGTACTCCCCTCATCTTGGTTATCTTCTGTTACATGAGGCGGTTGCTATTGAGAACAGCATTTGGAAGGACTGTTGGGAATCCCCTTGCCCCTCGAAGGTGGGTCTTTTTGCCTGGATGGCTTTCCAGGGTAAAATTATTACTCAGGAGAGAAGGAAAAAATTTGGGTTTCAGGGTCCCACTAGATGTATTTTGTGTGAAAAGAAAGAGGAAGATAGGGAACATCTGTTATTGCACTGCCCCTTTCCAGTGAAATGCTGGAATTGGCAATGTGCCAAACTCAACCTCCCTTGGGTTCAACCTAACTCCCTTCCGGAAGTCATTTTATTTTGGCCTGTTAAATCCCACTCAGGAGCTCTTTCTTCCATTTGGCTTTGTAGCCTAGTGCTTCTCCTTTGGCACATTTGGTGGGAAAGGAATAAAAGGATCTTTAGGGAGGAAAGCAGCTAAGTGGAATTGGTCCTTTTTAGGCTGGAAGGTGCTATCTCTTAAGCAGTGTTCTCGAATTGGTCTAGATCTTGTCCTTTTACTTCACAAGACAGGGTGTTGGAAAGGAGTTGGCCATTGATTATCAAACCAAGGGATGGAGCCCTGAAATTTTCTTTACCTTCCTCCTTGGCTAGAAGAAATGCTAAATGTTCCTCCCCTCCCCCTGACTTTTTTAAGCTTAATTTTGATGGGGCTGCCAGAGGGAACCTGGGGGCTTCTGGTGCTGGCTACCTAGTTCACAACTCAAAAGGTAAGGTGGTGGGAGTTGCTTCCTTTAAGCTTAAAGTGGGTACATGCAATTCCGCTAAGTTGTAAGGTCTTAATAAAGGCTTGTTCTTAGTTGCCTCGCTTAAAATTGAGAACCTGGAGATTGAAGGAGATTCCTTGGTAATCATCAATGCCAATAACAAAAAAAGAGCCTTATCATGGAAGCTTGATTTGGGTGTTCAAAAATTTTTATGGCAACTATCCAAATTCAATAATTGGAGCATCAGACATGTGTATAGGGAGGGTAATCAGTGTGCCGATTGGCTGGCAAATAAAGGTATTGAGAAAAATATTTGGGAGAAGGTGGAAAGTAATTGGTCTGTGTGGGAGGGCCTTGATATGATTGTCTCGAAGGATTCGCCTTATCATGGAAATGACGGCAGTCCTCCCCCGCATGCGAGGAGTTGGAATGCTACTTAAGGCGGTTGGGTGGAACACCTTCGCTCATTTTCTGCTCGCCTCTGAAATGGGTTATCCTCGGGCTCCCAAGTTGGCTTTGGCGTGCGATATGCGGGAGATGGCTTTCCATAATAAGGTTTCCGATTGCAAGTTGAAGAAAATCTATTGTATCTCATGTGCTGATGATTTGGAGGCCATTAAACTGGTTCTAGGGTTAGACTTTCTGAATGCGGAAGGGTGGCCGAGGATTAATAGCGGCATAGCTTCCATCTTTGTCGAGAATTTACTAGTCCTTCATCCCTCAAAGGCAGAGGTGGTAAAACTCGTTGCTCACTGGATATGGCCCTCATTCTACAAGAATCTGGCCTCTGAGGTAGCCAACTTCAATTTTGTGTCTTGGCCTACGACTGAAGGGGCTCCGTGTTCTTCGGTTGGTAATGATACGGCCTTTATAGATTTGGAGAAGCATTTCAAGGTACTGTCAGAATTTGCCGAATCCTTGGTGGTCTTTGCGAAGGATAAAAATTTTGGTCGGGCTCGTATTAAATTACCAAATGTGAAAGCCCTTGGTATGCCTTTGGAGCCGGTACCGAGCTGGTGGATGGAGCTACGAGCCACTACGGGAGATGCCTTTGAGTACCCTTGGAGGGGCTGGCTCAAAGAGACCTCTGTTGATGGGGACTCCGATTTGGAGCTCGGGATGGATCCGAGTCGATCTGCGATGGGTCTCAATATCTCGGTTGATGTTGTCAATTAGGTATTAATCAGGTCCTAGTATTAGGATATAGAATAAAATCTGGTTTTTGTTAGTATGCCAATGTGACCTGGTTGTGGCTTTTCTTGAAACATTTGAGGTTTAGCCTCCTTTTTGTATATAGGGAACGGGTCCCTTCAACCCGCCTTATCAATAAAAAAAAAGATGCAAATATCCTTCTCTAATAAATGCGCCACACATAGGATGAATATACGATGTGATAGTCACTCAATGCAAGCTTTAGAAGGTCTCACACTCTCCACAATAATGGTGGTGTTTAAGAACAACTTTTTTTGTTATCACATATGGGCATACATCTCTCTTCAGGCATGAAGAATCTCAATAAAATCATCAACATCCTCCAAGGGGACGCCACTTCTCCTTTTATAGATTTTGCACTACAAATTTCCAAATTTTGGCGCAAATCTCTAGATGGGAGAGATATCATTTAATAATAGCCTTCTTTACCTATAAAAGGTCAAACTCCAAATAAAATATTAATTCCCTCCAATTAATATTTGAATAAAGCACAAGAGGGGAATTAAATATAAATTTTAAAGCACATGGAGTAGTCAACTTGCCCCAATTAAATTAAATATTATTTTAAAAGCATATGGGATAGTCAATTTTCCCCCAATTAATTCCTTTAATCCAAGGCTTAGTGGATTAAAGGTCCTCCATAATTATTTTTAATTAATGCCCAAGGAAGGGGACATTACAGTCCTCCCTTCCCAAAATTGTTTGTCCTCAAGCAATTAAATACATGGCTGATCCATTTCTTTCTTCAAATCATATGGCCTTCTAGAAAGTGCATCCGCTGCCATATTGTTCTTTCCCTTCACATATTCAATGTCAAAATCAAAGGTTTGTACCTTACCCATTTCTGTTGCCTGTCATTCAACTCCCTTTGATTAAGAAAAAATCTTGAACTGATATGATTAGATTTAACAATGAATTTGCCACATACCAAGTATTGCCTAAACTTGCTCAAAGCATGCATGATTGCCAACATTTCCTTATCATACACGTTATACCCTTTCTCATGATCTTTCAATTTTCTACTCTCAAAAGTAATAGGGTGTTTATTTTTCATTAGGAAAGCCCCTATAACTTCCCCGGAAGCATCACATTCAACCATAAATGGCATAGAAAAATCTGGAACTGCAAGTACCGGACAAGAACACATCACCTCTTTCATTTTTTCAAAGACATCTTGGGCTGATTTAGACCATTTGAAAACCCCTTTCTTAGTCAAATCTGTCATAGGAGCAGCAAATCGTGAGAAACCCTTCACAAATCTTCTATAATAGCTACAAAGACCACAAAATCCTCTCAATTGTGTGAGAGAACTAGGAGTATGCCAATCCATGATAGCTGCAATTTTTTGTTTATCCACTTGCACACCATTAGCACTAATAACATGTCCAAAATACCAAATCTCCTTAAGACCAAATTCACATTTAGATCTTTTGGCAAAGAAAAAATGCTGCCCCAATGTAACCAAAACTAAATCCAAATGCATCAAATGCTCTTCCCATGTTTTGTTATACACAAGAATATCATCAAATGTAATATCCCCTTTACGGAATATATGGGAAATGGCAACCAAAAAATAGTTTTATCACTCAAAACTAATTAGAACAACACTGCAATGATTAAACTCAGCCAATCATACTTGTATATTCAATTAGATGGCTCAATAAACCCAAGAAGAGGGGTTTACTGGCCTTTATCAAATAGCTCAAGTAATTAACTCTCAGCTGAAACGAATGAGCATCAAACAAGCATGACTCAGCTGCAATGAACACTTGAAATCACTCACAAATACCTTCATACAAATCTCAGCCAGACATGATCATTTAGAGCATACAAACCCAAATTTAATTCCCTAGTACAAGTCACTGAAACATATATATGATCTGATCTAATATTTCATATATAGATCACTATGAGTCAATCAAATAATCATGGGAATCACAAACAGACTTCCTTGGCCTAGATCGCTGCTATAAAGAGCATCAAAATCCAATCGATTATTTTCCAATTCCTCAGAAGTGTATCACCTTTGTAGCTGCAACAAAGAGACTTCTAAAACACCTTAAGAGCATGTAAAATATAGGTTATCAAGACAGGAATATATCAACCATCAAGACAAGTAGAAATCGCTGCCATCAGTATATACTTTTATACAAATATGAGTCTCAATCAAGTCGCCATAGATCAGAAATAACCAGTCATGTAAATCGCTGCCAAAGAGGGTTGAATCACTACTAAATCAAGCATTTATCCAAGTCACTTTACTCACAAACCAACAGTCATTAAGCTGAGTATTAAATATGTGGAAGTTGCCGCCAAATAGATGAATATTACCACACTAATATGAGCATTAAATGGAGTCGCCAACACTAGAAGATAACAGCCAACAAAGGTGAGGAAAAATTGTGGCCAATGTATTTATTTTTGCATGAAGATCAGTCCCAAAACCAGCCGCTAAAATCAGCATACCCTTGCTGAGGTTTAGAGTGGGATATTCAATAAAATATTGCATCAAAACAAGTAGCTACAGCCTTCATTAATGCCAAAGTGAATTCGCTAACCCTAGACCTTTCAAAGCAACAATACTCTTGACAAATAATTTGAATATCAAATCGATTTGCTTCAGCTGGGGCAGAATCATCATAGAACACCCAAGACTCTTCAAAACAGTCACAAAAGCATTATAAGAATTCGCTAGGGCAAGTAGAAATCACACACCACAAGTCGACTTGCAATAGCATCAATAAATCCCTCAAATTGATATCAAAAACCAATTACAAATGGATTGCAAATAGATATTCAATACATGAGAGCAAGAACATCAATGGTGGGCATACATCCCTACTCCAAGCATGGAGTCAAATCGAATTTATCATAGCATAGCATAAGTTTTTACAATGATCCCATGACCTCCTTTTATAGAGGAGTACAAAATTTGAATCCCCTTTTTGGAGGGAAAACACAATTTGAAATTATAAAGTATTCTCCCTATGTGTGGCGTCCCCTTTCTAAGAGTCTTTTGACATTAAGATCCACTCTATTATTACTTAAATAATTCTCTTTTTATTTTATATTTTTGGGAATTAAATTAAATAATAAATTACATTAATTGCTCAATAAATATGCTTTTGTGAACAATACTACAAGGTGGTGGCCTTTAAACCACTTAGCATCCATAATTAAATAATTAAATGAATATTGTTTTATAATGACAAATGATTAAAATCACTCTCCGAGCAATATCATTTAATTACTTAGCATAATTTCCCCTTGCGCATAATTTCCCCTTGCAACATCCCAAAAGCCCACATGGAAAGATAGGCTAAGGGTCTTCAAAATGGGGAAATTATATCAAAGAACACTAGCACAAACTTTTTTAAATACTTGCTAAACACATGATTCATGCATGGTTGGAAAGTAGCAGGAGCATTAGTTAATCCAAAGGGCATAACCAAAAACTCAAAATGCCCAAAATGACATCTAAAGGTTGTCTTATTCACATCTTCTTCCCTTACCTTGATTTGATGATACACAAAGATTTAAGATCTATCTTTGAAAATTATGTGGCAACATGCAACTCATCAATTAACTCATCAATCATAAATATTGGATATCTATTTTTGATGGTCTTCTTATTCAACATGCAGTAATCAATACACATTCTCATAGTCCCATTTTTTTTCTTAACCAAAACCACAGAAGATGCAAATGGACTAGAACTAGGCCTTATGTGCCCCATATCAAGTAACTCCTTAATGGCCTTTTCTATTTCTTCCTTATAAACTCTAGGGTGGCGGTAGGGGGTGATCATAATGCGTTTAGTACCTTCTTCTAACTCAATAATGTGTTCAAAACCCCTATTAGGAGGTAACCCATGACGCAAATTACTAAACACATGAGAGTGCTTGTCCAAAATACCGTGTAACTCACCTTGAATAGACTGTTGCTCTGAATTTTCTGATTTTTCTGTGATAAAACAGTTGGCTACCCATGCAATCTGCCCTCTTCTAAAAGCCCTTTCCATCCTCTTCATTGATACCTCTTGTGGAGCACCATTTGCCAAGCCCTTTAGGATAATTTCTTTGCCAGAATTTTGTGTAATTTCAACTCCATAGTCTTGTAATTTTGAGTGAAATCACCTAAGGAATGCAACCATTGAACACCCAAAACAAGATCAATATCACCAATGTCAACAACATAAAAATCATCAATTACCTTCTGCTTCCCAAGAGTGAGGGGAAGTTGAGAAATCTTAGTGGAACATGGAATGGATGATCCATTCGCAATAGTAACTTTGAAAGATTTACAATTTGTAATTTCCAACCCCATCTTTCTTACCAAGCTTCCATCAATAAAATTGTGTGTGGCCCCACTATCCACCAAAGTAATGACCCTTTGCCCTTGGATGGTGCATTTTACTCGAAAAGCATGATATTTGGGTATGCTGGAAAGAGTGGCAAGTGTGCTTTGCATTTCTTACTCTTCCTTCTCTTACACATGCTCACCCACAACCTCATTAGTCCCATTGTTAGCATCATCCAAATCAGAAAATTCAAAATCTGAATCAATAACTTCAATAAAATGAATTTGGCCTTTGCCTTTACAATTATGACCTCTTACCCAAGGGGTCTTACATTCAAAACAAAAACCTTTCCTTCTCAACTCATTTCTTTCATCCTTTTGCATGTTGTTTTGGGGCTGTTTCCTATGTGGTGGCACATAGGGCTGATTTGGCCTTTTTGGGGCCTCTTTTGATGACCCAAGGGGCTGTCCCCCTTGTGCTTGTATGGGCTTCTGAAAATCAGACCTTGACTGCCCTTGATTTCCACTTTTGGACAGCGAATTAGAGGCATTAAAACGCTGTCCCTTTGTTCCAAAATCACCTCTATAAGCTGCACATTCCAAATCTAAGGCTTTAGTAATAGCTTCTTGTAAAGAAAGGGGATTAAATGCTCTTACCAAACCTTTGAAGGGCTCAACTAAACCTTCGTGAAGAAGGACAACCAATCTTTTCTTACTCACATCTGTTACCATGACTGCAATCTTTTGGAAATCCCCCACATACTCTTCAACACCATAAATTTGTTTGAGCTATGCAAGCTCGTGGAAGTGTATTTCTAGATCTTTCCGGTCAAACCTCTCCATGATTAATTTTCTAAACTCTTCCATTGTGTGAATCAAATCATGCCTTTGTGTGTGCATACCATGGAACCACCATTCATGTGCCATACCTTCCAAGAGAAGAGTAACAAACTTAAGGGCCTCTTCCTTGTGCATGGAGTTGAAGGAGAAGTAAGTCTCCATCTTTTGCAACCATGCTCTAACCAAGATTTGTCTAGATCCATCAAAGCTTGGAAGTGAAACCTTCCCCAATCTTTGTTGTAGATCCTTAGGAGGTTGCTTGTGGGCTTTTTTGGCCTTGTTACCCATCTTCAAAGGCACAAAACTCATCAAATCCCACCATATCCCTTGTCGCTTGACTCAAAGAGCCATACTCAAGTCTTTGAGCATCAATCAATTCAACCAATGTGGGTTCTTCTTCTTCTCTTCCATTGGTCTCCTTGGGCAAAAAGACACCTTTGAAAAACTCGGGAGTTGCTTGTGTAGAGCCCCCCTCTCCATTGTGTGAGCTCTCTTCTCCATTAGAGTTGGGAGAATTTCCCTTCCCCAAGGTATCTTTAATGAGTTTGGACATTTGCTCACTCATGGATTTTTTAAGCTCTTTGCCACACTCTTGCATTAACTCTTGTAGAAACTTCACTTGATCTGAAGTGAAAGCCCTATCATCCATTGTCACCTTATTCCTTATTTTGTAATACAAAAACTCTATGTTTCCCTACATCCACAAATGATCCCACAAGGATAGAGGAAAGAAGCTCTGATACCACTGTAATATCCCCTTTTGGGATATTATTCAAATTTGAAAATCACTTAACCAAATTAATGCTAGAAGGATTAAACCCTCCTACTTTGACCTCAAATAACCCAATGTTAGCTTCAATACAACCCAAATGATGTTGGAGTGAGCCAAAGTAGTGGTTAGATGGGAGAACTAGTTAGAAAATCAATCTTTTCCAAATCTGAAATTAATTGCAGCAGTGAATTATATTAAAATGTACCAGAATAGATGAAAACTTCAAAAATTTATATCTTCCTCCAAACTCAATATTTTTCCACCAAATAAAATACAGATTATTCTATAAATTAAGACCTTTCCAAAGAGCTATAAATATGAATTTTTGGATCACTGTAACCATCTCAAAATAGACCCCAAATTCTAAATACAAGTCGTTAGGGTTAGGATTATTTGTACAAATTATTTCGAGCCCTTAATAACACTTCAAAACATCATCCCGTATAGCTGAAATAATTATTAATTTGCAGCAACTTGTATTATCTATCAAAAATACCTTAAAATATGATGCAAAATACCACAAACCCAGTCCCCCAAATTAGCCTTGGATAAATTGCAGCATTAAATATGAGCTCAATACCCTTCAAATCATGAGCCCCACACTTGGAAAAATATACTAAAACAAATCAGATTGTAGATCTAACTTGAAAGCCACCAAATCATACCAAAATAACTTCCTATGTTAATCGACTTGGCATAAATAAATTCAATAGTAGTAGCAAATCATAAAGCACACTTAAATTGTTCAAAAAACATCAATAACATGCAAATATCCTTCTCTAATAAATGCCACACATAGGATAAGTATATGATGTGATATTCACTCAATGCAAGCTTTAGAAGGTCTCACACTCTCCACAATAATGGTGGTGTTTAACAACACCTTTTTTTGTGATCACATATGGGCATACATCCCTCTTCAAGCACGAAGAATCTCAATAAAATCATCAACATTCTCCAAGGGGACGCCACTTCTCCTTTTATAGATTTTGTAATACAAATCTCCAAGTTTTCCCTCCAATTTTGGCGCAAACCTCTAGATAGGAGAGATAACATTTAATAATAGCCTTCTTTACCTGTAAAAGGTCAAACTCCAAATAAAATATTAATTCGCTCTAATTAATATTTGAATAAAACACAAGAGGGGAAATAAATATTAATTTTAAAGCACATGGAGTAGTCGACTTGCCCCAATTAAATTAAATATTATTTTAAAAGCATATGGGATAGTCGATTTTCCCCCAATTAATTCCTTTAATCCAAGGGGAGTGGATTAAAGGTCCTCCATAATTATTTTTAATTAATGCCCAAGGAAGGGGACATTACATCCAATCTGTTGTAATTTTAGATAAAGAGCAAAAATGTGACTCCCATGACAAGGTATTTTCATACCAAATACTTGGCATGAGTAACATCACCAGGACCAATGCACACTTGTAACGTAACATTACAGGAAGGCGGGGTTTGTGTTTGTAAGACTTATTTCCATGCTTTGATCAAAGAGCAAAGATGCGTTCTCCCAATGAGTTTATACCATTGGACCCCAATATCACAATATGGCATTCCAGCCAAGTTAATCAAATGGTACTCAGCACATGACCACATGTTGTCCCCTTATAACATGGAGTTGGTAAAACTTCTTAGAGTGCATTCTCTTATGCGAGCAACCATCCGTTATTTTCACCATGAATCCCTTGAATTCCAATTAGGCCACCAAGCACTCATCAATAAGATTATGAGTGGCTCCACCATCAATCAGAACTATGACTTCTTGCCCTTAGAGATTGTAATGTCCCTTTTGAGGGTTTCAAACAAAATGCAGATCTGAAAATGAAATTGCAGTAGACTGAAAAATAAAATCAGTGACTTCTACTTGCATCAAAAATTGCCAAAATCACCATAAAAGATCATCTAATTAATTCACCATTATTTTATATATGATTTATTGAATTTTAGAAGCCAAATCGACTAAGAAGAAAGCATTGAAGAACACACTGCTGGAAAATTAAAGAAACTCTGGAAATTGCAGCCACAATAATAATATATGATATCTAGGGTCACAAAAGCCCTCAAAAATTACATATAACTCTCAGATTTCGGCCTTTAAAAATATTGTAAACCAGAATTATGACAATCAAATTTGTCAAATTCTTCACCAATGTCACCAAACCCTACCCAAGGTATGTCGCTCCACCCTAGATAAATGCAATAACAACTAGAAATGACAAATAGGATCTTCAAATCAACTCTTCTTCTTCAATGCCAAAGGATGATGAATGGTTTTCATCCTTCACCCAAGCCACATGAAGGGTTTTCATCCTTCAATGAGGCCTCAACAAAGGGTTTTCGTCCTCAAGTGGATGACTAAGGAGCAACTAGCTCTCTTTGCCAAGGTATGGTAAAAATGTGCCAAGTCCACTTGCCAATGAAGTCTCTAATCTCCTTTTATATCTTCCTTTTTGGCGCCAATGCTCAATTAGAAAAGGCCGACCTCTTAATGAACCATGTGTTAATCTTTCATTAAGCCTTCCATTAAAGGCAATTAAAACCTGGCCGACCTCATCAAGAGCAAGAAAACTCTAAAAGAAATTATAAAAATATTAGATAGAATATATGCATAATAGAGGCTCAAGATTCTCCTCCGTCTTCTTTAGCTTCTTTGCCAAGGAGAAGGAATGACAAGAAGACCAATTTCCAACTCTTAGGTGGAAAAAAGGGACATTACAAAGATCACCCTTCATACGGAATGGGTGATAGCTAGGTGCACCCTTCAAGGTAGCAAGAGTGCCACCCACCTTTTCCGAATCCTCTTTCGGTAATTATCATGCTTGGTTTCATCAACACTAATTTCATCATCCTCACAATCTGAAAATACTTCAATATAATGTACTTTACCTCTACCCAAACAATGGTGACCGGCAGTCCATGGATCCTTGCAAGAGAAGCAAAAAATTCTTCTTTCGTAGCTCGTTTCTAGACTTTCCTTCATTGCTGGTTTTGGGAAGCTCCTTGTGAGTAATTGACATCTTTTGGAAGGCCTTCCTTGGCTGGTCCAAGGGAGGGTTTCTAGGTTGTCCCAATTATCTAATTGGTTGTCCTCCACTTGAATTTCCCTTGAGATGATTGTTGTTCATTGTTGTTTTTAGGGCAGCTCCTTCAAGATCCAAAGCCTTTTTTATTGCCTCTTGAAGAGACAAAGGATCAAAGGCTCTAACCAAACCCTTGAGTGGTTCGGTTAACCCTTCAATGAAGAGCACTACAAGTCTCCTCTCTGAAACATCTATGATCATAACGGAAAGCCTTTGAAATTCCGTCGCATATCCCTCCACCGTGCCTTGCTGTCTCAAATGAGAACGCTCACGAAAGTGAACTTCCAGATCAATTATGTCAAATCGATCAATAAGCCTTTGACAAAACTCATCATAGGAATGGATCTTGTTGTGCCCTTGTGTCACTAAACCATGAAACCACCATTCATGAGAAATTTCCTCAAGATGTAGGGTAGCAAACTTGATAGCATCCTCCTCAATCATGGGCTTCAAGAAAAGTATGTATCTAGCTTCTGGATCCAAGCCCTAGTTGTTCCCTTGCTTGATCCATCAAAAGTACAGAAGGTCATCTTCTCCAACACATTTTGCACCTCCTTTTGTGGCATATGTTGTCTTGGATCTAACCTAGACCTTCCTTTTCTCACGCCAATGAACTTGGCAAGTGAAATAGCCTCATGTATCTCTCTTGGAAGAGCCATATACTCTTCATAGCTTGTGGCAATGCTTTGCCCCATAAAGGGCCTTGCTCCCACATCCGGAATAGATTCTTACCTTGGAAGAAAATTATGTCTCGTGGCTGATCCTTGGGCTGATACCAAATGTCGTCGTGCATTATAGCTCTGGATGAGCTACCATCTCCATTTTGAACCCTAGGTTAAATCATCCTTTGAAGAGATAGGGCTAGGAAGTCCATGGTGTCTGCCAATCTCTCTTGACCTACAATAAGCTTATCGAACTTGGCTTCTTGAGGATCTCGGTTGGCCATATTATCCTCCTCTCTTGGTTGATCCGCATTTCCTCCTCCTTTGATAGTATAGAAAACCCTTGCTGCCATCTTCCACAAAAACCCTAGGCTAGGAAGATCAAAGCTCTGATACCAATGTAATGTCCCTTTCCTGGACTTCAACTGAAAAAGGAGGAAATCACACAAACCCCGATATTATTAAACTCTGATTTTTTATCAGCAAACTGAAATTTATGACAGCTGGAAATCAGCAGTCTAATTTCTATAACAGCAGTCCAAGAATGAAGGAAAATCACTTGAAACTCATAGAATAATCCAACCAAAATATAGATATATATTTTAGGATGTATTTCAACCACTTTCCAACATGAAACTTAAATGAAAACACAGCTAGAAAATTAATTAATTGCAGCAGAAGTACAACTCAAAGAAATTATGAAACGAAGGGTTTCCAAACCCCGAACTCCACCAAATATGATTGTTTCCAGCCTTATAAATTATGAGGAATCCAAATATGAAAGAAAATTTGATTTTTCATGCCTAGAAGGCACCTAGATGCTAACAAACCCTAGTCGCTCCAACTAGGAAGGGATCATAAATACATGCAAACACTTTTAGATATCTTCATTTATCCTCCAATGCCTAAATTTGCAAAAGGTCTTCAAGATGACTTCACTTCAACCAAGAATGGAGGGTTTTCGTCTTCAAACCAGCCACAAGAAGGGTTTCTATCCTCCTTGGAAAAGCCACACAAGAAGGGTTTCTGTCCTCCTTAGAAAAGCCACACAATTAGATTTTTGCCCAAAAGTGGAATGATAATGAACAAACAGCCCAAAGATCACCTTTAGATAAAATGCGCCAAAGTAGATAGTTACAAATGAAGTCATTAGTCTCCTTAAATAGCCCAATCTTGATGCCAAAGACCAAATAGGAAAGACCAACCTCCTTTGGGCTTTATTTAATCTTTTATGTTGCCTCTAAACTCTTCCAAGCCAGCCGATCTGCTATAATGAAGAAAACACTAAAGAAAAACATTCAAAATTAGAAAAGAAAAATGCAATTCCTTCCCTAGCTCATTCAACATCTTTGCCGTGGAAAGGGAATGGAAATATGTTCATTTTTAGGCTCTCATATCGAAAGAGGGGACATTACAAAGAATGTTGTTTTCACTCTCATTTTTATCATGTTGTATTTGCGTTGTTGCAAAAGGGATTCCAACTAGTTTTAAGGTGGGGATAATGTAGACCATCATACTAGTATTGTCAATGTTAAGCATCTTAGTAATTACATGTTTGGGTAGCCAGCGTTATTATGGTGATAATGATTGTATTGCCAACTTTATGTAGTATTGCAATGATTCTCTTTAGTTATGTTGGTTGTTGACAGTTGTCTTTTACTGAAAGGAGCCTTGTCATATAAATAGAATAATGTACGTCAAGGTAAGGGTATTGAGTATCAGGATCTCCATGTACCATGAAGAGATTGATTTGATAAACTTATACAGCAACTTCAGTATTAACAGTATCTTCAAGCTAAAACTGAATACGAACGGGTATACACACAAGATTACACAATACACAAATTTTCACCTATGAAAAACCTCTAGGGTAAAAAACCAAGCACAATACCCATCTTCCTTATTGTATTAACTCAATCATCTATAGTACAATAGTGTGCTTTAAAGTTCTACCTTATCTTAATCAATGTCCAAGTATATATAGGCACATCAACAAAAAACATTCGCCTTTCTCAAACATGTGACAGTTCATCTTACTTATCGACCAACTGCCCCCCGTGACACTTCAACTTCCACCCAAACAATCTTCCAGAAGGCGTCGCCTAGGAGGTACCTCGATACCAAACTTTCTGCTCCACCTAAGTATCGCCTAGGAGGTTCCTCACCCAAACTATCTGCTCCACCCAAGTGTCTACTAGGAGGTATCTCACTCAATATGAAATATACTTCTTTTGGTGATCCCCCATTAAGCATGTACAGTCTAGACTTGTGTAAGTTGTGTATAGTGTAAATCGTGGAAAATATACAATACATTTCTACATACCGAAAAAATTGTATGAAGTTGTGATTACTTTCATATTCTTCTATGCTACATTGTGATATGTATTTACTATTTTGTAATTGATGTTACTTTGGTAGTCTAGTTTGTATAACATAATACTTCTCAAGTAATTCATCTCAATTGCATGATATGTAATAGACAATATCAGACATTATGCCAACTTGTTTTGGTTTTTGGCCTATAATGTGTATGATCCTTTCCATGATAAACACTAAGAGGCATTAGGGTTAATGTTTATTTTCCTATTTCAAGCAACTTGGTACAGGTAATTTTATTGTTTTTGGAGGTTTCTCCTCATGTTATTCATAGAAGGATACAAATAAGACACTTGATCAGCATTGCTGACTCAACAAATCCCATTGTGCTCATTTATCAAAAAATACATTATTCTATCAAATCTTTCCTAAAATTATCAATCTAACTTAAGCAATAAGGTTAGCCTTAGAAATTAGAAATTCTCAACTGATGTTAGCATGTTGGCCCTGTTTGTAAAAAGTAGTGAAAAATATAGAGAAAACAATTTAGTGTTTTAGCCTAGTATATGAATATTATATAAAGTTAGAGAGTTTTCAACATGTACTTTCACATGAAATAACTTTCATTTTTTAGTTCTTTCAAGGATTTTAGCAATACAGAACTTTTCCTTTGAAATTTGATGTCCTTGTGATGTCATGATGATGATTATGGTGTCATAATGAATTCATTTGATGGGGTTATACATAGCTTTCCTTATCCTTGGTTATACAAAGATTTGAACACTAGTAGCTTTTTGTTGATGTTAGCAATTCCTTAGTTGTGATGTCATAAAGAAGAGTTCTGATGATGCCGTCATTGTTTCTGCGAGAGGACTTTTTCTTAATGTCTATAAACTTACATGGTTTTGAAACACAATAGATGAGATTTAGGCACGATCAGAGTCATATTAGATGTTCCTTTGAAATGAATTGAGCATCATATGCAAATCATTGTCCATCTTTAGAGCTGACACATTTATATGTATGACCAACACTAGTAGAGGTGATTAATAATTATCTAAGCAACTCTTTCATTCTAATCATACTTGTAAAATTGTAAGCATCATAGTCAAGATACAAATAAAATGAATTCCTTACAGTAAAGCATAACAAAGGGAGACAAATTATTAGATGATTTTCCTTATTACGATTACAAAATTACTCATAACATCAGTGAAAATGTGTAGCATGCCTCAGGGGTTTGATCTAACCTTCAATCGATCACCAAAAACATTTGAAGAAATTGGGGACCTTGGAGTGCCAGCTGCTGACTGGCTGCAGGAATTAGTAGTAGACGGTGATGGAACTGAAACTCTGACTTCTGAAACCATCCACCAATGATTTTCAGTGAACCATTGCTCCCATATGAGCATAATGTTCAGAATAAAACAATGGAGCATATTCTTTTATCTTCACAACAAAAACTAGAATTGCTAACATTCACTTGATATAAATATTCTCTTATAGCAGAGACCTGGCAGACCAAAAGTTTTGCATGCTGAAGCAGAAGAAGATGATATTGTAAGGACTTTATTTCTGTGAACAAGAAGGTACAAAAAATTAAGCATAGGCAACAATTGTACTTTCAAGCAAAACAACCCTTTTCTTTTGATTCATTACAAAGGCAAAAAACACTGAGCTAACTTGGGAAGAAATTAATTAATGAAGTATCCTTAGCTCGAAAGATCACAAAATTATTTTACCTGAATGGAGGATTTGAGATCAGAGGTGATGCAGTCGGTGTTTCTCCTGTCAAATGTCACAAAAGACTTCATGTTTGAGTTGTACCTATAACATGTGCTTCCATAGAGCATGTGTAGAGAAAATACTCCTCTGCAACACGGTAACTAAATTGAAAACTGAAATTCACTGATGAAACAAATTAATTTATGGTGTATTATTTGTTTTGAATGCTTTGGATCTCGAGTAGTTAGCCCAATCTAGACAGGCTCCCAGTTCTTGTTAGGGTTACAATCGACCATTTAGTTGTATACAAAACAACAATCTGAAAAATTGTTTACTGTACGTAGAAGAGCTGGCTAGAATAATAAATTTATTTTGACTTCAGACACTTATTATGTTTTTTTTGACTTGTTCTTGAATTTTGGATTATCATTTTTACTATGTGAAAGGGGAATAATTAGTTTTTGAAAAATTGAAAACCATCTTTCTTGTGTGACATCTAAATATGAGATTAATTAAATATAGTCCCTGACATTAGTGTGGCAACAAAGGCTATTTTGCATTTGAATGTTCACCTGGACATAGAGATCGCCAAGGCCCAGAATTAGCAGTAACTATATGGACACAAGGTACATTGGCAGCTAAACAGTTTGGAATCAACTTCATTGGAAGAATGATAGGAATCAACTTATGCTGTCAATGAACCTGCAACTTCTCTTTTTTTATCCAACCATCATGATTTTTTGCTACGATTTTGGTCATTCTCTACTATATCTGCCCTGATCTGTACTATTCTTTCATGGAGGAGGTCATGGCCTTCTTTTAAATCAGCTGTATCCACAAACAGTCCTACCATTGGTAAAGAGGAACTCCGTAACTTCTTGTAATACCATGCCCACTGTACTATCACATGGCCATCCTTCCCTACAAAAACACTAATGGCTGTTATCTCAAAAGGGATATCCCACCAAATATTTCTTTTTCACTTGATGAAATGAAAAATAGACACTAGCCCTTAATGGAAAAGGCCCTTACCTGTAGATTTATGGAAGCTTTTTCAGGACCCAAAACTCTCAAGATATGGGCTCAAGCTAACTGCTAGCCCTCAAGATTTGTTGAAATTATCATGATGTCCAAAGGATATTTTATGGCAGTGTTAGGTGGGGATGCGTCCCCTAGCTATTGGTGATGTCCCGAACATTTTGGGGCCTTGGGGACTTGGAGGGGACATCCCCTATTTTTGCTTGAATCTTTCATAAGTTTCCAAATGTTTTTACTTTAAAAAGCTGTTATTTTTACCAATAACATTGCTTTATAATCTCGAAAGTACCTAAAATACATTAAATACAGTTTAAATCCCTATATTTCATTGAATAAAGTTAAAATATTTAACTATTAATTTTTATATATTATTTTAATTGCCACCCCCCTGTCATCCCTAAAATTTGGGAAATTTTTTACTGTCCCGGAAACCCCATCCCTCCGTCCCCTTGTCACCCCATCCACAAGACTTAGGTAACTATGCTTTATGTCTATTTTCAGATCAACATAGGATAGAGACGAAGCTTTTCAAGGTGGACCCTGGTTCTTTAATAGATCAGGTCTTCTTATAAAACACTAGTACCCTGTTTTTAATCTCACTGAAGATCTTCCAAGTGTAGTCCCAGTACGTATTGGACTTCCATTACTACCAAGTGAATGTTAGCATGAATCTACTCTCTGTAAGATCGGATCTGCACTAGGAGAATATATGACAGCATCAGAGTTCACAAAGACTTCAGTTATCCATAACTACACCCGCATTTGCATCAATCTTGATCTTCATCAGCCATTGGCTGACAAAATAATCGTTGATATGGAAGGGATCTAATGGGAACAGACCCTGGATTATGAAAACATTCCTTTCAGGTGCCGCTTTTGTTATGAACGTGGCCACTTAACAAGGGTCTGTCCCAAACAGAAGACCTAATGCCACCACAACATTTAGATACCATGGCATCCACTCAAGCAAAATAACCAATGAATCAGCCTGTCAATACATCCATGAATTAATTAGGTAAGCCATTTGATGTCACTCAAAATCACACTAGTAGTAAATTTCAAATTGCCTACACATGGAAAGAAAAATCACAAGCCAGATCGAAAGCATCCCTTTCCTTGCATGATCCTTTTGCAGCCTTTGTTGAATCAGCATCATAAGAAATCCCAACTCTACCATCTATTGAGGCCAACCCTCAACATAAAGATTTAGAAAAATCTCTCTGCCACAAGGAAGTCCCAGAGATGAAATTTGCTTCTACACCTACAAGCATGGTCACGTGTAATTAGGGGAAACAGATCCTACAAAAAACTCCTGATAATTTCATTCCAATCAACCTCTGTATCTGGGAACCAAAAAAGATGAAACCCTCTAGGGAATATACTGATACCAAGGAAGATCAACAGCTCACCATAGCAGCCAAGAGGATGCTACAAATATGGACACACTCTGCTGCAGCCATTCCAGAATACTCAGTAGAATGGCCTCTCCCTTTGCTGGATTCTTGATGCAGATCCTTTCTTGGAGTATCAACAGTTTGGGTGTGCCCAAAGATGCATGTTTCTCAAAGATATGATAGTGAAAGAAAATAGATCTGATTCTCCTAGAATAGTATGCAAGAGCCAAAAATAGAAAAAAAAAAATCCATTTTAATGGGTTTTGGGGTGTCAAACAAACAATTTTCAGTTCTGCAAATCAAACTCTATTCCACTAGAACCCTGCAAGGTATGATTTAAGTTTTGAAATTTCTTTACATTTTGGACGGTTTGTTGTTTTTTTATTAGCAAGAATGAAATATGGCTGTTCATGTTCTCAATGTCTATGGACTATATCCCTTTGAATGGTAATCACCGTATACAGATTCTGGAGGAGATGACCTCTTGGGTTAATAATCCAAATGCTTTAAATTTTATCTTGATCAGGGACTTAAATACAATTAGATTTCCACATGCGGGGGCGGGGATGGGGGGGTTCCGGGGGGAAGGGTAGGGGGGAAGAAGGTGCAGGATTTAACTCTTGTACAGCAATGGCCCTAGACACTTGAAAAAGAAACAAAACTTCTTCAACAAACCTATACTCAAGGATCCTTCACTTGGATGAATAGAAGAGTAACGGATATATAGCTAAAAAGATTGCTCGTGTCTCTCTCTGACAATTGGAATGTCCGTTCAAGAGACTTGATGCACATGTTGGTGGAACAATATCGTCCACTTATTTGCCATCTCCTGATTGCTTGCATCCTCCATCTCCTACATAAGATGATCACTCACCTGCTCTGAAATGGGCTGAATGGAAGGTTTAGCAACCTTGGCTTTGATCTCGCACAATTGAGATACTTGCTTCTGAAGCTCGTCTTTCTCCGTCTTTTCTCTGTCGAGCCTAAGGAATAGAGCATCTATCAATGTCTGTGTATCCTGCTTCAATCCTTCTGTGGTGGCTTGACTGAGGGGTACTCTGGTTACTGTTACATCTTCTGCCGTGAGCTCATCCTCCTTCTTTCCTTCTGCCGGAACTGACATCTCAGCAAACTTCTGCCCCGACTCTTCGATGATCAACCTTGAAGTTACCTTAGCAACCTTAGGCCTTCTGTCTTTCCCACCTAGACTCTGCAGCAGCTGCAAGTCGTGCTCCTCCAAGTTCATTTCCACTCTAGCTTCTGGAACCAACTGCGAAGCCAACCATTCTGAGAAGTTACTTCTCAGAGAATGAGAAGTTACTTCTCAGAGAATGAGAAGTTGCTGAGTGCACTACTATCTCCTGTTTTGTTTCCTCTCCATCAGAAAGTGCTACAGTGTTATGGCTGCCATCTTCCGAATCATCCAAGGACAAAGCTCTTTCGAACTCCACCATCTGCAACTTCAACGTCTCTTCTGGAACAGGTGCTGAACGAAGTGGCTGAGGAGAGAAGATGAATGTTGCCGGATTCAGTGGAGGCATGGAAGTGTCCTATTGAGGTGCAACAATTGGTGAAGTACCGTAGATGCTGGAGAAGCCGGAACTAAAGTCATGGCCGTGGAAGTGATCTTCTCCTTTGATTGAGATCTTCTGTGTACTTTCAACTTCTCGGGACCTTCTGCTGCTTTCTCCTTCGTGCTTCCTTTTGAGGGAATCTCCTGCGCCAAATTTGCCTGTGACTTGATTCGTCAATGCTTCATCAAGGCAATATCCTTTCGTCAGCAACCAGTTTGAAGTATTCGCCAAAACAGCGCTAGACCTTTCTTCAATTGTATGGCAGCCACCAACGTTATCCTGAAGTATGGCTCTATCTCCTCCCATTTGATGGTAAGTGTCAAGTAACACATTTCCATCATCTTTAAGATCCGCAGATATTCACGTGCCAGTCCGAAGTCGAACACTTGTCGTGCTGATATTCTGCTAAAATTCCTCTTTCTAACTTCGTACTCACTTTTGCACTTCATCTAGAAATCCTCTAATGAAGGCACATATGCGTACTCTTGGGAGATCGTCTTCCTAGCTACTCCAAATGGATCGAAGTTCAGCCATGCCGAGAAGAACTCTTGCTCATACTCGGATAACATCTCTCTCTCCATCCCTCAAGCTCTATGAATGCTCTGGCAGCTATAATGTCCCACAATGATCAGGAAGAAGCCCGTAGACTTGTGCCGTTTTGACTGAAGATCGTGTAACTGCACAAGTTGTCTGCTCAGCTCCATGGTGATCAATCTATCATTCAGATATCTCGACAGCTTAACCAGTTCTCCAAAAACGCCAGTAACCCTGAGGTATGTGAAATCTGCAAACTGAATGAATAGACTGCCAATTTTGGATACAGCTTCCCACGCTTCCTTGCTTACCCTGTTGGCCTTTAGGTCCTTGTCTAGCCTGCAAATGAATTCGTAGAAGAATTCATCATTGACCACTTTGAAATCTTTCTCGCACGCAGGTACAGTAAGCTGTGGGTAGCACTCAAAAATGGGGTCCTTAGAAAGAACGCCACATCTATCCAGTTTGGAGAAGACGCCTTGTGAAGCTGCAGCATACACCAAGTAGGAAGTCATTTTGAAGCTGAAAGTACACTTCACATTCTGGAGTCGCTCACCAATGTTGTCGCTAATGATTTCCAACCAATTGATTATGGAATCAACCTTGTTGACTTCAATGGTCCTGATGAAAGCATACATCCATGTACGGAAAGTGTGAGCATTCACCTCGCCATTGATCTTGCATAACAATTTGACAATATCATCTACCTCTTGTACCAGATTGGACCGCAGAAGAGTTCTTGGGAACTTAGAAGGAGATATGGGCTTCTTCATGTATCTGTTGTTCATTATGTTCACGTAGTCAACTCTATGCTTCTCCCATCTGTTGCCGGCATCCTGAATGCTAATGGAAGTCACCACCTTTCGCGCTGGAATCTTCAAACAATAATTGATGAACTCTATGTCCAATCAAATTATTGTTTTCCCCCCCGTAGCATCTCGCACTGATCTGGGTGAAGGATGGTAAGATCTAGCGCACTCCATAACAAACTCTGACAACTGGGCTTGTGTATGGAAAGGCTACAGCTCGAATAATTCCACTGCTTTTAATTGCACGCATGAGGGAAGTCTTTCCATCTCTGGATCTATCAATCAATTTGGAAAGAGGTTCCGGACCTAGATCTGTGTCTCCTATGTCTACAAATTTGGAAGTGATGCATGACTCCGTTGTGCTTTCTTTTTCGTCCCTCTTTGCCATGGCTTTGTCTATCTTTGTCTGAATAATTCTTTTTCTTCTTATTTGGCCGGATTTCTTCAAAACTGGTGCAGATCTGTATAATTCTTCAAATTCGGAGGATATATTCACTGTATTGGACGTTGATTAAAGCTCCTTTTCTTTTGTAAAGCACCTGTAATGAATTCCTGCAATTAATTCAGACAAAGATGGCAAGCGGAACATGAACAGTGAATTTTAATCATAAAAATCTGCATTATTCAAGTCTGCTGCCCCAAAAATTGATGTTTTATTTGCATGCAAAGTGAGCATGAATTTTTCCAACTTCCCCTGAGCACCTATATCACTTATGCAAACAATTATGCAAACACAAATCAACCTCCTTCAATGCATGCGCCAAAATTGGAAGCTTTTATCATTGATTCCATTTTCTTTTGAGCAAAATCCTCTTCAATATGGGGCGCACTTTTCCTCTAGGCTGCACTTCTTCACTTGTGAATTAATTAATTCACCCTTATGGCAGCCCATGCTTATATAACCCTCATAATTCTATAATTAATAATTGCCCTTCCTATTCCTGGCAATTAATTAATTAAAAATCATGCTCTTCTCTTTAACTGGTGTGCTAAAATTGCATGTTTAAGGACAGTCATCCATTAAATTAAATTTAATCAATTTAATCATCCACTCTTCACTTCACTTAAGCTTCACAGTGTGCTTTAACCTTAGCCACTGAAAATAGAATTTAATTTAATCAATTAATGCTTCAAAAAGCATTAAATATATCCCAAATGGGGCGCACTTTTTGTCATGAAGGGGGCTGCCATTAAATAAATTAATTTATTTAATTTTAGACAATTTATTTCAACCTCTTTTATTCCCCTTTGCTTTTGTTGACTTTCTTCCATGCCTGGGCGCCAAAATTAGAAAAGAAATTAATTAATTTAATCACTTTAAAGGCTGCTTTTACTTTTCCAAAGGGGGCGCATTTTTTTGGCCAAAGAGAATTCTATTTTTAAGAATTTATGACAATGGGATTCTTTACCCTGCATGGCAGCCCCAAAAATCCCATGATTCACTTAAGTCACTTGTTTTTCATAATGGGATTCTTTACCCTGCAAGGTAGGCAATAAAATCCCATGATTCACTTAAGTGACTTTTCTTTTATTCCACAATGGAAATTTTTTCCCTGCAAGGCAGGCAATAAATTCCCGCCCGCCTGTTGCCTCTAATTTTCCTACTGCAACTTAAGTGACTTTTCTATCACGGGAAAAAGTACCCTGCAAGGTAGGTACAAAATTCCCGCCTACCTGCTGCTTCTAATTTTCCCATTATCCATTCTAATTCTTTGCTTTCCAAAAATGCGGCCAGCCCAGAAGAGGCTTTTTGGTGCGCGACTTCGTCTTTTCCCAGTGAACCGGACCTCCGATGGCGACTTCCTTCTGGCATAACGTGCGTATATGTTCCCCAGTTACTCCAGGCCAAGAATCAGGCCAAACCGGCAAAGGAATTGATCGAGAGAAATTTCACAGAAAACGAAACGGGAAAACACAAAAACACAAAAAATTGCCAAAAGTCACAAATAAAGCCCATAACTTATTCCAAGTTAAAACCCTTCTGGTATATAGGAGTAATGATATGTTCGATCACAACAGGGTTAAATCGGAGCGCAAATTGCCTCAAATGGGACTCAAAATAATTAAATACAAATTTCCCGCAGACAAATCCCGACGACAGAATATAACAATTTTGGGCATCTAGGTATTTTGCGAAAATGGCTAATATGGCTCTTTGGGAATATCTTGACACAATACAAGAACTTTCAGGCAATAAAAACACAAACGACCCATTATTTTAAAAGTACGAAAAAATTTCGGATAGGGTAGTCACAGATTTTAGGATGAAATCTGGGGACACCACACAAGGTAGATGTTTAGAGTGTCCAAACCATGCTTGAAGAGTTCCGCCTAGAAGCCCTCCTCATCAGCTGCCCTGCTACTATTCATGGCTAAAATGGCTTGCTTCACATTCGTGTAAGTAAAGATGTGGCAGGTAGGGGGAGGGGAAACCACCTGGATTTGGGGCTAGCCAGGAATATCATAAAGGCTGGAATTATGAGTGAACATAGAGTTGGGGGGTAAGTCCAGGGGTAAAAAAGGAATGGCAGGGAAGATTGGTATGCCAGAAACGTTTAGGGGAGTGCATGAAGGAAGCATAGAGCTCAAATCGGCAGCGAGAGATAAAGGTGCCTTTGTTGTGGCAGAGGATACGGCGGTAGTCGAACTTGAGAGACCGGAAGGAGGGGAGAGCGTGTGTGAAAGCAAAGCGAAGTTGCCGGTGAAGTGATTTGCAGTCATCATCGTACCATTGGTTCATGGGGAAGGTCCTCATGAATGGGAGGGTTGGAGTGAAGTGGGGAAAGGAGCACAAAGTAGCATCGCAGATGGCGGAGGAAAGGGTATCAAGCATCACATCAAAGGGGATTGAGGTAAATTGGGGTGTAGGGGGAAGAAGCTAACAAAGGTGAAAAGAGAAGTCTCCAGGATCACCTTCATCAAACTTCCAGATGGTACGGTAAGGGCCGTGAGAGGGAGTCGGGGATGGGGGGAATAACCTGTAAGGAGAAGGAAAGGGTCACTTGACCAGCAAGGGGAATGGGGGATACACACAAATGGAAAATGTAGGGAATCAGATTGGAAGTGGTCATGATGTAATCCACCACATTGACTCCACCACCATGAGGTTTGCAAGTGAAGAAGCAAGACTCAGGGAAGCACTGAATGCCATTAAGAATCAACAGATCATGAGATTCTCCCAACTATAGGAGGTGTCGGCCGTATGACATCAAGGGACCTGCTACATCCTCGGAATCCTGCTGAAAATCAACTAGATCAGGGTCCATCTCAGACGTACACAGTACGTCATCAGTCTTGTCATGAAGTGGAACCTGGAGGTTCCTAGTACGCACATTAAAGTCCCCCAAGATGATGACCTCCTCGCTCACCGAGTATTGGGAAATGCCTGTATATAGGTCAAAGAAGGGGTCCCCGTCTGGGCCATTACAAATGGAAAAAGAAGAGGAAGCGGGGGGAAAATAACAAACTGCAATGAAAATATCTTTGGGGTGAGATGAGGTCTGTCTAACCTTGATCCAAAAAAAGCGGGCAAACTCGTCCTCTGCGACCATGGAAATCCTACTCCGGAGAGACTCCTTGATTAGGCAAGCAACTTCCCCAGAACCTCTAACCCCTCCAGAGCTCCGAGTTTCCTGTCTACAAAATGAGAGCAAGTGGTAACCGCTGACATCCGGGAGAGGGCGAACAGGGCTTGCATGAGTCTCAGTTACAAAGAGAAGGTCGGAAAGACCTAGAGCATCATATAAAGTACCCGGAGAGGACTAATAGGACCCGTTCCCATTCCATCAAGTAATGGAGATGCCCCTGTTCCGACGCCGCTCCCAATGGGCCTGTAATTTGGGACCGGACCTAGGGACCCAACCTGGAGGAAAAGTATATTGAATGACAAGCCTAAGATTGTGAATTACTGCCCACTTCCCTGCCTTCCTAGCTGTCATCACTATTTTGCGGGAATTTTTGAGTTCCACCACCTATTCTCTGGTGAGGACTTTGTAGAGGAAGACCTTATTGGGGAGAGAGAATAACTTTCGTTTAGCTCTAAGTACCCTAAGCCTGTCATCCACAGATTTGAAGCGGAGAAAGAGAGTGGAATCCAGTCCGAACCAAACTCTATCGAGCCTCACATCAGGCAGCCCCAAACTTCCTATGATAAAGTCTGTGGCGATGGCCAAGGGGTTTGAGGAGGGGGGAGGTGTGGGCAGCCCTCTCACCTTGAGGTTGAGCTCCCTGGCACGTCTGGCCCTCTCCTCCACTAATTTTTCTTGTACTACTTCCAATGCTGCTAAGGGGGTGTTTTTATCCTTCCCCTTCACTACTTGGACCCAGGCATCTGCTTGTTTCTTGAGATTTTCCTACTGATTTGAAATTTCCTCCTGCTTGTGTTTTAAGTCTGAGATTTCCGCTTGTAGTTGATCGTTGGAAGTTGTAGTATTGGTGTGCATGTTGGTATCTGCAAGTTGTCTTCGCAAAGATATGTTATCTGCCTCAACCTTCTCCATCCGAGATGTGAGTTCAAAAACTTCGGTCCGAAGAGCTCAGTTGGAAGACTCCAGTGTTTCCAATCTACTAATTAGTTCTATAATAATGTTGGGGTGACTCCCCTCCTGCTGTCTGTGTTCCATTTTGCCAGCGATATGGGTGACCTGCTTTACAGAAGTGGAAGGGGAAAATGTGGAGGGAGACATGGTGGAAGGAGGAAGACCTTGTGGGTAGACTATCTGAATTGGCATTAGGATGAGAGGAGACTCGCCCAAAACACCCAATCGATTAGTCTGCTTATACGCTTGTATAGGCATAAGAGGTAGTTGAGAAGGGGCAGGAGGCAAATGAAGAGCCACAGAACGTGACCACAACCAACAGAGTTGTTTGAGGCACACGAAAGCAACCAGACCAGGTTCGAGCTTGCAGGAAGGAGACGAGCAAAGGATTCACGACCTCGCAGGAAGACGAGCCACGATTTTTTGGATTATTTGATTTGTACAAGCCACGGTTTTTAGTGTTCGATCCAGCCAAAAAAATGGGAATTCGTGGGCCCAAAGACAGGGTCGTGAGGCAATTACCAAAGTCGTGGGAGCTCAAGAGCCATAACGAAGAGCTCGGGACCAAGAATATAGTGGGTAGAGAGGCCACAAAACCAATTTGCAACAGGGATATAGGACGGAAGTCACAACAGAGAGAAACAAGGTTCGCGATAGGAAAAAACTGGAAGGATAGGCTAGGGCAACAATTACACACAAAATATGCAAAGTTTGCTCATGTATATTCTGAAGATTCAGGGAAAATTTATAAATAGACCTTTTGTTCTTAGTTGTACACTTATAGCTACCAATTTCTACCTTTTGGCTTCTGAGTTAGCCCCTTTATTCTTCGAACCTATAAATTGTATAACTTGTGAGGGTCAGCCTTGAGTGCAAATTGTAGAGTTTTTTTGTATAATTGACAAGATTCTTTGATGTATTCATGAGTCAATATAGATTTGTGCACAGATCAGTGTAAATTGTAATGTATTTTGTAGAAGATTAATGAAAAAATCATGTTTCGGTTTGGATGAGGTTGATATTTGTATGTTTTGTGCATGAATTGTGTTAGATCTTATGTCTAAGAGGTTTGTTGTGCATTTGATATATGTCGATGATATTGTTAGGGTTTGAGTTCTGATATTGTAAGGAAAGTGCCATACTCTTTTCTAGTTCTTGTGTCACTTTCCTATAACGAGGGATCCTAGCCTGTTTTATTACACTTTGGGTGAAATGATCAAGTGTGAGTGTGAGTGAAAGTGTCAACACAAATAAAGAATTGTGCTTCAGTATGTGTTAGGGTTTGGTCTATGCAAATATTCTTCAAAGAGTGCACAAAGGTCCAAAACTAGCTAACATTTTGGTTCAGTTTCTAAGACCTCATTCTATTGTGTCATGATTGAACGAGTTTATGGCATGCAGATCTGTAGATCGAATCGTGCAGGAACAGATCAAAGTCTGGTTTAATGCAAAGACCGTAGAATTTGTGGTGAAGGGGAAGGGGCATGATGATCGCTGACCTAGGGCTTGGTTGGAAGATGAGTTGTACAAAAATCTATATGAAGTGTTCTTTATAGAGTTTCCTGAGTACTTGTATGCATTGATCGCTGCCTATATTGTTTGAAAGAGGTAAAATCTTGTGAGACTAAAGGGTTAGACTAATGCAAGATTGGAGAGATAGAAGGAACCGAATGAGGCTTGGGCTCGAGTTGTTGATGTGTGGTGGAAAGGCACTTTGAACAACTATGTGTGGGAATTTTGTAGTGACAACCCATTCTTGTCTAGAACAAGTAGAATTTGAGTTGTTGCAAGAGCCTAGAGGATCATTCTTGGTAGATATTCCTGTGGTTAAATATGCTCCTTGTGGATCTAAGGTTTGAGAAGGTGAACATGGAGAGATAAATTTCTGTTGTGCGGTGGCTAAGCAGTTGAAGGTGACTGTTAAGGTTTGAATGGTGAGAATTGAATTGACTGAGAATCTGATTGAAAGAGAGAAAGGGTTGAGGAGATACACGGAAAGCTAACAGAGAGAGATCGAGCTCAGGGACCCTAGGACTCTAGAGAAGTTAGTCTGGGAGGATACCATAGGAACTTGCGATGGACACAGGTGCATGCAGATGACTTGCGTCGTGAGAACTGCCTTGAGAGAAAGGAGATTCCACGAAACCAAATACATTTGAATCATAAGTCGGGGAGGATAGAGTTGAAGCTGATATCCACGTGGAAGAGGATGAATACACAGATTTCAGAGAAGACCCTATCTGAAGCCAATAACCTAGTGACGCCGATGCACAGCACGATTGTTCTAAAGGAAGAGCAATTGGAAGTTTTGGTGTGACTAGGGGAGATAAGTTTTTGGACATTCAAGAGGATTTTGTGGTGAAGCAAATAGCGTGATTTCAGATTGGAAAAGAAGTTTCCGAGTCGGAGGCAAGTAAGGAGGTTCCTATGCCGGTTGGAAGTTTGGAGTGGACAGAGGATTGCTATCATGATTGATGTTGGAGTTTAAGGGATTAGACATCCAAGACCAATGCAAGTAAAGAGTGTATCAATAAGGGTAATTCCTACACGAGCATGATAGGCCGTACCGGTTCTATTGGGGCAAGTAATGCAAATCATGGGGAGTATAGTGATTATGACCGTAGGGTCTGGCATTAGATTGAAACCTACGCGCAAAAGGATATAGTGAATGTTGCAAGCGTAGCAAAACCACAAGGTTTCTACCTGGTTAACTTGAAGCTTCTGGAGTATAGAGTTGAATATGTCATTGAACATGTGCACAAATGTGAGCTTGCATGGAGACAAAAGCATGTGACTTCATCTGAGATGAAGGCAAGCCTTCTTACGAAGAGAAAGAGCTTGGTTAACATTGGGAGGTGAAATTAATAACATTCAGCTTGCTGGACTGTTCCTAACAGCGGTTAATAACAAGAAAATTAATGACATTTTCAGCTTGGGAGAAGAGCCCAAAGATGTTCCCTACAAGATTGTTGCACCTAACTTGGAATCTTTAAGTTACAAGATTGTTGTAAGCAATCCAAGGCATGTAACTGTCTCAGATTCATTGCTTACCACTTTGTCATTTCAAATATGGGGGAGTGATCAAAATTCATGCTTATTGTATCCTATGAGACCGCTAAAAGGACATCATCATGCACAACATATGTCAAGGTATGGTGAGGTAAGAAGTACTTCTTGTGGCAAAGAGCGTATGAATGTTTGGATTCAATTTCAAGATTGTTTTCACGTAGGAGATATGAGTGATGTGTTGAACCCAATAAAAAGAGGGAGTGCTGATTTCAAAATCATTATAGGGAACAATTTTATCATGGTATGTTTCGGGTATCAATGACATAATGAAATTTATGATTATCCTTTCCTTAGATTGCTAACCCATGGTTCCATGGAAGGACTGGAGAGAAGGTGGTAAAAGAGGAGCAATCATGATCAAATTGCAGATGTACATATTTCAGACACAAGGGAATTCGATGGTACATGTTTCTTGACTAATGCACTATGCACAAAGAAGATTTTTCAAGTGCTGATCCTCATAGAAGGTATGATTTTGAAGGTTGCAAAAATTAATTTTTGGGATTTTGAACTTCTTGTTATCAACTATTTTAGTTTTCCCTACAATATGTTTGTTGTCATCAATAAGAGGACAGCCATGAGAGGAGATAATTTCCAAATTCCCAAAGCATTTTCGGCCATTGGGGAATGGTCCCTTCTCACCCCATTCATCATTGCAAGGGCAACAAGGTGTTTGACACGGGAAGATGGTAAGCATGGCAAAAATCATTTGGTTGTTGATCATAACACTTCTGTCACACGCACTTCCAACTTGCACAATGACATATTTGTAAGCATACATGATCCATAGGGATCCAAAATGACTCTACTTCATCAAATCAGTCAGCACGAAGAAGGAAAAATAACACACGGAGGTTTTGTCTTTCTAGTAATAGGACCACCGTTCTATGCAGAGTGGCGGTTACAGAAATGCCGCCCAACCAGGGCGGCAGTCCTAGGACCGCCGGTCTGCTTTGGGCGGCGGTCCTGGCTCTTTCGGACAGAAAACAAAAATATGAAACGAACAGCCCAGAATTTGGAAGGTTGTCCATGTCTCTTCTCCTCCATGACCTTTCCCATTCTCCAGTGCATGGGAGGACATGAGAAAGGCTATAAATACATGTTTGTAGAAGAGAATAAGATCATCGAAGCATGAAAGCAAGTGAGCAAGAAGTTCTTAGTGCTGGAATTGTGCTTTGTAGAAGAAAAGAGTGTTGAAACAGAGCAAATAAGTATTTGGGAGGAAGTGTGAGATATTATCTACTTCTCTTTCATACTTATTGTAAATTTTGTACTTGTTATTTTGAATTGGCCGATAAAAGTGGGAAGAAAAAGCAATTTCCCTTCCGGATTGGTTTTTCCTCCTCTGGAGGTTTCTAGGATAAAACTTGTTGGTGTTTATGAGCTTAAATTCTTTACTTTCCTGCAATTGTGGATTCTAAGCATAAGCATAATTTATTCACTAGCTATCTCTGTCATTTTCTAATAGAAAGTAGAATAGCAGCGTTTATTTTTGTGATTCTGTGGATAATTCCAAAGTTGAGGAGTTTACAGATCATTTTGGTATCAAAGCTAACACGTATCCAGGACTGTGGTATTCGTTCTTGGATTTGTATGAAAGTGACGAGATCTAAAGGCGAAGAGGCTTTACCTTGCGATCCAGAAATTTCTATAAAGAAGTGGAAACAGAGAATTTGGGGACAAATGGAGGAAGAGAACTTGGTCCGTAGAATCGAGATGTTAAGAGATCATGATGGATAGGATGTTTAGAAGGCAAGAAGAGCTTGCAGATTTGCAGAAGACAACTTCTGTCAAGCAAGACTCCATGGACTCAGTGGTTCAGGGCTTAGCTGAAAAGTTTGGCATAGGAAGGAGCCACCATGAGGAAAGTTATGGGGAAGAGCATGAAGAAGAGACTTCAAACGCAAGAGAAAAGGTAAAATTTGATCATACTCCCTTTAAAGTTGAGACAAAAGTTGAGATTAAAAGCTTTGAAGGACAAGTAGATGTAGAGTTGCTTGATAAATGATTAAAACAGTTAGAAGTCTACTTTAGCGTCCATAATGTCACTGAAGCACAGAGGATCACCTTTGCACGTCTCAAAATGGAGGGACACGCTCTGGTTTGGTGGAAAACCCATCTAACCACTTGTGAAAAGAAGAAGCGTCCTATTGTGAAATCTTGGCAAGAATTTAAAGAATTACTTAGAGCTAACTTCTATCCTATTGGGCCACAAGACTGACCAAATGATTAAATGGCAATATTTTAAACAAGGCAATGGTCAACGTGCGCAAGACTATACTACAGAGTTTCGGAGGCAGGCCATGTTGCTAAACATGGACTTGGAGGATGAGGATATTCTGACTAAGTACTAAGGAGGACTTGACACTCACCTTCGAAGAAAAGTCATCTCCACAAAGCCCAAAGATCTCAACGAGGCGCGTGTGCAAGCATACTACATAGATGATGAAAAGAAGCAAGGAGAAGCAGAGCCAAGGGAAAAGCAGTCGACAAATTAGTAGAAAAAAGAGTATGGGCAAACAAGTAACAAGGGTAAGTGGAAAGGTAAAGGTAAACAAGTTGCCACTACTTTAAATACTTGTAAAGATCCCAAGAATTTTTGCAAGAACTATGATATCAATGGTCATACTAACGCTACATGTTGGAAGTCGCACCCAGAGTTACATCTGAAGAACCGAACCAAGGACTCCAAGAAGTCCATGACAGCTGTAAAAACAGAAGGGGAGGTGGAAATTGAAGATGACTTTGATGTAAATGAAAGGCTTGGATGCACAGCCACCAACATGGACAACCAGGAAGAGGAGATGAGTAGATTATTCCAGATCAAGAGAACTAAGGTAAATGCTTTGGTTGATAACGGTTCTCAGTCTAACTTGATTTCTGAAGCAGTTGTAAAGAAGCTTGGTCTTGACACTTACAAGCATCCACACCCTTATCCTTTGGGTTGGGTGAAGAAGGGTGTTGAAATTCAGGTAACAAGAAGATGTAAGGTCAAGTTTGGGATAAATTCCCAGTATATTGATGTTTTGGAAGTTGATGTTATTCCACTTGATGCTTTTGATGTTGTATTCAGGAGTCCTTACTTGTATATCAGGGATGCTATATTTATGAGAAGGGAAAATCGGTACAGATGGGTCAAGGATGGGATTAGCTACAACATTCGGGCACGCCAACGTAAGACAAGGGTTACTATGGTGAGTGTTAACCAAGCAAAACGAGTTATTCAAAAATCATAATCAGTTTTGTTTACTTTTGTTAAAGGATAAACAAGATGGGGTAGAAGTTTCAGATATTTCTAACCATGGAAAGCATGATTTGGATAGTATTATTCAGTCTTTTCAGGAAGTATTTCAAGCTCCGAGTGGGTTATCGCCGAAACGGGAAGTAGAGCATGAGATTCATCTATTGCCAAAGTCCCCTCTATCGAACATTCGGTTGTATAGGCAATCCTTGCTTGACAATATTGAAGTAAAGAAACAACTCCATGAACTACTAGACCAAGGGGTGATACGTCCGAGCACCTCACCATGTGGTTCGCCTATTGTGATGGTGCCAAAGAAGGATGGTTCTTGGAGAATGTGCATCGACTACCGGGCTTCGAACAAGATCACCATAAAGAACAGATATCCACTTCCCCGCATAGATGATCTCTTAGACCAGCTTCACCATGCCAAATTCTTCACGAAGTTGGATCTCAAGTCAGGTTATCACCAAGTCAAAATGAAGAGGATATATGAAAGACTGCCTTCAAGACAAAATAGGGTTTGTATGAATGGTTAGTACTTCCTTTTGGGTTATGCAATGAATACCCGCTACATTTATGAGATTGATGAATGATGTATTGCGGGATTTCATAGATTCATGTGTCATTGTATACCTAGATGATATCTTGATTGTTAGTGACACATGGGAAGAACATCTAACTCATTTACAGCAAGTCTTGCAAGTTCTCAGGGAGAAACAGCTGCTTTGTAATATGAAGAAATGTGAATTTGCTAAACAATCACTTGTCTATCTTGGGCATGTGGTTGGAGGAGGAAAGCTACGAGTGGATCCAAAGAAGGTGGAAGCCATCACTAATTGGCCAACACCAACAAGAGCCATAGAGACTAGGAGTTTTGTGGGAGCCATACAATACATGCGGAAGTTCATTCCGGGCTTCTCCGCGATTAAAATACAAGATTAGTCATGCTCCAGTACTTGCTCTTCTTAATTTGCAGCAGCCTTTTGAAGTAGAGACAGATGCCAGTGATTACGCCATGGGTGCAGTGTTGCTTCAAGGAGGTAAACCCGTATGCTATCATTCTGAAACTTTTACTTCAGTAGTTAAAGGATATTATAGTATATGATAAGGAAATGTATGCACTAGTTCAGGAAATTAAAAAATGGAAACATTATTTGTTGGGTAAAGAAACTATTATGCGCACTGACCACAAACCTCTCCAGTATTTGCAAGCACAGTCTAAATTGCAGCAGGCAAGGCACTACAAATGGATGGGGTTCCTTCAGCAGTTCCATCTGGTGATCAAATACAAGAAGGGTAGTACAAATTTGGTGGCAGACATGTTGTCTAGGCCACCCACACAAGAGAAGTTTTCCTGTTTGGCCACTATCTCTCAGATCGAACCCTTCACGAAGGAAGCTTATGGAGAGGCATATGCTTAGGACAGAGACTTTGGGGTGACATTTCAGCAATTGCAGTCCCAAGGGACTGAAAGGACGGGGATTGAAGATGTTATCTCAAGGACAGGCTTTTCTACCGATGGGGGAAGGTTTGCGTGCCTAAAGAAGAAAGACTTCTATTGATGAGGGAAGCACACACCTCGAAAGTAGTGGGACATTTCGGTGTTGGTAAGACCCTAGCCCACTTGCAAAGGTATGTGTATTGGCCCAATATGCAAGAAGAAGTATCAAAATTTATACGTGGATGTAAACTTTGTTGTACTAGCAAGCCTAAGACTAGGAAGGAGGGTTTGTATATGCCTTTGCCAGTACCTACTTGTCCGTGGGAGGACATTTCTATGGATTTTGTAGGAGGATTACCTATGTCTAAACATGGCCATGTTATCTCTATGTTGTTGTTGATAGATTCAATAAGATGTGTATTCTTATGGCATGTAAAAAGACACGTAAAAGCACATGAGGCAACAGATGTTTTTATTGCCAGAAAGTTCTTGTATTGCGTCAAGATATTCCCAAAGAGCCATATTAGCCATTTTCGCCAAATACCCAGATGCCCAAAATTGTTATATTCTGTCATCGGGATTTGTCTGCGGGAAATTTGTATTTAATTATTTTGAGCCCCGTTTGAGGCAATTTGCGCTCCGTTTTAACCCTGTTGTGATCGAACATATCATTATTCCTATATACCAGAAGGGTTTTAACTAGGAATAAGTTTTGGGCTTTATTTGTGACTTTTGGCAATTTTTCGTGTTTTTGTGTTTTCCCGTTTCGTTTTCTGTGAAATTTCTCTAGATTAATTCCTTTGCCGGGTTAGCCCGATTCTTGGCTTGGAGCAGCTAGAGAACACATACGCACATTGTACCAGAAGGAAGTCGCCATCGGAGGTCCGGTTCACTGGGAAAAGGCGAAGTCGTGCACTAAAAAGCCCCTGCGGGGTTGGGCGCATTTTTGGAAAACAAAGGATTTAAGTGGATCATGGGAAAAATAGAAGCAGCAGGCAGGTGGGATTTTATTGCCTGCCTTGCAGGGTACTTTTTCCCATGATGGAAAAGTCACTTAAGTTGCAGTGGGAAAATTAGAGGCAGCAGGCAGGCGGGAATTTATTGCCTGCCTTGCAGGGTAAAAATTCCCATGGTGAAATAAAAGAAAAGTGACTTAAGTGAAATCATGGGATTTTATTGCCTGCCTTGCAGGGTAAATTTATTGCCTGCCTTGCAGGGTAAAAATTCCCATGGTGAAATAAAAGAAAAGTGACTTAAGTGAAATCATGGGATTTTATTGCCTGCCATCAGGGTAAATAATCCATTGTCAAAATCAAATCACTTAAGTGGATCATGGGATTTCCGGGGCTGCCTTGCAGGGTAAAAATTCCCATTGCCATGTGTTTTTAAAAATAGAATTCTATTATGCTAAAAAGTGCGCCCCCTTTGGAGAGAGAAAGGCAGCCTTTAAATGATTATTTTAATTAATTTCTTCTTCTAATTTTGGCGCCCAGGCTATGGAGAAAAGTCAACAAAGGGAAGGGGAATAAATCAATTGGAAATAGATTGTCTAAAATTAAATAAATTTATTTATTTAAAGGCAGCCCTCTCTTGTGAAAAAGTGTGCCCCTTTTAGGAAGGATTTAATACTTTTTGAAGTATTAAATGATTAAATAAATTTCTATTTTCAGTGGCTAAGGTTAAAGCACACTGTGAAGCTTAAGTTGAGTGAAGAGTGGATGTTTAAATTGGATTAATTTAATTAATTGGATGGGTGTCCTTAAATATGCTATTTTAACACATCAGTTAAAGAGAAAAACATGATTTTTAATTAATTAATTGCCAGGAATAGAAGGGCAATTATTAATTAAATAATTATGAGGGCTATATTAGCATGGGCTGCCATAAGGATGAATTAATTAATTCACAGGTGAAGAAGTGCAGCCCAGAGGAAAAGTGCGCCCCATTTGGAGAGGATTTTGCTCAGAGGAAGGTGGATTTGATGCTAAAAGCTTCTAGTTTTGGCGCATGCTTTGAAGAAGGCTGATTTGTGTCTGCATAATTGTTTGTAGAAGTGATACAGGTGCTCAGGTGATGCTGGTAAAATTCATGCTTGCTTTGCATGCAAATAAAACGTCAAATTTTGGGGCAGCAGGCTTGAATTATGCAGATTTTTGTGATTAAAATTCACTGTGCATGCTCCGGTTGCCATCTTTGTCTGAATTAATTGCAGGAGTTAGATACAGGTGCTTTTATAAAGAAAAGGAACTTATATCAATGTCCAATACATTGAATATTTCCTCCGAATCTGAAGGATTATCCAGATCTGCACCAGTTTTGAAGAATTCCAGTCAAATAAGAAGAAAAAGAATTGTTCAGACAAAGATAGACAAAGCTATGGCGAAGAAAGATGAAAAAGAAAGCACAACGGAGTCATGCATCACTTCTAAATTTGCAGATATTGGAGACACGGATCTAGGCTCGGAACCTCTTGCTGAATTGATAGACAGATCCAGAGCAGGAAAGACTTCACTCATGCGTGCAGGAAAAACTTCACTCATGCGTGCAGATTAAAAGCAGTGGAATTATTCGAGCTGCAGCTTTTCCATCCACAGCCCAGTTGCCAGAGTTTGTTATGCAGGTGCAGATCCATATCCAGATGCAGATGCAGATGCAGATGCAAATCCATATGCAGATCCAGATCCAGATCTCATAGTTGCAAAAGCTTCCGGCACAAAGGCTTCATCCTCTTGTTTCGAATGCAGCCCGTGAAGAAGTCAGTGCGTGGAAAATTCCTTCCAAGATCTTGTGCAAATGCTCCCATCTTCCAGTTGAAGCCTTCATTGAATTTTCATTCATCCGGAGTGCTTTCCAGAATTTTTAATTGCTCATATGCAATTAAAAATAAGGATAATGAGTTATCTACGGCAAACATTGCATTGATGCATGTACTAGAGAAGAACTGCAAAAGCTTCAAGGATAAAAGAGAAGACAAGGCGAAGGCAAAATTCCAGCCGTTTCCAAATCCTGCTTGTTTCCAATTCCAGCTTGTTTCCAGATCCAGCTACTCCCAGATCCAGTTTGGTGAGAATCAAAGGCAAAAGAATCAGCTGCATGCAGACATGAAAAAGGACAAGACTGCAGCTTTCCTCTTCCTTCTTCTTTCCTCCGACAAAGTAATTGAGCGATCAATTAAATTATACAACTTAAGTGATTGGTTTAAAAGCCATTACTTGAAGAAGTCAACTACTTGGAGATAGGTGGCGGACGTGCAAAATAGAAGGTTCTATTTTCAGTTGCAAATCATACATGTCATGCAAAGAGGAATTCCAGGAGGGAGATTGCCAGTTGTTTCTTTTTCCGACTTCCACATGTGCCAGTTCAACTAAAAGCTTCCAACTTGTAATTGCCCCTCTACATTCTATAAGTAGAGGAAGAACCTTCGGTTAATGATCAGAATTTGTAAGCAGCAACCTTGTGTTCCAGACTTTGTGCTGAAACCCTTGAGAGCCACTTGAAGCAAAGGAATATACAGGAGCAGATTTCCGGAGAACTTTGTGTCACGGTGTATTGTGTTTCTTGCTTTTTATCTTAGATCTTTTAATAGACTTTGTGTTATTTCAGATCTAGATCTAGAGCTACCTTTGCTTAGAATTCTGTGTTTATATCTATTGGTTTCTTCTATGTGCATGCAATCAACTCTGCTATCTATTGATTGGGATGCACATCTTCCCCATTTCTTCTCTGTGTTTATATAATTCCCTTTCCTTCTTCTATAAATATTTCCTTTCTTTAAACAGCTGCTTACTTGCTGCAGAACTGTTCAGTTATGGTTCATGAACTGAGTAGTTAAAGTAAAACCCCATTTAGATATTAGCATACTTTAATTGACAAATCTGACACGGGAGCCTCACCGGTAAATGAGGGAGATTTATCTCATGACTGCCTAGGTTTTGTGCTATGCAGAAAATCTAGCCAACAGTTTTTGGCGACTCCGCTGGGGAACAACTATCTTTGCAGATCAAAGCTTATCTATTGAAGATCAGAGTGTTTTCCATACAAATCTCAACCTGGCTGAACGTCCATTCACCCGATCCGTGAAGGCGCAAGGAAGGACTGATCATTTCTTCAGACTGCAGGAGCAATTCAATTTCAATCATCCTCCTCAAGTTAGAAGCCGCAGATCTAGTCTCTCACCAGGAAGGAGAGTGCAAACTCATCCAGATCCGGATCATCTTCAGCATAATCCGAGAACTGGAATTATTCACCAAGTCTACACAAGGAGAATACGTGCTCCATTCTTCATGGAAAATCATAGCCAAATTGTACCTGTTCCATGGGGTGCAGCCTTTGGACCTCTGAATCTGAATCCTCCTATGCATGATCTACCTAAAGGGACAAGAAATAATTTTCCAAAATTCTTTGGAGATGGCAAGCAGAATCCAGATGACCACTTGGCTGCATTTTTCATATCCTGTGGAGTGCTTGCAGTCGAACATGAAGATGTATCTGTCAGACTCTTCATAGAGACTCTGCATGACTTGGCTGGAGAATGGTTCTACTGGCTAACTCCTGGCACCATAACCAACTGGGCTACTATGCGGGATGCGTTCCTGAAAAGATTCAAACCAGCTGAAGATTCCAGTACATTGATAACTCAACTCACTCAGTTGAAGAAGGAGCCACATGAGCACATGCGGGATTTTATTGCAAAATTCCAAAGATTACTGTACAAAATTCTAGCTTCTGCTTCTCTGAATGATGAGAATCAAAAGGTGTTCTTCATCAATGCTTTACTTCCTGAAGTAAGCTATCAACTGCGAAGAGCACGTCCTGCTGATTTGTTAGCAGCTCAAAACATGGCGGTTGAAATTGAAGATGACCTCATCATGGCTGGAAAGATAAAGAGCAACACTTCTAGAGCTGAAAGTTCATCCTCTGCTACTACTTCCGATTCACTACTGCAAAAGTTAGCAAATGAGATGATGCAGATGAAGAAACAAATGGCTCAAATGGCTCAAGGCAACAATACTGCCCCTGCTCGGAATTTCAACAACAACCGGAACCGCATTGCTGGTTCCCAAAGATTAGCAATTGAAGCTGCTCCCAGAAACAACGTGGAGATGAATGAAGAAGACCAGGAAGCTGACGCTGATCAGCTCGAGGATGATGATTTTATAGGACCTGCTGGCGACTCCAACATTAATTACCTGAACTACAAATTTGAACATGACGATGAGAAACTTCATGAAGATGATCATGGTCATGCATATGCAGTACTTACAAGATCACAAACTCGCCAAGCTGAGGCATTAGCTGACGAACAAAGAAGGGGCATCCCTTTACCTTCTTCCTTAGCTCCTAGAAGTAAGCATGCGAGTTCTTCATCTCAACCACAGAAAGCGGCTCAGGTATCTGAATCTATTTCTTCTTTTGACATTATTGATCATGCCAAGAAAACTAAAGTTCAAATGTCAGAAGCCGAATACCTGAGAGCTTTTCCTGAGCAGTTAAATAGGCTAGTCAAATATGTACAATCACCAGGACAATCCAATACATCAAAAGGCCTTTTGCCTAAGCCCAAAGATACTCCTCCACAAAACAACACTGCAGTTGTTAAACCCTCACCATCTCTGAAAGGGTGGAACCTTTCTATGTCTCCTTATTGCTTAATGGTTTCAAGTTAAGCAATTGCATTCTAGATTCAGGTGCTTCTGACAATGTCATGCCAGCTAAAGTTGCAGATGCTCTTGGGCTTACCTTGACAAAGACCATAAAAAGGTGCTACTCCATGGAGAGACAAGTCCCTTTAATCAGACAAATCAAAGATGCACAAGCTGTTCTGGCAGCTTTTCCTGACAAAAGATTAAAGATGACAATTCTAGTTGCAGATATTCCTGTCTCCTACGGGATGTTGCTGAGCAGAAACTTCTGCAAAGAGCTGGGAGGAGAAGTAAAGATGGATTGGTCCTGTGCGCATATTCCTATCAAAGGGCTTAACCATAAGCTGGAGCCGGAAAAGAAGTCCAGGTACACGGTTACAAAATCTGAGGATCCTAGATCTCAGATTCTTTTTCAGGAATCTGACCGTGGGGTCTATTTCTTGGAAACGGATAAAGACATTCCAGAGCCAGAACTTCGACCAGAGCCAGAGCCAGCAAAAGAAGAAGAAAAAGTTTGGACTCTGGAGTTTAAAGGCACATGTTGTTCTTTTGGATCAGGAGCTGGCGCTCTACTAATATCTCCAGATCATGAGATATTTCCATACTCCCACAAGCTGATGTTCGAGAACACCAATCATACGGCGGAGTATGAAGCATTGCTTCTAGGAATGGAGCAAGCTAAAAAGAAAGGAGTAAAACTCCTCAAAGCCCAAGGAGATGTTGAACTTCTAGTAAAGCAGGTTCGAGGGCAAAGTCAAGTCAAAAGAGATAAGCTGGAGCATTACAGAGATAAAGTGCTTTCTGCCACATTCGATTTTGCAGCCTTCTCTATTGACTTCATTCCAATAAATCAGAACTCCAAGGCAGATTCTTTGGCAGTCATGGCTGCACTATTGAATCCGGATAGACCACCGTCCATATTCAGACAAGGAAACTATAAAGTGGAGATGGTCTACCGCCCCAAAGTCCCTGAACAAACATCTGCATGTCTGCATGTTGAAGGGAGTAAATCACCACCATGACAAACAGTCACAGAAAAACTGATCCATGTTATGATGACAATAGTGGAGCAATCCAACCAAAAGGTAACAAAATCCCCAAGGGTTTAGTTTCCTTAGTGGAGACTTTCAACAAGCATGATCAGTACCTGAAGAAGAACAAAGAATATGGTGATAGTTCTTCCTCAAAAATGCAGCAAATAAATCTGGGAACGGAGCAAGTTGATGCAGACTTACCCACCACAGAGAGAAGAAAGGATGAGCCACCACCAGATGAAGTTGATAAGGACTTGCCCAGAGTATTTGACAAGAAGGCCAAAGAAAGGAAGTTCGAGATCGGAGACTGGGTACTCTGGTGGGACAAGAGATATGAACCGAAGGGCATGCACGACAAATTTGATTCACTCTGGAAAGGGCCCTTCGTGATCAAAAGAGCTGCAGGAATGGATACTTTCTTCCTTGCCTACCGGGATGGAATTGAGTTACCATTGCCTTTCAACGGGCAACATCTGAAGCTGTTCAGGAACTGAAAAAGCAGGTTAAAACCTGTATGTATATAAATAAAACTTTGTTTGTTTTTCCTTGTTTTGTTTTTGTGTTGTGTTGTTTTTGTTTGCCTGACCCCGTGCCCAAAAGACAAGACACGAAACCAGAGATGCTGGGATCTCATCTTTTCCCTTGTCATTCTGACAGAGAAAAAGATGTCCACAGACGGAGCCAACTGGTGTCCCCAGATTTCATCCTGAAATCTGTGACTACCCTATCCGAAAAAATTTCGTACTTTTAAAATAATGGGTCGTTTTGTGTTTTTATTGCCAGAAAGTTCTTGTATTGCGTCAAGATATTCCCAAAGAGCCATATTAGCCATTTTCGCCAAATACCCAGATGCCCAAAATTGTTATATTCTGTCGTCGGGATTTGTCTGCGGGAAATTTGTATTTAATTATTTTGAGCCCCGTTTGAGGCAATTTGCGCTCCGTTTTAACCCTGTTGTGATCGAACATATCATTATTCCTATATACCAGAAGGGTTTTAACTAGGAATAAGTTTTGGGCTTTATTTGTGACTTTTGGCAATTTTTTGTGTTTTTGTGTTTTCCGTTTCATTTTCTGTGAAATTTCTCTAGATCAATTCCTTTGCCGGGTTAGCCCGATTTTTGGCCTGGAGTATTCGGAGATCACATACGCACATTGTGCCAGAAGGAAGTCACCATCGGAGGTCTGGTTCACTGGGAAAAGGTGAAGTCGTGCACTAAAAAGCCCCTGCGGGGTTGGGCGCATTTTTGGAAAACAAAGGATTTAAGTGGATCATGGGAAAAATAGAAGCAACAGGCGGGTGGGATTTTATTGCCTGCCTTGCAGGGTACTTTTTCCCATGATGGAAAAGTCACTTAAGTTGCAGTGGGAAAATTAGAGGCAGCAGGCAGGCGGGAATTTATTGCCTGCCTTGCAGGGTAAAAATTCCCATGGTGAAATAAAAGAAAAGTGACTTAAGTGAAATCATGGGATTTTATTGCCTGCCATGCAGGGTAAATAATCCCATTGTCAAAGTCAAATCACTTAAGTGGATCATGGGATTTCCGGGGCTGCCTTGCAGGGTAAAAATTCCCATTGCCATGTGTTTTTAAAAATAGAATTCTATTATGCTAAAAAGTGCGACCCCCTTTGGAGAGAAAAGGCAGCCTTTAATGTGATTAAATTAATTAATTTTCTTCTAATTTTGGCGCCCAAGCATGGAGAAAAGTCAACAAAGCAAAGGGGAATAAATCAATTGGAAATAGATTGTCTAAAATTAAATAAATTTAATTTATTTAAAGGCAGCCCCCTCTTGTGAAAAAGTGCGCCCCTTTTAGGAAGGATTTAATGTTTTTTGAAGTATTAAATGATTAAATAAATTCCTATTTTCAGTGGCTAAGGTTAAGGCACACTGTGAAGCTTCAGTTGAGTGAAGAGTGGATGTTTAAATTGGATTAATTTAATTAATTGGATGGTTGTCCTTAAACATGCTATTTTAACACATCAGTTAAAGAGAAAAGCATGATTTTTAATTAATTAATTGCCAGGAATAGAAGGGCAATTATTGATTATAGAATTATGAGGGCTATATAAAGAAGGGCTACCATAAAGATTAATTAATTAATTCACAGGTGAAGAAGTGCAGCCCACGGGAAAAGTGCGCCCCATTTGGAGAAGGATTTTGCTCAGAGGAAGGTGGATTTGATGTTAAAAGCTTCTAGTTTTGGCGCATGCTTTGAAGAAGGCTGATTTGTGTCTGCATAATTGTTTGTAGAAGTGATACAGGTGCTCAGGTGATGTTGGTAAAATTCATGCTTGCTTTGCATGCAAATAAAACGTCAAATTTTGGGGCAGCAGGCTTGAATTATGCAGATTTTTGTGATTAAAATTCACTGTGCATGCTCCGGTTGCCATCTTTGTCTGAATTAATTGCAGGAGTTAGATACAGGTGCTTTTATAAAGAAAAGGAACTTATATCAATGTCCAATACATTGAATATTTCCTCCGAATCTGAAGGATTATCCAGATCTGCACCAGTTTTGAAGAATTCCAGTCAAATAAGAAGAAAAAGAATTGTTCAGACAAAGATAGACAAAGCTATGGCGAAGAAAGATGAAAAAGAAAGCACAACGGAGTCATGCATCACTTCTAAATTTGCAGATATTGGAGACACGGATCTAGGCTCGGAACCTCTTGCTGAATTGATAGACAGATCCAGAGCAGGAAAGACTTCACTCATGCGTGTAGGAAAAACTTCACTCATGCGTGCAGATTAAAAGCAGTGGAATTATTCGAGCTGCAGTTTTTCCATCCACAGCCCAGTTGCCAGAGTTTGTTATGCAGGTGCAGATCCATATCCAGATGCAGATGCAGATGCAAATCCATATGCAGATCCAGATCCAGATCTCATAGTTGCAAAAGCTTCCGGCACAAAGGCTTCATCCTCTTGTTTCGAATGCAGCCCGTGAAGAAGTCAGTGCGTGGAAAATTCCTTCCAAGATCTTGTGCAAATGCTCCCATCTTCCAGTTGAAGCCTTCATTGAATTTTCATTCATCCGGAGTGCTTTCCAGAATTTTTAATTGCTCATATGCAATTAAAAATAAGGATGATGAGTTATCTACGGCAAACATTGCATTGATGCATGTACTGGAGAAGAACTGTAAAAGCTTCAAGGATAAAAGAGAAGACAAGGCGAAGGCAAAATTCCAGCTGTTTCCAGATCCAGCTTGTTGTTTCCAGATTCCAGCTTCCAGCTTGTTTCCAGATCCAGCTACTCCCAGATCCAGTTTGGTGAGAATCAAAGGCAAAAGAATCAGCTGCATGCAGACATGAAAAAGGACAAGACTGCAGCTTTCCTCTTCCTTCTTCTTTCCTCCGACAAAGTAATTGAGCGATCAATTAAATTATACAACTTAAGTGATTGGTTTAAAAGCCATTACTTGAAGAAGTCAACTACTTGGAGATAGGTGGCAGACGTGCAAAATAGAAGGTTCTATTTTCAGTTGCAAATCATACATGTCATGCAAAGAGGAATTCCAGGAGGGAGATTGCCAGTTGTTTCTTTCCTCCGACTTCCACATGTGCCAGTTCAACTAAAAGCTTCCGACTTGTAATTGCCCCTCTACATTCTATAAGTAGAGGAAGAACCTTCGGGTTAATGATCAGAATTTGTAAGCAGCAACCTTGTGTTCCAGACTTTGTGCTGAAACCCTTGAGAGCCACTTGAAGCAAAGGAATATACAGGAGCAGATTTCCGGAGAACTTTGTGTCACGGTGTATTGTGTTTCTTGCTTTTTATCTTAGATCTTTTAATAAACTTTGTGTTATTTCAGATCTAGATCTAGAGCTACCTTTGCTTAGAATTCTGTGTTTATATCTATTGGTTTCTTCTATGTGCATGCAATCAACTCTGCTATCTATTGATTGGGATGCACATCTTCCCCATTTCTTCTCTGTGTTTATATAATTCCCTTTCCCTTCTTCTATAAATATTTCCTTTCTTTAAACAGCTGCTTACTTGCTGCAGAACTGTTCAGTTATGGTTCATGAACTGAGTAGTTAAAGTAAAACCCCATTTAGATATTAGCATACTTTAATTGACAAATCTGACACGGGAGCCTCACCGGTAAATGAGGGAGATTTATCTCATGACTGCCTAGGTTTTGTGCTATGGCTCAAGCCACTACGATATGGACCCTTCACCATATTGGAGCAGGTTGGAGAAAATACTTTTCGACTTGACTTGCCATCATTTATGAGGATCTACTCTGTAGTAAACTGTGAGAAATTACACCTATATGAGCCATCCATGCTAGATGAAGATGAAGGACTACAGTTGCTACCTTCCATTGAGGATTGTGTCTTGGACCCACGAGACGAATTGGAGGAGGATGTAGTGCTGCAGCAAAAGGTCAGGGAGACTAGGAGAGGTCTGCAGGAGTCTTAGCAGATTGGACTGAAAAGAAAGACACCAAGGCAGGCCCGGTGATACTCAAAGGAGCAAGTGAGGGAATTATTTCCTCATCTACTCCCCCACTAAGCTTTTGTGGGACCAAAAGCCTCTTAAGCAAGGGAGGTGTGATCCATAAGGATCCAAAATGACTCTACTTCATCAAATCAGTCAGCACGAAAAAGGAAAAATAACACATGGAAGTTTTGTCTTTTTAGTAACATGATCGGCGCTCTATGTAGAGCGGGGGTTACAAAACTGCCGCCCAACCAGGGTGGTGGTCCTGGGACCGCCGGTCTGCTTTGGGCGGTGGTCCTGGCTCTTTCGGATAGAAAACAAAAATATGAAATGAACAGCCCAAAATTTGAAAGGTTCTCCGTGTCTCTTCTCCTCCATGATCTTTCCCATTCTCCAGTGCACGGGATGACATGAGAAAGGCTATAAATACATGTTTGTAAAAGAGAATAGGATCATCGAAGCATGAAAGCAAGTGAGCAAGAATTTCTTAGTGCTGGAATTGTGTTTTGTAGAAGAAAGGAGTGTTAAAACAGAGAAAACAAGTATTTGGGAGGAAGTGTGAGATATTATCTACTTCTCTTTCATACTTATTGTAAATTTTGTACTTGTTATTTTGAATTGGCCAATAAAAGTGGGAAGAAAGAGCAATTTCCCTTCCCGACTGGTCAATTTTTCCTCCTCTAAAGGTTTCCAAGATAAAACTTGTTGGTGTTTATGAGCTTAAATTCTTCCCTTTCCTACAATTGTGGATTCTAAGCATAAGCATAATTCATTCACTAGCTATCTCTGTCATTTTCTAATAGAAAGTAGAACAGCAGCGTTTATTTTTGTGATTCTGTGGATAATTCCAAAGTTGAAGAGTTTACAGATCAATACGAGTGGATTCAGTCATGAGAAGTGTTGGTTTTTAGTTCATAGCATTGTTGGCAATCAATATAGGATCATTTCCAGCTCCCATATCACTTTTGTATCGGTATCATCATGCATCTCATACTACAAAGAATGACGAGGTAAGAAGCACATCTTTGATTAAATTTCAAGTTTGTTTCTGTAGGTGGGATATAGGTGTTTTTGTGAGGCTTGCAAAAGGAGAAGCTTCTAATTTCAAGATTAGTAGTACAGATGATTTTATCATTATGAGTGCCAAGATGAGGGAAAGAACAAATAAATCTTATGGGGAACTCAAGCAATATGATCATCTTCATATAGGAGATTGTTTGCATCATTTGTATGCCATGCAATTGATGTGTTTAGGTCATCAAGGTAAGGATTGTAATCCTGATTTTTCAGTCTATGGTTCCATGAAAGAACGAAAGGGAATGTGGGATGACAAATACTTTGACCCAAGGGTCAATTTGAGAGCTGTCCAACAAAGGAGGCCTGCTGTTTGGTGCATTTTCAGTTTGTTCTTTTCAAAGTTTTGGAGCATAAAGAGACATCTTAATATCTAGGAGTTGTATTCACTACACACTAACATACTTGTACTATTCTATGCAAGTAAAAGTGGAATTCCAGCCACCTTCATTATTACATAGGTGTTTGGGATAACATGAGGGAAATTGGGGACAACCAGTGTTTGAATGGTAACTGTGAGGCCTTGGCAAGCAAAGAAGAAGAGATGGTCATCATATCCACATGAATGGCTGGTCCAGGGTAACATCAAAAACATCTAATGGGACAACAGCACACAGGACTTCATCGTGGAAGGGTTTTATTGCATATGGGAGGAGACATTGTTGTGTGACACAGAGATCTCTTCCTGGGTTCAACCACCCAATACTATATGGCTGTGGATGCAACTTTACAGGAAAGTTCAGACTTTTCACAACATTAGCAAAAATTAAATTCTTTTGACTTCCACTATCAAGAATAAAATGCAGAGGCTTACCCTTTACCCAAAGCTTGGAATGAAATAGCCTTTCCTTTTCATCCATCTTCTTGACTTGCAAGGTGGCAATGATCAAATCCGGTTCAGCATCTACAATTTCCTCTTCTTCAACTTTGACCTCGAGGTGTGTCACAAGTGGAGCAATGGGGTGTTGAAGATGGTGACTCGGCGAGTAAGGACTTGATGGCTCAACATTCATCCCTGGAATGACAATTAGTCTTGTGGAGGTCGCACAACTTCCCTGTCTTCTCCTTGTGTAGTTTATTTCCTTGTGACTCTTGTTTCCAACCCTGACCACAAGTTTGACCTTCCTTATCATTTTTCCCCCTCAAAGGCTGGTTCTTTGTATTTCTCTTTCTATGCTTTTGTTCAATCTTGATCACGAACTTATATGCTTCGCTGAGGGTATAAAATTGAAAGAGGTCCATGTCCTCCCGAAAGTAACATTGTAGGCCACTGTGATACTTGAGGATCTTGTGTTGCTTTGTGTCTTGAATGCCCAATATTGCGGACAGAGAATGAAAAGTATTAGTATAATCTTGAACTGACCGGTCCTTACCTTGGTGGAGTTGTTGTCACTATATGTACAGATCATCATAGGCTCCAATAGGGTAGTATTCTTCCTTTATGGCATCCACAAATTCATCCCATGTGGGTTCCTCTTCCATTCCCATTTCAGCTTGTTTGGGTCCATTCTTGTACACCCCCACCAATTTTTGAAAGAAAGTGATGATTTCAGAAGAGAAAAAGTTATCTTCTCTTTATCAGTGAATTTATTGACAGAAAAGTAGGAGGATAATTGGTCCAACTAGTTTTCTATTGCATCATAATTTATTTTACCCTCAAAAATAGGGATATCAAAATTTACTTGAACCTTGAAGGGTGTCGGGGCACTGAAGGGTTGGCTCGGAAAAGAGGAGACATGATTTCCCATTTGTATTTGTTGAAGGATTTAAGATGAATTGTTGTAACATCTACTCCTTTTGCTTCATGAGAGCTTCATTCACCATTCGCTTGAGAGGATCATTTGCCTCAGTGTTGTCTTCCATTTGAGGTCGCCTACAACAAGTAGCCAAATATTTTGAAGGATCTTGCATGGACCACCCAAGCTTCTTATATTCCCAACTCGTTCTGGGAATCATACACTCTCAAGACAACTTCGCTCTAATACCATTGATCCAAAACTCAGGGGTTTTGGGATTAAATGACAGAATAACAATTGTGTCAGATGTAAACAGTAAATCTATCTCTGAAAAGAGATGTATATGGTTTAAAAGAATGAGATTACAATAGCTATCTCTACAAGGAGATGTGTCCTTCCCTTTCGGGTTACATATACTTATATACCTGAATATAGAAATATGACAACACATCTAGAAGAATGTGGAAGGTCACCAATCTCGAGGGAGACAAGGTGATTAACACCATCCATTAATTACTTATTGTGCTATTCAAATTATCGAATCGTGAGAGATACCTACCTGATTGAGTCACTTATTTTTGGCTTAGTTTAGATGCTTAGGCTTGAGATGGCCTAGAGTTTCAAAGCTACGGGATAACAACTAGTAGAGCATAACTCAGTCGTTATTCTTCTGTAATGTCACAATTTAATTAGGGGGACTCAGGATTTATTTCTATAGATCCGAATTATAGCTGGTTGAAATCAGCAACTAGGGAAGATTGTAGATTACTGAAAATTCTCCTTGGAACATCACTCAAATAATTTTATTGCTGCCAGCACTGATTGCTCCTATTTTTAGCGACCTCTTATGAGAAGTCAAATCACACTTTCCTAGAGCACAAATAATCACTGCAAACTAGTTAAGGAATGATGGCTCAAACGCTTACTAATAAATGACCAGCAATCATTGAAACCCTGCAAGAAATTCTGAATTTTTAGGAACCCACAAGATGCTATTTTTATTTTATCATGCAACCGTCCACTGCAGATTTAAAGACATAATTTCGAGAACTGGAAATTAGCACTCTAAAATAGCGTAGATATCCAACAAGGTGAGTAGCCCAACACTGGAATGATCTGATAAACTGCTGCTAGAAAATATAGAGATTCTTCAATCACGCAACTTGCTTCACATAATAAACCAGCCATCTGTCACCCAAAACACTCTCCGAAGCAAGTCGCTTAGGGGTACAAATCAGATATAACCAGCAATGACGTGTTTGAAACCAACTGCTCTTGGGGTTTTCATCCACAAGAGGGATAAATCCTAAGGGTTTTCGTCCTTGGATTTATTTGCAAAAAGCTCCATGCTTTCAATGCAAGAGAGAAATATCCAATAAATCTAGAATGCTCTTATCTTAATAATTGTGGTCATTTGTTGGACATTAATATAATTATCTTATCTTATATTATCTCTCTAAGTAGGTCGACTTCTTCTTTATAAAGGAAAAGGGACCCAAAGTGACCTCCATTACATCCAATGAGCTTCATTCCCTTTGTTGCCCTTCCCTAGGCCAAATCGCATTTTTTAATGGGAAGCTTGGCACACTTTTCTATTTTTTTTTGACTCCCTTGAGCTAGTCGCATTTTCCCTTAGGAAATACATTTTAATTAAGTGCTTTTATTTTTAATGCACGTTCCTAAGTTCTATTTTAATATTAAGTTTATTAATTTATTAGATGTGCTTTTATAATGATCCGGAGGATTTCAGGTGTTAGGACAAGTTTCAATTAAACCTCCCTAAAACCTAAGTGACCACGTTGTAGAGCGTTTCGAAACCTTTGGCCGACGAGTATGCAGAAATGGGCCAAAGGTCTTCGATAAAATTATCCTATTAAGAGAGACATTACAGTCCTCCCTTCCTGGGATTGCTTGCCCCCAAGCAATCACAAATATCAAATCTGCATTCCAATCAATTCTCGGATCCCAAATCAACCTAAGCTTTTTGAATCATTTCATATGCACTATACCAAACTGCTCAAGGTCTACAAAAGAGAGCTTATGCAACTTACTCATAAAAAGTGCCACAATCCTCCTCAAGTATGCCCCCAATTTGCCATACTCTTCATCATGTCCTTGTTGTCCCATATTGGTATTGTAATGTCCCCTCTTTGGACAATTTAGAAAATGGAGAAGTACTTGTCAAGATTAAGCAAAGAATGGATAAACCCTTTTGCTTCAACCTAAAATATCCCAATGTCAACTATTTCGAACCCAAATGGGGTTGGAACTAGCCAAGGTGGTGGAATAGATTGGAAGAAAAACAATTGGAATTTAAACACATTCAAATCAGATTTTTAACAACTGAAAAATAATTAATAATTACACCCCAACTGTTGCAATCTTCCAAAATTATTTCCTGCTTAACCATCCAAGCAAAAATCTTCAAACTTTGGATTTTGGGCCACAAAAATATAAAGAATAATATCTCAAAATCAATTTTTGCACAGCCAACATAAAACCCTAATTTTACCCTAAAAATTAGGTCACCTAGCACATTTAGGGCATCAAATTAGCTCCAAAAATTATGAAGTTAATTTCTCCTTATTCCTCCTAATTTCTACAATCAAAACCAATGCTAAACTGATCCCATTCAAACATTTTTCAGATCTGATTTTTTATAACAGCAGATAATAAATAAAATTGCACTCAGAACAGCTGAAACTTCAAAAATTAATAACTTCTTCAATACTTGGTATTTTTGCATGAAATAAAATGCAAAATAAAGTAGAAATGAAGGGTTTTCCAATGAACTACAAAACTGAAATTTCTAATCACCAAAACCCACTCAAAACTGCCCCCTGAAATCTGCCTCCAAGTCGTTAGGGTTAGAATAAATGCTATAAATTAATTCCAATTCATATAACCCTTCCAAAACACTCTAACAATCAACCCTTGATCTAAAATAATTGATTAGACACAGCAGCAAATAGATCTAGCATAAACAACCTCAAAACATGATAGATCAAACCCCAAACCAAATCGATTTGCCTCTAATAAATTGCAGCAATAATAATAGTCACAAAGTATCTCAAACCCTTCACAAAATGCAGATTTTTTCCTCCAAATAAATGCGTCAATACCCAAGACCAAGTCACCAATGCTAGAATGAATATACCAAGCATAAACACATTCAACACAAGAGAGCACAATGGAGAGAAAAATGGAGTCTTCAATATTCTTCAATAATGGATCCAAATGAGGCTAACAATGAGAGAGCGCAATGCAAGAGCCAGGGCATACATCCCATTTCTCCAAGCATGGAGTAAATTCAAAATTTCAATCAACATAACCCTTTAAAGGAAATGCGACCTCCTTTTATAGAACTAAGGGGTGCAATATCCAATGACCGACCTTTTCCCTTTTGGAGGGAAAACATAATAAAATATTTAATACTAAGACTATGTACACTTTATTTATTTTCTAATTAAATAAATAAAAGTAACTAACTTATGTGCACATTAAGCTAACTAAAGAGACTCCCACTTGTAGCCCTAGGCATTCCAAGGGGTTGCAATGCAAATAAAAGAAATGAACCCATATATTAGTAATGTACTAAAAAAGGGGGCATTACAGGTATGTAGTGAAAAATCCTCATAGATGTCTTCATGAGATGATTTCTTGTCCATAACTATCATAGACTTGGCTGTCATTTGATGGGGCAACGTGTATTTGAGTGCTCTTATGGTGATTGGTTTCCCTTCATGTTGGAAACTCAACTCCGTAGCTTGCAAATCTTGGGTGACTCTTCCTAGTGAATGTAGCCATTGCATACCAAGCACAACATTGTTATCCTTCAAGTCAATAACATAGAAGTCATCACAAAGTGTATACTCACCAAATAGAATGCTAACTTTGTTTACTTTCTTCTTGCAAGGAATAGTGAGACCACCTGTTGTAGTCACATCAAAGCCTTCAAAATTATCACAATGCAAACCTCTTTTGTTTACCAAACCTTCATCCAAGAAGTTATGTGTAGATCCACTATCAAGAAGTGCCATGACCTTACACCCGAACATTGTACCTTCAAACATGAATGGATTATACCTTGGTGCTCCTAAAAGATAAGTGAGTCTACCATCATTTACAATGTTTGGTGCTGGCTGACCATGTTCATTTTCTGAATTAGTATCATCATCCACATCTAAAACAACCTCAATGAGATGTATCTTACCCTTTCCAAGACACCTATGACCCGGTCCCCAAGGATCTTTGCAATGAAAACATAAGTTTTTTCTACGAAGGTCATTCTTCGTATCAAGGTCCATCTTTGGTGTAGATTCAACCTTTGAAGAAGTGGGCTGCTCACTTTCATGTTGTTCTGATTTTTCATTCTTGACATTTTTCTTTTGGGGCTGAAATGGAGGAGTAGTGTCTAAGTCTAATGCCGTCTGAATGGCCTCATGCAAAGTTCTAGGCTTAAGAGCCTTGACAAAACCCCTCAATCTATCATGTAGTCCCTCTATAAAGAGCATACTACACACGCTTTTCTGGCATCTCTAGAACCATCACTGCAATGTGTTGGAACTCATTGATGTATGAATCAACATGTCCCATCTGGCGGAGCTAAGCCAAGTCCCTATAGTACAACTCCACATCCTTCCTGTCAAACCTAGCAATCAACTGCTCGCTAAATTCTCTATAATACCGTAAGAGATCATGATTTTGGGTTACCAAACCATGATGCCACCAATCATATGCTACTCCCTCAAGGTGCAAATTAGCAAACTGAATGGCCTCCTCCTGCATAGGCTTGAGGGTGAGATATGTGTTGATCTTATGAATCGAAGCTCTGACATTGATCTTCCCACTCCCATCAAAGGTGGAAAACGTCACCTTGTTGGTAGCCTGCTTGAGCTCCCTATTTTGATGTGATCTAGGCCTCCTATCCTATCTGGCCCTCAAACTATCTCTCTATCTGTGCACAATACTGCGGAAGGGGAAAAACATCCCTCACATGTTGTGGTAGATTCCTCCACTCATCACTAGCTGCCATAACATTGTCCTAGAAGGTCACTTCCTCAAGTGGATCTTCAACCTCTGGTGGTTCATTTCTAGGTAAGAAACTGGGCTGCATAGGCCTATCTGTTGTCCGGTAGGCCTCCTCTCATCTGTATGAGTGTGCCTCCTCTCACGGCGAGGAGATCCCCTCACACTACCAATCTCCGAAGGTGATCTATTGTGCCTCCTGTGACTACTGGAAACTGATATGGATTTGTCTCTCCTATCATATCTATCTCTTGGCCTATCCAGAGTAGATCCCATACATTCCATGGAATGAATCAACCGCTGCTGAGTGGCTACCATAGTCCTAAAAAGTTCTCTGTCCGGATCCACTTGCTCATCCCAGGGAAGGCTATGAGGATAGCTTCCTGTCTATCACCCATGGTTTAAGCTCTAACACCTATTTCAATGCCAGCCTCTAGTTGTGCTCGTCTATGTGTGTAATATTTGTGTGGATCAATCTCTCGTGGTTGCATAGAATCAAATCAAAACCCTACAGGTAGGAGGAACATTGATCTGATACCACTGAAAGATCCCTACCTATGGTGTACTTATTTTTCCTGATTGACTTGGGCTTGGATCCTTGCTTACAACGCTAGATAACAACAATAGAGCATAACCAACACTAGTAGCACAATTTAATAAAGATGATTCAGAATTTATTTCTGTAGATCCAAATTATAAGGAGAAATGCGACTAGGGTTTATTGAAAAATCCTCCACAAACATCACTCAAAAATTGTATTTCTATCAAAACTGATTACTATATTTTTAGCAGCCCAAATAAGCATTAAATTTGATTTTTTTAGAGGTAAATAATGGTTGCAAACGGTTCAGAAATTTGGATAAAATGCTGACTGAAAATACCTCTTGAACCCCTCCAAAAATTCTGAAATTTATTCCTCAAGATCCCAAAATAGCAGCACAATAGATGACATACAAATCAGATCTGGAAATACCTTTGAAATAGCATAGATATTCAGCCAAAAGGTGAGTCGCCCAACACTATAACGATTTTTGATAAACTGCTGCTGCAAATTTATTCTTCAACACACACTGCTGGAATAATAAAAATTTGTGAAGATCAATGGAATTCCCTTAGTAGAAATCCCTCACAATGCTCTTGGGGTTTTCATCCACAAGAGGGATAAATCCTAAGGGTTTTCGTCCTTGGATTTATTTGCAAAAAGCTCCATGCTTCCAATGCAAGAGAGAAATATCAAATAAATCTGCAATGCCTCTAAGCAGGTCGACTTTTTCTTTTAAAGGAAAAATGACCCAAAGTGACCTTCCATTACATCCAATCAGCTTCATTCCCTTTGTTGCCCTTTCCTAGGCCAAATCGCATTTTTTAATGGGACTCTTGACATACTTTTCTATTTTTTTTTACTCCTTTGAGCTAGTCACATTTTCTCTTAGGAAATAAAAGTTAAATTAAGTGCTTTTATTTTTAATGCACTTTCCAAAGTTCTATTTTAATGTTAAGTTTATTAATTTATTATATGTGCTTTTATAATGTTATATTTTAATTTTAGCACAATATAATAAAATTAATAAAACTTAAGTCACCCTTGAGCTCACCCTTTGGCCGTCGGGTAGACAAAATGGGCCAAAGGTCTTTGATAAAATTATCCGAGAAAGAGGGACATTACATTGTGAAATTACTATTTTTAGATAACATTACAACAATTGCATTTTGAGGCCTAAATTTTCCGAGCAGAGTTCAACATCCCTTCACCATATTCTACGCGTTCCAATATTTTTGCCGCATTTTGAACAGAGTCAATTGGAGCTACAGTGAGGAAGTTATGACTCCCGGAAGTTGCCCCACTAGAATTGCTTCCTAGATTGTTGTCTAGATCAAGGTTTCTCCAAAAGGAAGTACAAATGCAAGATATACCTACATATGATACCACTTCGATAGAGGCAAAACCCATTTCCACATGTATGGGCGATGAATATCAAGCTACACAAAAAGCCAAACATGACATCCAAGCATCTAACAAGCATACACCCCAACAGGAGCTATTTTGCATCGTTACATAGAAAGTTCAACAAACAGTTTCAAATGATTACAAAGCATTCTTGTTGCCTGGATGGTCTATCTGTAAGTTATCATTATAGTTCATACAATACAAGATAATCTATGAATATGATACAAGTGCAAATTCAAGGTTCAATATTCAAAAATACAAAAAAATCATGATATTCAAACAAAAAAATTAAAAACCATGACCTGAGCATGACTTGAGGTACTAGTTTCTACTTTACATTTGTTGTTTATCAAATGATTCAGTAGATAGCCTATTCTATTTTTCTATACACACATGTTTCACATGGTATGCAAGCATGGTGCAGGCACATAGAAACATACATGGCTTTCACATGATGCCTTTGCCCTTTGCTTAGTGACCTTGCCTTACTAAGGGCATCTTTCTATACAAAGCATGCTATACAATGTTATATCTTGCTATGCTAATTTATAGATCTTTCTATATTTCTAATGCGACTTGCTTATGTTTATGGCTTACATTGTGATATACTTCTCTCATGATTTGACACTAATACATATGGCTTGTATAGAATAGTTTCTCTCTCTATGCAACTATTTTTAATCAATTTCTATTTTAGAAAAGTTTCCAATTTGGATGAGAAGTCTTTGTTTGTTATTTTTGATGAAACACTAAAATTAGAGGGTCCAATTTTTATATGTACTTTGTATCTCTGGAACTAACTGGTTATGAGTAGCAGTTGCATCAGAAGTCCACTTCAGAGTTAGTTAAGTGTTGATTAGACTAGTGAGTAGTTCGAGTGTTATTTTTGGCATGCCGGTCAAAATTCACTATGTTGAAGTCCAAGGTGGGATTCCAACACTACACTATTAGATGTTGAGTTACATGTGAGATATAGCACAAACTTTATTGCTGTCATAAATTCGCCTTCCAGATCTGATCTTCTGTGAGAGATGGAGTGAGCTCAGTTATCTGTTGGACATGTGATTTTTTCAGGGAGTTCATTTCCTTAGACAACTAGTAGAATCGTTTTTGCAGTTTGGGCCTGCGGTTTTACAGTTCGAATTTGCATTTCGAGCAAGCTTGAATTTTGAGGATATCTTCCAATCAGTTTAAAATTGAGGTCTTTGTTTATTTATATGCAGTGTCTCTTCACCTGACCTATCATTCTAACTTGTATTCAAATCTAACCAGTTTTATTGATGCTTAAAGTGAGTGTGTGTTTCAGATTTTTGGAATTTTAGATCTCAGGAAACAGATCTGCTACTACATTTATGTAGTTCTTTTAACATGGCCTAGGGAGCATTTGGTATGATGTGATATTCTACTGTAAATTAGTGCGGCGACCTATGTTGCCAGAAAGGCAACGTATATCCCCTGTTGCGCATTTTAATGAGAAAAACAGTGTTCACAATGTGAACAGCCATTCTTTGGGCTTCTGTAGTGTTTATCATTATGCTGCAACAGATTCTACCATCTCCATCTTGTTTTCAAGACGTTGCACACTGTCTTTTTGCACAATGATGGCCAAATGGAGGATCCATGGCATCAAATTTGGATAAAAATAGAAAGCATGTTTGTAATTGGAAAAAAACATAAAGCTACTTGAAAAACAGTTCACAATAAAAACTATTAATAAATCAGACATAATATACAAAGCATATTAACCCCCAGGGTTGGCCTCAACGGTGTGCCATTGCGCTGGTGACCACTAGGTCACGGGTTCAATCCTGATTTAACCTGCAGCACTTCGGGCTGGGGCGTCGGTTGTGCTGCCCGAGGATTAGTGCGATTGGACTTTCCCTGCAACTGTGTGCCTTCGGGTTGTGCCAGGTCGCTGGGTCCTTTCAAAGGCATGGTATGGATTGGCTGTGTGAGATAAAATTGCAATACCTCAGTTATCAAAAAATATATATACAAAGCATATTCAATTAAGCCTAATTCAATTACATATTTCATTCCAAGATTTTATTGAAAAATAATCTTAACCATTCAAAAAAAAATCTTAGCCATTGAATTATTTTTTTATTTTTACTGTTTTATTAAGAGACTGCACAGCAATGAAGAAATTGCAGAATTGTAGAAATAGTTAAGAAGATTTAAATTTTAAATGAATCCAAATTTATGTATATATATGTACTGAAGATCTGTTTCTTCTGTACAACCTCCTTATACCCATTGCTTGTCTCAATTCCATTTCCGGATTCTCTTCTTTTGGCAACTACAGGTGAATATCTAAGGCCAAAATGAGACTGATGGAGGACTGACTTGAAAAGGCCAAACAGGGAATGAATAAGATAGTGACGACTTTTTGTTAAATTGTATTCTTCTTGTGGGAGCATCTTCACAAGGATGGTCAATGTTGTTATGATATTTGGAATGTTATTTTATTGAGGTGTCACTATTATTATGGGGGTTAAATATTTTATATTTTCTCGGGCATATATGTTCATAAAAAAAAAACTCCAATAAAACTATATGTGCATTTACCATGGGTTTGTAACCTGTATTCCTGAGTTTTTCACGTATCCCTCTGGTTTGGGCTTTATCATTACACCTAGGTTGGGGTTGGAAATGCTACATCTTTCACAATTCAGTCAATAAAAACATTTTATCAAACAGATATTATACTTGGAATTCAACCAACAAATGAATAAGTTGGTCACAGGAACAAGGAGGAACCTCGATATATTGCCTGTTGTTGTGCTCGCATGCTATCCTCGCTTATGTATGATTCCATCCCTGAGCCAGAGCCTGTAAGTCCAGTTTCTGTTCCTATTTAAGACTCATTGTCCCAAATCAGAAAGACAAGACCAGTGAGATCTTGATTGCATCGATCCTAAGAAGTAAAGTCAAAAGTTGAAGGGGGTTGTATCTTGCATTTATTGATTGCAAATTAAGATTCCACCATACCTGGTAAAACATAATGGCTGTGGTATCTTGGGAAAGTTTGCACCAAGCTCTGCTGTCTGAGACCCTTGCCATCAGTATACTCTTTACATGTAAGAACTCTCTACAAGGAGGAAAATATAAAAAAATTACAAGACAATGCGAACTTTACTCGGTAGTTGTAGCCCTATCTATCTTTTCGAAGTCCTATTGACCTGTTAATCATTCTGACTCAGTCTAGTTGCAAGATAGAATCCTATGACTAAATCTACATATACATTAACTCTTTCCTAATATATTTACAAGAGAGGCCAAATTAAGACAGCATTTTAAGGTAGCCACATCACTACAATACGCACAATCTTTCTTGTGCCCTTTTTCTATCATTAACACGTGTATGCAGCAACAAGAAACACTTGATCACATGGGACATTGCACCTGCTTAAGGCAGTCGATTCGAACTCCTGTGGCAGCAATCTCTGCAGCTTCTTGGCTGAGAAGCCCATTTAGCTGAGAAGCGACATTTCCAAGATGATCTACAGCATTCACCAAAGCCTTTACCGTATAATCCTTTGAATTCGCCAAAACCCTGAGCAGGCATTGAGACGAAACTGGTGAGACTTCCATGCAAGCAGATTATACATATAAGTTTGTGCTACTCATCTTCAATCGAGGAAAATCAAGGGTGGAAAACAGGTCATGCTTTACTGTCCTACATATAAGAAAGTAGGATCATAACATGCGACTAAAGCACAATGAAATAGAGAGATCTCCTCAATATCATGAATTTTCCCCTAAAGAGATAGGTATATGATTTTAGATAACTCTGAAGTTTAAAGCAGTTAATCTGTAAACATTATGGCTCAAAATAGTTTATGTACTTTCATGATCACATAGATCCTCCCAGTTCTCCTTTGAATGCTGATAAAAGTTGCATTTCATTTTTTAGAGTGAAGTTCAAGTAACCCAGTTCCCATACTTGTATTGGTCAGTATGCAACAGGCTGCAGTTTGTGAGTTACAGCAGGGTGTTGTTTGCTAAACTAGGTCTCCAAGAAAGAAAAAAGCCATACAAGTCTTCTGTTTTAAATCCAGCTCACACAAACAGCGCCTATTATATTGCAAGTTAAAATCCTGTGGCATGCTCGGTATGCTTGATGGTGGCTTCTAAACTTTAAGTGTTGTAAGCTTGATGGGCATTGCGTAAAACAGTTGAAACAAAAATTTAATAAAAACTAGGCTGATAATATAAAAGATGTCATTAAAATAAGGAAAGTAAGGGTTGTAGCATTTCATCAAAATTTGCCAAAAAATTGAGGAGCTGGCACCTGACATCCAAATTGAACAAAAAACCAAAATATAGCCAAAGGGATGGAGCCATTCATCAAAAACCACCAAAAAATGAGCCAAAGCATAGGGTCTGGCAGCTACCATCAAAAGTGAACAGAAAATAAAAATGGGTAGAATATATCAGACAAAGTAAAGCGCAAAAGAACTCTGAAACATACTTGAAAACACTCCAGTTTCTTTTGACACCAAACAGAGGTCTATGGATTCTTACTTTCTTTTATATTGATCAACCAAATATGACTTCTCACAATAATCAGCCGCATGGTAAAATTGTGGCCTTAAATTCTTCAGCTCCTGCATTGCATTACACAACATAAACATTGGTTGAAAAGTTCTTTTAAAAAAAAAAACAGTTGAAAAAACAGAAGAAAGCAGGCCATGAAACCTGCAGAGCATTGAAGAAATCGCTGCTTCGTTTCATGGACAGTTCATCACTGGCCATGCCCTCCATCTGCTGCTGTTGCTCCTCCTGCATGTGACCACCTGCTACAACATACATAGCAACTATTGTTTTGTAGATTATCAAGGAATATATGCGAATGGTAATAAGCCAAAAGGAACAGGTGCATTGCAAGGACTGCACAACAGCTTCGTGACAGACATAATGTATGGTTTAGTTTGCATGTTTAGGTGGTTTCAAGGCCAAATGCTTGGCTGGTGAACTTCTGAATTACTGATTGTTTAGAGTAAAAATTCCACTTGCTACAGGAGAGATGTTGTTAATCATAAGACAGTTGACAATGAATTTGGGATGTGGGTTGTTGACAAATAAAAACAGAAGCAACATGGTCCCCACCAGGTCGGGTGTAGAAGTTGATTGCGACATGTCTCCTCGTGAATGCAATCTATTTTGAAAAAGAATGTATGCCCCGCATCTCCCGTGCAGGTTTATTCTGCATATGTACCCTTGTACCATCTATATACATGTTTTCTATATGATTCATTTTTCCCAACACCAAATGTTTTCTTGAAGGGGTTTGATTAATGAACGAGTGATTTTTATAACGAAAACATGCATATCAAGGGATTCCATTAAATGGATGAATGAGTGATTTTTATAACGAAAACATGCATATGAAGGGGTTCCATTGAATGTATGAATGAGTGATTTTTATAACATCTGTAAAATCGAGTATTTTATGGGACCTAAAGTTGCAAGTGAAGTGTACAAAGTCCTCAAAAAAGTTGCACTAATAGTTTTTGTATAGAATCTATTGTCTTTTTTATGTTGAGTCTCCTACTGTGGATCTTAACCAAAAGATGTGTTGTTTTCACAAGTCTTTCCTCCTATAACAAGGATATACTTGTTTAGTTTCATTATATGTTGTGCATTCAATGGTGTAGTGTCATTTTGTTTCCACTACTCCTTTGTTGCAAAACATGCACGTTTCCTTTTCCAATCTTCTTTAGGAGACATCCATTTGTCTTCCATTTAATTGTTGCCCCTAAGTAGATCTTTTCCTTGTGGTCGCAAGTTGGATTAAGTTCTTTGATGTAGTATTCTTTTTTTCATCCAAGTTGTTGTGTCCACATGTCAATCTTGATTTTTTACTTTCACATACTTTTTCTATTTTCTTATTAGTGTTTGGATACTTTTACATGTTAATATTCCATTTGCTCATCCACTTGGTGTTATGTTTCATCCACGTGTTCTTCCTCCTACCTAGATTTTCTTCTACAAACATTATGGGCCACCTATGAACTTTTCTACCTTCTTCAAATAAGTTAAAAGTTGAGTTATCGTTGATGCATTTACAGGGAATTTTCTTACTTCATCTAATAGAATCTCATATGGAATTGACATTTTCATTTTGAACTTGTTTTGTGATTAAGTGCTTTTGGATTCTTTCTGTATGTCTCCACTTAAGATTACACACATTATTGCCCCAAACTTCACAACCATAAAGTACCATCAGTGACAAGCAAGCTAACTAAGTTTTTTTTGGATTTCCAATCCCACAATTATGCATTTCTACACCTATTTTATAACAAATATAATGTCTTCCATCCTCCTTGAATTCTTTTTGCCTTGCATGCTTGCCAACTAAACTTGTTGTGAAAATCCAACCCTAAGATATTTGTAGTCTTCCACTACGTTCAATAGGTTTTCCTAAACAAGAAAGCTCATTTGCTTCTTTTTTGTAGTGAAAAAATATGACTTTGGTTTTGTTGATGTTTACTTGCATTCCAACCTCTTGGTAGAAGAACTCAAAGGGCCCTCAAGTGCTCTCTCAAACTAGGTGTTATTTTTGCAATTAGGATGAGATCATCTAGATAAAAATAAAAAATAAAAAATACTACATAGTTGGCTAAACAGATGCCTCCTCTATCCATTTTTTTTATCCACTCCTCTAGCTTATCATTGCAAAGCTCGAATAAAGTGGGAGAAAGAGGGCATCCTCATTTAACACTGATGTCACTCCCAAAACTTTTTGACATTCCCTCCTTTATTCTCATTTTTTCCCTAACTTACTTATAGAGCATGTGAACAGTTGCTCTATACTCATCGGAAACTCCAAGTTCCTCCATTTTGCTCTATAGTTTATTTCTAGGTATTATGTCAAACGTTTTTTGAATTCAACAAAGTAACAAAAAGCTTCTTCACCTTGATTGCACATGGGGTTCACTTAGTAAAATTATGGTATATCACGTTCATTCGAAGGGTACTAAAGAATACCCTTAATTCTAGTTTTTACCTATAATTTCTCAATTGATAATACCCCCTCCCGTTATATTATTAGAATGAAACTACCCCATATTTTTTCCATGTACCTTGCTTACCCATTTTTCCATGATAATTTTATTTACCCCTTTTTATTTCTACCCTAATATATTAAATAGAAAATATATCATATTACTCACTCAACTTTATTTTTAATATGCATTTTCTCGCAAAAGATAGTTTGAAGCCATTCAAGACCTATTACTAATTATCTTATAAAATTTAAGTTTTAATCATCTATCAATAGTTCTTAAAATAATTAAGATGGTGAAATAATATCACTTGTGTTGAAAAGCATACTCAATCCTAGTTTTTTACTATCTTATTATTTCTTGGTTAAGAATCTCTTAATTGAGATTTCTTTATTCAAAAAGAGATTATACTTTAGCTGTATGACCACACTCCTTAAATTACAATTTTAAGGTATTTAGTTTTAAAAACTAGGGTTCAAATGTTTTAGTTTTATATTAAAATTAAACCTCCCTTTCCTTTGGCCTGCCTCTCTAACCTACCCCCATGTCTGGCTTTGTCTGTGGGTTGTAAAATTTATACTAAGCAGCAACGAAACTCTTCCCGTTTTGTTCATCAATTTTCTTGGTCTAGATCAACTTCGGATCAAGCGTAAAGCACCTAAGTTCTCTCTCCTTCTTCTTTTATTAGGGTTTCAAGTATTACATGCTTTATTGCTTGTGTCATTTCTTCAAATTAGAATCTATACTTCATTTGGTTCAGTATTGAATTTGAAATATTTAGATTTAATTCAAATTAAATTAAATCATTTCGCCATGGTAAGATAGAATTGTAGAGGCTACCCTTGGAAAAGAGGCCTTGGGTAAGGGCCCATAGTAGAAGGAAATAATATTATCATTCTCATTGAAAGTCCCAAACTTCAAAGGATATAGGAAAATTTTAGTTTGGAATGAAAGGACTGAAAGTGGATAAGGACATGGAGGCATAACCATGTTTATTACAGAAACATGGTTTACAAATATAAAAGTGGAGAAGGAAGACCCAAACAAACCATATATATATATATATATATATATATATATATATATATATATATAACTAAAAATAATAGAAAATTAGCTAACAATGTGGCTTGTCGCATGTTATTTTACATCAAGGGGATCAAAAAACTGTAAGGAAAAACACTTAGATTGTGATGACCCTTATACATCACTCAAAAATGAAATTTTAGCATATAATGTGTCTAGGGAAGTCCTAATAATGGGGGACTTCAATGCAAGAACAACAAATAATTAGGCCCTTAACTTGAGAAATGAGGGGGGATGAAAAAAAATTGCTATGGCTAGAGGAAGAAGAAGATCATATTTGGAGAGGACTTCGCATGATGAAAATAAAAGTGTTGCATAAGATGGAGTAGAATTGTCGAGGATATGTAGCCTCTAGAACATGGTTATATGCAATGGCATGAGAGCCAAATTTAGAAAAAATCAATTGCAAAACATATAATGGCCAAAGTGTGGTAGATTACACTGTTTTTTCACAAAGGTGTATTTAAAGATGATGGAATTAGAAATAGGGGACTTCCCTATAGAGATGAAATCAGACCATAACCCAATATGTGCGAAGATTAACATGCATCTAAATGATCATCCAGGAGAACAAACCCACCACACCCCAAAAAAAGCTCTGCTTTAGGGAAAAATTCTTATGACTCATAATAACAAAGAAATTTTTTAAGGCAACCCCTGAAAAACACATTCAGGGGCCAGAGGATAGAGTTTCAACAACTAGTTGTCCAGTGCAAAACATTATCTTCCTTAAGAAAATGTAGCAATTGTATTTGATATAACACGACAACCATTTTGCCAACATGAACAAAGAAGTATTCTTTAGGCATAACAAAAAGTTGGTTATTTGACTAAATTAAGGGACTTATAATAAACCTTAACTTCCATGAATACCTTAACCTCATCATACCGTATTAATCAATTCCTTGATTTACACAAAACATCAATCCATATTATTTACATATTCAGATGCTCTATAAATGTCTATATTTCACTAAGACAATCTATCAAGAGCTTTATTATTAGTAATAATAAAATGACTCATGAAACGAAAACAATCGATCCTTGACCAACTAAGGCATACAACAATTATACATGTAATTATGCATTGACAATTTGCCATAAATTGGGCATCATAACACTTAATACAAACACAAGTGAACTATAAAAAATGACATATATTTATATCGAGGAGGTTAAAAATCTCTTTAACAATACATATCAATATTACAATACTAATAAAGTGCAACATGCCTTTAATTGCCTTTCTTTTCTCATGAGAAGTAATTTCTTTCGCTTTTAACAATACAAGTAAATTTATGATATTTCTCAATCAAATCAATAATAATCATATACAATACATTCATGATATTTCATAATTTAATAAATGTCAAGCAACATCATCATAACCAAAATTTATTTCTTTTCGCATTAATTTTCAACTTGCATGATACAATTAAACATTGTACATAGTCAATTCCAACAAAACTAACATGAAAGGTTATCTCTACATCCTTATAGTTTATGTCGCAATAATATCCAAATAAAAGAATTCCGACAAAAACATGATCAAACATATCACATAATAAGATAATAAGACTAACAATGATATTATTGTTCCATACATTACTAATACTTTCACAAAAGTAAATTTCACAATCAAGGAAAACATCTAATTAAACCAAGATATCGAATGGAAATGAACAGAACTATTGCATTATTAATTATAAACTTACAACTTTGCTACCTATAATTTTTAACCTTGTATTTCAACAAATAACTATTATTACGTTCTTTGTATCAATGTTGATATAATAAATTTGTATAATCCTTTTTTTACAAGAGGCACATCACACTGATACGAGACAACATTAAATTAATTATCTTCCTTAAGAAAATGTGGCAATTGTATTATATATAACACAACAACCATTTCTCCAACTTAAACAAAGAAGTCTTCTTTAGGCATAACAGAAAGTTGGTCATTCGACTAAATTAAGGGACTTATAATAAACCTCAACTTCCATGAATACCTTAACCTCATCATACCATATTAATCAATTCCTTGATTTACACAAAGTAACAATCTATATTATTTACATATTCAGATGCTCTGTAAATTTCTATATTTCACTCAAACAATCTATCAAGGGCTTGAGTCTAATTAATAATAAAATGACTCATGAAATGAAAACAATCAATCCTTGACCAACTAAGGCATACAACAGTATCCATGGGTAGAATTCCTGAATTTCAGCTAGGAACCCAGACATGTACAATGATAATAAAATCATTTTATTATAGTCGACTTAAACCAAAATTCTAAGTTGGGATTAAACCGATTACCATCTACTTCACGATTGGAACCCAGTTTTCCCAAAGGAGGAAGTGGTTAAAAATGGGGTTTGACTACAAGTCATTGAACCGAAACAAAAATGCAAATGGAAACTATTTCCATTTATCCCCAAACTGAATACACCCATTAGAAAAAGAAAGATTCCATCTAAAAGTTTCAACGGTATATTCTATATATACTTCGACCTGTATTAAATAGACATAACATGATATCCCCAAACAGGTTTTATAAAAGAGAAACCTTTGTATCATCCCAAGCTAAAATAGTGTAGACCTTGAATCCAATCTATTGTCACTCACCCAAAAAATTGTGTAATTTTTTAAAATTCTTGAATTTTTTGTTAAGTGACCCCTTTGCCCCAGTTTATTTGCCCTTGAGAAGTCTAAAGGATTGGAAAAAGTCTAAACAGTAGTGATTTGGGTTATTTTCAATATATTGTGGTGAATGCGGTTTCTAGAGGGACAAGAGGAACAAGTTCCTCTGAGCCTCCCATTCCTCACATCCTCATTTTCCACTCATTACTTTTGATCATAGTATTATGAGGAATTTTGTGTTTCCTGTGGAACTGTTCTGTCTGGGCCCTCTCCTCATACCCATTTGTTCTCCGTAATGTCTTTGAACCCACAAATATATGTCTTATAGTTATGTTGAGATTTTGTAATCATGTGGAATTGTTCCCCATTTCTCATCGTTCCCTGCAACTTCGTGACTTCCACATTCCGCTAAGTTGTTTTGTATTGCGGGTGTTTTGGAATTTTTGAGAACTTGAAATCTTTGTTTCGTCCGGCATCCCATTCCCTATAAGCTTCCCTTCCCTATATTTCATTGAAATTTCTTATATTGCAGGAGTTTTAGGGATTTATGGAACATGTAGTACTCGTTCCCTTGGGCCTCCAGTTCCCCGAAAACCAGACATATCCGCAACACAGGGAAAAGTGGCTTAATGAGTTTCAAAGCACTATCAACTCCCTATTATCCTATTATCCTATTATCCAGCTGATTGAATATAAGGGGTAAAATTAATTCATTTTTCACCATTCCAGTTGTGATTTTTCATTGTGCACTACTCATCTTGCTTCACGTGCCCTCGTGGACATTTTTGGTCATATCTTGTTCAATTTTCATCCTATTTCGAAAATTCAAATTACACCAGGACCGTTTTCAAAGCACCATTCTTTTCATAGTAGAGGTGAGTCATTCTAATCCAATTTGATTCAATTTGGTGGTTTCTTATATCCTATTCCCAAAATTCTTCCTAAAAACGTTGTCAAGCCCCCATTTCTCTGAGTTTTCCCCTCACCTTTTCACCATGAAGTTCCAGTATGGAATCTCTGAATACATTTCTTCTTTAGATACCTTTTACCAAACATAGGGGATAATGATGTTAGGCATTTGAAATTAGATGATTTTTGGTCCAGGATTTCTGAAGATGCTCCCACTATCATGGGCCAATGTATTGAAAATAGTGGAATTGCTTATGCTATCGGTTTTCCCCTTTCTATGTAATGCACCGACATTGTTTTAGCATGTGCCTCTTGTTTTAACCCTAAAACCAAGGAAGTTAGAGATCCTCAAGGCTAGGTCATTGATAAAATGTATTCTAGTTGTATAAATGCAGCCCTAGGAATCCATGTGTTTGAAGACTCTAATACTTTGACTAAATCCTAGGCTCATAAATGGCTCAGAATATTTTTGAGCAAGATAAAGATAGATATAGGGAAATGATAGCTAAATCATGGCTCAAGGCCCAAAAGAGAGGAGATTTGAAACTGCCCAAAGTCCTATATAGGTCAGATTTCAAGGAGGAAATGTCAGACATGATCACTCTTCTTGCAAGATTAATGGGCCTATATCAATATCATTTGTGAGGAAAAAACATAATCTGAATTGGGGAGAGATAATTTGTGAAAAAATAATTGAGCAACTGGTGGATGTGTAGTAAAGTAAAACCTTTCACATGACATCCTACCTTATGTATACAATTGCAGCCTATAGAGTGTGGGTAGGTTTGTCTCCTCAAGATGATAAGAAAAATGCACCAATTTATGAGTTTTATCCACAACTCACTTTTGAAAATAGTAAAATTCATCATAGGAGGGTAAATGATGTTTTCACAATGTTTATAGTTAGGCTCCTAGAAGGAAAAACAACTAAAAGAGTGTATGCAGAAGAAAAATAGTTTATTTCAACTTATGGCAACCTCTTCATTCAAGTCAGAAAGTTTTCTACATAAAACTAGTTGGTTTTGAAGGTGCAACCAACAAGTTGCCCATATATTGCAGTGATAAATTGGTCCTTGTGGAAGTTTGTAGAAAGTTGGATATGTTGCACATGACATGTAGAGATAAGAAAATCATTGGCATCCAGTTTCCTATCTCCTTAGGAAACTACACATGTAGGTCTGCCTTGGATGCCCAGAATGTGGAGAGAACAATTTCTGATTTTAAGTTTCATTCATAGAAAAGAAGATCCTCCTTTGATATTAAGGGTTACATTTCAAATCATCTAAGAATGTCATATTATCATGTTCCCACCATTGAATATTAATGGGTAGAGTGTACTGATGAGTATGAGGTAAGAAGAAGGTTTTTTTAGAGACTTTCTTTACAAAAAATAAAGGATTTCAAATTATATTATGTTCTTGAAGATTTGGAGGATGATAATGATTATTTGTATTCTAAGGAATATATCAAAACTATACAACACATGCCTCTCCCAACCATTGATTGGTCCCAAAAAGAACAAGATGATCCTTCTGACATGAACAATCCTGTGATTGTAATAACAAGGCAATTGTTCAACAAGAAGATGAAAGAGTACAAACAAATGATGAAATAGTCTTCTTCTCAGGAGGCTTCTTCTTCACATAAGGAAGCTTCTATTCCTCCTCCTGAAGTTCTAATTCAACTGAATCCTTCCTCCTCACCCTTGGATTCCTCAACCTGGGTATATGTCAAAAAATATAAAGGGAGGTAGAAAAGACTAATGAAATGCCTGAAAAGGAGGTGGAGCATGAGAAAGCTCAAGAATCCACTGAAGAAGATGCTCCTACTCTTGAACAAGTGTCACATCCTTTGGAGGAAGAAATGAAAGAAGAAAGCACCTATGGAACAAAAAGATGAATATGAGAAAGAGGGCGAAGCACATGGAAAGAATGATGAAGAGGAAGAAAGATGATGAGGAATATGAAGGTGAAGAAGAACTACAAATTATTTAACTTGACACTAGAAAATCCAACAGACCCAAGCTTGGTTTCAGAAGACCATCTTCCTCTTTTGTTGATATTCCTACTCTAGAGGTTTCAACTACTCAACCTCTTGGTTCTCCTAATGTTCTTACACTGGCACCACCTCATGTTCCACCTTCAAGTGATTCATTTACATGGGTACAACCCATGATTGAAATTATGAAGAGGAAGGCTTCTTCATAGATTGTTGCTCCTAGCTTTGATGTTGTGGGTGATCTACTTGGAAAAACTCCTCCTCCATTGAAGAAATCCAAGACAACCTCCTGTTTGGTTTCTGATTCAAAAGAAAAATAATTTACAGAAATTTCTAGACCAAAGGGAGAAAAGGATGAAAAATATATCATCGATGCAGATTTGTAATTGACCACAATATCACTTGGTGAATCTACTCCTGAAAGGGAATTCACAAAATTTGAATGATACTATTTCTAAGGTGATTGAGAGATTGTAGATAAAGGAAAGAAAAAATAAGAACAATCAGATGAACAAGTTCAAGCTCTTTCTCCAATTTTATCAATTCCTTTCTCTCAAATGATAAAGTCCCTCTAGATCAAACTCCTCTCTCCTCATTGCCTCCTCCAATTGTTCTTTCTGAAGAAGAAATCAAAGCTATCAAAGAGATCCACAAACATGCCTAATTTGGTAGATCTGCTGAAGCATTGGTGTAAGGTATACTATTTTATGGATTGAGCTTTATGGATGAAGCATGAAAAATATATGATAACATCTCTATGCAACACAAGATCAATTCAACTACCACATGATCTGGTAGTTGTTGAGAAAGAACTCAAGATATGGTTAGATAATATTCAAGATCTGAGAATCATGAGCAAGACTAATGATGAAAAGATTCTACTCTCTCACAAGATCTTTGATGATTCCAAAAATAATCTATCCAATAAGTGGGTCTACGGTGTTGAGCGGAGGATCGGAGTTTTTGAAGAGGATGTGACTAAATTAAAGAACATGGTACATAAAGGAGAATCATTCAAATCATATATTTTTGCTGACGTGCAGACTCTTCGATGCCATTTTTATAAAGACAATTCTATAGAGAGGAATTTAGTGGATTCAATCAAAGCCAAGTTCAATGCATTGATCAAGGAAGATTTTTTCAAATCTGAATTTTTTTCAATAACCAGAAAAAGGAATAACTCTTTGAGCTACATAATGTTGTGGTGGAATCCACCAAAGGTCATGATCACAAAATGGAGGAATTGCTATAGAGATGGAATGCACTCCCTTGGAAGTTGGTTAGACTTGTTATGTTAAACACAATCATTCCTAAAAGTCATGGAAATCTCTAATGTTGTAGCCAAATTTTGAAATCATGTCCTCAAGAGTGAAAGGTTGCAACTGTGCCACTCTGACAAATGTTCCTTCCTCATAGTTCTTAGTTTTTTTCTATCTATTTGTTATATTTTGAAGTTAGCTTTATTATTTTGAAAAGTAAAAATTGTAAAATTAATCCAACTTATGCAATTAACTAAGTAAGTGTTTAGCACTTAATTAAAATGACAATTAGTTATAAAGTTGGTTACAACCACCCCTCAACCTATATAAGTCTTGTTTTTCATTGTAAAAGAGGTTGGATATTGATGTTCCTTGATGTAGATATATAAATTTTTGATCAATACAGAAGAAGACACTTTCTCTCCCTTATCTGTGTCTTCTTTCCTTTTCCATTTCTTGAATCTATGTGAATGTGAGGATTAATATATCTAAATATTGAAAACTTTTTGTTCAATCCATTTGAATAGGGTGTGAAGAACTTTATATCTATCTACATTTATATATTTCATGGATTTGTCATATGTATTGACTCACATGTTCTTTAAATCTCTTGTATGCATTAGTAAGATATGATTCTATGCGGTCTTTGTATCTGAATGTGTTTCCTTCTTCACTTCTTGCCTTACAATAGTGGGTAATCTTGCATAACTAAGGAGAATGCTTGTATTCTTGATTGGTGAGTTAGATTGAACTTTGTGTCCCTGATTCACTCATCTTACTAATATAATTTATTCTTTCTTCCTCTAAAAAACCCTACTCTCTATTAATCTTCTGTATTGAGAATACTTAATGAATGGAACCATTCATTACACCAATATCCTCATTCAGGATTGATTATTTTTTATATTTTTAAATAAGTAGAGTTCCAAGTTTTGGTGAAAAAGGGAACCTCCCCACAAAGAGGAGGGATTTTTGTCCCTATGAAACTATTGATTACATCTAACGAAAAAATTTCCAACCAACATAGTCAAAGAAAAAAAATCCAGAATACAAATTGCTATCAAATAAATACTTATATTTTATTTGTTTATGATATTGAATAAAGTATTCAACATTCGTCTATGGGCCAATGAATCAATTTAGTTAGAAGCGGTTTATTCACCAGATCAACCAGAAACCATGGTAGTATAATATACGTCTTAACTTGATTAACGAATACATACACCAACCCATAAAGGTTTCTTTCACTAGTGTATAACGTGGCCATACTGGGTTTAAAAGGAAACAAATGGTAATACATATTTATATACATGTACACATATAGCCATTAATAACCACCCAACACGTAAACCACTTCCAGAAACCTCAAAATTATCCTCTACTCCATAACTAAATCTTTAACTAAAAGGAAAAATAGTACAGTCACAGGATAACACGATTTTTAGAAATGTCATTCATGCAGATATTATAATAAATAAACCAAAAGGAGGGAGAGATATCAATTCATTTTTGAAAAATGAATCCTGGAATCCTTCTTTCTTCATCCAACCTTTTTCAGCGATCTCAAAACTAGATTCACCTTTTTGTTTAAAAACAAATAACAAACCCAGAGAAAGTCTCACTTGCATTTTATTTATTGCTCATGTTAATCAATGATCCCAAAATTTCCTCAATAGACATGTATGCAGCCTAAGAAAACCTCCTTAATCTTTTCCTCCCATGCAGAGCCCAAAAGAGAAAAAAAGATAGCCACATGAAAATGAAACCAAAAATACCATTAACCATTCTTGATAGCTTCCTCGAGAAGCTTCTTGTTTTCCCCCATGGTCCATGGGGAAAGATTAAATGCCTTAAATGCAACAGGTGCCAAATCATGGCTTGGGGAGTTGAATTCCCCCATTTTCCTCTTAAACCTTGGCTAGTTAACCACTAATTAATTTTGGCATTACCTAGAAAATCATGCCCAATAAACTCTATCGCCAACCTCCCCAACTTGCATGGAGATTCCAAGATGAGTGGTCGAAGACCATTAGTCATAAAACTCAGCTTCTTGCATGGCCGGCCTATGGCCATTAAATTTAATATAATTTTATTTAAATAACTTGAGTAACCAAGCCAATAATGGCTTAATTAAAACTCTTTAACCTATTTGCATGGGTCGGTGATCGATTGAGTTTAATAATCCTGGAAAAATAACATTTTTCTAACACTTGGTCAATGACCATGATAATAACTTGCACTTAGGCTATGGTCTTTAGACCATTTATATATATTCACAAACCTTAGTATGGTCATAGACCATGTTGTCACCATCCATTATAACAATGACATTACCTTGCACAATGCGGTTATCGTCATAAATTTTTTTCATTATTTCCTATCTACATCTCTAAGGGATTTTTATCCATTCAACAATGACAGAAATAATGTTGTCAATAAACACGAAAAAGTTAGGATAAAAGAAATTTTATACTCTAGTAATGTGTATAAAGCCATAATGATAACCTTTTAGTGTCAACTCAGCAATGCAACGAAGATAAGTATGATCAACAATATCATCATCATACACAAGTTCATTGCTATCAATTTCAATGGCTAACATAGGTGAAAATAATATTGTAATTATAGGTAATGTAACCATACACATACCCAACTGCCTCGATATCATTCAACAAATCAAGGTGCATAACTATTATTCATTATCGATACAAAAATCAAACAGTAACTCATGTACTGAAATCAACATACCTAGCAGAGTAAATATATACAATAACAAGCCAATACAAGAATGATTTATAAATGCCAAATTCTTTAATAACATAGGATGAAAAACACTATTGTGTGGTTGCGCATGCAACTACACGTAAGTATGTATATCTTTTTCATGGTACACATGCATACATGAAGTTGTATACTCAGCTATGCAACATGGTTTGTTACCCTGCCATCATAATTCATTCACCATTTAATTGACTTATCCTTTCGATAACATAAATTGAAATTGAGGGATGTGGCATACTTCCCTCCTTAATAAATCATCACCCTGATGATTTTTACTCATTAATCATGATCAAAATAATCAATCACATAATTATATCTAATTGTTAAGGAGAACAGTCAACACTTTCATCCAAAACTAACAATTTTCCAGATTCCAGTTTATTTGTTATCAAATTTATTGGCTGTAACAACCTTTCAACCAACACAAATTGTCACACAATAAAAAATATGACATAATTTTTGTCATTACAACCAATCATGATATACAATAGTATTTAGTATTTAATATATATATATATATATATATATATATATATATATATATATATATATATCAAAGAGTCAAGAACAAGTTATATAATGTTAACACACACTAGGAAAATGTTTTTTTTAGCTCTACCCAGTCTTCCCATAATGTTTTGTTTCATTGTTATACTTGTCTTTCTAGACTTTGCCTTGTGCAATTTCTGATTTCTTTGAAATGCATTAGCGATTTTCTACTTAAAGACTGATTCTACCCCAAATACATTTATGATTTTCATCTTTTGGATATCTTCATCCTAAATTTATTGTCAATGATTACTCAATTCATCTAATATGTTCCTTTCTTTGCCTTTTAGGCTGGTTTTTTTTTCGCATACTCCTACGTATTTGTTTTTCCTTTAAGCTAAATAACCATTTATTTGCGTTGGAACAATATATATTTGTCAATAAATCACAAGTCTGAAATGAATTTAAGTATAGTTCCAATTCCGTGAAGATGCTAAGCAATGTCAATGTACGTTGATAGACATAGGTTTGAAGTTTAAACATATTTCTTCCCATACCATAAAGAAAATCAAATTTCTAATTCAGTTTTCAACTAATCACTAGGTATAACAAACTCAATCATACTAGTGTTATACTAAAATAATGTCAGGCAGTCCATAACATACCTAAAATCTTGTTAGGGAAACTTGTTCCTTTTTCTTGGCAGTTAGCCTTTGTAGCGTTCATCATCAACTACGGATTGTTATTCTTCTTTAAATGACAATTGTTGGCATAGTGATCACTTCTGCATATGAAACATCCTCCATTAGGTCCTTTTTGACGTTGTCCAATCTTGCCACATGTAACATTATTATGCTTTTTATTGCTGGTAATTCCAACAATATTTTTTGCATTTTTATTCCTAACAGAGCATATTTTCCTGTTATGTTTCTTCCACCACATTTTCTTAGCATTCGATGGTGAATAAGAGATGACGCTATTATGATAGTTCTTATTTTTATGGGTTGGGATGTCTCACAAATTTTGTTTTAACCTACTAGATTTTTCGAACATCACTTCCTCAGTAAATAATCTATATTCATCTACTGTGTCTCCCAAATTTGAGTTTAATTCATCTTTGGATTTATAAATATGAAACTTGTCATCATTAGTCAGTTCAACAATCAAGCAACTCCCTTGTTGATTTTCATTAACAAGTTCAAGTTGTTTTTCTTTTAACTTGTCATTTTCATCCATCACCAGCTGCTCCAAGGAAGCTAACCGGTTCTAGGTATATTGAAGGATTGTTAGAATTTTTTCTAAATTTTGAACCATTGAAACTACAACAAAATTTGATCCAATTCTTTCCTCACGGTACATCATTCCCATATCCATTGTTTTCTGTTAACAAAATAAGATATTCAATTAGCGTAAGGACCCAATTAGTCAAGAGCTGCAACCTTCAGCTCTGATACCAAAATGTAACACCCTTTTTACTCCATCTAAAACTAGGTAGTTTTTTATTTACTCATTAATTACAGTTAATGCCTTCAATGAATTTAACATGCAACTATTAAATCCTAGCATACATGATTTATAAATCCCTTAAGTTATTTTACACTGATCCATTTAATTTTCTTAATGCCTTCAATGATTAATAGCTTATAGTAAATTAATCCAACATTAATTAATGTTTGGAATCCAACCAAACAACCTATGATAACCATGTGCAACTGCAAGGGTTTACATATCTCCCTGATCCCCCTTCAACGCTCTACCTAAGCCAATATACCCAGTATATCATTTAGTTAAACCTTTTTAAATTTATAGAGAACTATGTGTATCTTCTTAGTGTAGCCTCTCGGGCATAACATGGTTTAAAAAAAGAAGTGGTGATGGACAATGCAATCAGTCATTTGCAATACTATGGCCATAGTTTTCGGGCATCGCGCTAGCTAACATGGTTTCGCCACTACACATAAGCCACATGAAACATGTCTTTACATTCACCACACAATAGTCTCAATCATAGTATCGGGATTCTTTTCCATTCTTAAGTTATTAAGTTCATTGTTCCTCAACTTATGTAATCACTAATGTCCATCTATAAGTTACTAGGCCTGATTTAATCCCTTTAGACTTAGATAAGTACATTTGAACCCTACTTCTAAGTAGATCTCAAAGTACATTTGTACCTCATTCCATACCGTCATGAATTTTTTCATATGCGATGATGATACTTATCCATGTGATTGCATCTCCCTGATGCTGTTGAAAGACAACAACCTATTTGTATCATATAATTGATTATAGCCTCCTAGTTATCTAGGTCAACAAATAAGTCTTATGTTATCTATCAGCATTAAGTACATCATTAACAATTGCTAATTTAGTTTATTACGCGCTATTTGTTAGTGATCATAATTCGGTAGCAGTGAGATATCGTATCGTTATGACTATCTCTTTCGTATTCAACACAACAATAGGTTGTTGACATAATTATGTGATTAATCATTAAACGTATGATTAATAGTTGTTCATATATCTTTTAAAGTATAATTAAACATATTGTTAGACTAAATAATTTGCAATGCATCTTAATAAAATAATTGTTTTGTCGTGCATTAATGTCTGATCTTACATACATTACTTATTCAATCACCCGAAAGCATATATCAAATTATACATGTAATTATGTATTGAAAATCTGTCATAAATTTGGCATCATAACACTTAATAGAAACACAAGTGCACGTTGTAAAACAACAACATATATTTATATCATGGAGGTTAAAAGCCTCGTTAGTAGAACATATCGATATTACAACAATAATAAAGTACAACAGGTCTTTAATTACCTTTATTTACATCATGCAGAACTAATTTCTTTTGCTTTTAACAATACAAATACAATTTATGATATTCCTCAATCAAATCAATAATCAATCAAATGCAATACATTTAAGATATTTCACAATTTAATCAATGTCAAGTACAAGTTTATCATAATCCCGACTTTATTTCCTTTCGCATTAATTTTTAACCTGCAATGATGAAAATGTTGAAGTACAAAAATTATACATGGTCATTTCTAACCGAATTGGCATGAAAGGTTGTCTCTACCTCGTCTTTACAACTTATATAGCTAATAATGCTCCAAATGAATAAGATTTTAGACAATATAACATGAACAATCAGAGGTTACAGAATAAGATAATAAGACTAACAATCATTTCCTATTGCTTTCATTCATTACTAATACTTCCACATAAGTAAGACATATTCACAATTAAGGACTTTATTTTAACATCTAAATAAACTAATATTCATCGAATGGACAATCAACACAACTATCCAATAACAATCTATTAGTTTACCAAACCATATTCATGTGGTTTGCCTTCCAACACATATTCCACGCTTGTATTTCAACTATGCAAATAATTATTCTTATGTTAGCTACTGTATCAATGTTGATATAATAAATTTGTATAATCCATATTTCAACAACTAGGCACATCACATTTATTTCGTGAGTTCATTAAGATTAATTAATCTTAACTTAAGAAACAAGATGGCATACATTGTCTTCATATATCAGACACAACATTACACATTTGACTTATCAATCCTTGAACAATGTCAAGTCATGTCTTTAGGACATAAAGGAATAGTTACAACCACCCCTGACAACAAAGGATTAGAGAGCCTTATAATCGACAACAAAGAGAAATCCATAAATACCTTAACCTCATACCCTCTGAATCAATTCCCTAACATCTCCACAAAGTAACAATAGACTTTCCTCTTTTAAATCAATAATTCATGATAACTCTGTAAATTTCTATATTTCAACTCAGATCAGAACTATCAAGGGCTTTAGTCGAATGAATACACAACCTGACACATGTCCACATGTAAACAATCAAGTCCCTGACCAACAAATGCCTTCATCAGTATACATGGGTAGAACTCAAGAATTTAAGGCTTCGGAATCTAGACCATGTACAGTAATGACTCAAATCAGGGTATCATAATCGACTTAAACTCACATAGTCCAACTCGGAATTCGACCCTTTTACCATTCCTAATACATAGATTGGAACCTTATTTTCCCATAATGGAGCTAGCCCAAAAGTTCTTAACAGTGGGGCTTGACCCGCATATGTCGAGGTTCGACCTGAAACAATTATGTCAAAATGGAAATTATGTCCATTTATCCCCAAATTGCACGATAGTTCCCATTTTGAAAATTAAATATTCCATCTGCGAACGTGCGTGATGGGATATTCTAGATATACGTCAGTTCTGCATTGAATAGCTCATAACGATGATTTGCTCTAGAATGAGTTTTTATAAGAAGATTAACCTTTGAAGGCGTCCCAAGCTATGTAACCATGCCTATACATACCGATCCAATCAGGGTATTTATATATCCAGTAATACGTAAATTTCTATCAAATAAATAATTATATTTATTTGCTTATGATATTGAATAAAGTATTCAATATCCCATCTCTGGTACTCAATCCGGAATTAGGGAACAAGTTAGAACTCGGTTTATTCACCAGATCAACCGGATTTATTTTCTTAGTATAGTAAATGTCTTTCACAAGGGGTATTAATGAATAAATAACTATTCAGACCCAGATAGGTCTCCAAATGACCAGTATCTAGACTGAATGCCCATAATGAGTTTTTAACCCACAATCTAATGGCATTACATATTTATATACGATGTGCACCCACAATCATTAATAATCCCCCAACACACTTAATCACTTCGCATGTATAGTAAGGCGGTCATAGCTATATCCCCATACTCAATGGCTACAATCTTTACACTAAAAGGAACTATCAAGTGCAGTCATAGGATTTTAGACGATTTACTTAAATGCCATTACATGCATAACGATTATAAGACTATAAACCACAAGGAAGGAGAGATATCATTTCATGCCTGCAGGGATAAGAATCCTAGAACCCTTCTTGTTTCCTCAAACCTCTTTCAGTGAGCTCTAAACCAGATTCTTCTTTGAGTCTCAAAAACGAATAACAAACCCAGAGAAAGTCTCGACTTCCATTTTATTTATCCCACAATGCTCATCAATGATACCAAAAATTCCTCTACAATTAGTTTAACAACATACATGCAGCCCGAGCTAATACCTTCTTATTCTTCTTCTTCCCATGCAGAGCTCGAAAGAGCCAAAAAGATAGCCACAGTCCAAAAATGGAGCTCAAAAATACCATTAACCATTCCACAATAGTTTTCCCTCAAGAAGCTTCATGGGGAGAGATTAAATGCCTGAGGTGCCATAGGTGGCCTATTAAGTTTCATAAATGCTTAGCAAGTACCGAGATACCAGATCTCCCTCCTAAACCTTGGCTAGCATTCCCACCGCCAGTTAAGTTTGGGCATTACCTAGAACTAATTTTTAGCCCAATAAAATCTGCCAACCACTTCCCAATTTTGCATGGATGATCCCAAGATCGAACGGTCGAAGACCATTTCCCAGTTCATAAAACTTCGCTTATTGCTTGGTCAACCTATGGCCATTAAATTTAATATAATTTTCTATCAATAGCTCACGTAACCAATCCAATAATGGCATAATTAAAACTCTTTAACCTATGTGCATGGGTCGGTGATCGACCGAGTTTAATAATCCTAGCAAAATAACATTTGTCTAACACATGGTCAATGACCATGATAATAACTTCCACTTAGGCTATGGTATTTAGACCATTTATATATATATTCATAAACCTTAGTATGGTCATAGAACATGTTGTCACCACACATTATAATAGTGACATTACCCTGCATAGTGTGGTTATCACCATAATACAAAAATTTCTTTTATTTCCTGCCCAAATTTATAAGGGATTTTTATCCATTCAACAACGACATAAATAATGTTGAAACTAAACACGAACAAGTTAGGATCAGAGAACTTTTATACTCTGGTCATCTGTATACATCCATAATGATAACCATTTAGTGTTAACTCAACAATGCAACGAAGACAAGTATGTTTAACAATATCATCATCATACACAAGTTCATTGCTATCAATGTCAATGACTAATCTAGATGAAAACAATATCGTAATGACAAGTACTTTAACCATGCACATACCCAACTACCTCAATCTCATTCAACAAAGCAAGGTGCACAACTATTATTCATTACCAATACAAAAATCAAATAGTAACTCATGTACCGAAATCAACATACCCAACAAGGTAAATACATATAAAACAAGCCAAGCCAAGAATGAGTTGTAAATGCCAAATTCTTTACAAACAAAAGATGACAAGTGTTGTTGTATGGTTGCCTATGAAACTACGCATAAGTGTGTATATCCTTTTTAGGGTACACATGTGTACCTATAGATGCATACTCAACTATGCATCAAGTTTTGTTACCCTATTGTAGACACCTAGATTTCGATAAAAGTAATTTTAATACTTAAATTTCACTAACGATCTCCACTCCCTCTCACTTTGATAAAATAACGACAACTCATTATTTAACTATGATTCTAATTCACTCAAGATGCCAATTAATAGCAGTTTGATTATTGATAATCCTCTTAATTAGGTAATTACATGTTAAATAAGACTATAGTCCTGCATTTAACCAGTAAACCTTCTTATTGGCTAAATCCCGCTTCCAAAACTTCCAAAATCTATCCAAACCCCTTTTAGATGCCCTCAGAAAGCTTCTTAAGCCTACTTAGGATCCTTAATTAATCTTTTAAGATTAATTAGCTCCTAATCTAATCAAAAAGTGCATTGACTTGTAAAAGTCTATTTTGGGCTTACCTTTTGTCCCACATGCACTAGGATTCTAAAATTTCCCAAATGGAAACCTATAAATACAAGCCTAAGGCATCCCTTTCAACTTTACACCTTACACCACACCTCATTTGCATTATCTAAAGCCATATAACATTTGAGCTTGAGCCATTCTCCCTTGTTAGAAAATAGCTTCCTCATCTTGCATCCATTCCTTCAAGCTTGGTTAGTAGGAGAATATCTAAACATAGCCTTGTCGCTATTTTAGAGATATCTCTTCACCATATTGAAGCAAACAAAAAAAATTGATTATTTTATGATCTAAATAGGTTCATGTTTAGATAGTAATATAAAGAGTAAAGAATAACTTAGTGTGTTAGTCTAATTTATTCAAAATTCCATGCATTTGAAGAAGTTAATTATTGTTAAGCTCTTATCTTGATGTTCCTTTTTAGTTAGTTTTTTTTAAAATAATTAGGTGTTAGTTTAAATTCATAAGGTATAGTAAAGCTTTACAATGCATACATGTGGCACGCCTGGTGGGAGCATTCCCTAGTCCTTTGTCTTTTATTTCAAGCTTTGTTTCAAAGTCATTTAAACTAACCCTCTTTTGCATTTTTTGGTTAAACATAGGCTTCCTTAACTAGTTTAGTTGGAAATGCTTAGGTTTTATGCTCTTTGCAAGATCAAAGGAGGTAAAGTGCTGTCAGATTTGGACTAAAAAGGCCGAGTTTTAAGATTTTTTTTTTCAATTTTTTGCAAAAAATCCTGTATTTTAGTGATCTACATGAAGGGGCGTGCATACGATGTTAAAGGCATGCATACACTCTAAGGGGCCCGTATACACCAAGTTGTTTTCCCCACAATATGTCTTCTAGCTTAGGGGTGCATATACGCTCTAGGGGGCACACATACGCTTTTTTGGCTACAATATGATATACTACTTCCTTCTCTCTTTGTTTTGTTGCTAAGGGAAAGCATACACTCTAAGGGGTGTGCATATGCTCTAAGGGGTGCACATACACCATTAGGGGCATGCAGGCACTAGTAGGGGCACACATACACTGTTAGGGGCACGCAGGTGTGATAGATTAAAACTTGGCGCTATTTCAAAAGTTTACATGATTCAATCTTGAATATTTCTAACATCTTGCAAGGTTTCTTAGGACTAGTTATTGATTTGCAGGGTACATGAGATCATGCTTTATGCTAACTTAGTTGGATAAGTTAATAAATGTTGCATTTTCATTTATAAAGGATAGGATCACGCATGCTCTTCCCTCACACCTTCTAGGTGATCTTGGGAATCAAACATGATTCTATACCTTTCTTATGCTTTCAGAAAACATTTCATTAAGCTTAAGGGAAAGAACAAACAACTTGGTTAAAAATAATTACTTACACACTTAGGTTACGAATTTTTCCATTTCTTAAAATAATAGGATTCCTCATTGTGTATGCTCTTATCGTGTGTTTTAGGATGATCTTGAGAAATACGAACAATGTTTTATCCTCCTTTTATGATGTTTTGATCATTTGGAGAACTACTAATATTTAAATGAAGGACCAAAAATACTCTTGTAAAAGAATCAAGATCTAAAAAAAAACTAACAAGTGTGTTGTAGGTTGCATACGGTGTGTGAAACCTCAATTCATAAATCCAAAAGATAAAAAACACACCACATCCATAATCAACACACCAGGTTTCGGTTAAGAGCTATGACTTGTCTGCTTTAAACTTGGAGAAACTCCCTTTGGCATAATCCTTAAGATAACAAGAGGGATGATCCTAAGAACTCCAAAGTAGTCCATGCAAGAGGGAACCTTGTGGATGAAACGGGAAGCACCTTGCTCACCTATTTGATTAGTACACACTTGTGAGAATAGAGTCAAAACTTTCTTCACACAACCCCAGTGAAAATACAACTGAATGCATTTATTACTCATTGTATCAAAGGGGGCAAAGTAATTATTGCTCATTGTATCGAAGGGGGTAAAGTAAATCCGGGATACTCCAAGGTTTAGTCAGTATGACTTCCTTGGTAAACTGATCTCACAGAGATATTTTGTGAAACCTAGTTGAGAGAACCAAATAAGAAGCCATTTTGTCTTGAGGACAACTTGACCAACTCAAAAAATTGTGTTCTAAAGAATCATCGTGAAGCACTAACCTCTTTTGAAGTCAAAACCTTGTTAGCCGAACAAGGGGATACTCCATTGAAGTTGGGGCTTAGTGGTATTCATCACGAAACTTACGACGTGTTGTTTTGTCTTAGTTTTTCACTTGCCTTAAAGTAAGGTGAAACTTCGCCAAAGTTGTACTTAGTAATCTAAAGAGTAAAGAATAACTTAGTGTGTTAGTCTGATTTATTCAAAATTCCATGCATTTGAAGAAGTTAATTATTTTTAAGCTCTTATCTTGATGTTCTTGGTTAGTTATCTTTGTTTTGAAACTATTAAGTGTTAGTTTCTATTCGTAAGGTATAGTAAAACTTTACAATGCATACACCTGCCATCATAATTCATTCATCATTTATCGACTTATCCTTTCGATAACACAAACTAAAATTGAGGTATGTGACAATAAATCAAAGAAAAGTGTGCATAAGTTTGCAAAAGTGTGTAAAAGGAAAGTGTGCACTTGATGAAGAAGAGTGTAAAAAGATAGAAAATTGTCCTTAACTACTATGAAGAGTGATTTTTTTGGGCGATCTCATGCCAAAATATTTTTTTTTGGGAGATATCATGCTAAATGCGAGTTTTTTGGGTGATCTCATGCCAAATGCAAGTTTTTTGGGAAATCTCATGACAAAGAGCAAGTGTTGGGGAGAGAGGTCTAGTGTTACTCTACATCCATGACTCTACCCAATAAACACCACTTCAGATGGTGTGTCCTTGTTTTGTTCCTACTTTCCTGAATTAGTTCCAAATGTATTGTTTATTCTGATTGAAATGGATATAGAATGCATTATGTTTTTGGAGGACTATGCCTGATACTGTAAAACTTCTCTGAAGGATTTTTTGAACTGATTTCATCTGATAAGATGACTTTGTGTTCCCCGAGGACATTAATTCCCATTGGAGGACACAAGCACCTAGGCACTTATGTTTGAGTCTAAGCATTGGTGTTTGTGTCATGATTGTGACCCAAGTCTGATTTTGAGCCAGTGTTGTAACTGTAACTTATGCCAATTATGTGTTTTATTGTGTTGTGTTGTATCTCTGAGATGCTATATTAGGTGATTTTTTCACCCAATGTATGCCCCCTCTTGTTTGGGGTGCATGTGAAATCGAGAGGAGAGTGTGACCCAAAAGAGAGGACTTGATGTTGTGTTGAAACTAATACCCGTAGGGGGTAGGGGATGTGCATGGTAGAAACCAAGGAACATAAAAAAAAAGTTGCTAGATACATTTGCTAGTAGTAAAAGAAGAAAACATGTCATATAAAAACAATGTAACAAGCAAAGGTGAATACAAGATAGACCATAAAAATAAGGTTTCAAACATGGGACATCACTCATAATGTCACAATAAAATCAGGGTGGAAGCAGCCAAAACCTACAAGCAATGATCAAACAAGACATGGGGCATCACCCAAAAACAATGGTATATAATAGAAATCAATGGAAAAAAATGTCAAGAAAAGTGTTAGATAACCATGGTGACAAATAGTACTGCAAGGTAAATACTACACATGAAGCACCCATCAACATGTTAGAAAGATAAAAATTATGTCAAAGAATGTAAGTATCAGTGGAAATTAATGTGCTAGATTGTAAATGATGAAATAATAGCACATGTGATGTGTGAGAGTAGAAAAGGTAGATGTGCCCAGGAGCCTTGGTGGGACTGGAAAAGGGTACAATACCAAGAATCATTGCAACATGTGAGAATCTATAAGAGATTTGCATTCACTCCAAAATACCAAGTGAACGTGCATGAGTATATGATAAATATAATGACATATTGATTATCTGAATAGCATAGTAAGAAAATTACATCATGTAAGTAGTATAAGCAAGGAAGAATAAGTGTAACCAAGATATGTAATATGCAACGAGTGTGATGGAATGGTATGTAGTGTGTGAAGATGGAAGGATCATCGTACCCCTCAATGAATGTGTATGAGATAAGGTTCATTTGTAAATGCCCCCTCAATACTCAAGAATAAACCATAGAACAAGAGTGTGTCATCATAAAATAAATTTTTTATGTGTTGGAAATTGTATATCATGAATCTCAAAGCATGGAATGTGTAGTGAATATGAGGTTCATTTTATAATTAGACCCTCAGTAGTCAATTATGAATTGTAGAACTAGAGTGTGTTATAGGGTAAAGACGATACAATGCATGTATCAGAGGGTTTGTATTGATGCTTATGATATGTTAGGAATTTTAGTGCGGAGCGTCAAGTGCATGAGATGATAGAGAAATTTGATGGCAATGCAAGGGGGGAGAAGCTATGATTGCCCCAAAATATGTGAGTAATGGAGATCTATCCGGTGATGTGAGATGGAACATGCCAAGGTGGTAAAGCTCGAAATGTGCCTTTTCCATCAATGTAAGGAATAGTTTGTTTGAAAAATATAATCGGATGTGGAAGTAGAGTAGGATGGGGAAGGATACTTAATGGTGGTAGCTTATGTGGGATTGATAATGTTGTAGAAGACTTGAGAGGAGGAAGGGTTAGACCTATTTTCAGAGGAGGTTTCTTAGTTGGAGTTGGTAACGTTGTAGAAGACTTGATATAAGGAGGGGTTGGACTGATTTTTAGAGGAGGTTGTTTGGTTTAAATGGATATGATAGGTGGCTCTTGACTTACCAGAGTAGGAACATTAGAAATTATAGAATTATGCTCACTAGACATAGATGTATCAAATTTAGGAGCCCAATGGGGCTTAACAATAGGGGATGAAAATATAACAACATTTTTTGTATAAAATGAAATGAGACCATAATGCCTAAGGTGGCCAATTTGTCATTTTAGAGCATTGCAATAATTTTCATTATGTCTATTAATTTGATGGTAATTACAATATGGGTGACCTTGATATTTTGCAAGCCGATAAGGAGGATAAAAATAAGTAGTTGGGAAGTTGATCAATTGGTGACGAAGGAGCTCGGGAATAATATCATGTTGTTTAACGTTGAAATAAAACTTGAGATGAGTGGGTAGTGGCAAGACTTAGGGTTCATTGATATAAGCACATGTAGAAGTCATAGAAGTAGAATGAGATGTCGAAGAAGAGCTAGCGTGGGATTGAGAAGCATCATTCAGATGTTGGATTTCAACTTTAAGAGATGTAATCATTTTTTCCATAGCTTGAATTTTGTCTTGAAATAAACAATGTAAAGCTTGAATTGACTCTAAAATAGGTTGATTAGATGGAGGATGAGGAGTGATAGATTCATTATATAGACGACCAAAAATGACACTTAATTGAGTGGGTGGCGTACTACGAGGGAGATACATAGTGTCTAGGCTTTTTTTGGAGAGAATATTTGCAATGTGGCTGAATTTGAAGAAATTGATGCAAGGAGACGTGAGGATTTTCAAGAGCCATGAGAGAAGAAAAATGAGGATCCAAGTGTATGATCATGAGTAGGGTTCACCAAATGATTTAATTTAATTCAAATTAAATCTAAATATTTCATAGTCACTACTGAACCAAATGATGTATAAATGCTAAAATGAAGAAATAACAAAAGTAATAAAACATGTAATATTTGAAACCCTAAGAAAAGAAGGAGAGATAAATTAGCTTATTTAGGCTTGATCTGAAGCTGATCTTGACTGGGATAAGTGATGAGAAGAATGGGAAGAGTGTCATTACTGCCCAGTATAAATTTTGCAACCCATAGACAGAGCTAAACATTGGCGCCCACGGAAGGACAGGGGCACTTGGGTGCTCAATACCTCTTCTGGGTGCTTGTGACTATAAAAATGGTTAGAACCTGATCTTTACTATGTCGCACAAGTGTCTCAAATATTCCCTGTTGATCAACTCTGTGTCACTCTTTGAATGTCAAAGGTATATGTAACCTAAAAAATAGAATTTCACATTCACAAGCCCGTAAACTACATCAAACCTAAAAATAAAGATGTAATATGGGGAGTTAGCCTCACCCTAACGGTCACCTCGAGAGTGAACTTATGATCAAGTGCTGAACTACATCTTAGAATCCATGTAGTTCTTACGAGTGTGTGTAGAAAATTTTCCCTAGGATGTGCTTGTGTAAGTTGCAATTAATAGTGAGATGTAACTAAATATAGAAATGTAGTAGAATATGTGGATGGAAAAACAAACTTCCCCTTCCTATGTTGTGTATGTAGAGTTATTTCAGCCCTTGTCCCTTGAAATGGATGTTAGATGGGTTCTTTAAAGTGTTTTACGTTCCTTTTGGATGCAAGCTTAGGTGATGATAATAATGCTTAGTGCTTGGTCCTTAATTTTGAACACATAACTATGTGTTCATATGATTCCCTTGTTTGAATTTTGTAATTAACAACTGGAAAGCCAAACCATAAGTGAAAAATATGCCCAAAAGATAAAAGAGACCTAAAAGGAGCAATTACGGAGAGAAAGGGTCAAGGGAACCCAAAGGGAAGGGGCGTCTGGGCACTCCTATCCTGGCTGGGTGTTGGCATATGGAGCCATAAAAGTTAAATAAGTAAAATATCGCCATGGTTATAGGGTGTGTAAGACCAAATATAAAACAAGAAACACATAACAGAGGCCAAAGAAAATAGATAATTACTAGTTTTCTTGCTTATGAATCATATGAATGCTAGTATGTGTTTAAGACCTAGAAATGTACCCAAGTGCGTAATTTTGTGTCTACACTAAGTGCTCTTGTGGGGGTATGAATAAATATTTATTATGTGTCATTTAATAGCTAATTTGGGATTTTCCGTTGTATAATAATGCCCATTTTCTTGTTTACCTTATTGTCTTCACTTTCTCCCATTCTTTCCTTATCTCTTTGTATTGCCCAAGTGTTAGGTCTTCGTCTAGGTAGGATTATGTACTTTGCATATACATTTTCTTCCTTTGTATCCTTTTCTTATCTTATATGTTGTGCAATCCAAATCTACTATGTATTTTCTTTCCTTCTTATATGGATCTTCCAATCATGTTAGCTTTGTGAATATTTCTTGACCATTGCAACCAGTCTTTGAGAAAATCACTTACCAATTTTTTGGTGTTCTCAATGTATCCATAGTCTTTCACTCCCTTGATGATAATATTTACATATTTTTAGTGTCTATCATTTTCTTCCCTTATCTAGAGTCTAATTCATTTCTCTATGCTTTATTTTTACTTGTTTGATCTTCCTCCTACTATTTTTGCCTAAGACTTGGATTCCTCACTTTAACCCTTCAAGCTAGTTTTAATTACTTTTTTTTTATTATATATTTGGCATCTTTCATGTGCAATATGTCATCCCTTTCAACCATTCTTGGCCTATTTCCTTATATTGCTTTAAATTGAGATGAGGTGTTCTTAATCGAGGTCACTTGTTGTCCTTTCTCCATGTTGGCTTGCAATTTTCTTATTTGATACTAAAGAAATTCATTCTCTCTTATCAATTTATAATTAGTTTTTTAAATTTCTTTCAACTTATTATCTTTGTAATGTTCACTTTATTCTATATCTTCAAGCCTCTTTTTCATGCTCATTATTTCCTTGACATATAGTTTTGTTTACTACATTAACGATATTAATGTGAGGATATAGATTTACTTACTATCGTGATTTACTTCTTCATTCTCTCATTTTTTTTCCTAATCATGATTAGAAGGGCTTCTATAATTTTTTCTAAGTAGGCATTGAAGAGTCTTTTGCATACTTACACAAAATGTAATTGAAACTTTAATATTTTTTATACTATAAATTTCATGCAAGCGATGCAATGGAGATTCTGAAAGAGTTGTGTTGAAGAATTTAAAATTGAGGAAAAAAACATTGTAGAAGGAAGAGGGGAAATGAAGAAAGGGGTTGAGAGAGGATAAGTTCAAGGGTGGGAAAGATGTTGGGCATAACACATGCGAAATTCCCATTTCTCACAAAAATATGCATATTAACCACGCATCATTTTTGTCAAACATTTGAAGGAGAAAGGGGGTGTGGTGTACAGGTCGTTAAGGAAATGCACTTTAGATATATATATATATATATATATATATATATATATATATATATATATATATATATATATATATATATATATATAATCCCCTATCAAGCAATACTCCTAATGGAAAAATTTGTTTTTTGTAATGATATCCCTTGTATTTTGTGGGTGGTTAGTGCACAAATTTTTTTTAGGGGAATGTACTTGCATGTGTCATGGGGAAATTTAGAGATGGGGAAAAAAGGAGGTTACTTAGTATCCCATGTCAAACCAAAATAATAGTTGAATTTGATAACCAAAAAACATGGTCAGTCAACTAGTTTTGTGCCATCTTTATAAACCATTATGTTAGGCCATTCTCCAAGCTTACCTGAGAAATGAAAAATATTAGTTGCAAGAGGATTTCCTTATTGATTTGTAGCTCACTTTTCGTCCTCAACATTTTAAGTTCTTAACACTTATTAAATTTGAAAAATTGTCACGTGTATAATATTATGCTTGTTATATTGAAATTTTGGCATTATGGGGCTTTGTAGTAAAAGGGAGTGGTCAATTTTTTACAAGAATTTATTGAAAGTAAATGTACTAATTTTTGGTTAATTAAATTTTATTTTATAATATTATATACATATTTTCTATATCTTGCAAGCTTATCACGACCATCATGCCTTCATCGATGTCATCACTATTAGCAATGTTATCATCAAGGTTTGAACATACGACATGGAAGTTAATATTTTCTTGTTTCTTACTCAAAGACATGGCTTTGTTTTCCTTCATCCCATATAATTTTTTTTTGTGAATGTAAACCATCATCATAGGATTGTTTGTTGCATGAGATGCAAGAGTAAGAGGATTTAGAAGAAAACATACAAGATTCTTTGATTTCATATTGATTTTATTTCTCATGCTTAGGGTGTGGTCGTAATGAGGGTTTTTTTACACGATAAAAAGGAAAATAGAAAATATATCAAGTACTTATCTAATGAAGGAAATCCTATAATTTTAATAGTATGAATGTTTCATCAACTTATTTTGTTATAAGAGAACACAACATGCCCTGGGACACATCTTAGACCTCACATAATTTTCCAAACACAACAGAGAAATAAGTGACAACTTATAAGGCATTAACCATAAAAATGACAAATTTATTGGAAAAATATTTGAGAATTTATGCCTTCAATTTTATTTCTAACAAAAATCACATGCATGGCAAGAGGAACATTACATATTTTCTTCCTACACTTGGGACCCCTAATATATCTTCTAAATATCTTTAGTTAATGGAGAAATTTGTATATGTATAAGAATAATGCATAAAATATTGTGGATGCTCACGGTAGAATTCATGTGTATCAACCTTGGGAAATCATACTTGAGTAATGCAATGAATATGCCAATAGGGAGGATTGAAGAGGAAACAATGTATGAGGAGTCTAAGTGATGAAAAAGGGGATAAAAGGAGGAGAATAATAGGTGAATGTAAAATGATGGAGGGAAATTAGTTGATCCTCTTCTTTCTTCTAGTAAGTCACATGTGGAATTGGTGGAAGGAGAAAGGGGGTGAAATGCATAAATCATCATGGCATTTTATTTCGGAGATAGATTAGAAAGTAAGCCCTTGTTTTTCAATACACTGAATGCTTAAGCCAACTTTTTGCAAGGTTTAAACATGCATCATGGATTGTTTGTATTATTTTAAATTGTTTCTTGGTGAAATTTATGGCTTTGTTCATGATGCTCTCGGCCTACACACCATCATTCTTCCTTTAAATAATACATGAAAAAATAGATGCATTATTACTATGGTTATCCATGATACTAGTTGTCATTTGAATAAAGAGCCTAAAATTGTATGGAGTTGATTCTGATATGGGACTTAAAATTTTATGGAGCCAACATTCCAATGTGGTACATCAAATCATAGTAAAGGTACTTACACCATAATTAATTTATTTTATGGAAAGTATATAACAATAAGTATGATGTAAGGGTTTCGTACATTAGATTATTATGATCTAATCAATTTACAACTAATCATAAATAATTAGAATAATATATTACTACTTGCAATGATTGATAAATGAAAAATATGTTGTTCATATATTCACGAGGAGACTAAGAATTATCTATCCAATTTAGAATAGAGAATATCCAAATGTGTGGGTAAGTGAAAAACATAGAGAATCTAGAAATGTTTCAATATTAATTCTAGAACTAGAAATTGAACGAGGGTAGGACTTTAGGAAATTCATACAGTCTAGACCTAGAGTTGTATGATCTTAAAGGGAAGTTTACAGTCTTAGACCCTTTAATAGTTTGGCTATACAACTTCTCATGTATTTTTCTTTCCTAAAATTGCCCTTCACTGTGTGTTACTCTTGTTTACACAACTTCATGAAGAATTATAATAACTTGCATCAAAATGGAAACCTTAAAACCTATAATACCCTTCATCAAATATTTAGAAAACCAAAATGAGAAATCATGTGTAATGTGAGAATGGACTACCTTGACAGTAAGCCCTACCAAACCTATCCAAATGTTGCACTATATGCCCTTGTGTGGGATCAAGCCTCAATTAGTTCTCTTAAATGCTTGTATAAGTGCGAGTTTGATCTAAGCCCACCCTTTATGGGTGATTTCATATATCTCAACACAAATAATAGTGGGATAAATTCAAAGTATAAAAATTCTCAATCACGTTAGTAGTGTGATGTGGTGTGCTTCAACTACATGACTAAACCCTTTATTCAATAAAACCCCTTGAAAATTCTTAGAGTGGATTTTCTCATGCTAATACATGCCTTTAAGACCTTTGCATGCTTGGAAATGGAGGAAGATAGAATTTTTTACCTATTTTAGTGATTTAGACATGTAGTAGGCGCTACTCTAATTGATGTGAAAATGATTTAGGAATATTTTGGAGATCCTTGAGTTCTTTTGGAATGATATCTACAATAGAAGCTTATAACAATGTTGGGTGAGTTATAAAGTGATATTAACTTGCTTATATAGCCTTATATAAGTGAAATATTTTAATAAGGCCAACACTAGGAAGATGGAAAGACATAATAAAGGTATTTAAATTGAAAACCATGTTAGAGAATATGAAAGGTCAAGACCGTACAAGTTGTTCAAGACTGTATTTTACATCCTAACCAAACTCTATAGTCTAGGATAGAAGCTTAATGAAAAATAGAAATTTGTAGCATGTTGCATAGGGACAGTTTATTACTTTGATTAATTAATATTTCTTCAATTTATGACAAAGTAAAGCATATGGATGAGAAATTCATGAAAAATATAGAGATATATACTAATCAGATTTTGAATATGAGAATTTTTATTACTGAGGGAGCTTAGCTGTAACACCCATTTTATAATTACTTTGAATTAAGGTATTTTTTCTTTTTAAACAAACCCCTTAATGCCTTCAATGATTTATAACTTGTAGAATTTATAATCCAAAAAAATATAGTTTACAATCCATCTGATAACAATATAACCATTTGTAGCTATAAAGGTAATTTAGATATACCCGATCCCCTTTATCATCACTCTAACCGAGTGTGTATAACTTGTATACAATTGCTTAAAATTGCATAATAGGTTCTAAGAAACAAGTGATGTTCCTATGTGTCTACCTGAAAATCAGTCAACTATGTTTCACCTGACATCTCACATAATTAGTTAGGAACATGGTGAACTGACAGTGTAATCAGCTAGTTACACTACTTAAGCCAACGTTTTCAAGCGATGCATTACATGCTTAGTTTCGTGACTGCACATAAGACAAAAAAAACTTGTCCCATCATCACACAACTATTTTTTCATAGTTATTTGGATCACATTTCGATGTTTAAGATTTAGGTTTACGTTTATGAAGATACAGGGATTAAGAATCGATATTAAAATCGGTTGGATCCTATCAATCCCATCTTTGGATCCCTATGAAAAAGGTAACATGCACATAACAACTTGCGTCATTACGTGATATTTTATCTTTCTTGTAGCCATCTAAAGATGGAATAGACAAGACAAAATCAATGTGAACGTCATTTCATGATAAATGTGCTTCAGTATAAGTTAGTTATCCGTTATGACAAGAAATTAACTTCAGCTTAGGCTAGGTTCTATCACATCATTATGCGTTGATCATTCACGTTAACTTATCATATTATCTTTGTTAGATATCAACATCATTTATGATCATGTAAGGTTGTACTATCATAACAATAGTTATCGATAACTAATGGGTTTATCATTCATGTTATATATGATATAGCATAATTAATTTCTTAAGGGAATAATACTTATTATCATAGGTTGTCATCTTTTAATGAACAAATGATTATTATCTAAGTAAAATAATATAATTCTTGTTTTAACACATTGTCTACATCGTCGAAGTAAGTTGTTTACATCAAAGTCATAAATCATAATGACATTATAAAGTAGTCAAGTTATCACATTATCATAATTGCTTTGTTGTAAAATAGCGATACATTGTTTCACTTTTTGCAACAATAATGATCTAAACAAAAATAATTTAATTAATAATTAATAACAATAGTACATAATTATGAAAATGATTATCGAAAGATAATCATCAATTACACTAGGCCAAATTGCTTTGTTACAATCTATGAAGTAATACTTTCACATTTAAATAAAATACAAGTACAATCATTATCAATATCTGCATAAGATACTAAAAACATCGCATGATGAATCATGTGTAAATCAATCCAATTTAGCACTTCATAATATCTACTTCATCTTCTAAGCTGTAGGATATATAAAATTGTATACATGGCCAGTTCAATGAACTGGAATGAATTAACAACTCACAATCATGTGTTGTATTACAAACTAAATGAATATAAAAAGGTTAACTTATGATACAAATCATATATTCCTTATACATTAATGAGTTTGAATATATAATATCAACTGAAGTGAACCTAATGGTGCATACTATGTTTCCAAAAAAACATTATTTTAAATCAACAAGTGGTACCTTTATGACCTAGTTATCCATAACTCAGTAAAAGTATTATCACAACAATAACCAGAACTGAATCTTATTCATAAGGACACTACATGACTAAATTTTTATCTAATCATTGCTTTATAATATTGTAACACTTTATCCAAGAGATTAAGTGAAGGAAAAAATAGAATTTGTTTTCTAAATAAATATTACTATATATATGGTTGATCATCTAGTAATCTAGAATCAATTATCATACAACATTTCTTAATTCATCATAATGAAATTAAGACATAAGAACAATATTCATAGATAAGTCTTACTTGATTTTTCCATTGAAGTTTATTTCATACATAGGACAATATAAACACTCATCATTTATATTCCTTTTAACCAGTTTGACATCAACCCTTACTCAAAATTAATACTATATTAATTTCCTTTTAATCAATTATTTGGTATCTAGAAGAAGTTCAAATTTTCAGTTTTAGTAGATTAACTCTTTATCTCAGGTTTATTCATAGCCCTAAGGTCAAACAAATTTTCAACAAGAAACAATCCCTTGACATGGTCTTGCTCTTTGTGATCTTTCAAAAACAACATTCTTCCCTTTTTCAAGCTCAAGGAGCTAAAATCCTCCCCTTTACTATTTTAACAAGGTAAAAAACACGAAACATAACTCAAATACACAAAATACCTTGTAAGAACAAAATATTCATAGAGATATAATGAAGGAAATGTATCAATTTATCCAATTCAATAGAATAAGGTCATTAGTATTCTAGTACACATTAATGAACTCCAAAAGTTGAATGTATCGTTTCAAGAAAGAGCCCATTTTTGGTTTTTAAGAAAAATATTTACATTTACTTTATTTTAATCTTAGAAGTGAACTCAAAGATTACCATGGCCCCTATGTAATTGTATAAATCCAATATATACCTTATACTAGTTTTTCCTACAACACCCATTTCCAAAATTTCAATTCAAATGCCATCACAACCTGCGACTGTATCTACAAATATTTTCTTAATACAATAAATATAAGCGTGTTGTTTAGAATGATGTATTAAAATACAAACCATTAATACATACCAAAAATAAACCCAACTCTAGAAATCCCCTTTCAAATGCCATCACAGTTTGCAAAAGAAGCTAATGCTCATAAACAATGGTATAACACTTAGTATACAACCTAGCTCATGTTATAAATACCCAGTTAAGTAAAAATGTATCTACTCCACATTCACAGACACCTATAAATCATTTATTTATTTTCTAACAGAGAAAACACAATACTTCCATATATAGCTCAAAACATAACGATCTAGAAAATGAGTTAAAAAATCCTTGCTCAAATAGTGATTCAATAAAAACAAGCATTCAATCAAACCCAACTACGTATTTGGCAAAGAATAACCATATTTCTTACTCTTTCTTAAGACCCATTAAGAGAAAACACATCCTGCATTGTTTTTCTATGTTTTCCAAATAACATTCAAATAAATAAACATACAGATCAAGTAACAAGATAATATCAAATAATATTCATTAATAATAAAGTAAAACAACAAGAAATGGAGCAAATAATCCATGCCTCGATAAACTCTAAAATCTCTATGTAAATTTTCCTCTAGTATTTCATGTAAAATCACTGCAACCAAATCTGTCCCAATAAATATCCATATTTTTACTCAACAAAAACATCTATATATTCCTAACCATTATAAATAAATTTCAAAATCCCTTGATGCCCAAAATAACCATGCATCTATTTTTAGCAGAATAAGACTCATACAAAATATCAACTACAAATAGCCTCCTAAACCTGTCATGCATAATTTTCCCAAAAGAAGAGATCAAACAACCAAAAATGACAAGATAAAAAATGAAATTGAGTATTTCATGCGGTAGCTTCTCCAAGGAAGCTTCATAGTTTCCAATTGCCCTAGTACCTTCATTAAATGCCTTTAAGTTTTGCAAGTTCCACGTAGTGGCTTGCCAATTTTTCCCTCCACAAGAATGGTGGTGTATTGAGCGGTCCAATACTTATTTATTTAAAAACAATTGAATTTCCAAGTTTTCATGGTGTTCCATGAGGGGTCAAAGCTTGGTTTAAAATAAATAATAGCCCAAATTTGCATGGTAGCAATAATCAAATTTTAATGATCAACAATCAAAATGCATGTGGATATGGTCAAGGACCATAATCCTTATTATCTCCAACACGTTACTAATGCCCCCGCATATGGTTTTAATACCATTTTATGCCAACTTTAAACATCAAAACTTACATTAATAAAAACAATACATTTTCTTAGGCTTAGACCCATAATACACAATCATGAACCTTATCTAATCTACTATGGTCAATGATCCCTTTTAAGAATCAAACATTTCCTTAACATTTTAAAATAGCCAATTGTTATGGTTTGTGACCAATTCTAACATCTTTAACACATTAGCTTATTGCATTCTAGGAAAAAAAGAGAAAGTCAATGTTTCTAACAACCAACCAATGTAATTGGGGTCTATGACCCTATTGATTTAATAATAATAGAATTTTTTAAAACCCTAAGATATTGCAGAGTCACTTATGATAAATAAACACTATAACACAAATTTGACACAAGAAATAAGCTAAAGAAATATGAAACCCTATGTGCAAGAGAGGGAGCATAAGACAACTGATTTTACAATTGATCCTGAAGTATTCTAGTTTGGAAGACTAATGAACATGAGGAGAAGACTACCGCCAATGTGCCTAATAAATTATATGACTTCCGAATGATCTTGGACTGGGGTGAGGGTGCCTAGGTGCTAGAGACCTCTGTTAGGTGCCTGTGACTGTGCAAATGCTCAAAATTTGGTTTGTATTGTGTCACAAGGTGGTCACTAACCTTCAATGTTGGTCACCTGTATGTCACACTATGTTTTCAAAATTCACTTGATTCATGCAAAAAGAAGGATAACCTTCAAAATCCCAAACACATCAAATCCTAAAAATAAAAAAATGTGAATGGGGAGTCAGACTGACCCCGATGGTCACTTGACAAAGTGAAATTATGACCGAGCACTACACTAAATATCAGACTCCATGTAGTTCTTGTGCGTGTGTTTAGAAATTGTACCCTAGGAAGATCTTGTGCAAGCTGCACTTGATCGCGAGAAATAGATAGATGTAGTAAGGCAAATAGATGTCTGGATGAAAAAATGAACTTCCCCTCCTATGCGTGCATGCAAAAAATGTAGTCCCTTGTCCCTTAAGTGAGTGCTAAATGGATGTTTGGATGCTCTTAGAATTCCTTTAGATGTAGCCTTAGGTGATGATAGTAGATGTTTAGAGCTTGGTCCTTTATTTTGGTCACATAACTTTGTATTTGTATGATTCCCTTGTTTGAATTTCATAATTCACAACTAAAATATGTAACACCCTTGACAGTTGTTATTTTCCTCCTTTACATTTCAAGTGTTGACACGTGATTTTCCTTATAAAGATGTGTTCTTTTGAATTTTGGAGATCATGCTTGATATGGATAAATCATCTTCTGTTCTTAAGATACTTTGACTGAATTATAATGGCTTCCTTGAATCCATTTTTCATTTCTTATAGATGGGTTGTAGTCTGGTTTAAGAATTGTAAACTTTTCTCCTAATCTGATTCATCCTTGGATCAAATTTCAGTGATCCAAGGAATGTTGTAAAATCTACTCTGTAGGATGAATGGTAAATCAACATTCTAGGAATTGATAGACATATGACTGAACTTTGATGGATACTAGTTCTTTGATTTTTGTATGAACATGTTCTATTCAATGGTATGTCATGCTTGGATCTTTTCAGTTCAACTATGCCAGGACAATGTTGACGTAAACTAATTGTAGTTGTTCATGGCATAGGAAAGATCTAGGATCCTAAAAAGGACTAACCTATGGAATCCTAAGATAGGTAAAAATAATTACTACCTAAACTATGTTAGGTAACAAAATTCCTATTTTAACCTAAATCTTTCATATTCTACTTTGATTTGGTTGATGGGCATCCTAACCTAAGCTCGAAGCTAAGGAATTTGGAAAGGTTTCTAGGTTATTAAAATTTACCTAGAAACTAACACTACCAGGTTATATTATGATCTAACCTAATGCCTAAAACTATAGTAATGTAAAATTAATCTAACCTATGAAAAAAATACCTTAGGCTATGTGCTAAGACCTATTGTGGTAATTATTGTTTGGGTTATAACCTAAGGTGTATATATATATACTACAAACTACCTAAGGTCTAACCTAAGCAATATGATCTACCCTAACCTACTGGGTTTGAATGGGCAATTAGGTGGTCGGATAAATGGTAGGTGATGGTTCCAAGACATTAAATTTGTTGATAGGGTTTTAATTGCTTGGAGGTATTGCTAACTTTGGAAGGGGTTAGTGAACTCGGTGGAGGCTCCACTAAAATGGAATTCTTCGTTAAATTTGATTTTGCAATAACTAAACATGAAAGGCAGTGGCAAGGGAGGATAGGCGGGAAAATAGGAATTAAGGAATTAATTGTTTTTGGTTTTCATGCTCAAACTGCCTTGGAAGGCATGCAAATGGTTTGGTATGTGGTTGTTTCACTTTGCATACTTCACGATTTTCACTCTGCATGCTCACTGGTTTTTCAAACCAACAGATAGAACTACACTTGATGGCTATTTTTGAGGTTTTAAACCTATTTTCAGTTTGTGGAATATATAGGAGGCATTATGGGAAGAGAACATGGTTATTTGATTTTTTGTGGAGAAGAGGAGAAGTTTTGAGCTCTCCTGGAGGTTCTTTTTGAGTTCACAAAAGTGCTATCAGGCATGATAGGCTCTAAAATTTAAGATCTTTTGCTCTCTTATAAATGTTTCATTAAAACAATTCTGCTCTTTTGAGATTCTTGGATTTCTTATTTTATCTATTTAACAACCTATAAGGTTTATTAAATCTATGGTTTTGGTTTTGAATTCCATGGTAAATAGAGTTCTGTTTAGAAACTTACCATGTACAATTCTTAAAAATAAGAATACATGCAAAACGTATCTTTGTAACTTGGCTTTTTCATTTTAGGACGGGAAATTGAAGTATTCTGTTTAGATAAATATTCGTTGCTATTTAGATGTGGTTTAGAGTTTTGAGATCTTTGGGTTCTATCTAAACTAGCTGGAATTTGTGTTTTGTTGATCGTGAGCTTGAGCTGAACTTGTGTATTAATGGAGCTTGTATTCAAGCTCATTTTAGATTTGGAACTTGGTTCTAGTTTTAGTTAGAACTGTTGATTTAGGTTCTTGTTGTACTGAACCATGTTAGAATTTTGTATATCTCCGGACTGTTGTCGAAGCAGGTAAAAATCTCAGTGCTTATATCTTAGTTTCATTGAGAGATAATATGGGACTCTGTAACTGTGTTCACATTCTTTTGAAATTTTAAATAGTTATTGTAGATTAGTAACTACAGAGCACTCGTATTTGTTAATTTTGTGGACTCTGTACTATGTGGGAATTCCTAGTCCTACTTGAGCTAGTATTTGGACTTCGTGTTTTCATATAAAACTGTGCAGGAGCTTCTTGTTATTCTGAACTAGAGTTTGGAGACCTAGGTAGCTCCGAACTGTTATTAGAAGTTTGTATTTGATTCTGTACAAGTAATTTATTACTCGTGTTTTCCTGAACTGTTGTTAGAGAAATTTTGTTCTTAAGACTCGTGATTTTTATACTTGTAGTGACCTGGACTGTTGCTGAAGTCCGTAAATGGCTTAGATCATGTGTTTTTCTCTAATGATCATTTTTACTATTAATACAAGATTATAAAGTACATGACACTCACGTTTTAATTTGTGGAATCTGAACTTTGCGAGAAACCCTAGTTCTATTGAGTTAGTTTTTGAACTTCGCGTTTTGATTTGAACTCATGTAGGAGTCACTTGTGTTGAACCAGTGTTTGTATTTTGGAAAAATTAGGGTTTTGATGATGCCGTTTATGGCTCTGTACCTGTGTTTTATGTAGAGGAATTTCAGAATGTTAATGGAAGTTATATTTTCATTGCATTCATATTTGTGTATTGTTTAGTTCTGAACTTTGTTAGGACTTGTGTCGACCCTCTTCTAGAACTTTGGAGTTGTATTCTACTTTTATTAAACATTTAAAATGTACAACTCTTTTGTTGAATTTTTCTCAAAGAAAATTGGGAGAAAAATTGGATGAGTCATTGGGAAAACTCTCAGAGATCTCGATGGAAAAACGTTCTAGTTTGATGAATAACTTTTTAATTCATTTTAAGAACTACTTCTTCTTTTCTGAGATGTTAATGGCATTTATTTGAGAGTAGTCTCTTCCTCTCTGTTTCATGGAAACTTGTATCTTAGACCTCTTAGAATAGACTCTGAGTTTCTTTTGTGAGAAGAACTTAGTAATTTAGTACCGTATACTGTTATGGAGGGATTATTGACTTTGTTCTAATAGTTTTTGTATTATAATTTGTTGAATCAAGAACTAGTTATTATTTTTGTAATGCAAAAATAAAACCTGACCTTGGGCTACGAGTATGAGTTGTTTGGTCTTCCTTTGCACAATCATTTGTAGAAATGATGTTGGAAGAGGTTATATTATTTGGTTTTATTGAACTATAAATGTCAGTGTGTTGGCAGACTGTTGTTTGGTAGGACCTTGCTTGTTGGTTTGAGATGAGTGAGTTGTCTCTTGCACTCTATCTCTTTCAGAATTATCTTTGGATGATGTAGAGTAGAGAGTAACCCTATATGAGTTTTCCTTGATATTTGAACGTTGTTTCAGATCTCTAAAAGTTTAAATTCTATATTCAAAGTAGATTTAAACTTACAGGTAAACCAATTGATCCTCTAATCTTCTTGGATTAAATGAAATTTTGCTCGGAGAATATCTTAAATGTTAATTTTTTTAAGGTAATAGTCTCTTGAAAGAAACAATTAAATAACATTTTGAATCTATTCTATTCATGGATGTGTATTGTTTGAGCATAGTTGTAATGGTTCTTATTCTTGTCTAGGAGATTGATGAGTTATCCTAATCTGAACCATACTTTAAACTCTTCTTTTAGCATGAAGCAAAAATAAATGTCATTTTCTTTTATGAAAATTTTGGAATAATTAGATGCTACGACATATTGTTTTCTTAAGGATAATTGATTAAATCAATTAGACTCTATTTTTATAAGGTAGATTATATTATGTCCTTTCTTGGAAGTGAAATCAATTAGTTAGAATGTACTTCTTTTCGATTGCTTTTTGAGATTTTAATTAGCTGTAATAATTATTTCATTAAAGAAAAATTGTTTTAATGGAACAATTATTGGAATGCACTTCTTTTTAAGGCTTAGTGCTTATCATGATCAGTTCATTGAGCTGACCCATGTTAGCAATTTTTGTAGATGGACTTCGTAAGTGATAAAGAAGGCAAAACATACATGATACATTGGCTGATTTAAGTCTATTTCTTATGAAGAACTCTGATTTGTTCTTGAGACTATATTGGAAAAGAAAAGTAGTATTCTTTTATAATTAATACAGTTGTTATGCAGTTTACATGAATGCATAAGTTTTGTAAATGTAATGGTTATAAAGATAAATTGAAAGGTGGGAGATTACCAGTATTGGTTGTGTAAATTAATTTGTATTTGTATGAAAGAGATTGGTTCTATCTTGTTGTCAATATTCATTTTATTTATATGTTAAATGGTTAAATTTTTAATAAGATTGGATCAAGGGATTAAGTTCAACCTTCCTACTTATGATATAACTTGTAAAGTTGTAGAATATTTTTTTCGTTATATAAACTATAAAACATAGTAATGCAAAGTAGGGTGAACCTACATTAAAAAAAGTGATCAAGGGGTAGAATAAACCCTAACACTTTACATATGATGAAAGAATCTTCATCTTTCACAACTGTTCATAAACCACAAAGATTTGGTAACATGATTTCGATTTATCAGACTTCACTGGTTATGAAGTCTAATTTATTTTGGATATCTTCTGGCGCTGAACTTTCTAAAAAGTTAATGTACTTTTTACATATGAAATATTATAACACTGTGCAGTTATGCTTAACTGACAGTTTAACTATGTATTCAAATAGTGAAAGTGGAAATGAATATAACAAAGTTCTTAAAGGGCTAAATGAATCAATTTAGAAAAGAACTTATGGAATGTTGGATTAGGGTTAGGCAGGTGGCTGAAATCTATTTAAATAATCCAAATTAATTAAATAATTAATAAATTCCTTGGGTATGTACATCTCGATGGGGCTGTTCTGTAGGATGTTGGCACACGCCAACTTTAGGGTTGTACCTTCCAGAAGATTAGGATCTTCTCTAGGATACAACGATGTAGTCGACATGTGGCAATACCCTTCTGCATTGATCATCTAGATCTACACACATTGACTTGATCTTAGTTTACCTCTAGATCTGGGTAGTAGCATGGTTAAGATATGGAGTAGCCCTCTAAAACTCGGGGTACCTTAGCACACGGGGTTGACTTAGGTCGACCCAGTATGCCAACTTACCCTAAGTTTTCAGGAGCCTCCCCTTATCATAACATATGTTGCTAACTCGAACTATGGTTAAACCTTGGGCAAGTGGACTGATGGAAGTTAGTAAAGGACATTCTAGATAACAATAGAGTGGGGTGAAGGACGTATTCCGGATTGACGAGTATGCCATCAAGGAATAGTAACACAAATAATATGTTAGAAATCTTTGGCCAAAGTATCGCAAGCTTTTGGTTGCGTTGTCCTATGTCACCTAGTCTAAGGCTCATGATGTAGATGAATTTTTGTAACAAATATTCAGATAGGATCCTTAGACAGATCACTCAATACCTTGAATAGGGTAAGAAAACCAAGTATACGGAAAAGTATTCAATACTTGATGTTTAACATGAATAGATCAGTAGTTTACTGAGTCATGAAATGAATAGATCGGTAGCACACCAAGTCATTACAGCTACATATGGTTATCTGTTACATGAATGGTTGATAAGGAATGTGTGTTCTAAATTATGAATTTAGAACAGAGAAAATTATTTTTAATTTTTTTTCCCCCTTGTTTCTAAAAGTTTTAAAATGGGAATGTAACACCCTTGTCCCTTAAGTGAGTGCTAAATGGATGCTTGGATGCTCTTAGAATTCCTTTAGATGTAGCCTTAGGTGATGATAGTAGATGTTTAGAGCTTGGTCCTTTATTTTGGTCACATAACTTTGTATTTTTATGATTCCCTTGTTTGAATTTCATAATTGACAGCTAAAATGTCGACCCATAAGAAAATAAGATGCTCAAAAGATAAAAGAGGCCCAAAAGAGGCGAGTAAGATACCAAGAATTTGGGGTCACCCAGAGGGGACGAGGGCGCTAACGTCTAAATTGGGCACTATTGTCTAGAATCAAGAAATATAAAGCAATGAAGATCAGAATCGGTTGTGGGGTGTGCAAGACCAAAGAGGAAAGAAGAAAGACAGAAAAGAGGCTAAAGATAGATGTCAATTACTAGTTTTGTCACTTAAGAATCATAGGAATAGTGGTATGTGATTAGGACCTAAAAATGTACCTAAGTGCATGATTTTGTGTCTACACATATGAATTTAAATAAATCATTTACACCTTTGCATAGTCAATATCATTTTAAATCAGTATTAAATAAAAATTTACCTTGATGATTAAAACATTACCAGTACAACAATGAAGTCCGTATTAATGCTTTGTGGTCTATGAATGACATAACAAACACAAGAAGGTTAGTCACATCATCAAACAACTATTACCTCTAAACACCAATTAATGCAAGTGAAACAATGAAATAGCTTATCAATATTATGAAATCATCACACACAAAAACAAGGTAAGGTAAAATCATCCAAAAAAGTACAACAAAAGTAAGCTACAAATATCGAATAATCAATATTTGCATAATGAAAAGTGTGGTTATGGTGTTGGGTATGCACCTAAGCACATGTATATATATCCTTTCAGAAAATATGTACATATGTGTAACTACATACGCAATCCCGTAACGACATTAATCAACTTACACTCATAAATTATTCAATACATCACAACTTATCTTCATAAACAAACAAAATGAAAATGTGGGGTGTGACATAATCCCCCTTTAAGGAATCAATGTCTCGATTATTTAAATCATTAATAGAAAAAAAAATTATCAAAAAAATAGATCCATACTACATTGTTGAGGAGAAAAATCCACATTTTCACCAAAAAAATGAAATTTTTCATATTTCCAGTTTATCGTAATTCAAAATTTATTGGTTGTAACAACCTTAAAACCATCAAATTTTGCCAAACAGTCATCAATATGATAGAATTTGGTCATTTCAGTCAATAAGAATATGAAAGAATATCAAATATATCATAACGGATCATCAAATATCAATTTTCATCACTAAAACAAATAAGGAAACACAATTTTTATTTCTTCCAAATTCTCCCAAATTGCACTCTCTTCATAATATTAGTTCCATTAGACCTTACATTGAGCTATATCTCAATTTCTGAGATGCAAAAAATGTGTTTCCAACACTCTAATATGCTCAACCACCACGATTCCTAGATCCTAAACCTATAAAGAGTTCCAATTTTGGACATGCATTACATTTGAAACATAATTTTTAATCAAAGAAATATGAAAAACATCATGCATCTTAGATAATGTGGGAAACAATTCCAATTGGTATATAATCAGATTTATGATTTCAGTAATTTCAAATGGTCCAACATATCTTGGTGATAGCTTGGCAGACTTTCCAAACATTATTGAGCTCTTTTTGGGCTTAACCCTCAAGAAAAATTTATCTCCAAGCTAAAATTTTTGGTCAACACATATTAGATTTGCGTAGCATTTCTGCTTACTAGCAAATTCTTTCAACTACTCATAGATGAGCTTGAATTTCCTTTCCATTTCTGTCAAAATTTCAGGGCCCACCACCTCTCTATCCTCCATGTTATCCTAGCTGATAGGATTTCTACACCTTCTCCCATACAATACTTCAAATGGTGACATTTTCAGTGAAGCATGATAAGTGTTATTGTAAGTAAATTCAAGCAATGGAAGATATTTTTTCACTTGTATTGATGATACATGTAATACATCCTGAGCATATCATCCATATCTTGGCTAACTTGTTCAGTTTGACCATCTATTTTCGGATGGTATGTTGAACTGAAATTTAGTTTTGTTCCCAAAATTGAATTTAAAGTTTGCCAAAACCTAGAGCTCGTACTTGGATCTCTATAAAAAATTATTAATTATGGAACTCTGTGTATTCTGAAAATTTCATGCATAAACCATTTTGCAAGCACGAGTGAATCATCCTTTAGATTACCTGGTATGAAGTGAACTAAATTTGTTAACTTGTCAACAAAAACTAGAATCATCTCATGTTTGTTTTTTGACATTGGCAGCCCCTGCACAAAATCCATGCTAATAAATTTCCATTTGTAGTGCAAAATGTTATGCGGATACAACAGACCAATAGGATGTATGTTCTTTACCTTAACATATTGACATTCATGATAATAAAAACATAGTTTTTCATGTCTTTCTTCATTCCTTTCTAGAAATATTCTTGTTTTATATCAACCAACATTTTTGTCACTCCTAAATGTTTAGAATAAGGAACATCGTGGAATTCTTTCATGAATTTTGTTCTTAAGTCATTTACTGAAGGTACATAGAATCTATCGTCATATTTTAAGATTCCTTAATTGTCAAATTTAAATCCTTCATACCTTTCCAGAGTTATGAGTAGTAACTCTGGAAAAGTATTTTGGAGCAATAACTCTGGAAAAGTATTTTACAAATTTTCTATAGTAACTAGTCAACCCCATGAAGCTTCTAACTTCATGAACTTTCTTAGGAGTTGGCCATTCTATTATGGCTTTGATTTTTGATGGATCAAAAAATATTCCATCCTTATTAATTATGTGCCAAGGTATTGCACTTCATTATGATAGATTGAACATTTTGAAATCTTTCCATACAATTTTCTCTTTCTAAGTATATCCAACACTATTTTCAAGTGCTCATTGTGTTCTTCCATGTTTTTAGAATAGATTAGAATGTCATCCAAGAAAAACAACACACAATTTTCTAGGTATTCCTAAAAAAATTTATTCATTAAGTTCATTAATGCAACAAGTGCATTAGTGAGTCCAAAAGGTAATACCGTGAACTCTTAGTGGCCATATCTCATCCTAAAAGAAGTCTTGTGTATGTATTCATATTTTATTCTCAGTTGATGATAACTGGATCATAAATCAATATTGGATTAGATTGAATAATCTTGCATTTGATCCAAGAGATCATCAATCGTTGGTAAAGGATTTCTATTCTTGATTGTGGATTTGTTAAACATGTGATAATCAATGCATAACCTTAGTGTGTCATCTTTCTTCTTGACAAATATGTCTAATGATCCCTAAGGAGAAACACCCAGTCTAATCAACCATTTATATAACAACTCATGAATTTTTTCCTTTAGTTCCACTAGTTCAGTTGTAGTCATTCGGTAAATATATTTAGAAATTGGTTCAGTTCTAGGCTTGATATCAATTGTGAAATGAAATTCATGCCTCAGAGGAAGTCCAGGTAATTCCTATGGAAAGGCATCCCTATACTCTTGTAATAGTGGATAGTCTTCAAAGGAATTCTTACCTTCCTCCTTGAAATATGATATTTTTATTTCGTAAAGCATGCAACCTTTGTTTTTAGCCTTTTTGAGCGACATTGCAAAAACCTAGCTTACTTCAAAATTTCTTTTTATGCCTTATATGACTGTTGTTTTCTGTAAGTCATCTAAGCATTTTATTTATTTTTCAAAACAATTTGCATTTTCTTTGTGTTGAGACATCTATTTTACACATATTATTACATTAAAAGAACCTAAAGGAGCTACATATAGGTCTAATTCTGTGGTAAAGCTAGGAAATTCCAATGTTATGCCAAACAGACATTGGTTTCTAGTTTAGACAACATTGTTCCCGTATTGTACAATCCATGAATTATTCATATAATCAAATTTATTTTTTAATTTTTCAACTAAATTATTTGAAATAAAACATTCACTTGCACTAGTATCAAAAATAATAGTTACATGTAGTCCATATAACTTTCCTGGTACTTCAATAGGTGTGGCTTGTTTTTTAGCCTGACGATTTACTGCTGCAACATGAATTCTTTACTACGGGTTATTTTCCTTGTTATTCAAAAGAAAACTATTAGCGTAGTGATCTCCACCACAATTAAAGAATCCATAAAATGGCCCTTTTCTTTCAATCTTATTGTCATTGGATGTTGTATTATTTTGTCCAATTTTGTTAAAATTTACAATAGGATTTGTTGCTATGTTTTTCTTTCCATTTTTGGCCTTATTGCCAACATTTTTCCACCAAGTCTTTCTTGGTGCAAGTGGTGAAGGTGAACTGAATTTTTTCTTTCTCTTTTCATCTCTACGAGAAAATATAGCTTGTAGCTTCTTCTTTTTCCTTATGGCCTTTTCAAAAATAGCTTCCATGGTCAAAGAACCATGAACATCCACCTCTCCACCAATAATGGCATTAAGTCCCATGATAAACTTGTGTATACATAATTATCATTAGTTTGGTATTGTAGAACACACTTCAACAATTTAGTAAATTTCTCCCAGTATTCCGTTATAGTCATTTTACCTTGCACTAAGGTTAGGAACTCATACATTTTCTACTCATAATATAGCTATGGTAACCATCACTATCTGAAGTAAAACTTAGATTGATTCTAAGATATGTTTATTGCAACAACACCTAGTTCCATATTTTAGCTATCCCACCAAGAGGAAGCCTCATTAGAGAGATGATAAACACCCAATATCGCCTTGGTTTCTTCTAAAAAATATCTAATCTTAAAGTATTTTTCCATCTCATTCAGCCGGTTATCAGATCCATCACCCAAGGTTGTTACATCAAACTTGGGAGGACTGATACGTTTGATTTATCTTGATAGTTCTGTTGTCAAGTGAAATCTTTTGTTCTTAGGTTGGTTTCCTGTGTTAGGATTTACAACATTAATGTTAATATTTACAGCATTGGGATCCACTGCATTGTGATTCCTAGCGTTCTGGTTTCTAGAATTAGGATTCCCCTGAGGTTGGACACTACTGTCACTATCACTACTACTATCTATATCTGATATATGATGTTCAAGAACATATATACGGTTATGATTTTCTTGCATGAAAACAAGTATCTCATCTAGTTTTTGGGATGATATTGCTTCAGCCTTTGCACCCTGGTTGTTCGCAACATTTCCTCTTGTTCTAACCATTTTGTTTTGTTAGAAAATCATAAAATATTTTTTATTAGTGTAAGGACCCAATAAGTCCAAGATCTGCAAACCTTCAGTTCTGACACCAAAATGTAACACCCATGTTATAATTACTCTAAATTAAGGGCAATTTGTTTCTTTTAAAACAAACCCCTTAATCCCATTTAATTCCTTCAATGATTTATAACTTGCAACATTTACAATCTAACATAAAATATACTTTACAATCCATCTGATAGAAATATAACCTTGTGCAGGTGTAAAGGTCATTTAGATCTACATGATCCCTTTTATCATCACTCAAACCAAGTGTGTATAGCTTGTATACAATTGGTTAAATCTTCATAACAGGTTCGAAGAAACAAGTTTTGTTCCTGAGTGTCTACCTAGAAATCAGTCAACTAAGTTTCACCCAACATCTCACACAGTTAGTTAGGAACATGGTAAACTGACAATGTAATCAGCTAGTTACACTACTTAGGCCAAATTTTTCAAGTGATGCATTGCATGTTTAGTTTTGTGACTACCCATAAGCCAAATTAAACTTGTATGATCACTGCACAACTATGTCATCACAGTTATCTGGATCACATTTCATTGTTTAAGATTTAGGTTTTTGTTTCTATTGGCAAGGAAATTTATCGAGTGGACAAACTTGTGAATTCCTTGCCAACACTCTGGGAATCTAAGTCCCTCTACTTAACTGGTGCAGCTTTCGTATGTGCATGTGTGAAAAAATGTGGATTTATGTGGTGGCCTTTTGACTGGGGATCCAATAGGGGCACTCCGTTGACGTTGTGGAAAAGCTTGCAGATACTTACAAGAGATAAATTTATCTAAAAGTGGGAAAGGGAGTGAGAAAAGAGGTAGGAGAACTAATGTTGCAGGTAGGGAATCAGATTCCTGCACACACTAGTTAGAAAATTCATCACATGCATTCATTAGAAGAAACAACCCTACAAATAGCAACAAGACGAGATAAGATTGTGAACTCAAAGTTTCTAAAATATCCTCATCAAAGAGGCTAAAAAATCCTTCTTCTTGTATTGATGCTTAAACATAAGTTGTACATAATGTGAAAATGGAAGAAATTTGAGAATGGAGGAAAGTAGAAGAAAATGGCTATCTCCTTTTCTTTCTCTAAGTACAATACACTCGTGAGTTTACAAGATCAATTGCCTCTTTTCAATGGTGTGAAGAAGCCATTAAATATATTGCAAGAAACAATTTATAATATTTTCAATCATTCGTGTCCATTCAGATTCTTGATTCACAAAGAAACACAAATGGTGGAAAAACCAAACTTTTCATAATGCAGTTGTTACACTCGTTTTGTAACTTTGAATTTGAGCCGTTCATCTTGCCTTTGAAACTTTAAACCAGATTTTTACACATGGGAGAAATTTACTGGAGTGGTTGTGGAGGATGCCTTTTGCATTTTGTGAATTAATAGAGATTTTGCATTTTTTACATTTTTGGTCTGCCCTTCCACTTTTGATATAAGTCTAACATGTGGCTTCACTTGATTGGCGAAGGAATTGCGGATCGCTTTATGAATTTTAGCCCTTTTTACAAAAAGGCTCAAAACCTCAAAGTTCTCCACCGACCCACTTCCCTGCTTTGACTTTCAATTGTGGGTTCAACATTTGACTTTTTCCTCATAGCATGATCCGGGCTGTGAGTCACTTTATGCCTTTTAGCCCTTTTTACAAAAAGGCTCAAATCCTCAAAGTTCTCCAGCGACCCACTTCCCCGCTTTGACCTTAGATGCGAGCTTAATATTTGACTTTTTCCTTGACATGGGCAGGGCTACAGGTCACTTTATACCTTTTAGCCCTTTTTACAAAAAGGCTCAAAACCTCAAAGTTCTCCGCCGACCTACTTCCCCGCTTTAACTTTCAATGTGGGCTCAACATTTGACTTTTTCCTTTTCACCACAATGCTTCAAAACACAAAAAGGACCCATCCTGCTGCATCCAATTAGATATGTCTACGTACCCATGGATAATGGGGCCAAAATTTGATGGGGAAGAAAACGCCTATCATTCACGACTGTGGAAAAATGTAGAGAAGAAGAAAACTCCACCATTTCGTGCCCGATTTTCAAATTTCTTTTACGAACCAAGGGATTGAAAATAATACAAGGTTCAACGATCCATGACCATAAAAATATTGACAATTTCATTCAAATGAGGACAACAATAAAATTTTCACACATCCAAGTAGGAAAACAATTTTTTTGTCAAAACGTGCAAACTGGAGAGTTTAAATAACTTCAAAGAATGAATTTCTCTCTCTTTTCAGACTTCCAACTTTACGTTCACACTTCTAGAGGGAATGAGCTCAAATTTTTTTAATTTGACTTAAGAAATGAGGGGGGTGGGGATTTTGAGGGTGACAACAGCTGGCTCTAGCTTGGGGACATGACAAGGACTGAGCATAGTGAAGACATGACATGGGAATCCAGAATATCAATCTCTAGACCCTGTAATTCATTGACCAGTTCCTTATCCATTGGGGCTTACAGAGTCATGTACAACTTCAAGAAAGAAATATCATAATAAGGAAACACACAAGCACATAATGGGAAGGAAACACACGACACGCAATAGAAGGGAAAAAAAAACCACACAACGGAAAGGCAAACACACCTATGGTATAAGGCAGAGGAACAAACTGCTTTCATTGATGATACAATATCAAGTATTTCCCACTCTAAGGTGATTCCAGTGGCGTTCCATCTAAATATGAGAGAATAAAATCATTCTCATCGCAAGCTTCACGAATCTAGAATGGGCCGAACCATAATGAATCGAACTTTCCATGGTTACCTTTTGGTTCTCTTCTCTTGTCCCATAGTAGGATGAAGTCTCCAAATTTGAATTCTCTTGCCTTGGATTTCTTATTAAAAATATTCTTTACTTTCAATTGGTGCTCCTTAATTCGATCCACCACTTGGAGTCTATTTTCTTCCAGCTTCTCAAGAAAGAGGATCCTCTTCTCAATGGAATCCTTGTACTAACCATCTTCTATTGCCTGTAATAGCTTGAGACCTGGCATCTCGACCGTGAGAGGAATTTCTACTTCAACTCCATACAACATTTGGAATGGTGACATACCTATTGCTACTTAGGAGTGATCTTATCCACCCACAATGCATTGTACAACCTTTTGTGCCAATTCCTTTGATTCTCGTTTACAAGCTTGCAGACAATGGTCACAATGTTCTTGTTGCTTGATTCGACCTGTCTATTTCCTTGCGGATAGTAGTCAGAAGAATGAGATAGGGAGATTCTGTAGCTATAGCAAAACTTTGTCATCTCTCTTAAAGAGAAACAGGTAGCATTATCTGCTACAATCTTCTATGGCACTCTGAAATGGACTATGATATTCTCCTTGATGAAGTTGCATACTGTTTTAGTGTTGAATTGTTTGGCCGTAATGGCTTCCACCCATTTGGTGAAGTAGTCTATTGTTGTGAGTACATAGGTGTGCCCTGTGCTTTAGTGAGGGTTCAAAACACCAATGAATTCCAGCCCCCACTGTTGAAATGGTTCTTCAATAACCACATGCTTAAGTGGTAATGCAGCAAGTTGTGTTCTTCCAACGAATTATTGGCATGATTTGCATTTAGAAACCCAATCTTGAGTGTCTAAAAATATGGTGGGCCAATAATAACTTCCTTAGAGGATCTTGTGTGTAGTTACCATTGCTAAAATATTTCCACCACATGCTTGGTCATGGTATGCTTTAAGAAACTTTTCTTGTTGCTCTTTATCTACGCACCTAAGGAAACAACCATCCAGGCCTCTTCTGTAAAGCACATGATTCCATATTACAAATTTAGCTACCTTCAACTTGAGTGTTCTTCTTTGCTTGTAATCAAGATGGGGAGGGAATTATGCATAAGTCAGGTAATAGGCAATATTAACATACTACTCATCAGTAGTGGTGACGAAGAGAACCTGTGGGTTGTCTTCTGAACAAGTTGAGCAAGCACAATTTTATTCGCCACGTTGAACTTTGAGTGTTTCATCTTCAACAATCAACTTGCACAATCCATTTCCCCTTACCAGATTAGAGGGTCAAATCTCCAAGTCATATTATTGAGTCTTTGCAATCCAATTTCCTCTTTTAGTTATGGGATCCTGATGTGATAAGATGGACTTGATTTCATTGCCGGGGACCATCACCATTGTATGGGAATTGAGGATGTAAAACCTAAAGTTTTTTACAGCCTTGACCACTACATAGGCTTGTTTATCCTATTGGCTGTATTTTAGCTCGTGATTTTTAAAAGGATAACTCATGAAAGCAATAGGTTCTTTCACACCTTCATCATTTTCTGAACGAGAATGAGAGAGAGAGTGTATGTTCTGATGAATAACAATACAAGATGAATTCTTTGTTAAAATATGGAGATACAAGAGTAGGATCATTGGCAATGGATTTCTTGATCTCTTCGAATGTTGCTTTCCCTTCATTTTTCCATTTGAAATTTTCTTGTGGTTTCATCATGGAAGTGATGTGCTTCGTCAACTCAGCAAACTCAGGCACAAAACGAAGAAGAAAGTTCACCTTTCCGAAGAATGAATGAACTCCTTTCTTGCTTGCGGGTAGGGCTAATGCTTGAATGGATCTAATCCTCTCAGGATCAATGTGTGCTCCATGTTTGTTCACAATGTGCCCCAATAACTTGCCTTCTGTGACTCCAAAAACACACTTTTTTGGATTTAGTGATATGCCATGTTTCCTACACCTTGCAAGTACCTATTCCAAGTGATAGATATGATCTCCCCTCTTCTTTGAAAATACTATGAGATCATCAAGATATATGACAATGCAATGCTTCAGATCTTTGAAGGCAAAATCCATCACCCTTTGGAATGTAGCTCCTGCATTGATTAGGCCAAAAGGAATTCTGTTGTAGGAAAAAGTTCCCCAAGGTGTTGTAAAGGTTGTTTTGGTGTGGTCCTCCTATGCCACTTTGATTTGATTATATCTTGAGAATCCATCAAGTAATGAAATAATTTCAGATCTAGTGACTACTTGCAAGATATGGTCCATGATAGGAAGAGGATAATTATCCTTTAGTGATGCCTAGTTCAGGTTGTGAAAATCTACACATATCCTTATTTCACCATTCTTCTTCTACACTGGCACAATGTTATCCAACCACGTTTAATGGTAGATGGGAAATATGATCCTTGCATTAAGCATCTACATTACCTCCTTCTTGATGGTATCAAAAGTCTTTGGGTTGTACGACCTTTGTTTATGCTTGAAGGGCTTAACACCCTACTTCATAGGAATTGAGTGATGTATTTTCTTTGCCTAGAAGGATTGGAATTCATCATAAGAGTAGGCCAAGACATCTGAGTATTTCATGAGTAATGCAAAAAACCTTCTTTTTTCTTCAGGCGAGCAAAATTTTACAATATTGACCATCCTTGGCTCCTCTGGGCACCAAAAAGATTGCTTTTCTTTATCAAAATTAGCTAGGCACCGAAAAGATTTCTTTTCTTTCTCTTGAATGAATTTGTCATGTTTGTCAAAGAGGTCTTATAAAGAGACTAGGCCTTTGGGAATTTTTTTCCCTTTCAATTTGATTACTCCCTCATCATCAATCCCTTCAATTCCTTCTTTCTCTTCTTTGGGACTACTTCTTGGTGTGGATTGTCACCTCTTTTGAAGAAGATATTATTGAAATTATACATTTGCTCTAAAAAGGATAGAATTTGGTCATCATCGTTGAAGAATTGCCAATGATTTGCATTATTTGGTACACTAGGCTTGAATACCATTTCAATGGTCACTTTGTATTTACCAAAAGAAGGATAAGGTGTCACTAGGAAATCTAACACTGCAAGAGAATCATCCTTTTCACTTCATTCCCTTAGAATAGCTTCAATGGAAAATGCATCAAAAGATTCAATGCAGTCCCACACTCTATTTTTGTAATGTCCGAGTCTTGGATTCTTCCCCTGATATTGTTAGCAGACCTACTTTAATATAACCTCTGCATCACCTCAGCATCTCAGTTTTTTGATTCCCATGTCCTCTACTACACTCATGCCTAAGAGTAGTGCTTCATACTCTGCAGTGTTATCTATATTATCAAATTACAACTTGTAGGAAAATGGGTACAACTCATTGGAAGGACAGTACAATACTACACTAGCTCCCGAGCCCACACTAGAATGAATACCATCAAATTCCATTGTCCAAATTTGATTTTCCTCTTCCTCCATGAGAGGTGGAAAGTTATCCTCTTTTTTTATGTGAGGAAGTAGTTTCCTAACCCACAATCTTGAAAGAGAATGTTTTCTTTTAGATCATCAGACGTTCATATTGTGAACTTCATCTTTCTTACTCGTAGCAACTTATTCATCTCACCTTTTACTAGGATAGTTGTAGATGACCAATCCATTTTTATCTCTCCACCCAGGTCTCTGCAAAAACTCCTACTCAATAGCTTACCAAAGGATGTTGGGATGTCTGCTACCAGTATGGTTAGGAGCACCTTCTTTTCTGGAAAATAAGCTAGTGCTACATGTGCATATTTGATTCTTCCTACTAATGACACTTGTTTGTATTCCATTAAGTAGCAGGTGCCATTTACCCATGTCAAGGTGAGGCCTATATCATTTACAACTTTGGCTGGCATCACATTGTCTAAAACTCTGGAATCTATGATACAATTATTTAACTGGAAGCCTTTAATCAGGAGTGACAAGTAGAAAGGTTCAACCCTATTGGTTTTGGAGGCACTGAGGGCTAAAATGTTTTGGGAAGGTGGTGTGGGTGGTGTGGGAAGTAAGCCTTTAGAATTAGGACTTGAGGATACATGGTTACCACCACAAAATGCATTAATGAACTTGTCAAACTGGGCAGGGTGTGTTTGTAGTTATTCTATTTCTGAGAGATGGAATTTGGTTTTGCTTGCATGTTCCACAAAGGTAAATGGGGTTATGGTGAGTGAGGAAGAGGTTCCAGAAATGGAGGAAGATTTACATGGTAGAGGATTTGTTACTTTGGGTGTTTTTTGAGCCCCTAGAATATTGGCTAAGTGCCCCATGATGCGTAGGCGTGTGAGTCTTAGGTTGAGAGATGGGTGTGCAAGAAGAAGGAACGCAAGGCATAGTGGAAGAAGGGCATGCATGATAAGGCACGTGGACTGAGCCCAGGTTTCGAGACTTAGCCATTTTCAGTGAAAGAGGCAAGACCTGACCACATGTGTGAAGTAGACAAGGTGTCAGTCTGATAGCATGGGGCCCACAAGGAATGTGCTTAGTGATGGAGGCGCATGTGGGAGACCATCATGAAAGAACATACAGAGCCCATGCTGGAAAGTAGGTGAACTTAGGAGACCATCATGGCTGAATGTGCATAGCCCTTGTTTGAAGGAATGTGTTCCCATGGAGAGCCCATACAGATGCCTGGCAATGGATCTGAGGCCATAAAAGGTGGCACTGGTACCACATGATCCCTATATATATGAGCGCCCACAAAAGAAAAAGGAATAAGAATAGTTGATGGTAGAAGGACAAAGCTAGTAAAAGAGAGACATAGAGAGAGGAGTTCTGTAGATATACTACAAGGAATCTATAGGATCGGGTAGAGGCAATATAATTATATTGATGTACTAAGGGGCTGGGTTGTAAATCTCTATATATGAATGAAAGACATGATCCCTGCTATGATATATGATTTTGGTCTGATCAAGCTGTGGTAATCTAGATGAGTCCATTGATTGTAATGAGAATGCATGTAGTGAGGTTAAAAACATAAATGAGCATGAGCATAGTTGTTTCATATACATATTGTTTCATTTCTATCATGGAAGCTATGAAATATATGTAAACTCTTATGTACTTTCCTTCTGTTGTAGTTATCAGTTATTTGCAAGTATTGTTTGGAATGAATGTATTTGACCAGAGACTGCTCTGAGTCCTATGATGAATGTATGTTTCATTTCCTCCATTACTCATTAAGCTCTTGATCTAGATGATGTGTTCCCACTTAACTCACATAAAAGAGAGACTCGGTACCTTTATGCACCTCGGGTGAGTGCCTAGTTTCCACTGGGTGATAGGCTGGTGCGCATGGGATTCCCTTGTTCTTCTGGTGGGTGTAAAAATGACTACATCTTGGTTCCATTACCGGGACCTCTTTTTGAAGTTGTAGTGGGAAACGACATGCATCTAATCTGTGGAATGAGTGATGACAGAGTGGTTAACTTTGGAGAGTGTTGAATCATGGTTTAAGAGCATGGAGGATGATTTTTCTCAAAGATTCAGCATTGGGTCTAAGTTTGCTACATGTAGATGGGTAGAAGATAACCTCTACCATGAGTTATATGAAACCTTTTTCTATTGCTTCCTAGTAGAACTGCATGGATGGCTCTTAGCATATGCGTCTAGATCAAGTTGGTATTATAGATCACGCGCGTGGACCTAAGAAGAATACTAGAGTCTGTAAGATGCAGATCTGACGTGGACCCGTGTGGTGGATCATTGGTGGAAAGGTGTGTTGGCTAGCTACACCCTGGAGTATGCTATTTCTACATACTCTTGTCTAGAAGTTTTTGATTTTGAGTTTTTGCGGGAGCCCAGAGGATCATTTCTGCGTGGTATCCCTTTGGTAGTAAAGATTTTTATTGTTACCTTGGGTTTGGAGGAATTTGTAATGGTCGGCTAAACCACTCCAAGCGCTGGGTGAGGAAGCTAGGGTGGGGAAATATGGTAGATTTTGTAGTAGCAAAGGAAAGGGAGGAGAGATGACTTAGATATGGTGAGGCGCATGAAAGGGAGATTGTGATATGACATGAGGTTATGGGTGTGATGGATATATGGAGGTAGACGTTGTAGAAGGATTTGAGGTTCACACAGAGGACGTGGAACTTTAACAGTCTGTGCTACCCCATCTTGGAAACCACATAAGAGATACCCCTTCAGCTTTTGATGAGAGTTTGTCGCACAGAGAAAGAAGAGTTGTTGACATGTATCTGAACCCACCTAGTGACTAGACCCTGGTGATTGGCTTTCCAGATCAAGGGGAGAATATTATTAGCCAAATTGGTATCGGTGGAATTGATTGATCTGCACCCAGGAGGTATAATTTTTCATTTGGGAATTCTATGGCTATGCATATTCTAGTTTTTGGAGGGATTTTTGGAAAAGGAGCAAGTGCACTAGCCTTTAGTCTCGTTTCTGGGAGTGGTGCGGGGTACACTATTGGCAGTGGGACATCATCACAGACCATCGGCATACAGTTCAGTGGGACTGTGGGGACCCTTGGCATGACTAGTATAGGACCTGGTGAACCAGGAGGAATAGGACCTGGTGGGCCTAGTGGACCTGGTGTGTCAGGAGGAATAGGACCTGGTGGACCTGGTGTGTCAGGAGGAATAGGACTTGGTGGACCTGGTGGATCCAATGGTGGGGAAAATTCTAGTGGAAACCAAGGCTTTGGCTCAAGAGAACAAGGACCCTAGCAACCCCCTCAAGTTTTCTTTGAGATTTTGTTGCATTTACTAGATTATAGAGGCATTGAAGATGCTGCAGAGCATGTTCACAAATGTGAGTTACTATGGCACGTGAAGGGAATCACTAGACCAAAGCAGAAGGCAAGCCAATCTGTAACAACATTGATAGGGCGCGCTCATAGCTGGTATAGAAATTATGACCCTCATCAGATGGTGGTGGATTATACTACTCTAAAGAATGCCTTTTTAGTAGAATTCCACATTCTTGAGTTTGAACAGAAGAGCATCAACGCCCTGAAGGATATTCAATAAGGAATGTCAGAGAATGTGCAGGAGTATGAAGCATGGTTTAAAACTCTTCTTTCAAAATTGTCATATGACATTCACCCTTCACAGTATGCTCAATGGTTTTTTGGGGGTTTGATAACACCTTTCAGAAGAGCCCTATCTCACAAAACTTTCATAGACCTGCGCAAGGTGTTGGAGCCTGCTCTACGTGTCGAAGCTGTTGGAAGTTTAGATACCAGAGTTAGCCCATTTTTGGAGGCTCAAATCACTACTATGGCTAAGAAGTTGGAGAATTTGTCTACAAGCTCAATGCATGAGACGTGCATTGGGCTATGGTGTACAAATTGTGAAGTAAAGGGGCATGTCAAGGATAATTTCCCCCGGAGGACTGTGTGTGCCATAGTAGTAGATATTGAGATTTTTCATGGGGACCATAATGCAATTAGATGCCCCTTGTTGTAGTGTGTGATGCGAAAGATCGTGTCTTGCTACTATAAAATTTGTACCTCTACAACCCATGATACTAAGGATTGCAAAATCATTGACCGGATCTATGAAGCCATTGATCATGGGGTGCGCTAGACCAACATTTCCATTAGCTCTAGAGGTGATGATCACCGGTATGAGGGGCACGCAAATGAGGGTACGTGTGGAAGAGGATTTTGCAGAGGATTTCATGGTCATGGTAACCACATAGGAGGAAGAAGTGAGTTCTCGCATGGAACCTGTTTTAATTGTGGGTCTATAGACCACTAAAAGCGTGAGTGCCTAGAATTATTACAGTGCTCATGGTGTGAAAAGAAGCAAAAGTATGAGGATTTCCCTGAGTTGTTTGAGAATATGAGTCAACAACACCAAAAGGAAAAGGGTGCTATAATGGTAAGCATCAAGAAGGTAGAAACCCAATGGATGCTGCAGGTAGCACGCGATGCAGGCATGGAACTTGTTTTGGTAACCACAAGGGTAGAGGACACATGCAAAAGGGAGATGCCAAGGTAGAAGAGCCTAGTTTTAAGAGAATAAGTGGTACATGGAAGGTACCCAGACCTTGTGCATCAAAAAGAGGTATATTAAGATACCATGGATGTGATCTAGAGTCTACAAGGAGAAATCCAATGTCTGAAGGAGAAATCCAGGAGAGAAGAGAAAAGGAGGGTCGAGGCACCAAACAATGACCTAGATGAGGTCAAGGAGGTATGTAGGATGCTAAGGCAAGAGAATATTATTCACTTGCTAGGAGAATGACTTAGGGAGAAGGTACCATGCGTAGGAGACGAGTGCGAGAGGCAAGTCTTACATGTAAACCTTCCCCCTCATAGCCTCGACTATGATAAGGAGATCACGTTAAATGTAGTCGTGGATGGACGGCTCCTTAGCAATATCCTCATTGACATAGGCACAGAGTTCAATGTTCTCACTTTGGATGCTTAGAATCATATGGGAAGGCCTACATTACAACCATCTTCAAATGTGTTATATATGGCAAACAAAACAAAGGCAATGTGCATAGGTGTCCTAAAGGATGCAGCTATCACCATTCAGGGAGCCAAGTTTGCTGGGGACTTCGAAGCCTTAGCACTCGCTGTGGCAGACAATTTCCCAACACTACTTGGGTGCCCATGGTGTTATAAGAACAATACAGATCTTCAGTTCAACAAGGCGTACATCAGCTTTGAAAATAAGGAGGAACATGTCATCATACCCTTGGCTAATGGGAAGTCAACACCCTATACTGAACCTTTGGGAGAATAGGTCATAGATAGGATATACATGTGCTCAATCAGGGATATAAAGATAATCCATCCTACCAATGGGGTTATCCAGTTTGAGGATGCTTAGTCGGTGAGTGACACCACCATTATATCATGTGATAATTGGGCACATGGGACCTATGAGCTGGTCGGTAGGCACTTGAGAGGATTGGTGAAAAAGGTGACAAAGGTGTGCACTGTCTGATGCCTAGGAGGAAAGGAGCTACCTAAGTACTCAGGAGGAGCCTTCCCTGATATCTTTTTGCAGAAGATGGAAGCTCAGTGGAAGGAGGAAAAGGAGTGAAGAGGGATGTTGAGTTACATCATGCTAGGAAATGCCACGCGTTGGTGGGTGACGCATCGAGATAACCTTCTAGAGTGGCACGAGGTGAGAATAACCCTCTCTGTCCAGTTATCTAGAAGTAATGTGCCCACCACCATCAAAGACTACCATGGTAGTGAGCCCGCCTCTTTCCACATCTAAGCATGTGAGAGGGTCTGGAGAGAAGGTGTGGAAGCTTTGCCACCATCCCTTTGGATCCACAAAATGTACTCTACAGTGTAGAGTTGTGCATGCACATGGTACATCCACTCTGAAATACACCGCTAAACAGGGAATTAACAAGAACTAGAAGATGATTTCATCCAAGAATTTGAGTATCAGAGCACTAAATCATTGGTGGATAAGGCATTACAGGAGGTCAAGTGCCTTACAATGGGGGATAGTGCCAAGGCATAGGATATGCTTGTGGAATTACTAGGAGAGCCATGTTTGGATGGAAAATTTTGTGAAGATGAGTATGATGAGGCACAGTTGGAGCGTGTGTGTGTAGAGAAAGAACAAGGTACAATGGTCTATGTCATAGACAGTGAAGAGATGGAAAATTTGGAGGTTAACCATTCACTAGGATCATGCAAAGTGATGGATAGTGCTGATGAGAAAGCACGCGCCTATCATGAGCCTTTAAAAACACATAAGGTTAATATTGGGTTGGAGGTTGAACCCAAAGAAGCTATCATTGGAGATTATTGGTCTGAGAAGGAAGTCTCCAAGATCTTTGATCTTCTGCACGAGTTTGAGGATTTATTCCCACGCGGGTATCATGAGCTCAAAGGTGTTCACCACTCCTTGGGGGAAATGAGAATTAAGTTGAAGGAAGGTGCACGCCCAGTTAAGAAGAGACCATACCAAATGAATCCTAATCTGTGTATGAAGGTCAAGGAGGAAATAGACAAGATGATAGTGTCAGGAATCATAGAAGTTGTGGAGGATTCATAATGGATAAGTCCAATGGTGATTAGTATTAAGAAGGATGGGAGGATAATGATATGTGTTAACTATAGGGAGTTGAATGCAGTGTGTATCATTGATCCTTTCCCAACCCCATTTACTGAAGAGATCCTAGAAGGAGTGGCAGGGCACGAAGTCTACTCTTTCACGGATGGGTTCTCAGGCTATCACCAGGTGAGGATTGCAAAGGAAGACTAGAGAAAGATAAATTTTGCCACTAAGTGGGGAAGTTTTGCTTATACGGTCATGCCATTTGGATAGAAGAATGTGCCCACTGTGTTTTCGTGCATTATAGTGCAGGCATTCCAGGACTTCATCCACAAGTTTCTCCAAGTATACCTTGATGATTGGACCATGTAGGGACTAGTCATGGACCATGTATGGACTAGTCAAGGACCATTGTGACAACTTACGGCTGATGTTCAAGAGGTGTAGGTAGTTGAGGATATCCCTCAACATAAAGAAGTGTATATTTGTTACACCATTTGGGACCATATTAGGGCACATTATATGCAAAGAAGGCTTGTTGGTAGATCCTACCAAAATTGTAGTAATTGTGGGATTATGTGAGCCAACTAGTCAAAGCACAGTGCGCAGATTCCTTAGACACATGGGTTACTACCAAAAGTTCATCAAGGGGTATGCAAGGATCACCGCGACTTTAGAATAATTGCTCAGGCATAAGATTACCTTTCATTGGGGAGAGGCGCATCAAAAGGCATTTGACACATTGAAGGATAGGCTTATCACCACGCCTATATTATGTTTTTCTTCTTAGGACAAGCCCTTCCATGTTCATGTGGACGCATCTGGAATGGTCATCAATGTAGTACTTGTGCAGCCTAGTGAAGGAATTGTTGATCACCCCCTATGCTTTGCAAGCAGGAAGTTGCCAGCAGCGGAACAAAATTATACTACGACTGAGCGCGAGGCATTATCTATGATATACGTGATTCATAAGCTCAGGTAGTATCTGTTGTAAACTCCCTTTATCTTCTACACCGACCACATGGCATTAAAATATTTGGTGAAAAATCCCATCTTATAGGGGCGCATATGTCAGTGGGTGTTATTATTCCAAGGGTTTGAGTTCACCATGGTTGTCAAACCAGGCAAGAGCAATTCCAGACCTAACTATTTATCTAGGATTGACTCAGGAGAGGATGCACAGAGCATAGTAGATACCATGCCAGCTGCATAGTTATTTAGGTTGTGGTGCACACCCTCAGATTTGGAGGATATTGTTGTGTTCCTTAAGATGGGTAAGGTGCTAGAAGGAATGAAGACATTAGAGAGAAAGCAACTAGCCATATGCGTCACACCCTACATGTTGATTAGTGGGGACCTATACAAACTAGGGCATGATGAGGTTTTACGCAGATATGTGCTAGAGCATGAGCACCTTTCCATCATAGAGGAAGCACATGGAGGAAGTGCAGGTGGGAATTATGCAGGTGAAGCCACCACACATAAGATATTGATGGTAGGATTATGGTGGGAGACCATATATCAGGATTGCAAGGAGTATTGCAAAGCGTGTGACCATTATCAATGCATTGGAAAGATAGGAAAAATGAATGAAATTCCCTTGCGCCCTATCCCTAGTGTTGAGACCTTTGAAAATGGGAAATATACTTTGTAGGCCCTATTACACTAGCAACGCACAGGACTGGATCGCACTATGTGATCACCTACATAGACTATTTGACAAGGTGGGCAGAAGCAACCCCAACTAAGGACTGTATAATAGCTACAACAACAAGATTTTTGTGGGAAAATATTATCACAAGGTATGGATGCCCTTTGAGCCTAACCAACGATAGGGGTACACATTTCTTGAATGAGACTATGAGGATTCTCTTGGAAGAGTTCATGGTGGCTCATCAGAAAACTACTCCTTATCACCCTTAAGTAAATGGAACTGCTGAGGCATTTAACAAAATACTTAGCCACACATTGACTAAGATTTGTAATGTTGGAAGGTAGGATTGGGATGACAAGGTATTAGTTGTATTGTGGGCATATAGGAAAACTTATAAGAGGCTAAACAAGGCCGCACTGTTTCAATTGTTGTTTGGTGCGGAAGCCGTTCTGCTAGTTGAATTCATGTTACCTTCTCTGCGTATAGTGCACGTAGGAGGGCTGGCTAACGAGCAAGCGCTAGAAGAAAGAATTGATGAACTAATGAAGCTCGATGAAAGACGATCACTTGCCAAGTGGAGCCAAACCTTAGAGAAAGCAAAGAAGAAAGCATGGCATGATCGCCACATCAAGAATAAGATGTTTGAGGTTGGGAAGATGGTCTTACTATATGATTCTAAGTTTCTGCACCATCATGGGAAGTTGAAAGTGCATTAGTTGGGTCCTTACACCGTCTCATACATCCTTGATTTAGTAATGTGCCAACTACAAGCACTGGATGGGACAAGGTTACTAGGACACTTCAATGGTAGTAGGCTAAAGCGCTACTATAAATAAGTCTTCGTGGTGTTTGTCAATAAGGCAGTATTGCTAGTTAGCGTTGGATTTTCTCTTGAGCAATTTTCATTTTGTTTCTCATTGCTAGTTTGTGTTGTGCCTTGGGCACTGGTGATCTCATTACTTTCTAGTGAAGGTGTACATGTGCAGAGGACCGCACATCAGTTTAGTGTGGGGTGGAGTAAGGTGGAAGAAATTGAAGTGTGAAGCGCCAGGAAGGATTGGATTGCCTTGCAGAGCTCAGTTGAATGGCCCTATGAAGAAATTACATGGAGGAGAGGTGAAACAGAATGGTGGGTGTTAGGAAAATGCTACATTGGGAATCCACATACAAAGGAAGAAGTGCGTGAACAATACGAGGTAGGAAAAAGCAATAATCATGATAGAAGAAGTTCCTTTGGCACAGCGTATGCACGCGCAAGAGTCTCCTATCTAGATGATTTGGTTACTTTCCAGAAGGTTGGAGAATGAACCGCACAAGGTTGGGTGCGTGAGTGAAAGCACGAAAGTCAGGTTACGTGCTAGAAGGTTGGAAAATGGTCCGCGCAAGGTTAGGTGCGTAAGTCAAGGTGTGAAGGTTGGGTGTGTCAGTCAAGGCGTGAAAGTCGGGCTTGTTTGAAAAAAGCCACATTAAATGTTGATGTACGGTGGTGGGTGAGGTAGCATTTAATGTTACAAAGTTGAAAAAGCTATAAGTAAATGGGTCGAGGCACTTTCATTTTCACTTTGTGAATAGAGAGAGAAGTGATTTTGCATCTGTTGCAAACTAGGGTTCCAAAATTGGATCCGTGTGAAGAAAGATTTGAGAGGTTGAAGTGTGAGAAAATAGTTAGATTTACAAACCAAGAAGAAGGGATTTCACAGGGCATGAGAAATTGAGAAGAAGGTGCCATCTTGTGAAAGGAGTATCCCAGTTAGGGTTTTGCAAAACTAGGGCACGAGTTTAAGATATTTTCTTCACAGACTTGAGATATGAGGTTGGAAGAAGTGGAAGAGTAGAGTAACAAGGAGAAATTGAAGTACCTTGATAGTGGCACCCAAGAAACTGACCATGTCATCTAAGAAGCTGAAGGGCAAGGGCAAGGGCAAGGGCAGAGATCCAGCAGCGAGTTCAGTAAGCATGAATGAAGAATGGTATGTAGAAATGCAATACCCGAATGGAGTTTTACTTGGGATGGAGTGAGAATCCAAGTTGAGAAAGATGGTGGTGAGTGATTATAACCATCGCAAAACCATGATAGAGAAGGAAATGGTGTCAGAATTAGTATGGCCAACAAACAAGAGGACACCAGAGGGTTTTCCCATCTACAACAATGAGGTAAAAGTGAAGTTGGAAAAGGCAGGGTTGTTACAACTTTATGAGTTGTCCATTTTGGAAAACCGGACTGCCTTTATCAATGGGTGATGTTACACATCCACGATAACCACTTTTACTTCGTGAGGAGTAGGGTGTGCATAACCCCCCATCTAATTTCAAAGTTTACAGGCCTCATCTACGAGGGAGATGGCATAGATGATGACCTGAGTGACAAGGAGGCCATCAAAGAAACCATTGATGCATATGAATACAAGAAGGGATCCAAATACTTTGATGTTGCAGATATCCCAGATCCCATCATGAGGATGGCTGCGCACCTGGTCACAAAGCTAAAATAACAAGAGAGGTGGACGTAGGTGAATAAGCCTTGGTTGAAAATATGCAGAAAAATATCAGAAGGCATGATCTACAATTTATCGGCATTCATTGTAGATGAGATAAGCAACCAGGAAGGAGATAAGATACTCTTTGGGAATGTCCTCCTGAACATCATGTTTTCAAAGATAGGAGTGCCTGATGCAGTAGATAATTTTGTTTGGGAGTATCTAGCTGAAGATCCCTTGCCCACAAAGAGATTTGCAAAGTATACATGTGACACAATGACAACCCCCCACAAAGCGCACCTAGACAAATGGTATAAGCTCTTAAGGGATGTGTTTGGGGCAGAGTGGAGAATCCCACAACTACTATCAGCACGTACAATAGGTGAAGCTGAGTTTGCAGTGTATCAACACTACTACATAGGTAGATTCATGATGATAGATGAAACCATGAGCCCTTGGTGTAAACTCCCATTTTCTTTCACTGCCCAATACTTCCAAGTGGGAGTTAATAAGTTCAAGGAAGTAAATAAGCTAAGGTTAGAACTTGGTGAAATTGATCAGGACCACAGGGAGTTTCATAGAACATTGGTCTATCCCAAAAAACACATGTACATGGAGAAGTATGTGGCGCATGAAGTTAGGATGATGAAGCCCATGACCATACCAATTGCAGGAAAATACACAACGCGAGTATATCTCCGGATTAGGCCAAAATTTTAAAAAGGCATGTACCTGGAGAATGACATATCCATCCTGAAGATCCCAAGGGTAGAAAGAAGCCCATGCTCAAGAAGAGGGGAAGAGAAGAAGAAGAAGAAGCACCAAGTGTGTAGACTTCTCAGATAGTAAGCGTGCTAACGGCAAGTGCCAAACCTAGCACCTACACGTGCACAAAGAAATCACCGGTAAAGGAGAAGACACTGGAAGAAGAGGCACTAGAGAAACCCCTCACCAAGGAGAAGTCTCCAGAGGAAGAAGAGAAGGATGAATCCCCTGACAAAGAGTCACCTCTTAGGAAAAAGTAGAGGATAGAAGAAGAAGCTAACTCGGAGGAGACCGATAGCTTAGAGAAGTACATGGGTGGAAAAGAGGACAAAAGTGAAGAAGATGACAATGAGGAGGATGATGCTTAAAGGGATCAGGAGCCACCTGTATTCAGTGTGTACAATTCAAGGGAAGAGAGTGGAGAAGAGAAATAGGAGTTTGTGTTCGTGTGGCACAAAATCACCCAGGGTGAGGAATGCGCCCAAGACATGGGAAGAAGTGAGGAGGTTGGAGCAGAGAAGCAAGAACCCATAAGTTTTATGAAGGATCAGATAATTGAGGTGGCAGAGAGAGAGGAAATGAAAATATTTGAGGCCTTAGTAGAATAAGAATTGGAGTGCAATGCTGGCCTAGTGTTGGAGGAAGAAGAGGAAAACATCAAAAAGGAGCAAGAAAGTATGGGAGGAGGTCCCAGTCTAACAGTGAGTTTTCCCAAAGGTGTGCGCTCGGATAGAAGGAACCTTGATGCAAGACGAGGAAAAGTAATGGGCTATGTTGATGACCCAAAGAAGGTGCTATGTGTGTTTTTTCAGAGTACTATACCCACAGAAAGGATTTTAGCCATGGGGTCATTTGACAAGAAGGGTGCATACCCCAAGACAAGGAAGATGCTCTCTTGGGTGTTTGAGTCCCATATTGACGAGCCAGACTTCAAAGTCTGCAAAGGAGAAATCATAACAGTACCAGAGTCTAAGGGAGCCAATCCCTTGGTAAATGCCCAGGAACTCTCGGATGAGAAACTCTGTAATGTGCTAAAAAACGTCGTGGTCGAGACTGAGGTAAGGATCTTTGCAAGAAATGACAGAATAAAGGTGCTAGAGGAAAAGCTAGAAAAGAAAGAAGAGGAGTTGGCTGAGAAGGCCAAGAGCTTGAAGCAAGAGGATTTGATTAGTGCGCAGCTGAATCACGAGCTAAAGGATGAGAAGGCAAAGGTGAAAGAAGTACACAAGAAAGTGGAGTCAATCAAGAGCACCATCATATTGAAGCACCTAGACCTAGCACCACCCGCGCAAAAGTACACATCAACTCTAGAATGCTTAGAAGATCTAACATGCATCCTCACCATGGAGAGACAACCTTTGGCCCTGGAGTCTGCAGAGGAAGTGACAGCACACTTGGATAGAGAAGACAAGCTAAAGGTGGTAGCGCTCATTGCAAAGTATAGCAAGGTGCTTGTAGATGTTAAGATTGCTACCCAATCTGCTGAGGCCACATATGATGATTGCGTAGATAGGGATAAGGTAGTAAGCACCTTGGTTTCTACTCACAAAGTAGAGATAAAGGAGTTCCAGGAGAAGAATAAAGGAAATAGGGCAGAGAGGGACAAGGTTCTTGCCAAAGTTGAAAGAAATATGAGGCAATTGAAACATTAAGGGGTTCGATCAAGGACCAGATGAAGGAATTGTACCCTCAAATAGCTAGGAGGATGGACACGATCAAAGACCTGGGTAAGGAGTTGGAGAATATTGTTGAAACCTTGGGCATCTAGGGAATTAGACTAAGTTTTGATGAGGTGAGCACCCTAGTCGGTGACCTCTGTCAGAAAGCATAGATCAAGGTCGATGCATGGAACAAGCTGGAGGCCGACTTACAAAGGGATTTTCCTAGCTTGTTGAGCTAATGCCCTCCCCCATTCTTTCTTCTCTCTTTAATCTCTCATTCCCATATTCTTTTTGCAAAATGTAAGTCTACATCTTGGTTCCTTTATTAAGTGGAGTGTTCCCATGGACGAAGAATAGGCATAATGTGGGGTCATGTTGAGCCCCTAGAATATTGACTAAGTACACCACAGCGTGTAGGCGCGTGAGTCTCAAGTTGTGAGATGGGTGTGCAAGAAGAAGGCATGTAAGGAATATTGGAAGAAGGGGGCATAGGATAAGGCACGTGGAATGAGCCCAGGTTTTAGGACTTAGCCATTTTTGGTGAAAGAGGCAGGACCCGACCACATGTGTGAAGTAGACAAGGTGTTAGTCTGATAGCATGGGGCCCACAAGGAATGTGCTTAGCAATGGAGGTGCACGTGGGAGACCATCATGATAGAACATGTAGACCGCATGCTGGAAAGCAGGCACACTTAGGAGACCATCATGTCCAAATGTGCAGAGCCCATGTTTGAAGGAATGTGTTCCCATGGAGGGTCCATAAAGATGCATGACAATGGATCTGAGGCCGCAGAAGGTGGCACTGGCACCAGAGGATGCCTATATATACGAGCACCCATAGAAGAAAAAGGAAGAAGAATAGTTGATGGCAGAAGGATAGAACTAGTAAAAGAGAGACATATATATATATATATATATATATATATATATATATATATCGAGAGAGAGGAGTTCTACAGATATATTGCAAGGACTCTATGGGATCAGGTAGAGGCAATATAATTGTATTGATGTACTAAGGGGTTGGGTTATAAATCTCTATGTATGAATGAAAGACATGATCCCTGCTATGGTGTATGATTTCAGTCTGATCAAGCTGTGGTAATCTAGATGAGTCCATTGATTGTAATGAGAATGCATGTAGTGAGGTTGCAAACATAAATGAGCATGAGCATAGTTTTTTCATATACATATTGTTTCATTTCTGTCATGGAAGCTATGAAATAGATGTAAACTCTTATGTACTTTCCTTTTGTTGTAGTTATCAGTTATTTGCAAGTACTATCTGGAATGAATGCATTTAACGAGAGACCACTCCGAGTCCTATGATGAATGTATGTTTCATTTCCTCCATTACTCATTAAGCTCTTGATCTAGATGATGTGTTCCCACTTAACTCACATAAAAGAGAGACTCGGTACCCGTGTGCGCCTCAGGTGAGTGCCCAGTTCCCACTGGGTGATAGGCTAGTGTGTATGGGATTCCCTTGTTCTTCTGGTGGGTGTAAAAATGACTACAGTGTTGAATTCTCCTTTTTGGGAGTAGCAATTATCTTGGAAGGGGGTGAGGGTGTAGCTTTTTATTGAACCTTAGATTTTTTTGCAGGAATAACATTTAAAGGAGAATTTTTCTTCGCAAATTTTAAGATCGGAGAAAAATTAGACGACTTAGTTGGCATAGTAGCATGATCCCCGACAACTAGTGAGTCTGGGTTTTCTTTGGCCGACTCCATAGAAGGTTGTAGTGGTGATCCTATGTTGATGATTTTATTTTGTGTGACCTCTAGAGGAGAATCTTCTTTATTCTTGTTATCCTTTACCGCAACCATTAAGGATGAAGCACCTTTCCTAGATTGTGCACGAGTGAAAACAACACATGAGAAACTTGGATCTTCTTCATCATCCTCATCTTCATCATCAATGTACTCAATTAGGCCATTTTACATATCAACTTCCTCAACCTCAAGATAGTTTTCATAGTCCTCCACATTTTCTTCTTCAAGTTCTTCAATTTCTGATTCCTCCTCTGGTTCTTCAGTGTCACAGATGTCATGACTGGTGGTGCTTCAAGAGAAATCCAACAAGGAGGTGGAGCAATCCTTGGCCTATTTGGGGAGTTTGGTTTCCTTGGAGCATTCCACATTGTGATTTGGGACAACTGTTTCTTCAAGGCAACCAAGTTGTTTGCCATTTTTTGGAACATTGGATCCGTGGTGATTGAGTTTGAATTCTGACCCTTTTATTTCCCATTTGGGCCTTTCACTTTACTAAACAAGATTATATCATCATTAGTTCTATTACATGGTCTTGAGATTTCCTTAATGTTCTTGGTTGGGTTCTTTTAAGGAAGAAACCTACTTCTGATGGTAAGGCACTGATGAAGAATTTCTTCAAATTATTTTCATGAGGCACCACATCTTCAGGGATTCTTCTTATCACTATGTTATATCTTGCTATGAAGTCTCTCATTGACTCAGAGGTTTCTTTTTTCATTTGTACCAATTGGACCAAGAGATCCTAACAATCTTCGATGGTCTTGAATCTGTGTTCCAATGCACTTCTTATATATTCCCAATAGGTGACAAACCTCGGGGGTAGCATTTAGAACCATTCAGAAACCTTTTCTTAAAGTGGATCCGCAAAGAGTCGGACTGACACATATTCATCCTCAACACCCAACACACCACAAGTAGTGATAAATGTTGCTACATGATCTTCAGAGAGTTGAGAACCATCCCCTCTGAATTTTGGGAAGTTTTTTCTTGAGCCTCTTGGTAGCTCATGGAGTGGTTGAGCAAGAGCCAATGGACTGGTGTTTCCTCCCCATGGTATGTTAGGCCTACGAGCCTCACGATCACATTCACGCTCATGATCATGATCTCCCATTCTATTTCTATTTCTAAATTCTAACCTTACTAAGGTTATAACTTCTACTATTGCTCTTTTGTCTGCCTCAGCTTGGAGTTTTTTGATTTCTTCGAGTTGAGCTCTTATTTCCTCTTCTGCTCTTGCTTCTCTTTCTATAGCTTCTTCTTCATTCTCTACGTCGGTGAAATCTTTAAGGTTCTCATTCATGTATGGAAATTCACCATCTAAAGGATTAGCAACACTCAGGTTCCCAACGTGACTCGCTACTTGAAAAGGAAGCCTCTAGATTTCGAGTAGCTCTTTTCTCCTTTGAAGTTCCTAAAAAATGGGATCAGTTTGTCCCCCTTGTCTTTATTGCCCGGTGTATCTTCTATCCACCATCTTGAAAATATATGCTCTTCTTTGCAGTGCTGGAATTTTTCTTCGCCTCTTCAATTCAGCAACATGTTCTTCTTCAAGGTCCAGAATTCTTGTGGCAATGAAGTAATGATTGACACTTTGTCTATTATGCTAATTAGCTTCCCTCACATATGAAGCAACGTCTTCTTGGATGTAGAAGAGGAATTCAGGTCTTTTAGTAGGAGGGTTTCCCAAAATAGCTATGATTTGAATCCATGTGGCTCATATAGCCATTCAAATTCCATAATTTTTTCTCTTTTTTGAATTTTGAATTTTCTGACCTTGTAGTCACATTTAGGTGCAGATGCTACTAAATCTGCCCCACGGTGGGCACCAAAACCTGTTGGCGAGGAAATTTTTCAGGTGGACAAACTTGTGAAGTCCTTTCCAACACTCTGGGAATCTAAGTCCTACTTAATCGATGCAACTTCTATATGTGCATGTGTAAAAAAATGTGCATTTCTGTGGTGGCCTTTTGACTGGGGATCCAACAGGGGCACCCCACTGAACTTGCAGAAAATCTTGCAGATACATACAAGAGATAACTTTGTCTGAAAGTGGGAAAGGGAGTGAGAAAAGAGGTAGGAGAACTAATGTTGTAGGTATGAAATCAGATTCCTGCACACTCTCATTAGAAAATTCATCACATGCATTCATGAGAAGAAACAACCCTGTAAATGGCAACAAGTCGAGATAAGATTACAAAATCAAGGTTTCAAAAATCTCCTCATCAAAGAGGCTATAAAATCCTTCTTCTTGTATTGATTTTTAAACAGAAGTTGTACATAATGTGAGGATGGAAGAAATTTGAGAATGGAGGAAAGTAGAAGAAAATGGCTATCTCCTTTGCTTTCTCTAAGTACAATACACTTGTGAGTTTACAAGATCAATTGCCTCTTTACAATGGCGTGAAGAAGCCATTAAATATCTTGCAAGAAATAGTTTACAATATTTTCAATCATTTGTGTTTGTTCAGATTCTTGATCCATGAAGAAATGCCAATGGCGGAAAAACTAGACTTTTCATAATGCAGCCGTTACACTCGTTTTGTAACTTTGAATTTGAACCGTTCATCTTGCCTTTGAAACTTTAAACTAGAGTCATCCATGTGGGAGAAATTTACTCTAGCGGGTGTGGAGGATGCCTTTTGCATTTTGTGACTTTATAGAGATTTGGTATTTTTTACATTTTTGGTCCACCCTTCCACTTTTGATATAAGCCTGACACGTGGCTTCACTTGATTGGTGAAGGAATCGCGGCTCGCTTTATGACTTTTAGCCCTTTTTACAAAAAATCTCAAAACCTCAAAGTTCTCCTCCGAACCACTTCCTCGCTTTGACTTTCAATTGCGGGCTCAACATTTGAATTTTTCCTCATACCATGATTGGCGCTGTGGGTCACTTTATGCCTTTTAGCCCCTTTTACAAAAAGGCTTAAAACCTCAAAGTTCTCTGCCAACGCACTTCCCCACTTTGACCTTCGATGCGGGATTAATATTTGATTTTTTCCTTGGCATGGGTGGGGCTGCAGGTCACTTTCTACCTTTTAACCTTGTAGACACCAAAATTGGGTCACACGCTCCTTGACCCTTCATTAAATAATCAACTTGAACACACTCACCTAACCACTGCCCCTTACACCCCACACTAATATTAATTTAATTAATTAATTTAAATTAATCCATATCCTCAAAATATTTATTATTTAATTATTCTAATTAAGATAATTCCCACCCCACCACCTCACCTAGCTACCTCACCATAAGTTTATTCTTAGTATGTTGCCATAACTAACTAAGACATAACTAAACCCTAAAAAACTAAGCCTACATCCCCTCTAACCACATTCCCGCATAGAAAAAGGTAACTCCCGCTCTTGCCTGGATGAATAGAGAGATCTAGAGGACATCATTTCCATGATCTCTTATTTTTGGTAAACCCAGGGAATCCCGCCCTAATCAATGCCGGTCACACCTAAACCGATGCTGGTCATCTAGGAACTGTCGTCGGTTACCTTTTATTCCCTTTGGTAACCTTATTTCAAGGTTGGCACATTTCGAAGAGCAAGTGAGAGAAATCACATTTGCATGTAACTAGAGCAAGCATCCGTTCACACCCAGACATCCACAACCATCCAAGAAAAAGTTTGATTCAACTAAGTAAGGAGGAAAGCCTAGGCAACTCAAGCAACAATTTCCTATCAAATAGTGACCCTATACAAAACAAACTTCCAACCACCATATCCTATCTTCATCCACAGTCGACTGGAAGTAGATTCCAAGTAAGTACACTTGTATATTCAATCCATTTATTGCCTTTCCAGCCACTCACTACTTCCCTCTAATAACTTTCCCCCTATACCTCTTCCAAAACCCCTCAAAACCCTATCCTAGCAATCCAACACTCCATTACGACCTACCCAACCCTTTGTGCAATCAAAAAGAAGATCCAAAATCCATTATGTAGCATCTTCCATTTTCCCATAGTCACCGGTGTCGGTCTCCCTAAACCGAAGTTGGTTGAGCCTATACCGGCATCGGTTTACCTACCCGATACTACCCCTTTTCTACCATTCACCAACTTAACCCATAACTCCTCCTAGCTTCACCGAAACCCCACCAAACCTACCCACTGACCTGCATCCCTACCCACTCCTCCTAGACACCTCACCTAATTCCCCATCAACCTGGAAAACAGAGCCAAACCCCTGTTCTTAACTCCTATCATTTCTTCAACGATCGACATCGGTCACAACTAGCCGCCATCGGTCAGGATTAGACCAGCATCAATCTCTGTGTCTATCAACATAGTACAGGCCAACAACCTACCTACTTACTCCCAAGTTACCTATAATCACCTGTGACCTTCATCAGATCTCTGTCAGGTAGAAACCCATAACCACTTACCCGACCTCTGGAACTGATCCTAACCTATCCTGTTAGATTAGATTTTGCTTATTGTGTCTATATGAGATGCCTAAATCATATTGACTACAATAGGACAATATTTTCCTTATTTCTTGCATTAGTTTTTTTACAACAATGGATTAACAGCCTTCTAGGGAGTATCGCACTTCCCAGATCTAGTATACACTAGGTAGTCCACTGCATATACTATTTAACCTCTAATTGGTGGTCTCATTGTTTATTTTAGGTAGTTCCTCCTAGCTAAAAGGAAGCTCTCACGGTCAGCTATGGATCAAGAAGTCATACACGTGCAAAAAATTTCAATCAACTTCAACAGGTATTCCTCCTAGCCCTTTTACCCTTATCTGTTTTGTCACATTCCAAAAAGCGTTCTAAGAATCAAGTGAAACATTTTTGCACGCCCAGTGGGAACCATTCAGTGTTCCTTGTATTTCTTCATTCCTAGGTAAAAGTTACATGTTTGTTTCCTTTCTAAAAGGTTCTCACATTAAATTTATACCCTAGAATCTTCTCTTCTTTCTTTTGTCTCAAAGCAATCGTGTTTTGGTGCTATAAAAAGAACTCTTATTATCTTTCATTTGTATTACATTATTGAAAGATCATATTCTCTCTTGTTAATCTTTTGTGTCATCGAATTTAATATTTCAATTTAGGCTTAAAATTAACGACATTTCATTCTTGTATGCTACATTAGTGCACATTAAATGAGGGCAACCTATATGCTGGAAGTCATGCCTAGTTGATGGTTGACAAAAGAATTGTAGAAAGCACATTCTCTCTCTCTCTCTCTGAGTCTTACCAAACTGCACAAATTCAAGTTAACACATCTTTCTTAAACAACATCTTACCCGGGAACATCTGTCAGTGATCACACGATCCAATTGGCAGGTACTCCCCAGCTCATTGCTTCTGTCAAGTCATTATCTTAGGAGATAGCTCACCCCCACCATAACATACCTAAAACCTCTCCTTTTAGATATCCTTCTTCATAGGATGCCTTCCCAACCAAAAAAATATGTTCTAAATACACATAGTTAGTCCTTAATAGTGTAAGATGAACAAACATAATAGAAGAGCACTTTTAGGATCATGTTTTTTTTCTTAGTGTTTCTGCTTGGCTTACATTTTGAGGTGAGAGGACATGTTCTTCATCTTTTTATTTCTCCTTGCACGCTCCCCATCTTAGTTGGTGTAGTCCAACTTCGTTTAAGTGTGCCTGGACCCCATTTTTATCATTCTCAGAGTTTTGGGTTTGATTCTGCACTTGATTTTAAATCACAACCACATTTTTCTTCATCTTTGTTTCAATTTCACAGTAACAGGTGTTGGTCCAGCGACCATCATCGGTTACCCTCTAACCATCACCAGTTTTATCCAAATGGCATTGATTTACAGTTCTTTTGGTTAACCTTCACAAAAGGACACCTACTTCATCTTCTTTGCGGTTCAGAGTCTCTATAACTCTTGGTATCTTCTTTGTTCTGATAAAATCCATCCTACAGATTATCTACTTGGTAGATTATCATTCTTTTGGCTTGTTTAGAAAACTATTCTTTTCTCACGGTGACCAACCATGGTTACCTTTGACTAACATCAATTTACCCTAACCAGCATTGGTTAGCCTGTGTAGTTTTCAAGCTGAAATATTGACCCAATCCACCTACCACTGCCTATTTTTCTTATTCTTGATGTGTTTCTGTGTCATTTATAGAAAGCAGTCCTACCAAATCAACAGTTGATCACATGTTGCTGACTCATAGCCAAGAAAATTCCCTCATATTCCATGCTAGTTGTCAACCACTCCCACCTAGTCCTTCACCACCTTCCATTCTATCACCCATGGATCCTACCCAACCTATCACCATCACTACGGGTGACAAGGAGTTTGCACGACTCCTTGATCAGAACCCTGCCGCTTTACAGTTTTATCTTTCCCACTCATCCACTTGAGATGCCTCGGGTCAGTTGATATACGACATGCCTGTATCTATCCCCCTGACACTCGTTCCTACTTCTACGTCATCCCCTTCTAGCTCCGCGCTACCCACCTACCTTGCCCCTAGTCATTTCATAGCTAGGCCCTATACTATCTATGACTGCCGCATCTGCCACATCTATTACACCTGTAATATCCACTATACCTTTGTCAACCACCCAGAACATAACCTCATCCATGCCTATTGTCTCACATATACCCATAGTAACACAACCACCCCTGGTGTCAATGACCCCTACCCCATTTCAAAACATTTTCCTTTCTATTCCACAGTCCCTATCCCCCATTGCTACTAGAGTCACCTCGACCCTTCCACCTTCATATACGTACTATCAGCAACCTCCTATTTCATCTATCATTCATTCTGGGTACATGCCCCCTATCTCACTCCATCATTCTCAACCTACCTATTCGGCATCACCATATCTTGGAATGCCACCTCCATCATATGTCCAACACTAACCCTCTTACGCTACAGAAGGTACCCATCCATCACTACCTACGAATGACCTCATTAAGTTAATGATGGACAAGATGCAGACACTGGAGGCATAAGTTTCTGGCTCACGTAATTCTCTCACCTATGATGAAATTTGTAATGAGCCCATACACCCATCCATTCCTATTCGTCCATATCCTGTACATTGGGAGATGCCTAAATTTAACCACTTCAACAGAAAAGAGGACCCGCAACAACATTTGTGGTCTTTCAAACATGGGTGTTATCTGATCACCCATGATGACACTTTACTTCTAAGGACCTTTCCCATGTCTCTGACCGGGCCCGCATTAGACTGGTATAGTGGATTACCTAGACATTCTATCTACTCATTTAATCAGGTAGCCCAAGCCTTCTTGGATCACTTCTCCATAACATTGTTAAGAAGGTTACCATGACTGATCTCTACTCTACATGTCAATATGACAATGAGTCTATCACAGATTTTGTCACTCATTGGCGTACCTGATCAATCAACTCACATTCTAATTACCACAAACTGAACTCATAGATCTCTTCACTCGGGCTTGTGCTAGACATATTTCACTAACCCTGTAGGTGCAAACTTTCCAAACCTTTGATGAGGCATTCACCATGGCACGAAAACTAGAGATTCGGGCCATCGAAGAAAAGAAAATCCAACTACGAAATAAGAATGTGACATTTAAGTCAAATGATACCTCTTCTTCTTCGAAACCACAAAATAATTATTCAAAAGCCAAGGGAACCGCTAACGTAGTGGTACTCAAGGCCAGCCCAGCTCATCCATCAAATCAGGATAAGCCCTCATCTAATCTTTCCCCTGTCTAGACTTTTCAATTCAGACGAGAACAACAGAAATACACCCCAATTGGGGAGCCTTATTCTTCTGTTTTAGAAAATCTCATTAAAGTTGGGGCCATCACCCTTCCTCCTATAAAACCACACACTGGTTTTGATCCTTCTCACCCCACACCTGTGTGGTACAAAGAACACGACTTCTGCAACTATCATTGGGTAAAAGGTCAAAATGATGACAATTGCGTCATTTTCAAGAACATTATCCAGGAAATGCTCGAGAATGGTGAGTTAGTCTTGGATAATCTGAACGCACCTGCCAACCAAAACCTACACATTTTCAAGAAACCATTTCCTAATCATGCCCCTTCTTCTGACCAAACTAGGGAGACCTCAACTAATGATAGCAATACCTGCAAGGTCCATGTTATTTTCAGTGATGCACCAGTTTCTTCCCAATTGCCTCATATTCCTTCCATAGAGGAAATCCTAGCCCGAAGTCCTCCACCTACACATGAACCCACTTCACCTATTCCTCCTACCCATAGAGGAACACCCTTCATCTCCTCCCTCACCTGTGAAGGAGCCTTCTGTTAACATCAAGACCACTTCACCTTTGGCTTCTCCACCTAGAGAGCCATCACCAGCAGTACCTCTCTGACCCATGGGAGACACTTGTTCATCTCCTCCACCCACAGAGGAGCACCCATCCTCTCCTCCACTTATCAAATATCCAATATAAATGCCATTATCTCTAGGTGACCATTCTCCATCAACCACCCAAGATCCTGCTGATTTACTTTTGACTCTCTTACCCACAGAGGATGAAGTTAGTGATTTCCCTATTTCTAAAACACATTTTATTGGAATCTCCATTGGATCCACATCGACCTCACCTACAGCAGTGCCATTCTCACGCTTAGCCGATCACCTGGATTATGTTGATAGAGACTTACTTTGGGGGTGTCTTCTCTGAAACCTTCCTATCTCAACACAAATGCAGTATGTCACTCAATTTCCTGACACCTCCACTATCTATGATGAAAAATTGTTTTGGCTAATGTAGATGTCACTCACCAAATCTAAAAACACAACCAAAACTATTGAAAAATCTCCCATGACACCAATCATGGCTCAACTAACATCTCTACCCATAACCCAACATTCATCTACATCCAACCCACACCTACATCATCTTCCTTGCCTAAACCTATTACTACTTTAGGGGTCATACCAACAGCTAGCCTTGCTCATCCACCCATCAAATTAGATTTAGTTGCATCTTCCAAAACTAACACCAAATTTAACCGAGCCCCTAAATAGAAGAACCAATCTCCTAGATATTATACCAAAACCTCTTCAACCATACCCTTATCACCTTCACCCCTTGCATCATCCTAGGACCTCAACCCTCGACCCTAGCTAATAAACCCCAATCCAGTGATAAACCAAGAATGCAACAACCCATTTCCCCATCACAAACCTCAAATATACCCAAGTACCCCACATAACCTCCACACTCACTTGTAACCTTTTTACCACCCATACCTCAAATACAGTCAATAAATTCTTCACTACCCACACCACTTCATTCCCTTTCCCTCACACCTCCTTCCCAACCTACACTACCAACCTCCACAACACCTTAGTTACCCCCATGGGTAACCCACCCTCTTCAACAATCTAGTTTTACCTCTACATCTCATGCACCCATATCACCTTTACCCAAGAAGGTGTACCCTAAATCCAAAAAATTTCTACCCTCCAATAAGGTAGTTAACCCAACCACACACTCTATTGCCAGTTCATCTACCATGCCCCTACCTAAGTAGATACAACCATCACCTAAGACCACACCACACCAAGTTAGTAGCCCAACCCACTCCCCCTCTTACAAAGACTCTTCCTATATAGTCAACCTCACCTGCACCCAAACCCACATTCACCTCCCATTGTGATCCACTAGTGGGATCCTATGCCAAAAGATTAACCAATCTCCTCAAAACTTTGGTCATCACATTACCACCTCTTAGACCTTACAACCCACTCAAACCCAAACCAAAAGGGTTTGATGAAACCAAAATTTACACCTACCATCGTGTGCCAGGACACGATGTAGAGAACTGTAAGGCTTTGAAATCCTACTCTTGTCCAGTTGTGTCCTCCTGAAGAAAACTTTGATGATGATGATCTTCTTAATGAGGAAACCATTTTACTAGCACAAATTTCCAAATTTATTCCCTCATTGACTGCTCAGTGACAAAAATATCCACCCCCACAACTCTTAGATCCATCCCCAAGATTTGAAATTAACATGGTTCGTATCAGACAACTCACCAAACCTCCACCCAAATGTCGGTGTGCCAAGCTCATTTCACAAGGTTCCTTCCCACCTCTTGGCTTCTTCCCTTCTTGTCATTACACCTTTCATGGCTCACCTAATTCATCTACCTCCCCACCTCAAATCAACATGATCCACATTGCTACCCGCTCAGAAGGACAAAGGAAAGGAAAAGGCAACTGACCCACCAACCAACCCTATACCCAACATACCATCTACACCCACACCTACAGTCATTATCTATGGCCCCACATATCCTATTTCTAATGGGGTTACACATCACGTGATGCTCAAACAATTACACCAATCCTCCCTCAAAATTTCCCTATATGACCTCATCCAAACCTCTGAGTCCCATTGTCAAGCTCTCATGGAGGTCCTTCAGTATGTTGATGTTTTATCCAATGACCCTACACTCGTAGCCTCCATTATTACACCTCATCATGTAGCCTCTCTCACCAAATTACCACCTTCTTCTACACCTCCACCTACTCACCAAGTAGCCACCCTCATCTTCTCAGATGAAGATATCACACCACATAAAACCGATGACCCTGATCCATCCCTTTTCATCTCCATCCATATTGATAATATACATGTATGACATGTTATGATCTATGGGGGCACTAGTATTAACATCATCTCACCTCCCATGCATTTGACCAAATGTGGATACCTAAAAATTGCATGCATAAACATCCCATCATGTTCCATTCATTTAATGACATTATCACTTCTACACTTGGCACCATCATCCTCCATGTTCGTGTGGGCCCCTATACTATTTCAGAGTTATTTTACATCTTGGAGGGGGAGTTTCAATATAACTTGTTCCTTGGTAGACCCCAGATTCGTGTCATGGGTTGTGTTCCTTCCACTTTGCATTGTTGTGTAAATTTTGAGCATGAAGGACACACCTATACCATTCTGAATGACCCATCACCTTTCAAAACCTGGAACATGCTTTACCAACCCAATGACATGCTTGTACCCATTAAGGAGTCTACCTCCATGACCACTTCCTCTTCACCTATACCTCCACTCACCAGTGCCACCTCTACCTCAACCACACCTAAATCCTCCATTCCTATTGCTTGTATAACCTCCATGGCTGACCTGTCAACCTCCCAATCAGCTGGCTCCACCTCTGATCCAACCTATAACACATAATTTATCCCAACTACCCATATATCGACCACCGATCCCTTGGAAGGCATTTTTCAATGCCTCACTCTAGGGGAGTATCACCTATATAATTTCAACACATTCCTTACTCCATAAGAGTATGGAAGCCTTTGTGAACACCCTCACTATGATCATCACATAGGAGAGTGTCTCCTTTACTGCCCTCCCCACCTTCACACCAATCTCACCTAGGGGAGACTTGATACTTTCACTTACACACCTAAACCACCATCACAAACCCACCCCTTTTTTTCTGACCTCCACTCACTCACCAATCACTGCTTTTTCCCACACCTTCCTGAACCAATGTGTGTGGAAAGATTTTTGTTTTGGCTTTTACAAGCAAGGTCGTCACACTTTTATTCCATGTACTACCCGTAAACATAATGACTCTAGTGGTATCAACTTTTCTAAACTACCTAGCAAGAAGGCTTGCATTGAACTCATTGACGATATCGACCCTTCTTCACCTTCTTCACCTGCTCCACCTTCTTCACCACCTTCACTGATAGAGTTGATGGATCCAGAATCCATTCCTCCTAAAATAAATTCATAAACACCATTTCCTTGGGGACTCCCTCTTATCAACGTGAGGGCGAGCCTCCCTCTTCTCTTCCCTTCTTGTATCCTGAAATGGTTGATGCCGAGACACCTACTATTAACTTTGTTTAATGTCAAGACGATGAATCTATACTCACCTACCTTGGTGTAGAAGACTCTAATATTCATCAGTCGTTACCCTCTGAGATGCAAACCATGTTGAATTAATTGGCCATCGAAATCAACATTTATACCCAAGACAACCCACACATTCTAAAGATCAACCAATCTTTAGATGCTCCTAAAAAGGAAGCCTTCACCTCTTTCCTTCAGGACCATAGCAACACATTCGCTTGGTCTTATGCTGATATGCTTGGTATCGATTCTAAAATCATCGTTCATATTATCATGACCATTCCTGATGCCAAACCTATCAAACAAAAGCTATGGAAAATGCATCCTCGCATTGCTCTTCTGGTCAAAGAAGAGCTTCAACACCTTTTCTCATTTTGCTTCATTCTACCCATCGATGATCCCCAATGGATTTCTAACATCATTTCTATCACAAAAGCAACAGGGGGACTCCGCATTTGCACAGATTTCCATGACCTAAACCTCACATGTCCCAAAGATGATTTTCCACTACCAAGTATTGACCAGCTGGTTGACCTTACTGCTGGTCATGAGATGCTATCACTCATGGATGGCTTCTCGGGTTATAACCAAATCTTGCTTACCCTAGAGGATCAATACAAAACTACATTCATCACCCCTTGGGGGACCTTTTTCTATCAAGTCATGCCTTTTGGCCATAAAAATGCTAGTGCCACATATCAACGGGATATGACTTACATCTTCCATGACATCGTGCACCATATTGGAAGATTACATAGATTATCTCCTTTCCAAATCTAAATCAAACTCCGATCACCTACACATTCCTAAAGACCATATTTGACCACCTCATTAAATATTATGTTCACCTTCAACCTAAAAAGTCTGTCTTCACGGTTCTTTAGGGAAACTCCTAGGATTTATCATTTCCTTTGTGGTATAGAGTTGATCCAACTAAAGTCAAGGCCATTCTTGAAATGCCTCACAACCACTAACCTCTATCAACTTCGTAGCCTACAAGGTAAGTTGTAATCTATTCGTCACTTTCATTTCACAACTTTCGATCGATGTCACCCATTTCATCATCTTCTCAAAAAGGATGTCTCCTTTAAATGGGATGATGACTACCACAAAATTTTGAGGCCTTAAAATAATACCTCCTTCCAACCACCCATACTCATTCCTCCTAAATACGATCAACCCTTCTACCTATACATCTCTTCTACCGATCACTCTCTTAGGGGCCATGCTTGCTTATCGTGATGACCAACACCGGGAGCAAGCGGTTTATTATATAATGCATACCCTTCTTGACTACAAAACTAGATATACCCATGCTGAATATTTTTTTCCTAGCCTTAGTTTTTGTCACCACCAAAATCTGCCATTACCTACTCAACCACAAAACCTTTGTCATTACTAATATAGACCCATTACAATACATATATGCCAAACCTTATATAAATCAACGTTTCACACACTGGCTTATGCTTCTGGATGACTGTGACCTCGAATTCATCCATCAAAAGTCCATCAAGGGCCACATTATCACCGATTAATTGGCCGATTCACCTATTTTCGGGGATCAACTCTCTAAATTTGACTTTCCAGATGAGTCTATTACTACCCTTTCCCTGGCTGAACCTACTTACCAAATGAAGCTCTTCTTCGATGGTTCCAAGTGTCAACATGGGGGTGGGGATGGTGTTATCCTCATTATGCTTGATGGTGAACCTATGCCTTTGTCTTTCAAAACTGATTTGTATTGTACAAACACTTTTTTTGAATACGAAGCACTCGTATTGGGTCTCTAGGCTACTTATGTCTTAGATGTTAAGTCCATCAACATATTTGGTGATTATCTATTGGTCATAAACCAAGTCAATGGTATATACCAATGTCATACTAAGATACTTCAAAAGTATAAGCATCATATGGACATACTTTTGACCACCTTCAACCGTTATGCCCTTCAAACCGCCCCACTTTCTACCAACAAATTTGCAAATACCATGGCCTGCTTGACTTCTCGGATACCCGCTTCGCCCACTGAATCTAAAATATTTGTCACCATACAAATACTAAAATCATCCTCTTATTTACCTCATGAATTTTACTCTATCAAAACCTCCACTCTTGACGCGAGTGACCTTTGGTATAAGTAATACATAGACTATATTTCCCTCTTAATCTTACCTCCTGACCTCACTTGTAATGGAAAATTTACCTTTCTCAAAAGGTCCTCTCATTACTTCATCATGGGTGGCCTCCTCTATAAGCGTGGCTTCGACGGTATTCTCTTATGGTGCCTTATGAGTTCTAAAATTCCCTATACCATTAAGGAAGTTCATGATGGCATATGTGGAGGTCACTTCAGTGGTCTCACAGTTGCTAAGCGTATTCTTCACCTAGGATATTACTGGCCGACCCTTAACCATGATTTTTGCAACTGCACTAAGCATTGTGTAAAATGCCAACAACATGCCAATCTTCATCATACACCTAGTCATGCCTTACAGGTCACTGGTGACCTTTGGCCCTTCTCTCAATAGGGTTTGGATCATGTCAGAGAGATCAATCCCCATTTTTCCTAGAAACATTTATGGATCATCACCACTACCAAATACTACCAAAATGGATTGAATCCATACCTCTCATCTTCATGAAAGCTGAGAAAATATGTGATTTCATCAATCATCACATTATCTATTGTTGTGGCATTCCACATCACCTCATCACTGATAATGGAAAACAATTCAAAAATAAAACCTTGCAAAAAAATTGCGATGCCTTTTGCATTTAGCTAAGTTTCTTGTCACCTTATTACCCACAAACCAATGGCCAAGCTGAATCCACTAATAAAACCTAGAATAAAATTCTCATGAAAGTGGTTAACAATAATGGGAAGGACTGGCATACACACATTCCTTTTACCTTATGGGTGTACCATACTAGTATTTGAACTTCCACTACTGCCACTCCTTTTTCTCTGGTATACGGTAAAGATGCTTCTCTACCTCTCGAAGTCCATATTATATCTCTTCGTATTTCTCTCCATGACATTCTCAATGATGATGACTTTCACTAGGACCATTTAGAAAAACTTGAGTTATTAGAAAAACACCATCTTAATGCTCTTGACCATCTCCAATGTTTACCAAAAATGCATCAAACGTGCCTATGAAAAATGTGTTCATGAACAAACCTTCCAAGTTGGTGATCTCGTCTTGAAGGAAAATCAACATGTAACCAAAGCAAAAAAAAGTAAACGGGGAAAATTTGCTCCTAATTGGCTTGGAAAATACATCTTGACTCATACCTATGGATCAGGTGCTTATCAGTTTATCTTCACTCGGCATGGTAAACCCGAACTTGAGCCCCTTAATGCCTTGCATCTTTGACCATTCTACTATTGAATTTCAGTCCTACCTCACCTTCTACCTCTTTTCATGCTCATCCCTTGAGCATCATTCACTTCCCTCCTTTCACTATTCCATCCCCAATGACTAAACAAGAATCATGTGTGTACTCGTCACTCTTTTACCCTATGTTAAATATGTGTACCACAACTCTGCACATGGCATGATTCTCATGGATACTTTTTTTCTTCTTTTAGATGAGATCCCATGGTCATTTCACCTTACTTTCTGAACAAGAATCTGATTCTTCACCCTAGTCTTGTCCATGACTTAAAATCCCTCACATAATTTCCACATGGGATCCAACTCCTTGAGTCAAACTTCCAATAAAAAGATGACTCCCTCAAAAGGGACATCTTTCTCTCTACATCGCTGCTATAAATAGACTTCTCCCTCAAAGGATAGCTATGTAAAGCTTGCTTCTAAAAAAAAAATATGAAGCTTCTCGCATCGATCAGCTTCATAAAGACCTCAAGGAGATAATTTCCTCATCCCATATAGACTTCTTGCATCAATTAGTCTATCTCAAATACAAGTCAAAAAGAGAACTTTTTTCATCATGGACTTGCTCATTATGATCTTGGATTTCTTGCCAAAAGGCATGCTACCTCATACCATATAACCTAACCATTTTTCACCTTCTCACCCTTTGCACCTTCATTTCCTACCGCCTCAAGGGACCTACTGAAGCTATGTAAAATTTGGTGATTATGTGACTATTCTTCACCTTTAGAATAATCAATCATGTAATTTCTTTAGGGTCTTACGTTCATCTAGGCTACCTAAGGAATGGTCAACCCGTTATGATCCTCACCAATCAGGTAGCTCTCTTACCTCCTCTTATCTTTTAAATTATTCATTACATATTGATTGTCCTATTTAGGACTAGAACCTTGATGCTTATCTCTGGGAAATTTCCCTCTTTCACCACAATAAACTTAAAATCACCCAAACCTGTTTTCCCACAATTCAACCAAGCCTAAATAACCTAGACTCAATCATGCCTATAACCTACCAACCCATTCTCCTACCTCACATTTTTCCCTATCTTATGGGATAAATACATCGGCCTAAGGTCCCCCTTTTCTGGGACTATGTAGATAGCACTTCAAGGGCATGGGGCTCTTGAAGGTTAGCTCGGCCACTCTCTAATCTTACCAATTTTCCCCTATTTTCATATTCACAATATACCTCATTTTTCCTTTTGTATATCGACAACTAGAAGTACGATCTCAACACACAATATCTAATACAAATATCCATCATCCATGTTTCAAAAATCATCATAACATTCACCAATTCATCATTTCATATTTCCACACACATCAAAAAATTGGAAAACTACATCATCATGTATATCTACACTACCATTTATTATCTGTATCACCAATTACTTGTAATCTACACCAAAACTTGACCCCATCCATGCCTAAAATGACATGACTCCATTCATGCCTAAACCAAAACCTGACTCAATCCATGCCTATGACCTGACTCCATCCATGCCTAACTTGACTCAATCCATGTCTAAACCAAAACTTGATTTAATTCATGCCTATGACCTGTCTCCATCCATGCCTAACTTGACTCCATCCATACCTAAACTAAAACCCTAACTCAATCCATGCCTATGACCTGACTCCATTCATGCCTAAACTAACCTAACTCAATCCATACCAACATCAACTTGACTCGATCCATGCCTATGACCTGACTCTATCACACCTACACTACTTGGTTTCCATCACATATACAAATCATAATAGCAAGTTACACAAAACCATACACATAACCATATATACATCATGACATAACCACCATCATCTCTATAAATAAATCATCCAAACATGTGTAGCGATATACATGACTCTTAAATATCTTCTGCACGTAGGCCAGTATATATAACAAAATCTACAAAAATCTCATGCACATCCTCACTATCTTTGGCATGCAGGCCAGTATATATGTCAAAAATATGATGTCAAAAATAAAATAATCATACATGGAGCTCAATAATTTCCCCATCTGATATCCAAGCCTATCTCATCTATCTCCTCCTCCACTCCTCTATCCCAACGTCCTACTAACCTCTCTCTTCCTCACCATGGTCTTGCCTCTGATGGTCCTACCCCTGGAGCTAGCCTCCATGCACTAGTGGCCTCACCTTGACCCGTCCCCTAGGCTCGTTGGCCCCCTGTACTCTCCACACTATGTGTGTAGGATTTTGATCCTCTCACTTGAGGCCTATTGTGCCCTGTGCTTGACATATGATAGGACATATATCCCTGCTGTCATCAAGTGATCTTGATAGTATCTCACCTCTCCCATGGCGTCTCTCAACCTAGTTGTAGGTACTGTCTGTGGTGGTGCCATCAACCTCTGACCCTGCCATGATCCTACCTGAACAACGGGACCCTGTCCATGCCCCTGTGATGGTGTTATCGGCCTCGGAACCTGCACCTATACCTAGGCTTGAAGCATAACTATCTATGCTTGTGCAATGGCCAGATGGCCCTGTAAACCTATAACCTATCCCTACACCATTTCCAAGTGGCCCTGCAAACCTATAACCTATCCTTGCATCGTGGCCAACTAGCCCTCCAAACCTATCACCTACATATGTAGGGTGGCTACCTACTTCTCATCTCCATCTCCACCCTCTCCCTCTCCCCCTGGTGTGGGTACTGGTCCCTATACTCCCTATATCTAAATCTAATATGGTTAGATCCAAATCTAGGAGAAGAGGCATTACTTTCTGGAACTGTGGAAAGAGAGGACATGCTAAAAATGATTTTTGGTTCAAAGGAAACAAAGAAAACCTACCTGAAGGTATTAAAGAGGAAAATCTGACAGGTAATATTGTTCAAGATGCTCTTATACTTTCTCTTGATACTAGAGTAGAATCTTGGGTAATAGATTTAGGTGCCTCTTTCTATGCAACCCCTGATAAGGGCTATTTTAAAGAGTATGTATAGGGAAATTTTGGACAGGTTTATTTGGGTGATGATGAGTCATGCAACATTTTTGAGAAGGGAAATGTACACCTAAAATTATAGAACATAAATACATGGATATTGAGAGACGTGAGGCATGTACCTAGCCTTAGGAGAAATCTCATCTCTGTAGAACAGTTGGGTGGTGAATTTTTCATAGTCACATTCACTTTAAATGTTTGGAAGGTTTCCAAGGGTGCCTTGGTAGGAGCACGGGGTAAGAAAGTAGGCACTCTTTATTTGTCTACTTGTATATCTAATTCTTCTACCATATTATCTACTTCAGATGAAGATGTCAGCATGTGGCACAGTAGATTGGTACACATGAGTGAGAAGGGTATGAAAATTCTACAGGAAAAATGTAAACTTTCAAGTTTGAAGTAATTGGACTTATAGTATTGTGAGCATTGCATTTTTGGGAAAGAGAAAAGAGTTAGATTTCTTAAGGCAAGGAATACCAAGAAAGAGAAAAAGTTGGAGCTAGTTCATACAGATGTGTGGGGGCCAACCCATGTTTCATCTCATGGTGGTTCTCTATACTATGTCACATTCATAGATGATGCCACAAGGAAGGTATGGGTATATTGCATTAAGCGTAAGTCTGATGTCTTTGATACATTTAAGAAATGGAAAGAACTTACTGAGAATCAATGTGGTTTTAAATTGAAATGTTTGAGATCTAATCATGGCAGTGAGTATTGCAGTAAGAAATTTGATGATTATTGTTCTTTAAATGGGATTCGTAGAGAGAAAAAATTTCCCAGGACTCCACAACAAAATGGTGTTAGTGAGAGGATGAATAGAACAATAATGGAGTGTGCACAGTCAATGAGATTGCACATGGGGCTTCCTCTACATTTTTGGGTAGAGACCGTAGTTACTATTGTGTACTTAATCAACCATGGGCCTTTGATTGCACTAGATGGAGGAATTCCCAAAGAATTCTGGACCGAGAAAGAGGTAGACCTTTCATTTTTAAGAGTAATTGGTTCAGAGGCATTTGTGCATGTTAATAAAGAAAATAGGAAGAAATTGGATTCAAAATACAAATGTTGTACATTCATAGGCTATGGCTCCAATGGTGATTATGGATTTAGGTTTTGGGATTTAGATGAATCTAAGATAATTAGGAGTTGTGATGTTGTTTGGCGTGAAAATAAAATGTACAGGGATCATGTACAGGATGAAAAAAATCCCAAGGAAGAATTGGTTGAGGATATAGCTCCTAAAAATGAACTCTCGAGTGGAAAATATCCACCTATAGGTACCGAGGTTGATAGTTCTGTAGGCCGAGCATGAAATCTAGTGTCAGCATTGGCACCTCTGTCAGAAATTGAAGAAAATGAGCAGCAAGCAAATATTGATCCTGTGACACCCCCATCTTTGGTAAGAAGGTCATAACGTATTAGTAGGCCTATAGAAATATTTTCCCCTAATTTGTATTATTTGTTACTAACAGATAGTGGTGAGCCAGAGATCTTTGATGAAGCAATGCAGGTGGAATCCACTAAGGATTGGGAGCATGGCATGAATGGGGAGATGGAATCCCTGGAGAAGAACCAAACATGGGATTTAGTCAAATTGTTGGCTAGGAAGAGAGTACTACAAAACAAATGGGTCTACTGTGTGAAAGAAGAATAAGGTGGACAAAAAAATTACAAAGCAAGGCTTGTAGTGAAGGGGTATGAAAAAATAAAGGTATCTATTTTGATGAAATTTTCTCCCATGTTGTAAAGATGTCTTCCATTCGTACTGTATTAATTTTAGTTGTTGTTGAAGATTTATACTTAGAGAAACTTGATGTCAAGATGACATTTCTCCATGGTGACTTGGAGGAGGAGATTTATATGCAACAACCACTTGGGTATGAGGTGAAGGGTAAAGATAAATTGGTTTTTAGGTTGAAGAAGAACCTATACGGGCTCAAGTAAGCTCCCCAGAAACGGTATCTAAGGTTTGATAGTTTTATGCATGAGCATGGTTTTACTAGATGTCAATCAGATCATTTCGTGTAATTTAAATGGTTGGATAGTGGGAGATACATTATTCTTCTATTATATGTAGATGATATGTTTGTAGCAAGGTCTAATATGCGGTAAATTGCAAAACTTAAGGAAAAGCTTGCATAAACATTTGTAATGAAGGATTTGGGTACAACAAAGAAAATCCTCGGTATGAAGATCAAGAGGGACAAGAAAAATAAGAAGTTGGTGTTGTCTCAGGATGACTATGTAGAAAATGTGTTAGAGAGGTTTCAAATGCAGAATGCGAAACCAGTTAGTACACCATTGGCTGGGCATTTTAGAATAAGTAAAGAGCAATTCCCAACAACACAAGAGGAAAATTTCTATATGACACGAGTTCCTTATTCTTTAGTAGTTGGGAGCCTCATGTATGGCATGGTTTGTACCAAGCCAGGAATTTCCCAAGTAGTGGGAGGTGTTAGCAGGTATATGGAAAATTTGGGTAAAGCACACTAGAAAGTAGTCCAGTGGATTCTCAGGTACTTGAAAGGGACCAGTAGTAGGCACTTATGCTTTGGAGGGTCATATTATACTTTATAGGGATTTGTCAATTTATATATGGAAATAGATGTGGATAGTAGGAGGATCACTACTGGATACATGTTTATAGTTTTTGATGTAGCAATGAGTTAGATCTCAAAGTTTCATAAGGTAGTTACCCTATCTACTACAGAGGCAGAATATGTTGTAGAGACTAAGGAAAGTAAGGAAATGTTATGGATGAGAAGGTTCATGGAGGATTTGGGTAAGGAGAAATGGGATTGTAAGTTACACAGTGATAGTTAAAGTTCAATTCACTTGGCAAAGAACTCGACCTTCCATTCAAGAACCAAACACATTCAACTAAGATATCACTTCATACGATAGGTGTTGGAGGATGGGCAACTTGAGTTAATGAAGATTCATATAGATGATAATCATGCTGATATGTTTACTAAGTCAATTATAAAGGATAAGTTGGATTTGCATTCAACTTATGTGGGTCTTCAAGATTGATCTTGAAGTGGAAGAAACAAGCCAAGAAGAAAAGTCCAAGCAGGATTTATAGTGGTGGAGTTACAAAAATTAGTCTCTAAGTGGGAGATTGTTAGTTGTGGAGCTTGATAGTGATGGGGGTTACAAGGGGGGATTCACCCCCCTTATGGGGTCTGGGGGGGATGGCCCCACCAATGGGGTTTCAGGGGCAATGCCCCTGATAGCCACATTTTATATGTATTTATGTATTGCGAAATATGGACTATTCATTATTAGGTCACAAATCTAATGGGTGGTTTTCTATGTTTCCCCAAAAATATAAAAACCGAAATATCTTTAAAGAGTCGTTATGTATGAGGCTCATTATATTAGTGGAAGCATTGTGAGAGAGATTTTTTCTGGACTAAATAAAAGGATTGACTATTTATGGTGGACGTAGCCCATTTTTGGGTGAACCACGTTAAATCTATGTCTTTGTTTTATTGCATTCTTTTATGTTTTACATTTTCTGCGTTATTCATTACATGCTTGTTTATCTGTACAACTGGTATAATCTTGACATTGAGTTATGTCCCACTGGTTGTGCCAAAACTATTATGTCAAAAAATTAACACCCTAGGATATGTCTGTTATAGATCCCTACTTTTTTGCTAACATGTTATTGTCAAGGTGTGGAACCCTTGCAATTGAGACAAATCTCCAGAGAAGGTTGGTTCCTCTACCTCTTCCTAATGCTAAAACTACACCTAGAAAGGAAAAATGCAACTACTTAATCACTAACCTAAGATTCGAAGGGGACATGGAGAGAAACTGATGCATAAAATGTAAATCCTAAACTAAAGGAGGTGATAACACCAAGAACAAGGATGGAGAAATTCTAAGTGAGTGAAAGTAGAAGGAAAGCATGGTGGGAAAGCATAAAAAGAAGTGCCACGGTTCAAAACCACATTTAGACCTCTAATTTCATGGATCACAACAAATTTTAACCCTGCAACAAGAACAAAACATGTACAATATACTTGCAGTTGCAACAAAAGGTAAGAAACACAATATAACACAAGTTAGGGCATAAAAAACCTAAAAAAAAAAAATTTATTTCTTAGAAAGATGCATAATCCATTACAAAGTTGATATGAGGCAAAAATCCTTTGCAGAATGCCAAAATTCAATGCCTGCAACTCAAAAAATCTCTGCAACAATTTTGACAGAGTTCTTTTATATTTCAGAATGTCTCCCCCCTCACAAATGAGGTGAAATTACAATATATAGAGATAAAACCTTGATTCTACTTCACCAAATAATATATTGCATTAATTATTTGAAAAGGGGGTATGGGAAGCCATGACAATGGTGCTTTTCTTACATGGGAAGCCATTGACGTCATACCTCATTCAACCGGTTATTGAGCTACATTTGTACCATTTCAATATTTCCTGGTTCTTTTTTTGATGTTCTTGTATACAACTGGTTTCATGCATTTATATTCATGAATGGTATCATTCTTCCTTTCCCTAAAAATTATTTCATAATTCCTTTGGTGTTGGTCAGGGCATGTTTTCTCCTGTCGTATGATTTCATCCTTTTACCTCATTTTCCAACTATCGGCTGGTTGCATACATTATGAAACCAACTAATTGCAATTGTACCACTTCTTTCTTTACTTCCTCTAAGTTTCTCCACTTCCACAGTTGGTCGGTAGTGTACCTTTTGATACCGGTTGATAGCATATATTTCTTCTACTAGTGACTTATGCCGACATGACCTGAAATCTACCTACTCTATTACCAGCCGATAACGCATAACTTATTGTTAGTCAATAACACCATATAACGTGTTGTCAGCACTTATGTGCTTAATATTTCCTTCATTGCCATTTTTATATAAATAACTGGTAGCAAGAGACATGCTACCATTGCCCTTGCAACGTTCTCTACTACCGGCTGGTAGCATCCATACTTGCTACCGACCAATAACATCCATTAATGATATTGGTGGGGTTAAAACCCACCACCTTTGTAACTCCTCGAGCTCTCAAAAACTTGACCAATAGCCCGACTCGGCCCGCAGTAACTCACCCTACTCCTCCAATGAATTTGTCCAATTCACTACATAAAATCAACTTGGTTACGACCTGATCAAGCCCGCCACAAGCCACCTTTCTCCTCTGAAAATACAAGCACCCACATACCACTCAGATCTAACAAATCATCCATTTACACGAGTGTAAAAAATGGATAATAGCAACACCATTTTCTCAATTGCTTAATAAAACTAGATGTTATGGGAGGTCTCCACATGCTTGAAAGAGAGAAATTAATGTTTTACTTCTTGACAAAATCTATATAATTACTTTTGTAAGTGGGGATCCACATGATCAACTCATTGTCATTATTGTTATGAAATTCTACTTCTTCCCACAAATCCATTTCCAAATTCATTTCTACTTCAGATTCAACATTTTTCACTTCACCATAGTTGTAAGATGAATTATTAATCTTACCAATCCTACCATGTTCACAACCAGGCATGTGTTGTCTCATTGGAATTTGTTCCTTTTTTTTCATACTACATATGGCCATCGTCTCTATAGGTGGGTTCTTGGTAAATCATTTTAGTCTTTTGACACCATCAAATGCTTCTTAATGCCTCACATTTACCAGTTGTTACAAATGGTTATCTTTCACCCTCATCAAATCATTATTTATTTGTTTCTCACTATGGTTTGACTTACACAATGCTTCATCCTATTGAAAGCATAATGAAGACAAGGTTGGTGCTGAAATATGGAGATAATCACCATCGTTATCATGACCATCTTGAGCTACAATACTCATATTTGTGATAGAGATATCTTCATCTAGAGTGGAATCATCCTTGATATACTTAAGAACTTTTCCATCCATCTTTTCCTCATTGAGAAGGTATTCTTCTCTGAATGGAAAAGAGAAAGCTTCATATTCATAGTCATATTCTTGGAGTAAGTATTCAATTTGGATCTTGAGAAGATGATTGGAGCCTTGGGGCTCACATTTCCATAATCCATTTGACACCACTCATTCTTCATGGTTGGCATTACTTACACTTTTAGGACTTATTTGAGGAAATTCAATGTCTTTATGATCCTTGTCATCACCAAGTAGAGAACTTCTATCCATGTCTAATGAGAAGTTCATAATGTTAAATTTTGGGTCAAACAGATCATCGTGATATTTTTAATTTTCTCAATCAAACCTTTGTACTCCTCCATTAGTATGGGAAACTAAACATATTTTTCTGAAGTTATGAAAAAATTTCCATATCTTAAACCTTGGTACAAAATATTTTCTCTTGTATCATCCTCTCTCTGAATGGTATATCTCATTTTCCATATGGGAAGGATATTCTTCATTTTCCCCTTGACTAGTATAGTGGCATATGACCAATTCATCTATATCTCTCCACCAACATCTTGACATACACTCTGAATTAATAAAATCATGTATGAAGTTGGGATGTATGATAAAAGTATGCTCATCTTGACCTTATTGTCAGGGAAGTCCACCAATATCACTTGAACACCTTTAGCTTGAATAATGAAAGGTAATTCTTTAGTATCCATGGAGTAACATCGTCTAGTAGTAGGATTGAGGGTGAGACTAAGAGATTTGGCCAATTTGGAGGGCATGATATTGTCAGAAGCACCAGAGTCAATTATGTAATTACTCAACTTGTACCCATTGATTAACAAAGAGAGGTAAAAAGGTTTAATTTTTTGTGAAGTGGAAGATGTGAGAGAAATAATATTATGAGGAGTGGCACAATGAGTGGGAAGTGATTCTTTGGAAATGGAATTTCTAGAATCATACCTTGAACCAATTCCCTTGATAAACTAGACACGCTTATCAAATTACTTAGGATGATTTCTTAGATACCCAACTTCATAAATTTGGATTTTGGACTTTTTGACATGATCATTTATGTCAAATGATCAAATGTTGGATGCTTGGGGGAAAATTACATCCTTGGAAGGTTTAGGATATGCATTCTTAACAACATAAATAGAGATTGATTTGAACAAGGAGAAAGAGGCTTACCTGAAGAGGTAGATGTGGCATTGACTGAGGTGGCTTCAATTTTCTTCATAACTAACTCTGTGGAAATGGGATGCTATGATCCTCTCATAATTATTGTTTTTGTTATAGTCTCCATTTGAGGATATGAAAGATTCTTCTTTTGGTTCACAACAAAGAAATAGGCTCATTTTTGTGCTTGTGAGTGAGTGAACACTGTACAATAGTATTTATCCATATCAATCATGGAATATTCATGATTTTCATCATATATGGAGCATTCACAGTAGCCAATTCTAGAATCTCCAATTTCTTCAACCTATAGGACATATTCTTCTTCTTCTTGATCTTCACAAGTTGCATTAACAGGTGGAGCTTCCAAGGAAAGCCTTAGGGGTGCTCCACCAATCTAATTTTGATTTTGATAATTCTTGCTAGGAACCTCCATGCTTAGAGTACATTGAAAAAGTTATTTTTCAGAAAAATTGGCTCATTAGAAAACTTTTGTAAAAGTGGTATACACATACGGCAGTTCCCCACGCTACGAGGAATATGCCGATCACTTCCCACTTCAGTTCATCATTCCTATTACTTTCACTCCCTAATAGAATAGAGGTGTGGGGCCCATCCCCCCATCCTTGAACTAGCTTACTTATCTAGTCGAGGGAATTTTATATAGATATGGATATGAAGGCATATTATTTATATAGTTGGGACCCTATATAGATTCTATATGGGGATCCTTCACTTCACCATAGCTTCATTCCCCTCAATATCCCACCATTTCAGGTTATTCAATCCATATTACATATTACATACATGTCATGGCCCATATAGATCTAGAGATTACCCCAAAAAAATATAATGGTCCTCACCCTATATAGATATATGGCTATTGGTTTCCAATTAAACCAAACTATCACTCACCCTTATATATAGAGAGAGGGGCAAGGAGACCTAAAGAGCAGTGTTAATCTCCCATATATTTAGAGGTACCCACCCTTATATATATCATATAGAGCGGGTGATATGGTCACATAAATGTTTCTATAGTTGGCCTCATCCTTATTTTCTTGAATATTGAATACAAGGTCCAGCGCCTACCCTATCCCATATATAGATAGGAGAGCTGAATATACGTTTGTTTTTAGAATCGATCTAATCTGATATGATATATGCATGGGAATGTTTTGGGAATGGGTTGTAGTTTTGTTCTTAGAACCAATATACACTTGTTCTATATATATACTCTTCACTTTTCTATAGTTTGGTGGACGAGAACCCAAGCTGTGCATATAGATATAAAGGGGAAATCACAGATCAAATTCATTGTGATTGAATGGATTATATACATAACATGAATATCAAACGTCATATATAGATTCTAGATATGGGCCCATCCCTATCTCTCTAGTTGGGTCACCATGATTAGATATTAGATAGGGATCAATAGTCTCAAGACTAGAAATTTTACCTTTCTTAATGTTTGATCCTTTCTTTATCTTACCATACATGATAATATCATTCTCTACATCCACCATAAGGTCTTGATATTTATCTAAAGTAGCTGGTTGGGATCTTCTCAAGATGAATCCAACTTCTAGAAACTGATAATTTATGAAGAACCTATTTTTATTGTCACAGTAGGATAAGCACTAGTAGGAATCTTGTCAATCAACTTGTTGAATTTGGCCATAAAATCTCTCATGGGCTCCTATGGTTCTTTCTTCATTTGAGCCAATTGAGCAATAAAGGCATGATCATATTTCACTGACTTGAACCATGCTTCAAATCTAATTTTCATATCTTCCCAATCAGTGATTGAGAAAGATGGAAAATAGTATAACCATTATGTAATTCCATCTTGTAATGACTTCATGAATATCTGAACACAAACATCTTCATGTTTCACTCTAATAATTTCATATGATGTGATAAAGGATGCAATATGATCACTTGGATGTTTCTTTCCATCTCCATAGAATTTGGGAAAATTATTTCTTGATCCTTTCTATAGCTCATGGAGTGGATGAGTTAAAGCCAATGGACTAGTGTTTCATCCCAAAGGTACATAGCCATCACTATAGGAAGAGTTCTCAATGGCAGTGGAGAAATGGGAGCTACACTAAGGCTCGCAATTGGATCTTTAAATGGATTCTCAGGAGCTTGCATTGGAATCTATATGGGAGAAGACATGAATTCTAGTTGTTCTTATGGCTCTAACAGAGGGTTATAAAAGAATACAATTCCACTTGATTGGTTTCCTCTTGTGTATATTCCATCCTCCAGTTTGTAAAGTATTTTTCAATGATGAATATGAAGGGTTTCTTACAAAAATCAGTAATGGATTTTTTAGCAATGAATTTCGTATTTTAATATTTTTATGGTTTTGGGATACTTGATTTTTAAAACTTTTTTGGATCCTTATAGGGTGTAGGACAAAAACATCTTCCCCATGGTGTGTGTCAAAATTATTGGAAATAGAATTTTTCGTAAGGGAAAATCAGTGATTTTCACCACTGTTCCGAGGCTAGGTCCCTCCTCTTGGGAATAGGGAGGATATCCTTTATTGAATGTGGGAAAAGTAAAATTTGTGGTGGTTGTTAGGCTAATGATCACACAAGAATACTTCACTAAACTTGTTGCATATTTCTTGTACATAATACAAGGGAGGAATTTTATTGGAGAGAGGTTAAGGGGAGATAATAATTTAGGGAGAGAGGGTTAAGGTAGTGAATAGGAACTTGTAAACTTCATTGACATTAACCAAAGTATGTCCACATCTAATAGGAAGAAAACAACCATGTAAGTAATAACAAAATTAACAAACCAAAGACACAAAGTTCAATTGATTTATTCCTAGAAGATACAAAGATATTTCTTGGTTATTCAAGATTACAATGCTTGTAAAGTTGAAAGTAGAAAGTAGAAGAACATAAACAAGAAAATAGAATAAAAATACTCTTTCTTATAATGGGATAGAAAACTTTATCGACCCCTTGGAATGGAGAAGCCATCCTAATATATAGATTTAAAATGATGTCTCTTCATCTCTCCACATGGTGAATTTTAATCTTCCCACCACCTGTGACCTTTCATATTCCCTTACGAATGAAATTAAGGCATTTTATTATTTGTGAAAGAGGAAATTTTACAATGCCAATTAAAATGTCCTTAAGTGTATTAGATCAAAAAACCAAAAAAGTGCATTCTTAATGAAGAATTAGAATATAGAGAGAGGAAGAAGAGAGATGTGGCAATCTGTAGAGGAGGAGGATTTGTTCATGAGGAGCCTATTTATGATAGACACTATGGAAATGCTCCAAAAATGAATTTATTTCATTCGACCTCTTTATTGTACCAAGACATGATGAGTAAAACCTCCTTTTTTGGTAGGATGAGAAAATACTCCAAAGTGTTGATCAAGTGATGTAACACCCCCATGAGATATGTACTATGTGAACCTAAGATAAATTCCTGCATAACACAGTCATGATGATCCCCTTTAGGATAACTAGCATTAATTGAACCATATGGTCTCTTGCATCCCAACATGCCTAATAAAATTCACCTCGATACTAAGTTTTAGGGGTCTACGAGGGATTCGTAATCTACTTGATCCATGACACAAATGTTAAACCTTGCAAAGATGATCCTACCAACTCTAAAAATACCATATGAGAAACTCTTCCCCTCTACATCCATATGGTTTTCAATGAACATCCTTATTTGTGGGTCTTCTAGATCCATTTTAGTCACCTCACTATCATCCACATTAGAATACTCGGTGTTCAAAGTAAAAATTGGCTCTGAACCTAAGTATTTGAAATCCATGGTGATGAAGGCCAGTGACATGAACTAGAGATGAATGAGTATGGACACATTGAACACAAACTCAACACTTACTATTTTTATTAGGTCATATTCCAGGATTTATATTTTTAGGAAGTTACAGGAATTGTCACTTTTTAGTATTTTTACTTGCAAGGAGTGACGATGATACTGAAAGTTTTTTCATTTTTAAAACCTACTATTTTTAGACTAAGAGGACATATAAAAACTTATTATCTTTATAAATTAGATGTCTTGGTGTCATAATGGAATGAAATCAATCTAAAAAATTTAGGTTTTTTCTTGGGATCCTCCACTCTAATTTTTAGAGGTTTTCAATTACCAAAATTCCATATATCTAAAAAGGCATGTGTAATGGTTGAAATTTTCATCTTGATATTAAAAAAATTTCATAGCATCAATGGGGATGAGCTTATACTCATTGCAAAGACATTATTTATAAGAGGTTGTTGTTAAAAACTTATGGAAATTAGATGAAGGGTTTTGGAGATATGAACAACTTTACATTTTTATGTATGAAGGTGTCTAGAAAATTTTCCAAAACATAACAACATGAAGATGAGTTTGGGAGGGAAAAATTCAAATTTTAAATGCATAAAAAATTACTAAGTTTTTTATTTAACCATTTCTCCCTCTCAAGCACTCTAACTCATATTAAACCCAAATAAGATTAACCAAGGTTAGTTGGGGGTTGGAGGTGGAGTTCCACCCTAGTAAGTAGGATAAAAATAAAGTGAGGGGACCAAGTAAACCAAATCTCATTTTTCGCTAGCTCATGATAAGTGGCAACATGTAGTTTCATGTGAGCAATATGAAAGGACTAAAAACAAGCTCTCAGGGGTTAAAACTAGGTTTTGCAAGTGACCAAAAGCTAGCTTCATGGAGGGGGAAATTTTTGTGTCCCAAATGTCCCATTGAATGTTGATACAAAGGACATGGGATATATAATGGTTGAAATTTTTCCATGGGTCAATCCATCATGAGGAGGGGGACCAAGGTTTATCAAAACACTTGTTTGCATCTTACCTAACATCCCAAGTTGTCACTTAAGTGAAGAAACACACTCATACATAAGGGAAGCACACTTTATTATCCCTTATACTCTCTTTAAATATATAAAAAGGAACACACATCCTTGAAAAATGTTCCAAGGGTCCATGCATTATGAGGAGGGGGCTAAATTTTGAGTTGCACATGCAGAGTGAGCCTAGGAGACAAGTTACAAGGTTTTAAGTGACGAAACATAACTCACCAATAGGGGGTGCAATTTTGTGTCCCCACTATCCACTTATACCAAGGTACAAGGGACAAATGATGGTAAAAAGTATTAGATTGTTCTACGAGGATCAATACGGAACCTTGTGCACATCGAATAGGCTACACTTCCAATGGTGACATGAAAGCTCCAAGTAATTAGCAATAGATCAAATCACAAAGGAAAATCAAGCATAAAAGAAATAAGGTATAACATTCTCATAGATAAAAAAATAATTGGTATATATAGGAGTGTTGTGTAACTCTTGTGCATGACACATGGACACGTGAAACCCTAACTAACCCTAGTGACATATGATATCACTAAGTGAATGATTAAGCATACGACGTGGAAAAGATGATGAGACAAGTCATATACACTAGAACCCCCCTTCATTGAAGCTAAGGTATAGGTCATGGAAATTCAGAACAGAAAGAGAACTCCCCTAAACAACTAATAAATATGTGTCAATGGGGCCCAAAAACTAAAGGCTTGATAAGGTACGCATGTACAAAAAATAATCTTTCTAGAAACGAATAAGACAAGAAGAAAAATGGGTCCCGAAAACTAGGCCTAATGAGGTACCCATGTACAATAAGCATCTCAAGTAATGGAGGAAACCCATAAGGGAAAAACATCCACTTACAAGAGATAGAAGAATCACCCAAAAAACAAAAGAAATATGCGTCAAATGGGTCCTAACAACTGAGGGCTGATAAGGAACCCATGTTAAAACTACAATATTTCAACAAGAAGAAGATGAGGAGGAGAAGAGAACTAGCCAACTCCTCCCGAAGATGATTTCTGATGAAATACCATGAAGTATGGAGGACCTAAAAGTGGGTAATTAGTGGTGGAAGTAGGAGAAACATGAAGTATCTCTGAAGGTGGATCAACATGTAAAAGAGACAATATATCAAGTGAAGCAGAGACATTCCTGTCAAGCTCCATGAGGTGAGAGTTCACAAATATAGATACATCATCAAGTGGGTTGATCTATCGTGGAAGAGAATCCTAAAAATGAGAGGGAGAAAATAAATCCCTAAGTATATGGGCAGAAGAAGTAGTGGACCTCACCCCAAGACGGGATCTCAAGTGAAGATACTTGGATTCAATGAAGGATTTGGTAAGTAAGCCTGCGACCTGATCTGAAGTATATAACTCTATGAGGTCTCCAAGAAGAGTGTTGATGATGTCATATTCTTCTTATAGAATGAAGAAGTTCCATCTGCATTGAACAATGTTTCTTCCCTTAGGAATAATATAAATGGTGTACTGAAATTCTTCCCACTCCACAAAGGAACACGAAGGCAGCAGTAGGAAGAAATTTGAAGGTGGTCCACAACTGAAGTGGGACATCTTTTTGGCAAGAATGTTCTCAAGAATATAAGGTAATGCCACTAAAATAGAACTATCAGAGTATGGGTATGGAACATTCACTGAAATAATTTCCATATGAAGTGAAGGCATGACAACCCCCACAATGGTAAAATGAGGATCCAAAAGAATAGGTTGATCAATAATGATATCCAAAATAGTGGAAGTGATTGATATCCTGGAAGGGGAACTCCCATTAAAGGAGATGAATGACTCCACCAAAGTGAAAATGTGTGAAGTCTCGGTAATACTAAATCCCTGTACTACAACATAACTAGGTTCTTTAAAAAGACATATAAGGTCTGGAAAATACTCGTCCCAAAAATGTTGCTCAAAAAATAAAAGAGCAATGTATGATAGGTATGAATCATCAACACAAGAAGTAGGAGGAGGAATGGAATAATCCTCACACACGAGCTGTGGAAAAAAGGTAGATGCAATGAAATTAAGTGGAATACCATGGAACTGTGAACATGTATGTATGGTATGTGAAGGATCTCCGATGGTGGGAAAGTCAGAAGAAGGTTCAACATTCTCTGAAGGGTTACCGAGAGAGGGATGGGATGTATCCTCATCAATACTCTCATCACCATAATTAGAATAATAAACCTTGTCATCAAAAATATGAACAAGTAAATCTATGTCAGAAGAACTATCATCACATGAAGTAGGTGTGGAAATAGTTATATCAGAAATGAAGCAACAAAGACAATCTATGAAGAGTATCCAAAAAAGGATTGAAGAATGTTCCAAACTATGTGAGGAAAATCGGTGTATTCCAAATGATGGTGAATATGCATGGAAATGTGCATAAAAAATGACCAAGAACCATGTCATAAGTGTTAAGCCAATCATTGAGATGATATAAATCATTGGGGGCAAGTACTTGTCCATACAAATATGGATAAAGATATTGTTGAATGTGAAAATGTTCCATGTTTGAATGCGACAATGCATAATTATCCCTACCAAACTGGAGTAGAGGAGGCTGAAGATGTTGCATGGTGATTTTGGTGGCCTTAAGCATATCATCTAAGTCTAATTCAAATAAATCATTGTCATGTTGTGGAGGATTGTATGAAGCTTGTGAAGAAGTGACACTAAAATCGAAAAAAATAGTAAGTGATGGAATGATCTCTAGGATATAATCAAAGGAATTTGAAGATGCCCGTGAAGGAGAAAACCAAATATCTAAAGCAACATGTGAGGCGGTTGAAAAATCAACTAAATATTCATGTGGAGGAGAGTTGTAGGGAACTCTGACAAGAGAAATACTAAATTCTAAAGGAGAATCAAGAGAAATATGTATGGGTGGCTCCACGTAAGAAGAAGTGTCAGTAAAATCACTTTCCTCCATGGATGTGGTCATCAGAAGATCAATAATCAAATGAATAAGGGTCAAAATATCCATGTAGGTTCTGAAATTCCAAGATTTGTGTACGGAATCAGTGAACTCTACTTGATGTTAAATTTTCTGCGGTATAGTAAGATAAATAAGTCCATACATCATGTCATTATTATTCAATGTAATCAACGGATTCAGGAACAATCCCAATAAGATGGGGTAAAAAGTCATGCATAACGCAATGATCAATTATCTCATTCTTCCATTGTAGCTAGTTTTCTGAATCTAGTTGGACCAAAAAATGATGAAAGTTAAAGTCCAAGATAAGAGAAGCCTCCTAAGAACACTAGTTTAACCCCCCTATTTGTGAAACTTTATAAATAGTGTGTAGGTTAGAATCAAGTGCATTCATGCAATGTGAAATGTTTGGCCACTCACCTTGTAATCATCGTAACAACGTGTGATTGGAGATCACAATGTGTTTCCACACACTTAACCTGAAGCGACACCATAACAAGCACAATAAAGGAAAAAATGGGAAGAGGACAAATTTAAGTGAGAAAAATCATCTAGAATGTAAGAAAGAAACAAGAGACACAACCACCCCAGAATAATATTATCACTACCCCTTATTTTGAAACTTTATAGTTTAGTGTGTTGGATACAATTAGGTGCAAATGTGTGTCATGAAATGGTTGGTCACTTGCCTTGTAATCAACATAACAACACACAAGAGTGGAGACCACAATCAAGTTTCATTTAACAATAATTAGGCACTGTAAACAAGCACAACGAGATAAAAAATAAGAGAAGGGGTGAAAGAAATTCCTAGTGTGAGAAAATATGTATCATGTCGCAGTAGAAACCCCCTTGTTGTAAGACATATCAGAATTATCTTCCAAAGTGTACGAAGCTACCAGATCCCTCATTTTTATTTTCTTGACATGATGTTAGCATACATATCCATAATGACCATCAACCATTCAAGTATAAACTATTGCAGACATCTTATCATGAAATTAGATATAACAAAAGAGCATAACAAATCAGATGATAACTAATATCAATTACACAAATAATTCACCATAATCAGACATGTCATTGATCATAATCCAACCTCCATAATCCATTATAATTAATTCTTACATGAAAGAATCTCATTACATCATTATTTCAAGGTGCTACAACATGTGCAAGCATCAAACCCTATATCATAACTACATAACGAAGACTCTCAGAAATCATACAAAATAATTTGTCATTCGTGATCCCCAAAAAAGGTGTATAATAGATATATATATATATATATATATATATATATATAGGGGTGGGTACTTTCCCTTCACCGCTCATTCACTCTCCTGATAATAGGCATGCCAAAAATAGACTATATGCATGATTTACAAGACAACTAATAATAGATCATGCTATAAATATGTCTTACTTTTATCCTATAAATAGCCTCCATGTATGTGCTCAATCTGAATGTTTATTATCCAAAAGTATCCCTTGTTTGGCCACTAATTCATCATGTTTTTTTCCTTTTCTTGGTCGGCATCCATCCTACTTTTCTATTTTTAGCCCATAACTGCAAAATTGGCCAATTCTTGGGTTTGGTCTACTTGGGCGCAAATCCCCTAGGCGCGAATTTGACTTATCCATGTGTGCACAGACACACCTTTCTTACGCACCACATTCCTCCACACACCTCCCAAACTTATTCATTTTATCTGTCCAACATTACCCCACACTAATTACATTATATTCCTCAGAAATGGAGTTTCTCAACTTATCTTTCCCAAAATAAAAAGAATAAAGAATTAAAATACAAAGAATAAGGAAGAAGAATAGAATATTCCTCAGTGCGTGTTGATTTCTTACTCCTCGATCGGCTGCAAAAATTCTGAGAACTCATTAGTAAGGGTGTTCTCCAACTCACCCCACTCTAATAAACACTAGGTGGTCATTTCTGGAATTAAACCTTTTTGCTCCACCATTTCCTCAGGGGTCATGTTTTTGCCCTTATGCTTCAACTCCCTTATTACTTCTACTAGCCCCAAGATCAACCCTTCCAAATGATCTGTCTTCTGCATGATGAGGGAACCTTTCTCCTTAAGACTATTTTCATATGTGCCCCTTTTTGTCTTTAGGGCATCCCTCTTCAATGCAATCTCAATTAGGAGATCCTCTTGCCCAAGCTTCCCTTCTTTCCTTGTAGCCTGTGCACTCACTAAATCCACCTCCTCTTGATTAGTGTATGAAAATGAAACCCCATTTCTGTGAAGAGCCAAAGGCTCAAATGTGTAGAGCACACAAATTAATCAATCATATTTAACCTTTAATTATCAAAAATGTTACAGATATAAAGAGCTAGTTATTCTAACTCTTATAAAAACAAACACTAATCTAGGATGGTTATTCTAACCACCTAGATTCTTTCATAACCACTAACCGTCCTAATATCTCTCACACCCTATATGAATTTTTTTCACAACTCAAAACATTAATTTATTTGTTCCACACACATAATACTATTTAATATGGAGCATTACAATATTCATGTTAGGACTAATTCCTAACATTCCCCCCCTTAGTCCTAACATGGCATGAGGAGCCTGTTAGTGCAAAATCACAACACCCCAAAAGTCTGCAACTCAATGGGTTGAGGCTCTCACTATGATTGCATAACATGGAGCTTCTCCCAAATTGTGGGACTTTGCGAATCAGGGAAAATCTCTGGATGAAGGCTGGCTCCTATTCCTCTGTTTAGATGCACACGTTCGTATTACAGAAGGTATATTCTAAATCCTACTCTAATCTGCCAAGGGGACAGGGTTAAGGATATGCAAGAAATAAAACCTAGACTAACAAGGGTGATGCACCAAAGGAATGATGAAACATCTACTTTGTAATAAACAAAAACCATAAAAACACAATACAACCACCACATAGATGACCAAACTGTGATGAGAGACCAGGTGGATGCAATGAATACAAAACGGGGTTGAAATCATCCACAAACTTATCTCATTGCTCCAAATTTGATATAGTGCATTACAGTAGCAAGGAGGCAAAAATTTCATTTACAATTTGAATGGGAGGTTTGAAACTCCACAAATTTTCCTATGAAACAGAGAATAAGGGAGGGCACAAAGCAAAACTATCCATCCTTAGAAGTTGCCCCTCCTTTACAATATATAGGAATAATCAGATAAAGGGGGAGAAGAAATCCATACTCTTGTTCAACTACCCCAAAAGAGAAATAAATTCCCCTGCAACAATGATGGGTCTTACAACAATACCCATGCCCCATTGTTGTTCCTTTCTGGGAAAGAAAAGAAGCCCATAATCCATTATGTGGGTAGGTGGGAGACTTGATAGCCTTGAAAATGGAATACCGAATCATTAATGGTGATAAGTGAGTAGTAGGTGTCAAGATATTTCAAAAATGTCCTCTCCCACTTGATTCTAAGATTCCAGTCAAAAGATATGACTGCCTAAAGGTGCTTCAAGATTGGAGTCTATTCACACAAGATCCATGTGGTAGCCCCGAGCATCTCAAGATTCTACCCCCTCCTATTGGCTCCTAAAATTATGCCGAACTAACACGTGGTGTCTTCCGCAGGCCTACTCTGTTTCCTTTATGTTATGCTTAAACCCCCCTTTTGGCGGAGACACTATTCCTAACCCAAAACACGTGGAGGGTTGGCGCTCATTTGAAGACCCTGCTTGGACTCTGCCCATGAATATGTGTTTTGTTGATGCATGGAGGCTTCCACTAGTTTTGTCTCAAGCTTAGACTCTTCAATGACCGGAGAGACATTCCTATGACCCTGACTACATGGAGGGTTGGCACTTATTTAGGGACCGCCTTTAGATTCGCCCATTGAGGGAGCATCGAAGAGAAACGTGGGGATTTTTGGTGGCCTTGTCTCATACTTAGCCGATTCAGGCCTCGAGTGAACACTGCCTACCTCATCCCTTTGGTGAGTAAAGGGGGCCCATTGTATATAATACCAAAAACCCCTTTCCGACTGGGACCCTTGTAGTTGGATCCTAAAATTGTGATGGTGGGACACTTGGCATCATCCACGGGCTGCCCCTTTGTTTCTTTTGTGTTTTGCTTAGTCCTTTCTATTTAGTGGAGTAATATGTCTAACCCTAGACACATGGAGGTATCACACTTTTTTGGGTCCTACCTTTTGGTTCTTACCTTTAAAGTTACACCGAGTTGATGCATGGCTCCTTTCGTCGGCCTTGGAATTATCAACAGCCGTCTCTACCCCCTTTCTAACTCTGACCATGTGGTGTTGTTCACGCTCGTCTAGGGACCCTATTTGGTCCTGGCCTTTGGAGGTGCACCATTGGATGAGTGGAGGATTTTGCTATTTCTCTCCCTGTTAAGACTTTCCAACAGCCGGTGTAAACTTTTTTGGACTCTGGCTACATGGCGGCTGGCGCTCATTTGGGGACCCTGCTTTAGATTATGCCCTTGGAATTACTCCAATGAGGCATGTGGCCCCCTTCCATAGTTATTTTTCACTGCATTGGGTTGGATCATTCTGGGCTTGATTTTGGGATTGAATGTGATCCCACACAACTGAGCTGACCCTTTTATTTCTTATGTGTTTTGTCGCATTCGACCAATTTTTCCTGGGGGTAAAATTGGGATAACAATTTGGCGACTCACGGGATCACCTGCCTACTAGGTGAACAGATAAGCTACCTTGCTGTATCCATTAGGCACAGATTCATGGATGGTAACCTGATACTAATCCTATTCTTTGAAACCTAAATTCAACGCTTGCACTTGGTGACCCTGAACCTTTCCCACTTTTTGCACTCTCAATTTTCATAAGAAAATCTTGAAGATGAGATTTCTAAGAGTAAATATTTTTCTTGCACTGGTGTCTTCACCTATTCCTGAAATGGACCACTATAAAATTCACTCGGAGGCACATCAAACTATACAATGATACAACCTTGGAGCAACAAAACATGTGCCTAAGAACTTAGGGAAGTGAAACCTAATCTAATAATAACAACAATGTACACAAGCACTTGGACGATTTGGAAATCCTAGACTAATATGTACAAGGGTGAGAATTCTCCTCCTAGTAGCAATGTTTGAGATAGATCCCATTGACTATAATATGTAATTCTTCACCATCCAGCTTAGCCAACTGAAAGGCATTGCTAATTTTGCATTCAGTGATCATGTAGAGTTGTTGTCATCCTCAAAATTCACCTCTTTTAAAGTCAAGTATAGAAAATTTTTAGTTAGTACCTTGGAGTATTGGATCACGTCAAGCCTGGAATTGTTTTAAGTTTTCCCATTCATGGAGAACAATTTTAAAGTTGGGCATAATGGTGAAATTTCTCCCCTTCTTTTTATTTTCTTCCCACAGTTGGGAATGACAAGTGTATCTTCCCCGTTATTTTTTTCCCCAGAATCCACGGGTAATACGTGGATATCTATGATTGGATGTGGTTTTTCCATGTTTCAAGCATCAGTGGAAGCCTCCATGCGTCCAAACGACACAATTCCAGGGGCAGGGTCCAAGGGATAGTCCTCAAATAAGCGCAGGTTTTCCGTGTGTCCCAGTTTCAAAATGAAGGTAAAATAAGCTCAAATCAGCTAAGTATGCAAGGTTCAGTGGATGGCGCCATGTGCCTCATTGGCATAGCTTCAAGAGTCAAATCCGGTGGTAGTTCTCAAACTTGTGCTAGTCCTCCATGTGTCCCAGGTCTAAAAAGAGAAACAGTTGATTGTTAAAATTGACTAAGTATGGGTGGGTTGGCGGAAGTCTCCACGTGCCTTAATGACACCATTTTAGAAGTGAAATCAAAGGGCCAATCTTCAAATGAGCTCCATCTCACCACGTGGTGAAATTAAATGGAGAAACAGAGTTGGCCATTGAAAATTCCAAGACCGGTGGAAGGAGACACGCGTCAGCTTGACATAATTTGAAGAGGCATTTCCAAAATGGAAACTCAAATGAGCGCCAAACCTCCATGTGTCTAGGGGTCAACATAGGTCAAGCAGGAAATAGACCCGAATTGGCTAAGTATAAAGGAACTGGTGGAGCTCTCCACATGTCAGCTTGGCATAACTTCAAAGGTAAAAAATGCAAAAGGCATCCGCAGGCCCACTCCAATCAATTCCTTTCACGTGGGTGGCCCAAATTTAAAATTGTAAAAGCAAATTGAATGGCCCATGTTTTAACTAGTGAAATAATGAAATAGCCGTATATTTAGAAACCTATTTTTTCTGACATTAACATTTCTTTTCAAATCAATAATTCAAAAGGCGTGGATGATTGGAATAATTTGTAACTGTTTCTTGCTTGCTCGAGGAAGTTGTAGCCATCTCTTGTGAGCTATATCATGAGTTTCAAAGACATTGTACAGGTTGGAATTTTGATATTCTGAAACTGTAATTTCAAATTGGAAGAAATCAATACAAAGATTCTCCCCTTTTTCCTTTGTTTTCTCTTTCCTTCTTGCTTTGATCTGTGAATCATTTATTCCTAGCATGCTTAGAAACTTCGTGTTCTAGTTGATACAATCTCAAGAACTTTGAGTCTGTGGTTTGTGCTCGTTATAAATGTGAATGATTCTATTCTATATCTCATTTAATCAATACATATAAGGGTTTTCTTTGCCATCTCTTTTCCCTAAAATTATTGTCATCTTTTGCCTCCCTCCTCTCTTCAAGTCTTCTATCCTCATGTATTACTAACTTTCTAGGCATAAAACACATTTCAAGATATTAGGAAACCACCATTGAATGAAATATTGTGTATTTGTAGATAGGTTTTGCCCCTTTTTTCAATAAGGGAACCTCTCTTATTAAAGAGGAGGGAATTTCTTGTCCCCTGATGGTGGTTTCATTCTAAGTGCAAATCTGAAACCCAACAGTTTTGGGCGATTCCGCTGGGGAATTTGTTCAAAAAAATTCCTTTCTTACAAGAAAAACTAATTTTATCATTTCTTTTATCTGACAATTCTAAGATATAATCATGGTAGAAGGGCTATTGGAATTGAAGATCCCCAATTTCAACTCTTGGATCAACAAGGTTATCAAATTCCTTAAACAAGAATAAATAGAAGATCTCGTTCCACAAGCACACCTCCTGTTGAAGATATATCTTTTGGTAGTAGCATTCCTTAGGCACAACTTATCCCTAATCTTCATGCCCTAATTCTTGTTGGTGTCTCAGTTCCATTTCAAGAAATCTTTCCAAGAATGGTAACACCTCGGCCTTGGGGACAAATAGTTGGGCCTCTAGCTCTTCCTCAACCATTGCATGAGTTACCTAGGGGTAACAGGAAGAATTTTCTCAAATTTAGAGGTGATGGAAAATCACACCCTGATGAACACATTACAGCCTTCATTGTTGCATGTGGTGTCCTTAGAGTTGAACATGAGGATGTCTCTGTGAGGTTGTTTGTGGAAACCTTGCAAGACAATGTTGTAGATTTGTTTTACCATCTACCTGCTGGGACCATCATTGATTGGACTACTATGAGGATTGAATTTGAGCAGCATTTCAAACCTACTAAAGATGTGCATTCTTTGCTAGCTCATATTTCTCAAATCAAGGAGTCACATGAGCCTATGAGAGAATTTGTGGCCAAGTTCAACTAGTTGGTTAACAAGACTCCACTAGATACTAGGCCTGTTAATCAGATTCAGAAGTGTTTCTTCTTGAATTCTCAATTATCGCAAGTAAGCTATGCCCCGAGGAGAGAAAATCTTGCAACTCTCGATGTTGATCAAATATTGGATGTTAGTGTGGAAGATGACTTGATCATGTCTGGAAAGCTGAAAAGGAATTTTTTCAAATCCAAAGCATCTTCTTCTTCCCCTTCTCGTGGAGGTAATGTGGATCAGTTGGTGTAAAATCTAGCTAATGATCTCATTGCCATAAAAAATAAATTGGCTCAACATGCTCCATATCAAGATATTACAAGGAATAACTTTCAGCCTAAGAACCACTTTCCCTCTTCTCAAACCAGGTTGGCCATTGAAGGTCCGCTCCTCAAGGTGCCTATTAATTCTACTTGTGAGGTTCTTGAGCCTGATGATGAGGAAGAATATGGGCTCTATGATGAACAAGAAGAGGAAGCTGATGAAGAACTGGAGGATCCTGGTGGTTCTCAAGTTCATTTCCTCACCACTAAGGGGTGTGGCTGATGAAGATGACTATGATGATGTAGTGGCTGAGATGAACAGTGAGTCGTATGTTGTTATGGCCCAGGAGCATACCTACAAAAAGGAAAAAGTGGTGCAACCTAAAAAAAGATCCAATGAGTACCCCATCACCATCCCGATGATTGTAAGAAGAGGAGCTCCTATTCCTAATACTTCCACCCAAAAGGTAAGCTCTACTAGTCCTTCTTCCTCTACTTTTGCTTCTGAGAATTCTTGTCCAACAAATGATAAAGCTGATAGATGAAAATCTCTTCCTACTCCTATTATTTATTCCCCATCCACATCTAGATCTTTTGACATTATAGACCATCTTAAAAAGACCAAGATTCAGATTTATGAGGCAGAGTTCTATCAAACCCATCCTAAAGCCTTTGCCAAAATGGTTAACTTTGTAAATTCTAAATTTAAAACCCCATCCCATTATTCTAAATGCCTTTTTCCCACTCCTTCTTCTCTGCCTCAACCCAGTCGTGTGGCTGTAGTTACTTCACCCAATGAGAAGATCAAACCCTTCTATGTGACTCTCCTCATAGCTGGCCACAAGCTTAGCAATTGTGTCATTGATTCTGGTGCATCTGATAATGTAATGCCTGCAAAAGTGGCTCATACTTTGGGTATAACTCTAACCCACACTTGTGGTTCTTGTTATTCCAAGGAAAGTAGAGAAGTGCCTTTGGTTGGGAGAATCAAGGATGCACAAGTAGATTTTGTTGCTTTACCAGAGAAGAAGGTCTTAGCTACCATCTTGGTTGTTAATATCCCTCCTTCCTATGGCATGTTGCTAAGTAGGAACTTTTTCAAAGATGTTAGAGGTGAGATCCAAATGGATTGGTCACATGCCTTGATCCCAAGTCAATGGGAAGATGAAGAAGTTGCTTCCTGAGAAACAAGCAAATTATATTGTGCAAAAGATAGATGATCCTAAAGCACAAATATTATATGAAGACATTAGGCATGGGAACTACATGATCATGTCACAAGAGGAAACAAGTCTACCAAAGGAAGTGTTGCTTGATCCTAATGGTGTGTGGACTTTGGCGTTTGATGGAAGTTGTTCTTCATCTAGTTCTGGAGCTGGTGTAGTGTCATTTCTCTTGGGGGTAATGTCCATCCTTTCTCCTTCAAATTTAACTTTTAAAATACCAACAATATTGCCGAGTATGAGGCGCTTATTCTTGGGTTGATCAAGGCGAAGGAAATGGGAGTGAAGAACCTTCTTGCTCATGGAGATGCGTAGTTAATTGTAAATAAAGTTAGAGACCTTTATCAGGTAAATAACAGAAGGTTGAAACACTATAGGAATCTGTTATGGGATTCCATTGAATTCCTTGATGATTTTTCCATTAAAGCTATGCCAAGGGAAAGGAACACTAGGACTGAATCTCTAGTTGTTTCGGGGTCCTTGTTGATTCCTCATCCTGATTTTCCTCAGGAGAAATTCACCATTGAGCTAATCCATAGACCCATTGTCCCTAAAAAGGTAAATAATTGGCAAGTTTTTAATGATGACCAGCATTTGCCTTATTTCTTAGAGCTCAGAGACAAATTTTATCAGTTGTACTTTGAAGGAAGTGACAATCTACCTAGAGAGTGTGTGTCATCAAATGAAGAGGGTGTCAAAGAAGAGATGGATCAAGATGGATGCATCAAACTAAAATACAAAAAAAATCCTAAAAGGCTAGTGAGTTTGGAGGATCTTTTTGATAAACATGATAGATATATGAAGTCTAAAGTTTTCCAAGGATCTCGAAAATTTGCTGATACTGAGAAAGTGAATATTGGGAGTCTTGATGATCCCAAAATGGTCAACATTGGAAAATGCTGCACTCAAGAAGAGAAAAATAAGGTGATGAATCTATTGAAGAGGTATGTTGATGTTCTGGCTTACTCTTATGATGATCTTAAGGATTTTTAGCCTAAATAAATGTGACATTTCATTCCTCTTAAGCCTGAGATCAAACCCTTCAAATAGAAGCCAAGGAAATATAATCCAAAGATAACTGATACAATTTTCTAAGAAATACAAAAGCTTCTAAAGGCTAGGATCATCTTCCCCATCCACCATTCAACATGGATTGCTAATATAGTGCCTATCAGGAAGAAGAATTTTGAGATTCGTATCTATGTGGACTTCAAAAATCTAAATCAGGGATCTTTGAAGGACAACTACCCTCTCTCCATGATGGACCAAGTATTGCAAGCTGTCACAGGCTCGAAAATGTTATCTATGTTAGATGGATTCTTGAGGTACAATCAAGTAGAGGTAAATATTGCAGACCAACATAAGATTGAATTTACTACCCCATGGGGCACCTTTGCATACAAGAGGATGCCATTTTGTCTCATCAATATTGGTGCTACTTTCCAGAGGGCCATGGATTTGGATTTTGGTAGTCTGAAAGGGAAATGCATTTTTGTGTATTTGGATGACTTGACAGTGTTTTCTAAAGCAAGAAAAGATCACTTCCAACACCTTGAAACAGTATTGCAGAAGTGTAGAGAGCATGGAATTTCTTTAAAACCTAATAAGTATATGTTTTGTGTCACTGAAGGAAATTTGTTGGGACACATTGTTTCAAAGGAAGGAATTAAGATTTATCCAAAGAGGGTTTAGGCCATCCAACAAATTCATCTTCCATCAAGTAAGAAAGGTATCCATCCTTTCTTTGGTAAGATTAATTTCCTAAGGAGATTCATCCTAATTTTACAGAAATTACTATGAACATTGCTCACATGATGCAAGGGAAACCAGATTTTGGTTGGTCCTCCGAAGGGAAGAAATAATTTGAGGACATTAAACAAGATATTGAAAATACTCCAATCTTGGTGTGCCCTGACTTTAGTAAAGATTTCATTATCCATTATTATGCTACTGAAAATACCCTAGCTGTTGTGTTAGCCCAGAAGAATGCTGAAGATCATGAGCTCCCAATGACATTCATGATTTATGTCTTGAAAATTCATGAGATGAAGTACACCATGATGGAGAAACATGCTTTTGTAGTTTTCAAATTTGTCAAGAAGTTTACGTTTTACATCCTTAATTCTCATTATGTGGTGTTGGTGCATGATACAACAATCAAATCCATTCTTACTGAACAAGAATTTGGAACCAAGAGAGGTAATTGGGTAGCAAAGGTGAAAGAGTATGATCTTGATATCAGGCCAAAAAATTTGGTTCAGAGTAAAGGCCTGTGTGAACTCATTGTTGAGGGAGCTGCCAAGGAGTTTTCCAAAGATGGAGTTGATGTCCCTGTTGTTTTGTTCCTCAACTCATTAGATGTATGGTATGTTGACATTGCTCACTTTCTGACCTATGGAGAGTTTCCATCTCACTTGAGTGCCAAAGATAAGAGAGCCATCAAACTAAGGTTTGCATAATATGTGTTATAGGAGAATTCTTTGTTCAAATGAGGCTTAGATGGAAGGTTTTTGAAGTGTGTAGACAAGGAGCAGAAAAAGAAGTTGTTCTCTGATTTTCATGACTAGGATTGTGGAGGTCATTTCTCCTCTACTATAACAGCTCATAAAATACTTCATGCTGGTCATTATTGGCTCACTATGTTCAGAGAAGCATCAAAATGGGTTGGTAAATGTGAAGCATGCCAAACATTTGTTGGAAGACCTAAGTTGGTTGTTTTGCCACTAAAGCCAGTAGTGATTGATGAGCCCTTTCAACTGTGGGGATTGGATTTCATTAGAACTCGTAACCCACCTTCCAGTGCTAGACATACCCATGTGTTGAATGCCACATATTACTTCAACAAGTGGGTGGAAGCCATCCCAGTCAAGAGCACTACTTCTGAGGTAGTTTGTAACTTCATTAAAGAGAACATATTGATCAGGTTTGGGACCCTAAACAAAATTGTGACTGACAATGCTTCTATATTTTCTTCTGTTGAGATGATAGACTTCTACTATGGGTATGGGATCTCAATTTCTCATTCTTCAGATTACTACCCCCAAGGGAATGGATAGGTAGAATCAACAAACAAGAACTTGGTTAGCATAGTTAGAAAGCTTGTAAATGATTCTCAGAGGAATTGGCATAAGAAGCTATATGATGAACTTTGGGCTAATATAATTACACCTAAGAGAGCAATTAGAATGTCTCCTTTCCAAGTGGTTTATGGTGTGGAATCTCAACTTCCAGTCATGGTGGAATTTCCAACCTTGCATCTGATGAAAACCATTGAAATTCAAGTTTCAATATCTCTTTGGACAAGAGAATTTTGTACCTTTAGAAGATTGATGAGGACAGGTTGCAAGTGGTTGAAAGGATATCAGCTCATCATTTGAAAGTGAGGGATTTGTTTGATAAGAAAGCCAAACCAAGATTTTTCCAAGTGAGAGACATTGTGCTGCTTAGGGACAAAAGACATGAGCCACAAGGAAGTCATGGTAATTTTGATTCTCTTTGGCTTGGTCCTTTTAGAATTACACATTTTTCTAGAGAGAACTATTTTTATTTGGATTACATGGATGGTTCTCCTCTCCCACTTCCTTACAATGGAAAGTATCTAAAGTTGTTCAAGTCCTAGGTGACTAGGTGGTCCTTCTGTATATTTTGTACAATGTTTTGGTTTTGGGTCATTCCTTTGTGTTTCGTTTTTTGTTCTTCCCTTTTGGTTTGGTTTGTTTCTTTTTCCCATCTTGTGTTGCATTGTATTGGTTTTGTTTTTGACTCCTTTTCCTAATGGCTAAGACACTGGTCCTCTTTCCTAGAGTTATTTGTAGTTCTTGATCTTGCCTTGTGTCTTTTTTCCAAGCCAAGTCATCCCTCAAAAGAGCCTACTATTGTCATCCTCAAAATTCCCCTCTTTTGAAGTCAAGTTTCAAAAATTTTGAGTCTGTACCTTGGAGTATTGGATCACGTCGAGCTTGGCATTGTTTGCAATTTTCCCATTCATGGAGAACAATTTGAAAGTCGGGTGTAATGGTGAAGTTTCTTCCCTTATTTTTATTTTCTTCCCACAATCAAGAATGACAGGCATATCTTCCCCGTTATATTTTACCCCAAAATCCATAGGTAATACATGGATATCTCTAATTGGATGTAGTTTGGCCATGTTTCAAGAGTCAGCGGAAGCCTCCATGCGTCCAAATGGCACAACTCCAGGGGCAGGGTCTAAGGGACATTCCTCAAATAAGTACAGGCTTTCCGTGTGTCCTAGGTTCAAAATGAAGGTAAAATAAGATCAAATCGGCTAAGTATGGAAGGTTCAGTAGACAATGCAACATGCCTCATCAGTGTAACTTCAAGAGTCAAAGCTGGGGATAGTTCTCAAACTTGTGCTAGTACTCCATGTGTCCCAAGTCCAAAAAGAGAAAGATTCGATCATTAAAATTGACTAAGTATGGGTGGGTTGGTGGAAGTCTCCACATGCCTTAACGACACCATTTTGGAAGTGAAATCAAAGGGTCAATCTTCAAATGAGTGCCAGCTTGCCATGTGGTGAAATTCAATGGAGAGACAGAGTTGGCCGTTGAAAAGTCTAAGACCAGCGGAAGGAGACACATGTCATCTCAACACAATTTTAAGAGGCATTTCCAAAACAGAAACTCAAATGAACGCCAGCCCTCTATGTGTATAGGGGTCAACATAGGTCAAGCAGGAAATAGACCCGAATCAGCTAAGTATAAAGGAACTGGAAGAGCTCTCCACATGTCATCCTGGCACAACTTCAAAGACAAAAAATGTAAAAGGAATTTGTAGGCCCGTTCTAATCAATTCCTTTCACATTAGCAACCCAAATTTAAAGTTTTAGAAGTAAATCGAATGACCCATGTTTTAACTGGAAAAATAATGAAATGTTCATATATTTAAAAACCTATTTTTTCTGCCATTAACGTTTCTTTGCAAATCAAGAATTTGAAAGGGTGTGGATGATTAGAATAAGTTGTAACTATTTTTTTCTTTCTCAAGGAAGTTTTAACCGTCTCTTGCGAGCTATATCATGAGCTTTCAAAGCCATTGTACAGGTTGGAATTTTGATATTCTGAAACTATAATTTCGAATTGGAAGAAATCAATACAAAGGTTCTCCCCTTTTTCCTTTGTTTTCTCTTTCCTTCTTACTCTGATCTGTGAATCATTTAATCCTTGCATGCTTAGAAACTTTATGTTCTAGTTGATAAAATCTCAAGAACTTTGAGTCTGTGGATTGTGCTCATTATAATCGTGAATGATTCTATTATATATCTCATTTGCTCATTACATATAAGGGTTTTATCTGCCATCTCTTTTCCCTAAAATTATTGTCATCTTCTGCCTCCTTCCTCTCTTTAAGTCTTCTATCCTCATGTATTGATAACTTTCTAGGAATAAAACACATTTCAAGATATTAGGAAACCACCATTGAATGAAACATTATGTATTTATACATATGTTTTTCCCTTGTTTTCAATAAGGGAACCTTTCCCATTAAAGGGGAGGAACTTGCTTGTCCCTTGACTATGGTTTCATTCCAAGTGCAAATCTGAAACCCAACAAAGGGCCACTCCAAATGGCATCAAACTTGGAATGTCTTCCTGTCTTTGCACGGTCCACATCCCATTTCAGTACCAAGTCTCCAAATTAGAATGTCCGAGCTGTAGCTTTCTTGTCAAATCTCTTCTTGATCAACACTTGATCCTTCTCCATGGTCTGCACTACATGTTCTCTTGCTTATTCAAAATCCATCAACTCTACATACTTGATCTCCGTAGGCTCAAACTGAGCTAGTTCCAATTTTTTCATGAGTTCTAATGTTGGCAGCTCAAGTGATATAGGAAGAAATTCTTCCTTCCTGTAAATAAGCTTGAATGGGGAGCTACCTATAGACCTCTTGGGTTTGATCCTATCTACCCAAAGATCTGTTTTGAGTTTTGTGTGCCAAGTTCTCTAATTCTATTCAAGATTCCTTCTGATGATTCTTACTAATTTCTTGTGTGTGGACTCTGCTTGGCCATTACCTTGAGGGTAATAGTTTGAAGAGGTGCTAAGGTATACATAATTCTTGACAGCCCATTTAGTGATCTTTGTGCTAAGGAATGCCAATGCATTGTCTGATATGATAGTAGAAGGGGCACCAAACCTTGTGACTATCCCTTCATAGAAATCCAAGATATTGGATTCATTTGCCTCCTTAAGTGCCAATGCTTCATTCCACTTGGTGAAATAGTTAGTCAATGTGAGTATCCACTTGTGGCCTTGAATTGAATTTGGGTTGATCACTCCAATGAATTCCAGTCCCCATTGCATGAATGGATGACTTACTAAAATTGGATGAAGAGACAGGTCTACTAACCTTTCCTTCCCTATGAAGAATGCACACTTCTTGCACTTCTTGATCTATGAGCAGTAATCATTGAACACCGTAGGACAATAATAGTTTGCCTTCATAATCCTGAGAGCTATTACTCATGCAGAAAAGTGGCCTCTTGCTTATCTTCCATGGAACTCATGTAATATCTGTTAGTGAAAAATCACAGCACCCCAAATGAGTTATGGGTCTACTTTTCTAAGGTAAAGTCATTTGGTGTGATTGCACATCATTGAGCTTTCCCAAATTGTGGGACCTTTGCAAATGGGGAAAGCTCTCCAGGGAAGGCTGGTTCCTCTTCCTAAACTACCTTCCACAAGCTATTCCAATGCAGGAAATATAATCTAACCTAATCTAACTTCCAAGGAGATAAGGAAAGGAAGAAAACAAGGAAAAATAGAGCCTACACTAAAACAGTGATACACCAAAGAAGGAAAGTGTTGATTATCTATCAAAACTACCATGGAACAAGAAGATGTGAGCAATGGAAAGGATGGACAAGTGCATCACAAACCAAAGATGGATTTCACATATAAAATGTTCCAAAACTCCATGAACATAGCTCTAAAACTCGAAATGAACATAAAAACATGCACAAATACCCTGTAATGAAGAAAGGTAAGGAAAACGAGCCAAGGATGGGCAAATGCATCACAAAAACATGTTTTTTATTGCTCAAAATTTACATAGTGCATCATTTCACGGGTAAGAGGAAAAAATTCCATTACAGAGTAGAAGAGGAGGTTCAAAATCCATTTTTGACCTTGGGGAAGAAAAGAAGGGAGAGGCAGAGAAGAAGGATGAACAACCTTTTACAAAATGAGCCAAAACTGGATTTTATCACTCGAATAGAATGAAGGAAATGAGAAAACGCGAGAAAATCGATTTTAAAACTCCAAAAACTGACAAGATTCATTAAAAAATCAAGGCTAACCTCATAAATCCATTTTTCGATTCATTCGGCCATGTTGGAGAAGAAACGGATGCCATACTTCATCAATTTTGGTGGTTGGGGGTCGGTTCTACATTTTTTCCTGTGCTAGAGACATTTCTTCAATTTTCTCCCATAAATCTCCATCAAAATTTAAAATTTAAGGGTCCATGGTGTAGAGGATTTCAACATATTTTCATTGATACCAAAAATTTGAAAATCCAAGCTCTGGATCGAAATATATGGCCTTTTGAAGATTTAGGGAAAAAATGGAAAAATTAGGGCAAAATTCGGGTATGCAGGCCAAAATTTGGCCTTTTTCCCCTTTTCATGAAATTAGAAAAAAATTCAAAAATCCTCCATGGCCCCCCACTCCAATGACATGTGGTGCCCTCTGATTCACTGATGGGATTGCGGGCTCATTTCTTGCCTTCAACCTTTTTACCACTTTGGCAATAATTCCAAAATCCTATTGATGCCCCGATCCTCGCTACTAACATGGACACATGGCATCTTCTCATTTTTTGGTGGGGATGCACTTCCATTTTTTCCTTTCACACATTTTGACCAAACACCAAAAAATTTGAAGTCCCTTCGACGCCTGCCGCTCTGCCTTGACATGTGGCATCATTTCATTGGCTGCAGGCCTTAAGCAATTTTGTTTACTTTGTGGGCTCGCGAGAGCGCAAACGAATTTTTTGATTTTAGCCCAAAAAGAGCTAAGTTCTCAATTTCTTCCTCTGCTCTACCGGCTTGAGCATCTTTGGCACAAAAATCTCCCAAGCTCTGCGGGCCTGCCTTAGGAAAATTTCCCCTCCAAACTCCGCTGAGTCATAACTCAAAAAATACAAGGAGTTAGGAGGATTTTTTTACCTTTCTAGAAAGGGGAATAAAAATCCTATCTGATGAAGCCACTTCTAGAATATTTTGAGTGCTTGAAATGTGTAAAAATTGAATTTTAAGCACAAGGAAGGAAAGAATGAAGGCAAGTTAGCCAAAATAAGCAGGGGCTCATTTTGGATGACAATTTTGGCAACTCAGAGGGGTCATCTGCCTACTAGATGAATGATCAGTGGCCTTTTGAAGCATCCATTGGGCATGGAGTCAAGATTGATAAAAAAATCTGATCTGAACTCTGAAATTCTGACCTTTGAGTCACTTGGAAACCCACTAAAACTTGAAATTGATCTCCACCAAAAGCCACTAAATGCACTGTGCAAGAGCAACCAAAACAACACCAAACAACTATGTACAAAATTGGAAATCATACATACCCCAAGTGGGATATGCAGAGTGTGCACAAGTACTTCTTATGCTAAAAGTAAACCTACCTACTCTACTCTAACCAAGAGCAAAGGGAGCTCAAACAAAGCCTGCAACTGGCAGGGATAAATAGCTTCCCTTCCTAAAAAATGGCAGCCATATAGCTAATTTGGAACTGAACATGGCTGGTTGGATGAGTGGAAAATCAACAAGAAGCTAGTCTTCTACCCAAATTAGTAAGCTGTCAACTGAAAAAAAATTATATACCTCTTTTAGTTGCTTTGCATTTGGATTGAAAAGGTATGGCATCTGATCCTTGGTGCTTTACATATCATCCTCATGCTTATAGGCAAGCATGACTGGTTGTGGCTTCTTCTTTGGCTCCAATGAAGCCAAATACATGATTGGGAAAGGTTTGATCCGTTTGATATGACCATTTCTCTTAAATTCAACTCCAAAAATGGAGTCTTCTTGTGGACCTTCTTGGGTGGATGGTGTGGAAGAAGTGGTGAAACTCTTCTACTCTTTCCCTTCTTCCTCCAATGACGAACATAGAAGATTTAAATCTCCCAATCTTGATTCCAAAGAGCTACTATAAAATGCAAGCTTCTACAAATGAATGCTCTCCTTCATGGCAAAAATTTCTTGTGTTTGGAAGATGGATGATGAAGGATAAAACAATGTGATTTCAACTGGTTCCTCTTCATCAAAACAATCCTCCAAATCTGATAGATAAACTACCTCCTTATTGTCCTACTGCAAATCCTCAACCTCTTCCATGGTATTCATTTGATCTACAACTTGATCGCCATGGTTATCTTCATTCTCAAAGATGAATTTTGAAAGATCAAACTCTTCTTCAACGTTGGAGCTTGAAGAGAATGAAGTAGAAGGAAGAACTGAAGGTTCTTCTATATCCTGCTCCTCACTTGGAGCCTCTAAAACTATATGGTCCTCCTCCATCATGGGTTCATTAACCAAAACAGACCCTTCGAATGAAAGCAAGGAATATTCAATTATGCTTTCTTCATTGAGTGGCTTCAACTATGATTTTATCTCTCTCATCTACTCCTCTTCAATGGGACTTAGAGCTGATTGTTTTTCCTCTTCCATGACTGATTGTGCAACTTTTATTGGATCAACATTTCCTTCAAGTAGAGTGCCAACATGGACACTACATTATGAGAAAATTGATGACTAATCTTCTTGCTTCTCTACTGCTATAAAATCAGCCTTGGCCACCACTTGTTCTTCAATCTTTACCTCCCATGTAGGATTAACTAGCAAGGGGGTCTTTGTAAACCCAAATTTGGCAGCCCAACTCTTCATATTGTCTATCATTTCTTTTCTGTTGGGCTCCTCTTCTTGTTGTTCTCCTTGAATGGATTCTTGATTCTCTTCCCAACATGGGCTTGGGAAAGCAAGAGGAGTGCTAGGTTGGGATTTAACTAGCTTTGCAATTGTTTGTGGTGGGGAGGGAGGTGGAACTTCTTGTTTGTTTGGAGGGGATGACTACTTGGAAGGGAAAAGGATAGAAGAATTGAGATGAGGTGGAAGACTAGGGGATGGAGAAATGAAATCAACACTTGGGGTAGCATTCAATGGGAAGCTTGGAAATTGAAGCCCAAATTGAGATGGTGCTGCTTGAGGAGTAGAGAGAAAATTACCAGATAATGGTGTAGGATTTACACATTGACAAGGCTACTTGGCACCAAAGTTATAGGCCTCTATCTCCACTGTCCATTGTGCAAGTTGGGGCAGCATCCCAATCATGAAGTCCAACTTCTCTTGAGGGTTGTAGTGTCTTGGAAAAGGGCCAACCCATGGACAAGGTGCCCTGCAACCAATTCTGAAAGCCTCCATTTGAGTTGTTGCTCTTGATTGCACCATGTCAATCTCCATTTTTTGGATCTTCTCCAACAACTCAGCATTTTCCATTTGAATTCTACCATTACATGCGTACCCTTGCTCTAATTATTTTTCATAACCAAACTAATTTTTGGTATTGCTCATATGGGTAAGCATGATGATTTTGAATTTTTTCAAAATGCTGATTTGGAGGAGTTGTAAAACACATTGGCGGTGGAATGTACTGTTGCTGCTGTGAATGTGAATTCCATGATGGAAACGAAGTCATGATTGCACAAATTCATGGAATGGAAAAGAGTGAAAGGGATGAAAACAAGAGTGAATGGAAATGGATGGAAAATAGGTTTGTAACTTAGAGAATGAGTTATTTACCAGATGGATTCACCAGATGTGCAAATTAAAGCTTCTAATAAGCTAAAAATTGCAACAAGTGCACATCAATCTTGTTGCAATGAAGTGGAGACCTCTAAGATCCCACCGGGTGTGCCAAAACTGTTAGTGCAAAATCAAAACACCCCCAAATGAGTTATGGGTTTGCTTTTCTAAGGTAAAGTCATTTGGTGTGATTGCACAACATTGAGCTTTCCCAAAGTGTGCGACCTTTGCAAATGGGGAAATATCTCTAGGGAAGGTTGGTTCGTCTTCCTAAACTACCTACCACAACCTATTCTAGTGTAGGCAAGCTAATCTAACCTAATCTAACTTCCAAGGAGATAAGGAGAGGAAGAAAACAAGGAAAAATAGAGCCTACACTAAAATGGTGATACACCAGAGAAGGAAAGTGTTGATTATCTATAAAAACTGCAATGGAACAAGAAAAGGTGAGCAATGGAAAGGATGGACAAGTGCATCACAAACCAAAGATGGATTTCACACAAAAATGTTCCAAAAACTCCATGAACACAACTCCAAAACCTGCAATGAACATCCAAACATGCACAAATACCCTGTAATGAAGAGAGGTAAGGAAAACAACAAGGAAAACGAGCCAAGGATGGACAAATGCATCACAAAAACATGTTTTTTATTGCTCAGAATTTACACAGTGCATCATTTCATGGGTAAGAGGAAAAAATGCCATTACAGAGCAAGGGAAGAGGTTTAAAATTCATTTTTGACCCTAAGGAAGAAAAGAAGGGAGAGGCAGAGAAGAAGGATGAACAACCTTTTACAAAATGAGCCAAAACTGGCTTTTATTGCTCGAACAGAATGAAGGAAATGAGAAAACATGGGAAAATCAATTTTAAAACTCCAACCACTGACAAGATTCATTAAACTAGCAAGGGTGCCCTCAAAAATCCATTTTTTGATGCATTTCGGCCATGGTGGAGAAGAATCGGATGCCATACTTCATCAATTTTGGTGGTTGGGGGTCAGTTCTACATTTTTTCCCATTCCAGAGACATTTATTCAATTTTCTCCCACAAATATCCATCAAAATTTAAAATTTAAGGGTCCATCGTGTAGATTATTTCAACAGCTTTCCATTAATACCAAAAATATGAAAATTCAAGCTCTAGATCAAAAGATATGGCCTTCTGAAGATTTAGGAAAAAAAATGGCAAAATTAGGGTTTGCGGGCCAAAATTTGACCTTTTTCCCCTTTTCACGAAATTGGAAAATTTTCCAAAAATCCTCTGTGGCCCTACCACTCTGATGACACGTGGAACCCTCTGATTTGCTGATGGGATCGCGGGCTCATTTCTTGCCTTCAACATTTTTACCACTTTGGCAATAATTCCAAAATCCTCCTGACGCCCCAATCCCCGCTGCTAACTTAGACACATGGAACCTTTTGATTTTTCAGAAGGGATGTACTTCCATTTTTTACTTTGACACATTTTGACCAATTGCCCAAAAACTTGAAGTCCCTCTGACACCCACCGCTTTGCCTTGACATGTGGCATCATTTCATTGGTTGTGGGCCTTAAGCAATTTCGTTTACTTTGTGGGCTCGTGGGAGCACAAATGAATTTTGCACTTTTAGCCCAAAAAGTGCTAAGTTCTCAATTTCTTCCTCCACTCTTCCGGCCCAAGCCGCTTTGACACAAAAATCTCCCAAGCTTTGTGGGCCCACCTTAGGAAAATTTCCCCTCTAAACTCCGTTGAGCCATAAATCAAAAAATACGAGTTAGGAGGACTTCTTTACCTTTCTGGAAAGGGGAAGAAAAATCCTATCTGATGAAGCCATTTCCAGAATATTATGAGTGCTTGCAATGTGAAAAAATTTAAGTTGAAGCACAAGGAAGGAAAGAATGAAGGCAAGTTAGCCAAAATAAGCAGGGGCTCATTTTGGATAACAATATCTTCTCAACTTGGACTGTCCCAATGCACCTTAATAGGAAACCATTGATGTCTCTCTTGAACAAAACCCCGTCAAAAAGCACATACAGAATGGCTTATAATCTAAAGTACCTTCTCTTTTATTTTCTCATTTCCAGAGGGCACGAAACTGTTTTGAGGTAATACACCGAGCCTTGAGTCCAACATGGAATGGGATCATCATTAGCTAGCTTCTCTAGCTCATTATGTAGTAGTAGGACATCCTCTTCTTTATCCATTGACTTAGTTTGTTGTTTGGAAGTGAGATGCTCACACAGAAATTTGCCATGGACCAGATTGGTCACTTTGATTTCAATATCATATTCCATTACCCGAGTGATCCAGCCTGATCTCTTCTCATTCAATTCCTTCTTCAGAAGAAATTCCTTGACACCAACATGAGACACTAGTAGTTGAATCTTGTTGTTTGAGACTAGGTGTCTGAACTTCTTAAAACTCCTAATAATAGAAAGAACATGTTTCTCAATAAAAGAGTACCTTACTTCATAATCTTTCAGGCTTTGGCTTAAGAATGTTATGGGTTGTTCTAAACCTTCTCTATTAGGCTGAACCAAGGTAGATGACATTGTGTCTGACCCTCCAAAGGCATACATCATGAAATCCTTTGAATATTATGGGTTAATAAGAGTTGGGGTTTGTCATATTGCATGTTTAATAGCCTCAAAAATATATTTTCCTTCTACTTTCCATTTGAATGCAAGACTCTTCTTCAGCATCATCGTTAAAGGCTTCACAAGAGTGGAAAAATCAGGCACAAATCTGTAGACAAATTTTATTCTTCCCAAGAAGCTTTAGAGATATTTGTTGTGATGTGGTAGTGGAATTGTTCTAATGGCTTCAACTCTTTCAGGGTTAATTGTTAACCCCTCTCTTGAGAAAATGTGGCCCAACAACTTTCCCTCGTGTGCCAAAAACACACATTTCTTTGGATTCAATGACACTCCAAACCTTCTACACATTTGAAATACTTGCCAGAGGAGAAAGAGGTGGTCTGTTGTATTCTTTGAGAAGACTGTCATATCATCTAGATATACCAGCACCATCTTTTTGATTAAGCCTTTGAATGTCATATCCATAGCTCGCTGAAACGTTGCTCCAAAATTTGACAATCCAAATGACATCTTCTTGTAAGCGTATGTGCCCCATTTTGTGGTGAAGGCTATCTTGAATTGATCTTCTTCTTTCACCATTATCTGATTATAGCCTAAGTATCCATCTAGCAATGAAAACCTTTCGGAGCCAGCTACAACCTCCAAGATCTGCTCCATTGATGGAAGTGGATAATGATCCTTGAGTGATACTCTATTTAGGTCATGGAATTCCACACACAATCTGATTTCTCTATTTCTTTTCCTCACTGGCACCAAGTTTGTAACCCAACTTAAATGTTTGATAGGGAAGATGATGCTAGCTTCAATCAGCTTGTTCAAATATTTCCTCATGAAAGTTTCAGTGTGAGGATTTACCATCCTTTGCTTCTGTATGATAGGTTTAAATCCTAAATCCAGCTCAATAGTGTGTTGTGCCAACTTTGGGTTGAAAACTCTTAAATCGTTATAAGTCCATGCAAAGACATTTGTGAATTCTTGACAAAGTTAAACGAATTTATATTTTTCCTATTGGGTACTTACCTTTCCAATTTGCAATGTCTTACCTTCATCTATTGAAATAGGCTCCGAATCTTCACCCTTTACCTGAATATTTTCCATCTCCTTCCGGAATTGATCATTTGGGTTAAAGATTGATTCCAAAGTTACAAGACCTTTTGATAATTTGTTAGTTCTTAGCTACACCACTTGGTCACCATATCATTGTTCCAACTTGTCTTGGTTTCTGGCAGAGAACTTAGCTTCTTCTTGTAAAAAATTGACAAATTGTTTATCATTCTCGAAGACTTGCCAACTTGTGTTGTTTTCTAGAACAACTGGTCTTACAACCACTTTAATGTGGGGCTGAGATTCCTCACTCTTGATACTTTCTGTAACATCGAATGCCACCCTGATTGCTACCAATTTGTTTGCTGCTTCATTCTTCTTCCTTGAGATGGAATTTATGCTAAAAGCCTCAAAATCTTCAATGAGATCCCATACCCACTTCTTGTAGTTTTTTAATACACCATTCTTGGTAGCATTTTATCCTCTGACTTGGTTCACAATTAACTCGCTATCTCCAAAGACTTGAAAATTCTTAATACTTTTATTTCTTTCCCAATGCAATCCGTGAACTAAGGCTTCATACTCAGTTGTGTTGTTAGAGTAAGAAAACTGGAAACAGAAAGATGAGTAATATTGTGTACCTTTAGGTGAAATAAGCATAGCTCCTCCTCCAGCTCCTTGTCTGCTTCTTGAACCATCAAAGAATAACTGCCATACCTTATCATCATCTTTGTGGTCTGGCTTGGTAATGCTAGGGAGAGGATGATTCTCTTCATGTAAACTATAGACTCCTAGCTCAAATTCTTCCATTTATTTGTAAGGGTAAAAAACATGTCTATTGTTTACTCATTCATCTAGATTCAAGTTTGGGATGTATCCAACCTTAGTATCTACTTCATAAGTGCTTGGGAGATCTTCTTGATCAAAGGTTGAACAATTTGTGTTGATTAGACTTGGTGTATGAGGCTCTATGTGGAAGTTCTCAATGGGCTAAGATCTGATCATAGACTTAGCTTCATACCTCATTCTAAAAATCATATGTGACCAATCAATAGACAAATAGCCTCAAATTTTAGTAGTGAAGTCTCTTGACAAACACAATACAAAGAGAGGTGGCAAGTCTATGATTGATACATCTTGCAATACAGTCATGTTGGGGCATGCATGCAATGTGAGGCTCAAATCCTTGATTACTCTAACCATGGTTACTATTGTCCCATCTAATTGCACCACACCTTTAGAGATGACTTCATATTGAAGACCAGACTGATCAACTATTTTCTTTGGCAAGATTGAGCTATTCACTCCCGAATAAATCATGTAATTATGTACTAAATTATCTCCTATGATTAATGAGATGTAGAATGGTGGGGGATTCAAATTCTTACCTTGGTGGCTTCCATGATTTCCTTCTTGCTGAGCTGTATAGGTGAGCAATTTTTCTTGTTGATTGGGTGGCTGATTTAATGCTGACTAGTTTTCCATAACAGTTTGCAATAGGTCTCTCTGTCCTAGGATAGCCAATGACTCCCACATTGAGATGTTTACATTCATTTTCTTCATATGCTCAATGATGTTGAATGGGGATGAGCTATTATTTTTTGTCCCTTGCCTTGCACATTCTTCTCTTGCACATGGGTCGTTACAACCGGTACTGGAGTGGGTCTAGAAGGTGGCTTGGGCTGACCTCGCACATTAGGAGTTGTGCTTTGATTACCCATGCCTTGTGGAGTAATAGAGGGCCATGGAACATTTGAATTGGATGAATGCCCTTCTCTAACATTACTCTTCTTGGACCATGTATTTGTTGATATACTATGAGGAGGTGTTTGATTCATACCACAAAAATCTTCAACCTGCTAATTGACAAGTGTGGTCTCATTTGGAGGTGCCTCTTGCTGAGTTGCCTCTTTCTATTAATTTCTTTCTTGGCATTTCTCTTGTTTCACACCCATTTTTTTCACCACAAGGGCTTGATTCAAAGCACCATTGAAACACATCGACTGGTTATGAGGATCATTGCATGGGAAACACCAATCATATTCCTGAGCCATATTATTTTACACTGGTACTAAAATCTAGATGTGGATGCAACATTACGATTTTAAGGTTAGAATGGTCTATTAGTAGGAGGTTTGGCTTGATTATGATTTGTATTTTGGATGGGTGGCCTATTAGGCTAATATGGAGGTCTATTGGGTTGAGTTTGAGGCTGATATGATCTAAAATTTTGAGCTTGTTGCCTCTTAAGTGTCACCAACTTGTTACCCAAGTTTTTCAATTACTTCATGACTTCTTGGATCTCATTTGAGGAGCTAGAAGATGAGGTGGAAGCTTCAATTGAACTCTGATTACTTAGAGCAGGAATGAGAGCTAATGGGTGCTTGACTATTGCTTAGAGCTCCTAGTTCTGGATATAGAGGCATAGGTGGCCTAGGTACAAGTTTACCAGCTTGAATTAAAAAAAAATCAGCTCTAATAGCAATGTTATAGGATGCAGGTAAATTTATACCTCCCATTGATTGAATCATCGTGGAAATATCAGAATTTAAAGCTTTAAGGAAGTTTAGAAAAGTACCTTCATTTGTTGGTCTCACGGCCACTGGAATCCTATCCAACGTTTTCTTGAATCTGAAGTTGAAGTCAGTCAACTGCTCATTAGGATCCCTCTTGATTGTTGTCAACTTCTCCAATAAAGACATGTTATCCCCCTTTTATCCAAATTTATTATGGAGAGTTGTGCACAAATGGCCCCAATTTTGGATAGATCCTATTATTAGGCTTCTAAACCATTACAAATATTTACCTTTAAAGGAGGATGGCAATAAATTAACAGCAATTTCCATTTCAATTATTTCATGGATTGCACAGAAATTCACAATGTCTTGGATGTGGTCAATCGAATTCATCTGGTTCTCTCTAGTAAAATATGGAATGCTCTTCAGTGTTATAGCTAGAACTAGATAATGTGCGTTGAGAGCCAACAGGTTGCTGCCAGTGAAGTTGATGTAGGGCTTGGGTTGTGCCATCCTGATTGGTCGGAGGACTCTAGTTGATTGAATGAAAGGCCTACCAGATGGAGGTGTTGACAATGTCCTGTTTGGTGGAGATGGAGACCTTTGGGCTCTTCGTCCTCTCCTTCCTCTTTCTGGGGATAAATGCAAATAGTCAAATAGTCCCTCTTCTCTAGTTTATGATCACGTTTGAATTCTTCTCATGGATCCTCCAAACTCTGCTAAAACCAGTGGATTTTTCCTCTTAGGAGTCGCCAGATGTGTAATTTCAAAGCTTCTTTCAAGTTGGAAACTTACAACAAGTGCACATCAATCTTGCTACGATAAAATGAAGACTTCTTGGTCCCACCAGGCATGCTAAAAATGTTAGTGCAAAATCAAAACACCCCTGAAGTCTACAACTTGATGGGTTAACACTCTCAATTTGATTGCATAACATGGAGATTCTCCCAAAGTGTGGGACTTTGCAAATTGGGGAAACTCTCCAGATGAAGGCCGAATCCTATTCCTTTATTCATATGCACACGTTCGTATTACAAAGGGTCTATTCTAAATCCTACTCTAATCTGCCAAGGGGACAAGGTTAAGGAGATGTAAGAAATAAAACCTAGACTAACAAGGGTAATGCACCAAAGAAATGATGAAACATCTACCTTACAATAAACACAAACCATAAAAACACAATAAAACCACCACACAAATGACCAAACTGTGATGAGAGACAAGGCGGATGTAATGAACACAATATGGGGTTAAAATCATCCAGAAACTTATCTCATTGCTCTAAAATTGATAAAGTGCATTACAGTAGTTAGGAGGTAGAAATTACATTTACAATTTGAATGGGAGGTTTGAAACTCCATAAATTCTCCTCCAGAACAGAGAAGAAGGGAGGGCGCAAAGAAAAACTATCCATCCTTAGAAGTTTCCCCTCCTTTACAATATATAGGAATAATCAGAGAAAGGGGGAGAAGAAATCCAGACTCTTGTTCAACCACCCCAAAAGGGAAATGAATTCCCCTGCAACAATGATGGGTCTTGTTGCAATACCCATGCCCCCATCATTATTCCTTATTGGGCAAGAAAGGAAGCCAATAATCCATTATGGGGGCAAGTGGGAGACTTAACAACCTTGAAAATGGAAGATTGAATCATTAATGGTGGCAGGTGAGTAGTAGGCACCGAGAACTTTCCAAAACGTCCTCTCCCACCCGATTCCGAGCTTCCAGTAGATATTTAGCTGCCTGAAGGTGCTTCGGGATTGGATTCTATTTGCGCAAGATCCACATGGCATCCCCGCACATCTCAAGATTCTGTCCCATCCTGTTGGCTCCTAAAGTTGTGTCAAACTGACACGTGGCGTCATCCACAGGCCTACTCTATTTCCTTTGTGTTCTCCTTAAACCCCCCTTTTGGCAGAGACAATATGCCTGACCCTAAACACGTGGAGGGTTGGCACTCATTTGAAGACCCTGTTTGGACTCTACCCATGAAGATGTGTCGTGATGACGTGTAGAGGCTTCCGCTGGTTCTGTCTCAAGATTGGACTCTTCAATGGCCAGAGAGAATTTCCTCTGACCCTGACTATGTGGCAGGTTGGCACTTGTTTGGGTACAACCTTTAGATTCACCCCTTGAAGGAGCACCAAAGAGACATGTGGGGCTTTCCACTCACCCTATCTCATATTTATTCGATTCGGGCCTCAAGTGAAAACTATCTGCCTTGTCCCTTTGGTGAGTAAAGGGGGCCCATCATATATAATGCCAAAAACCCCTTTATGGGTGGGACCCTTGTAGTTGGCTCCTGAAATTGTGATGGTGGGACACTTGGCATCATCCATGGGCCGCCCCTTCATTTCATCTATGTTTTGCTTAGTCCTTTTTTGTTTGGTGGAGTAATATTTCTTACCCTAGACACGTGGAGGGCTTGTGCTTGTTTGGGTCCTACCTTTTGGGTCTTACCTTTGAAGTTACGCTAAGTTGACACGTGGCTCCTTTTGCTGACCTTTGACTTCTCAACAGCTAGCTCTACCCCCTTTTTGACTCTGACCATGTGGCGTCGTCCGCGCTCATCTAGGGACCCTATTTTGTCCTAATCTTCATAGGTGTGCCATTGGGATGTGTGGAGGCTTCTGCTGGTTATCTCCCTGTTAAGACTTTCCAATAGCCGGTGTACCCTTTTTTAGACTCTGGCTACATAGCAGGCTGGTGTTTGTTTGGGGACCTTGCTTTGGATTCTGCCCTTGAAACTGCGCTGATGAGGCACATGGCCCCCTTCCATGGTTCTTTTTCTCTGCTTTGGGTTAGATCATTTTAGGCTTGATTTTGGGATTGAATGCGAGCCCACACGACTGAGCCGGCCCCTTCGTTTCTTCTGTGTTTTGTCGCATTCGACCAATTTTTCCTAGGGGGTAAAATTGGGATAACAGAACCTTTCGGCGCTGCATGATGATGGTTGGTCATGGTCGGTCATTGCCTCTATCTTATTAGTTGGTTGATGGTTGAAGGTTACCTTGTTTTTAAATTGCCCCACCTTAATTGAAAAATCCACATATGTCAGTTTCGACCAATAATGCATCCAAAATAATCTTCAATACAATTTTTTTGAAAATATATTAATTTCCCCCTTTTGCAAAAAATAACTTATGTTCCCTTTATATTTTTATATTTCCCCCCTTTTTGAAAAATACTCCCTTCTTACAACATTTTATCCTTTGTAATAATCAACCTCCTCTTAGTACTAAAATTTGTTATTTAAAACATTCTTTAAAAGAACTTTTAAATAAAAAAATTGCTTATGTTGTCATAAGAAAGGTTGACCCCTAAACCTCTTCAAGATGAATGAAACCACTTTGGCTATTACCTAAATAATATATATGATAAAACTTAACCTTAACTTTTCAAAAATATATAAATTTTTACCAAATACTAAGGTTTTGTAGTTTTTTATTGGGATATCTGGACGCCAAGATCTGTGTCGTTTGATAGTTTACATGCTTGCTACGTTGCTGAATAACTCGTGATCGGAGGTCAAGCAGAGGCATTTCATGCCCTAGGCAACTTAGGCAGTTGCCTAGGGCGCCAAATAGGGAGGGGCGGTAAACTTTTTAAATTGTTTTCAAATTTTTAGCCTCAGGTTGGCTTTACCAGTGGTCCAGCAACAGTTTGAACCGATGTGATAATGATTCATGAATATATATAAACACTGAACTGTACAAAAATTACAATTCAATCACCAGTGACCGAATTAGTATCCTGTATCCAGTAGCTTGTAACATGTATGACTGTATCGCTGATTCACCTGACAGTTGACACCATTCACTGACAGTGAGTTGTATGAGTCTATGACTGTATCACCTGACGCTGACAGTTGACACCATTCACCGACACCAAATCGTTAATTTTAAATGAAGAAAAACTTAAAATTTGTTGCAAGCTGAAGCGATTCAGCCATCAAGAATCAACAACCTTCAGAACTTGTCTGCAGACTGCTTGAACAGAACCTCTGAAGACTGACCCTGAATAGGTATGAATCATATTCGTGATCTATCATCTGGTTACTAGTAGACTGGTAGAGTTAGTAAATAGTAACTGATAACTCAATAATACTGGTACATGTTTTTGTTTATATGCACTGTTGACTGTTAGTCTGTTTCACTTGCAAAAATTGTTATTAAAATTCTCCTAAGTGACTAAGTCGGCCTAGTCATATGGCTATTAATTTCATAATTTCATTTCACCTATATTATAATTTATACAGCCTCTTTTTCATTAATTGCAAGCTTGATGCTCATAGATGATAGAATTACAATTATATCTCATCTCATATTCTCAAATAAGGCTTCCATGACATAAATATATCAAAATATAAAAAGCGTAAAATAATTGTGTTATAAAATAAAGCCAATTTTTTCAATCACGCCCAATCCCATTCTAGAAAATTGTAAATAAATTAGATTCAAATTGATTTGTATTAATTATGTAGATGGGCACATAGAAAGGTCCATAGAGTGCCTGGTCCCGGAGGGGGGGTTGGGAAGGGGGGGGGGTGTACTCTCCGAGTACTGCCTAGGGCACTTCGAAACCTTAATTCGGCCCTGAGGTCAAGGATCTACCAACATCGATCTAGGAGATGAACCCACAAAATCTAAGTGGAGGTTTGGAAATATTCATGGGTTGTATGTGAGGAGGACGTAGCTTCTATTGTGGACTACATTAGAAAATTGTTTCCCAGTTTCATAGAGAAAATAAAGCATAGCAGATGAAACCATAGTCAACAAAATGATTTTAAAACTGCCATTTCTCATCTTTGTCATAATATGCGTCATAGATGACGCCTTCAATGGTGTTTTGGCATGACCTAAGCTTTGAAATTGTTGTCTAACATGAGTCTCTATGTGGACACCATCGTGTGCACTAGATGTTCTGCATGTGGACCAAGTTATGTGGAATGTCTGCAGATGCTACGTTGACAATAAATGTTGTGTTGAGGTTGTGCGGATAGTGTGAGTTTAAACAGTGCTTCAAAAGTTTGTGCACAAGGTCTACAAGGCCCTTACGATATGAGAACAGAGCAGCATGGTATTTATATTTCAGAGGTTGCACATGATTGATGATTTCATCTAGCATCAATGTTTTTTCCCATGATATTACTACATCAGAGAACCAGATCTCGCAAAATCTTCATCCATTCGTTTAACTTTCTTTTCCTTCTGCTACGGATTTTTTGTTTTTGACAAACGTATAAAATAAAAAATATATTTCTATATATATTTATTTTCTAATTTTTGAATGAAAAAGGAACAGGATGGAGTGAATAAAATGTGAATAGAGTAGAAAGGATGGAGAGTGAGAAGCATGCAGGTGAAGGATGAATGTCATCAAAATTACGAGAGGTCTTCTTTGTAACTTGTTGAAAAAATGCAAGAAAGGATGGGTGAACATGAATGGATTTTACATATGGTCTTCACCACATAGCCATCAATTAATTGTGCTACAAAATACTGGCGAATGGAAAGTATAGAGTCCAGGGAAAGCCTGCTTTGATACCAAATGAAAATGCAATCCCATTTCTAAGAAGAGCTAAAGGCTCAAATGTGTAGAACAAACAAATTAATTGATCATATTCAACCTTTAATTATCACAAAGGTTACAGATATAAAGAGCTAGCTATTCTAACTCTTACAACAACAAACACTAATCTAGGATGGTTATTCTAACCACCTAGATTCTTTCATAACCACTAACCTTCCTAAAATATCTCACAACATTAATTTATTTTCTCCACACACACAATAATATTTGATATGGAGCATTGCAATATTCATGTTAGGATTGATTCCTAACAGTGTATGCTTTGAGGATGGGGTCGAGGTCTTGACTATGTTCAAAGGCCCATCTCGCCTTCTTCAAAGTATATTTTATTATTTTCAACAAAGCTTCGAGCTCCAAAAACGTTTACACAAAAATCTTCTTATTCTTTTCCTTATCTACTTCTATGTCTTCTTGTGTAGCCCCTTGTGATGTCGGTTTTTCCTATAGCAGCATATGAACCAAATCTTGTAAATAATGCAAGGTTGACATGTATTTATCTTTATTTATTTCATCAAGTCATGGGCACGCCTCCAAAATCTCATATCCAATTTTGGCTTCCATGTTCAATCTATCCTTCATGTGCTTCTTTGATTTGTCACGTGCCTCAATCAATTATTATACCCATTTTTCTTTATTCTTCTTGTCATCCATCAACATCCTGAGAGTGGCCCCCTTATCTAAATTTCTTCGAGCCACTTCTACCGCCATTTTTGTTAAGACATTACTAGCTTGTTCATTAGTGAACTCAATTGGTTTTATTTTCACATGGGTCATGTGAGGCGCCTTCTTTATCTTGTGCCTTATGCATGACTCATTGTTGACATCAAACTTAGGTTCTTCCATATGCATCTACATAGGCCAACTCAGCATCTTTCTAGTGTGCATATTCATGCCCTCCAGGTGAATCATCTCCCACCCTTATAATTGTTCAATAGTGAAGGTGATTTAGAACCATGTGTGTATAATATTTGTAGATTTGTTAACATACCCAAGGTCTGGTGTGTGCAATATTTTTTCTCCCCTTCAGATATAAGTTCTTCTACCTGTGGGTATATGAGTTTTAGTGCCCGAAAACATACCTTCTCCTTTCTCACCAGAAGCTTCTCCATGCACCCTATATTTCTTTCCTACACTCCTTTATTTTTCTTCATCTCCTCCACATTATGAATAGGTGGGGATTAGTTTTTTCCCACAGCCTCATCTGATATTCCTTCATCACTGTCACATTTTGTTACGAGCTTGTGATTTCTCTTATTTTTATTTTCTAGGCTTGGATTGACTAGCGTCATCTTTGGCAACCTTCTAACTATTTTAGAGGCCCCTATGTCACTACTCTACTTTCTTTCATTAAATAACCTATTCATAAAGTCCCTAAAGTATTTTTTGGTGAACACGAATGAAAACTTGCACCATGGGATTTTATCCCCATCCTGCATATAAAATATTCCCAAACATAAGCGTTGGTAGGCCGCAAACTCTGCTTGGCCATATATAACCACAAGGAATTATCTTGGTATACACCATTCTCCTTCAAATGCATCATGCATCCTTTTGTACCATCTATCCACGCACTTCTTATAGGTTCCCGAAATATTACCTTCACAATTAAATTTGGCGAACCTCTGGGATGGTGACTTGTGCTCCATAGGATACACCCACATATTCTCTCTATGCCCATATGATACCCCAATCTCAACAAATACCAACATAAGCAATATTGCACCCCATGTAGTTTTCTCACCTTTATCATCTTGTGCACACGCTTCTTCAATATTTCCTTCAGCAATATACTACACAATATTATAATAAGTTTTGTTTGCCATTTTTTGCTTATATGCAGCCAAGACTTGTTCACTTCCTTAAACATTTTTAACGTTCCCAACTTGTATCTCACCAAGCATGCATACACTCTTGTTGTAGGGTCTTCAATTCCTGACACATCCATCGTGCAGCCTCCCTTATGTTAGGTAGTCGTGAATGGCATAGTTTATGCCTACCTATTTCATCATCCAAGTCTGGCTCTATATATCTTCTAGAGCTGCGTAATCCAATCACCCTAGTTATCAGCTTCCCTGTGAGGTGCATTCTCTTGCCTACAAAGTAAAATTAGTCCTCATGGAATCGTGATTCTAACCACTAATAAAGGCATTATGGTTTTCCAAAGAAGGGTAGCTCATAGACCTGAAACACTCCAATGATCTCCATGAGTCTTTGTACTGAGTCATCATAAATTGTTTTCCCTGAATTCATCATATCATTTGTCTTGATAATCATATACTTCTCAATATCGCCCACATTATTCTCTGAGTGATGATTAAATTCACTAATTTTACATTTGTTTAGTTTTGATTTACATGGCTTTCCTTCTATGACCTCACATGGATATTGCATCTTTGCAAACCACTCTTCTGGTGCTTCCTCGGTCACAGGATTCTTAGTCTTGCTCACAAATTTCCTTGGTGCCATTACTAAACTGTAAAATCTACTCAATTGATAATGTGCCCTAGATGTCAAGTTACTCACCACTACCTACTCTTGCAACCTTTCACCTTATTACTACCTCTGGTTCTTTGAACCCACATGCCCTAGCTATGAATTCCACTTCTCAAACCCTAACTTTGAAATTTGAACCATCAGACCTCTACTCTCCTCCCCTCACGCCTTTTCCTCACTCTCACACTTCACACGAAGGATCTCCAATGTGGTACGCACTGAATTATCTACATATTCAATGGATTCCCTTTTGTATTCAAACTTCGCACTTGTTCACACTTCATTCACTCTTCAAGGCTAAAACACTCTAACATGCAAGTTAAGAATGAAGTTTCTTGCACTCCTTTTATAGATTTTTCATGATTTTCGCACATTAATTTCTCCTCACCTACTACCGTACCCATCTTTAATTATGATTTTTTACTTTTTCCACACTTTTTACTACTGTCTTCTACGCATTACAGCTGTAACCTTCTAGTGCACTTACTACTTTTCAGGTCGCAAACCTCCTCATGCGTGCTTCCCTATGCCACAGTATATAATCCTTTGGCCACATACCAAGTAGTTTATCTTGCCACTACTTACCTTTTGTTACACTACATGATCTCTTTTCATGCCTAGTCTTCATCTTGAAAGTAATTTCCTTACGAGCACTGTCATCCCTAACATATATAACAACCTTCTTGTCCACACATCTTTCAAATAGTATCCTTACTTCACATCTTCACATATGCACCCATTCCAACCTGTGTATAAATGTCAACTTCACTAGATTCCTCTTTTGCACAATTGTACCTGGTTCACTCTACACTAAAAGTGTGTGCGGACCTCTACGCATGAAATCAATAGATCATAATCAACTTCCCGTGCACAAGCACACTTATTATAAAAAAACAAGGAAAACAAAACATAGAAACAAATGGAAAGAAACACATGAAAGGGAAACCTAATCTAAATGGTAACACTTCCTTATTAAAAACACCAAGAATATTTATTCATAGTAGGGATTCAACCTACTCTCATTGAAGTAATTGGGAAACATGGTGTCATCCACTGCCTACAATTGACATGCACCTAATTCAAGTATCTTTGTTACTACAAAAGGTCCCAACCAATGCATCTTCAATTTCCCTGGGTGGCACGTAATCTTGGAATCATAGAGAAGAACCATCGTACCAATTCAAATGTCTTGTTCTTAATATGCCTATCATGTTAGGCCTTTTTTCCCACCTTCTCATTCTTCTAGCTCAAATGCATTATTATGCACCGCTAATCTAATTGCATTAGTTTTTCAATACGCTCCTTGAGAGCCTTCTCATCAGCTAATCCTCCTACATGCGCAATACGCATGGATGGAGACATGAATTCAACTGGTAGAACAACTTCCACACCAAACACCAACTGAAAAGGTGTGGCCTTGTTCAACCTTTTATAAGTGTTCATGTAATCCCAAAGTATAATGGATACTTTATCATCCCAATATTTTCTCCCAACATCACATATTTTTGTCAGTGTCTTGTTAGGAATTCTATGTTCTAGTGTGATCATTTAGGTGTTAGTATTATTTAATATTTAAATAATACATGAGTGTGCATAATTAGTTGTAATACACAACGCATATGAGAGACATGCGGGATTGTATGAGATATCCTAGAGAGATAGTTGAGGGATTGGAGATAGGTGTTGACTCCTCCTTTATAGGAGCAAGTAGCCTATATATTGTAACCTCTTTGCAATAATAAATCATCCCGAATCAATTCAACTTAATATATTTTATTCGGAATATATTGAATATTTTCTATATGAATTGAAATCATGCATTTTATGCTATTACTTTGAGTATTTATGTGTGTTTGATTGTCCAAATCTGAACCATAGTGAAGATTTGGTATCAGAGCATGGCAGATCCTTGAGGAAGAGTATTCTCCATGAGAGTATGTGGGAGCTGTATGTTAGAAAAGAGCAATCTGTAAATTCTTCCATATGCACCGCCACCCACATGTGATCTGATCTATGTAAAGTGTGCATGAATTCTTCTGTATTTTGCCCAAGCTATTGATATATACATTCAATATAAAGGTTGACTGCGGAATAGAAGGTTAAGGGAAAGCATCATAGTCTACAACGTATGTGCCCATCAGATATTTATGGTGAAATATGAACTTGATATGAATGAGAATTATATTTCATTTGCCATTTAGAATCGATTTACTTGAATGGGAGCCATCATACATCGCTTTTTCCATCCACTTATGATTTGCTGCTACGGCTTGGAAGAATCTTGTGGTTTGAACGTTTTTTCATGCAACATGTTGGCTAGATTTTCTGCATAGCATCAAACCTAGGCAGTCATGAGATAAATCTCCCTCATTTAACCAGTGAGGCTCCCGTGTCAAATTTGTCAATAAAAATGTGTTATTATCTATCAGGGGTTTTACTTTAACCACTTAGTTCATGAACCATAACTAAGAAGTTCTGCAGCAAGTAAGTAGTTGTTCAAGAAATGAAGTATTTTATAGAAGAAGGAAGTAAAGAAAATACAGAGAAGAAATGAGGAAGATGTGCATCCCAATTAGTAGATAGCAGAGCTAATTACATGCACATAGAAGAAACTTAATAGATATGAACACACAGAATTATAAAACAAAGGAAGCTCTAGATCCAGATCTAAAATAACACAAAGTCTATTAAGAGATCTAAGATTAAAAGCAAGGAACAAAGTACACCATGACACAAAGTTCTCTGGAAACCTGCTCCTTTGTATTCCTTTGCTCCAAGTTGCTCTAAGGGGTCCAACACAAAGTCTAGAATACAAGATTACTGCTTACAAATTCCGATCGATCATTAACCCGGAGGTTCTTCTCCTACTTATAGAATGTAGGAGGGAAAGTACAAATGGAAAACTCAAACTGAACTAAAACATAAACAACAAGTAAAGATGACATTTGGCAATCATCCTCAACTATCTTCTCCTTAAGTGACACATGTATCACTTAACTAATAGAATGGTTCCACATGACTTTAAGTAATGGTTGCAAAACCAATAACTTAGAAGTTTTACAATTTCATCTGGGAACATAGAAAATAGAAGTAGAAAGAAATAGAAGAAGTCATGCCAGCTGTAACATTTATGTCTTCTTCTTGTTCTGATATCGGATATACTTGATGAACATGTAATTCAGCATCCTTCCATCTATTTTAGCCACTGCTTCTTTCTCTATCCTGAATTACAGCAACCCTTCATTCAACACTTTGATGCATGCTTCCACATCTTTCAAACTCAGCCCAAACCTCGCAATGTTTTCCTAGAGTGCCACCAGTCTACTGATAGAATTCATCGTGAAAGGCTTGGTAGCTTTATCAATTCTCTTTTGTACCATCAGAAGAGAACCTTCCAGGGAATTAGGCACCTTAGTTGAGACGATCCGCATGTATGAAGTAACACCTTCGTCCACTTTTTCCTCAGTGAAAGAAATGACATTGTCTGGTAAATCTGATGTCCTACTCTCAAGCGCCTACATCCTCTTCAGCAAAACTCTGTAGATTTCCAAATGAAAAGATACTGAAAACTCTAGTTGCTTCCCCTTCTCGACTGATCCGTCCCATAAAATCTGTTCTGCAATCAATACATCTCCCGACAGCTTGTTGATCTTGGCCAAAATACTCAGGTTACTCTCTACAATTGTATTCATGCCTTCTATGTTTTCCATCAGTTTCTTTAGTTGATTTTCTACGTCGTTCATAACCTTTAGGCGGGCTGGCACTTCCCCAAGTTGTACAGAAGCTTGACGAATAATCAAATCCTTCCATTCGTCAATAGCCTTTACTTGATTGCTTGCATCTTCCATTTCCTGCATAAGATGATCACTCACCTGCTCTGAACTGGTTTGAATGGAAGGTTTAGCAACCTTGGCTATGATCTCACATAATTGAGATACTTGCTTCTGCAACTCTTCTTTCTCCGCCTTTTGACTGTCAAGCCTAAGGAATAAAGCATCCATCAATGTCTGCGTGCCCTGATTCAATCCTTCAGTGGTGGCTTGACCGAGGGGTACTTTGGTCACTGTCACATCTTCCGCCGTGAGCTCCTCCTCTGTCTTTCCTTCTTCCAGAATTGATATCTCAGCAAAATTCTCTCCCGAATCCTCGATGATCAACCTAGAAGTTGCTTTGGTAACTTTAGGCCTTCTGTCTCTTCCGCCCAGATTCTGGAGTAGCTACAAGTCGTGCTCCTCTAAGTTCATCTCCATTCTCGCTTCTAGAACCAACTGCGAAGCCAACCATTCCAAGAAATTACTTCTCAGAGAATGAGAAGTTGCTGAGTGTACTACCATCTTCCACTCAGCATCCTCTCCGTCAGAAAGTGCTATAGTGTTATGGCTGCCATCTTCTAAGTCATCCAAGGACAAAGCCCTTTCAAATTCTGCCATCTGCAATTTCAACGTATCCTTTAGAACAGGCGCTAAATGAAGTGGCTGAGGGGAGAAGATGAATGTCACTGGCATCAGTGGAGGCATGGAAGCATCCTGCTGCTGCGGTGCAATAGTTGGTGAAGTATTGAGTACTGAAGAAACTGGAGTTGAAGTCATGGTCGTAGAAGTGATCCTCTCCTTGGATTGAGATCTTCTATGCACTTTCAACTTCTCAAATTTCCTGCTGCTTTCTCCTCCATGCTTTCACTTGAGGGAATGTCATGCGCCGAAATTGCCCATGACTTGATTCATCAATTTTTCATAAAGGCAATATCCCTTCATCAGCAACTAGTTTGAAGTATTCACCAACACAGCTCCTGACCTTTCTTCAATTGTGTTGCAGCCTCCTATGTTATTTTGCAGTATGGCTTTATCTTATCCCATTTGATGGTAAGTGTCAAGTACCACATTCCCATCATCTTTAAGATCCGCAGGTATCCGCACTAGTCCAAAGTCGAACACTTGTTTTGCAGATAGCCTACTGAAATCTCTCTTTCTAAGCTCATACTCACTTTAGCACTTCATCCAGAAATCTTCTAATGAAGGCACATGTGTGTACTCCTGGGAGATTGTCTTCCTGGATACTCCAAATGGATCGAATTTTAGCCGTGTAGGGAAGAAATCTTTCTCATACTCAGATAACATTTGCACTTCCATCCCCCGAGCTCTATGAATGCTAATGCAGCTGTAATATCCCGCAATGATTGGGAAGAAGCCCGTAGACTTGTGTCGCTTTGACTGAAGGTCGTGTAACTCCACAAGTTGCTTGCTTAGCTCCATGGCGATCAATCTATCATTCAGATACCTGGGCATCTTTATTGGTTCTCCAGAAAAGCCCGTAACCCTGAGGTGTGTGAAATCTACAAATTGAATGAATAGACTGCCAATCTTGGACACAGCTTCCAACGCTTCCTTGCTTACCATGTTGGCCTTCAAGTCTATGTCTAGCCTGCAGATGAAATCGTAGAAGAAGTCATTGTTGATCACTTTGAAGTCTTTCTCGCATGCAGGTGCAGTAAGCTGCGAGTAGCACTCAAAAATGGGGTCCTTGGAAAGAACACCACATCTATCCAGCTTGGAAAAGACGCCTTGTGAAGCTACAACATACACCAAGTATGAAGTCATCTTGAAGCTAAAAGTACGCTTCACGTTCCGGAGTTGCTCACCGATGTTGTTGCTAATAATTTCTGACCAATTGATTATAGAATCACCCTTGTTGATTTCAATGGTCATGATGAAAGCATACATCCATGTACGGAAAGTGTAAGAATTCGCTTCACCATTCATCCTGCATAGCAATTTGACGACATCATCTACCTCCTGCACCAAATTGGACCGTGGAAGAGTTATCGAGAACTTTGAAGGAGATCTATGCTTCTTCATGTATCAGTTATTCATTATGTTCATGCAATCAGCTCTATGCTTCTCCCATCTACTGTCAGCATCCTAAATGCTAATAGAGGTCACCACCTTTCGCACTGGAATCTTCAGACAATAATTGATGAACTCTATGTCTAAACGAATTACTGTCTTTCCTGAAGCATCACACACTGATCTAGATGAAGGATGATAAGATCTAGCACACTCCATCACGAACTCTGGTAATTGGGCTATACATGGAAAAGCTGCAGCTCGGATATTTCCACTACTTTTAACCGTACGCATGAGTGAAGTCTTTCCCGCTCTGGATCTATGAATCAAATCGGCAAGAGGTTCTGGGCCTAGATCTGTGTCTCCTATGTCTGCAAGTTTGGAAGTAGTGCATGACTCCATCATGCTTTATTTTTCATCTCCTTTCGCCATGGCTTTGTCTATCTTCGTCTGAATAATTCTTTTTCTTCTTACTTGGCCGAATTTCTTCAAAATTGGTGCAGATCTGGACAATTCTTTAGATTCGGAGGATATATGCAATGTATTGGACATTGATAAAAGCTCATTTTCCTTTGTAAAGCACCTGTATTGAATTCTTGCAATTTATTTAGATAGAAATGACCATCGGAGAATGAATAGTGAATTTTAATTGTAAAAATCTACATTTTTCAAGCCCACTGCCCCAAAAATTGGTGTTTAATTTACACATAAAGAGAGCATGAATCCTTTCAACAACACTTGAGCACCTGTAACACCTATGCAAACAATTATGCAGACAAAGATCAACCTCCTTCAAAGCATGCGCCAAATCTGGAAGCTTTTAGCCTTGTTGCCACCTTGTCTGAGCAAAATTCTTCTTCTAATGGGGGCGCACTTTTCCACTTAGTTGCAATTCTTTACCTGTTAATCAAATAATTCACCCATATGGCTGCCCATGCTTATATAACCTTCACAATTCTATAATTAATAATTGCCCTAACAATTAAAGGCAATTAATTAATTAAAAATCATGTTTTTCTCTTTTTAAAATAGCATGTTTAAGGAAAACCATCCAATAAATTAAATTAATCCAATTTAATCCTTCACACATCACTTCACTTAAGTTTCACAGTGTGCTTTGACCATAGCCATTGAAAAAAGAAATTAATTTAATGTTTTAATGCCTTTAAAAACATTAAATAACTCCCAAATGGGGTGCACTTTTTGAGAGGAAGGGGGCAGCCATTAAATGAATTAAATTTAATGCATTTAATTCCTTTCTTTTATTCCCTCTTTGACTTGTTGACTTTCTCTAAGCTTGGGCACACTTTTTGAAAGAATAGATTAATTAAAATAATCACTTTAAGTCATCCATCATCTCACCAAAGGGGGCGCACTTTTTTGCACATATAATTCTATTTTTAGGAATTTTTCCACAATGAGATTTTTTACCCTGCAAGGCAAGCACCAAAATCCCATGATCCACTTAAGTGATTTGACTTTAACAATTGGATTATTTACCCTGCAAGGTAGACACTAAAATCTCACGATTTCACTTAAGTAAGTCACTTTCCTTTTATTTTATCATGGGAATTTTCACCCTGCAAGGCAGGTAATAAATTCTCGCCTGCCTGCAGCCTCTAACTTTCCGACTACAACTTAAGTGAATTTTATAACACGGGAAAAAGTACCTTGCTAGGCAGGTATAAAATTCCCACCCTGCCTGTGGCTTCTATTTTTCCCATTGCAGCTTAAATCCTTTGCTTTCCAAAAATGCGCACATCCCCGCAGGGGATTTTTCCGTGCACGACTTTACTTTTTCCCGGTGATCCAGACCTCCGATGGCGACTTCCTCTAGGCATAATGTGCGTATATGTTTTCCAGATGCTCCAGGCCAAAAATCGGGCTTACCCGGAAAAGGAATTGTTCTAAAGAAATTTCACAGAAAACGAAACGGGACAACACAAAAACACGAAAAATTGTCAAAAGTCACAAATAAAGCCCAAAACTTATTCCAAGTTAAAACCCTTCTGATACATAAGAGTAATGACATATTCGATCATAACAAAGTTAAAACGGGGCGCAAATAGCCTCATACGGGGCGCAAAATAATTAAATACAAATTTCCTGCAGACAAATCCCGACGACAGAATATAACAACTTTGGGCATCTGGGTATTTGGCAAAAAAGGCTAATATGGCTCTTTGGGATTATCTTGACGCAATACAAGAACTTTCAGGCAATAAAAACACAAAACGACCCATTATTTTAAAAGTATGAAATTTTTTTTGGATAGGGTAGTCGCAGATTTCAGAATGAAATCTGGGTGACACCAGTCGGCTCCATCTATGGGCATATTTTTCTCTGTCAAAATGACAAAGGGAAAAGATGAGATCCCAGCATCTTTGGTTTCGTATCTTGTCCTTTGGGCACGGGGTCAGGAAAACAAACACAACACAACACAACACCAAAACAAGACAAAACAAGGAAAAACAAATAAAGATTTATTTATGTACATACAGGTTTTACCCTGCTTCTCATGTCCGGAACAGCTTCAAGTGTTTCCCATTGAAAGGCAACGGCAATTCAACTCCATCTTGATGAGAAAGAATGAAGCTATCTATTCCGGTGATCCTTTTAATCACAAAAGGCCCTTTCCATAGTGAATTGAACTTTCCATGCATGCCTTTTGTTTCTCTTCTTTTGTCCCATAGAAGGACCCAGTCATTGACTTCAAACTTTCTTTCCCTGGCATTTTTGTCGAAAATGATTTTCACCTTCCTTTGATGCTCTATCAACCTATCTGCAACTTGAGTTTGTACTTCTCTCAATTCAGTCAGGTACATAATTCTTTTATCAAGAGCATCTGTGAAAGTGGAATCCTCCAAGGCCTTAGAAAGTTGCAGGGTAGCTAGTTCCAAGGTAAGAGGTAGCTCCGTGTCTCTACCATATAACAACTGAAATGGGGACATGCCTATCACCCTCTTTGGTGTGATTCTATCAGCCCATAATGCATCAATTTTTTTTTTATGCCAAGTCCTTTGATTTTCCGTTACAAGCTTGCGCACGATAGTTACCAAGTTTTTATTACTAGATTCAACTTGACCATTCCCTTGTGGATAGTAGTTTGAGGAATGAGCCAGCTGGATCCCATAAGTGTAGCAGAATTCCACTAGCTCCTCAGAAGAAAGATTCAGAGTGTTTTCTGCTACAATTTTGTTGGGCACGCCAAACCTGACAATAATATTTTCTTTTATAAAATTGCACACCTCGGCGGAAGTGGCATTCTTCAAAGGAATAGCTTCTACCCACTTACTGAAATAATCAGTAGCTGTTAGAATATAACGATGACCGACACTGGAAGCCGGGTTAAGCATACCAATAAAATCCATTCCCCACTGTTGGAAAGGTTCTTCAATCACAACGGGTTTTAGAGGTAATGCATGCAATTTCACACGCCCAACAAAATGTTGGCATGTTTGGCACTTAGCTACCCAATCTGCAGTATCTTGAAAAAGGGTTGGCCAGTAATACCTTGCTCTAAGGATCTTGTGTGCAGTGACTCGGGCTGAGAAATGACCACCACAAGCCATGTCATGAAACCATTGAAGTAGCTGATCCTGTTGAGCTTTATCGACGCATCTAAGAAAAACGTCGTCAATTCCCTTCTTGTACAAACCATTATCCCAAAGAACAAAATATTTGGATTTTAGTTTGATGGTTTGTTTCTCTTTTCTAAAAAATTGATTTGGGTGTTCTCCATATGTCAGAAAGTAAGCAATGTTACTGTACCACTCTTCTACCATATCTATAAAAAGTACTACAGGAAAATCTCCATCTATCTCATCTTGATCTACTTTAGGCACTGATGTTTTCATCTCCATCATTAATTCACACATACCTCTTCCTCGAACCAGCTTCGTTGTTTTAATATCCAAGTAATATTCTTGAACCTTTGTCACCCACGTGCCTCTCAACAATCCTAACTCTTGCTGAGTAAGGATAGATTTAACTATAGTATCTGGAACCAAAACCACAGTGTGCGAGGAAAGAATATAATACCTGAATGCTTTACACGCCTTCACCACTGCATATGCGTTCTTTTCCATGGGAGTTTATTTCAACTCATAGGCTTTAAGATGCATACTCATGAAAGCAATAGGAGCTTCTACATCCTCTTGATTTTTTTGCATCAGTATTGCTAACATGGTGTGTTCAGAGGAATAACAGTAAAGACTAAATTATTTACTGAATCCGGGTGAAACCAAGACTGGAGATTTTGACAGGGCCTCTGTAATTTTCTCGAAAGCTTCCTTTCGTTCACAGCTCCATTTAAAATCTTGTGTCTTCTTCATCATATTCGAAATATGACAGGTTAGCTTAGCAAAGTCAGGAATGAATCTCCTAAGAAAATTAGCTTTTCCAAAGAAAGAGTGAACTCCTTTTTTGGATGTGGGCAAAGGCAATGTCTGAATGGATTTGACACGCTCTAGATTTATCTTTGTTCCTTCTTTGGAAACAATGTGTCCTAGCAGCTTTCCTTCAGTCACAGCAAAGATGGATTTCTTGGGATTCAAAGAAATACAATGCTTGCGGCACTGTATGAAAACCTCTTCCAAGTTTGAAATGTGTGCGCTTCTATCTTTGGAAAAGACTGTCAAATCATCCAGATACACCCATATGCTTATATCTTTGAGATGAGAAAAGGCTAGATCCATAGCTCTTTGAAATGTAGCACCAGCATTAATCAAGATAAACGGAATTTTCTGGTATGCAAAGGTTCCCCAAGGTGTGATGAACGCCGTTTTGTATTGATCTTCCTCGGCCACCTTGACTTGATTGTAGCTTGAGAAGCCATCAAGCATGGACAACATCTCAGATCCAGTGACCACCTACAGAGTGTGATCCATGATGGGTATGGGGTAGTTGTCTTTCATTGAAGCTTGGTTAAGGTTGCGGAAATCCACGCACAGCCTAATCTCACCACTCTTCTTTCTTACAAGGACTATGTTGGCCAACCACTTTGAATGATGTATGGGATAGATGATCTTTGCGTCTAACAACTTCCGGATTTCTGCAAAGATGGTTCTCAAAATGGTAGGGTTGTGCCGCCGCAGCTTCTGCTTGAAAGGCTTCTGTTCTGGTTTAAGTCGGATGTAGTGTTGGACTTCCGCAGGCTGATATGTTTTTAGATCCTGGTAAGACCAGGCAAAAACATCCATATATTTCTTAAGAAGCTCAGTAAAAGCTTCTCTTTCGGCCTCTGAGCAACACTTACCCAGATTTACTAATTTGGGATCATTGTCGGCTCCCAAATTTAGCAATTTTGTGTCAGAGGAATAACCTTCCCCACTTTCTTCATTTTTCTTAAGCATCTGATCATGCTTATCAAACATTTCCTCAAGAGATACCAAACCTTTGGAAATTTTATTTCCTTTTAGTTGGATAATCTCCTGACTTCCTGAGACGTCCACATCCATTTCTTCGACAATAGTCTGCCTAGGAGGTGAATTGCTTCCCTCATAGTAGATTTCTTCAAAGTTGTCCTTCTGTTGAAGAAATGCAGCAATCTGCGTGTCATCGTTGAAAACCTACCACTGCTGGACGTTGTCAGGAACCTTTGGGTGAAAGACCATCCCCACCTTGTAGTCCCCCTGTCTAAAGAACGCAGGAGGCTGATCCAGATTCAACAAGGCTGCATTTACTACAAGCGAATCAGCTCTTGAATTGTGTTCTCTCGAAATGTAAGATACCGAGAAAGCTGAAATATCCAGGATAGCAGAGTAGACAAGATCTCTATAGTGCCGCAGTTTGTCTTTTTTGACTTAGTAGAGGCCTCTTATCTACTTCATGATCATCTCAGCATCTCCCTTTGCATGTAATAATTTAATTCTCATTGTTCTTGCCTGCTCCATGCCTAACAACAACACTTCATATTCAGCTGTATTGTTAGTATTTTCAAACATCAATTTGAAGGAGTGCACATGCACCTTCCCTTCATGAGAGATAAGAACAACGCCTGCGCTGGATCTAAATGAACAGCAGCTGCCATCAAATTCCAGAGTCCAAATCTTGTTGTTAAGTTGATGTGGTTCTTGAATCACCGGTTGAACATCTTCTTTATCTATTTCTCGATAATAGACTCCGTGATCCGATTCCTGAAACAAGATCTGAGATCTAGGATCCTCAGACTTTGATACTATGTACTTAGATTTATTCTTAGGTTCCAACTTCTGATTTACTCCTTTGATTGGTATGTGTGCATAAGACCAATCCATCTTGACTTCTCCACCCAGATCTTTGCAAAAATTTCTACTCAACATCATGTCATAAGAGACTGGAATGTCTGCTACAAGGATAGTCATTTTCAGTCTTTTATCTGGAAAAGAAGCAAGTACTACCTGCACATCTTTGATTTTCCCCACAAGAGGGACTTGCCTTTCCATTAAATAACATCTTTCGATGGTTTTTGTCAATGTGAGACTCAAGGCATCAACAACTTTGGCAGGCATGATATTATTAAAAGCTCCAGAATCCAAAATGTAATTGCTCAATTTATGTCCGTTGATGAGCAAAGATATATAGAATGGTTTGATCATTTTTGATGTAGCAGGAGAAGAGGTAGAAGGAGAAGAACTTTTCGTTGCATTATTTGTAGGAGTATTCTTTAGATTTGATAAGATACCCTGTGAAGTATTATTTGTTGGGCTGGGACCATTACTTTGCACATATTTGACCAATCTATTCAGCTGATCAGGAAATGCCCTCAAATACTCAGCTTCTGACATTTGGACCTTGTTCCGCTTGATGTGATCAATTATGTCAAAAGTTTGACTTGCTTCAGCAGGATGTGCGTTGGCTCTTTGCTGCGAATTGAAAGAATTTGAATATTTATCCTTACGCGCTAATGAAGAAGGAAGAGTGCTACCTCTTTTCAAGATAGTAACATCTGGACCAGGATCTTCTCTCTCTTTTTGGCCGCGTGTGGATGCTTCGGCATTTTGGTGCGTCTGAGACCTTGTAAACACCACAAAAGTGTGACCATCAGAATCTTAAAAAGATTCATAATAGCCATCATTAGATTCATAGTCAAGGTAACCAATATTAGAGTCGCCAGTGGGATCTATAAATTCTTCATCATCGAATGAATCATCAATGCCGAGATCCTCTTCATTAGTTTCCAAGTTATTCCTTGGAGCAACTTCTATTGCCAACCGTTGTGGTGTAGCAGCAAGTTTGTTTTGGTTTTGATTTTGATTTTGACCATTAAAGGTCTGGGTAGGAGCTATTATTGAGGGGGTTACATTCCCTGCTTGAGATATCTGCTTCTTGATCTGCAACATGTCATTAGCCAATTTCTGCAACAAAGGATCTGAAGTACTAGAAGAAGCACCATCACCTTTGTGAGATGGTTGTTTGAGTTTTCCAGCCATGATCAAGTCGTCCTCAACCTCCACAGAAACATTTTGTGCTCCAAGCAGATTTATAGGTCTTGCCCTTCTTAGCTGATATCCAACTTTAGGCAATAGAGCATTTATAAAAAATGTCTTTTGATTTTCTTCGCTCAATGTGGAAAAAGTGGGGATTTTGTATAAAATCCTTTGGAACCTTGCAATAAATTCCCGCATGTTCTCATTTGGCTCTTTTTTCAACTGCATCAGTTGAGTGATCAACGTACTAGCATCCTCTGCACGCTTGAATCTTTTCAGGAATTACTCACGCATAGTCGCCCAGTTGGTTATGGTGCCGGGAGCTAGCCGATAGAACCATTCTCCCGCCAAGTCGTGTAGAGTCTCAATGAAGAGCCTGACTGAGACATCTTCATGCTCTACTACAAGCACACCACAGGATATGAAGAAGGCCACCAAATGATCATTTGGGTTTTGCTTTCCATCTCTAAAGAATTTTAGAAAATTCTTTCTGGATCCCTTTGGCAGTTCATGCATAGGTGGAGCCAAGTTCAGAGGTCCAAAAGCTGCTCCCCATGGAACAAGTACAATCTGGTGCACCATGTTGACTTGAGCACATCTCCTCCTTATATAGACTTGATAGACTTGATGGATAATTCTAGCCACCGGAATATGCTAAATACGATCCGGATCTGGATGGATGTGCACTCTCCTTCCTGGTGAGAGATTAGATCTGTGGCTTCTAACTTGAGGAGGATGATTGAAATTGAATTGCTCCTGCAGTCGAAAGAAATGATCAGTCCTTCCTTGCGCCTTCACGGATCGGGTGAATGGACATTCAGCCAGGTTGATATTTGTGTGGAAAACACTCTGATCTTCAATAGATAAACCTTGATCTGCAAACATAGTTGTTTCCCCAGTAGAGTTGCAAAAAATTGTTGGCTAGATTTTCTGCATAGCATCAAACCTAGGCAGTCATGAGATAAATCTCCCTCATTTAACCAGTGAGCCTCCCGTGTCATATTTGTCAATAAAAATGTGTTATTATCTATCAGGGGTTTTACTTTAACCACTTAGTTCATGAACCATAACTAAGAAGTTCTGCAACAAGTAAGCAGCTATTCAAGAAAGGAAGTATGTTATAGAAGAAGGAAGTAAAGGAAATACATAGAAGAAATGGGGAAGATGTGCATCCCAATTAGTAGATAGCAGAGCTAATTGCATGCACATAGAAGAAACTTAATAGATATGAACACACAAAATTATAAAACAAAGAAAACTCTAGATCCAGATCTAAAATAACACAAAGTCTATTAAGAGATCTAAGATTAAAAGCAAGAAACAAAGTACACCATGACACAAAGTTCTCCAGAAACCTACTCCTTTGTATTCCTTTTCTCCAAGTTGCTCTAAGGGGTCCAGCACAAAGTCTAGAACATAAGATTACTACTTACAAATTCCGATCAATCATTAACCCGGAGGTTCTTCTCCTACTTATAGAATGTAGGAGGGAAAGTACAAATGGAAAACTCAAACTGAACTGAAACATAAACAACAAGTAAAGATGACATTTGGAAATCATCCTCAACTATCTTCTCCTTAAGTGACACATGTATCACATAACTAATAGAATAGTTCCACATGACTTTAAGTAATGGTTGCAAAACCAATAACTTAGAAGTTTTACAATTTCATCCAGGAACATAGAAAATAGAAGAAGAAATAAATAGACGAATTCATGCCAGCTGTAACATTTATGTCTTCTTCTTGTTCTGATATCGGATAAACTTGTTGAACATGTAATTCAGCATCCTTCCATCTGTTTTAGCCACTACTTATTTCTCTGTCCTGAATTGTAGCAACCCTTCATTCAACACTTTGATGCACGCTTCCACATCTTCCAAACTCGGCCCAAACCTCGCAATGTCTGCCTGCAACGCCACCATTCTACTGATAGAATTCATCGTGACAGGCTTGGTAGCTTTATCAATTCTCTTTTATACCATCAGAAGAGAATCTTCCAGGGAATTAGGCACCTTATTTGAGACAATCCACACGTATGAAGTAACACCTCCGTCCACTCTTTCCTCAGTGAAATAAATGACACTGTTTGGTAAATCTGATGTCCTACTCTCAAGTACCTGCATCCTCTTCAGCAAAACTCCACATATTTCCAAACGGAAAGATACTGCAAACTCTAGCTGCTTCCCCTTCTCGACTGGTCCGTCCGGTACAATATGTTCCGCAATCAATACATCTCCTGGTAGCTTGTTGATCTCAGCCAATATACTCAAGTTACTCTCTGCAACTGTATTCATGCCTTCTATGTTTGCCATCAGTTGCTTTAGTTGATTTGCTGCATCGTTCATAACCTTTAGGCGGGCTGGCACTTCCCCAAGTTGTACAGAAGCTTGACGAATAATTAAATCCTTCCATTCGTCAATAGCCTTTACTTGATTGCTTGCATCTTCCATTTCCTGCATAAGATGATCACTCACCTGCTCTAAAATGGGCTGAATGGAAGGTTTATCAACCTTGGCTATGATCTCACATAATTGAGATACTTGCTTCTGTAGCTTTTCTTTCTCTTCCTTTTCACTATCAAGCCTAAGGAATAAAGCATCCATCAATGTCTGCATGTCCTGCTTCAATCCTTCAGTGGTGGCTTGACCGAGGGGTACTTTAGTCACTGTCACATCTTCCGCCGTGAGCTCCTCCTCTATCTTTCCTTCTGCTAAAATTTTTATCTCAGCAAACTTCTCTCCTAAATCCTCGATGATCAACCTAGAAGTTGCTTTGGTAACTTTAGGCCTTCTATCTCTTCCGCCCAGATTCTAGAGTAGCTGCAAGTCGTGCTCCTCTAAGTTCATCTCCATTCTCGCTTCTAGAACCAACTGCGAAACCAACCATTCCAAGAAATTACTTCTCGGAGAATGAGAAGTCGCTGAGTGTACTACCATCTTTTGCTCTACATCCTCTTCGTCAGAAAGTGCTATAGTGTTATGGCTGCCATCTTCTTAGTCATCCAAGGACAAAGCCCTTTCGAATTCTGCCATCTGCAGCTTCAACATATCCTCTGGAATAGGCGCTGAACGAAGTGGCTGAGGGGAGAAGATGAATGTCACTGGATTCAGTGGAGGCATGGAAGCATCCTACTGCTGCGGTGCAATAGTTGGTGAAGTATTGAGTACTGGAGAAACCGGAGTTAAAGTCATGGTTGTAGAAGTGATCCTCTCCTTAGATTGAGATATTATATGCACTTTCAACTTCTCGAATTTCCTGCTGCTTTCTCCTCTGTGCTTTCACTTGAGGGAATCTCCTGCGCCGAAGTTACCCGTGACTTGATTCATCAATGCTTCATCAAGGCAATATCCCTTCGTCAGCAACCAGTTCAAAGTATTCACCAACACAGCTCCTGACCTTTCTTCAATTGTGTTGTAGCCTCCTATGTTATTCTGCAGTATGGCTTTATCTCCTCCCATTTGATGGTAAGTGTCAAGTACCACATTCCCATCATCTTTAAGATCCGCAGGTATCCACGCTAGTCCAAAGTCGAACACTTGCTTTGCTGATAGCCTGTTGAAATCTCTCTTTCTAACCTCGTACTCACTTTTACACTTCATACAGAAATCTTCTATTGAAGGCACATGTGTGTACTCCTAGGAGATTGCCTTCCTGGCTACTACAAATGGATCAAAGTTTGGCTATGCAGGGAAGAAATCTTGCTCATACTTGCATAACATTTTCGCTTCCATCCCCCGAGCTCTATGAATGCTAATGCAGCTGTAATATCCCACAATGATTAGGAAGAAGCCCGTAGATTTGTGCCGCTTTGACTGAAGGTCGTGTAACTCCACAAGTTGCCTACTTAGCTCCATGGCGATCAATCTATCATTCATCTACCTGGGCATCTTTATTGGTTCTCCAGAAAATCCCGTAACCCTGAGGTATGTGAAATCTGCAAATTGAATGAATAGACTGCCAATCTTAGACACAGCTTCCCATGCTTCCTTGCTTACCCTGTTGGCATTCAAGTCTTTGTCTAGCCTACAGATGAAATTGTAGAAGAAGTCATTGTTGATCACTTTGAATTCTTTCTCGCATGTAGGTGCAGTAAGCCACGGGTAGCACTCGAAAATGGGGTCCATGGAAAAAACACCGCATCTATCCATCTTGGAAAAGACGCCTTGTGAAGCTGCAACATACACTAAGTATGAAGTCATCTTGAAGTTGAAAGTACACTTCACATTCCAGAGTTGCTCATCGATGTTGTTGCTAATAATTTCCAACCAATTGATTATAGAATCAACCTTGTTGATTTCAATGGTCCTGATGAAAACATACATCCATGTACGGAAAGTGTAAGCATTCGCTTCGCCATTCATCCTACATAGCAATTTGACGACATCATCTACCTCCTGCACCAAATTGGACTGTGGAAGAGTTATCGGGAACTTTGAAGGAGATCTAGGCTTCTTCATGTATCATCTATTCATTATGCTCACGTAATCATCTCTATGGTTCTTCCATCTACTGTCAGCATCCTGTATGCTAATAGAAGTCACCACCTTTCGCACTGGAATCTTCAGACAATAATTGATGAACTCTGCGTCCAAATGAATTATTTTCTTTCCCGAAGCATCACGCAATGATCTAGATGAAGGATGATAAGATCTAGCACACTCCATCATGAGCTCTGGCAATTGGGCTGTACATGGAAAAGCTGCAGCTCGGATAATTCCATTACTTTTAACCACACACATGAGTGAAGTCTTTCCCACTATGGATCTATCAATCAAATAGGCAAGAGGTTCCGGGCCTGGATTTGTGTCTCATATGTCTGCAAGTTTGGAAGCAATGCATGACTCTATCGTGCTTTCTTTTTTTATCTCCCTTCGCCATGGCTTTGTCTATCTTCGTCTGAATAATTCTCTTTCTTCTTACTTGGCCGGATTTCTTCAAAATTGGTGCAGATCTGGACAATTCTTTAGATTCGGAGGATATATGCAATGTATTGGACATTGATAAAAGCTCATTTTCCTTTTTAAAGCACCTGTATTGAATTCCTGCAATTTATTCAGACAAAAATGGCCACCGGAGAATTAATAGTGAATTTTAATTGTAAAAATCTGCACTTTTCAAGCCCGCTGCCCCAAAAATTGGTGTTTAATTTGCACATAAAGAGAGCATGAATCCTTTCAACAACACCTGAGCACCTGTAACACCTATGCAAACAATTATGCAGACAAAGATAAACCTCCTTCAAAGCATGCGCCAAATCTGGAATCTTTTAGCCTTGTTGCCACCTTGCCTGAGCAAAATCCTTCTTCTAATGGGGGCGCACTTTTCCACTTGGCTGCAATTCTTTACCTATGAATCAAATAATTCACCCATATGGCTGTCCATGCTTATATAACCTTCACAATTCTATAATTAATAATTGCCCTAACAATTAAAGGCAATTAATTAATTAAAAATCATGTTTTTCTCTTTTTAAAATAGCATGTTTAAGGACAGCCATCCAATAAATTAAATTAATCCAATTTAATCCTTCACACATCACTTCACTTAAGCTTCACAGTGTGCTTTGACCATAGCCACTGAAAATAGAAATTAATTTAATGTTTTAATGCCTTTAAAAACATTAAATAACTCCCAAATGGGGCGCACTTTTTGAGAGGAAGGGGGCAGCCATTAAACGAATTAAATTTAATGCATTTAATTCCTTTCTTTTGTTCCCTCTTTGACTTGTTGACTTCCTCTAAGCTTGGGTGCACTTTTTGAAAGAATAGATTAATTAAAATAATCACTTTAAGTCATCCACCATCTCACCAAAGGGGGCGCACTTTTTTGCACATATAATTCTATTTTTAGGATTTTTTCCACAATGGGATTCTTTATCCTGCAAGGCAGGTACTAAAATCCCATGATTTCACTTAAGTCACTTTCCTTTTATTTTATCATGGGAATTTTCACGCTACAAGATAGGTAATAAATTCCCGCCTGCCTGCGGCCTCTAACTTTCCCACTGTAGCTTAAGTGAATTTTATAACACGGGAAAAAGTACCCTGCTAGGCAGATATAAAATTCCCACCCTACCTGCAGCTTCTATTTTTCCCATTGCAACTTAAATCCTTTGTTTTCCAAAAATGCGCCCATCCCCACAGGGGCTTTTCCGTGCATGACTTCACTTTTTCCCGATGATCCAGACCTCCGATGGCGACTTCCTCTAGGCATAATGTGCGTATATGTTTTCTAGCTACTCCAGGCCAAAAATCGGGCTTACCCGGCAAAGGAATTGTTCTAGAGAAATTTCACAGAAAATGAAACAGGACAACACAAAAACACAAAAAATTGCCAAAAGTTACAAATAAAGCCCAAAACTTATTCCAAGTTAAAACCCTTCTGGTACATAAGAGTAATGACATATTCGATCATAACAGAGTTAAAACGGGGCACAAATAGCCTCATACGGGGCTCAAAATAATTAAATACAAATTTCCCGCAGATAAATCCCGACGACAGAATATAACAACTTTGGGCATCTAGGTATTTGACGAAAAAGGCTAATATGGCTCTTTGGGATTATCTTGATGCAATACAAGAACTTTCAGGCAATAAAAACACAAAATGACCCATTATTTTAAAAGTATGAAATTTTTTCGGATAGGGTAGTCGCAGTTGTCAGGGTGAAATCTGGGTGACACCACAACAGATCAAAATTGAATTCAAAAACCATGTTTTGTATTCAATACTGTAGTTTTACATGAGCCAAGTGGGATCTGTAGGTGGTTGTTCGTGGATTCTGATATTGAAATGTGTGGTGAGATCTTATTCACATTTTTAAAGCCAGCATATATCTCGCAGCCACTAACTCAAGCGCCATGAAAATTGGTTTTCTTAGTATTGTTGGTGCGCAGATTTAATTTAATCCAACCATGACTTCTCTTTTTGATCAATTTTATCTTCCTTTGGAGCTCTCTACCTCATGGATCTGGTCTACACAAGATAATCATGGATTTACATGCAATTCAGCGCTTTACAAAACAAGTATTTGGTATAAAGCTCCACATTTTGTATTAATTTTTCGGTCTTTCCTAAACAAATATCATTAGATGTGTTAAAATTCAACTTAAGTTAAAAAAAAAAAGGGAAATATGTGTGTGTGTGTGTGTGTGTGTGTGTGTGTGTGTGTGTGTGTGTGTGTGTGTGTGTGTGTGTGTGTGTGTGTGTGTGTGTGTGTGTCTATACACACACACACACACATATACACACACACACACACACACACATGTGTGTGTGTGTGTGTGTGTGTGTGTGTGTGTGTGTGTGTGTGTGTGTGTGTGTGTGTGTGTGTGTGTGTGTGTGTGTGTGTGTTCTACATTATGGGTGTCGAACTCCGACGATAATGCACCCCCTCAATATATATATATTGAGGGGGTGCATTATCGTCGGAGTTCGACACCCATAATGGAGATCTCATTAGACAAATTTAATGGATTAAACTTTCACACTTGGAAAGTTAAAATCCAAATGCAACTTATGAACAAAAACCTATGGGGGATTGTAAGTGGAAAAGAAACACAACCAATTGATGCTGCTAAATTACTAGAATGGCATAGCAGGGATGACAAGGCAAAATCCATTATTGGACTTGCTTTATCAGATACTGAATTACACTATGTGGATTTAGATAAATCATCACTAGAGATATGGGATCTTTTTAATAAAACATTTGGGTCAAAAGCAACAAATGCTAAATTTTCACTAAAATTGTAACTCTTTAAACTAAGGATGAGTGATAGTGTGACAATGTCAAGTCACATTAATGAACTAAGGTCCCTTTTGAGACAACTCGCATAAGTGAAAGCTAATGTAGTAGATGAAGATGCAAAATCCATACTGTTAAATAACTTGCCTCCAAAATACAGCAATGTTGTATTTACATTAGGACAAATGCCTTCTCAAACACTTGAGGACATGATTTCAGCTCTCCTAGCGGAAGATAAAAGAACTGCAGAAGACATAAAAGAAGAAACTACTTTATTTGTAAGGAAAAAGAAATACAATAAATTTCTTAAAAACAAAGAAGAACCATAATGCTTCTACTACAAGAAAAAAGGGCATACAATCTTGTATTGCAAAATTCAAGCTAAAGATTTACTCAATAGAAATCTTAAGCCAAATGAAGAAAATGTAGTTAAAGAATGAAGAGGAAGACCCAGTGAAAGAAGATCCTGACTACAATTATGAAGATTTTCTATTCTAAATAAACTTAATGGAGGCTGGAGGCAACAAAGGAAGGAGGTTGTTTAGCGACCTCTCGTCAGGAACCAATGACGAGGCCGCATGAAGATTTGGTGGCCATGTTTTTCAGTTGTGTGTTTGCTTTCCAATTTTGTTTGATAGAAAATAAGAACATAAGTAATATTCCTGTTCACAATTGTAATAGATTCCTATGTAATCTCCTGAAGTGTGAAAAATGATGAGGTCTGAAAATAAACTTTAATCAACATGATATTTTTTGGTTTTTGGTAAACCACTTTGAAAACCACCTCTTTGGTTTGCGGTAAACCACTTTGAAAACCACCATTTTGGTTTTTGGTAAATCATTGGTAAAACCATCCAGATCATGAGTTAGCATCAGGAAACAAGTTACAGTGCAAGATAAGTTTTCCCCATGTTCACACTAAGGGGGTGAATGTTAGGAATTCTATGTTCTAGTGTGATCATTTAGGTGTAGTATTATTTAATATTTAAATAATACATGAGTGTGCATAATTAGTTGTAATGCATAACTCATATGAGAGATATGTGGGATTGTATGATATATCCTAGAGAGATAGTTGAGGGATTGGAGATAGGAGTTGACTCCTCCTTTATAGGAGCAAGCAGCCTATATATTGTAACCTCTTTGCAATAATAAATCATCTTGAATGAATTCAACTTAATATATTTTATTCAGAATATATTGAATATTTTCTATATGAATTGAAATCATGTATTTTATGCTATTACTTCGAGTATTTCTGTGTGTTTTATTGTCTAGATCTGAACCATAGTGAAGATGTTTGTCCCAAAATTTTGTTAAAATCCTATGTAGTGTCATTAGCTTGAGGGTGATAAGGAGTTGACTTATGGTGTGTCACCATAAACACTTCCAATATGATCTTGATTATCTCATTCAAGAAATGAGTTCCTCTATAAATTTTCAAGTTCAATGGGCAGCAATACCTACTAATAATTCTTTCCCATAAATATCTTATTGGTGTGGTTGTTGTCCAATCCTTTGTAGGGGATTCCTCTTTCCACCTTGTAAAATAGTCTGTGTAAGTAATGATGTAGCAAACATCAATCCTACACATGGGTCATGCAATAGGGCCTAAAAATTCAATATCCCACTTTTCAAAAGGCTTCGCACTTGTTATGGGTCTCAAAGGAATCTCATCTCTATGCCTAGGCTTTCCAAGGTGCTGACAATGATCACATGCCTTGACATAAGCCTTGGTGTCTTTGTATAAAGTCTCCCACCAAAGTCCAGCCATTAGAATCTTGCACATTGTAGCATCACCTGCATAATGTCCTCCTGTTATCCTACCATGAGCCTCTTCCATAATGGCGTTGCACTCATGTTCTAGAACACAAAGACTCAAGACTTCATCATGGCCCAATTTGTACTCCCCCAATCAGCTAATAAGGCATCGTGTGTATAGAAAGATACTTTTCTCTAACATCTTCATTCCTTCAGGTGCTAACCTTGTGCATAAAAACATGGCTATATCCTCCAAATTTGAGGGCACGTGGTCCAATAAAAAAATATGTGCAACTAGCATAGTGTCTTTAATGCTCTGTGCATCCTCTCAAGAATTTATTCAAGATAAATGTTCAAGACCTTAATTACTTTTCCCAGGATTGAAAACTATGAAGCCAAACTTATGAAATAGAATTATCCATCTATAGATGCACCCTTGCAAAATAAGCTTCATGAATAAGTACTTTAGTGTCATATAATATATATAGAAGATAAATGTGGTTGCCAAAAATTAGTATATGAACTTGTGAAGTGCATAAATCATAGACAAGGCTTCATGCTTAGTAGTGGTGTAATTATACTCTACGGGTGTCAACTTCCTACTTGCAAAGAAAATGGGATTTATCCACAATTCCTTCCCATGGTTCCACCAACATTGCACTAATCTCCATGCTAGAGGTGTCAACATGAATATGAAATTTTTTTTCCCATGAAGGAAAATGCAATATTTGGGAAGTGGTAAGCCTCTCCTTCAATGTATCAAACACATGTTGTTGCGTGTCACCCCAATAAAATTTTCCCTTAGCTTTGATTAACTCTTCCATGGACGCGAAAAAATTTTCATAACCCTTCATAAACTTCTTGTAGTACCCATCATGTCCTAGAAATATGTGCACTTCACTCTGATTGGTAGGATATTCTAAACCTAAGATCACCGCTATCTTGGCTACGTCTACCAACAATCCTTCTTTGCAAATGATGTGCCCTAGTAAAGTGCAAATTTTTTTAGTAAAGATACACTTTTTAATGTTAAGAGAGATGATTAACTACCTGCACCTCTTAAAAATGAGTCTCAAATTATCACAGTGATCCTTGACAAAGTCATATATCGTCCAATCATCCAAATACACTTGCAAGAATTTGTGAATAAATTCCTAGAAGGCTTGCACAACAATGCATGAGAATACTAACGGCGCATTCTTCAATACAAAAGGCATAAATGTATAGGAAAAACTTCCCCATTTAGTGGTGAAAGTTGTCTTTTCCTTATCTTCTTTCGTGATGCGAACCTAGTGGTAACCTAAAAACCCATATGTACAGGAATATATCTCATGCCCAGCAACTCCTAGAATTTATTCTGTGAAAGGGGTTGGAAAAGGATCTATTACACATGAAGCATTAAGTCCTCTATAATCTACACAAATCCTTATCCTCCCATACTTTTTTATGCTTATAACCATGGGGCTAACCCACTCAGATTCTTCAATAGGTTCAATAATTCTAGACTTGATAATTTTATCAATCTCTTCCTTCACCTTGACGTGTAAATTAGGATTCATCATGTAAGGTCTCTTCCTAACCAGGTGCATACCTTCTTTCAACTTGATCTTCATCTCGCCTAAATAAGGGTGTACCAATTTTAACTCATGACAGCCCCGTCGGAATAGGTTTTGGAAGTCACACGAGAGTTTAATAATATTTTCTACTTCTTGTTCTGACCAGTAATCACTAATAATTGCTTCCTTGGGTGCCTTGTCTATGCCAATGTTAACATTTTTTTTCTTCATCAGTGCATGGTATGCACATGCCTTCTCATATGTGATGTCTATCACCTTGCGTGTACCTTCATTGTGGATAAAATCTAGGATCTCAACTTCCTCATCATTAATCATGTAGACTAACTTACCCTTTTCTTTCTCCTTCTAGGCGCGACCCATTTGTACTTCTTTGGTCTCTTTAAGACCCATGCACACCTCAGAATTAGGTTCACCAAACAGTTCTAGTATAAGCTCTTCAGCCTTTTCCCTATCGCCCATGGTGATGCGCTACATGATCTACATTGATTCATGGATTGGAGGTTTAGTAGAAAATTAATCAAAAGTTTGAATCATACCTGTAGTCATCTCATGTCAGTTTGTTGTTTCCCTTTTTAGATTTTCATAGACATACCATGGGCGCACGCATCCACGCAATGTGGAATAGAACTTATGTACCAAAAGTGATGGTGGTAAGGCCTCTTTTCCATACACCCATAGTCTCTTATAATTATGGATGTGGAACGAGGTAGGATTTTTCTGATGATATTCACATATTTTTGTAGGTAAATTTCTCCAAGTAAATCTATTAGAAAAGGCAATTCTCACTTTTCACCATTCCAACAGGTTATCTCTATGTGTTTCCCACCAACGTGTTATCGTCCCGTGTAAAGTATAAACTATCATGTTTCTTTTGTCCCCATCATTCTGCCACTGAGTTTCTGTTAACCATTTAACCTACCTGGAGGAAGGTTGTATATCAGACTTATATTTTTAAGAAAATCCTCACACAATGATTTTTGCTAAGGCCAAGAATCTAAAAATTTCAATTTTCGGACTTCGGGATTTTTCCCTTTCAGAGTTTTTAAAGCTCAATTTCGGAATTGCATTTGAGAAGTTTTGAGTTCTGAAACTCCGAAATTCTAAATTTTCAGACTTTCAGGATTTTGAAAATTTGGAACTTTTTGGCTCATTTTGTTCAAATCCGACTCGGACTTCCAAAGTCTGAAACTCCGAAAGTCCAAAAATTCAGACTTTTGGGTTTGGGGTTTTCGGAGTTCTCCGAGTCATTTTAGGATTTTCACTTGATTTTTTTTTAAGTCTAAATTTTTGGACTTTCAGGTTTTCAAGTTTCAGACTTTTAGTTGCCAATTTGTCTTTTGCTTCCTATTTTTTCCGAAGTCCGAAATCCCAAATTTTTGAAATTTCGGGCTTTTGGGTTTCGGAACTTTAGAGGTTCTATACGTGATTAATTCTCACCTACCTCTGTATGGATCGTATTTTTACCATTAATATCAGGATTTCTATATAAACATGGATTTTTACTTTTTATTTTTACTTGACACATTCACTCTCGTACTTTTCGGTGTCCTTTTCAACGTATGTTTTTGGTTTTATTTTCTTTTGGTTTAGGTCCTTTTCCTCCTCCTCCCATTTGGTTTTCTTTTTTTTTTCCCTCTGTGTTTTCTTGTAATGTCTTTCTTTTTCACCATGTTTTGCTATGGAGGTTTTCTCCAGGTTTTCAAGTATGGGGATCTTTCCAGGTCCCTCATACTTCCTCCTGTTTCTTAAAATCCATCTTGGCTTCTTAACACTTATTTTTTGCAGTTCCTCCAAAGACCATTCAGAAATTATTTTCAGAAAAGTAATTTCAGATAATTCCTTCAAAAGATCACAAGGCAGGAAACTATTTCAGAGAAACTTTTCTACGAAAATCTTCAGAGTTTTCCAATTTCAGAATTTCAGGGAAATACTACTTCAGAGATTTATTTCAGAGTTTTCACTTCGGATATTTCTTTCGGAATTCTTGACTTCGGGAAACTATTTTGGAGAATTCAAGTTTTGAGTTTTCAGAGAATTCAGGTTTTGGGTTTTTGGAGATTTCAGTTTCGGGTTTTTGGAGAATTCAGATTTTGGTTTTCGTAGAATCGGGAATTTCAGATTTTTTGGACCTCTGACTTCGGAAAACCTTTTCAGAGATTTATTTCAGTGATTCCTTTCGGAATTTTTTGGTTTGGGATTTCAGAGTTTCCTTACTTTCAGGTTTTTCATAATTTCTTCAACAAACACAGGTTTTGATGTCTGCCTCCACTTCAAAGGGGAAAGAAAAGATGAAGTACACATTTCTTGGAGTTTCTCCCCAATCCTGCTTAACCTCTGATTTAGGAAATATCAGGGACACCGATCTCAGACAAATTGATCTTCTCAAGTTTTGGGGAAGGTTAAAGGCCCCAAATAAAAATCCATGGATGCAAGCCATCTTCAACAGTGGTCTTGCCTTGCCACCAGTTTTCCCGCATCTGTGCAATGTCCAGAATTTGTCCTAGATGCAGCATCCCACTATGACGAGGACTCTATGTCGATAAGAGATAGCAACGATAAGGTAGTAATCTGTCTGGACCCAAAATTCTTTGAAGACTTGTTCAGATGTAAAATATTACACCACTATCTCACCTGAAATAGCAGTTGAGCACTGGGATGAAAAAGAGGAAGTATGCTCGAAGGTCATGATGAAGTCCTACCTGACTAAGAATGTTTCCAAGTTTCCCAAGACTATACATTGATCATATTTCATTCAAGAAGTCAACGATCTCATTATATTTTTAAGAAGAGTTTCAGGTCTTCCTTCTGCAAAGGAATTCCAAGAATGGATGTTCTTATACATAGAGACTATCAAGAAGAATGTTGAGTTTATCCGATGGGGTGAACATATCAGTAGCAACATTCGCTATCAGTTGGGCAAGGTGGCAGAAACTAAATATTTCTACATGACATCTTTTCTCGTATATGTAGCTGCTGCTATGGGGGATTTTGAAGGGTTAAACACCAGGGGTGTTCGCAGGACATCCCAAATATATGAGTTTTATCCCCAGCTTAATTTGGACAAGGGGAGCAAGCACTTCCAAAGAATCAGCGACGGTTTCTTCATTGTTGTCCTCTATTGCTTCGACAAGGAGCTATATAATTGGTGGATTTATGATGAGGCTTTCCAAGAGGTGCGAGAATGGGGAGCAATGTACCTTTAGTTTCCCACATTCACCTACCTTCAGATTTTGGGTTTCATAGGTGCCCCTAGTAAGTTTCCAAGGTGCCCCATGTTGGGCCCCTGGAATATTGACTAAGAAAGAAGGCATTTAGGCACGCGCGATCCCAGTTATAGAATGGAACGTAATGCACAAGCGCATAAGAGAAAGACTTAAGAAATCAAATACCGCACGTGACACATAAAAGTAGGTTCGGGACTTAGCCAATTTGAGTGCCCAAGGTAGAACACGTGAAAAGCGTGATCGGTTGCGCATGGATAAGATGTCAACTTGGCAACAGGTTGGCCGAGGAAAGAGCATGCCCCAGATGGAATCTTCTAAAAGATCATCATGAGATGGAATGGAGAGCTCAGGCCTGAAGGAACATGCTTGCATGGAGGACCACATTCGACACTTGGCGATGGATCTAAGGGCACAACAAGGTGAGTTGGAAACCTGGGAAAGTGATAAATACAATTTCCTGCCGCGGAAAAAGATATAGAGATACACACACGAAAGAAGGATATATCATCTGGATATACATAGGGAATAGCAGGTTAGAGAGTGAGTGAAGCTCTACAGGAATGCTGCAAGTGGATATTCTGGTTCAGGAAAGGATGTACTAAGCATGGGGTTATTATTTTTCTTTTCTGTTAGCTTAGTTACATATGTCTAGTGATGTGCATGACTGCGGTCTACACTCTGTAATGAATCAATGAATATATTGAGGTTACTTGTTATAAATACATATGAATATCAATGGGTTTAATGTATATTTCATTCATATGAGTTCTCTTTCCTATCATGATACGAATGAATGGTTGTATCTTTCTTTCTGTTAGAGTATGTGTTCTAGAATCTATTAAAGCACTCGGTCTGAAGTGACTGTAAGAATCTAGAGGCCGTTCTGAGCCCTATGGTTCTTGTATGTCTCAAATTCTTTCCTAAATAATCTTACACTAATCATAGATAATGCTTCCCACTAAAATCACATAAAAGAGAGAATCGGAACCCGCGCGTGCCTCAGGTGAGTGCTCAACTTCTGTTGGGTGATAGGCTAGCGCACATGGGGTTCTTCCTTTTGTGATAGGAGTAAAAATGACTACATCTTGGTTCCATTTTCAAGATCTCTTTTTGAAGTTGTAGTGGGATATAGCATGCATCATGATCTGTGTAAAGAGTAATGACGAATCGGTTAACATTGGAAAATGTTGAATCGTGGTTCAAGAGCATGGAGGATGAATTTTCTCAGAGATTCAGCATTGGACCTGAGTTTAATACATGTAGATGGGTAGAAGAGAACCTCTACCATGATCTGTATGAGACTTTTTCTAGTGCTTCCCAATAGAGTTATATGGATGGCTTTCAACCTATGCATCTAGATCAAGTTAGCATTATGGATTGTGGATATGGACTGAAGAAGACTACCAGAGGTTGGAGGATGTGGATCTGACGTGAACCTTTGTTGTAGATCATTGGTGGAGAGGAGTACTAGCTAGCTACACTCTGGAATACGCCATTTCTACGTATTCTTACCTAAAGGTTGCTAAGTTTGAACTTCTACAAGAACCTAGAGGAACATTTTTGCATGATATTCCTCTAGCTATGAAGATATTAATGGTTACCATGAGTTTAGAGGTGCTCCCAATGGCCGGTTAAACCATTTTGAGCACTAGGTAAGGAAGCTTGGGTGGAGGAAGATAGCTGATGATATGACAGAGAAGGAGAGGGAAGAAAGACGACTCAAGTATAGTGAAGCACGTGAAAGGGAGATTTCTAGATGATGCAAGGCTACTAGTGTGATGGATTTATGGAGATAGACATTGTGGGAAGGAGTCGAGGTTCATGCAGAGGACTTGGAACTTGAGTAGTTTGTGCTACCCCATCTTGGCAAGCACATAAGGGAGACCCCTTCGGATTCTGGTGAGAGCTCGTTTCATGGAGAAAGGAGAGTTGTTGGCACATATATGAACCCACCCAGTGACTAAGCCTTGGTGCTTGGTTTTCCCGAACCAGGAAGAAATATTGATCCAGTTGAAACTAGTGGAAGAGACAAATCCGCGCCTAGAAGATACAATTTTTCATTCCCTTCTTCTATGGTTGCACCTATTCTAGTATTCGGAGGAGTTTTTGGACAAGGGGCAAGTGTAAAAACTTTCAATCTTGCATCAGGGAGTGGCATGAGACAAAGTAGTGGTAGTGGGGCACTATCACAAACCGTCGGTGCATAGTTCAGTGGGACTGTGGGAGCACTTGGCATAGCTCCTATAGGCCCTATTGGACCCAGTGGTTCTGGTGGATCTGGTGGCTCCGGAGGTATAAGACCTGGTGGACCTGGTGGATTAGGTGATGGAAGAAACACCAAAGGGAACCAAGGCTTTGGTTCAAGACAAAGACCCCATCCACCACCTCAATTATTCTTTGAAATGTCTCTACATTTTCTAGATTATAGGGGCATTGAAGATGCTGTGGAACATGTTCACAAGTGTGAACTGCTATGGTGCGCAAAAGGTATCACAACCCCAGAATGAAAGGCTAGTCAATTTGCAACCACGTTGCAAGGGCACACACATCGCTAGTATAGAAATTATGACCCTCATCAAATGGTGGTGGACTACACTACTTTATAGAATGCATTCCTGACAAAGTTCCACATTCCTGAGTTTGAGTAGAAAAGCATTAGCACTTTGAAGGAGATTCAACAAGGATTGGCAGAGAGTGTGTGGGATTATGATGCATGTTTTAAAACTATCTTATCTAAATTATCATATGATATTCACCCTTCACAACATGCATAGTGGTTTTTTTTTAGGATTGATCACCCCTTTTAGAAGGGCCTTGTCTCATAAAACTTTTACAAATCCGTGTGAAGCATTGGAAGCTACCTTGCACGTTGAGGCTGTTAGTAGTATTGATACTGGCGTTAGCTCATTCTTGGAGGCTCAGATTGCTGCTATGGCCAAATAGTTGGAAAAATTGTTTGTGAACTTATTCCATGAGACTCGTAGTGGTTTTTGGTGCCCGGATTATGAAATAGAGGGGCACGTTAAGGATAATTTCCCCCGGAGGATGGTACGCACTATGATAGTAGATTGTGAGGATTTTCATGGGGACCATGATGCAAATAGATGTCCCTTTCTGCAGTGCATGATCAGGAAGAATGTATCTTGTTATTGTAAAATTTACACTTCCACAACCCATGATACGAAGGACTGTAGGCTCATTGATCAGATCCATGAGGCCATTGATCATGGGGTATGCCAAACCAGCATTACCAGTGGTTCTAAAAATGATGATCACCATTATGAGGAGCGCACAGATGGGGGCACGCATGGAAGAGGTTTTCAAGGAGGATTCCGTGGACGAGGTAACCACGGAGGAAGAAGTGAGTTCTCGCATGGAACATGTTTCAACTATGGATCTACATAACATTATAAGCATGAGTGCCCGAACCTGTTACAATGCTCGTGGTGCAGAAAGAAGCATAAGTATGAGGAGTGCCTAGAATTATTTGAACATATGAATCAACAACACCAGAAGGACAAGGGCTCTACGATGGTTAGTTTCAAGAAGGCAAACATACAGTGGAAGCCTCAGGTAACATGGGATGAAGGTTTGGAGCCTATCTTGGTAACAACAAGGGCAGAAGCCACATGCGCGAGGGAGATACCAAGACAGAAGAACCTGGTTTCAAGAGAAGAGGTCATTCCTGGAAAATATTTAGACCCCGTGCATCAGAAGGAGATATATCAAGACACCATGGATGTTATTCGAAGCTTACAAGGGGAGATCCAATGTCTAAAGGAGCAATCTAGAAAGGAGGAACAAGGAAGGAGAGTCAAGGTGCAAAAGGATGACCTGGATGAGGTCAAGAAGGTGTGTAAAATGCTAAGGCAGGAGAACATCATTCCTTTGCTAGGATCCTGGTTGAGGGAGAAGGTACCATGCACCGAAGAAGAGCACGAGAGACAATTCTTGCACGTGAACCTCCCCCCTCACATCCTCGACTATGACAAGGAGATTACATTGAATGTAGTTGTAGATGGATGGCTCCTCAGTAATATACTCATTGACACTAGCGCAGATGTTAGTGTTCTGACTTTGGATGCATAGCATCAGATGGGAATACCTACATTACAGCCATCTTTGAATGTGTTGTATATGGCAAACAAGACTAAGGAAATGCCCAGCGGTGTCTTGAAGGATGCAGCTATTACTATTCAGGGAGCCAATTTTACTGGGGACTGTGAAGTCTTGGCACTCGCCGAGGTGGACAATTTCACAACACTACTTGGGCACCCTGGTGTTACAAGAATAATACAGACCTTCGGTTCAACAAAGGGTACATCAACTTCGAGAACAAAGAGGAATGGGTCATTATACCCCTGGTTGATGGGAAGTTGACACCCTATATTGAACCATTGGGAGAAGAATTTCTAGACAAAATTTATGTGCGCTCAATTAGGTTCCCTGAGATGGTACACCCTACTAACGGAGTTATCCAGTTTAAATATGATCAATCAGTAAGTGATACCACTAGCCTGGCTTGTGACAATTGGGCACATGGAACTTACGAATTAATGGGATGGCAGTTGAGAGGTTCGGTGACCAAGGTAATAAAGGTGCACACTGTTAGGCACCTTAGAGGAAAAGAACTACCCAAGTATTCAGGAGGATCCTTCCCTAAGATCTTTCTGTGGGAGGTAGAAGATCAATGGAAGAATGAGAAGGAATGGAAGGAGATGTTAAGTTATGTCTTGCTTCACACCATAGCTTATTGGTGGGCCACACATCAGGAGAGCCTTTTAGAGTGGCACGAGGTAAGAATTGCTCTCTCTGTCAGATTATCTAGAAGTAATGTATCCACCATCATCAAGGAGTACCATGTGAAGGATCCTACCTCTTTCCATATCTAGGAGTGTGAATGGGTCTGGAGAGAAGGCACAAAAGCTTTGCCACCATTCCTCTGGGTGCACAAGTTGTATTCTACACTATAGGGTTGTGCACACACATGGTACATTCATTTGGAGACACACCGCCAGACAAGGAATTGGCAAGAGCTCATGGATGACCTTATTCAAACCTTTGAGTATCAGAGTACTAACCCATTGATTGATAAGGCCTTTTAGGGTATCAAGTGCCTTACCATGGGGGATAGTGCCAGAATGAAAGATAGGCTATTAGAATTACTAGGTGAACTGGGATTGGAGGCATGCTTTGAAGAAATTGAGGAAGCAAAAGAGTTACAGCGTGAGCACACGTGTTTGGAAAAAGAGAAGGGAAAGCTAGTATATGTGATTAATGGAGAGGATTTGGAAAGCTTAGATGTTAGCCATTCTGTAGGAATGCACGAAGTAGTGGAAAGTGAAGATACTCATGTGCGTGCCTACCATGAGCCTTTAAAGATGAATAAAGTTAACATTGGTTCAAAAGAAGAACCTAAGGAAGCTATTATTGGGGATTACTGGACAAAGAAGGAAGTATCAAAGATCATTGATCTGCTATGTGAATTTGAGGATTTATTCCAGCGTGGGTACCTTGAGCTCAAAGGCGTTCACCATTCCTTGGGAGAGATGAAGATAAAACTGAAGTACAGTGTGCACCCAATTAGAAAAAGGCCCTACCAAATGAATCCCAATTTGCATGTGAAATTTAAGGAGGAGATAGACAAAATGATAGCTTTTGGGATCATTGAGGTAGTGGAAGAATCAGAATGGATAAGTCTGATGATAATCAACATCAAGAAGGATGGGTGGATTATGATTTTTGTGGACTATAGGGAATTGAATGTAGTTTGTGTCATTGATCCATTTCCAACCCCCTTCACTGAAGAAATTTTGGAAGGAGTCGCTGGGCACGAAATCTATTCCTTTACAGATGGATTTTCAGGATACCACCAAGTCCGGATTGCAAAGGAGGACCAGAAGAAGACGACTTTCGCCACCAAGTGGGAAAGTTTTGCATATATGGTCATGCCCTTTGGGTTGAAGAATGTGCCTGTTGTTTTTTCACACATAGTGGTGCAAGCATTCCAGGACTTCATCCATAAATTTCTTCAGGTCTATGTGGATGATTGGATAGTATATGGCAGGTTAAGGACCATTGTGACAACTTGAGATTAATGTTTGAAAGGTGTAGACAGTTGAGGATATCCCTCAACATTAAGAAGTGTGTGTTTACTACACCATTTGGGACCTTATTGGGGCATATCATATGTAAGGAGGGCTTGTTAGTAGATCCCGCTAATGTTGCAGTTAGTGTGTAGATTCCTTGGGCATACAGGATATTACAAGAAATTCATTAAGGGATATGCCAAGATCTCCATGCCATTAGAGGAGCTACTTAGACAAAAAAGTACCTTCCATTAGGGAGAGGCACAGTAGAAGGAATTTGATACATTAAAAGATAGGCTTATTACCGTGCCTATTTTATGTTTTCCATCTTGGGACAAGCCCTTCTGTGTCCATGTAGATGCCTCAGGAACCGCCATTGGAGCAGTGCTTACATAACCAGGTGAGGGGATTGTTGATCATCCTCTCTATTTTGCGAGCAGGAAGTTGACACCAGCAGAGTAGAATTATTCCACTACCAAGCATGAGGCATTTTCAATGATCTACGTACTCTTCAATTTTAGACAGTATCTACTAGCAACACCCTTTGTATTCTACACCGACCACATGGCATTAAAGTATTTAGTAAACAAGCTCATTCTTCAAGGGTGCATATGTCGATGGGTGTTGTTGTTTCAAGAGTTTGAATTCACCGTTGTAGTGAAGCTCAGAAAAAGCAATTGTGGACCTGATAATATGTCAAGAATTGATTTAGGAGAGAACACGCAAAGTATTGAGGAAGCAATGTTAGACACCCAACTGTTTAGGTTGCGGTGCGTGCCCTCAAATTTAGAGGAGATTGCAGTATTTTTAAAAGAAGGTGTGGCATCAGATGGAATGAATGCATTGGAAAAGAAGCAGTTGGCCATATGCGACGCTACCTACATGTTGATTAGTGGAGACTTATACAAATTTGGATGTGATGAAGTTTTGTGTAGGTGTGTGTTAGAGCATGAGCACCTAGCCATCATGGAGGAAGCACACAGAGGAAGTGCAGGTGGGAATTACGTAGGTGATGCCACCGCGTATAAGATATTAATGGCAGGATTATGGTGGGAAACCTTGTACAGGGATTGTAGAGATTATTGTAAAGCATGTGACCACTGTCAGTGCATTGGCAAACCAGGAAGGAGAGATGAAATGCCTTTGTACCCTATCCTTAGCATGGAGCCTTTTGAAAAATGGGTGATAGATTTTGAGGGACCTATTGCAATAGCATCATGAAGGACTGGGTCGCGTTATGTCAGCACTTATATGGATTATCTCACAAGGTGGGCAGAGGCAGCCCCAACTAAAGATTTTATGGCAGCAACAATGGCAAGGTTCTTATGGGAGAACATTATCACGAGGTATGGATATCCGTTGAGTTTGAAGAATGATAGGGATGCACATTTTCTGAATGAGACTGTGAGGATCCTGTTATCAGAGTTCATGGTGGCTCATCAAAAGACTACACCCTATCACCCACAAGAAAATGGCACCGCGAAAGCATTCAACAAAATACTAAGTCATACCTTGACCAAAATCTGTAATGTTAGAAGACAAGATTGAGATGAAAAAGTATCGAAAGTGTTATGGGCTTACAGGACTACATATAAAATACTAAATAAAGCCACACCTTTTCAATTAGTGTTTGGGGCGGAATCCATTTTGGTGGTTGAATTTATGTTACCTTCTCTACGAATAGCGTGCGCAGGAGGATTAGCCGATGAATACGTGCTAGAAGAAAGAATTGATGAACTAATGAAACTAGATGAGAGATAATCACTTACACGTTGGAGCCAAACAGCGGAAAAGGTAAAGCAAAAGGCTTGGCATGATCGCCATATTAGAAACAAGAATTTTTAGGTTGGGTAGATGGTGTTACTGTATAATTGTAAGTTTCTGCGCCATCCTGGGAAGTTGAAAGTCCATTGGCTGGGTCCCTACACAATATCATACATCCTTGATTCGGGTGCATGCCAGTTACAAGCGCTAGATGGAACAAAGTTTCCTAGACACTTCAATGGTAGTAGGTTGAAGCCCTACTATAAATAAGTCTTCTTAGTGTTTTTAAATAAGGCAATTTTTCCAGTTAGTTTATAAGTTTCCTTTATGCATTTTCCCTTTCTTGTGTTTCCCTTTCGCATTGTTGTTTTTCTTTACGCCTTGGGCGCCAGTAACCTTATTGCTATTTTTGGAGAATTTGTGAGTGCGTAGAGGACTACGCATTGTTTAAGTGTGGGGTGGAGAAAAGTAAAGAAGCGCGTGATTAAAAGTACTAAGGAAGTTGTGTTGAAGAGCCTTGTTGTGTAGCTCGGTTGAAAGAGGTAGATGAAGAGAAAAGATAGAATGGTTGGTGCCAGGATAAAGCTACTGGTAGATCCCACGTACAAAGGAAAAGGAAGTGCAATTAAAGAAACAAGAGGTAGGCGAAAGCAAGAATCTAGATAGAAGAATTGCCTTTGGTGCAGGTTAAGCGTGTGCAAGAGTTTCTTGTCATGTTGGTTGGGTTACGCATCAGAAGGTTGGAGGAGTTTTCACGTAGGAAGGGCGCATGAGTGAAGGCGTTGAAGACGGACTTTGTTTGAAAAATCCGCATTAAATGAAAAAAGTATGGGGGTAGGTAAAGTAGCATTTAATGATCATAAAAAGGAAAAACTATAAATAAAGGGTCGGGGAACTCTCATTTTTACTTTGTGAAAACAAAGAGTTGGAGATATAAATGAGTGTTATAAACTAGGGTTTTTAGATTCGATCGACTGGAAGATTTGTGTGATTAAAATGTGAAGAGCCAGTTTGAGATTGCGAACCAGAAGGAATTACACGGGCATGGAAAGAGTTGAAGAGGTGTTATCTTGTGAAGGGTTTATTTAAGTTAGGGTTCGACAAACTAGGGCACGGGTTTAGAAGAGTTATATTGCGGATCTGAGATTGAAGGTTGGGAGAAGAAAGATAGAGTAACAAAGAGAGGGTAGGAGTGATAAAAATACCTTGACCATGGCACCCAAGAAAGGAAAGGGCAAAGCTAAGGCTAAACAACCAGAACCCGAAGTAGACACAAATGAAGAATGGTATGCAGAGATGCAATACCCAGATGGGGTGATGTTGGGAAAGGAATGGGAATCCCACTTGAGAAGCATACCTGTTAGTGACTATAATCACCACACAAACACCATAGAGAAATAAATGGTGTTGGAATTGGTACGCCCCACCAACAAGTGAACACCTGAAGGTTTTCCCATATATGATGATGATGTTAAGGTTAAATTGGTGAAGGTAGGGCTGTTTCAACTCTATGAGTTGCCTTATTTTGGAAAGCTAGATCACTTGTACCAGTGGCTGATGTCTCAGGTGCATGATGACTATTTTCACTTTGTTGGGTGCAAGATGCGTGTGACTCCCCAGTTGATTTCACAATTTATAGGCCTCATATGTGAGGGAGATAGCCTAGAAGATGACCTTGGTGATAAGGAGGCTATTTAAGAGACCGTCACTGAGTATGCATGCAAGAAAGGGTCACGATACTATGATATCTCAGACATCAAGGACTTCATTATGAAGATGGCCATGCATCTAGTGACTAATCCAAATGGATAAGAAAGATGGACGCAGGTCAACAAACCTTGGCTACATGTCTACAGGAAGATTACAGAGGGAACAATATACAACTTGTCCACGTACATTGTAGGGGAGATTGTTAAGTGCGCGAAGGAAGGGGACAAGATCCTCTTTGGCAATGTCTTGCTCACCATATTGTTTGTAGAAATTGGAGTGCCAGATGCCTCTGAAAATTTCGTGTGGGAGTACCCAGCCAAAGACCCTTTTCCTCCAAAGAGGTTTGAGAAGTATGCTTGTGATACAATGACGGCTCCCCACAAAGTGTAGTTGGAAAAGTGGTATATGCGCTTGAGGAATACATTCGGGGCAGAGTGGAGGATCCCTGAACAACTCCCAGCAGCCACTGAGGGAGAAGCTGAGTTCACGGTGTACCAACACTACTGCTTGGGTAGATTCAAGCTTATTGACAAATCATGGAGCCCTTGGTGTAAGCTTCCTTTCGCATTCACTGCCCAATACTTCCAAGCAGGAGTAAACAACTTTAAAGAATCAAATAAGCTAAGGGTGGAACTAGGAAGGTTGGACTGGGAACATAGGGAGATGAGGAATACGATGAATTACCCCAGTGGTAAGTGCACGTACATAGAGAGGTACATGTTGCACGAGATCTAAATCACTAGGACGATGATGATTCCCATCACTAAAGGATCCACGGAACATGTGTACATGCGCATAAGGCCAAAGTTTGAAAAGGGTGCATATTTGGAGAACGAAATCTCCATACCTGAAGACCCATTGGGAAAGAAGAAACCAACATCTAAGAAGAGAGGAAGAGGAGAGGAAGGAGCACCAAGTATGCTAACTACTCAGATGGTGAGCATGCCATCTACAAGTGCCAAGCCAAGCACCTACATATAGAAAAATAAGTCTCCAGTGAAGGAGAAGATGTCAGAAGTAGAGGCACCTGAGTAACCCACCACCATGGAAGAATCACCAAAGGAAGAAGAGAAGGCCGAATCTCCTGATCAGAAGCCACCTCTTAGGAAGAAGTAGAGGGTGGATGAAGAAGATGACTCAGAGGCAACTGATAGCTTGGAGAAGTATTTGGGAGAAGGAGATGATGAGAGTGAAGGAGGTGGCGATGAGGAAGAAGAGTCTGAGAAGGACAAAGAGCCACATGTGTGTAGTGTCTATGACTTAGAGGAAGAAAGCGGAGACAAGAAGCAAGAGTTTGTATTTGCGTGGCGCAAGAGCACACAAGATGAGGAAGGCAGTGAAGACACGAAGGAAGATGAGAAGTATGCCAAGGAGCAGGGAGCCATAAGCCTCACAAAAGATCAAATTACTGAGATAGCAGAGCGAGAAGTGAAAAAGATGCTCGAATTCCTTGTAGATGAAGAGTTAGAGCACTGTGCAAACATAGTGCTTAAGGAAGGGAAGGAGGAGAGCGTTGAAAAGGAACATGATAGCCTAGGAGGCCCCGCTCTGACAGTTAGCTTCCCCAAAGGTGCACACTCGGGTAGGAGAACTCTGGATACAGAACAAAGATAGATAATGGGCTATGTGGATGACACAAAGAAGGTGTTATGTGCATGGTTCCAAATCACCATACCCATGGAAAGGATCCTAGCCATGAGGTATTTTGAAAAGGATGGAGCGTACCCTAGGACCAAGAAGATGCTCTCTTGGGCGTTCGAGTCACACATTGATGAGCCAGACATTGAAGTCTGCCAGAAAGTGCTCATCTCATTGACAAAGTCTAAGGGAGACAACCCCTTAATAAATGCACAAGAGCTTTCAGATGAGCAAGTATGCAATGCTCTAAACAAGGTCGCGGTCGAGACCGAGACTAGGTTGTTTGTGCAAAATGAAAGAATCAGAGCATTGGAGGTGAAGTTGGGGAAGGAGGAATAATTGGTGGAGAAGGCCAAGAGTTTAAAATAGGAGGAATTAGTCAGCGCGTAGTTAAGGCATGAGTTAAAGGAAGAAAAGGTAAAGGTGTAGGAGGTCTATAAGAAGATGGAGTCGATCAAGAGCGCCATCATAGTAAAGCACCCAGACCTAATGCCAATCCCTTAGAGGTACGCATCAACTTTGGAATGTTTAGAATACCTAACATGCATCCTCACTATGGAGAGGTGACCCTTGGCACTGGAATCTATAGAAGAAGTGGCCGCGCGCTTGAAAGAAGAAGACCGGTTGAAGGTAGTAGCAACTATTGTCGAGTACAACCAAGTACTCGCAGAGATTGAGCTCGCTTCCCAGTCTACAGAAGCTATATATGACACATGTACGGATAGAGATAAGGTGGCGAGCTCCTTGGTCGCCACGCTTGAAGCAGAACTGAAAGAGTTCCAAGAAAAGAACAAAGGGAACAGGGCAGAGAGGGACAAGGTTCTAGCCAAGGTAGAGAAGAAATCAGAGGAAATTGAGGCTTTACAGAGCTTAATTAAGGCCCGGATGAAGGAATTATACCCCCAAATTACTAGAAGAATGGATAAACTCACAGACATGGGTAAGGAAATGGAGTAGATTGTGGACACTTTGGGTGCCCAGGGAATTGGCCTAAGCTTTGATGAAGTGAGCACCCTAGTGGGTGACCTATGCAAGAAGGTGAAGGGCAAGGTCAAAGTATGGAACAAGTTGGAGGCAGATCTGTGAAAGGACTTTCCCAGCCTATTGAATTGATGCCCCCCCATTCTTCATTCTTTCCCCTATTCTTTCATTCCTTATTCATTTTTTAAAGTATAAGTCTACATCTTGGTTCCATAAGATAGCTTTCCTCTTGGTCAAGTAAAATGTTTCCAAGGATGGAGAACAGGCGTAGTGTGAGGTGATGTTGGGCCCCTGGAATATTGACCAAGTATGAAGGAAATTAGGTGCGGGATCCCAATTATAGAATGGTGCGCAAGGCACAAGCGCACAAGAGAAAGGATTAAGGAATAAAATAGCGTGCCTGATGCACAAAAGTAGGTTCGATACTTATCCAATTTGAGTGCCCAAGGTAGAACACGTAGAAAGTGTGATCGGTTGCACATGGATAAGAGGTCAACCTGGCAACAGGTTGGCCCAGGAAAGAGCATGCCCTGAATGGAATCTTCTAGAAGATCATCATGAGATGGAATGGAGAGCTCAGGCTTGAAGGAACATGCTCACATGGAGGACCACATTCGACACTTGGTGATGGATCTAAGGGCATGACAAGGCAATTTGGTAGCCTGGGAAAGTGATAAATACAAATGCCTGTCGCGGGAAAAGATATAGAGATACACACATGAAAGAAGGATATATCATCTGGATATACATAGGGAATAGCGGGTTAGAGAGTGAGCAAAGCTCTGCAGGAATGTTGCGAGTGGATATTCTGGTTCAGGAAAGGATGTACTAAGCATGGGGTTGTTAGTTTTCTTTTTTGTTAGCTTAGTTACATACGTCCAGTGATGCACATGATTGTGGTCTACACTCTGTGACACTCTGTAATGAATCAATGAATATATTAAGGTTACCTGTTATAAATAGATATGAATATCAATAGGTTTAATGTATATTTCATTCATATGAGTTCTCTTTCCTATCATGATATGAATGAATGGTTGTATCTTTCTTTCTATTAGAGTATGTGTTCTGGAATCTGTTAAAGCACTCGATCTAAAGTGACTTCAAGGATCTGGAGGCCATTTTGAGCCCTATGGTTCTTGTATGTCTCAAATTCTTTTCTAAATACTCTTACACTAATCATAGATAATGTTTCCCACTAAAATCACATAAAAGAGAGACTCGACACCCGCGTGTGCCTTGGGTGAGCGCTCAACTTCTACTGGGTGATAGGTCAGTGCACATGGGGTTCTTCCTTTTGTGATAGGAGTAAAAATGACTACACCCCATTGACAAGTGGGTTCTTCTAGAATTGGTTTAGCAGTTGTTGGATTACCAAAAAATCCAAAATAAACATCACAAGGCAGGAATGCATTTCCCTTTTATAATTGGTAGGTATTCTTGCCCAACTATCCACAAGGCAAGAAACGTGGATGCTGAAATAGATGAGGTAAACCTACAGAATTTCCATCCGCAAACTAACTTCGACTATTGGGGTAAGTTCGGTGAGACATGAAAGTCTAGTGCTCATATGCCCTAATTATAAGACATATGGATCCATTGTCGAGATGAGTACATCATGCGGCAAAGGGATTACAAAAGGCTAACTCTTGATGAAGTGTGGAAGTTTGAATTGGTTGATGTGCCAAAGGATTTACAAGACAATGATGAGGTCCTAGATCCATCATACAGGAATGATAATGTTGCTAATTAACCACTACTATGGGTTGATTGGTATGTGGAAGAGTGCAGAAATACCAAATAAAGGGTGGGACCCATTCTAAGGATAACTTTCAGTTGGTTGGCCAGCTTGGGAATCTCACCCAAAGGTGAAAATCAACCTACAAATACAAGGTCTACATCAGCAGTAAACCAACCAACACCCACCAAAGGAAAGAGGTCAAATCAAAGGGTTCCTACCATTCCAAAGAAGATCTCATTTGTGGTTGGTGGCTCATCTCTTTCTAGGTCTACTGCTCCCAGGATTGCAACATCTACAGTACCATTCACTAAGGTTGTGGAAGTAAGTGATTCCCTTAGTGTCGTTCAAGATACATCCCATCTTCCCCTTCCTCCATTATCACTCCTAGTATCGGTTCCTTCCACTTCTACCACCATTTCTTCCTTCCCATCTCCTTTTATGGCCCAGGTATTTTCATCACTTCTAGTTTTATCAGCTGGGGAAAATATTGGGTCACCCATTTCCTCCTCACTTCCTTTGACACTCTCATTTTCTTTGATCTCAACCTTGAGCATTGCCTTGTCAATTCCTATGGCTGTCCTCACACTTGCACCTTCCATCATTTCCTCCTCTACTCAGATATCAACTGGCATTTCTAGTGATCTTTCCCTAACTGGTACTTCAGGTATTGGATCTGCTACTCCATCTTCCTTAGCTCTAGCCATACCAGAGTGGCTATTTAGACAGAATCCTAAGAAAGAAAAAGGTTCCTCTAGGATATGTGATAGATCTCAGTATATTGGAGTCCATGCCCAAAAGATAAGCCAAGAGACCAAGAATTGTATCAAGTCTAACGGTTAATCCATCAGGAGAGCGTGTGATAGAAGTGGCTACCCCTATTGAGGGGAAAACTAAAGAAACCATCACAGCAGCAAACTAATGGATCTTGAAGCTCTCATTAGGGAAGGCTAATCATGAAGGAGCCAAGAAGGATGTACGCACTGCTCTTAGGGCCCTTTTGGAAAATTATGACAAAGACAAGGCCACCAAGGATGAGCTTAAGGCCAAGGTCGAGCAGATCACTACACTACTGCATAGAGTAACTTAGCCCACTCCATCCACTGACATCTCAACTACTACAGAAATGATGATTTCATCTTTAATAAATGATATCTCTTATCATGAGCTTGAGAAGCTAGGCCAGAAAGGGAGAACACTGAATGAATGGATGGAAAGGATCTTGCAGGAGGCCAACCTTTTGATTAAGGAAGCTATGGAGATTTATTTTGATTTATAGATTGTGAAAGCCACCATCACTAAGATGGATGAATCTCTCTTCGAAGATAATAATAACTTGAATTTAACCTTGGCGACATGGAGTGACATTAGAGAAGAAAATTTTGACTTACTTCTACAGGAAGAAGTAATTGATGATGCCTCTAAATTGCTCGAATATCAAAAAGCTATGGAATTTTGGTGTCAGGTGCTGCAAGATCTGATTAAGAAATTGGAGGATAAATGGGTGGAGATAACAGATGCCCTCAATGATATCTCTAAGGAGCTTGACAACTCCCACTACAAGTTCTTAAATGAGAATATCGACACTTTTCCTGAGGACCGGATTAAAGAAAATTTCAAATATTTAGTGAAGCAGGACGACGATGTTACAAAAACTTTCAATAGTGACTACATTGATTTACTGGTTTTATGTCATAACTTCATAGGGAGACCAAAGAAAATCATAAGTAAGCTTCGAAGGTTTCCGGCCAGGATCACAAAAGAGATCAAAACAACAGATGTAGTGAATCACTATGCATGTGGACCTGGAGATGAAGAAACTCAGGGTATTGTCAAGAATTTTCTTGAGTATAGACATCGAATGGATTTATGGGAGGAAGGAAAAAAAATCTTGCAGAGAAATGAGATTTGGATGAGCCAGGACAAAGCTGAGCAGCCATGAAAGGACAAGTTCAAGCTCTGGAATCGGTCAAAGTTACAAGGTTGACTTGGTCGACCTTCTGCAACAAATTTTCTATTTTTATGGGAGCCTGTTCCCTTTTATTAATGACATGATTATATTTAGTAAAATTTTAGTTGAAGACCCAGCTATAATAGCTCAGCCTAGGAACTTATAAATAGTGGAGTGCTTTCATTATTTGATAGACATGTTTTTTGAGAGATTTGGAGAAAAGTTGCTCTTCAAGCTTGGAAGAGTGATTTCAGAGTTTTGTTGAAAACTTTTAATTATATTCAAAGTTGTTCCTTGCACTTGAAATTTTGTTTTATTGTGTTGAATGATTAATCATTACATGCCTTATGAATGTTATTCCTTACCATTATTTGATTAATTTACCTTTATTTTAGATTATCTATTTCATATTGAGAAAAGAATAATGTGATTACTTCCCATCAGTTGTGAGAAAATATTTTCCTTCTGTTGATCAAGATTTACATTATTATTATCATTTAAGTGAATACTGGACATGTGCTTGTGATTATCGCTTTGATAAATTATTTGTGTATCAAATCAAAGCTGATCCCTCTATTGTGTATGTTTGAGGTTTAACAGAGGAACGTGTGCTTCTAGTTTATAGTATTTTATATCCTTTCCAAGTTACAATAGGTGAAGGTGGTTAACAGTGCAATCATCATGCCCACATTAACCCTTCTAGAAGTTAAATACCCATTTTATTGGTGCATCACCACTTCTAGAATAGATTTTATTTCCTTGTATTCTTTTTCCCTAAATCCCATGAAATGTTAGTATAGGACTAGTTAGCCATCTTTCTTACATTAGAAGTCATGTTGTGTTTAGTCTAGGAATAGGAATCTGACATTCTCCAGAGGTTCACCTCGAGCCCAAGTCCCACATCTTGAGAGGTGATCCCATGTGTCCCAAACACACCGAATGTCATGATTCATATCAAGCCATTCAGGGGGTGCAGTGATTTGGAGACAATAGTTTCCATGGCGCACAATAATATATCAGGATTCTCTTCACCAGTATACCTTGGTACCTGAGTTAAACCTAACCACCTCACCATGCATGACCTAATCATCTTGGTGACCCATCCTTTAACATTGCACCTGACCATATTGTATGTTCCATGGGACCAATTATCACAAACACCACTAGTAGTGTAACTTACATACTATGTGTCTTCCCATTAAACGATGTCTTCCTTTGATGATTGCACATACTCTGGATCACATACCATCTATGCATAGATTTTATTAAGCTCTTATTCTCTCAATGGATCAATGTAAGGATATACATTCTTACCATACAAAGGTATGAGCATGTGTTCATCTTTGTTCTAAAAACTTGTGTATCTCTTATTAAAGCACATATCAACATTGTTCACATATCACCAGGGCTATCCAAGTAATACTAGAAAAATTTCTTCTTTTACGAGCTCTAATACCTCAAAGTCTTCAGTAAACTTGGCTCCCATAATAGTAATGGATACATCCTTTGATACCCAATAGGCATATCCCTAGTATTTTTTTCCATATACAACACATTTGAAGATGCTTGTAATGTTGGTCTCCCCATATGATTCCATACATATAGAGTTACCACATTCACTTTCATGCATGTATCTATCAAAATATTTCTCACTATCCAACCATCAATCACCACATCAAGTGCAATCTCTTTATCAAATTCATGACTCTTAGGTGGTAAGTTTGCATGTAGTATCTTTCACTCGCACTCAACTCCAACGTGTGGTACCTTCTCATGTAGTAATTTTCCTAACATTGGGATGATATTCTCCTGGCACAACATCTTTTACACCTATTTCAATTCATCAACATATTTTTGTTGGAGCTCAACATTCTTCATGTGTTCCCCCTCACACACCTGCTCCTTTAGACACTCTATTTCACCCTACAAGTTTATGATGACTCCCATGTTTTCTTGGTAGACTTACTTCTGGTGCGAAGCATATAGATACTTAACATGTATCACATCTTCCTTCTAGATGAGAGGATTATCCTTCAGACTCTCACATGCATATGTAGCCTCAGCACAAGTGGTAACTAATACAGTCTATAAATCAGGATCAGACATCTTCTTAGGCATCCAATGGTCATCATTCATGTGTTGGACCTTGATCATCCCCATGCTCTTGTCTTTCTTCTTATTTCTACTCATGTGCTCATATAAGTCTGGGAAATCTTCTAACTTATGCTACTTCCCACACCATGAGAAAGTTGTATTCTGAGGACAATATCTTTGATAATGATTAGGGGACTCACATGTGTGACAAGTTCCCCTAGTGAAACTACCTCTACCACCACCACGACCTCGACCTTGATATACTACTCGGAAGCCTCCATTCGTATTATCCCCATTGTTACACTCTTCATTATTTTATCCTTCATGTTCCTTAGATCCACTCACCACACTAGTATAACGCACTCTTGTCTCAATGGATTCATGGATGTGGTCAATTCGTCTACATTCAACAGTGTCGTGAGTATGAAACTTGAAAATATTACAATACATGGACACCTTCTTAATCATGTGTTGTAAAAGAGGATAATTTCAAACATTGTGGTCTAGGTGATAGACTTCACAATCCAGTAACAAAGAGCACACTGATATGTGTAGGAAACTATCCTTAGTATTTCCTTCAACCTCACAATCAGTGCACCATATACCACTATGCATCTCATGTTTTGAGTTGGCAAATAAATTCTCCAACTACTTCACCATGGCTATAATCTGTGCCTCTAAGAATGGGCTCACTCTAGTATCAACACTCCCAACCACCTCAACACGCAGGGATGCTTCCAAGGCCTCCCGCAGATTAGTATACATCTTATGAGATAAATCTCGATGAAATAGAGTCATCATCCTCCAATGAACCACTACGCATGCTGACTTTGATGAATGTCATAAGACAATTTAGAAAATATAGTCTTAAAGAACCTGTCACATTCCCTTACACTTTTAGATAAGCCATTCTTGATATCCTTGAGCACATTGTTGATTTTTTTTTTCAAATTATGGAATGTGAAACTTAGCCAAAAACATAGTGCAAAAAGCATTTTAGTACACTACAGTCTGATGTGGATCATACTTCATGTACCAGCTATGTGCGCACCCTTGAAGGATAGTGGAGAATTGGCTTGCCTTCCTATCTGAAGCTGTAATTCCCTTAGCACTCCATAGTAACTCAAACTTATGTACATGCTCTATTACATCTTCAATACCTCTATACTTTGGCAAGTGGAGAGACATCTCATAGTAAAATTGAGATGTCTATTGTGGTTGTAGAGGTTGGTTAGGTGGTTGTTACTAAGGTTAATGTGGTGGTTGTTGTGGTTCCTATCCACTAGATCCAAACCTAGAACCTCCTCCTCTGTGTGGTGGCTAACTCGATCCTCTTTAGCCCCCTGTACCCCCTACAATGGCCTATGGCCCATTTTATGAACACGCTTATGTACCAGTTGTATTACTAAATTGAAAACCTTTTATATTTTTGGTCACAACACCCACTGAAGTGCTCCCAATAGTTTGCTTGTCAATACCATGTCCTCATGATGCTCCAAGAAAAAATCATGCAATATAACTCCTAAACACTAGCACCTGGTGCATTTCCATGGACATGCTACTAACTTAATTCCCTTCTAAATTAAACATAAAATGGTATCTACTCATCTCTGCTTGCTTACCTGCACTAGCCTGATTCTCAATAACTACCTCTGTATCTTGAAAACCATGTGTAAGGAATAGGTGGGATCAAATGCATGCCCACAGTCCTCATTCTTTCCTCTGACATGATCAAACCTGAAATCGAAGGGAATTCTCTACTACGCTTGCCAAAATTTGGGATTACCTTATGTTGCACTTTTCATCTTCCAAAAGAGCTTAAAAACCTTTGCAAGCCATCATTTCCCTCAACCTAAGTGACTCCTCAATGTCCTATGCATGTGTCATTTACATCTCCCACAATTCATTATACTTGAGGCGTCTTTCCTCTCTTTTTCTTTCTGCCGCCAGGTCTGTAATCCTTCTCCACACCTGCTCATGCCCCTGTGCATGGTGGGGCTTTAGCTAGCCATAGGGATGCTCTCTAAATCTGGTTGTATAATTAAGATCTTGATTTCTAAAGGTGTAACGCATAGATAAGATCTTATGGGTTCGCACAAGAGTCTAAATTCAGCTTCCTCTAGACACAAATAATTAGAAATAATGTATAATTTTGCAACACTTCAGCCCACCAACAATCTACAGCTCTAGTCCACTCCACATCCATATCAAAGAGATTCTGATAATCCTCCTATGCCTAATACTTCGGCCTAGGACCCCAACATTTCCCTGATGCATAGGTAGAAAACCACTCATACAATTCTACTAGAAAGAAGTTGAAGAATGTCTCATAGAGCTCATGAGCAAGGTTATCCTCTACCCAACTTTTAATGCTCTCCATAGTTAATAGATATGCCATCTGTATGCAACATCCTATCAGACATTTTGAAAAGAGGTCCTGACAATGTAACCAAAATGTAGTCTTTTATTTTACCCACTCAAATACTATGTGCACTGACACCTCATTCAAATAGATCTGAATGCTCACCCAAAGATCATGAAGCTACCAAGCCCTTCCTTTGTATTTTATTGACATGATGTTAGCATACATATCCATAATTACCATCAAGTATTCAAGTATAAACCATTGCATACATCTCATCATGAAATCAGATATAACAAAAGAGCATAAAAAACCATATGATAACTAATATCAATTGTAAAAATAATTCACCATAATCAGACATGTCATTGATCATAATCTAGCCTCCATAATCCATTATAATAAATTCTTAAGTGAAAAATTCTCATTGCATCATGATGCTAAGGTGTTGGAATATGTGCATGCATCAAACCCTAGACCATAACTACATAACAAAGACTCTCAAAAGTTAGACATAATATTTGGTCACTCATATATATATATATATATATATATATATATATATATATATATATATATATATATATATAAAAGGGTGGGGAATTCCCCTTCACCACCCATGCACTCTCTTAATAATAGGCGTATAAAAACTTGACTACATGCATGTTATACAAGACAACTAATAATAGATCATCCTATAAATAAGTCTTTCTTTTATCTTGTTAATATCCTCCATGTATGTGCTCGATCTACATGTTTATTCTCCAAAAATAGCCCTTTCTTGGCCACCAAGACATCATGATTTTTTTCTTTTCTTGAATGGCACTCCATCCTACTTTTTTGTTTTTAGCCCAAAAACTGTAAAATTGGCTAAGTCCTGGGTTTGGTCTACTTGGGTGCAAATCCTGTTGGGCCTAGGCATATTGGCTAAGGATGAGAAGGCATGTGCGCATGCGAGACATAGTTGAAGAAGGGTGTGTGGGTTGAAGGTGCACATGGAAGGATTCTAGCAGTGTTTTTCATAACACATGGCGCGCACACGCAAGGCAGGACAAGTTTTGGACTTAGATGTATTCATAATCCCAAGAAGAACACGAGAAAAACATGACCCTTGTGGATAAGGTTACAGCCTGGAAATTATGGGATCAAAAAGGGAATATTCTAGGCATGCAATGGAAGGTTCCAGAAGACATCATTATAAAGAGTGGAGAGCTCAGATCTGAGAAGGCATGCTCCCTTGGAGGACCACTTCGACACTTAGCAACCGATCTATAACTTCAGAAAGGCATGGCGGTAGTTGCTAAGGCTATAAATGTAATCACCCGATAGAAGAAAAGAGCAAAGTATAGAAGGATGGTTGAAGAGAGGCAAAGCTCTGCAGAAGTATAATGAGGGTTCTAAGGGTTAGGGACTATGAGGATATAAGAATCATGGCACATTTAGAGGGATGGGTCTGCATTAATTTTTGTAATGTGATGAACATAGTCCATTTCTGATGCATGACTTGGCTCTACATGGTTATATGAGGATCTGTTATGACCTCAAGGGATGTAATGTGGATTAGTGTATTTTTTAATATAAATATAAGGCTTTGTTATAAATCATATATGTGTTCAGAAGTATAATAATTATGTATTTCCCTTCTGTATGAACCATTTCCATATGTTGATTGTTATTCCTCTTTTCTAGATGCAATGAGATGACAACTAGTTCTATGTTCTTAGAATGTTGCATGGTTCTTTTCTGTCCTTTTACATTGATTATCTATTATAAGATGGTGCATTCTCACAAATCTCACATAAAGGAGAGACTTGGCACCAGCGTGTGCCTCGGGTGAGCACCCAACACCTGCTAGATGATAGGTCGACATGCATGAGATTAGACTATTGGTCTAAGGGTATTAAATATGACTACATCTTAGTTCTATTGTTGGGACCTCTTTTTGAATTTGTTGTGAGAAATGACATGCATCTTTATTCTGGTGATGCGTGATGACAGAACGTCTAACTTTGGAAAGTGTTGAAACATGGTTCAAGAGCACGGAGGATGCATTTTCTCAAAGATTCAACATTGGACCTGAGTTTGATGCACGTAGATGGGTAGAAGAGAACATGTACCATGAGTTATATGAGACATTCTTCTATTGTTTTCCAGTATAACTATATGAATGGTTGTCACTATATGCATCCATATCGAGATGGTACTATATATCACACATATGGACCCAAGATGACTATCAGAGGCTATAAGATGCATATTTGACTTGGCCGCGTGTTGTTGATCACTGGTGGAAGAGATTTTTGACCAGTTATACTCTTGAATACGTTATTTATATGTATTCTTTCCTAGAATTTGTTTAGTTTGAGTTTCTGAGAGATCCTAGAGGGTTATTTTTTCATGTTATTCATTTTGCTATGAAGATCCTGGTTATTACCTTGAGTTTGGAGGTATTTCCCATAGTCAGCTAAGCTTCTCTAAGTGTTGGGATATGAAGCTAGGGTAGTGGAAGATGGCAGACATTGCAGCTAAAAGGAAAGGAAGGAGAGATGACTCAAATATAGCAAATCTTGTGAAAGGGAGATGACTAGATAACATGAGGTTACAACTGTGATGGATCTATGGAGGCAGACGTTGTAGGAAGGAGTTGAGGTTCACGCAGAGGATGTGGAACCTAAGTAGTTTGTGCTACCCCATCTTGGTAAGCATGGGAGAGAGGCCCCATCAGCTTCTGATGAGATTTCATCACATGGAGAAAGAAGATTTGTCAGTGTGCATTTGAACTCACCTGGCGACCAACCCCTAGTGCTTGGTTTTCTAGATCAAGGGATAAATATTAACCCAGTTGGTATCAGTGGGAGTAACTAATCTATGCCCAGGAGATATAATTTATCATTTGGAACATCTATGATTACGTAATCCATTTTCTATATTTGGAGGAATATTTAGACAAGGTGAAAGTACGTAAGGATTGGGCATCGCATCTGGGAGTGGCACGAGACATAGAACTAGAAGTGGCACAATATCACAAACTATCAGCGTGTAGTTCAATGGGAAATTGGGAACACTAGGCATGATCACATCAGGCCATTTTCCAACTGTAGGAGGTGGATCTAGTGGGTCAAGAGAAATAGGACCTGGTGGATCCAATGGATCTAGTGGAGGAGGAAACACCGGAGGGAACCAAGGCTCTGTATCAGGAGGATAAGGACCTCAGCTACCTCCCCAAGTATTTTTGAGATGCCTTTACACTTACCAGACTATAGGGGTATCGAAGATGCTACAGAACATGTGTAAGAGTGTGAGTTACTATGGCATGTGAAAGGGATCACTAACCCAGAGGGGAAGGAAAGTTAGTTTACAACAAAATTGCAATGGTGTGCACATAATTGGTATAGGAAATATGACCCCCATCATACGGTTGTAGACTACACTGCATTGAAAAATTCCTTCCTAGCAGAGTTCCATATCCTTAAGTTTGAGAAAAAGAGCATTAGCGCTCTAAAGGAGATCTAGTAGGGAATGGCAGAGAGTGTGTGGGAGTATGACACACATTTCAAGACTCTTTTGTCTAAACTATCCTATGAAATTCATCCCTCTCAATATGCTCAATGGTTTGTCAGAGGATTGATAACACTGTTTAGAAGGGCTCTGTCACACAAGAGTTTCACAGACCCGTACGAGGCATTGGAAGTTGCCCTGCGTGCTGAAGCTATTGGGAGTGTTGATACTAGTGTTAGTCCTTTTATAAAGGCTCAAATTGATTTAATGGCCAAGTAGTTGGAGAAGCTATCTGTAAACTCAGTGCATGAGGTTTGTAGTGGGCTTTGGTGTACATACTGTGAAGTGGAGGGGCATGTAAAATATAGTTGACCTCAGAAATCAATACGTGCTATGGTGGTAGACTATGAGATATACCATGGGGATCATGATGCAAGTAGGTGCCATCTACTATAATGCGTAATCCATAAGAATGTTTCTTGCTATTGTAATATTTGTACCTCTATAACCCATGATACCAAGGATTGTAGACTGATTGATTAGATCCATGACGATATTTATCTGGGTGTGCACCAGACTAGCCTTGTAAGCAGTACCAAGGATGATGATCATTGTTATGAAGGGCACGCAGATGGAGGAGCTCTTGGAAGAGGTTTTTGCAAAGGATTTCATGGTCCTAGTAACCACAACAGAGGACGAAGTGAGTTCCCGCGAGGAACCTGTTATAACTGTGGATCTGTAGAGCATTACAAATGTGAATGTCCTGATCCGTTACAATGCTCATGGTGCAAAAAGAAACATAATTATGAAGAGTGTCAAGAACTTTATGAGCACATGAACCAATAGCACAAGAAGGACAAAGGCATTGGAATGGTGAGCATCAAGAAGGTTGATTCATAATGGATGCCAAGAGTGGCGTGTGAGTCAGGTCTAGAGCCTATACTGGTGATGACGTGAGTGGAGGCCATGCGTGCCAAGGAGATGTAAGGACAAAGGACACTTGTTTCAATAGAGGAAGTGGTACATGGAAAGTATCCAGACCCCTCTCATTAGAAGAAAGTGTACCAAGAGACTATGGATGTAATTCAAAGTTTACAAGAGGAGATCCAATGTCTAAAGGAGTAATTGAGGTAGTTGGAGCAAAGGAAGAATGTCGAGGTTCCAAAGAATGACTTGGATGAGGTCAATGAAGTATGAAAAATGTTAATGCAAGAGAATATTATTCACTTACTATGAGAATGGATGAGAGAGAAGGTACTACGTGCTAGAGAAGAGTGTGAAAGATAGGTTTTGCATACAAACCTTCCTCCTCACCGCCTTGACTATGACAGGGAGATTACTTTGAATGTGGTTGTTGATGGATGGATTCTGAGTAATATCCTCATCAAAACGGGAGCAGAGGTCAATGTTCTTACCTTAGATTCCTAACATCAAATGGGAAGGCACGTGTTATATCCATCTTCGAATGTGTTGGATATGGAAATAAAGACTAAGGCAATGCCCATTGGAGTCCTGAAGGATGCAGTTATCACCATTCAAGGGGAAAATTTCACTAGAGACTTCAAAGTCTTGGCACTCACCAAGACAGACAACTTTCTAGTGTTGCTTGGGCACCCATGGTGTTACAAGAACAATGTAAACCTATAGTTTAACAAAGGGTATATCATATTTGAGAATAAGAAAGAAAGGGTTATCATTCTATTGATAGTTGGGAAGTCAACTCCCTATACTGAGCCCTTAGGAGAGGAAGTCCTTTACAGGATCTATGTGCACTCCATTAGAGATCCTGAGATAATTCATCCCACAAAGGGAGTTATCCAGTTCGAAGATGCTCAATCCTTAAGTGATACCACTAGTGTGGCATGTGAAAATTGGGTGTATGGGACCTATGATTTGATTGGGCAACAGTTGAGAGGATTGGTAACAAAGGTAACAAAGGCATGCTCAATCAAGCGCCTAGGAGGAAATAAGTTTCCAAGTTTCTCTGGAGGAGCATATCCTGAAATTTTCTTGCTAGAAATGGAAGCTTAGCGAAAAAATGAGGACAAGAAGAGGGAAACGATCAGTTATAACCTACTCAAAACTGTAGCATGCTAGTGGGCTACACATTAGGAGAACATCCTAGAGTAGCGTGAGGTGAGAATCACATTTTCTATAAGTTTCTCCAGGAGCAGTGCGCCCACTATCATATAAGACTACCATGGTAAAGAGACCACTTTATTTCATATCCAAGTGTATGAGAAGGCTTGGATGGGAAGTGCAGAAGCATTATCACATTTTTTATGGGTGCATAAGTTATATTCCACTTTATAAGTTTGTGTGCATGTTTTGTATGTTCATTCAGAGATGCATTGTCAAACAGGTAATTAGCAGGAGTTGGCGGCTGATCTCATTCAAGATTTAAAGTATAAGAGTACCAAGCCATCAGTAGATAAGGCATTGTAAGCAATCAAGTGCCTTACGATTGGAGATAGTGCTATGATAGAGGATAGGCTATAAGAGTTACTAGGTGAGCCCTATTTGGAGATGCACCTCAATGAAGAGGAATTATAGGAAGTATAGTTTGAGCACACGTGCATGGAAAAATAAAAAGGAAAGATGGTCTATGTAGTAGATGGTGAAGAGATGAAAACTTTAGATGTTAACCATTCTAGAATTATGTGTGAGGTCATAAATAGCGCTGATGAGCAAGTACACGCCTACCATGAGCCCTTGAAAACAAGGAAGGTTAACATTGGAACATAAACAGAACTTGAGGAAGCTATCATTGGGGACTATTGGTCGGAAAAACAAGTTTCAAAGGTCATTGATTTATTGCGCGAGTTCCAGGATTTATTCCCTCGCAGGTACGATGAACTAAAAGGTGTTCACCATTCCTTGGGGGAGATAAATATCAAGTTAAAGGAAGGTGTGCACCTGATTCAGAAGAGGCCTTATTAGATGAATCCAAATTTGTGCATACAGGTCAAGGAATAAATAGACAAAATGATAGCATCTAGTATCATTAAGGTGGTGGAAGAATCAGAATGGATAAGCCCAATGGTTATCAATATCAAGAAGGATGGAAGGATAAGAATTTTTGTTGATTATAGGGATCTGAATGTAGTATGTGTCATCGATCCTTTTCCAAGCCCCTTTACTGAATAAATTTTGGAGGGAGTAGCTGGGCGTGAAGTATACTCTTTCATGGATGGGTTCTCATGGTATCACCAAGTCACGATTGCAAAGGAAGACCAGATAAAGAAAACTTTTACCACTGAATGGGGAATTTTTTCCTACATAGTTATGCCCTTTGGATTGAAGAATGCATCTGTTGTGTTCTCGCGCATCATGGTATAAGCATTTAAGGATTTCATCCATAAATATCTTCAAGTTTACCTGGATGATTGGACTATGTATGGATTGGTGAAAGACCATTTTGAATATTTAAGGTTTATGTTTGAGAGATGTTAGTAATTAAGGATATCCCTCAAAATTAAGAAATGTGTCTTTGTTACTCCATTTGGGACCCTATTAGGACACATTATATGCAAATAAGGCTTGCTAGTGGATCCCACCAAAGTTACAGTTATTGTGGGATTAGGGGAACCCACTAATCACAACATAGTGTGCGGATTCCGTGGGCATACATGGTATTACAAAAAAATCATCAAGGGTTATGCAAAGATCTTTGCACCCTTGAAATAATTGCTAAAACACAAGAGTGTCTTTCATTGGGGAGAGGCGCAACAGAAGGCATTTCACACTTTGAAGGATAGGCTTGTCATGGTTCCCATTCTACATTTTCCTTCTTGGGATAAGCCTTTCCATGTGCATGTTGACACCTCAGGGACATTTATAGGAGCAGTACTAGCACAGATTTGTGAGGGAATTATTGATCATCCATTGTGATTTGCAAGTAGAAAGTTGACACGAACACAACAAAATTACACAACTACTGAGCATGAATCATTTTCTATGATCTATGCATTGCACAGGTTCAGACAATATTTGTTGGTGACACCATTTATATTCTACACGGACCACATGGAATTAAATTACTTAGTCAACAAGCCTGTGCTGCAAGGGCACATATGTCGTTGGGTCCTATTATTTCAAGAATTTGAGTTCATAGTGGTCATAAAACTAGGAAAGATAAATTCAGGACCTAACCAATTATCAAGGATAAACTCAGGGGAGGATTCGCAAAGCATTGAGGATACTATGTCGGACCCGCAACTATTTAGGTTGTGGCATGTGCCCTTAGACTTGGAAGATATCGCAATGTTCTTAAAAACATGTGTGGCCCTGGAAGGGATGAAGGCTCTAGAGATAAAGTAGTTAGTAATACGTGTCATACCCTACATGTTGATTAGTGGATACCTTTATAAGTTGGGTCATGATGAGGTTATGTGCTGATGTGTACTGGAAGATGAGCGCGTGGTGATTATGAAAGAAGTGCATGGTGGGATTGTATGAGGACACTATGCAGGAAATAATATCGCGTGGAAGATTTTACTAGCAGGATTTGGTGGGAAACCATCTACAAGGATTGTATTGAGTTTTACAAGGCTTGTGACCATTGTCATCACCTTAGAAAACTTGGAATGAGAGATGAAATTCCCTTACAATAACCAGTGTTGAACTGTTTGAAAAATGGGCAATCGAATTTGTAGGGCCGAATGCACTAGCCACGTGAAGGACTAGTTTGCAATATATCATCACTTGCACTGATTACTTGACATGTTCAAAAGAGGAAGCACCTATAAAGGATTGCACCATAGTGATAACTACTATATTTTTATGGGAGAACATAATCAGCAGGTATGGTTTCCCTTTAAGCTTAACAAGTGATAGAGGTACACACTTTCTCAATGAAACATTCAAGATTCTGTTAGTAGGATTTATGTTGGCCCATCATAAGACTACCCATTATCACCCTCAAGTAAATGGAACTGCTGAGGCATTTAACAAGATACTAAGTCACACGTTGATTAAGATCTGTGACGTTGAAAGATAGGATTGGGATGATAAAGTATCAACCATTCTATGGGCATACATGATAACCTACAAGAGGTTGAACAAGGCCACACCATTTCAATTGGTGTTTGGTGCAGAGGTTGTTTTTCCAGTTGAATTCATGTTACCATCACTATGTATAGCGCGCACAGGAGGGTTAAATAATGAACAAGTGCAGGAAGAAAGGATTGATAAGTTGATGAAGTTAGACGAGAGGTGATCACTTACTAGATGGAGTCATAAGACAGAAAAAATCAAGAAAAAAGGCATGGTATGATTTTCATATCAAGAACAAGAAGTTTAAGGTTAGCAAGATGGTGTTGTTGTATGATTCCAAGTATCTACGCCATCTTGGGAAGTTGAAATTCCATTGGTTGGGACCTTACATCATCTCGTAAATTCTTGATTCAGGTGCTTTCCATTTATAAGTGTTGGATGGGACGAGGTTACCAAGCCATTTCAATGGGAGTAGGTTGAATCCCTAGTATAAATAAGTCTTCTTGGTGTTTGTAATAAGGTAGTATTTCTAATTAGCTTAGAATTTCCATTTATGCTTTTCTTTTCTTGTGTTTCCCTTTCTCGTTGTTTTTTCTCTTCTTTTTGTTTTGTGTTGTGCCTTTTGCACCGATAACCACAATATTTTTGCAAAATCGTGTATGCGCAGAGGACTGCTCATTTGTTTTAGTGTGGTGTGGAGTAATGCGAAGTATAGACCTATAATACAAGTTAAATGGTCCAGTAGAAGGAAGTGCGTAAGGTTGAGAAAGAGCATGAGGAAATAGTGGATGATAAATTATGGTGTCAAGGTTGTAGAAGAGACCACATACAAAGGATGAAGAGCGTGGGAACAATATGAGGTAGGTGAGAGAAAAAATAAGGAAAGAGAAAAAAATAAGTTCCTTTGGTGTTGTTAATGCACACGTAAGAGTCTCCGGCTTGTTTGGATTTGTGCACGCCAGAAGGTTGTCAAGTTTTTCGCACATGATTAGGCACGTGGGTAAGGGCATTTAAATTCATCTTAGTGAAAAAAGTTGCAATTAATGTTAAAGTATGTTGGTAGGTGGTATAGCATTTAATGCTGCAAAGAAGGAAAAACTATAAATACAAGGTCAGGTAAGTCATTTGTTACCTTGTGATTACAAAGTTAAAGAAGCTCTTGCAAACTAAGGCATCCGGAGATAAATTTGTGTGAAGAAAGAAGAGTCTGAGAAATTTAAGTGTGTGACTAGAGTAGATTTGTCAACCAAAAGGAACGAGTACACAAGCGTGAGGAAATGTTGTGTGAAGAGCGTCATCTTTTGGAAGGTTTTATTGGTTAGGGTTTGGCATCTAGGGCATAGAGAAAGAAGGATTAATTCCAGGAGTTGAAGCTTTGGGATTGAGCAAAGTAGTAGAGCAGAGCAAGAGGAAGGAGTTTTTAAGTTCAGCCCAACTAGAAAATATGGTGCCCAAGAAACCAACCATTTCACCAAATAAAACAAAGGGAAAGGGAAAGGGAAATCAAACAGCTTCCGTTGTAAGCACCAATGAAGAATGGTATGTGGAAATGAAGTACTTAGATGGGGTATTATTAGGAAAAGAGTGGGAGTCACACTTGCGAATGATGCCTGTGAGTGATTATAACCATCGTATGAGCACAACCGAGAAGGAAATGGTGCTAGAGTTGGTCCAACCAACTAACAAAAGGACACCAGATGGGATTCCCATTTACAACGACGAGGTGAAGGTCAAATTAGAAAAGGATGGATTATTGCAACTATATGAGTTTCCATACTTTGGCAAGCCTGAGTATCTTTATCAATGGTTGATGTCGCGTGTGCATGAGGATCAATTTTTTTTTGGGGTGCAAGATTCACATCACACCACAACTGATATCCAAGTTCACAGGCCTCAATTGTGAAGGAGATAACATTGATGATTATCTTAGCGATAATGAGGCTATCAAGGAGACTGTAGCCACATATGACTACAAGAAGGGGTCTTGATACTTTGACATCGCCAAGATTATAGACCCTATTATGAGGATGTCTGAACACTTGGTGACCAAGCTCAATGACCAAGAACGATGGACACAAGTGAACAAGGCATGGCTAAATGTATGTCGGAAGATATCTGATGGAATAATCTATAACTTGTCCTCTTTCATCACAGATGAAATCATAAGCAGTGCGTAGGAGGGAGAGAAGATACTCTTTGGTAACGTCCTCCTCAAAATTGTATTTTCTGAGATTGGAGTGCTTGATGGGCTAGAAAACTTTGTTTGGGAGTATCCAGAAGAGGATCCTTTATCCGTAAAAAGGTTTACAAAGTACACTTGTGAAACCATGACGGCCACTCACAAGGCGTGCTTGGAAAAGTGGTACAAGTAAATGTGTGATGCATTTGGAGTAGAATGTAGGATCCGAGAGCATTTACCAGCGCTCTTAGATGGAGAGGAAAAATTTACAGTATACCAACACTTCTGCATTAACAGATGGAAATATGAGTCCATGGTGCAAGCTACCCTTCTCTTTCACCGCACAATACTTCTAAACTAGATTCAATCAGTTCAAGAAGGCAAAGAGACTAAGGTTCAACCTTAGTGAGATAGATATAGACCATTGCAAGCTGCATCGAAAGCTTGTATACCTAAATAAGCATGCATATGTGGAGAGATATGTCTCCCACGAAATACAAATGATGAAGCCTTTAACATGCCGATTGTAGGAAGGACCGTAACAAGGGTGTATTTGCACATAAGGCCAAAATTTGAAAGGGGTGCTTACTTAGAGAATGATGTATTCATTCCTGAAGACCCTATAGGAAGGAAGAAGATTGCACCAAGGAAGATAGAAAGTTAAGAAGTGCAGGAGAAGAAGGCACCAAGTTTTCAAACCGCACAAACAATGAGTGCACTGGAAGAGAGCACTAAGCCTAGTATTTATGCGTAGAGAAAGAAGTCTCCAGTCAAGGAAAAAACCCCTGAAGAAGAGGTGTCAAAGCATGAAGATCCCCTCACCCATGAAGAATCACCAATGAATACATCACCTGTCAAATAGAAATACAAAGAAGAATCTCATGTGCTTTAATCCCCAGTAAGGAATAAGCAGAAGGTGACTGATGAGGCAGATTCATAAGAGAAAGAGATTCTATATGCCTATATTAGTGACAAGGATGATGATGATGAGCAAGAAGGAGGTGAAGGCCATTCAGTATATGAGGTGCATGATTCTGAGGATGAAGGAGATGAGTATAATGAAGAGGACGAGGAAAAGAATGACAAAGAAGAGGTTGAGTCTCAAGGCAAGGGGATGAATGGAGAAGTGAATACAAAGGATAAAAGGAACCCAATCCTCACAAAGAAATAGATAGAAGAGTTTGTAGAGAGAGAAGTGGTAGGAATTATCAATAATCTAATGGAACAAGAGGTAGAACACAACGCAGATGAGGTGTTGAAGGAAGCTGAGGAGGAAAGTGTAGGAAAATAATATGGCAGCATGGGGGGAGATCCCAGTTTGGCTGTAAGCTTTCCAAAATCTACATGCATAGGGAGGAAGAGCACAAAAGCAACATAAGGCCAAAGAATGGGCTACATCGATGATCTAACCAAGGTGTTGTATGTGTGCTTTCAGAGCACTGTACCAACAGAGCAAATCTTGGCCATGGCTTCATTTGATGAGGATGGTGCATACCCTCGAATGATGAAAATTCTATCATGGGCATTTGAGTCCCACATTAATGAGCCTGAATTTAAAACAAGCCAAGGAGAATTGATGAAGGTGTTAGAAACAAAGGGAATAAACCCCTGGGTAAATTATCAAAAATTATTATATAGAAAATCTACAACGTGCTCAACAAGGTTTCAGTTGAGGTTGAAGCTAGACTCTTCAGAAGAAATGTCAGGGTGAAATTTCCTAGAGGTAGAGCTGGAGAAAATGGAGGAGCTCCTTAAGAGAAGAAAGGACCTAAAATAGGAGGAGCTAATCAACGCTCAGTTGAGGCTTGAGTTAAAATATGAGGATGCAAGGGTGCACGAGACATACAAGAAAATAGAGATGATCACAGATGCCATTGTCTTGAAGCATCCAAAATTAACACCACCCACGTAAAAATATGAATTAGCCTTATAGTGCCTAGAGGACTTGACCTGCATACTCATTATGGAGAGGTGTCCACTTGCCTTAGAATCCATAGAAGAGGCATTGGCGCACCAAGAATAATAAAATAAGATGAAGGTTGTGGAAATATTTACTCAGTACAACAAGATCCTCACCGATGTAAAATTCATCGTGTAAGTTGCTGAGGCTTCCTATGATAACTGCGCAGATAGGGATAGAGTGGAAAGTATCTTGGTTGCCACCCATGAATTGGAACTCAAGGAGTTCTAAGAAAAGAAAAAGGGGAACAAGGCTGAGTAAGACAAAATCCTAGCCAAAGTGGAAAATAAATTAGAGGCCATTGAGACCTTGTGGGGCTCAATCAAGAACTGAATGAAAGAATTGTACCCCCAAATCACTCGGAGGATGGATGCACTCAAGGATTTAGGAAAAAAACTAGAGGAGATCATGGAGACAATTAGTGCTAAGGGAGAGGAGCCGAGTTTTTAAGAAGTGAGCACCCTGGTAGGTGACCTCTGTCAGCAAGCTCGAAACAAGGTCGACGCTTGGGGAAAGTTAGAAGCATAAATAGGGAAGGATTTCCCTCTCCTCCTCCAGAAATAAACAAATTCCCCATTTTTCATTATTTTTTCCATTTATTCATTCCCTTATTCTTTCTTTCTAATCATTATAAGGATCTACCATTCTTTATTCTTTAAAGAGTGTTTCTAAGGATAGAGAGCAAGTGTAGTGTGGGGTGATGTTGGGCCCCATAATATTGGCTAAGGATGAGAAGGTGCATGGGAGCACAGGTTGAAGGAACACAGGGAAGGGTTCTAGCAATGTTTTTTAGAACACACAACATGTGCGCAAAAGGTAGGATAGGTTTGGGACTTAGCTGTATTTGGCATCCTAGGAAGCACACGAGAAAAACATGTCGCTTGTGGATAAGGTTCCATGCATGCGATGGAAGGTTCCATAAGACATCATTGCAAAGATTGGAGATCTCGGATATCATAAGGCATGCTCCCTTGGAGGACCACTTTGACACTTGGCAACTGATCTATAACTTTAGAAAGGTGTGGCGGTGGTTGCTAAGGCTATAAATGCAAGCGCCCGATAGAAGAAAAGAGCAGAGTGTGGAAGGATGGTTAAAGAGAGTTGAATCTCTGTAGAAGTATAATAAGGGTTATAAGGGTTACAAATTAGGAGGATATAGGAATCATGGCACATTTAGAGGGATGGGTCTACATTCATTTTTGTAATGTGATGAACATAGTCCATTTCTGATGCATGACTTGGCTCTACATGGTTATATGAGGATCTGTTCTAACCTCAAGGGATGTAATGTGGATAATTGGATCTGTTAATATAAATATAAGGCTCTGTTATAACTCATATATGTATTCAAAAATATAATACTTATTCATTTCCCTTCTATATGAACCATTTCCATATGTTGTTTGTTATTCCTCTTTTCTAGATGTAATGAGATGACAACTCATTCTAGGTTCTTAGAATGTTGTGTGGTTATTTTCTGTTCTTCTACATTGATTATCTATCATAAGATGGTGCATTCTCACAAAACTCACATAAAGGAGAGACTTGGCACCCACGTGTGCGTCGGGTTAGCGCCTACTGCCTGTTGAGTGATAGGCCAATGCACATGGGATTAGACTATTGGTCTAAGGGTATAAAATATGACTACAAATCCCCTACGTGCCAATTCAACTTGTCCACACGCACACACACCTACCTTCCTTGCACACTACATTCCTCCATGTGCCTCCCAAACTTAGTAATTTTATTCATCTAACAACTATGGTGGACGTGCTCGCTAGTCTGCAAGCAATAATAACGGCTATTACTATGTAAAAAATAGGCTCAAGATGAGTCCCATGGACCTCCAGGACACCGAAAACGCTCTCAGAAGGGGAAACATGCTAGAAGATGCACTACACACTCCAACAACAGATTAGTAGAAAAAATGCCAATAACTCTTAAAAACACACTTTTGAAATGCCTAGTTAGTCTAATTTTAGAGATTAAAAAAGGCAAAAAAAAGACGATTATAACGTTAATTAAATGATAAGATTGAACTAATAATGATTAAAATAGAGAGCTTATAATTAATTAGATGCCTGATTTAAAATTATTAAAGCTCTAAGGTTAAACTTACACCTTAAAATAATTAGATATTAATAATTAATATTAATACCTAACTATAAAAATAAATTCACCCCTTAAAAAACCCCTCGTTTTTAAATTAACAACGACCCACACAAATAAAAATCTCCTTACTTTAATAAAACACCTAACCTTTAAAACACCAGCCCCTCTTACTATTAAAAAACACCGCTTATAATATAAATAAATCAACAATTTTTTGAAAAGAAAAGGAGGCAAAGGAATTCATTTGGTATCGTTCAATGAGAAGGTTAGGTGGGAGGAAGCATGAGCCAACTCCACCAGAGGAAGAGTGTTGGGCTCGAGGGTGACAAAAAATTGGATAGATAATTGGTTGAGATAAGCACGGGGAGGTCTGCGAAGACTCAGTTGAGATGGGTTGAGTGGGTCACGGGAAGTGAAACTGACAAAAAGTGGGATGGGGAGAACCAAATGGTGAGCCTGATTCACCTAGAGGGAGTTGGATATACATAGAGCAGATCTTAATGTTTGACGAGTTGAGCACAACAGTCATCTGTGAATGGTTTGCAATGGCATGTACCAGGGCCATGAGTAAGGGTTCAATCTCAAACAACTAACTAGTGAACCAAGCACATGGTCAGGGAAGAGGATGAATGTGCAGAGCTACAAGAATGGATGAATGCAATGGCCCTGAATGCAATGGCTCAGGGTGGAGCTAATGAGGCAAAGTAACAGTGAAATGGAAAATGGATCAACATGAGCGACTCAATGTAAAACCCAACATAGTAAAAAACAACCCAACCCAAACACGAGTGTAAACTTACAATTGATGCAACTGATAAATTGGCCTGATGGGAAACTAAAACTCATTGGGACAACTCATACATGTAAAAAATAATGTTAAAAACACAGTAGTTTCTAGTGAAAAAATGTAGAAGCAAACAACTCACCCGCATTAACACAACTCGACCATGCAGAAAAGTAATGTAACTAGGTAGCCAACTCACCTAGGGATCTCACCAGCAACCTGACTCACACTATAACCCAAATCACTAAGTTAAACCGGAGCAGGGACATAGAAGTCCAAACATGGATAACCAAAAAGCAAACTAGACAAGGAGGAGATTCAAACAGGTCTAAAAAAGGAATTTCTAAAAAAATCAATTTTAATTAAAAAATTACTAATAAAACCAGAAATGTAAAACCTACCACCAAATTTAGCTATTCCTCCAAACTTAGCTGTAGCTAGCTAGATCTAGATGAGAAACACATGAAACACATGCACAACCAGAAAACTAACACAAACTCCCAAAAAAAAAATTGTTAAACCTGTTAAAAAGATTCCAATAAATGAATGAAAACTTGCACAAGAAGCATGAAAACCAAGAATGAAGTAATCAACAACCAGAATAATCGAGTGCATGTTTACCAAATAATAGCTCTGATACATATTAGATTATTATGTGAGGATCAATACAAAACCTCATGCACATCAAATAGGTTGCACTTCCAGTGGTGACATGAATGATCAAAGTAATCAGTAAGAGATCAAATCACAAATGAAAATCACATATGAAAGAGAAAAAGGTCTAGAATTCTCATAGATAAAAAATAAGAGGTATATATAGAAGTGTTGTGTAAATCATGTGCATGACACATGGAAACATGAAACCCTAACTTACCCTAGTGACCTATGATCTCACTAAGTGAGATGACTAACCATATGAGGTAGACAAGACATCGAGTGATGACGAGACAAGTCATATACACCAATAAAAAGTGCACTCAAGCTTGAAAACCATGTTGATGTCATCATATCAATGTGCAATTAGAACACAAAGAGTGCTTTTTTGGCCACAAGAGAAATACATGAGGTTTGGAGGTCAAAAATTATATTATTTTGATTATAAATAACCTTTTGAGACTATTCTAACCATTTCCAAGAGCTAATTATGCTTACAATTTTAATTTTATGCCCAGTCACTCTTTTGGCACAAAGGGGCAACTATAATGACTCAAATTATCATGGAAGACTTGGAAGTCTTGGACCAAAACTGATGAGTCTACCATGTGGATAATTCCAATATTTTTTTATTTCCTATTCTTTGGCTTCTAAATCCTTTTGAAAGTCCCAAAATCTTCAAGACAAGTACACTTTCTCCATTGAAGCTATAATTCTCTACACTCACAATGATCTTGTTTTACTTGAATGATTCCCGACACCATATGGCCTTGCATCATTATTTGAAACTTCCCTATATCTCTTAAATACTCCTTTTCATAACTCCTACATGGGCTAAGACCTTACAATCATCCTTTGTAGGGTATTCATTTTCTACAAAATGGTCAAAAATAACCTTTTTTATGCTTCTGGGAACAACTACTCCACCTTAGATCTCAACGACTTCTTAAGTCAAACTAGGTATATTCCCCTACATATGAAACACACTTAAAAACTATGTTATCACATTTTTATTAGATAAAATTAGGATGACATTGTTGGTAGGCTGGTTGAAAGAAGGGTTTACAATGATCAAGGGAGGGGATTTTCAAGTGGGAGTTTAGTAGTCATGACCAAAATTTTAAAGTTTGTATGTTATACATTTAACATGAAAACATGTAGAATCCATGGTATGTGTCATACAATACCTAGGGTGAAAAGACCCACAATGAGTAGAATGGCTAGAGGGTGTCCCAGGTAGGGGTCAAGGAGAAAGTATCTTGTGAGAAGTGATATCTGACCTAGATGATTGAGGATTCCATGACCTATTAGGATGAATGTGAAATAGGAAACCCATACATAGATTCCTTATAAAGGATTTTGTTGCTACAAGTAGCATGAGAATCAAAAGGACGAGATATAGATGTAATGAGACTAGTAATAATAACTAAATTTATTGGGCCAAATTGCTAAGATATATGTTCATCAAATGGTATATTCATAATTGTAACCACTTGTTTATTATTAGTGACCTTAACACATTGATTTAATAATGAATAAACAACTACAAAAAATACAACATCAAGAGAAACCTAAAATCAGGTCACATAATTTAAGAGAAGATGTCACCAAAAATGGGATGTTCAATATAACAAATTAAATTATGAGAGGGAGAACAATATGCCTTATATGTGTTTTAGGATCAAGTATGATTTTCTTATTATTTTATTTAATCAAATTTAAATATTAATCATAGGACTAAGATGAAATAGATATAGTAGTAATAAACAAGATCTGGCATGCAAAGTACAAGTAGGTGTGTAAAATGGGAGATAAGAGTGACTTTACTTATATCAGGAGATCTGAGCTGATTCTGGGATGGAAAACATGTTGGAAAGGTTGGATCTGATATGTACAAGATCCATCTGAGAAAAAAATAGTGGGACCTCTTTCAACAGGAGTACCCAGATGTTGACAAGACCACTCGGGTGCTAGTGTCTGAACTAGGTGCTAGTGTCCTAGCAACAACTTTGCTTCTGATATTTTAAGGGTTTTAACTTATCTTATTCATTTTATTATCTGTCACATACACTTCACTTATGGTTCATGTGTCACACATTTACCTACAAAATAAACCCTAGCTACATGCATAAGGCTCAAACAAACATTAGATGGAGTAAATAATGTATATTCTTGAGTTGGTCTGGCCTCGGTGATCACCCCAATGTGATTTTCACCATGTGTTGCACTACATTTTATACGCTATGTAGTTCTATATCGTGTGTGGGTGTGGGTGGGTGGGTGGGTGTGTGTGTGTGTGTGTGTGTGTGTGTGTGTGTGTGTGTGTGTGTGTGTGTGTGTGTGTGTGTGTGTGTGTGTGTGTGTCTGTGTGTGTGATTTGAATTATGTCCCTTTAAACTAGGTTTCCCTTGTGCCAATCATACCAAGATAGTGGGCTATAACTAATTTTCCCCCAAGATGAATGTGTGAGATGGAATACAAAAATAACCCTTCCTATGTAGTGAATGATGCAACCCAAATGTAGTCCTTGAATGTTTCTCTTTTCCCAAATAGTACATATTAAGTATTAGCCCCAAAGTTGTCCAACCCCCCGAATGATAGTAAATCGTGTGTGTGTGTGTGTGTGTGTGTGTGTGTGTGTGTGTGTGTGTGTGTGTGTGTGTGTGTGTGTGTGTGTGTGTGTGTGTGTGTGTGTGTGTGTGTGTGATTCCATTACTTGGATTACATCATTAACAACAAGAAAATTTGACCCAAAATAATAAGGATTTTAGAAAAAGGTACCAAAAGATGTGACATTTGAAAATAAGGAAAAGGATGGAAAATGACATAAGCCCCCAAAGGGGACAGTAGCTTCTAGGTGCTCCTATCCCTAATGAGCATTATTATATTGAATGTTCAGAGGATATAATGGTAAATACATAGTTGGGTCATACGTTTTCTAATGTCCAATAATAAAGTGGTCATTCCAAAAAATCAAATAAGAAGAGTGTGTAAGAGGATAAAGTAATGTAAAAGTAAAACACGTGTTTTTAACACCTAGTTTTCTTAATTAAGAATTGTGCCTATATAATGACATAATTACAGGCCTAATGTGATAGAAAGTATGTGATTTCGTGACTAGATTTTCCCCCAATTTATGTTGGTGAATGAATATTTGGTAACGTAGCGTAGATAAGAAGAGTGTACCTTGTGAAGAGTCAAAGGGAGTTATAACTAATAGTATGCCAAAGGAGGAATGTGATTAATACCATGTCGAACAGAGAATGTGAAGTGTGTATCATGGAATCTAGAAGAGAGGATAAGGATCTTAGGGGTGACCTTATGTGTGTAGTAAAAGTGATGTATACTTGTGTTCCTTAGATATTACCTTTTTCAGGGCATCTTAGACTTGATATTGTTCCTTGTTTAATTTGTGTGTTGCCCTTTTTGTCAGAGTAAGGCCAGACCTACAAAAAGAAAATAAGTGTACTCAATGCTCATGATAAATGAAATTGAAATTTAACTTAGTACAAGTCAAAATATAAATGCATATTAAAAAAAGTGAATCAAGTAAAAAATACACGTGTGCCACAAGAGAAGAGATAGAATTGTTCATGTATGTTTTCTTCCTTGGAGATGGTTGGAATAATATTAAGGACTTGGGCATCATGTCGCCAAAATGTAAATTTTGGCATCCTATCGCTAAACTACGGATTTGGGCAGCCTATCGCCAAACTAAGGATTTGAGTGTCTTGTCACTAATTGAATGAAATTCAAATCTAATGTAAGGAAATTTTTTATCATACAGATATAACAATAAGTATATAATATCTAGCTAAATAAGTACAAACAAGAGTGATAGATAGGGTTTTTTACAATGATTCAACTTGCATCCGTAGGTATGAATTAATATGGGATTGTCATTGATCTAGAAATGCTAATTCTAGACTGTGTAAGATCTAATTCATAAAACAAAATGTGATGATCTCATGTACATAAGTGAGTGGGAGAGGACACGACCACCTGGACACTAGTGTATGTGGAATAATTGTGATCCTAGTTCTTCCTGTGTCACTTCTTATCATTGTTAGTTTGTTGTAGGCCACGTTAGGTTCATTACACTTACACTATGTCATACTTGTATCTAAAAAAGAAACCCTATCTATATGTACCATACTCAAGCGCACATTAGATGAATAAATAATGGATATGCTTTAGTCAGATTGACCTCGTCGGTCATCCTAATGTGATTATCATTGAGTGATGCACTACATTTTAGCCTCAATGTAGTGTGGGTGTGTGTGATTAGAAGAGTGTCCCTTGAGCTAGGTTTCCTTAGTTCCAGTTACACAAAGATAGCGGGATACAACTACTTTCTCCCAATGTAAAATGTGTGGTATGTAATTCAGAATAGATCCCCCTATGCAATGAATAATGCAATCCTTTGATGATGTAGTAGATTGGAAATATTTAGCTCCTTGTGGTAGTACGTGCCTCTTGAAATTATTTCCTCCCTTAATGAGTTTAAATAAGACATGTATATATATGATTCCTTTTCTTAAGTTTCATCATTAACATGTGAAAGGCCCACATAGGGTGATAAACAAAGACAAGAAATAAGTAACATATGAACAATAACAAAAGAGAAAGTGAAAAAAAATCACCCAGAGGGAAAAACAATGCCCAGGTGCTCCTATCATTAATGGGAAGTTCTATACAGGGCACTCAAAAGATAAAATAGTTAAATCAGAGCTGAAAAAATTTACACCTAGTATGTAAAATTGTAAGGTGTAAGTATAAAAATAACAAGCAATAAAGATAAAAGTAATGTCAAAGAAAAACAAGTGTTGTTAATGACTAGCTCCCTTGCTTAGGAATCATGCATATAAATGAAGTATTTATAGGCTAGTTGTATATAGTAAGTACATGATTTAGTGACTACATTTTCCCCCACTTTATGATGGTCAATAAGGATTTGGTAGCATAAAGTAGAAGAGAAAAGCATACCTTGGGGAGTCAAAATAATATTGTGCCCAATAACATACTGAATTAGTGTTGTAGTGTGTCAAAGGGAGTAGTGAAAAATGTGTACCATGGAATTCTAAGGGAAGGAAAGGATAAACATCTTAGGGGTGACATTTACATGCATGTAGTGATAATGAATCATATGTGTAGTTCCTTGGAATATCATCTTTTCTAGAGCGTTCTTGAGATTTGTTTAATGGATACTTGTGTGTTTTTCCTTCATTGGGATAGGATATGACCTGAACTACTAAAAGAGGAAGGGGTAGAAATGTATTCCTACTTGTATACTTTTTTCTTAGGAGATGGTTGGAATAATACGAAGGATTTGAGTGTTTTGTCACCAAACTAGAGATTTGAGCATCCTGGAACTAAACTTTGGATTTAGGCATCCTTTCGATGCTAAGGTAAAGTGTATTAGGAGATCTTATAGATTTACCCTCTAACCATTAACACTTCCTTATGAATAAGTGCCACTCCAGATGATCACAAACTTGATTTGTAACTTGCCTCGAGTGACATGTTGCTCCAGGAATATCTTTTTCCTCCATATAAGCTAGGTGCCACTTCCTTATTCTGTTCCTAAGTAAATAGTTAGTACCTTATTTAGTTCATGTTAGTAATTGATTGCAATCTGAAAATGATCATGTAACTTCTAATATTGTAGAATATTATAAATGTTCAACTACTAAAACTTGTTTGTAATAGTTTGTGCCCACAAGATAGGACCAAGTGGGACACTAGCGCCTAATTTTCCTATCTATTCTGGGTTGTTCTTTCCATGCTAATTTTTATGGCCAAGTATATTTATGGGCTTGTTATGCAACTGATTTATTTTCCGATCATGTTGAAATTGATTTTGTAACTACTATTTGTAACTTCTATGAGGGTGAAATTGTTCACCTAATGTTTTTCTTCACTCATTTGGGGTGTGTGAGATGAAAAAAAGTGAATGTATCCCAAACAAAGAATGATGAAACTGATATGCATATCTAATATAGGGATTCTTCTAGGGGCAATAGGGATGACACATGATATTTACCATAATGCAAGTAAAACAAGTGGAAAATGCTATCATACAAGTGTTAGCGATAAACAAACAATGGAAACAAAAATTAAAAAAGGGAAAATTATATAGGCATGCAACAAAAAAGGACACATGGGACACCACTCAAGATGTCACACAATAATATATACCATCAAGGCTTATGCAAGAAAGGAAGTAAGAAAACATAGGGCATAACTTAAAACAATAGTAAACAAGATACAAGGAAATCAGAAAACCATGATTAGAAGGAGTCTTGCAAGGGAAATGTTACACATGAAGCACCCATTAACATGTTATTAAAGATAAATAATATACCACAATGTAATATCATAATATAGGAATGAAAATGTGAAATATTTCAATGATAGAATCTGATATAAGTGGGAAAAGGTAGATTCCCCCACGAGCCTCAGTGGGACTAGTAATGGATAGGTCAAAACATCATACATCGTGTAACAACTTGTAAGTGGTCTAGCTTCACCTCAATATTCCATGTGAATGCACATTTGTGTGTGAAAAATGATCAAGCATGTTATGAACCATAGTAACATGATAATCAAAGGTGCAACATATAGTAGTATAAGGAAGAAATATTACTGTTTCACCTGATTCTTAGACGTTTCTTTGAATATTGACGAAACAGATAGGGTAATGGGTGTAGGAGGAATACCTGTTGAAATGTTGGTTGTTGGGTTGTTGTGCACGCGTATGACTTTTGAATCCACAGCTAATCATGAGAGCTTCCTTTTGGCTAGGAGGAACTACTTGAAATGGAACACAAGACCACCAGAAAGAGTTAAACAATATGCATAGTGAACTACCTAGTTTGTGCTAGATCTGGGAAGTGTGATACTTCCTAGATGGTTGTCAATCCACTGTTTTTAAAACAATTTAATGTCTGGTAATGAAGTAAATCCTATTGTAATTGAAATGATTTAGGTATCTCATTAAAAACACAATAAGAAATATCTAATCTAAAAGGATAGGTTAAAATAAGATCCGAAGGTCAAGTAGTTGGTTATAGGTTCTCTGCAATTCTGACATAGGTCTCAGACAAGTCACAAGTGATTAAGGGTGATGTGAGAATAGAGTGGGTAGGTCACTGTTATGGGATTGTATTAGTAAATACAAAGACCAATGTTGGTTAAGGGTGATCGACATGCCAGTTGGGGAGAACCGGTGCCGATTAGTGTGGAAAATTGGGAATGCCACAGAATGAGCTTTGGGATCTCCCTTGTGATTGCACAAAGGACTTGGTTGGCTGGAATGAGGTATTAGGCTGTTTCGATGGGGTTTCGCAAGGTTTTACATGAGGTATGTGGAGGGGTGAGTATTAAATGAGGTCAATGGGTGGCTAGGAGAACAAAATATGAAGATATAATAATTAAATGAATGAACCAGAGGAGTAAAGTGTTCTACTTACTTGAAATCTAGTTCTAAGGTGCCTATGAGTGATGGATGAAGTTACTTGATAAGAGGTTGAATGTTGTTAAGGATCATCAAACATTGGAAAGCTCTTGCATGGGCTGCATTTGCCTTCCTTTTTGCTTGGTTGGATCAAATCTATGATGCTATGGTCGATTGCTAGATGGTTTCCAGGTTGAATGTTGGATGCTTGTGTAAGAGAAAATGCTTGATCTCCTTCCTTGCATGCGTGTTCTCACGGAAACTTGTTCTCAAGAAGATGTGTTATCTCTCAGGGATGTGCCAGCATTTTTGCAAACCTAATAAATAAGGTGGTTTTGGGGATTAAAAGGTGACCGACGACTATTTCAGCTTAACCGGCGATGGTTAGGGGTAGCCGGGTGTCAGTTAAGGCGGGATTTCCTAGGTTTGCTAAACTAGGCAGATCCCCTTGATTTTTTGGGATCTTGTGTTGATTAACTCGCATGAATTAGGACTAGAATATTCTTGTAAGCATGTGGGAATGTGGTTAGAGGGAATGCAGGCATTGATTTTTAGGGTTTGGTTAAGTCTTAGTTAGTTATGACAACTTACTAAGAATAGGTCTTAGGGTGAGTTAGCTTGGTGAGGTGTCTAGGTGAGGTGTAAGTGTGGGCATTATCTAAATTAAGATTTTTAAATAATAAATATGGTGAGGATAATGAATTAATTTAATTAAATTAATATTAGTGGGGTGAAGGGGACCATGGCTAGGTGAATGTGATGAAGGTATTTATTTTTCGAGGGACCAAAGGGGAATGTGACCTAATTTTGGTGTCTACATTTTACCCCTTTTTGTTACGTAGCTTGTATTGGTAAGCGACACTAACAAAAATAAGATGCGATTGCCCCATGTTTGGGTGAAGGTGATCCCCCTCAAACCAAGAACTGAAAAGGCAGAAGGTAGAATCGGTGAGTGGTTTGATAAAAAGGTAAATGTGATGAAAAGGAAGGTGGGTAACAGGGGAAGAAAAGGAGCCATGTCTACTCAGGTAATCTAGGTAATGGGTCAGGGTCAAAGGTAGGAACAATCAAATGCATGCACATGTATAAAATGTAGCATAGTACCGGTTTGAAGAGCAAGACAAACTATACATTGTCTAAGGTCGATAGGTTTATCCAAACAAGGTTAAAGTGATTACTGGTATCCAAGGTGTAGGATATGGTCAGGAAGCACAACATAGGTTAGGTGCAGGAACGTTTAGGTATGTTCTGGTACAACCAAAGGTAGGGTCAAGATAAATAGGTCACTGGACAAGAGGCAAGGTAAGGTCATTAGGTCAATCAACACAGGGTAACAATGTTGTAAGTTATAGCGAACACATGAGGTCTAGGGTCACTAGCGATGGTCCAGGTCCAAGATATCTAGGGCATGACATGCGGGTAAGGCCTAGGTATGGGTAAAATAATGAGTCCCCAAAGGAGGACAAAGGTAGGTAGTAAATGATGAGGTCAGGAGGGTGAGGTAAATAGTCAGGGTAAAGGTTGGGTGAGGTAAATGGTCAGGGTAAAGGGTATGATGTGGGAAAAAAAGGAGGGATAGGTGGGGTAATAGGGTAAAATGTTGGGTTTTTTGCAAGAGAGGGTGACCGATGCCGGTCCAGGGGTAACCGAAGGTTGGTATAGTATAACCAACCATGGTAAGGTAGGGCACGTGATCGATTGCCGGTGAAGATTAAACCGATGCATTGGTTAAGTTGGGTTTGTTATAAAAACAAAAAATCTCATGTTTTGTGTTATTCATTTGTCATATAGCGAATTGAGAAAATGAAAAAAGAAAGATAAAAGAGGGAAAAGTGTCTAGATGGAATGGAGTGTTGAGTTGGCGGTTTGAATGGTGGGTGATTGGTTGGTGAGAGGCAGGTCCATAGGATCGGTGTGTGTGATTCGATCGGTTCGAGATGCGAGTAGAGATTTTGTGATGGCAGAGGCCGGAGAGGGATCGAGCGGACCACCGGTGTAGTGGCCATACATGCCACCACGACGATGACAACACAATGAGGTAAGCATCCAACTCTAGTTGTATTTAGTTAGATAGATTAGGTGATTTACAAATTGGTTTTTTGGTTTTTGTTTTGGGTAGGGGAAAAAAATAAAAATTTGGAAATGGGAGGGTAAAGTGGGTAAAATAGGAATGGGGAGAGAGATAAGTGGGAGAGGAGGGGAGGGGATGAGGTGTAAAGGGAAGGTATAGGTGAGTTTAGTTGGGTAAAAAGGGTCATGGTGGGAAGTTTTTGAAAAAGGGGGATTTGGGGGTCACGGGTTTTTGCCATGACAGTGACCGGCGTCGGTTAGGCTGAGCCGGCGTTAGTAGGGTTAAACCAGTACCGGTCACGAAACAGGTGACCGATGCTAGTTTAGGGGTGACCGAGGTCAGTTAGAGAGAACCGACATTGGTTGGGATTTCGAGAGCAAGGGGTAAAAAGTGCCATAGGTTGGGTGATTAAGATGGGTAGGGGTAAAATAAGGTTTTGGAAAATGATAGAGGCCAAGTATGGGTGTGATAAATGTAGATTAATGTGTTGTTTATATTGGATACAGGGGAGAGATTAGCTACGTATGTGGGATAGGGTTCCACCCCTGCTCGTGATAGTGCATGGTGCAGCAACCCTTGAGGGGCTATGACATGTGGAGGTGATAGGCCTAAGTGGGGTCTGACGTTACTGAAATGTAGTTTGGAAGCCTAGTTTGATGGTCGTGCTCATTGATAGATGGGATTCTGTGACCAACACGTTCCACCTACCGACGGGTGAGATCATAGTCACCCTAGAGGACGTGTTCAGGATTCTGTGGCTACCCATATTGGGTACACAGGTTTACTCTATCTCCTCCAAGGCCTCAGAGGAGCTGATGCTAATGGTGTTCAGAGAGGGAATGGCCGAGCTGACATTCCATAGTGCTAGCATTCGCTATGGAGAGATGTACCTAGCCCATCTAGAAGGAGACAGAGGCTAGTAGTTCTATTGATGGAGGAAGTGTGTTGCTTTGCATTATCAGATGCAAAGGGTGGTAGATTTTCCCTGCTTGTTGATGGGGGTATTACATGACATGATGATGGACTCAGACCCGCTTTTCCTGGGCTGCTAGCATTCTTGGTGCAGCTATACAGGGAGTTATGGGCATATGGGCATGGTTGTGCAGGTTCAGCTTGTGTTGTACCTTTTTACTTCATTATTGGTCATATGAGCACATTGTCTATGTGCATCCAGTGGGCATGCCCCAGGCAGATGCCTTTCTGCTAGGCTATGTGTGAGTGGGGTATAGGCGATGAGTGCCCGCTGATTGGAGAGTGGAGATCAGCCAGGCCCACACATTATGTGGCCTATTTCCAGTGACTATTGGAGGGGTTGTCTGGGGTGGATATCATTTGGAGGCCATATGTGGGCTTCCCCTCATATAGGCATATGCATGATGAGCTAGTTGAGCTATAGCTACTGAGATGGATACAAGGTCACTGTGCTGGGGAGCACAAGATGATCCCGGTAGACAGAGTTAGGTGGCAGTTTGGGCTGTTATAGGACATACCTCTGTCCTTCCCGTAGTATAGGAGAGACGACATGGAGATGCCCTTACCTCTACCAAAGCCTATAGTTCCCACAAGGCATGAGGAGCAGGAGGTAGACTGATGGGTCATTGTATTCTTCCAATCATTTAATTGACATAATCTCTGTCAATGTCATTCTAAACTAGGGTTGTGTCCTAGGCAGTATGCAATGGAGTCTAATGGAACCAGTTATCTATTGGGTCTGTTGGAGGTTGCTTAGTTTAGTGAATATTCTACAGAAATGTAATTCAAATCTACGGAATTTAAATATATTTCTACAGAATTCAATTATTTTTTATGAAAGGAAACTAACAACTAATCTTCTGCTGGAAAATGAAATACGCACACACTACTCCTAACAAATGAAATTACAGTTGTATAAATGAAGATTAGAAAAAAGCAAGATTATTTGTTAACCAGATTTGCATAACAGAAGCATCTATTCTAAATGAAAGTAGTAATGAAGAAAGCAGATATAGTTACTCAAAGCACGCATGTAAGATTCTCAAACAACAATTGCAGTAAATCTAATCAAAGAATTGTATGCATAAATGAACTCAAAATAACCTCTTATCTCCTTGGTCGAGTGGGCCCTTTCTCTTCCTCGGGATAGAGGGATTAACAACCTTTGATTCTCAAAATGTCACAACTTTCATTAACTCTGAATAAGTTTCATAACATAGAGAGTAAAATAATAACAAGAACTGGATGCAGATAATCTCTTTCAGTATATCAAAAAGTAGTACCACTATGTTTTGAAGATGAAGTCTTCATATAGATACTATTAGTTACAAGGCTCGCTATATCAGGTGGCATTAATCACTATCCACCAAATACTAATTAAAACACATAAATTTCTACAGGCAGTTAGGAACAAGCCCAAACTAATAGATCAATTTGGTGGAAATAGTCTCCCGCCGCATGCTCCGAACTCGGGCTCCATAACTACCAGCAACATCCATCATTTCCTGCACACATCATCACATTTGATCTCACAAAGATAGTTAGTAGGAGGTTCATGTGATAATCAATTTTCATAACTATAGCAAGGAAAATGCATCAAACCTACTAAGATATAACTACAAAAAAACATCCCCATGTATTATAAGTCATATCAAAAAGAGTATTTTCGGCTTGAAGAAATGATATCAATGAGACAAACAATGCACTCATCATTTTCCCCCTAACTTTACCTGCTACATGTCCCTATGCAACTTATCTTCATCCTGCCTGCCTACCAAGCTGCTTAGCCATGTCATATTCTTCAAATTGATCAGCGTATTGTTTTGTGGTGTTTTTGCAGCCCTAAGTATTGGAGGTAATTTCTACCCATGCTATGAAACTATCATTTGACTGGGTCGCATTGTTCTGCCAGGTAGTGAGAGGGCTCAAAAGGAGTGGTGGACATACTTGGAGGCCTACCCATTCATCATTGTACTGCTAGCTGGTTTTCTCTGTGGTCTGTTTGATAATGGTGATGATGACATCACCCCTGCGCATGCTCCAGCTCAAGTTTTGGGGAGAGAGAACCTCCCTACATTTCAAGGGTAGACTCAGAGTATCCCACCTCCTATCACATGCCTGCCAGGCTGTCCCAAAGTTCTCCTGAATATAATTTTTAAAATCAATGACACATTGAAGTAAAATCTGGGAAGTGTTTACCCCAACTCCTGCTTGATAGTAAAGTGAGCAAAAGTTTTTCCACAGGACTACATCAGTGTGATGAGTTGGGAAAATGTGGAATCCAATTGAGTGAGCGGTGTGATTGAAATTGTCTATTTGCTGACCCTAGATGATCATATTCCATAATGCAGACTGAAAGGCCTTAATTTGGAAATCACCCACAAATAAATTGATTAAGAAATTAGGAACATTTGTAACTATCATGTTATGAAGGTAGAATTCACAAAGAAAATTTTGGATCTTAGGTTTACTGCACTTGTAAACTGATAAGAAACTAGTGCCATTGGGAATTTCATGAGGAGGTTGACAACACAATTAAAACAACTGCCACGAATAAAAATTGTTTTTGAATGAACATGCTATAGACTAGAGAGGGTTTTCTACAGGATAGAAACTTGAGAGCCAAAGGACAGACAGAGTCTAAAATAGATGTCACTTTTTTCTTTTCCTCTTGTATAGATTCCATTTCCCTCTTTAATTTTTGATTTTCCTTCCTCAATTCCCTTTGTTGAAGGGATAACTGATGGAATCTATCCAATATGTTAAGACTCTTATCACGTTGACGCTTCAAACTACTTACTTCAAGCTATAGGGCAATAATTTCCTAAACCTTCTCTACTATTTGTTGTGTAAATTCAGTTTGTAGTAAAATGTTTGTTTCTTCCATACCTTACAATTGAGATTTTAGTAGTGCGACTTCCTCCAAATAGTTGTGAGAAGGTGCAGCTTGGGTGCCAAGCACGTCAGGAACCATAGTGTGAATTTCCATAGATGTAGGAATAGCAGGTGTCAGAATGGCTAGGTGATCTTGCTCATGTTGCTCTTCCCGAATGGGGGCGGTATCATCAGGAAAAGTCTCTGATTAGGAACCACCAGACTGTAAAAATGAACTAATTCGTCTAGACCATAGGTGCATGGAAGAAGACGGAGCCATGGTGCACTTGCCTTTTGAGATGGAAGTGGGAGGGGATGGACCCTTGGGAGTACCAAATGTGTCTGCATGCTCAAGAACATCAACTGCCTTTGCTTGGTTGTGTGAAGGGCAAGGGCCTGGTGCAAGGGTAGAATGGGGTGTAGAAGAGAGACCAGATTTCAATTGCTTTGGTCTGGACCCTTCACCACCAGAAAGTCCCTCGAGCCTTCACTTTGGTCTAAAGAAGACCTGATATGAGCATAACAAATGATCAACCTCGGGTGTTTAATTATAGACTTGCCTCCACTGGACCAGTACTTCTCGAAAACATTAATAATGGAGTCTACGAGGTATTCAGGAAGATTTACATGAAGGGCCTGGTTGACATGTCCCTTCTTAAGGTGAATTAGCAGTTTTAAGTGCATCACCATCCAGAACAGAGGCTTAACCATCACATATGAAATACCGGTTGACCCACTTTGCTATCTCACTCCAGATGCCAGGTAGAATCGTCCACTTAACACCCTTTTGGATACCTAATGGATTCAAGATGACTTCAAGGAATGCCTCCCCTTCATCATGAAACAGAGTAATCAGGATTTGTAGAGGAGCATTTTTCATAACCTTCAAACCAAATTTTACAAGGTCAGATAGGTCAGAAATGACCTAACTGGTAATCTCAACCCGTCTTCTACCAACTTGTGAACAGGTGGACTCAAAATTGTTCAAGAATTCTTCCACAATGCCTTCATCAAAACTTTCAAATTGGTGAATGAAATATAGCCATCCAAAGTCATGAAATACCTATGAAAGCGTGGCATTCCGAAGTAAGGCATCCAATGAATCAGGCTCTGATTTTTTTCGTGGTCCCATGCTGAAGCCGAACGTGAGGAATACCAGGTAGTAGAAAAAACCGGAACAGAGCGTATCCCCCACTCCCTGTTTAGTGACTGATAAAACCAATCATGCTTGATGTGCATACAACAACAGTAAGAAGAAGTTGTAGAAACATTAAATTTAAAATTACACCATATTCCTTGGGTGATGCAAAAATGAGCGAAGGTGGCGGCGAAAAAATAGTGAATGAGACCGGTCACCCGTGTGAGTTTAATATACTTGTGGCGGCGCATATCCCATGGTTGAGGAGCGAGCGCCACCCGTCCTAAATTGAAGAATGAAACACATTCAATGCATGCGGTGATTATGAGACATTACTCCTTTTATGCCATCATCCACAGAACTGGATTTGGAAAGAGATCCAAAATAAATATAGCAATCATTTCATGATGGCATAATGATGACAAATGCATACATGGGGAAATTTTTTGCATGGAAATATTGTTATCAAGTTAGAATGCACTTACCCATGCCACGTTTAGTCAAATGATATCCATAGATTCCTACGCCCTGCATTTCGAGATGAAGCGTGATTAGTGGCTGTAGAAATAATGGAAATTCCTGCATTTATTGGAAATAATAACAAGAAAAACTACTAACTAAGGGAAGAAGATCGAATGAAGGATCATCTTCCTTTATTGAATTTGCAAGATATTTATTACTCCATGTTTGAGAGGCAAAGAGCCTCCTCATCATGCATGTATGTGCGTAACAAAATGTCATCAGTGAAAGTCTTCTTATCCAGCGGTTGGTGATAAATCTAGAGCCTATGTCCATTCACCAGAAGAGTTCGTTTGTCTCCATCAATAGGTATCAACTGAACAAATCCATTATCAAAAACTTGATTTACCTGATAGGGACCCAACCAACGTGTACGCAGCTTGCCTTTAAACTGCTGATAGCGGGAATCAAAGAGTAAAACCCACTATCCCTCATGAAATGTCCTTTTTTTATGTGAGCATCATGTCAGGTTTTTCGATGATGTTGGAGAATTGTTGTCTGTTGTTGTGCCTCCATCCACATTTCATCTAATTCATTTAGCTGTAGCACTCGTTCACATTGTGCTTCATCCAAATCAATACCAACTTCCAACATTGTTCACCAGGTGCGTAATTTTAACTCAATAGGTAACATTGGTTTCTTCCCAAAGACCAAGTCATAGGGAGAACAACTAGTAGTTGTTTTCCAGGTCGTGTTGTAGGCCCAGACGGCCTCAGGAAGCTTTGGTACCCAATTCTTTCTATCGGCATTGACCACCTTAGTTAGAATATTCTCGAGTTCTCAATTGGTTACCTCCACTTGCCCATTGGATGGGGGGTGATATGGTGATGATTTCCGGTGCCTAATTCTGTAGATTTCCAAGAAAGATTCAATCATATTTGAAACAAATTAAGGACCTTGATCAAATACAATGGCCCTTGGTGCTCCAAATTGCAGAAATATCTTATTGTACAAAAAATCAGCAACATCATCCTCGTTGGCAGATGCCAATGCTTGAACTTCAGCCCATTCAGTGACGTAGTCCGTGCATACCAAGAGATACTCCTTCCCAAAAGATGGAGGATCAAATGGTCCAACAAAGTCAATCCCCCATTTCTCAAATGGTCTTAAAACCAGTTGAGGATTCAGAGGCATTTCCATTGAAATTGTAGGTTTTCCCATTCGTTGGCATGCATCACATTGCCACACATAATTTTTGAAAGTTCTATGGAGGGAAGGCCAATAGTAACCTGCTCCAAGGATCTTGTGAATTGTTCATTTCACTGAATAATGTCCACCTACTAGCTCATCATGATAAGCTTGCAGTATGTCATGTACCTCATCCTCTTGAACACACCTACAAAGAACCATGTCAAGAAAACAATTAAATAAGAATTTGTTACACCATTTATATGTTGTACTATTTTTAACCAATCACCTTCTCTCCTTATGAGTAAAATAGGTAGGAAACTTACCTGTTGTTAAATAATTCACAAGATCAGTGAACCAAGGAGTCTTAGGCGAGATAGAAAATAAGTGTTCATCTAGAAATTGGTCCTGGATAGCTTCATCATCACCTGAAACATTTAATGTAGAAAGAAAATCAGCAACAATGTTAAATTTCACAGGCTTATCTATAATGGTGAGATTGAATTCTTGCGACAAGAGTAACCAATGAATAAACCTTCCGCCAACCACTGGTTTATTCATCAGATATCAAATGGCAGAGTGGTAAGTGTAAACAAAAAATTTATATCCAGTGATGTAATGACGAAATTTATTCAAAGCATAGACAACATCCAAGAATTCTTTTTCCGTAGTAGTGTAATTCCTTTCCATAGGAGTCAGATTTTTGCTGATAAAATAAATTGCATACATATGATCTTCTAAGTCTTTTTTCCCAAGGACAGTGCCTATGGCTATAATAGAAGCATCAGTGTGGATATAGAAAGGTTTTCCCCAGTCATGGCCATGTAAGATAGAGGTCGTGATCATCTTTTCTTTGATAGAATCAAATGTCTGTTGACACTGAGGAGACCATTCAAAAACACAATCTTTGGTTAACAGTGAGAACATAGGTGTGGAAATTTTTCATGACCAAGGAAACTATTGATGTCAATCTAATTAGCTGGTGTAGGTAATTAGGTGATGACTGATATCTTTTTGGGTTCCACCTGTAAACCTTGGGCTGAAACATGGTGACCTAAGACAATTCCTTGATCAACCATCATTAGACATTTTTCATGACTCAGGGATGATTGGTGTTGTTCACATAGACTGTGTACTTTCTCAAGGTTATTCAAAGATTCTTCAAAAGTGGATCCATGGATAGTGAAATCATCCATGTAAACTTCAACATAGTCGTTAGCAAGATCTTCAAAAATGGCCAAGACTGCCCGCTGAAATGTAGCAGGGGCATTACAAAGCCCAAAAGGTAAGACTCGATAAGAAAATATACCCCAAGGGCACGTAAAAGTAGTTGTATCCTGATTAGCAGGTGCAAGACTAATTTGATTATACCCACTAAACCCATCCAAGAAAGAAAAATATTTCTTACCAGCCAAATTGTCCAGGACTTGGTCAATGAAAGGCAGGGGAAAATAATCCTTCTTGGTGGCTTTGTTAAGTTCCCTGTAATCAACACATATTCGCCACTTACCATTCTTCTTGGGAACAATAACTAATGGGAAGACCCACTGACTATCATATATAGGGTAGATGAAACCTACCTTTAGGAGTTTTTCTATCTCACTTTTGACTATGTCTCTCAATGCTGGATTGATTCTTTGTTTCGGCTGCCTTATAGGTTTGACGTCATCAGTGTAAATATGATGTGTACAGATGCTAGGAAGAATTCCTTTCATATCAGTGTAATCCCAAGCAAAATCATGGGAATGTTTCTTCAGAACCTCAAGCACCCTAGCTTCTTGATTGACCTCCAAATCGTTACCTATGGTCAACTCTCTTCCCATACTGACAAGCACCTACTTGGTATCATTCACAAGAGCAAGCTTTGTACTAGTGATAAAAGAATTCAATGGGAAAACATGGGGCTGAAGCATGTGTAGGATGGGTATGTTTTCAAAAGACAGAATCTTAGTTAAAGGACAATAGAAATCAGGAACTAAATATTCGAAATTATAATCATAGATTTTCCTACCAAACTCAACAGAGGTAATGTCTACTAGAGAAATAGCAGAAGATATTTCTAATGCTGGAGTTCTGGATTCCATAGCAATAGTGCTGATTTCCATAGTCGCAGAGTCCTTAGAATCAGTCAATGTATATGACTCCACAGCTTCCGCCATATGGTTGTGTACTGCAATAGTGGCCAGAAAATAAGGACTCAAAGAGTTGGCATCTAAAGAATCCACCCATACCTGGTCACAATTGTTCGTATAAGGCTGGGTAGGAGGGTATAATGAAATGTGTTTAGATTTCTGCCCATTTAGAATCATCATGTTGCCTGACCTACAATCGATATATGCAGTAACCGTAGCCAATCAGTGCCTTCCCAAGATGACTAGATATCCCAACTTCCGAGCTTTAGGCTGCAAAACCATGAAATTAACTGGGTACTCCCATGATTCAACAGTGACCATAATATCTTCAACCACACCATCAGGTACAGTAATGGATTGATCTGCTAACTACAGAACAATGTTGGTCGGTTGAAGTCTTGTTAAGGATAGCAGATTAAACATTTCTGTTGTGATGACATTAATAGCAGCACCAAGATCCACCAAAATGTTAGATATTGACTTGTTGTTTATACAATTAGTAATGACAGGACTCCCAGGATCCCCATATTTTTGTGAGATAAGGGTGTCAGCAACTAAATAAGCCAAATTCCCTTCGACCCTAACAGTCTTGGGTATTTATCCAGGAAGGTTGTTTCCATGGCTTCCCAGGAATTAATGGAGTTATATGGTAACCCCACAAATCATCTCATAGAAGAATCTTTGAGATTGGAGGGAAACAGTTTGAGTTTTTGGTTGTCAGTTCGGTAATCATATGTCTGGCACAGGATTTTAAATTCAAATAGAAACTGATCAGGGTCTTCTCTGGTCATACCTCGAAAGATGGGGAGGATGGATGGTGAGATGTTTTTCATGGGTGCATCCTCATCCTCATCGAGGACAATGGGATATGTAAAGGTTTGCCCTAAAGGTTGGTCTTCATCATTCCCAAGGTCCCCCATTGCTGAGTGGTGTGAAGAGAATACAGAATTCTCATAGGAGGTTCTAGGCGTTGAGTTAGAATCTGTATCACTCTTAGTGTTTCTTCCTTGTGAAGTGTCTAGAGAGATTTGTTGAATATTGTGTGCTATAAATCTTCCTTGGTTATCTCGCGACCTATGCATCAAGGTTGGTTTTTTTTAAACGAGCTCCGAGACAACTACTAGTTTCCTATATGAACTCCATTAACACCCATAGCATTTGGAATAAAAATGATGGAGCTTATGGTTATGTTCCCCAGCAATGGTGCCAAAAATGATAGGTCGTTGTATTCTTCCAATCATTTAACTAACATAATATTTGTTAGTGTCATTCTTAACCAGGGTTGTGTCCTAGGCAGTATGCAATGGAGTCTAGTGGAACCAGTTATCATTTGGGTCTATTAGGGGTTGCTTAGTCTAGTGACTATTCTATGGAAATGCAATTCAAATCAATTGAATTTAAATATAGTTATACATAATTCAACTATTTGTGACGAAAGGAAACTAACAACTAATCTTCTACTAGAAAATGAAATATGCACACACTACTCCTAACAAATGAAATTACAGCTGTATAAATGAAGCTTAGCAGAAAGCAAGATTATTTGTTAACCAAATTTGCATAACAGAAATATTTATTCTAAATAAAAGAAGTAATGAAGAAAGTAGATATAGTTAATCAAATCACGCATGTAAGATTCTCAAACAACAATTGCAGTAAATCCAATCAAAGAACTATATGCATAAATGAACTCAAAATAACCTCTTATCTCCTTAATCAAGTGGGCCCTTTCTCTTCCTTGGGATATAGGGATTAACAACCTTTGATTCTCAAAATGTTACAACTTTCATTAACTCTAAATAAGTTTCATAACATAGACAATAAAATAATAACAAGAACTAGATGCAGATAATCTCTTTCAGTATATTAAAAAGTAGTACCACTAGGTTCTGAAGATGAAGTCTTCATATAGATATTGTTAGTTACAAGGCTCACTATATAAGGCGGCATTAATCACTATCCACCAAATACTAATTAAAACACATAAATTTCTACGAGCAGTTAGGAACAAGCCCAAACTAATAGGTCAATTTGGTGGAAACAGTCTCCCGCCGCATGCTCCGCACTCAGGCTCCATAACTATTAACAACCCATCATTTCCTGCACACATCATCACGTTTGATCTCACAAAGACAATTAGTAGGAGGTTCATTTGATAATCATTTTTCATAACCTATAGCAAGGAAAATGCATCAAACCTACTAAGATATAACTACACAAAACATCCCCATGTATTAATAAGTCATATCAAAAAGAGTATTTTCGGCTTGAAGAAATGATATCAATGAGCCAAACAATGCACTCATCATTTTCCCCCTGACTTTACCTATTGCATGTCCCTATGCAAGTTATCTTCATCCTTCCTGCCTACCAAGCTGCTTAGCCATGTGATATTCTTCAAATTTATCAGCGTATTGTTTTGTGGTGTTTTTGCAGCCCTGAGTATTAGAGGTAATTTCTACCCATGCTGTGAAACTGTCATTTGACTGGGTCGCATCGTTCTACCAGGTAGTGAGAGGGCTCAAAAGGAGTGGTGGACATACTTGGAGGCCTACCCATTCGTCATTTTACTGCTCGTTGGTTTTCTCTATGGTCTGTTTAATAATGGTGATGAGGGCATCACCCCTGCACATGCTCCAGCTCAAGTTTTGGGGAGAGAGAACCTCCCTGAATTTTAAGGGTAGACTCAGAGTATCCCACCTCCTATCACATGCCTACCAGGCTGTCCCAAAGTTCTCCTGACTGTAATTTTTAAAATCAATGACACAATGAAGTAAAATCTGGGAAGTGTTTACCCCAACTCCTTAATAGTAAAGTGAGCAAAAGTTTTTCCACAGGGCTACATCAGTGTGATGAGTTGGGAAAATGTGGAATCAAATGGACTGAGCGGTGTGATGGACAATGTCTATTTGCTAACCCTAGATGATCTGATTCCATAATGTAGACTGAAAGGCCTTAATTTGGAAATCACCAACAAATAAATTGACTAAGAAATCAGGAACATTTGTAACTATCATGTTATGAAGGTAGAATTCACAAAGTAAATTTTGGATCTCAAGAGTACTGCACTTGTAAACTGATAAGAAACTAGTGCTATTGGGAATTTCTTGAGGAGCTTGACAAAATAATTGGAACAACTGCCAGGAATAAAATTGTTCTTGAACGAACATGCTTTAGACTAGAGAGGTTTTTCTACAAGATAGAAACTTGAGAGCCAAAGGATAGACCGAGTCTAAAATAGATGTCATTTTTTGCTTTTCCTCTTGTATAGATTCCATTTCCCTTTTTAATTTTTGATTTTCCTTCCTCAATTCCCTTTGTTGAAGGGATAACTGATGGAATCTATCCAATATGTTAAGACTCTTATCACGTTGATGCTTCAAACTACTTACTTCAAGCTATAGGGTAGCAATTTCCCGAACCTTCTCTACTGTTTGTTGTGTAAATTCAGTTTGTAGTAAAAGGTTTGTTTCTTCCATACCTTGCAATTGAGATTTTAGTAGTGCAATTTCCTCCAAATAGTTGCAAGAAGGTGCAGCTTGGGTGCCAAGCACGTCAGGAACCACAATGTGAATTTTTGTAGATGTAGGAATAATAGGTGTCGGAATGGCTAGGTGATCCTCCTCATGTTGCTCTTCCCGAATGAGGGCGGTATCATTAGGAAAAGTCTCTGATCGGGAACCACCAGACTACAAAAATGAACTGAGTCATCAAGACCATAGGTGCATGGAAGAAGGAGCCATGGTGCACTTTCCTTTTGAGCTAGAAGTGGGAGGGGATGGACCCTCGGGAGTACCAAATGTGTCTGCATGCTTAGGAACATCGACTACCTCTGCTTGGTTGTGTGAAGGGCAAGGGCTTGGTGCAAGGGTAGACCAGGGTGCAGAAGAGAGACCAGATTTCAATTGCTTTGGTCTGGACCCTTCACCACCAGCAAGTCCCTCGAGTCTTCACTTTGGTCTAAAGAATACCTGATATGAGCACAACAAATGAATCAACCCTGGGTGTTTAATTATAGACTTGCCTCCACTGGACCAGTACTTCTCGAAAACTTTAATAATGGAGTCTACGAGGTATTCAGGAAGATTTACCTAAAGGGCCTGGTTGACATGTCCCTTCTTAACGTGAATTAGCAGTTTTAAGTGCATCGCCATCCAGAACAGAGGCCTGACCATCGCATATGAAATACCAGTTGACCCACTTTGCTATCTCGCTACAAATGTCAGTTAGACTCATCCACTTAACACCCTTCTGGATACCCAATGGAGTCAGGATGACTTCAGGGAATGCCTCTCCTTCATCATGAAACAAAGCAATCAGGATTTGTAGAGGAGCATTTTTCATAACCTTCAAACCAAAGTTTGGAAGCCCAGCTAGATCAGAAATGACCTGACTGGTAATCTCAACCCGTCTTCTGCCAACTTGTGAACAGGTGGACTCAAAATTGTTCAAGAATTCTTCCACAATGCCTTCATCGAAACCTTCAAATTCGTGAATGAAATCTAGCCATCCAAAATCATGAAATACCTGTGAAAGCACAGAATTCTAGAGTAAGGCATCCAGTGAATCAGGCTCTGATTTCTTTCATGGTCCCATGCTGAAGCCAAAGGTGAGGAATACCAGGTAGCAGAAAAAATTAGAACAGAGCATGTCCCCACTCCCTGTTTAGTGACTGATAAAACCAATCATGCTTGATGTGCATACAACAACAGTAAGAAGCAATTGTAGAAGCATTAAATTTCAAATTACACCATATTCCTTGGGTGACACAAAACTGAGAGAAGGTGGCGGTGAAAAAATAGTGAATGAGACCCGTCACCTGTGTGAGTTTAAGATATTTCTGGCGGTGCATATCCCATGGTTGAGGAGTGAGCACCACTTGTCCTAACTTGAATAATGCAACACATTCAAGGCATGCAGAGATTATGAGACATTACTCCTTTTATGCCATCATCCACAGAACCGGATTTAGAAAGAGATCCGAAATAAATATAGCAATCATTTCATGATGGCATAATGATGACAAATGCGTACATGGGGAAATTTTGTGCATGGAAATATTGTTAGCAAGTTAGAATGCACTTACCCATGCCACGTTTAGTCAGACGATATCCATAGATTCCTACGCCCTGCATTTCGAGATGAAGCGTTATTAGTGGCTGTAGAAATAATGGAAATTCCTGCATTTATTGGAAATAATAACAAGAAAAACTGCTAACTAAGGGAAGAAAATTGAATGAAGGATCATCTTCCTTTATTGAATTTGAAAGATATTGATTACTCCATGTTCGAGAGGCAAAGAGCCTCCTCAGCATGCATGTATGTGCGTAACAAAATGTCATCAGTGAAAGTCTTCTTATCCAGTGGTTGGTGATAAATCTAGAGCCTATGTCCATTCACCATAAGAGTTCGTTTGTCTCCATCAATAGGTATCAACTGAACAAATCCATTATCAAACACTTGATTTACCTGATATGGACCTAACCAATGTGCACACAGCTTGCCTTTAAACTACTAATAGTGGGAATCAAAGAGTAAAACCCACTGTCCCTCTTGAAATGTCCTTTTTTTATGTGAGCATCATGCCAGGTTTTTCGATGATGTTGTAGAATTGTTGTCTGTTGTTGTGCCTCCATCCACATTTCATCTAATTCATTTAGCTGTAGCACTCATTCGCATTGTGCTTCATCCAAATCAATCCCAACTTTCAACGTTGTTCACCAGGTGCATAATTTGAACTCAACAGGTAACAGTGGTTTCTTCCCAAAGACCAAGTCATAGGGAGAAAAACTAGTAGTTGTTTTCCAGGTCGTGTTGTAGGCCCAGACGACCTCAGGAAGCTTTGGTACCCAATTCTTTCTATCGGCATTGACCACCTTAGTTAGAATATTCTCGAGTTCTTAATTGGTTACCTCCACTTGCCCATTGGATGGGGGGTGATATGGTGATAATTTCCGGTGCCTAATTCTATAGATTTCCAAGAAAGATTCAATCATATTTGAAACAAATTAAGGACCTTGATCAAATACAATGGCCCTTGGTGCTCCAAATCGCAGAAATATCTTATTGTACAAAAAATCAGCAACATCATCCTCGTTGGCAGATGCCAATGCTTGAACTTCAGCCCATTCAATGACGTAGTCCGTGCATACCAAGAGATACTCCTTCCCAAAAGATGGAGGATCAAATGGTCCAACAAAGTCAATCCCCCATTTCTCAAATGGTCTTAAAACCAGCTGAGGATTCAGAGGCATTTCCATTGAAATTGTAGGATTTCCCATTCGTTGGCATGCATCACATTGCCATACATAATTTTTGAAAGTTCTATGGAGGGAAGGCCAATAGTAACCTGCTCCAAGGATCTTGTGAATTGTTCATTTCACTGAATAATGTCCACCTACTAGCTCATCATGATAAGCTTGCAGTATGTCATGTACCTCATCCTCTTGAACACACCTACAAAGAACCATGTCAAGACAACAATTAAATAAGAATCTGTTACACCATTTATATGTTGTACTATTTTTAACCAATCACCTTCTTTCCTTATGAGTAAAATAAGTAGAAAACTTCCCTGTTGTTAAATAATTCGCAATATCAGCGAACCAAGGAGTCTTAGGTGAGATAGAAAATAAGTGTTCATCTGGAAATTGGTCCTAGATAGCTTCATCTTCACCTGAAACATTTAATCTAGAAAGAAAATCACCAACAACATTAAATTTCACAGGATTATCTATAATGGTGAGATTGAATTCTTGCTGTAGACACTAAATTTGTGTCTTACGACCCCTTGTGACCCACATCTCATCTCGCAACTTAACCTCATCACCTAAACCTTACACAATTATTTATTAATTACCTTGTAATTGATAAATCCACATCACCTTACCTGCCACCTCATTTTGCCACCTCATCATGACCTAGCCCTAACCCTAAACTAACCTAATTAAGACCTATGACTTGGTCTAGACTCACATCCATAACTAATGCCTCCTTACTCACACCCAAAACCGACCTTCTAGCCACTTGACCAAGCCCGCAACTGATCTCTCGGGAGAAAAGCAGGGAAGGTGGGCTATTTTACTAAAAATAGCCTACTTTTTCCTTACCGATGCCGGTTCCTACTCGACCGCCGTCGGTTACGTAACTGCCATCGGCTCCCTGTAAATGGCCTCCCCAAACCAAAAACAAAGGATGGAAAATTCATTTTTGGATCAAAGGTCGAATGATTTTGAATCAACAGAGATCATTGGGAGCGAAAAACAGAGTCCACATCTTCACTTGACCGAGCAGAGACGAGTAAAGAAACCAGAAGTGTTTACAGCAAAGGAGATCAACTTGCATCTTTGTCAAAACCAGTAAGTCACATCTTGCATGTCCTCTGTTATAACATTTCTTATGCTCTTTGAATCACAGTCCTCCTAAATCCATTCTTGGATCCACTACCCAACGTGTCATTGCATCTAACTATCATTCATCTACCTCTCATCACCTTATTTCCTAATACCACCTATATATAGCCTTACAAACAACACAACTACCCCACAAAGCAACTAACCTACAGATCCTAGAATCCACCGGTATCGGTTATCAGTAACCGGCATCGGTTATCAGTAACCGGCATCGGTTCCTCTGATCAAAACCAGAAAACCAGCCTTTCCCCTACCCAGTTCAACGAAGCAACTTAATTGATATTTTACAGTCTTTTGTGTTAATTCATATTAGCAGGGAAATTGACCACCTTCGAAAGGAAGTTTTATATTTCCTGGGCCCAAGGCAGTTTCCTCATTTATTGTCTAATCAAAATCTTGTGGTCTTGTGTTCTTATTTGCAGGTAGTCCTTCCAAGACAAAAAGGAGTTCTTCGCAATCAGCCTGATCTTTCTCTACGGTACGTGCACACCATCTCGACATTCTACAGGTATTCCTCCTAGCCCCTAACCTTATCTGTTTCTAAAAGGAATGAATCATTCCGAGTGAAACATTTTGGCACGCCCGGTGGGACCCATCTTGGGTTTCTATTTTTCTTGCTTATTTTCATTTTAGGAAGCATACTTGTTGTTACTGCTTTTGTTATATATTTCATAAAGAATTTGTCTTGCTTTCCTAGTTTCGCATTAGTGAAAGTCATCTTTCTTGTTTCATCGAACATAATTTTCGATTTGGGTTTAAAACACGTGCATTGCATTCCTACTTGTTGTTTTTCAATTCTAGTGAACGTAGATTAAGTAACAGGTCATACACACGGGGGTGATATCCACGGTATTGACAGGAAATTAATCTTACATTCACTGCACAACACATACCGAATCACTTCACAATTAACACAACAGCTCAAACATCCCCCCTTTTTCCGCGGTATTCCTCCGCCCGATTGAGGTAACCTTATAAGCCAAAATAACTTGACATTTCCCCTAAGTCTCTTGTTTAGGGTTCTGACATCATTCTACGTCTAAAGGCATAAGCCCATGATAATTAAAATTAACCCTAGGGTTAATCTCTGGATTTGTGTGTGCATCTTGCTTGTTTTTAGTCCTGCTTTCTTTCTCATACTCTGTCTTCTGTGATCAATAATTGGACAAGTATACTAAACGTTGTTAAAAATCAAATTAGTATCCTTTTTATATCTTGTTAGCCCAGACTTCTTACACCGACATCGGTTACCTGACCGACGTCGGCTATAGTATAACCGACATTGGATACTAGACCAATATCGGTTACTGTCTTTTACAACCCCTGACAAACCAGCAACCTGCCAATTTCACCATTCTAAGGCTGTTTCTGTTCCGGATAGATTGAAACCCTACTGTGAACACCTGTCCATGGTTGTTATCACTCAAAAGCAAGCTGCCGCCATGGTTTCACATGCTTGCTCTGTTTCTTTACCTGAATCACCCCCTTCACATTCTGTGGGGAATCCTACAGACACCAGTGAGATCCCCCAAATTCCTGTAGGAGACAAGGACTTTGCCAAGTTTCTGGATGCTAATTCTAGCGCTGTACAATACTATTTGTCCCATACCCCTGACCATACGCCTGATGGTCAGCTCCTTGTTGGTATGTCTATTAGTATAGCTGCTCATTTAGCTCCCACTCCGCCTGATAATACCGCCTTGCTTCCTGCATCTCTAGCCCCGTCTCCCAATCCGACAGCTTCAGAGGTTCATACGAATCAGATTGGCTTTTCTTTGGCTAATCTTGGACCCCACATATCATTACCACCGACTGCCCCTACCTCATCTCTCTTGCAGACTACTCCATTCATGACTTTCTCTCTACCACCTATCCACATGAGCTTTCCTTCTCAAGCTCCGCCTACCTTCTCATTCACATACACGTATCCAGTAACCTCAACACCTTATATGGGACATCCCTATTCTATCACCTCAACATATTCATCCTCCATACCTTATCAACACTTAACTCCACCATTGTCCAGTGGAGGCCCTTGGCCCAATTTGCCTCTGTTTTCCACAACCGCATCATCATCTCATCCAACCATAGATTTCATCAAACAAATGATGGACAAAATGCAAAATCTAGAGGCTTCTGTGTCGGGAAGTCGTAGCGCCTTGACATACGAGCAAGTTTGTCGGGAGCCCATTCACCCTTCTGTCCCCCTTCATTCATATCCTCCTCAATGGGAGTTGCTGAAATTTACTCGTTTTAATAGTAAAGAGGATCCTCAACAACACTTGCGATCATTTAGACATGCTTGTTATTTGATTGCCCATGATGATGCCTTGTTACTCCGCACCTTTCCCATGTCCTTATCAGGACCTGCCTTGGAGTGGTACAGTGCTTTAACCCAGCACTCAATCTTCTCTTTTAACCAGCTAGCCCAATCTTTCTTGGATCACTTCTCCATTAACATTGCTAAGAAAGTATCCATCACCGACCTTTATGCCATTCAACAATTCGAAGATGAATCTATCGCAGATTTCGTCAGACGATGGCGCGACCTTATCAACCAACTTACATATGCCTTGCCTCAGACTGAACTTATCGAACTTTTCACGTGGGCATGTGCTAAGCACATTTCTCCTACTCTTCAAATTCAAAATTTCCGCACATTTGATGAGGCCTTTACCATGGCTCGGAAACTAGAAATTCGAGCCTTAGAAGAAGAGAAATTGCGGTTGCGCAACAAAAACCCCAATTTCTGAACTCCTGATTCTACCAATAAACCAAATACCACCACTCCTCACGTGTCCACTTCTTCTAAATCAAAAGGAGCTGTCCACACGGTGATGGTTAAATCTCAAACACCGTCTAATACCCCACCAAAAACCACGTATAAGTACAAAGCCAAGCCCATCAACTACACTCCCTTAGGAGAAACATATGGTGTGATATTGGAAAAATTGCTCAAAACAGGAGCCATTGCATTACCTCCTGTTAAACCTCATTCCGGGTTTGATTCCACTCGCGCCATACCTTCCTGGTACAAAGAAAATGACTTCTGTAACTTCCACCGCGTGAAGGGACACAGTCATGAGAACTGCAAGATGTTGAAAAACATAGTGCAGGAAATGGTTGACACAGGGGATATAACCCTCAATAATCCTAATGCCCCTGCCAACCGAAATTTGAAAATCTTCAACAAACCATTCCCGAATCACTCTTCCAACAGTAACACAAACCAAGATATCTTAGCCGAAGAGAGTGTTCATGAGATCCATGCAGTCTTTGATACCCAGCCCAAAGCCTCTATCGAGAAAATTTTGAATCAAGCCTCATCACTAACACAGGAGCCCGAACCTCCTTTACCACCATCGAACCAAAGTGAAATCATTCCTTTACCCATAAGGGAATTAACTGCCCAGACTCCTCTTCCCATTGATGAGTCTACTTATACCACATCCCTACAAGACTGCGAACGGATGTTATCTAATCTATCTATTTCCCAGACTTCCCCTTCTACCACTCTTGTTGCACAAGAGGAAGGTACGCCACTCCTTTTGACATCCTTAGACGAGAAATCTCTTGCACCGACATCACCAAATTCTTTAACCATGACGGATCCTCTCGAACATACCCTCTTACCTATTAGTTCTTCATCGCCTAAATCTTTTCAACGACTGGTTGACCTCTTAACATCTATTGATACAGTACCTCATCTACTCACTGTATCACACCCACAGTGGACTGGAATCACAACCCACCTTTCTTTCGTACCAAATTTACAATTCAAGCCTGAAGACTGTCATTCTCCAGAGGATAGACAAATCTTATGGGAACGTTTGAGTACGCCATATTCTACTCAAATGCAAATGACCGATCCTGAGAACTCCACCATATACCCGAAGTGTTTACAGAAGCTTAAAATTCCCATGTTCTCACCTTCACCCCCCTCACCTCTACCAAATGCCTCGTCCACTTCTATTAACTTAGCCAAATCTTCCCCTACGCTTGGGACCTTACCCATACCCAGTCTAACACACCTGCCTAGGCGACTAGATTTGTCCAAGAATAAAACCTCCCCGCCACCTAGGATACACACTCAACACGTGCCTCTATCACAATCAAAACCATCATCGTCATACCTACCTTCCATATTAGGACCTCATCCTTCCACCTTGCACCAATATATCATACCTCCTGCGTTTTCTTCAAAATGATCTACGCCTTCTGCACCCATACAGGGATCAAAAGGTATATCAACATTATCACCTCACGTATCTTGTCCATCCATCAATCCTAAACAAACTCCATCATCAAAGGATTTATTTTCTGTCACTCCTCTTTCTCCGTGGTTGTTTCCCGCTACCATGTCATCTGTAGCCTCATCATCTAACCAGCCGAACGTAGCTCCTGCGCCAAAGAAACCACGTTTAGTGAAAAACACATATCAACACCCCTCGGTTAAACCACCACCCATACGAACTAACCATGCCCAAACATTACCAAAACCCGCGCAATCAATACCCTCATCCTCCTCCGATTTTGACCCACTCAAAGGATCTTATGCTAAAATCCTTGCCATGTTGGTAGAGAATGCGACCATTTCCCTACCCCCACTTAGACCTTATGACCTGTCTAAACCTCGGCCTGTAGGTTACGATGAGTCTAAAATCTGCACTTATCACCACACACCAGGACATGATGTGGAGGGATGCAAAGCTTTAAAAACCATCCTTCGTCAGTCACCTCTCCCAGATAGAAAGGTTAAGAAAGACAACTTACGAAAGGAGAGACCTTTAGTTTCCATTCCCTCTCCTATACCATCTGTCCCCGCCTCACCAAGATCTGTCATCATTACAACCCCACCCCTTGAAGACCATGATTTATCCCAATCATCTTCTTCATCTCCGGTCTACGAGATTAATATGATTAGTGTTGCTACTCGAGCGCAGAAAAACAATGAGAAAGCAAAAGTAAGCAAACCTGCGCCCTCTCCTTCTTCGTCCAGCATCCCGATTGCACCACCACCCAAAGTGGTTATTCGTGGACCTACTTACCCCGTCTCTAATGGAGCTGCCCATCGAGCCATGATTAAACAGCTTCACCAATCACCCGTAAAAATGACACTATATGATCTCATTCAGACTTCTGAATCTCATCGACAAGCTCTCATTGAAATTCTTCAAGGGATCGAGGTCTTACCTAATGAAACCCTGCCCATTGCCTCCATTCTAACACCCAATCACGTTGCCTCCCTCACCAAACAACCCACCGCCCCAACCACTTCTGTCTCAGTACCACAAGCTGCTGCAGTCAGTTTCTCTGAAGATGAAATTGTCGATTTTGGTACAGAAGATCCTGACCCTGCCCTGTTCATCTCAGCTTACGTCCGGGACATTCGTGTACGTCGTGTTATGATTGACGGGGGTGCTAGCCTAAACATCATCTCTTTAAAAGCTTTTCAACAAATGAATATCCCTTCTAGCTACATGTGTGCCAACCCTATCATATTGCGGTCATTTAATGACGCTATTACCTCTACCTTAGGCACCGTGATCCTCAACATTCAGGTAGGACCACGTACTTTACCCGAACTCTTCTATGTCCTTGAGGGAGAGTTCCAATATAATATATTGCTGGGTCATCCTTGGATCCGGGCCATGGGATGCGTTCCCTCAACATTACATAGATGCATAAAATTTGAGTACGAGGGGAAGTCCTACACCGTAAAAGCTGATCCTCCCCCCTTTAAAACCTGCAATATGTTATACCGCCCTAACGATGTGCTTATACCAATCAAGACACCCATACATTCAACCCAACCATCCTCTTCAAATGTACCTCAACCATCCACCTCAACCGCGCCTACGCCTTCAACTGATGAAACCACCGTCGCAAAAACCACTTCCCTTCCCGCAGCTAACATCCCAACCTCCGACCCCTTAGTCAATGTTTTTCAACGCCTTACGCTGGGGGAGTATCGCCTATATAACATTAGTTCTTTCCATACCCCATAGGAGTACGGACAGTTACATGCACATCCCACCTATGACCGTCGCGTGGGGGAGGTAATCTCTTACGGACCACCCCATTGCCGCACCAACCTAACGTATGGGGGTGTTGACGCATCCTCCGTTGCCCCTGATCCTCATCTTGGTGTGGTTCCTTTCCAGTCTAATTTTCAATACCTTACCAATCATCGCTTTACCCTCACCTTCTTGACTCGCTGTGCTTGGAAAGGCTTTGGTTTTGGTCTTTATGAATAAGGCCGACATACGCTCATCCCCATCACCACACGCAAACATAATGATCGCAGTGGTCTCGGTTTTCCTGAAACACCTACACAGGAGACACCTCGTGTCAGCTATATTCTGGAAGAAGACGACGTCACCCCTACCAAACCATCATCACCCACTTTGCCATCATCACCCACAGAATCTATAGACCCTGAATCTATCCCTCCTAACTTTTTTTTTTTCATAAATGCTATCTTCATAGGTCCTCTCACTTATCAACGCGATAATGAGGACCCATCTTCTCTTCCCCTTCTGTATCCAGACATGATCGAAGAGGATTCTCCTTTGATTAATGTTGTTGAGTGTCAGGATGACGACTCCATCCTCACTTACCTTGGCGCGGATGATTCTTATATTCAACGAGCCTTACCATCTGAAACCCAAACCATGCTGAATGAATCTACTATAGAAATCAACATCCACACGGAGGAGGATCCTCACATTGTGAAGATCGGACAATCCCTTAACGCATCAGAACAAGTCGCCTTTGCTACTTTCCTCCGTGCTCGCAACCAAGCTTTCGCTTGGTCCTACGCTGACATGCCAGGAATTGATCCTACCATTTCCATCCATAACATCACTCTAAACCCCGATTCCAAACCAGTCAAACAAAAACTGAGAAAAATGCATCCACGCATTGCCCTCTTGGTCAAAGAAGAGCTTCAACGACTTCTTTCTGTTTCCTTCATCTTGCCTATTGACTATCCTCAATGGATTTCTAACATCGTACCTGTCACTAAAGCGACGGGGGGACTTCGGATATGCACGGATTTTCGGGATCTTAACCTCGCTTGCCCTAAGGATGACTTCCCCCTACCTAGCATTGACCAACTTGTTGATCTCACTACAGGCCATGAGATGCTCTCTCTCATGGATGGCTTTTCAGGATACAACCAAATTTTGGTTGCCCCTGCCGATCAACACAAAACTGCCTTCATAACTCCTTGGGGAACCTTCTGTTACCGTGTAATGCCATTCGGCCTTAAGAATGCTGGTGCCACCTATCAACGGGCTATGACCTACATTTTTCATGACATTATGCACACTATCCTTGAAGATTACGTCGACGATCTTCTTGGCAAGTCTAAACATCGCAGTGAACATCTCGATGTTTTAACCATTATTTTTGACCGCCTACTACAATATTCTGTCCGTCTTCAACCAAAGAAATGTGTCTTTGGTGTCCTTTCGGGAAAGCTTCTTGGTTTTATCGTCTCTTTGCGTGGCATCGAGGTCGATCCATCTAAAGTCAAAGCTATCATAGAAATGCCCCCACCTACTAATCTCAAACAATTGCGTAGCTTACAAGGTAAGTTACAATCTATCCGACGTTTCATCTCCCAACTCTCGGATCGATGTCAACCTTTCCATCACCTCCTTAAGAAGGACATTGCTTTTCAATGGAGCCAAGAGTGCCACCAAGCCTTTGAAGCTCTCAAAACTTATCTCTTTCAGCCACCCGTGCTTATCCCACCTCAAGACGACCACCCTTTCTACCTTTACCTTTCCGCCACTGACCACGCTGTAGGGGCCATGCTTGCACATCGTGACTCTGAAAATCGAGAACAAGCCGTTTATTATATAAGTCGTACTTTGGTGGATTATGAGACTAGGTATACACATGTAGAAAAGTTGTGCCTAGCCCTATCATTCGTGGCTACCAAGCTCTGACACTACCTTCTGAATCACAAAACTTTCGTCATCACCAACACAGACCCCATCCATTACATGTATGCCAAACCTCATCTAAACCAACGCATCGCCCGATGGCTCATGCTCCTCGCCGACCTCGACCTTGAGTTCGTCCACCAGAAATCAATCAAAGGACAAACCATCGCAGACCAACTTGTGGAAGCCCCTTTACCTGGGGAACAATTTACCAATTTTATATTCCCCGACGAACTCATCGCCACTCTTTCACTCGGGGAAGAGTCGTATCAAATGACCCTCTTCTTCGATGGATCTAAATGCCAACGCGGTGGAGGAGCTGGCGTTGTTCTCGTTCCTCTTGATGCCGAGCCTATGCCTCTTTCATTCCGACTCGATTTCCCTTGCACTAATAATACAGCGGAATACGAGGCCCTTGTTCTGGGTCTCCAGGTTGTGCTGCACTTAGGTATCAAATCTATCAATATTTTTGGCGACTCTCAATTGGTAGTCAATCAAGTTATGGGCATCTACCAATGCAAAAATGAGGAACTTCAAAAATACAAACACTACGTGGATTCGCTTCTAGCCTTATTTACTCACTATTCTATCCAAACCATTCCACGCTCTACTAACAAATTTACGGATACTATGGCTTGCTTAGCCTCGCAAATTCCAGCCTCATCAACTGACTCTGACATTTTTGTCTTGGTCCAACAACTCTTTGCCCCATCTTATTCAGCCCCGGTTGTTTGTACGATAAATACTGTGTCTGCTAACTCGCAGGATACTTGGTATCACCAATTCCATGACTACCTTACAACCTCTGTTCTCCCTTCTGACCTTACTAGTACTGGTAAACGTGCTTTTCTTAAACGCGTTTCTCGTTATGTAGTTATGGGGGGACTCCTTTATAAATGTGGCTTTGATGGCATCCTCCTTCGATGTCTCACCGGTGCGGAGATCACCCATACCATCCAACAAGTCCATGACGGTATTTGTGGTGGACATTTTAGTGGCCTTGCCGTGGCTAAACGAATCCTTCGCCTAGGTTATTATTGGCCTACTCTCAATAACGACTGCTACGAATATGTTAAGCGTTGTGTTATGTGTCAACAACATGCTAACCTTCAACATACTCCTAGCCATCCGCTGCAGGTCGCACGAGATCTTTGGCCTTTCTCACAATGGGGTTTAGACCTTATAGGTGAGATTCACCCGTCCTCTTCACAACGTCACCGATGGATAATCACAGCCACCGAATATTACACAAAATGGGTGGAGGCTATTCCACTCATTTCAACTAAAAAGGAAAAAATTGTCGAATTCATTAACCATCACATTATCTGTCGTTTTGGTATTCCTCATCGCCTAATAACAGATAATGGTAAATCTTTTAAAAACAAGTTGTTACAAGACCTTTGTGACAACTTTGGTATCAAACTTAGTTTCTCATCGCCTTACTATCCGCAGGCCAATGGTCAGGCTGAATCTTCTAATAAAACCCTAACCAAAATCCTCATGAAAGTTGTCAATGAATCCGGAAGAAATTGGCACGATCACATTCCCTTTGCCCTTTGGGCTTATCGTACTAGCATTCGTACCTCTACTAATGCCACACCTTTTTCTTTGGTATATGGTACCGAGGCTGTTTTGCCTCTCGAAATACAAATACCCTCCCTTAGAATATCTCTTCAGGATATTCTCACCAACGATGATTTCTGCCAAGAGCGGTTAGCCCAATTGGAGCTTCTTGACGAACGTCGTCTTACAGCTCTTGATCACCTTCAAATCTATCAAAAACGCATCAAACGTGCTTATGATAAGTGACTTCATGAGCGTACCTTTAAGGTTGGTGATCTTGTCCTCAAAGAGAATCAACATGTCACCAAACTAGAAAAGAGAAAACGTGGAAAATTTGCTCCCAATTGGATTGGGCCTTACATAATCACTCACACCTATGGATCAGGCGCTTATCGTTTAGCTTCGCTTAATGGTAAGCCTGAGCCTGAACCCCTTAATGCCTTGCATCTTCGACCATTTTACTGTTGAATTTAGTGTTATATCACTTCTTATCTACCTGCCGCTCGTCCCTTGAGCTCACATACCACCACATGCACTTCGTTTCCTACACCTCATAATAAAAATCAAGCTCACATAGTTTGATTCTCACCTCACCTAAACGATGCCTTCCCCTTTTTACTCTAGTCCATGACTTCAAAGTTTTAAAATAAGCCGTATTCTTATGGGATTTTCTTGAGTCAAACTTCCTACCAAACTAGATGCTTCACGCCAAAAGAACATCTAGCTATCTAAATTATATATAGACTGTTCCCTCGAAGGACAGCTATATGCCAAATTATTTCTGCTATTATATATAGACTGCTCCCCCGAAGGACAGCTATGCACTAAAATCATATCTGCTACTATAAATAGACTGCTCCCTCGAAGGACAACTATACACAGTCAGCCTTTATCAGAAGCTTCTCGCATTGATCAGCTTCGTGAAGACCTCAAGAATAGCACAATCAATATCCCTTGTAGACTTCCCGCATCGATCAGTCTATATTCAGTAAAATAAAAGCCTCATTCAAAAAGAACTTTTTGGGTCATGGACTTGTCTATTTAGGGTAGGTTCTCTTTCGTCAGAACACTCACTTTGTAATAAATTCTCTGTACCTCAACTATATCATCCACCTCACCTCACCATTTGTTTCAACTCAAGGGACGTAACGTACACCCGATATATTGTGATCATACAACTCTTTTCACCTATGGACTTCTCGTCTATGCACGGTACCTAGGGCTTCAAGCTCGTTCTACGTTTTGTGGTTTGTTTAGCTCTTTTCACCTACGGAGCACTCTTTTCGCTTTGTCTCGCATCTAGGATTGTGTGTTGATCTTAATCAGGACATGGTTCCCTACCACTTGGGTAGGCTAACTTTCGCTTCCCTTATACCTTTTACAACATCACCAATTCATTTCCGACACCAACAACCTTACCTTACCAATATTAATATCAATATTCTTACCAATCAACCAATTTCCTAAACCGTACCAAATTGCCTGAATTTGCCTCTCCCTGATCCTAAGGGAGAACTACATCGGTCTGAGGCCCCTCCTTGCTTTGTGCAATGGGCTATGTAGGCAGCACTTCGGAGACATGGGGTCTCCCAAGGTTAGCTCGACCATCCCCTACCATAACCTATCATGTGTGGTAAATATAAATATTTTTGTGTATTTCTATTTAATCACATTCCTCTTTATCCTTTTTCAAAACACAAAAAAGTCAAAACGAAAACATTCTTATTATTATAACTCAAATCAACATACATATTCAGTTTTATTTAGATGTTAAACAAATAGATCTTCTCTATCATCGACACGCAGGTCGGTACTCTTATTTATTCTTATACCTTCCTAACATTTATTTAGACCCTCACGCCTCATCCCGAACTAGGTGATGATCGTGATCGTCGACCCCTCTCGCCAGGCCTCTCTGTCCTCAATGGTACCACGGCTATTGGTACCAGCCCACTGATCTGCCAATCTCTCTTGTAACATATGAATACGCCCTCTCGCATGGAGGACTCCAGCCTCTAGTCTCTCCGCCCGTGACTCTGCAACCACTAACGATCCTCTTGTCTCATTCACCTGCGTTTGGAGCTGTTGAACCAAATGCTGCAGACGATCCCTCTCTGCTGTAATCACCGCTATGTCAGGATGATCACGTACACCTCGCAGTTCTGCTACCCACCATAATCTATAGGCCTCTGTCGTTCCTGCATCCATTACCCTGCGATCGGCTGCTACTTCTTCAGGACCTTCTGGAGGTGTTGGCTGGGGAGGTGAGAATACTGCCTTTGCGTCGATCCTCATATATGGTCTATAAGCCTGGGGTATATCCTGCACAAATCTAAATTGTCACCACACGCGATCTAGAGGAATCCTCTCATACTCACCTGGCCTGTGCCCTGCGATCCACCTCAATCGCTCTACACCCCTCAACTCCTCAGCTATATTCTCTGTTACCATATAATTTCCGTAAGGCCGCCAACAGATATCCACAATCATCACTCTCTCCCATACCTGCCTATAATACTTAAAGTCATCTGTCATGGCCTGGGATCTTGCCTCCTGTTCTGTCTAGACCCATCGTCTGAATCCCAACCTCTGTACTCCAGTCTCTCCTGACTGGATGGGTCGGCCTATTGGTCGCACACAAACAATGTGCTCATAGGCCCAACAGTGTAATAAGTATGAACAATCCAGTGTCGTTCTGTGATTTCGCCTACAAGCCCATAAACCCCTGTATAGCTCCGCCAAATATGCAGGTGCCCATGCAAATGTCAGGTTCCTTTCTATCATCTCCCAAATAACACACATCAATGCCTTTGGAAATCTTCCCCCTTCTTCCCTCGGTAATGCATAATACCCTACCACTATCATTAATATTACTGCTAACCTTGTCTCCTCAGGATGTGCTGCATACATTATCCCATACGTAAATGACAAACCTCGCTGTGTTAAGTCTCGTGCGTATGGACCAAATACTACTGTTATCGCTCCCCGTGCTACGCTAGGTAATGCCTGATATACTGGTTTTCCTGTAATTGGGAGTCTCAAAATACGGAACACATCTTCTAATGTTACTGTCATTTCCCCTGTTGGTAGATAGAAGGTATTTGTCTCAGGATTCCATCTCTCAATCAACGCCTGTAACATAGCATGGTTACGTGCGATTCGTGAATAATAGCGGATTCCACTTAACCCCAAACGATTTATCAATGTCCATTCAGCTGGCGTTACATCTGCTCGGATTCGTGACAACAACGCTGGTACACTATCATTCATCCTCAACCCTGCCTCTGCCTACATACATCCAAATAACAAAAAACCATTTAATTCCTCCAATCCCCCTGGGTTTTTTTATCAAATTCTAGAAATTCCTACATCAACCGGTATCGTTTACAGCTAACCGGTACCGGTTGAGTAACCGATACCGGTTATCCCTAACTGATATCGGTCCCTGTTACTTTCATACACCTTGCCTAAATAACCACCTACGACAATAATTTGAGCATTTATTCCTTTCTATACCTACAAACATACCTGAAACCCCTGATCACCTACCCCGTACCACTTACAACCCTTGCTATCATGTTTTCTTTTTCATATCTACCCACTTAATCTCTTATTCATAACACATGCAAAAATCAAATCACAACCAAAACGTTTACCTCTTGGGTTGCAGTAGCTTGAGGTGGCCCTTGTCTTCCCTCTTGTCCCTGCCTGCTGGATGTTTCTCCTCGTTCTGCCATTATCACCACCTTTTTCAACCCGGCCTTTCTGTCTTCTGAATCTCAGATTACAATCACTTTCCCTGTCTCTTTACTCCTAATCACTCAAATCTCTCATGCAAATACCTGTCTCAGTCGTAAAAAAGTGTCGTGTTCGCGTATTTAACTCTTGCATGGCTCTAAAAATAAGAACTTAAGTTGCCACCCTAGCTTTTCTATTTTTAGAAAATCTCATAACTAAATAACCGGTATCGGTCATGTGACCGATATCGGTCTAGCAGCTACCGACATCGGTTTGCTAATCGATATCGGTTATAGACCTATCTTTTTACAACATGGTTCTTTTTCTTCATTTTCTACCTAATTTTTTGTCGCGCCCGCCCTTTTTCCTGCATAACAACACCATTATCCATATTTCTCCATCCACCACACATATCATTACAATGTCCATAACATCATCTATTTTACAAAAACAAACAAACCATCAACTAAGTCACATCTACACAAAACCAAAAAATCATCATTTGGATCCAACTCATCAGATACATATATAACAATGTCACAAAACCAGCCCAAAACATGCAACATTTCATCATATAACATGTCATCCATATATACTTGCAAAAACAAAAACATCAACATCATCCATATATCAACATGTCAACTAAACTCATCCTACATTCTATATCACAAACCATCGACAAAATACTTAAACACATTTTTGAACACTGCATGTGGATCAAAACATCATCTCTATATATATATACAAATTTTCAAATATACAATGTACCCTGCATCGGGGCCTCTGTGATCTCATCATACAACTAAGCCGGCACGCAAGCCGCAATAACTATCCAAAATCTCGACTCGACTTGTAGGCCGGTCCCTCATATCAAAAATATACTCGGCTCGCAGGCCGGTATCAAATATACAACCCGTACTCGACTCACAGGCCAGTATATAATGAATAAATGAATCCATACATGAATAAATGATGGCATGCAGGCCTCTATCAACACAACCGGTTCACAGACCGGTGCCCATGTCCCTATACAAAAACTATGTGGGGATCCCTCAGCTCTCCCCATCGCCCTCGGCACCTCTCCCTGCTGGTCCCTGTGGCGCCTCTCGCCTCCTGCCTGTAACAGACACACCGGTTGTGGTTGCACCTCCCTGCGATCTCTGACTACGCGAGGTCTCCACTCGGTGTGCCGCATATGGCTGATACTCAACTTTGGTACTATCAAGAACATCCTGATAGTACCGGGCCTCCGCTCTCGCCTCCATGTATCTATCCCGTGCCACCATCGGTACTGGGGCTGGTCCCCAGACTCCTACTGCCAGTACCCCTTGTGCCTGTGCTGGTGGGGGTTGTGGCTGTCCTGTTGCTGGTACTGCTGCCTGTGCCTGTACCTGCACCTGTGGCTGTGCTGCTGGTGGTGGTGCTGCTTGTGCCTGTACCTGAGCCTGGGCTAGCTGCCCCTGTAAGACCCCTATTTGTGCCTGCGCAGCAGCAAGCTACCCCTGTAATAACTGCACCTGGCCCCTGAGCTGATCTCTCTCTACCGTCACCGCTGCCAAGTCTGGCTGTTCGGGCTGTGCTACCCTCGCCGCTCTCTGACCAGCCCACCAAACCCTGTATGCTCCCGTGCACCCAGCATCATCTACGCCATCATCTGCTGGCCTCTCTGAAACCCAATCTGGATCCAAGGGCTGTGGTGCAGGCAGTGGGGCCTCTACATCATCCCTCATGTACTGAGGGAAGGGAGGTGGCTCATCCTGTCGTAGCCCCATTTGCCTGCGTACCCTCTCTAGGGGTATCCTCTCGTACTCTCCCGGCCTCTATCCTGCTATCCAGAAAGTGTACTGGATCCATCGTAACTGTACTCGGCCTCCTCTGTGTGGGTGATTACCTCTGTAAGGTCTCCATATGATGTCTACCGCTGTCAGGCCCTCTAATAAATGTCTATAATAAGCCACATCTCACCCTGCAAGAACTGCTTGTGGCTGCCCCACGACTCCCAACCACCTCTAAAATTCGTATCTGTATATAACCTGTGGCCCTGGCTGCTGGGGTAATCCTACTGGCCTGATATATATGATGTGCTCATATGCCCAACAATGCAGCAAAAATGTCGAACAGATACCGAATCGCCTCATCCGGCGATAACCCCAGAGCTCTCTGTATAGCTGCACCAGATACACTGGTGCCCACGCATAGCAAGTATGCTCCTCAATCATCTCAAGCAACACCCCCATCAACGCCCGTGGAAAGCGGCCTCCCTCTGAGTCCGGGAGGGCGAAGCAGGTGATCCCAATCATCATCAGCACAGCCAGTCGTGTCTCGTGTCGATGCGCATGGTACATGTCACCATACCCAATGCTCGCGCTGTGATAGGTAAGTAGCGCGGATGCATCTCCAAAAACCTATAATATGCTATCCATGGCAGTCTCTGAATCTACATGGAAGACTGCCTCTCCCTCGATAGGTAGTCGAAGGATGCGATACACATCCTCCAACGTGATAGTCATCTCCCCAGTTGGGAGATGGAACACATTGGTCGCCGGATCCCATCTCTCGATGAGGGCGACCATTAGGCTGTGATTTCTCTCTATCGCTCTGTAACTCTGGACTCCACCGAGTCCCACCTCGTGCATGATCACCCAGTGAGCTGCGGACACATGTGGTCTCATCTGCACCAACAGCGGGGGCATCCTATCCTGCATCATCAACTGCTGACGTGCCTGCAAAACCAACCCACATCCTTAGACCTACTCTTTATCACAACATCTACTTTACCCTCTAAACCCCCTTTTATCCCCCCGACCACACCCCAACTCTCTACCACCCCCCTCTAGCAACCTACCTTCAACCACCCAACCCAAAACCCACCTAACCCCAACCCATACAAATCCCATACCTACCCACAACTCAAACCACCCAAATCCAAACCCACCCAAAGCCCAAAATCTACCCCACCCAGCATCCAAACCCAACCAAACCCCACCCAACACCCCACCCCACCCAACACCCAAACCCACCCAACCCAACCCATACCCATACAAACCCAAATCGACGCCGGCCGACATACAACCGACGCCGGTCTAGCCCAACACACCCTGTCCACACAATTTCTGACCGATGTCGGTCGCTTAGCAACCGACATCGGTCGCTGTAATTGTCGGCAGCCGAACCCCCGCGCGGCCCCCCGCCCATATTTTTCCATTTTTATACTTATCTACCCACCCAAACACCATAAAAACCTACCCACCCAGCCGAATTGCCCTATTTTACCCCTCTATCCTCTTCATTTTTCAAATTACGTCAATTTACTCATTATTTCCTAACAAATGTAAATTCCTACCCAAACCCCAATTTCACTTAATACCATTCAAATGCACAAAATAAAGAGTTCCGAACATACCCGAATGACGACACGTCGTCGTGGTGGGATGGGTGGTGGTGGTCCAGCTGGTCCAGCCCCTCCTGCTCCTCCTGCCTGTGCCATGGCTCCAATTCTACTCTGATAGGTCCCTGGCCAATCAACTTCTGCCTCCTCCTCACTCGGGCCCGCAAACAACTCACTCCGCCAGCAAAATAGTTCCACCTCACTCAATAAACCTCCAATCTTAACTCTCCACGTCAGATAAGTCAATTTGGTTTTCAAAATAACAAAGTGACAATGACAAGCCGTATTTTTCTTTTTATAGGTTTTTCGCCCTTAACCGATATCGGTTTCATTTTGCCCTAATGAACCGATATCGGTCATGTAGAATCGACATCGGTTTTTTCTGCCAACTTTCCCCCACTTTTTTGCCCTTATTTACCATTTGCCCCTTTTTTAACCACATATCACCTATATCGACCTTTGTTGAACACCATTTGTTTACCTATTCGGCCCGACCCAAGGCCTCAACCTACCTATTCGGCCCGACCCAAGGCCTCAACCTACCTATTCGGCCCGACCCAAGGCCTCGCCCTACCTATTCGGCCCGACCCAAGGCCTCACCCTACCTATTCGGCCCGACCCAAGGCCTCGCCCTACCTATTCGGCCCGACCCAAGGCCTCGCCCTACCTATTCGGCCCGACCCAAGGCCTCAACCTACCTATTTGGCCCGACCCAAGGCCTCGCCCTACCTATTCGGCCCAACCCAAGGCCTCAACCTACCTATTCGGCCCGACCCAAGGCCTCAACCTACCTATTTGGCCCGACCCAAGGCCTCAACCTACCTATCCGGCCCGACCCAAGGCCTCAACCTACCTATTTGGCCCGACCCAAGGCCTCACCCTACCCATTTAGCCCGACCCAAGGCCTCAACCTACCTATTCGGCCCGACCCAAGACCTCAACCTACCTAACCAGCCCGACCTAAGGCCTCAACCTACCCATTTGGCCCGACCCAACGCCGCACCCCAACCATTTGGCCCGACCCAAGGCCGTACCACTTCGATACCTCGCCCAACATCAACAACATATACTTTTATCCATCCATCCTGTACCTTTTGTTCAATCGAGCTCACCTGTTTGTGTTTTAGCATGATTAGGGTCCTTGACTTGATCTGGCGACCAACTTTGCCTAGACCTAGACCATGACGTTTATCTCAACCAAACCAACCATTTGGTACTGCCGAACATGCCTAAGCGTTCCTGTACCTTACCTGTTATATACCCTGGAGCTACTTCCTATGCCTTGGATACCAGGATTATATCACCCTTGTTTGGATAAACTATCGACCTTTGCCTATGCACTGCTGGTTTGCTCGTCAAATCATGTACCCTAGTCGTACGATTGCATTTCAACATGCGTCTTCTTCCTTGGACCTACCCCACCACCTTACCATCCCCTCTACAACATTTACCCTTTATCAACCCTATCCCTGATTTCCCGTTCGCTCAATCTGTGCTAGATTTGAGGGGGATTACCTATATCCTTAACAGGAGAAACCACTTCATATTATTGTCTGCGCAGCTTTACAACACAAGCTACACGACAATAAGGGGCTAATGTAGACACCAAATTTGTGTCTTATGACCCCTTGTGACCCACATCTCATCTCGCAACTTAACCTCATCACCTAAACCTTACACAATTATTTATTAATTACCTTGTAATTGATAAATCCACATCACCTTACCTGCCACCTCATTTTGCCACCTCATCATGACCTAGCCCTAACCCTAAACTAACCTAATTAAGACCTATGACTTGGTCTAGACTCACATCCATAACTAATGCCTCCTTACTCGCACCCAAAACCGACCTTCTAGCCACTTGACCAAGCCCGCAACTGATCTCTCGGGAGAAAAGCAGGGAAGGTGGGCTATTTTACTAAAAATAGCCTACTTTTTCCTTACCGATGCCGGTTCCTACTCGACCGCCGTCGGTTACGTAACCGCCATCGGCTCCCTATAAATGGCCTCCCCAAACCAAAAACAAAGGATGGAAAATTCATTTTTGGATCAAAGGTCGAATGATTTTGAATCAACAGAGATCCTTGGGAGTGAAAAACAGAGTCCACATCTTCACTTGACCGAGCAGAGACGAGTGAAGAAACTAGAAGTGTTTACAGCAAAGGAGATCAACTTGCATCTTTGTCAAAACCAGTAAGTCACATCTTGCATGTCCTCTGTTATAACATTTCTTATGCTCTTTGAATCACAGTCCTCCTAAATCCATTCTTGGATCCACTACCCAACGTGTCATTGCATCTAACTATCATTCATCTACCTCTCATCACCTTATTTCCTAATACCACCTATACATAGCCTTACAAACAACACAACTACCCCACAAAGCAACTAACCTACAGATCCTAGAATCCACCGGTATCGGTTATCAGTAACCGGCATCAGTTATCAGTAACCGGCATCGGTTCCTCCGATCAAAACCAGAAAACCAGCCTTTCCCCTACCCAGTTCAACGAAGCAACTTAATTGATATTTTACAGTCTTTTGTGTTAATTCATATTAGTAGGGAAACTGACCACCTTCGAAAGGAAGTTTTATATTTCCTGGGCCCAAGGCAGTTTCTTCATTTATTGTCTAATCAAAATCTTGTGGTCTTGTGTTCTTATTTGCAGGTAGTCCTTCCAAGACAAAAAGGAGTTCTTCGCAATCAGCCTGATCTTTCTCTACGGTACGCGCACACAATCTCGACATTCTACAGATATTCCTCCTAGCCCCTAACCTTATCTGTTTCTAAAAGGAACGAATCATTCTGAGTGAAACACTTGCGACAAAAGTAACCAGTGAATAAGCCTTTCGCCAACCACTTGTTTATTCATCAGATATCAAATGGCAGAGTGGTAAGTGTAAACAAAAAATTTATATCCAGTGATGTAATGACGAAATTTATTCAAAGCATAGACAACAGCCAAGAATTCTTTTTCCGTAGTAGTGTAATTCCTTTCCATAGGAGTCAAATTTTTGCTGATAAAATAAATTGCATACATATGATCTTCTGAGTCTTTTTGCCCAAGGACAACACCTATGGCTATATTAGAAGCATCATTGTGGATATGGAAAGGTTTTCCCCAGTCATGGCCATGTAAGATAGAGGCCATGATCATCTTTTCTTTGATAGAATCAAATGCCTTTTGACACTGAGGAGACCATTCAAAAACACAATCTTTGGTTAGCAGTAAGAACATAGGTGCGGAAATTTTGCTAAAATATTTTATGAATAAGTGGTAATAACCTACATGACCAAAGAAACTATTGATGTCAATCTGATTAGCTGGTGTAGGTAATTGGGTGATGACGGATATCTTTTTGGGGTCCACCTGTATACCTTGGGTTGAAACATGGTGACCTAAGACAATTCCTTGATCAACCATCATTAGACATTTTTCATGACTCAGGGATAATTGGTGTTGTTCACATCGACTGAATACTTTCTCAAGTTTATTCAAATATTCTTCAAAAGTGGATCCATGGATAGTGAAATCATCCATGTAAACTTCAACATAGGCGTTAGCAAGATCTACAAAAATGGCCAAGACTGCCCGCTGAAATGTAGCAGGGGCATTACAAATCCCAAAAGGTAAGACTCGGTAAGCAAATGTACCCCAAGGACACGTAAAAGTAGTCATATCCTAATCAACAGGGGCAAGAATAATTTGATTATACCCACTAAACACATCCAAGAAAGAAAAATATTTCTTACCAGCCAAATTGTCCAGGACTTGGTCAATGAAAGGCAGGGGAAAATAATCCTTCTTGGTGGCTTTGTTAAGTTCCCTATAATGAACACATATTTGCCACTTACCATTCTTCTTGGGAACAATAACTAATGGCAAGACCCACTGACTATCAGATATAGGGTAGATGAAACCTACCTTTAGGATTTTTTCTATCTCACTTTTGACTATGTCTCTCAATGCTGGATTGATTCTTTGTTGCGGCTGCCTTATAGGTTTGACATCATCAGTGTAAATATGATGTGTAAAGATGCTAGGATGAATTCCTTTCATATTAGTGTAATCCCAAGCAAAATCATGGGAATGTTTCTTCAGAACCTCAAGCACCCTAGCTTCTTGATTGACCTCCAAATCGTTACCTATGGTCAACTCTCTTCCCATACTAACAAGCACCTACTTGGTATCATTCACAAGAGCAAGCTTTGTACTAGTGATAAAAGAATTCAATGGGCAAACATGGGGCTGAAGCATGTGTAGGATGGGTATGTTTTCAAAAGATAAAATCTTAGTTAAAGGACAATAGAAATCAGGAACTAAATATTCGGAATTATAATCATAGAGTTTCCTACCAGACTCAGCAAAGGTAATGTCTACCAGAGAAATAGTAGAAGATATGTCTAATGCTGGAGTTCTTGATTCCATAGGAATAGTGTTGATTTCCATAGTCACAGAGTCCTTAGAATCAGTCAATGTATATGACTCAACAGCTTCCGCCATATGGCTGTGTACTGCAATAGTGGCCAGAAAAGAAGGACTCAAAGAGTTGGCATCTAAAGAATCCACCCACACCTGGTCACAATTGTTCATATAAGGCTGTGTAGGAGGGTATAATGAAATGTGTTTGGATTTCTACCCATTTAGAATTGTCATGTTTCCTGACCTACAATCGATATATGCAGTAACTGTAGCCAACCAGGGCCTTCCCAAGATGACAAGATATCCCAACTTCTGAGATTTAGGCTGTAAAACCATGAAATCAACTATACTCCCATGATTCAACAGTGACCATAATATCTTCAAACACACCATCAGGTACAGTAATGGATTGATTTGCTAACTACAGAACAATGTTGGTCGGTTGAATTCATGTTAAGGATAGCAGATTAAACATTTCTATTGTGATGACATTAATAGCAGCACCAAGATCCACCAAAATGTTAGATATTGACTTGTTTATACAAATAGTAATGACAGGACTCCCAGGATCCCCATATTTTTGTGAGATAAGGGTGTCAGCAACTAAATAAGAGAAATTCCCTTTGACCCTGACAGTCTTTGGTATTTATCCAGGAAGGTTGTTTCCATGGCTTCCCAGGAATTAATGGAGTTATATGATAACCCCATAAATCATCTCATAGAATAATCTTTGAGATTGGAGGGAAACAGTTTGAGTTTTTGGTTGTCAGTTCGGTAATCATATGTCTGGCACAGGATTTTAAATTCAAATAGAAACTGATCAGGGTCTTCTTTGGTCATACCTCGAAAGATAGGGAGGATGGATGGTGAGATGTTTTTCATGGGTGCATCCTCATCCTCATCGAGGAAAATGGGATATGTAAAGGTTTTCCCTAAAGGTTGGTCTTCATCGTTCCCAAGGTCCCCCATTGCTGAGTGGTGTGAAGAGAATACAAAATTCTCAGAGGAGGTTCTAGGCGTTGAGTTAGAATCTGTATCACTCTCAGTGTTTCTTCCTTGTGAAGTGTCTAGAGAGATTTGTTGAATATTGTGTGCTATAAATCTTCCTTGGTTATCTCGCGACCTATGCATCAAGGTTAGTTTTTTTAAAATGAGGTCCGAGATAACTACTAGTTTCCTATATGAACTCCATTAACACCCATAGCATATGGAATAAAAATGATGGAGCTTATGGTTATGTTCCCCGGAAATGGTGCCAAAAATGATGGGTCATTGTATTCTTCCAATCATTTAACTAACATAATATTTGTCAGTGTCATTCTTAACCAGGGTTGTGTCCTAGGCAGTATGTAATGGAGTCTAGTGGAACCAGTTATCATTTGGGTCTATTGGGGGTTGCTTAGTCTAGTGACTATTCTATGGAAATGCAATTCAAATCAATGGAATTTAAATATAGTTATACAGAATTCAACTATTTGTGATGAAAGGAAACTAACAACTAATATTCTGTTAGAAAATGAAATATGCACACACTACTCCTAACAAATGAAATTACAGCTGTATAAATGAAGCTTAGCAGAAAGCAAGATTATTTGTTAACCAAATTTGCATAACACAAACATTTATTCTAAATGAAAGAAGTAATGGAGAAAGCAGATATAGTTAATCAAATCACGCATGTAAGATTCTCAAACAACAATTGCAGTAAATCCAATCAAAGAACTATATGCATAAATGAACTCAAAATAACCTCTTATCTCCTTGGTCAAGTGGGCCCTTGCTCTTCCTCGGGATTAACAACCTTTGATTCTCAAAATGTCGCAACTTTCATTAACTCCGAATAAGTTTCATAACATAGACAGTAAAATAATAACAAGAACTAGATGCAGATAATCTCTTTCTGTATATTAAAAGTAGTACCACTATGTTCTGAAGATGAAGTCTTCATATAGATACTGTTAGTTATAAGGCTCACTATATAAGGTGGCATTAATCACTATCCACTAAATACTAATTAAAACACATAAATTTCTATGGGCAGTTAGGAACAAGCCCAAACTAATAGGTCAATTTGGTGGAAACAGTCACCCGCCACATGCTCCAAACTCGGGCTGCATAACTACTAACAACATCCATCATTTCCTGCACACATCATCACGTTTGATCTTACAAAGACAGTTAGTAGGAGGTTCATGTGACAATCGGTTTTCATAAACTATAGCAAGGAAAATGCATCAAACCTACTAAGATATAAATACACAAAGCATCCCCATGTATTAATAAGTCATATCAAAAAGAGTATTTTCGGCTTGAAGAAATGATATCAATGAGCTAAACAATGCACTCATCATAGACCAGTATATTGATGATGTAGGGGTCACAGATAGGTATAGACATTGGTGTGTAGTTCATTTATGAGTCATACCACCCAAACCGAGGCAGCCGGATCTAGCCACCATCACGGTGCAGAGAGATGCCCTACAGGGGAAGGTGGATACTCTGAATACCCAGTTGGGTATAGTGTAGACACAACTTGTGAGCTCAGAGGCAGAGGTAGTGGAGCTACATGTACAGGTGGTCAATCTGCATGCCCAGATGGCTGAGGGTGGGGTGGAGATGGAGATGAGGATGTTGGGTGGGTGGCGGTGTTACAGGCACAGGCTACAGCATTGTAGGGTCATTTGGCTACATCTCAGGCATAGATTGGGGCCTTACAGGCCCAAATATAGGCATAGGGATAGAGGGTACCACCACAGGCACCGGGACAAGGTCCCAATTCATAGGCAGGAGTGAGATAGGGTCCTGTAGGATAGGTACAGGGCCCGAGGCCTATGGGACCACCACAGACCATGCCTATATCTAGGTTATGGGATGCCCTAGGTGAGGCCAAATACTACTAGGACTAGCTGATGGCCGCTGAGATAGACTTTCTATCCTATGGAGAGTACCAGGTACAACAGGGTTCGAGTGAGAATACTAGATCCCGCACTCACAGTGTAGAGAGCACATGGGGCCATCAAGCTCTGAGGCTAGATCATGGAGATGCCACTAGCTCACAAAGACCAGCTCTAGGTGAGGCACCAGTAGGGACCTAGGCTGGGGCCGAGGAGGCAGAGGGTACAAGCAACACAGATATGGAGGATGTGCGCCAAGATGCCTGAGATACGGCTCCTGATTTTTGATGTATTATAGTTATTTTTTTTATATATACCGGCCTGCGTGCCGAAGATAGTGAGGATGTATGAGATTTTTTGTATATTTTGAGCATATACTAGCCTGTGTGCCGAATATATTTTGTATTGGTTTATTATTTTAGTGTATATGAAACCAGCCTGCATGCCGATGACATTTTGTATTAAGTATCGGCCTGCGTGCTAACAATTTTCAGATGATGGACATGATTAGATATCCTATGTACATTGTGTTGAGACACATATTTATTTATATGATGAAATACGTGAGATTCTTGATTTGTTGGTGTTTTAATGAGACTTTTGATTTGTTGTTGTGATATGGATGGAAATTAAGTGAGTTAGGCATGATGGAGTCAGGTCGGTTTAGGCAGGGATCGAGTTAGGTCTTAGGCATGGATCGAGTCAGGTTGGTTTAGGCATGGATCAAGTCAGGTCATAGGCATGGATCGAATCAGGTTGGTTTAGGCATGGATCGAGTCAGGTCAGTTTAGGCATGGTGGAGTTAGGTCTATTGAAGTTGTGATTCATTATTTTGTGCAATGAATGATAATATGGGTCATGTGTGAGATGTTTTCTAATATACGCATGATGATGGTAGAGAAATAGTAGTCATAAGAAATGTATGTTGTGATGATGATAAAAATGTTAAGCAACTCGTTGTCTGTTTGGTTTGATTTTCAATTTTTTATATAAAAAGGAAAATAAGTGGGGTAGAATGTATTTTAGGAAGATGAAAAATGGATTAGTTAGGGTAGAGAGTGGTCGAGCTAACCTCCAAGGACCCCATGCCCTTGGATTGCTGCCTACATAGTCCTGGAAAAAAGGGACCTCATGCCAATGTAGTTCTCCCATAAGCTAGGGAAGAATAGGAGGGGGTATGAAAATGAGTCGGTAGGTTTTAGGTATGTTGTGGGTTTAGGTCTGTTAGGTGTGTGTGGGTTATAGGAAAATTGGTATAGGGGATGTTGATTGTGGCAAAAGAAGAAGATTACCCCAAAGGTAAGTGTCGAGGACCAATTCCTATATAAGGTAATCAAAACGTAAATAACAACATTTTAAAAGATAAGAGGAGGCAATAAAGCCACCTGATTGGTTAGGATCATACCTTGGAGGAGGTGATGAACGTAAGACCCTATAGACATTGCATGATTGATTGTTCTAAGGTGAAAAGTAGTCACATGATCACCAAATGCCTTGGTTTCCAAGAGGTCCCCTGAGGCGGTAGGAAGTGGGAGTGGGAATGGTGAGAAAGGTGAAAGGTGGGTAATTTTTATATGATATGTGGAAGCATGCTCTTTGGGCAAGAGATCTGAGGTCACAATGGGCAAGTCCATGATGAAAAGTCTTTTGTTTTGACTTGTATTTGAGATAGACTGATCAATGTGGAAAGTCTATATGGGATGATGAAATCAACTCCTTGAGGTCTTCATGAAGCTGATCGATGCAGGAAGCTTCAAATTCTCTTCCTTTTTTTTCTTTTTTTCTTTTTTTTGAAAGAGCCTTACATAGCTATCCTTTGAGGGAGAATTCTATTTATAGCATTGATTGTTAAGAGGAAGGTGTCCTTTTGAGGAAGTCATCGTTTTATTAGAAGTTGGACTCAAGGAGTTGTGTCCCAAATGAGGGCTTCAAAGTCATGGACAAGACCAAGGTGAGGAATAGGATTCTTGTTCAAATAACAGGGTGAAACGACCATGGGATCTCATCTAAAGGTAGATGAAAAGTATCCATGAGAATCATGTTATGTGCAGTGTCGTGGTACACATATTCAAGAGAAGATAACAAGTGACGGGTACTCACATGATTCATTTTTAGTCATTGGTGAGATGTAGGAAGTGGGTAGCGCTCAAGGGACGATCATGGAAAGAGGCAAAAGGTGGGGTAGGACTATAGGTCAATAGTAGAACAGTCAAAGATGCAAGGCATTAAGGGGCTCAGGTTTGGGTTTACCATCAAGAGAAGATAAACGATAAGCACTTGATCCATAAGTATGAGTCATGATGTATGGTTCAAGCCAATTAGGAGAAAATTTGCCCCGTTTACTTTTTTCTACTTTGGTTACATGTTGATTTTCTTTTAGGACAAGGTCACCAACTTGGAAGGTTCGTTCATGGACACATTTGTCGTAGGCACATTTGATATGTTTTTGGTAAACTTGAAGGTGATCAAGAGCATTAAGACGACGTTCATATAATAACTCAAGTTATGTTAAATGGTCTTGAAGAAAGTCATCATCATTGAGCATGTCATGGAGAGAAATGCGGAGTGAGGGAATCTGGACTTCGAGAGGTAGAACATCCTCAGTACCGTAGACCAGAGAAATTGGTGTGGTGGTAGTGGAAGTGCAAATACCAGTGTGGTATGACCATAGAGAAAAAGGAATGTGCGTATGCCAATCCTTCCTAGTATTGTTAACCACTTTCATGAGAATTTTTTTTAGGGTTTTGTTAGTGGATTCGGCTTGGCTATTGGTTTGTGGGTAATAAGGTGATGAGAAACTTAGCTAAATGTCGAAGGTGTCACAAAGTTTTTGTAATGTTTTGTTTTTAAATTGTTTTTCGTTTTCAGTGATGAGGCGATGAGGAACACCAAAGCGATAAATGATGTGATGATTGATGAACTCACATATTTTATCAGCTTTCATAGAGATGAGTGATATGGCTTCCACCCATTTTGTGTAGTTTTTGGTAACAGTGATGATCCATTGATGGCGCTAGGAAGAATGGGGGTTGATATCTCCGACAAGATCCAAACCCCATTGAGAGAAGGTCCAAAGGTCACGGGTGACCTGTAAGGCGTGACTGGGTGTGTGATGAAGGTTGGCATGTTGTTGGCATTTTACACAATGCTTGACATAGTCACAACAATCATGCTTAATGGTCAGCCATTAATAGCCCAGATGAAGAATACACTTAGCCACAGCAAGGCCACTAAAGTGACCTCCACATATGCCATAATGAACTTCCTTAATCGTATAAGGAATTTCATAACTCGTGAGGCATCGTAAGAGAATACCATCAAAGTTGCACTTATAGAGAAGGCCCCCCATGATGACATAACAAGAGACCTTTTTAAGGAAGGCACATTGTCTATTACGAGTGAGATCAGGGGGTATGATGGAGAGAGAAAGATAGTCGGATTATTGTTTATACCAAAGGTCACTCAGGTCAAGGGTGACAGTTTCAATGGAAAAACATTGTGAGGTAAGTAAGAGGGTGATTGGAGTCATTGTACGGTGACAAAGATTTTAGAATCAACATGTGAAGCAGGTATTTGAGAAGCCAAGTAGGTCATGGTGTCTGCAAATTTGTTGGTTGAACGAGGGATGGTTTGAAAGGTGTAATGGTCAAAGGTGGTCAAAAATATGTCCACATGATGTTTATGCTTTTGAATTATCTCGTTACGACATTGGTATATACCATTGACTTGGTTTACAACTAATTGAGAATCACCAAAGATGTTGATTGATTTGACATCTAGGGCGTAGGTATCTTGGAGACCTAGTACGAGCACTTCGTATTCGGTAATATTATTGGTACAATAAAAATTGATTTTGAAAGACAAAGGCATGGGTTCACCATCAAGTGGAATGAGGATAATACCAGCCCCACCCCCACGCTAACACTGAGAACCATCGAATAAGAGTGTCATTTGATAGGTGGGTTCACCCAAGGAAATGGTAGCAATTGACTCATTTGGAAATTCAAAATTAGAGGGTTGATCCCCGGTAATAGGTGCATTGGCCAATTGGTCGGTGATAGCTTGGCCCTTGATGGACTTTTTATGAATGAATTCAAGGTTGAGGCCAACTAAAAGCATAAGCCAGCATGCGGCACATTGATTTTGATAAGGCTTGACATACATGAAGTGTAAGGGGTCGGTGTTGGTCACAACATAGGTTTTTTGATTGAGTAGGTAATGGTAGAGTTTGGTGGAAACGAAAACTAAGGCTAAGCAAAGTTTTTCAGGATGGGTGTATTGGGTTTCATAGTCCAAAAGAGTATGGCTTATGTAATAAACTGCATGCTCCCTGTGTTGTTCATCGCGATGAGTGAGCATTGCTCCCAAGGAGTGATCAGTAGCCAAGATGTATAGGTAGAAAGGTTGATTGTCTTTAGGTGGAATGAGTACGGGTGGTTGGAGAAGGTATTGTTGTAGGGCCTCAAAATCTTTATGGCAGTCATCATCCCATTTAAAGGAGACATCCTTATTGAGTAGATGATGAAATGGTTGACACCGATCAAATAATTGAGAAATGAAACTGCGAATAGACAGCAACTTACCTTGCAGGCTACAGAGTTTTCTAAGGTTAGTAGGTGGAGGAATTTCAAGAATGGTATTGACTTTAGTAGGTTCAGCTTCTATACCATGTAGGGAAATGATAAAGCCTAGGATTTTTCTTGAGAGGACCACAAAGACACACTTTTTAGGCTGAAGGTGAACACAATATTTAATGAGACGGTAAAAAATGGTTTTGAGGATGGCAAGGTGCTCAGAGTAGAATTTAGATTTGGCCAAGATATCATCCACGTAATCTTCCAATATACGATGCATGATATCATGGAAGATGTAATTCATAGCCCACTGATATGTGGCACTAGCATTTTTAAGGCAAAAAGGCATGACTAGATAGTAGAAGGTCCCCCAAGGGGTGATGAATGTGGTTTTATGTTGATCCTCTGGGGCAAGCATGATTTGGTTATAACTCGAGAAGCCACTCATGAGTGATAGCATCTCGTGACCAGTGGTAAGATCAACCATTTGGTCAATACCGGGTAAGGGGAAGTCATCTTTTGGGTAGGCTAGGTTGAGGTATCAGAAATCCATGCAAATGCGGAGTCCCCCTGTCACCTTAGTGATAGGGACAATGTTAGAAATCCAACAAGGATAATCAATGGGTAATATGAAGGAAACAGAAATAAGTCGCTGAAGTTCTTCTTTGATGATAAGGGCAATGCGAGGGTGCATTTTTCTCAGCTTTTGTTTGATGGGTTTGGCATCAGGAATGGTTACGATGTTGTGGACCACTATGGTGGGGTCAATACCAGGCATGTCTACATAAGATCAAACGAACGCATGCTTATGATATTTGAGAAAAGAAGTGATGGCTTCCTATTTAGCAGCATCTAAAGATTGACCAATCTTTAGGATGTGCGGTTCGTCTTGAGTATGGATGTTGATCTCGATAATTGATTCATTCAACATTGTTTATGTCTCAGATGTCAATGACCGATGAATATATGATTCTTCTTCACCAAGGAAGGTGACCATAGATTCATCATCCTGACATTAAACGACGTTAATGGAAGGTGTATCGTCATCGATCATTTCAAGATACATGAAGGGAAGAGAGGAAGGGGCCTCTCCCTCATGTTGATAAGTCAAAGGCCCCAAGGAAATGGTGTTTATGAAAAAAAAAAATAGGAGGGATAGATTCTAGATCCATCGACTCTGTCGGCGAAGGCAGTGATGAAGGCGGAGCAGGTGAACAAGGTGGAGAAGGGTTAATGTTCTTGATGAGTTCAATGTGGGCCTGTTTGGTAGGTGGTTCAGGAAAACCAATACCACTATGGTTGTTATGTTTGTAAGTGGTACATGAGATAGTGGTATGTCATCCTTGCTCGTAAAATCCAAAATCAAAACCCTTCCACACACATCGGTGTAAGAAGGTGTGGTCAAAATGGTGATTGGTGAGAGACTGGAAGTCAACAAAAAATAGGTGGGTTTTTTACGGTGGTTCGGGTGTGTACGTGGTAGTATCAAGTCCCCCATAGGTGAGACTGGTATGAAGATGAGGAGGACCATAAAGGAGGCATTCTCCTATGCGGTGATCATAGCGAGGGTGTTGGTGAAGACTTCCATACTCTTGTGGAGTAAGGAATGTGTTGACACTATATAGGCGGTATTCCCCCAGAGTGAGGCATTAAAAAACACCTTCCAAGGGATCGGTGGTTGGTATGTGGGTAGCGGGAATAGATGATGTGTCGGAGGTCGATGCGGAGGTGGAGTTAACGGATTGGGAGACTGATGGGTTGGCCATGGAGGTTATGGTGGCAGTAGGAATGGAAGAGGCATGTGCGGTGGAGGTGGCAACTGTACTGGTAAGCAGAAGTGTAGGTGAAGCGGTAGTGGTTGTGGAGGTAGACACCTTAATGGGTATGAGTACATCACTAGGTCAGTAAAACATGTTGCATGTTTTAAAAGGTGATGGATCAGCTGGAATTGTATAGGTGTGTCCTTCATATTCAAACTTTACATAGCGATGCAACATGGAAGGAACACAACCCATGACAAGAATCTAGGGTCTACCAAGCAACAAGTTATATTGAAATTCCCCCTCCAAGACGTAGAATAGCTCTAGAACAGTGCGGGGGCCCAGGTGAACATGGAGAATGACAGTGCCTAATGTAGAGGTGATAACGTCATTGAATGAACATAACATGACATGATGTTTATGCATGCACTTTTTAGGTATGCGCATTTGAGAGAATGCGTGGGATGAAATGATATTGATACTAGCGCCCCCATCAATCATTACATGTTGTACACGTATATCATCGATGTGGACAGAGATGAAGAGGGCTGGGTCTGGGTTATTTGTTTGGTGTGGTGTGATCTCTTCCTCTAAGAAGCTAAGGGAGGCTATTTGGTGAGTAGGGTGAGGTGTGGATAAAGGTGGCAATTTGGTGAGAGAGGCTACATGATGGGGTGTGATAATGGAGGCTACAGGTGTAGGGTCATTGGGTAAAACCTCAATAGATTGAAGAACCTCCATGAGAGCTTGATGATGGGATTCTGAGGTTTGGATGAGGTCATATAGGGACATTTTGAGGGGAGATTGGTGTAATTGTTTGAGCATGGTGCGATGTGTGACCCCATTAGAAATAGGGTATGTGGGTCCACGGATAGTAATCTTAGGTGTGGGTGTAGATGGTATGTTGGGTATAGGATTGGTTGGTGAGTCAGTTGCCTTTTCCTTTCCTTTATCCTTCTGAGCATGGGTAGTAACGTGGATCATGTTGATCTGAGGGGAGTTGGAAAATGGAGAAGGTGTAGGATGAGTGGTATACCGACATGACAGGAAAAAACCTATTGGAGGAGAAAAACCTTGTGAGGTGAGCTGAGTGCAACGACATTTAGGTAATGGTGTGGTAAGTTCTCTGATGTGAACCATGTTAATTTCAAATCTTAGAGGTGGCTCTAGGAGCTGCGGGGGTGGAGGTCATGGTTGTTGAGTGGGCAGTGAAGGAAGGACTATGGGAATGGGTGTCAGTGAAGCAGGGTCCTCATTGAGAAGGTCAACATCGTCAAATTTGGCTTCCAGAGGACACAACTAGATAAGGACAGTTTTCAAATCTTTGAATTTCTCCACATCGTGCCCTGACACACGATGGTAGGCACAAATTTTAATGTCATCAAACCCTTTTGGCTTGGGTTTGAGGGGTTCATAAAGTCTGAGTGGTGGTAATGTGATGACAGAAGTCTCAAGGAGGTTGGTTAATATTTTGGCATAGGACCCTGCTAGTGGATCGCAATGGGAAGTGAAAGTGGGTTTGGGTGTAGGTGTGGCTGATTATTGAGGAACGGTCCTTGCAGGAGGGGGAGTGGGTCGAGTTATGGTTTTGGGTGTTGGCGTGGTCTTGGGTGTTGGTCATGTTTTCTTGGGTAGGGGTATGGTAGATGAACGAGTAGGAGGGTGTATGGTTGTTTTGACTACCTTATTGGAGGGTAGCGGATTTTTGTCTTTGGGTTGCACCTTCTTGGGTAAAGGTGATATGGGTGTATGAGATCTAGAGGGAAAAGAAGATGGGGGAAGAGGGTGAGTTACCCACGGGGATAATGGAGGTGCTGTGAAGGTAGATGATGTGGGTCGAGTAGGGGGTGTGAGAGACAGAGACTGAAGTGTAGTGGGTAATGAAGAAGTTGCTGAGGTTATTGGAGGTATGGGTGGTAAATATGCTACAGGTGTAGGTGTAAGTCTGTGTCGGGTGCTTGGGTAGGTTAGAGGTTTGTGAGGAAGGAGTGGGCTGTTGTGTTTTTGGTTTATTGATGGGTGGAGGTTTCTTAACCATGCTAGGAAGCTGAGGTCCTAAGATGGATGGGACAGGTGTAGGTGTGATTGGCGTAGCTGGGGTATGAGTTCTATGGGTTTGGTTCTTCTATTTGGGTGTCGGAGTAGGTGTGGTGTTGACTTTGGAGGATGTAGCTAAATCCAGTTTGATAGGTGGATGAGTAAGGCTGGTGGTTGGGGTGACCCCTAAGGTGGTAATAGGTTTAGTCGAGGAAGATGCTGTAAGGTGCAGGTTTGGATTTAGATGTATGTTGGGTTTTGGGTAAGGGAGTATGTTGAGTAGTGTGGAGGGTTATGGAAGAAGTAGTGATAGAGTTTGTTGTGCTCGGTTCAACTGGCTAGAATATTTTTGGGTAGATAGTGGAAGTATCAGCAAGTGACATCTGCATTTGTGTTGAAACAGGAAGCAAAAGATGCCCCCACAATAAGGCTCTGTCCACATAATCTAGGTGATTGGCCAAATGTGAGAACAACACGTCTATAGGTGATGTTGATGAGGACCCAATGGCTATTCCCATAAAATGTGTCTTAGAGATGGGGAATTTGCTAGCTTCAGCTTCCATGGGTAAGAGAGCTGAAAGTAGGTCTGCATGATCTTGGGTAGCTGATGGAGAATGCTCACCTAGAGGCAAAGGTATCTCTACTGGATCTTTGATAGGTGGAGGAGAAAATGGGTGCTCCTCTATAGGTGGAGAAGATGATGGGTGCTCCTCTATGGGTGGAGGAGATAATGGGTACTCCTCTATGGGCTGAAGAAGTATTGTGGGTGTCGGTTCCCTAGGTGGAGAAGCCAAAGGTGAAATGGTCTCGATGTTAGTAGAAGGATCCTCCACGGGTGAGGAAGGAGGTGAAAGGTGTTCCTCTATGGGTGGAGGAATATGTGAGGTAGGTTCCAATGTAGAAGGAGGGTTTTGAGCTAGAATTTCCTCTATGGAAGGAATATGGGGTAATTGAGAAGCAACAGGTGCATCACTAAAAATAGCATGGACCTCGCGGGTATGGCATCATGAGTTGAGGTCTCACCGGTTTGATCAAACGAAGGGGCATGATTGGGAAAGGGTTTCTTGAAGATATGTAGGTTTTGATTGGCGGGTGCATTAGGATTATCCACAGTTAACTCACCTTTCTCGAGCATTTCTTGGACAATATTTTTGAAAGTGATGCAATTTCCGTCACTATGACCCTTTACTCGATGATAGTTATAGAAGTCGTGTTCTTTATACCATGCGGGCATGGGGCAAGCAGGGTCAAAACCAGTGTGTGGTTTTATAGGTGGAAGGGTGATGGCCCCAGCTTTGATAAGCTTTTCTAAGACAAAAGAGTAAGGCTCCCCAATTGGGGTGTATTTCCGTTGTTCTCATCTGAATTGAAAAGTATGGACGGGTGAGAGATTAGATGAGGGGGTAGCCTGATTTGATGGATGATCTAGGTTGGATTTGAGTACCACTGCATTAGTGGTGCCCTTGGCCTTTGAATAATTGTTTTGTGGTTTGGAAGAAGAAGAGGTATCATTCGACTTGAATGCCAAATTCTTACTGCGTAATTGGATTTTCTTCTCTTCGATGGCCCGAATCTCTAGCTTTCATGCCATGGTGAATGCTTCATCAAATGTTCAGAAGGTTTGGACCTGTAGGGTTAGTGAGATATGTCTAGCACAAGCCCATGTGAAGAGCTCGATGAGTTCTGTTTGTGGCAGTTGGAAGGTGAGTTGATTGATTAGGCTACGCCAGTGAGCAAAAAAATCTGTGATAGATTCATCCTCATACTGACGCGTGGAGTATAGGTCAGTCATGGTAACCTTCTTGATGATATTGATGGAGAAGTGATCCAAGAAGGCTTGGGCTACCTAATTAAATGAAAATATAGAGTGTCTAGGTAACCCACTATACCAATCTAATGCAGGTCCAGTCAGAGACATGGGAAAGGTCCTTAAGAGTAAAGCATCATCGTGGGTGATTAGGTAGCACCCATGTTTGAACGACCACAAATGTTGTTGCAGGTCTTCCTTGCTATTGAAATGGTTGAATTTAGGCATCTCCCAATGCACGGGATATGGACGGATAGGAATGGATGGGTGGATAGGCTCATTACAAATCTTGTCATAGGTGAGAGTATTGTGGGAGCCAATGCCTCTAATGTCTGCATCTTGTCCATCATCAATTTGATTAGGTCATTGGTAGGTTACGATGATTGGGTGCCTCTTGTAGCATAAGAGGGTTGGTGTTGGGCATGTAACGGGGGTGGAATTCTAGTATATGGTGCTGCCATGTAGGTAGATTGAGAAAAAGGCAGTGAAATATGGGGTACATACCTAAAGTGAATAATAGATGAAATGGGAGGTTATTGATAATACGTATATGGAGGTGGAAGGTTCTTGGTAACCCTAGTGGAAATGGGGGCCAACGACTATGGAATAGAAAGGACCACATTCTAAAAAGGGGTAGGGGTCACTGACACCGGAGGTGCTAGTGTAGCTACGGGTATATGCGAGACAATAAGGGTGGATGAGGTTGTGTTTTGGGTGGTTTTCAAAGGTATGGTGGATGTGGTGGGTGCAATGGATGTAGAAGAACATGACAGTCATAGTGGGTATAGGACCTAACTGCGAAACAACTGGGGGTAAGGTAGATGTGGGAAACATGGAGCTAGATGGGGCTGATGCAGGAGTGGGAGTGAGAGTCGGGGGGATAGATATGGGCATGCCATATATCAACTGACCCGAGGCATCTCGAGGTGGATGAGTGGGAAAGATAAAACTACAAGGCGAAAAGGTTTTGGTCAAGGATTCATGTGAACTCTTCATCTCTGGTAGTGATAGTGATAGGTTGGATAAGATCCATGGTGGGTGATAAAATGGAAGGTGGCAAAGGGCTAGGTGGGAGTGGTTGAAAACTTGGCGTGGAATACGAGTGTCGCTTGCTTGTCTTTGATGTCAGCACCATGTGAACAAGTATTGATCAGGTTGGGCTACTTCTCTGTAAATGACATAGAAAAATAGCAGGAATAGGTGAAACAGGTGGTAAAAAGTGGATTAGGTACCAAATGTTGGCTGGAAAGTGGCAAAGGATAACCGATGTCGGTCAGGGTAAACCGATGCCGGTTAGGGGTAACCACTTCCGGTCACTGTGGGAAATGGACAGTGAGTCAAAAACAAGGTATAAGGTCAAATTTGATAGGTATGCCAAACCTGATGAGTTTTACAAGGTCAATGGGAATGATAGTAGTGATAGGGACTCTGAAAAGTTGAAGAAGGTGAATAAATGTCCTTTTGGGTAGGTTAACCAAAATGATAGTGAACCGAAGCCGGTTGGGTATAACCGACGACGGTCAGGGGGTAACTGACGACGATTACTGGACCGACACTGGTCACTGTGAAATTGAAATAGTGATGAAAGAAAAGTGGTTATGAATTAAAATCTGATGTGGAATCAAACCCAGAATTCTAAGAATGATGAGAATATGGTCCAAGCACACTCAGATGAAGCTAGAATACACCAACTATGATGAGGAGCGTGCAAGGAGAAACAAGAAGAATGAAGAACGTGACCTCTCACCTCAAAATGCAAGCCAAGTAGAAACACTAAGAAAAAATGTGATCCTAAGAGTGATTTTTGATTATGTTTGTTTAGCTTATGCTATTTAAGGACTTACACATGAACTATAAAATAGAGTTTTTTGGTGAGGATGGCTTCCTACAAAGAAGGAGATCTAAAAGGTGAGGTTTCAGGTATGTTATGGTAGGGGCGGGCTTCGCTCTAAAGTATGACTCAATAGAGCAGTGAGCTGGGGAGTACCTGCCAATCCTTAGATCAGTGTGATCGTTGACAGGCGTTCCTAGGAAAGATGTTGTTTAAGAATATGTATTTTTTTTGAATTTTTTGTGAGGTTTGGTAAGACTCAGAGAAAGAGAAGAGAGAGAGATGTGTTTTCTATGATTCATTTGTCAACCATCAGCTGGGAATGACTTCCAGCGTATAGGTTGCCCTTAATTAATGTGAGCTAATGCGATAAATTAGAATGAAATGCAATGATTTTTAAGCCCAAATCAAAATATGAAGTTCGATGACACAAATGGATGAATAGGAAGAGGGATGCTCTTTCACTAAAATGTAGAAAATAAGAAGAAATGATTCTTTTTAAGTACACCAAAAGAAAGGTTTCTTTTAGAGCAAATAGAAAGAAAAAGAGGGTTACCAAGGAAGAAAATTAATGTGTATGCTTTTTAGAAGGGAAACAAACACACAACTTTTCCTAGGAATGAATAAAATGCAAGGAACCCTGAATGGGTCCCATCGGGCGTGCCAAAATGTTTTACCTGATTCTTAGACGTTTCTTTGAATATTGACGAAACAGATAGGGTAATGGGCGTAGGAGGAATACCTATTGAAATGCTGGTTGTTGGGTTTTTGTGCGCGTATGAATTCTAAATCCACAGCTAATCATGAGAGCTTCCTTTTGGCTAGGAGGAACTACCTGAAATGGAACACAAGACCACCAGAAAGAGTTAAACAATATGTGCAGTGAACTGCCTAGCGTGTGCTAGATTCGGGAAGTGTGATACTTCCTAGATGGCTGTCAGTCCACTGTTTAAAACAATTTAATGCTGGTAATGAAGTAAATCCTATTGTAATTGAAATGATTTAGGTATCTCATTAAAAACACAATAAGAAATATCTAATCTAACAGGCTAGGTTAAAATAAGATCCAAAGGTCAAGTAGTTGGTTCTGGTTCTCTGCAGGTCTGACAGAGGTCTCAGGTAGGTCACAGGTGATTAAGGGTGATGTGAGAATAGGTGGGGTAGGTTACTGTTCTAGGCTTTATTAGTAAATATAGAGACCGATGCCAGTTCAGGATGAATGACACCGGCTGGGGAGAATCGGTGCCAGTTACTGTGGAAAACTGGGAATACCACAAAATGAGCTTTAGATCTCCCTTATGATTGCACAAAGGACTTGGTTGGTTGGGAATGAGGTATTAGGCTGTTTGGATGGGATTTTGCAAAGTTTTAATGGGGATATGGAGGGGTGAGTATTAAAGGAGGTCAATGGGTGGCTAGGAGAACAAAGGATGAAGATACAATGATTAAATGAATGAACTAGAGGAGTAAATTGTTCTACTTACTTGAAATCTAGTTTTGGGTGCCTGTGAGTGATGGATGAAGGTGTTGGTAAGAGGTTGAATGCTGTTGAGGATCACCAAACATTGGAAATCTCCTGCATGGGCTGCATGTGCATTCCTTTTTGCCTGGTTGGATCAAATCTGTGCTGGGTGATTGCTGGATGGTTGTTGGGTGAATGTTGGATGCTTGTGCAAGAGAAAATGCTTGATCTCCTTCCTTGCATGTGTGTTCTCATGGAAAATTGTTCTCAAAATATGTGTTATCTCTCAGGAATGCCAACTACCAACATTTTTTCCAACCTTGAAAATAAGGTTTTTTTTGGGGATTAAAAGGTGACCGACGGTGGTTCCATCTTAACCGGCGATGGTTAGGGGTAACCGGCATCGGTCAAGGTAGGATTTCCTAGGTTTACTAAACTAGGCAGATCCCCTTGATTTTTTGGGATCTCGTGTCATTAACCCATGGATTAGGACTAGAAGCTTCTTGTAAGCATGTGGGAATGTGGTTAGAGGGAATGTAGGCATTGATTTTTAGGGTTTGGGTAAGTCTTAGTTAGTTATGGCAACTTACTAAGAATAGGTCTTAGGATGAGTTGGCTTGTTGAGGTGTCTAGGTGAGGTGTAAGTGTGGGCATTATCTAAATTAAGATATTTAAATAATAAATATGGTGAGGATAATTAATTAAATTAATATTAATGGGGTGAAAGGGACCATGGTTAGGTGAATGTGATGAAGTTACTTATTTGTCGAGGGACCAAAGGGGAGTGTGACCTAATTTTGGTGTTTCCAAAAAAAAAATGCAATAAGAGTATTAGGAAAAGGCTATGATAAACTGATGTAAAGATATGAAAAAAAGTGAACATGAGACAAGGACCTAGTGTCATGTGATAGTGCATGTAGCATAGTATATGGAGTAGGATTGTGTCATGCCTATGGAAACACTAGAATAGGTATAACATTTGGAAATATAAGAGGTAAAAAATAATAATTTCAACATATTAAGGGGGGAAACCTATAGAGTCCAAGATCCCAATTGCATGAGTAGGAAGTGTAGAAACAAGAAGAATGCACCCATTAGGAGAAAATAGAATAGATGTAACATTGGACTTGTTGGAAATAGTGGAAGGAGTAACTGTAAAAATAATAATCCATATGTGAGTTAAAATATGTGCAAAATATGTAATGTTAGGAGGCTCATCAAGAGAAATGGTAATTGATGGAGGGAGAGACATAAGAGGTGTCAAAAGTAATAGGTGTAATTTGGGAAGATTAGAAACAATAAAATAGTATGGACTAGCCCCTATGATCATAGAAAAATGTAGAAAGAGGGGAACAGATTGGCCCCATGAATGTAACAAGATAAGGTGTATCCATATGCATATAATCTTGAAAATTAAAAGCATTAGGAATCATTGTCAAATCAACATATGGTGCTCTAACTTGTGATGAGGGATGTGTGGAGATATATGTAACATTAGATGTACTAAGCATATGATCAATAAAAGTGCATCGAGAGTGAGACATAATGGGAATAGTATCATGGGTACCAATAGATAAATTGATCTTGTAAATTAGTAGCACTGGGGTGCATCCTAAGAGGAGAAGGATGTGTAATTTAGGTAATGTAATCAACATTATGTATGAGGGGAATATCACAAGGAGTGGCAACATGAGGTATTCAATCTACTATAGAAATATCCATGGAAGAAGGTGTAGATAAGGCATGGGTAGAAAACAGTATATGCATAGTATGTAACAAAGGATGGCCTAGAAGAATAGTATAAGGGACATCACGAGGGATAATTTTACATAGAAAATTAAGAGTATAAGATCCCACAATAAGGGGAACAAATTTTGTGACCAATAATTTCTTAGGTGTATCATCAATTCCACATATACAAAGATTAGATGGATTGAGATGAGTAGCATATATTCCTATTTGATGGAGGAAAAACAAACTGCATATATTAAGGCTAGATCTGGGATCAACTAGGACATTCTTAACTAGGAGATTATAAAGTTGAACCTGGATATAAAATACGGAAACATTAGAATCAAAGGTATGTGAATCCATGAAAGATCTGATAATGGGAATTTAAGGGGGGTTGGGTTCAACTAATGGTTTAGTGAAAGTTAAATATAGTGTAAGGACACTACCGATCATATAGATATAATAGTAAATATGTAAGATATAGCTAAAGAAGTACAATAAAGAGTTATAGATAGGGTTTTTAGAATAAATTAGGACTTAGAAAAAAATTTATCAAGAAAATCAGCAAGACACTAAGTCATTCTTCCACATAGTGTGAAAATGAGGTTTTCATCGGATTCTCCTAACCCTCTAAACAAAGGAATGAGCATTTGATACTTAGGAATATCTTGACGAAGTTAATGTTTCACAAATATTTTTTGACCTTCACGACATTAAGGAAGTTGATCTTCCGCTGGAACCAGTTCAATCTCTCATGGGTCGAAGTCAGGTTAGAGCACTGTGGGGTTTCATGCCCATGAAATAGTAAGAAAATCATCCAAGGATAGGATCTGCAGATCGAGAAAAGGAATGAGAAGCATAGTTCTTCATAGGATGGAGAAACATAGTGTCTTATAGACATGGAACACATAGTATTCCGCAAAGTTTTCATTTCTATGAAACCAAACATGAATTCTACCAAGATAAATTTTTGTGATCCAGAAGAAGGTTTCATAAGGAACCACATGGTAAAGTAAAATTAATTTCAAATGAAAATAATATTTAAAACCATAATATGCTAAAGTAGTGTACCGTGGATTTACCAAATCATAGTGTTATGCGGGTTCTCAAGGTCCAAGGAATGAAGGGACATAGTTTCAGGAAAAGTATCACTTAGTGGAATAAGGAAATACTTATGGGGCATAAGAAGGAGCATTAAATGAATAAGGGAGGAAACATTCAATCACCGCATGGAAATAAAATTCCCCTTGACACGTAGGGAATATAGGAATCTGTGGAAGACCATAGAACCATCAAAATCCTTGGAAAGAATGAAATACGCATTTGTTCCTAAATTAGATAACCAACCACCTCAACCACCAAAATTTAATGAAGCATAGTGTAATCTTGTATAGTCTAATGATGTGTGATTGAATCAAGGTTCTATGTTATGGTAGTTATATTTTTGTAAATGGTTCCCATGCTTGTTCAGAAATATTTCAGAGATTGGTACACAAGCATGTTGATCTTTCCATCCCTCTTCTCTTTCTCTTTCTTCTCCCCATGATTTCTATAAATGTAATTTTTAATGCACATTCTATGGGTTCTTATCATATTTTCTTCCTTCGCATATTTGGGAGTTTCACGCCTATGAACTCATACTTCATGGGTTTCAACCTCTACAACTATTAACTGGAGATTTTCTTTCCTCAACCCGATGTGTAAATTGTAAGGGAACAATTAATGCAAGTGTGGCTTCTTTCTTTCCTTAAATTTTTTTATTTTATGTGAATACCTATGTACTCTTGTGTATGTTGTATGCTTTCAGCTACTTGTGTTATAACTGTGTGCATCTTTATGATCTCCATTTACGAACTTACATCTATTTCATTTAGAATTGTAGGAATTCCATCTGTCATCTTGATGTTATCGCTGCCCATTTTAGCTTAGGATTTATGCTTACATCCCTTTTTTCCTCTCTCTCTCTCCTTGGTTCTTTAGAGGTGTTAGTGTAGGTTATCCCTAGGAGTATTTTTAGAATTATAGTAGTTTGCGTTCCATGGATTCTCCTAATCCATAGAATAGAGGAACTGGCATTCATTGGAGTTTTGTCTCAAGTCGTAATCCCCACACTTAGATATAATTCTAGATTAGCCTGAAATTTTGGATCTCCAGTGATTCATGCTAGGGTTCAATTTTGAGCCCCAATAGTTTTAGCACTCCCGGTGGGACAAGTTTGATGAGTTCTAAATCATTACTACTAAGTTTTTTTGTAACCTAGTAGTTTCAGCCTTATAGGTTTCTCTTCAACACATTTGGTGAATCTCAAATGATAAATTTCTTGGTTTCAAGTAGTTTAGTCCTCCTTGCTTCACGAGAAGAGTGAAATCAAGGCTAAACATATCCATAGGAGAACCATTCAATTACCTACAACTCTATCTGCGAAAAAGAAAATAAATTAATCCGTAGAGGTTATTTTCGCCACCAAGCATAATATTTTTAGCTCCACATCCTGATAGATTTTTCCCCTTCTCCTTCAAAAGTTTGAGACCCATCTCATTCATGTTTCATCAAACGAATTTTCCTTTTATAGGCTTCAACGGTGATATCTCATTGCTTATTTCCATACAACATGATATACAATTAACAACCTTGAATTGTATCCCCTTCTTCACATGCAAAAACTTTACCATACTCATGGAGAACATTCAAGACATTTAAAACATCTATTCATTACATGCAGTCATGGGGGATGATGTCATGGTGTGGATTTCGGCATCATATCTCAAGATGGAGGCTTTGTAGTGGTATAAAATTTTGTCAACAACTTTAATCTGCACATGAGATGAGCTCGAGACTGCCCTCTGTCAGAAATTTGGTGAGAAGGAAGACACAATTTCTCTCCTCGATAAATTAACCACTATCAATCTGTAGAACCCATTATCTTATATTACATTTTTTTGTTCATCTATTTGAATCTATGTTATATTTTTCCTAACACATCCTTAATGAAACGGTGTACTTCTTAACCCTCACAATTACACTTAAGGAAACCATTCGAGTGGACTCAAAAGAATTTAGAAATACTGAGAGATCTTGACAAACCTTGGACAAGAGAAATAGACTACTAGTTTGAAACTACATTAGATTCATATATTATTACTTGGGAAATTCAATGTTGGACCAATTTTGATCACAAGAAAGTTGAAGTTATAAGTGGAGCCAAAGGAAGATTTCTTAAACAAGTTCCTTTCTTAATCAAGATTTTACTAGTAAAAAAGGGATTAATTATAAGTACAAATAAAATCCTTTAGGGGACAGGTAACATGCTATGGCGTACATGAAGGGGGGTGATCCAAGAGACTAATAAAATCTGATGGGGTGATGGTTGGGGTAGAAGAAATAGGATGACATGAAGAAAAGAAAAATTAGAAAAATTACACGGTTGATAAAAGAGAGATTAAGATAATTAGGTGAATTAGTAATTAAATAAAAATCAGTAATGATGAGGAAATTAGATGAGAAGGCTATGATGGCTGCAGAGAAGAAAGAGTTATAGAAAAAGACTAAAAACAAAGATTAGCAAGGGAGGAGAGGATCACGAAATTAAATGAAAGAAAATAAAAATTAAATAAAGTTCAACAAATAAGAAAGAAATATAAGCCCACTTTAAGTGGAGGCCAACATATGGCTACCCCGGAAATGGAGGGAGATGTTTAGAGTCTTGTTATCATTCCCGCATTAGGTGGAGGCCAAAAAAAAATTGTTACACTACGGATCCCACAGGAAAGTTTCCACTAGATAATAGAATACAACATTCGTTATCACAACAAGTTAGATTAATGAAGGATTTATAGGATTTAGTAGATAGAATGGAACTAGGATTCAAACAAATCTTAGGAGTAGAAGCATGGGAAAAAGAAAAGGAATAATCTCCATTACTGATTACAGAGAAAGGTGAATAATAAGAAGAGGATGTTAGATTAGAAGAACCAGTTAAGGAGTTAGGAGAAAATTAAATCATAACATAAGAAAAGGATAAAATTAAAATGATCTTTGAAGAACAAGATACAGAAGAAATAGAAAATAAAAATAAGAAAATGAGAAGCGATGAAGGGTTTGTAGGATTAGAATAAAATTATAGTTTAAGAGATGTCAAAGGAAGTTAATTGTGGAAGAGGATAACTATGAAAATTCATCAATAAAATATGTGTCCCCCAACCATCATACTATCCCAAAGGATATGACCCCCTCAGATCAGACGTCGTTCCATGTGTCACTTCACACACCACTTAGAAAGGTACAAGAGGAAGAAATTTTGATGTAAATATACAACAAATTGCAATAAGAGAGTAAGAAAAGAGAAGATATTATGAGATAGTTCAGCGAGTTATTAAGAGAAATCTACTTTGATATTGAACTATCAAGAGATAAAGGAAGAAAAGGGAATCTGCAAAAATCCAGTAACCAAAATAAGAAGGAAAAATATCCACAGAAATAACCAGTGCAAAGTCAATCTAATTTAATTTAATTTGAATTAAATATATATTGCAAAGTAACTATTGTAACAAATAATGTATATATGCTAAAATACATAAAATCACACAAGTAAATAAGAATGTACAATGTAAAACCCTAAGCAAGAAGGAGAGATAGGAAGGCTTAGTTGATTTTTGAGTGAACAGGAAATGACCTGGGCATGTGGAAGTGTTGAAAAAAATGTAGAAAACATCATTATTGCTCATTGTAAATTTTGGAACTCGTGAACAAAACTAGATAGGGGCATCCAGTGGAGGATAGAGGCACTTGGGCATTGGTGAGTGGGCCTAAGTGCTAATGACTGTACAGAAGCTCAAGATCTATTTTCTTATGTATCGCAAGGGTTTCATTGTTGATTCCTGTTGGTTTCTTGATGTTCGCTCCTTGATCAGTGAAGTTACATGTAACCTATAAAAAATAAGTTCACCTGCACATACCCACAAACCACATCAGACTGAAAAAATGAAAATGTGGAATGGGGAGTCGGGCTGACCCCGATAGTCACCTGAAAAGTGAACTTATTGCTGAGTGTTGCACTACATCTCATACCCCATGTAGTTATTGTGTTTTGTGTGTAGAAATGATGCCCTAAGATTCCCTTATACAAGTTGCATAGTGATAATGGGCTGGATACAAAAAAGTAGCAATGTCATAGTATGTTTAGATGGAATAAAATATACTTCCCCTTCCTATGTAGTGTATGCACAAGTATGCAGCCCTTGTCCTTTTATAGAAAAAAAATCACACACCTTGGGTAATAATCTAGTCCTAATTGTATACAATTATTCATATGATTCCTAAGTAAGAAAATTACTAATTAACCTATGTCTTTAGCCATATTTTCTTTCTTTTTATTGTCACTTTTGGTCTTGCACACCGTCTTTCTCAATTTAACCTCCAACCCTATGTTTTTTCTAAGTCTAGGCACCAGCGCCTAGCCAGGATGTTAGCGCCAGGTGTCCCCATCCCCTCTAGGCACCCCTGACCTATTTATACTCTACTCACATCTTTTGGGTCCTTTCTATCCATTTGAGCATCTTATCATTTTTCTAGTCAGCCTTTTCAAGGTTAATTATGAAATTCAAGAAAGGGAATCATATAAATATAAAGTTTTGTGATCATAATAAAGGACCAAGCACTAAGCATTAGCTATCTCCACCTAAGGTTACATCCAGAGGTTATTCAAGAGCATTCAAGCATCCATTAAAGGGAAAGGGATAGCATTATTCTATATACACTTCATAGGAAGGGAGTCTATTCTATTCCATGCACACATTTATTACATTTTGATGTAGCCAAGAAACCATACAAACCAACTAACAAAGGTTTACAACAACCAAATTCCAACTCACTCTTCATTTCAAGGATCAATGATAATCTTATAAATACTAAACCTTGCTATGTTTTCCCAAATACTGACTAGAACTGATGTATTATTACCTTAATTGGTATCAATAGCATTCTACCTTGTTTATAATCTTCATAAATTAGCCCATTCATTCGTCATTTTTTCAAAACTTCATTACGTTCTTTAAGCACTCACTTTCCCACTTTTGCACAATTTCTTTCTTTATAGAAAATCTCCTAAAATGGTTTCTCAAGCCATATACCTTTCCTTTCATGAATCAAACAACTTAAATTGACATGTACAAAGGCTCATAGTTCAAGAAATTATCAAGTTACTCATATCCTCAAACCTTCCCTTCTTGGTTCTCCACTAGTTCCTCACCCAAGATAATCACTTTTATGAATTTTAGCCTTCTTTAACACCTCGTAACCCTCTACCTTTCTCCTAAACCTCTAGCAATGTCAACTTCATCTTTATTTTTAACTAAAAGTTCCAACTCTTATAACTTGCACAAAAAATTCCTATTATCCTTAGGTCATTATGTTTTTCTCCAGCCTAACATCTAGACATCTATGCACATTCACAAACAGCTCTTCACTTCTTCCTAAAACTTTCATCAATTTTGTAGCATGTTTCAAGTTTCAAAGTCTTAGTCCTTCTTTTTCTCTTTTATGCCTACTTTCCTTCTTTTCTTTCAAAACCCTCAATTATGTCTTTGACAAGAGACTATCATGTAAACTATCACTTATGGGGGGCTTCAATATTAAAATAATAGAATTTTGAGTACCCATTAGAGGGTTTGAGATATGTAGAAAGTTTCAAGACCCACCCCTAAATATAACTAGTACTTCCTTTGTAAGTCCACTTCTCAAATTATCCTTCAAACTAGGTGGCTCTGTCCTGTAGAGGACTGTCAAGATTTCCGAAAAATTTCTCCCATGAAACTTCAAAATCCTTCTTTAATCTCTTTTATCACCTCATCATTGTCATATTTACCAATTTTTATGCAAAAATTCCCTGGTTTGAGGGTTAAATCTATGTGCTCTATCCTATCTAGACAGTGTGTTTCAGTCTAACCCGAGAAGGGTTAAAACCTTGTATCTTTCTTCCATATTTACATTAAGAGTTAAAACTTGACCCTAGAGTCTGTTTCATCCTCCCTTTGAATTATATCTTAACATTATTTCATGGAAAAGATTATAATCTCTTCAACAAAGCAAATATTGCATGTGGTGCACATTGGGAACAAAACCACTTCACAGTTATAAACTTTAGACACTTACCATGGAAGAAGTCTTCTTATTTGATCAAATCACTTATTCCCTTATTTAAGATAGTCATGAAAATTCTTGTCTCTTGAATATAATTCCTAGATGACCTTCACTTAAAGCAACTAACAAGCACGGTTTCAATTTTTAGGGTATTTCATGGAAACCCTAGCATGAAAGAGATTCTCAGTATATCCCTTCAACCTCATACAATTTTTTTCTCACTTTCAAGAATTACTTTGTTATCCAAACCACATAACATTATCAGGCTCAAAATAACATATAATTCCTCACTATCTTTCACAGTCACAAGTGCTTTGTGGGTTCCAACATGCAAAGGCATCAAATACTTACCTGAAAGGATTTAGTTGATATAAAAATTTACCTTTCTCAAAGACGTCTATGAGATTATGAAGAAGTCATATGTACATGAGTATTTCCATAAAACATCACGAACACTTGATTCCATTCTCTAACTTCCCTATCACCAAAACTAAGACCAGCCTTTTTCTAAGTTTCAAAGCTTCATTAACATGACAATGAATCCATCAAATGTATATAATAATAAAACCTGAAGTTCTTACTAATCATAAACTTTTTCACATTATAAAAATACCGGAATTAGTAGTTGCAATCACACCAAATACAAGTATTCATTCATTCAAATGCACATATATTAGGCTCAAAGAAATTTTTGTCTTTCGATGCTTCTTGGAACTCCTACACTTGATTCATATCCAGATAAGAATAGTGATTTCATTTAAATTTTGGAAATATATAGTCCTTCACTCACCTTCTAACTAAATTCAAGCTCCCAAACCCTTAGTCATATGCAAAATTTCATAATTGGAGGTTTTCTAAATAAGAATGACTTAACTTATGAATGTTAACTAACTTATTATGACCTCTAGTCTAAAAAAAACTTAAAACCACCCCTAATTACCTCATTTCATCCATACAAATGTTTAGTGGCTTTAAAAATACATCATAACTCCAATTATATACCAAAATTACCTTTTAGGGTTCAAATTGCCATTTTGGAGGGAAATGGTCTAATTTGAAATTTTAAAGGGCTTGAACTGAACTAACACAACTAATAGACTCTAGATGACCAATAGGACCAATGAACTCACTTAGGAAGCCAAAATTGATATTATTACCCTATTTATAAACTAAGGAGTTGATGTTCCTGCATCATACTCCAAAGGCAAGAAAAGAGTAGTTGTCATAGTTTCTTCTTTTTCTTCTTTTTCCAATTCCTCTACTTCTTCATCCTTGTTCTAATATGATCTTCATCTTCAGTTTTCTCTTTTTGCATTGCTTCCATCATATGCCTTTTCTGGTCTTTCCGGTTCTCTTATTCTTCATGAGTGAGGTCTTGTTCTTCATAGGCTTCTTTTTCTTCTTTATTATTCACACCTCGTTCTTGCTCCTACTACTACTACTCTTTCTCTATCATGGAACTGACTTCCATATTTCCTCCACATGGTTCCTCTTTATATAAAGCATGCTCCAAGGCTTCTATCTCCATCTCTAATTGTTCCAACTCTCATACATAAATGTAATCTTTGATTCACTTATTTCTTCATGTCCTTGGCTTACTATCTGTTTGCTTTCTTCTTTTATCTCATGTTTATCCTTCATACCTGCAAACACACAGTTGAACGCATGGTTACATTCAAAAAATGAAGGCTTGGATGCCCCTTCAAATTCCTATTTTCTTGTCATTACTTCATTTTTTCCTTCCTTGAACTCTGCTTCATACCGACTACTTTCATCATACTCATCTCTTTTAATAGAAGCTAAAAATGCTTCTATCAGTAATTCTTCTTCACTCTTATCCTCTATAAACACCATCTCTTTGATGCCTTTTGTTTCTTTCTTACTCATCCTCTTTTCCACTTATCTTAGTCTTGTTTCTTCTTGTTTATTCTTATCTTCAGCTACTTTCTTTGACTCCTTTCCACAAGAAACTTAACTGGCCACTTAACTCTCTTCTTCATCACCATTCCTATCTCTTGTAGCTTCTCTTCTCTCTCCCTTTCAATAAGCATTATCAGTTTCTCTACCTCTTTCTTTAGTGTTGTGATCTCTTATTGAAACCATCTCTCTTTTCTTCCTTCTTTCTTCTTTCATTTTCCTCTCTCTCTCCTCTTGTTCTCTATTCTTGTTCCTCATTATCTCTATCAATCATGTATCACATCTGCTACTAGTTATTCTTCTTTTTCATCATCTATCAAGGTTGGTTCATGAGGCCTAATAGTCGTCATCTCTCTTTATTTGCATTTTTTCTTTGTTTCCATCATTCTTGATATTCTTCTCTTTTTCTCTTTTTCCTTTATCCTCTCTTGCACTTGCTTTAACCTATATTCTTCTCTCTCTTATAGTGAATTCTTCATCCATCGTGGCATCATGTAACCATGGTCCAAAATTGGCTACAATCTCTCTTCTTTACATGTTTCTTTCCACTTCATACACTCACACAATACTTGTTAGCAATCAATAACTATTTCATTCAACTTCAAAACCCAATCTCAACAAAAATACAAGCTCTGATACCAAAATTATGTATCCAAGAAAGCATAACAATCATCTAATGAACTAATAAAGGTTCACAACAACCAAATTCCAACTCACTCTTCATTTGAAGGATCCATGATAAGCTTAGAAAGACTAAACCCTACCATGCTTTCCCAAATATTGACTAGAACTGATGCAATATTACTTAATTGGTCTCAGTAGCATTCTACCATGTTCAGAATCTTTCGTGGGTGATGGCCCTAGTGAATACAAATTCAAAACCCATCCTTCTGCTAATTTTATGGTACTTTATCAGGGGTTTTTCCACACTCTAGATGTCATATCACCTTCACATAGGCAGTTTGCATCCATACCACCTCCTTCCACATGCACACTATTCATTAATAATTCTTATTAGAATCATACCATGTTGGATCATACTTTCTCTTATACTATTTGCACATATGATAGCTTAACTAGGCCTGGATTGACACTTAATGATATCATACCACCGACCCACTCACCTAATCTTTATCATGGCTTTTTTCACATTACAGCCACCTACGGTCTTTGTTTATTCCATTTAATAGTCTTTTTTGCACATGCCCCTCATACTTTTCCACTGACACTTGGGAAACCTTGGCTTGATTATATTGGGGGCACTTTAGACTCCAGTCACATTTCCATCACTTTTCCTATGACATTCGGTCGTGTTTCTATTAGTAGTGATTCATCTCCTAGCCATTCTCTGAATCTTAATCTTTGGTACACACATAAGTGTCTTCCAGAACCTTTCACTGATGAAGAGTATGTAATGACCATGTACACCTTACATCACAATGGCTCTTTATATGATCCACCTTATATTATTTCTTATCAAGTCTCTAATGCAGCTCCATTCGGATTTGATTAAGATAATCATGTTGTTTTAGATAGTGTCACTTGATCTCACTCTCATCATCACACGCTTGGGGGGTCATCACACTTATTTTTTCTCCCCCTAACATCAACAAGCATTTTATTTTCTCCTCATTTCACATCTATTCTATCACATACACCATATACATTTTGATATATGTTTGTATCATCATTTCTCGATCATGCACTCTCATGATATGGTTCACACTTGACTATTAAGGGCATCCTATATACATGAAACTCAAACACTCCAAATTACACTACACAATCCACACTACACACTTCACACATCACACACTTATCACATCTCTTTATTATAACATCTACTCTACGCATTCACGACATATCTTTCTCACATCTACCTCTACATGTTGTAGTCATTACCCTATGACACACTTTAGTTCCACGGTCCATACCCGAATGTTGAGGGTCTTGTGTGCACACTTGTATTATTTTGGCCTAGTTGAACTTGATTTTCTTATGACATTGTGAGTGATGTCCCATGTTTGAAACCCACTTTTCGTGGTCAACATTTTCTTCTTACATATTTTCTTTGTGTGTCTTAGCTTTGACATTGTCTTCTTGTTTACTAATTTACCTTTTACATGTGTGTTTGTCTTTTCTTATACTAACACTTTTCTCCTAGCCATTTTGTTTGCGTGTGACTGATTTTTACTAAGAACACTCCCCCCTATAGGGCACAGTTTCAACACAATGGTAGGTCCTCCTTTGGGATGTATTCTCCTCAGCAACATCACATGCACCCCAAATGAGGGGGGCATCATTTGGGTGAATCAGTCACCCCATACACTAGTTTACATTCATAGTTCAGTATAGCACAGTATTGGTACATTACAGTCATTAACATTGGACAGAGCTAGGATCTTGACTTGGGTCATTGACACAACATAGACACCAATGTCCAGACCAAAAATGTAGTGAGTAGATGCCCCTGACCCTTCCTAAATGCATGTGACCAAGGGGTAGTTACACATACTTCTTCAGTACAACATAGTATACAGAACTCCACACAGTGGCTTTTATAGGACAAATAGTCCTTAGCACCCACCATACATACAAGATTCAACATTTGATTGAAATTGGTCAAACCAGATCATATTTTTACACACCATTTGCAATGGTGTTCCATATTGTGGGAGGTAGTTAAAGGTTGGAGGATGACACCAAAATTTTCTCCCTAAACTTTTTCCATGTCATTGGCATGAGAACACCCAAAAAACTTGCAGCTGGCACAACTGGCGTGAGATTTCCCAAAAATATCGGTCTTCTACAACATCTACATGATCTTTTTCTACACCCTTTCCTCATCATGAATCAGGTGCACATGTTCCTTTTTCACATTTTTCATTTATATACTCTTTTACATGATTTTTACACATATACATGTGTATTTAACTACTTGTTCATTCTTCTATTTTACAGGTCCGTCTGTATAGGAAGCGGTAGTCAACATCATTAAACAACAAAATCACACACATCAGTATCTATCTAATTTATGTTATCAATCATTCACTCAAAAACATAAAGTGGGGGAAAATGTAGACACAAAATCATGCACTTTGGGTAGTTATCTAGTCTTGATTGCATACTACTATTCATATGACTCCTAAGTAAGAAAAGTACTAATTAACCCATGTCTTTGGCCATATTTTTTTCTTTCTATTGCCACTTTTGGTATTTCACACCATATTTCTCAGTCTAACCTTTGAACCTTCAGTTTTTCTGAGTCTGGACACCAACACCAAGCTAGGATGCTAGCGTCAAGCACCCCCGTCCCTTTAGGGTTCCCCTAACCTCTTTGTACTTTACTCACATAGTTTGGGTCCTTTTTATCCATTTAAGCATCTTATATTATTTTAGTCAGCCTTTTTGGGGTTAATTACAAAATTCAAGCAAGGGAATCATATAAATATAAAGTTATGTGATCATAATAAAGGACTAAGCACTAAGCACTAGCTATCTCCACCTAAGGTTGCATCCAAAGGCTATTTAAGAGAATTCAAGAATCAATTCTAGCATTCATTCAAGGGCAAGGGAATTTATTATTCTACATATACTTAATAGGAGGGGAGTATATTCTATTCCATGCACACATCTATTAAATTTCTCTACATTTAGCTACTTTTCTTGTTATTAAGTGTGATACGCACAAGAGCCACCTAGGGCATGATTCCACACACACACACACACAGAGAACTACATTGGGTCTGATTTGTAGTACAATTTTTATTCATAAGATCACTTGTTAATAGTTGAGGACAATCCAACTCCTCATTTTACATGTTTCTTTTTAGGATTTGATTTCTCTTTGAGGTTTTTATAGGTCATTATTTCATTTCAGGTTTTTCAGCGACCTTGGTGATCATTATGCTATCCCATAGCGACTAAAGAAAAATAACAAAAGATAACTTACGAACTGAGAAAGATGGTTTTCTGAGAATTTTCGTAGCCATAAGTGCCCACTACTAGTCTATGGCACCCGCAGGTGCCCCTTCCCCTTTCTAGGAGCCCATGTCTAGCATATTCCTCAAAATATGCATTTTTTTAAGCTTTGGCATGACCGTATGTGCTTCAAATTTTTCCATTTTTCCAGCTCTATGCACCTTTGGGATCTCTACAAAACAACTAATTCATTTTATCCCTTCTTTGCAACTATGGTTTCATATTTTCTAGCTTAATTTTCTTAGGTCTATTTTTGTACTTAGTTGCTTATTCATTTACTTCTATAATAGAAATCAAATTAAGCATTTTTATAGCATTTATTCATATTTTTCTTAATCACCCTTGAATGGATGCTAGATGGATGCCTTTAGAGTGCTTTAGTGCCTTTGGTTGTAAGCTTAGGTGATGATGGATAATTTTTAGTGCTTGGTCCTTCATTTTGAAAACATAACTATGTATTTATATTATTCCCTTGTTTGAATTTCGTAATTGACAACTATAAGGCCGACCCATAAGTGAAAAAGATACCCAAAAGATAAAACAGACCCAAAAAGAGAGAGTAATGTAAGAAAGGGTCAGGGGTGCCTAAGAGGGACATGAGCGCTTGGGAGCTATGGTCATAGCTAGGTGTTGGTGTCTAGAGCCATAAAAGATAAATCAGTTAAGTCCCGACTACATTGTAGGGTGTGTAAGACCAAAGAGAAAATAAGAAACAAATACAAGAGGCTAAATATAGTTGTCAACCACTAGTTTTCTTACTTAGGAATCATATATTCATTAGTATATGTTTTGGACCTAGAAATGTACCCAAGTGCATGATTTTGTGTCTAAATTTTCTCCACTTTATTTTGTTAAGTGAATGCTTGATAACATAAAGTAGATAGGAGATGTGTACCTTATGATCCTATAGAGAGTATGGTGAATAGCATGTTGAGTACGTAAGTGAAGCATCGAGTGATTACAAAGTGAAGAATGGAGAGTAGGAAAGGGAAGTGGACCCTAAGGGTGAAGTGCGTGCATTATAGCATGTTGATGTAACTTGTGTGAGTTGTTTCTTGTAAGGATGGAACTACAAAAGAAGAGAAAAAAATGTATTCAAAGTTTTGTATATGATAAATCAAATAAACATGTGTATAAGTATATAAGGAGTGTAGAATGTGTAAAAAGGAAAGTGTGCACCTAGCATGTAAGAGAGTAAAGGATAGAAAAGTGTCATGTTGCTTGAAGATTTGCTGATTTGAATGCTAAAGGTGAGGTATTTGGGTGATCTCACGCCAAGTGTGAGTTTTTTTCACAATCTCAAGCCAAGTGCAAGTGTTAGAAGAGAGGTCTAGTTTTACTCTCCTTCCATGAATCTTCCCAATAAGCACCACTACATATGGTATGTCCTAATTTATTCTGTTATTTCTGATTTTCTCTTAATTTTTCCGCGTTAGTTCTAAATGGTTCTAAGTGTAATGATATAATGCATTTTTTGACTAAAGGCCAATGCCTGTTATTGTAAAACTACTCTAGACTATGTTAATCTGAGAAAATTAGTATGTCTGCCCCAAGGACATTAGCGCCTAGGGGAGGACAGGAGTGCCCAAACGCTAGTGTCTAGTTATGGGTACTAGTGTCTACTCTATGTTTTGGACCCAATTCAGATTCGGGTCCTTTTTGTGACTGTGTTATTGTGTTGATTATGTACTATTTTGTTCTATATTATAGCTCTGAACTAGTATATGGGTGATTTTTTCACTTGATGTATGCCCCCTTGCTTGGGGTGCATGTGACAATTATAGGAGGATGTGACCCAAAGGAGAGGACCCTGATCTGATATGCATATCCGAAGTGAAGATACCTTAAGGGGGTAGGGGATGTGCTTGGTAGAAACCAAGGAACATTCAAAAAAAGAAAGCTAGTAACATGTGTTAGTAGTAAAGGTAGCTAACATGCAATAAAAGACAATGTAACAAACAAGTGTGCAAACAATATGGACCGTGAAAAGTGGGTTTCATACATGAGACATTTCTCATAATGTCACAAGACAAACATGGCTGAAGCGGCCAACAACTTACAATTTTCAAACAAGACATAGGGCATAACCCATAAACAATAGCTAACAATAGAGAACAACAGTAAGCAAAATGTATCAGATAGCCATGGTTATATGTACCCTACAAGAAAAATGCTACACATGAAGCACCTGTGAGCATGTCATAAAGATAAATAGTATGTCAAAGCATGAATAGTGTAGTGAAAAGTAGTAAAGAATGTAGCAATGGAACCTGTAGTATGTGTAGGATGAGAGTAGTAAATTTAGATGCCCCCAAGAGCCTCAATGGGATTGGTAAAGGGTATAGTCCCAAACATCATTGCAGCACATAAAAACCTGTGAGAGTTCTACATTCACCTCAAAATACCAAGTGAATACACATTTGTATATATAGAAATATTATGACATAATAATAATCCATATAGCATGGAAAAAATGTAACATGTAGATAGAATAAGCTAGTAGGATTAAATTCAACCAAGATATGCAAATGTAATGTATGAGTGTGATGGTATGATATGTGAAATTTTATGATGGTAGGAGCAGCGTGCCCCCCAGTGGATGTGTATGATATGAGGTTAATTTATAAATTCCCCCTTAATAGTCAAGTATGAACCATATAACAAGAGTGTGTCATCGGGAAATAGGTTTGTCTTGTGCTAGAAAGTGTATATTGTGAAGCACTAAGCATGGAATGTGTAGGGTATGAGGTTCATTTCAGAATTATACCCTTAGCAGTCAAGTATGAACCATGGAACTAGATTGTGTCATAGGGTAATGTTGATACAATGTGTATATCAAAGGGTTCAAGAGTGTGTAGCAAGATTAGTTATGAAGCGCGGAGCATGAATTATGATGGTAGGTGATAGAGAAAAGTAATAGTGATAGACAGGGGGGAAGTGCATTTCCCACCAAGTGTTCCTATGATGGAGAGCTATGTGATGATGAAAGAGAGATGTTTTGATGGTGACAGAGTGTTAATTGTGTCATGAGAAAGCATATTGTCAAAAATGAGAGGTAGAAGCAAGAATAGGGGCAAGGTTGGTTTTTGGGGTGATAGGAGGATGGATTTTTAAAGTAGGTTTCTTAGTTATAATGGGTAACGCCGTAGAAGAATTGATAGGAGGATAGGATGAAGGATTTATTTTAAGAGGTGGTTTTTTAGTTGGAATTGGTAATGTTGTAGATTACTTTCTATGAGGAGGGGATGGAGGACAGATTTTTAGAAGAGGCTACTTAGTTGGAATGGGTTGAATAGGTAGTTCTTGACTTACCAAAAAAGGAACATTAGTGATTTTGGATTAATGCTCATTAGACATGGAAGGACCAGATTTAGGAGCCCATTGGGATTTAACAAGTGGATATGTAGCAGGATGTTGTGAAGCAGATGAAATAAAACCCTAATTCTCAAGGTGCATGATTATTCATTTTAAAGCTTAACAATCATTTTCATGATTTCCATTAAGTCGGTGATAATTTCAAAATATAAGACCTATGTATTTGGCAAGTCGATAAGGAGGGTAGAAATGAGTAGTTAGCAATTTGATCAATTGGTGATTGAGGATATCAGGAATAATATCATGTTGCTTAGCATTTAGATCAAACTAAAGAGGTGATGGTAATGGTAAGACTTGAGGTTCACTTATATGAGAACATGTAGAAGATATGATATTGGAATGAAGTGTAGAAGAATAATTGACATGGGCTTGAGAAGCATCCTTGATATGTTGGATTTCAGTAGTGAGATATGTAATCTTGGTTTCCATAGCTTGAATTTTATCTTGAAATAAATAATGTAAAGCTTGAATTGATTTGAAAATGGATTGATTGGCTGTGGTATCATGATCAATAGGGTCATTAGAGAAATGATCAAAGATGGAACTTACCTATGCATGTGGCGTATTATGAGGGAGATACATAATGTCTAGGGATTTTGGGAGAACATATTTACAAGGTGGGTGTAGTTGAAGTAAGTCATGCAAGGAGATTTGAGGAATTTTAGGAGTCATGAAAGAAGATCCAATAGAATAGGAAAAATAAGGATCCAAGTGTTTGATCACAAGTGGGGTTCACCGAATGATTTAATTTAATTTGAATTAAATCTATATTACAGAGTAAATGTAAAAAATAATGTATAAATGATAAAATATAGAAAATGACACAAGTAAATAAGCATGTTCAATGTAAATCCCTAAGTAAGAAGGAGAGATAGGTAGACTTAGCTGATTTCTAAGTGAACATGAAGTGATCTCGGTAGGTGGAAGTGCTGACCAAGCTACAAACAATGTCAATATTTCTCACTATAAATTCTAGAACTCAGGAAAAGAGTTGGACAATGGCGACCAATGCAGGACAGGGGTACCTAGGCACTGGTGACTGGGCTTTAGTGCTAGTGACTGTGTAGAAGCTTAGGATCTTCTTTTTTCTGTGTCACAAGGGTTCCACTATTGATTCCTATTGGTCACCTAATGTTCACTCCTTGATCACCAAGGTACATGTAACCTACAAGAAATAAGTTCACCTGCACATACCCACAAACCACATCAAACCTAAAAAGTAAAATGTATAACAGGGATTTAGACTGACCCCAAAGGTCACCCAAAGAGTGAAATTACTACCTAGTGATGCACTGCATCCCATAACCCATGTAGTTCTTGTGTTTTGTGTGTAAAAATGATGCCCTAGAATTCCCTTGTGTAAGTTGTGCATTGATAGTGGGATAGATTTATAAATGTAGCAATGTAATAGTATTTGTGGATTGAACATAATAAACTTCCCCTTCCTATGTAATGTATACAGAAGTATAAATCCCTTTTCCCTTGAATGGATTCTAGATGGATTCCTTTGGAGTGCTTTAATACCTTTGGATGAAATCTTAGGTGATGATAGATAATGCTTAGTGCTTAGTCCTTCATTTTGAAAACATAACTATGTCTTTATATGATTCCCTTGTTTGAATTTTGTAATGTACAACTGGAAGGCCGACCTAAGTTAAAAATATGCCCAAAAGATAAAAGAGACCCAAAAACAAAGAGAAAGGTAAGAAAGGGTCAAGGGTGACTAAGATGGATATGATCATTTGGGTGCTACCGTCCTAGCTAGGTGTTGTTGTCTAGAGCCATAAAAGATAAATCAGTTAAGTTCCAACTAGGTTGTAGGGTTTGTAAGAGCAAATAGAAAATAAGAAACAAGCACAAGAGGCCAAAGATAGTTGTCAACCACTAGTTTTATTGCTTAGGAATCATATATTCATTGGTATGATTTTTGGACCTAGAAATGTTCCCAAGTGTGTGATTTTTTATCTACACAATCAAATTCTCAATCAGTTAGTAGAATGGCTTAGAAGATCAATTCCCAAAAGATAAAATATACCCAAAAACAATGAGTAAGGTAAGAAAGGGTCAAGGGTGACTAAGATGGATATGATTATCGGGGTGTTACCATCCTGGTTAGGCATTGTTGTCTAGAGCCATAAAATTTAAATCAGTTAAGTACCAACTAGGTTATAGGGTGTGTAAGACCAAAGAGAAAATAAGAAAAAAACACAAGAGGCCAAATATAGTTTTCAACCACTATTTTTCTTTCTTAGGAACCATATATCCATTAGTATGATTTTTGGACCTAGAAATGTACCCAAGTGTGTGTTTTTTTGTCTACGCAATCAAATTCTCAAGCAGTTAGCAAAATGGCTTAGAATATCAATGCCCAAAAGATAAAAGAGGCCCAAAAAACAATGAGTAAGTTAAGAAAGGATCAAGGGCGAATAAGATGGATATGATCGTCTGGGTACTACCATCCTGGCTAGGCGTTGTTTTCTAGAGCCATAAAAGATAAATTAGTTAAGTCCCAACTAGGTTGTAGGGTGTGTAAGACCAAATAGAAAATAAGAAACAAACACAAGAGGCCAAATATAGTTGTCAACCAATAGTTTTATTGCTTAGGAATCATATATTCATTGTTATGATTTTTGGACCTAGAAATGTATGCAAGTGTGTGATTTTTTGTCTACACAATCAAATTATCAAGCAGCTAGTAGAATGGCTTAGAAGATCAATGCCCAAAATATAAAATAGACCCAAAAACAATGAGTAAGGTAAGAAAGGGTCAAGGATGACTAAGATGGATATGATCGTCTGGGTGCTACCATCCTGGCTAGGTCTTGTTTTCTAGAGCCATAAAATATAAATCAATTACATCCCAACTAGGTTGTACAGTGTGTAAGACCAAATAGAAAATAAGAAACAAACACAAGAGGCCAAAGATAGTTTTCAACCACTAGTTTTCTTGCTTAGGAATCATATATTCATTGGTATGATTTTTGGACCTAGAAATGTACCCAAGTGTGTGTTTTTTTGTCTACACAATCAAATTCTCAAGCAGTTAGTAGAATGTCTTAGAATATCAATTCCCAAAAGATAAAAGAGGCCCAAAAAACAATGAGTAAGTTAAGAAAGGATCAAGGGCGAATAAGATGGATATGATTATCTGGGTACTACCATCTTGGCTAGGCGTTGTTTTCTATAGCCATAAAAGATAAATCAGTTAATTCCCAACTAGGTTGTAGGGTGTGTAATACCAAAGATAAAATAAGAAACAAACACAAGAGGCCAAATATGGTTGTCAACCACTAGTTTTCTTTCTTAGGAATCATAAATTCATTGGTATGATTTTTAGACCTAGAAATGTACCCAATTGTGTGATTTTTTGTCTACACAATAAAATTCTCAAGCATTTAGCAGAATGTCTTAGAAGATCAAGCTACCAATGTTTTAAAAAGATACAAAGGATGCAAAGGAACATTTGTTCATTCTAGACTCATACTAGAAAAAACAATGTGAAAAATTCTATAGCTAAGATGTATGAATTCATAGGAAGATTGAGAGAGGATACTTTACGATGGTATATAAAGATAAACCTTCAAAACATGAAATATTAGGATGCAATAGAAAAATAATTCAATATAAATTTTCATTTTCTTGAAGCACCTACAGAAAGTGTTAGTAAATTGAGAGAATTAATCAAAAAATAAGATTAACCAGTAAAGGAATTCAATTATCGGTGCAAAAAGGTTAGAATAACCCCTGACAGATAAAAATTAATTTAATAGTTCACTTTAGGCCTATTACCCTACCTTAGAGCATCCCTAGATGGAAAAACATTCATAAGTCTCTAAGATGAAATTGAAATGGCTATAATGTTATAAGCACAACCTTGGAGAAGAGAAGGAGAAAACTCCATTAAGATAGAATTAGAGAGAGTACAATTATAGTTGGCTAAATTAAAATTGCAACAAGAGATCCAAAGAAAAGAATATCTTAGAAATAATTCACCACTGAGGAATAACATTACACCAAACCAAAAATTTGGTCCATAGTTTTTTGTGTGGAAGGACATAGTAAGATAGATTTTACATGCTTAGAAAAATCCAAAAGAGTTGTAACAATGAGACAACACTCTTCAAAAAAAAATTCTTATAGAAACATATCCACGACTAAAAGAACTTGGTGTGGTATTTATAGATTATGGGATCAACATACACAAGATACTTTACCACTACTAGAAGTAGCCCCTCCCACAAATCAGTTAATGTAATGTACAACATGTAGATCTTACAACCATTATCATCATACATGTCCTGTAATTGATGTCATGGAAGACTAAAAATAATATAATACCCATAGAGCAATGGAAGCCAGACAAAATACAATACCTCCACCCCTACAACAACCAACCCCTACACTAATAGTTTAACAACCCCCCAGTTCAAGCCCCAGTAATTACTTCCCCTCCATAATATCAGGGATATCATGGTGGATAACCACATTATGGAGGAGGATATCAAGGAAACAAATACAACCCCAATTATCAAGGGTATGGTTGAGGATATAGAGGAGGATATCATGGTGTATTTAGGGGTGAATACAATAATTAGCAAGGTGGCCAAGGATATCAAGGGAGATAGAACAAAAATAAGTTGAGGGATGGTTTTCAGGATAGAATACCTATGTATTGCTATAAATGTGGAAATATGGACATTTAGCAAGAAATTGTACCTAACCATGACCTTGCATATTTTTCCATGAACACAGAACACATTATTCTTTCAATTTCCCTGAAGCCACACAATTCTATAGAAATGGGGGAACAAAAATAGAAGCCTTGGGGAGGGATGCTCAACATAATGTCCAACACATCACTAAACTACCATGGGATGAGGACGAATCAATAGAAAAAGAAAGAGAAAACAAAGAAAAAACATCCATCTCTAGTAAGAACAAACCAGAAAAGGAGAAGAAAAAAGAAGAGGCCAAGGAAAATTAATTTAAAAGGAAAACACATAAGAAATAAAATAGTGATCAAGAGAAACCAAAATATAGAGCCACGGTCACAACAAGAAGTGATGTAAAGAAATAACACATACCTAGGAAAAATAAAGTCATTAGATTACCCACTGAAGAATAATCATCCAACAATGAAGACTAGGATCCAAACGAGCTTAGACTAGAACTACAGGATAAGGAAGTAGAAAAAATCAAGGCAGACACAAAGAAAGAAAAACATCATGAGGACACCCAAAAAAATGTTTTATGGAAGATGAAATAACCGCACTCAAATAAATATCCAGACTAACCATTAAATGAATGCTAGTATATAAGCTAAAATAATTCTGTAAATATTAGAATAAAGAAGAGAAAAAATTTCATGTCTGGAAGATTGAGGTTGCCCATAACAGGAAAAATAAAAAAATTATTCAAAACACAAAGAACATGGTGCAAATCCACCATATACTTGGACATAGAAATATTTGATACAACAATTACAAAGATCATTTTGGATCTCGATGCAGATGTGAACATCATGTCCAAAATGACTTGGGAAAAACTCAGCAGGCCCCACTTAGATACCAAAAGATACTATATTATTCTGGTAGATGGATCAAATAAATCCCATGTAAGAGAACTAATAAATGTGAAAGTTAACTTCATAGGGATCAAGAAAATAGTCAATTTTCAAGTGGTAGAAAATGTAGCCATGAAACCTACATACAATGCCATCTTAGCTTTAAAGTGGTTTGTTGATTACAATGGAACATTGAATTCAAAGGAGGAAGAAGTTACACTAGAATCAGATGGAATTTGAGTTCACATACCTTTGCAAGTAGGAATGAGTGTCACCTGGTCATAAGAAGTATGACATGACATAAAGGAAAAATATTTTGATGACATGCAAGGAATATATACTTTGAACTAGTTGACCAATATTAACAAAGAATTCAAACCTAATTCTGATGGAGAAATTTCAGTGAAGAGATAATACACCAATGAAAGTTCAGATAATATAGTAGAAGCATGGGTACATAGATTTCCTAAATCCAAAGTAAATAAACTACATTACGCGCGAATGCTATCATCTTGTGTATTTACTTTAGATGATGATTACTCTGAATCCATAAATAATACAGAAGATATATTTTGGCCCATGGAGGAATAATTTCAAGAAGAAGATGGGTATTACTTTGCTACATAGGACATTAAACATGATGAATCACAAAAACCAATCAAATGGGTGTATAGACTAAGTTGCAGAGCTTCCCATCACACCTCACCAGAATATTCAAGATTTTGAGATCTAGAAGGATATCTCGAACAAATGGTAAGGAAATTCCCCAATGAAACAAATCACATATGATCACTCGATGACACATTAATGATCAATGCCGCACAATGGTGGGTGAATCATAAAACTAATATATTCCACTAGAAATCTCTAGTCACATTATTGAAATTAATATATTTATAGAGTGAAGGATACTATGTGGCCATACCTAAATATACAACATAATTATATCCACAAAAACACATTCAGATATATGAAAGACACTGGCATATATGGCGAGAATATTATCCCATTGTTTGGACTCAATTGTTTGTGTGGACACTAGGACCTTTACCTAGGTCATGGTATATGCATCAGGAAACAAGAAAAGAAACACGATATTGGGACCAAGTTGTGAAATAATTTTAACACACTTTTGACTTTTGGGATGCGGATCTAAATACACTTCAGGCACTTTACAAGATAAGAACTTTCTTATTCTTAACCACTAAAGATACCTTAGATCAATTTTAAAAATAAAAATCAGCCCAACAAGGTGAACAAAATCACCAGTAAGAACAAACAACCAAGATTAAAGAGATGGCTTATTGCTTTATGGTAGAAAAACAAGAAAAAGAGGACAAACCTAAAGTAAAAAACATTCGAAGGAGAAATATAAGTAGTAGAAACTAAATTAGAAGAAGAAAAATATTTCTACTAACCACAAAAATTGGGTAATGAAAACATTGGGATTAATGGAGAAGAAAAAATTGCAAAGATATGAGATTATTGGTCTAATGAAGAAGTATCCAAAGTGATAGAATTGCTCCAATAATTTCAAGATATGTTTCCCAAATATTTTAAGGAGTTACGCGAAATAAAGGAAGAGGTGGGAACAATGAAGATCCAAATCAAATATGGAGTTAAACCTCTCAAGAAAAGACCCTACAGATTAAATCCCAACTTAAAAGTCAAGGTCAAAACTGAGATAGACAAAATGTTGAACGTGGGTATAATCAAACATATTGTTGATGCTAAATGGATAATTCCTATGGTAGTTCAAAATAAGAAAATGGGTGAAATTAGAATCTGTGTAGACTACAAATAATTGAACAATGCTTGTGTACATGACCCATTTCCCATTCCATTTACATAAGAGGTTTTAGAATATGTAGTAGGAAGATAAGTATATTCATTCATTGATGGGTTATTTGGGTACCATCAAGTCCAAATTACACCTGAAGATCAACCAAAAATAAAATTTTCCACAAAATGGGGTTCATTTACATACACATGTAATGCCCTTTGGACTTAAAAATGCACCTGTTATATTCAACAAAATTATGATCAATGTGTTCAAAAAATTCATCCATGACTTTCTCGAGGTTTATCTATATGACTGGACAGTATATTTCTTATTGAAAAATCACATACAACTCCTAAGACTAATGTTTCAAATATGCAGAGCATTACAGATATCATTGAACTTGAAGAAACATATTTTTCTTGATACCATTTGGCACACTACTGAGTCACATCATTTGCAAATAAGGATTACTAATAGATCCAATCAAAACCTCTGAAATTGTAACACTCCCACCTCCAAAAACACAAAAATATGTAAGAAAAATCATGGTATACGCAAGGTACCATAGAAAATGCATGAGGAACTATGCATAGATTAGTGCACCATTAGAAGAACTCCTAAAGCAAAGAATAAATAAACAAATAAAATGTTATAAAGCATGTGTAAATGATTTTGAAATAATGAAAGATAAAATTCTACATTCACCTCTTTTTATCTTTCTAGATTGGAAATTCCTATTCCATGTTCATGTAGATGCATCAGGCATTGCCATTGGGGCAGTATTAACATAACCAAGAGAAAAAATGGATCACCTCATAGCTTTTGCAAGCCGCAAGTTGGCCAAAGCTGAAAAGAAATACTACACAACAGAGAGAGAAGCCTTAAGTATGGTGTATACACTACATAAATTTATACATTACCTATTAGCTACACCATTTGTCTTTTATACATACCAAAAGCCTCTTAAGTATATGTTGAATAGGCTAGTCTTGCAATGAAGAATATTTTGATGGTTGATGTTATTCTAAGAATTTGATTTTATTGTCTCAGTCGAACCAGGGAATTAAATAATGGACCAAACTATATATCCAGAATTGAAATAGGGGAAGTTGTAGGACCAATTGATGATGATTTTCCAAGATGAAATCTATTTAGAATTGAGATTATTCTAAAGGAGCTTGATGAGATAGCATAATTATTAAACGTTGGAGAATTCTCAGTGGAATACACAAAACAACAAAAGAAAAATATACTAAGATGGGCTTTCCCTTTACTCTGATTCAAGGAAAATTGTACAAAAAGGGACAAGATGAAGTCCTAAGGAGAGTGGTCCTAGAACATAAAAGGAATAACATCCTAATATAATCCCATTAAGGGGTAGCACGATGTCACAATAGAGGAGAATCAACAACAATAAAAATAATGATGGCAGGATTATGGTGGCACATATTATTCAAATATACACACAAACATGTTAGATCTTGTGATCTTTTTCAGTATGTAGGAAAACTAAATGACATAGATGAAATTCCCCTAAGACCAGTACTAACATTAGCCCCATTTTAGAAATGGACCATATATTTTATTGGACAAATAAAATCGGCTACAAGACGTTCCAACAAAATATTTATCATCACAGGGACATAATACCTCACAAGGTGGGCATAATCCACTCTTATAAAATATTACTCTACAAGAAAAAAATAAAAATTCATCTATGAAAATACTATCACTAGATTTGGATGTCCCTTAAGCATAACCAGTTATCAAGGAAAACATTTTGTTAATGATACAATCAAAGAGTTGCAAAAACATTTCATGATAAATCCTAACAAAATAACACCATACCAACCTCAAGAAAATGGCACAGTGGAAGCATTTAACAAGGTATTAGAGAAAGTACTAAAAACATATGTTCACTATAGAAATCAAAGTGTGACCTAAAAATACCAGTAGTGTTATAGGTGTACCACACTACATACATGATCCATAAGGATCCAAAATGACTCTACTTCATTAGATCAGTCAGCACAAAGAAGGAAAAATAATACACGGAGGTTCTGTATTTATAGTAACATGACCACCGCTCTGTGTAAAACGGTGGTTATAGAACTGCCGCCCAACCAGGGTAGCAGTCCTAAGACCATCGGTCTACATTGGGCGGCAGTCCTGGCTCTTTCAAATAGAAAACAAAAATATGAAACAAACAGCCATAGAATTTGAAGGGTTGTCCATGTCTCTTCTCCTCCATGACTTGTCCCATTCTCCATTGCATGGGAGGACATGATGAAGGCTATAAATACATGTTTTTAGAAGAGAACAAGAGCATCGAAGAATGAAAGCAAGTGAGCAAGAAGTTCTTAGTGCTAGAATTGTGTTTTCTAGAATAAAGGAGTGTTGAGACAGAGCAAGCAAGTAATTGGAAGGAAGTGTGAGATATTATCTACTTCTCTTTCATAATTATTATAATTTCTATACTTATTGTTTTGAATTGGCCAATAAAAGAGGGAAGAAAGAGAAATTTCCCTTCCCGACTGGTTTTTCCTCCTTTGGAGGTTTCTAGGATAAAACTTGTTGGTGTTTATGAGTTTATATTCTTTCCTTTCATGCAATTGTGGATTCTAAGCATAAGAATAATTCATTCACTAGCTATCTCTGTTATGTTCTAATAGAAATTATAACAACATCGTTGATTTCTGATTCTCTGGATAATTCCAAAGTTGAAGAGTTTACAGATCATTTTGGTATCAAAGCTAACAAGTATCCAGGACAGTGGTATTCGTTCTTGGATTTGTATGATAGTGATGAGATCTAAAGACGAAGAGGATTTACCTTGCGATCCAGAAATTTATACAATGAAGTGGAAATAAAGAATTTAGGGGAAAATCGAGAAAGAGAACTTGGTCCATAGAATCGATATGTTGGAGACCATGATGGATAGAATGTTTAGAAGGAAAGAAGAACTTGCATATTTGCACAAGATAGCTTCTATCAAGAAATACTCCATGGACTCAGTGGTTTGAGGCTTAGCTGAAAAAAATTTCATAGGGAAGAGCCACCATGAGAAATATTATGGGGAAGATCATGAAGAAGAGACTTCAAACGCAAGACAAAAGGTAAAATCTGATCATACTCCTTTTAAATTTGAGACGAAAGTTGAGATTAAAAGCTTTGAAGGACAAGTAGATGCAGAGTTGCTTGATAAATGGTTAAAATAGTTAGAAGTCTACTTTAGCATCCATAATGTCACTGAGGCACAGAGGATCACCTTTGCATGTCTCAAAATAGAGGGATGTGCTCTAGTTTGGTGGGAAACCCATCTAACCACTTGTGAAAAAAAGAAGCGTCCTATTTTGAAATCTTGGCAAGAATTTCAAGAATTACTTAGAGCTAACTTCTATCCTATTGGCCACAAGACTGGCCAAATGATTAAATGGCAGTATTTTAGACAAGGCAGTAGTCAAAGTGTGCAGGACTATACTACGGAGTTTCGGAGGCAGACCATGTTGCTAAACATGGAATTAGAGGATAAGGATATTTTGACTAAGTACTTTGGAGGACTTCACACTCACCTTCAAAAAAAATTCATCTCCACAAAGCCCAAAGATCTCAACGAGGCGTGTGTGCAGACATACTACATAGATGATGAAAAGAAGTAAGGAGAAACAGAGCCAAGGGGAAAATAGTCGACAAAACAACTACAAAAAAGAGTATGAGAAAACAAGTAACAAGGGTAAGTGGAAAGGGAAAGGTAAACAAGTTGTCACTACTTTAAATACTTGTAAAGATCCCAAGAATTTTTGCAAGAATTGTGATATCAATGGTCATACTGACGCTACATGTTAGAAGTTGCATCCGGAGTTACATCTGAAGAACCGAACCAAGAACTCAAAGAAGTCCATGAAAACTATAAAAATAGAAGGGGGGTGGAAATCAAAGATGATTCTGATGTAGATGAAAGGCTTAGATGCATGGACACCAACATGGACAGCTGGGAAGAGGAGATGAGTAGACTATTCTAGATCAAGAGAACTAAGGTAAATGCTTTGGTTGATATCGGTTCTTAGTCTAACTTGATTTCTGAAGCAGTTGTAAAGAATCTTGGTCTTGATACTTACGAGCATTCACACCCTTATCCTTTGGGTTGGGTGAATAAGGGTGTTGAAATTTAGGTAATAAGAAGATGTAAGGTCAATTTTGGGATAAATTCCTAGTGTATTGATGTTTTGGAAGCTAGCGTTATTCCACTTGATGCTTTTGATGTTGTATTCGGTAGTCCTTACTTGTATATTATGGATGTTATATTTATGAGAAGGGAAAATTGGTACATATGAGTCAAGGATTGGATCAACTACAACATCCAGGCACACCAGCATAAGACACGGGTTACTATGGTGAGTGATAACCAAGCAAAATGACTTACTCAAGCAAATCATAATCAGTTTTGTTTACTTTTGTTAAAGGATAAACAAGATGGGGTAGAAGTTTCAAATATTTCTAACCAGGGAAAGCATGATTTGGATAGTATTATTCAATATTTTCAAGAATTATTTCAGGTTCCCAGTGGGTTACCACCAAAATGGGAAGCAAAGCATGAGATTCAACTATTGCCAAATTCCCCTCTACCGAACATAGGGTTGTATAGGTAATCCTTGCTTGAGAGTATTGAAGTAAAGAAACAACTCCATGAACTACTAGACCAAGGGGTGATACATCTGAGCACCTCACCATGTGGTTTTCCTATTGTGATGGTACCAAAGAAGGATGGTTCTTGGATAATTTGCGTCGACTACCGCGCTTTGAACAAGATCACCATAAAGAACAGATATCCACTTCCCCGAATAGATGATTTCTTGGACCAGCTTCAACATGCCAAATTCTTCATGAAGTTGGATCTCAAGTCAGGTTATCACCAAGTCAGAATGAAGGAGGAGGATATATGGAATATTTCCTTCAAGACAAAACAGGGTTTGTATGAATGGTTAGTACTTCCTTTTGGGTTATGTAATGCACCCACTACATTTATGAGATTGATGAATGATGTATTGTGGGATTTAATAGATTCATGTGTCATTGTATATCTAGATGATATCCTGATTTTTAGTGCCAAATGGGAAGAACATCTAACTCATTTACAACAAGTCTTGCAAGTTCTCAAGGAGAAACAATTGCTTTGTAATATGAAGAAATGTGAATTTACCAAACAGTCACTTGTCTATCTTGGGCACATGGTTGGAGCAGGAGAGATATGATTGGATCCAAAGAAGGTGGAAGTCATCACTAATTGGCCAACACCAATAGGAGCCACAAAGACTAGGAGTTTTATGGGAGCAATACAGTACATGAGGAAGTTCATTCCTGGCTTCTCCACGATTACAGCACCTCTACACACAATGGCCATAAAGAGTAAGGGTTTTGAATCGGGTAAGGAAAAAAAATATCCTTTGAGTTATTTAAATACAAGATTATTCATGCTCATGTACTTGCTCTTCCTATTTTGTAGAATCCTTTTGAAGTAGAGACAGATGTCAATGATTACGTTATGGGCGCAATGTTGCTTCAAGGAGGTAAACCCGTATGCTATCATTCTGAAACTTTCACTTCAGAAAAAAAAGGATATTTGGTATATGATAAGGAAATGTATGCACTAGTTTAGGAAATTAAAAAATGGAAGCATTATTTGATGGGTAAAAAAACTATTGTGCATACTGACCACAAACCTCTCTAGTATTTGCAAGCACAGTCTAAATTACAGCAAGAAAGGCATTACAAATGCATGGGGTTCCTTTAGCAGTTCCATCTGGTGATCAAAGACAATAAGGGTAGTACAAATTTGGTGGCAGACATGTTGTATAGGCCGCCCACACAGGAGAAGTTTTCATGTGGTGCCACTATATCTCAAATCGATCCCTTCATGAAGGAAGCTTACGGAGAGGCATATGCCCATGATAGAGACTTTGGGGTGACATTTCAGTAGTTGCAGTCCCAAAGGACTAAAAGGATAGGGATTGAAGATTTTTATCTTAAGGATGGGGTGCTCTACCAATGGGGGAATCTTTGTGTGCCTACATAAGAAATATTTTTATTGATGAGGGAAGCATATACCTCAAAAGTAGCGGGACATTTCGGTGTTGGTAAGACCCTAGCCCACTTGCAAAGGTACGTGTATTGGCCCAATATGTAAGAAGAAGTGTCAAAATTTATACGTGGATGTAAAAATTTGTTGTACCAATAAGCCTAAGACTGGGAAGGAGGGTTTGTATATTCCTTTTCGAGTACCTTCTCATCCATGGGAGGACAATTCTATGGATTTTGTAGGAGGATTACCTATGTCTAAACATGGCCATGACTATCTCTATGTTGTTGTTGATAGATTCAATAAGATGTGTATTCTTATGGCATGTAAAAAGACAGTAAAAGCACATGAGGTAGCATATCTTTTCTTTGCTAATGTATGGGTACATTTTGGTTTGCCAAATTATATTGTTTTTAATAGGGATTCCAGGTTCTTGGGGAAGTTTTGGACTACTTTGTGGGACACGATGGATACTAGGTTACAAAGAAGCACAGAATTCCATGCATGAACAGATGGACAAACATAAGTGGTGAACAAGAATTTGGTACAATTGATCAGAGGGTATAATAGTAAATACCCAAGGACTTGGGATGAGTCTTTAGCCTACATTCAACATTCCTATAACTAGGAAGTACACACATCCACTATGAAGTCACCGTTTGAAGCATGATTGAGATATCTACCTACGAATCGGTTGGACATAGCAGTTGGGCAGCAAGATGGGGAGGAGATACAAGACACATAGGTGACTAGAGTAAACCAATTTATTGAGAGGATCCAAAAAATCCATCTCAAAGTCAAAGAACAACTAGAGAAATATCAATCCAAGTACAAAGCTAGGTACGATTAGTATAGGAGGGAACATAAGCTTCATGTTGGAGATAGATTTTGGCTTTACTTGAGCAAGGAGAAACCACAAGGTCAAGCATGGAAGTTCAAGCCACTACGATATGGGCCCTTCACTATATTGGAGTAGGTTGGAGAAAATTCCTTTTAACTTGATTTACCATCATTTATGAGGATGTACTCTATAGCAAACTGTGAGAACTTTTACATATATGATCCATACATGCTAGATGAAGATGAAGGACTACAGTTGCTACCTTCCATTGAGGATTGCATCTTGGACTCATGAGGTGAATTGAAGGAGGATTTAGTGTTGTAACAGAAGGTCGGAGAGACTAGGAGAGGTCCACAAGAGTCTTGGTAGATTGGACTGAAAGGAAAGACACCAAAGCATGCCCAGTGGTACTCCAACAAGTAAGTGATGGAATTATTTCCTCATCTACACCCCCACTAAGCTTTTGTGGGACCAAAATCCTCCTAAGTAGGGGAGGTGATCCATAGGGATCCAAAATGACTCTATTTCATCATATCAGTCAGCACGAAGAAGGAAAAATAATACACTGAGGTTATGTCTTTATAGTAACAAGACCGCCACTTTGTGTAAAGCAGCGGTTATAGAACCACCGCCCAAATAGGGCGGTAGTCCTAAAACTGCCAGTCTGCATTGGGTGGCGGTCTTGGATCTTTCGAAAAGAAAACAAAAATATGAAATGAACAACCACAGAATTTGAAGGTTTGTCCATGTCTCTTCTCCTCCATTACCTTTCCCATTCTCCAGTGCACTGGAGGACATGAGGAAGGCTATAAATACATTTTTTTAGAATAGAACAAGAGCATCAAATCATGAAAGGAAGTGAGCAAGAATTTTTTAGTGCTATAATTGTGTTTTGTAGAAGAAAGGAGTATTGAGATAGAGAAAGGAAGTAATTGGGAGGAAATGTGAAATATTATGTACTTCTCTTTCATACTTATTGTAATTTCTGTACTTATTGTTTTTAACTGGCCAATAAAAGAGGGAAGAAAGAGTGATTTCCCTTCCCAACTGGTTTTTCCTCCTCTGTAGGTTTCGAGGATAAAACTTGTTGGTGTTTATGAGTTTATATTCTTTCCTTTCCTGCAATTTTGGATTCTAAGCATAAGCAAAATTCATTCACCAGCTATCTCTTTCATTTTCTAATAGAAAGTAGAACAACAACGTTAATTCATGATTCTGTGGATAATTCCAAAGTTGAAGAGTTTATAGATCAATACAAAAGGCTTAAAAAGTATTACACATTTCAATTGGTGTATGGACTAGAAGCCACGATACCCATGGAGTTCATAATTCCAAGCCTTAGGGTGGTCATAACTTTGAGGATGATTGAAGATCCTTTATTAAATGAAATACTAATTGAATTATAAAACTTATATGAGAAAAGATTCATAGCCGCATATAACCAAACACAAGAAGAACCCAGGAAGAAATCATGGCATGAAAAACATATAAAGAAAAAAGAGTTTGATATAGGAGATCAAGTGCTACTATATGATATAAAATGGAACAGGCCTGGGAATTTAAAATTTTGTTGGCCAGGCCCATATATTATTAAGGACATGTTATCATTAGGAGCCACTTAACTCCAAACTCTAAAAAATAAATAATTATCGGGTTATGTAAATGGAGTGTGGCTGAAGAAATATCACACCATGAATTAGATGCAAAAAAACCATCCTTTCTGAAAATTGAAAATTCAACGGATTGGACGAGGAGGAGGGTGAAAACCCGTAAGGGCACCCTCTCTCTACCATATCCAAAAGAAGAAGAAAATAAGTAGAAGGTGATGATGAAGTAAAAGAGTAAATAAGGGAAGAAAAGAAAATCAATAAAAACATAAAAAAAAATAGATTATAAATAAAATATAAATCCACAAAATAAGGCAGAAGAAGAAAAATCCGCATAAGGAAGGAATAATCCACAGAATAAAAGGAAAAACTGCAAAGGGAAGGACATACCCAAGCAACAAATAAAAAAATGTAGAGGGAATAACATTCCCACGCAATAAAGAAAAAACTGTAGAGGGAAGAACATACCCGTGCAACAAAGAAAAAACCGCGGAGGAAAGATGATACCCACGCAACAAAGAAAAAAAATGTGGAGGGAAGACGATACCCCCACAACAAAGGAAAAACCGTGGAGGGAAGCAGATACTAACACAATAAATAAAATACCACATGAAGAATAAAAACACACGTGGAACAAAGTTAATACCGTATAAGGAAAACTAAGACTGTGGAACAAAGGAGAAAGAGGAAAAGCCACGAAATATTAAAGAAACCCACTAAAGAGGCAAAAAATCCGCAGATCAAATATTACAAATAAAACCCGCAAAACAAAGACTATACTTTCCCTCCTAAAATAGAATAGATGTAATAGGTGACAATATAAAGATATAAAATCACGAATGAAAGGAGGAATGACTCATAAGTGCAAAAAGGAAAAGGAAGTGAAGAAAAAATCAAGAAGAAAAAATTTGAGCTAGGGCACGTGAAGGAATAATAGAGCACATAGAAAAAGTATGGATCCCACTATTGTTGAACAAAAAGATCTCTCGAAGCTGAAAATCTAAAAACATTCGCTTAAATCCACAAAGCATGATCTAGCGGGAACATTTTCACACATTCCATTCAAATTTGTGCATGCCCGAGATATACATAAGTATATACATTCAACAATTGTGGAGTATGATCACACTCATCTGAATATCGATAGACAACTACTTCTCCTCCAAAATCCAACAACACGTATGGAATACAAGAATAATGCCAAAGTAATAGTTGAACTAAATTTGGATGTTTGGAGAAAAATTCCCTACTTTTCTAGGTCAAACAATACGATAAGGGTTCTTCTCAGTCACTTCCATGACAAAATACTTTACCTCAATCAACCATATCAAATCAATGCATAGGTGCTAGAAAGATTCATAGGATTGCTAGCAACAGGACATTTGACACTCACCAAGAAGAAGACGTCAATGAAACAAACAACACGGCTAATGGATGTGGAAATGTCAAAAAGAGGAATAAGAATAGGAGACATCAAAAATCATGCTCTCAGGTATGCGACTAAGGCTATTTGCTTTTAAAAATTATCACACTAATAGAGAAGACGGTGATCATGGACTCAGTGCACAAATTTCCCTAGATATGGTTACCTCCCATTCTAAATACAACCTATATGAAGTGTTAGCGGCCGAATTCCACAAAAACACTAGAAAATTTGAGGGAAAACACACATTTTGATATGGGTACATTTTACTATGCCTAGCTATGTATTTCACAAACACCTTCCGATCCAAAACAAAGTTGGTTCAGTGGAGCCTAGATATCCCAATTTCAGAGAAAATCTTAAACCACATGAACACAATAAACCAAGTGCAATAGATCACATCCATGATAGGATGGATGGACAATATAAAAACATAATGGCAAATAAATCAAGTATTTCATAACAAACAATAGCAAGGTTTGAGAATGAAGTGGTCTTTATTTCAGGTATCGACTATATTTTCATAAGACCTTTCATTCTGTGGGTAGCACATGTAGCTTCACTACCTTATAATGCATTTGATGAGTTAGTAGCCATAACAATTTAGGAAATAAGAAACCTTCTAGTGGACCTTAGGAAACCAGTACCTCCCAACATTGATGATGTGATTGCAGAAACATGGGAGGATTTTAAGTAAATACCCACAAAAACATGGCCAAGGAGAAACAAGCAATGCAATGCCTAAAACATATAAGAGAAGAGCTAAAAATGAAAAATCTTCTCCACCACCATCTTCCAAAAGATAAAAGACAATGGCCATAAGAAAATTACTAAAAGAATAAGAATCATGTGAAGAGGAAGAAGATTCAGTTACAGAACCAATACAAATATTAGATTCAGAGGAAGAAGAAACTCCATCTTCACCACTCACTCCTCAAGCAACATCACAGGGAGAACCATGTCCCCAATTCACTGAAGATACTAAATCCTGAGAATAATCACAATCATCCCGCACAACATAAAAATTTATAAGACTTGTTTAAGTCCTGGCAGAGTTTCTCATATGGCCCAGTAGTATGATTTGTTCATAGCTACAGAATGGGTATCCATGGTAGAATCTATCATTCACTATATGAAAATATTTTCCTTAGTAATATAATACATCATATATCTCCTCCCACATTAATTGTTGAAAGAAATACAAGCCCAAATAGACATGGAGGAAGAAACAATTCTAGAATCATTTAGGAAGGAACTAAAACAACTAAAACAAATGAAGAAGAAAACCACTAAGGATAAAAATTGTATTGAGGAACTAGAAGAATTGATATAGCTAACTATAAAAAATAAAAAAATAAAAAGAGGAACATGAAAGAAACAAGAAACAAGAATAGAGGAAGAAACAATAAGAAAAGAAGAACAAGAAGAAGGAGAAGGATAAAAAACAATAGGAAGAACAAGAGAATAAAAATAAAGAAGAAGAAATAAGGAGGAAGGAAGAACCAGAGAATAAAAAAGAAGAAGACAAGAAGCAACAGGAGGAGGAGGAAAATAAAAAACAATAAGATAAGAATAAAAAAGATGAGGAAGGGAATAAAGAAGAAGAAGAGAAGAAGGAAGAAGAGAAAAATAAGGAATAGGAAGAGAGGAAGAAGGAAGAGGAAGATAAGAAACATGAAGAAGAGAAAAAGAAGGAAGAGGAAAAGAGGAAAAAGGAAGAAGAAATAAAGGAGGAGGAACATAAGAAAGAATAAGAGGAACTACAAAATAAGGAGGCACAAGAAAAGCAAAGAAAGGAAGAAGAAAAAAATAAAAGTAGATGGAGGATAAAGAAAAGGAGTAAATATAGGAAAAAGCTCAAATCATGGCCACATAAACAATTGAAGCACCCTGTGGTATAGTGCCATCTCACTCTCCCTGGTATTCATTGGCCAAAATAAAACAAGCACTCCAATATAAAAGACATGCATAGACCATACAACTACAACAAAGGCTAGTATAGAAAACACAAGAAGGATATACTATACACCTACACAAGCTCTCACCCATACCGAAGTCTACATGCAGTCAGAAACTAGATCAAAGTGCTAAACAAGATTGGATGTAAAGATGTGTAGACATGGAAGAATCCATGAATAGAATAATGAAATCTATCAGAACAACCAAACCACAAATTAATATTGATTCTAGCCTTCCAATAGAAATAACAATTGAACAAGCAATAAAGGAAATTCTAGTTGACAGTGCCACATTACATGAAAGTGAAAAGAGGAAGATAAAATTTATGAAAATACAAGAATATAAGGAAAATATTTTACCTCAAGCAATATATAATCAAAGATGATGGAAGTACAAGCAGACATTCCTTACAAATCTAGAGACATAGGTTACAAATGTCATAGCATATTGTGCATATGTCATGGGTTGGTTAGGCTTAACTCATTAATACAAGGTTGCATTAGACAAATTAGAATAACTCAACAAAGATTCCATGGAGTATGATATAACTACAGATGTTGATGGTACTCAACAAAGGAATCTTTCATAACTCACATAACAGTATCATAGCAAACAACAACAATGGGCAGAGAAAATTGTGGATATGCAAGAATATAGTTCAACTATGGATAGGGAAATCACAAGGATGCAACAATGTCTAGAAAAGGAAAATAAAATGTATAGTCAACTCTAGACTAATAATCACCCTATAGATATTATTCTCCTTGCTCAAGAGAACACACAGATGTAGGTATGGATACAAGAGATTAAAGAGAATTTAGAGAAATAGTACACATTTGAGAAGAATGTCACAGTGAAGTACACAAAGTATATTCCACAAGGTACCACATGAATAAAATCACAAAAAAATTATTGGGAAGCCATCGTGTCCTATAAATATAACCTATAAATATAGTCAAGTGAGTCGAGCGAGGGAATACTTCCTTATGCCATACTTATAAGTTTCTAGTAAGTTGATTCTTTGGTTTTCCAAAGTATAATTTTGAATACAAAGGACATCTAGTAAAAAAATATTTCATATTTTGAATGAGAATACAGGGTTCTTCATCTTTTGGTTGTCCTGAGAATGAGACAACATTTGAAGTTTGAGGATGATGTTGACAGGGTTCTTCATCAATTTTGAGAAAAATCCGCAGAGTGAACGAAAACTTGCAAGACATAAGAGAAGCCATTGATAGAAGAGGAAGTTTTCGAATACTAAATAAATCCATGGAATTATAAAAATCTACAAACAACATAAAGTTGTTGAAGCCTATCCAGATCCGCGAAATGAAGAAGACCAAAACAGAGTGTGGATTGAGTCGACAGAGTCATGACCAAAAGAAGTGTCTTTTGGCCAATTTTTTAAGAAATGATAGTTATTGTACTTAATCATAAGAATATAAGGGTAGAGTGTGTAGAAGATAGATTAATATGTGATAGAAGAGAAGAGAGATATATGAAAGTAGAATTTGAAAGTGTATAAGAAGTGTGTGTAAGAGACTAATTTAGCTTATTTTGAGATGTGAATAAAGAATGATGGTTTATGCAATGTGTACAATCTGTTAAGTTATATTACATTCTTTTTGTTCATCTATTTGAATCTATGGTATCTTTTTCATAACACATCCTTAACGAAAGGGTGAACTTATTAACCCTCAAGCTATTGTCGAGGCTTAAGGTCAATAATCACTATCCTTTTCCCTCCATGGAACAAATTTTGTAGATAGTAATAGGAGATGAAAATTTATCTATTCTCGATGGCTACTCATGTTTTAATTAGATAAATTTTAGAGAAGAGGATCAATATAAGATTACATTTATAACCAAATGGGGAACATATGCATATGAAAAGATTCCATTTTCTCTATCAAATGCTTTCAATTAGCAATTGATATTACTTTTAAAGGACACATACATGATATAATCCTCATCTATTTGGATGATATCACTATCTTCTAAAAGGAGATAAAGGAGAGAAAATATTTGAAATATGCAGAGAGTTTGGAGTATCTCTTAACCCTAAGAAGTTTATTTTTGTAGTTCTACAGGGAAATCTTTTGGGTCATGATGTTTCAAAGGATGGTTTTACCATTGACCCTGAAATAATCTATCTCATCCTCTCTGTTTCATTTTAAACTCACAAGAAGGACCTTCAGTATTTCCTGGGAAAGATAAATTTTGCTAGGAAATGCATTCCTAAATTTGCAGTACTAGTCAAGCCCATCACCTTAATGCTAAGGAAGCACATAAATTTCAAATGGACCACGGAAGGATCCATACCCTATGGACCTTCACATCCTCTTTTTTACCTTTCCCTCCAATGACACTTTTCTAAATTCAAATTCCCATGAGACATCTCTAGTTAGCCTTATCCAAGCTTTCAAAATCGAGAACGTATATATAATCTTGTGTTTTCATGAAAATTTTATAGCATGAAAACTTTAAAAAAAATTATCATGACAACCTAACCCACATTTGGAAATCCCTCTCCTAATCAATGTAAACCTTTCCTCTAGACAACTCAATTACTATGTTATCATCATACTGGATAGGAGGAATTTTAATATGAGTTTTAAGTGTGTTTCATGTTCAGGGAGGTGTATCGTGGATTCATTTAAAACCATTCAGAAGGTATTGCTCCCAGAGGCCCAAAAAGGCCCATTTTTCAGGTTTTTTCACACTGATGGACTCCCCTCAGAAGATAACTATTGAGGCACAACCCACCTATGATTTTTGAAGATAAGATATAGGATTCACTAAATTTATTTAGGAAAATTGAGGAAATATTTGGAACCTCCGGAAAATATTCTTCAAAACTGGGCTAGTTTTAGCCAATGATGAAGATTGTTTTTTCCTAAAAAAAGATTTTTAGATTTCAAATGGTTCAGGATCCTCGGGAGGAGTTAGAAAAATATTATATACTCATTTTAAATTTAATATTTCCTAATTCATTTTGAAAAAAAATTCATTGGTTCATGAGGAGCATATTTTCAAATATTGGCTTAGTAGTGCAGATAAAGAACTTTGATCCCAATGAAGATTCAACTGAGGATTCTGAGAGTTCCAGGGAGATTTAAAATCTGACTAAAAAACCAATGTGACATATGTGAGGCCCCCTTTACATCTAATTTTTTGGTTCATATTTTAATCATAATGAACTTCGGTGGCAGTTTCTTTCACCGATGCACAAGCTTGGGCAGAATTGAAAAATGTCCAAAATCAAAAATTTCAGGAAGAATTTGCTCCTAAAAAGTATGGGATTGTTTTCATCATACCTTTTGGATTCAAAATAATTTTTTTTTTTCCCTTTGAATTATACTCCTAGCTCTGGTGGTGAGAAAATGGGCTCATATGGCTATTTCAGGCAGTGTTCGGTGAAGGTAGGCATATATTTTTGGCAATTGCGAACTTGGAGACCCCTGATTTCCCTTTTTCCCCCATGAAAAAAATCAAAATGGACATGGGTGACACAAAATTACACCCCCACATGAGAAATATAATTTTCATCACTTAAAAGACATCTCGGTGGTTACAAAAGGTTATCAACTCACCAAACCCCACCTACCCCTCTCCATGATGAGTTGACCCTAAGCACACTTACGAGGGGGTGATGTACCTTTTACCCCATGTAAAATGGGAAACGGGGGACATAAAATTTTTCCACTAAGGAGGAGGAAGTGTTGTCACTTTAAGTTCACAACATGGTGTGTTAGACAAGTGTTTTCAACTCACCTTCATAATAAGTTTTGGCCCCTTTTTCATGATGTTCCAACCCTATACTCATTTTTAAACCCCTGATGTCCCTTTTTCCATTAATAAATGTGGTAAGGGAAATTATGAGGTCTTAGACCCATTTAGAAAGTCTTAACCCCATCCTTGAGTCTCAATATAACTTGGGTTCAACAGGGTGAGTCAAAACATGAGTTAGCTAGGTTTATGAAAGGGGGTGAGTATAAAACTCATCCTCGGTCATTTTTAAATCCATTTTCATGTTTTTAAATCCCCCATTGTATGATCCCTTGATGTTATTTTTCCAAAAATTCTCGAAAAACCATCATGCTCCAAAACACAAATTTCTCATTGCTCCCAAACCCTTGCTCCGATTGTCATGAAATATGGATTGTATAATCCTTACAAAAACACCTTTAAGGGGAGTATATACATGCCTCCATTAATTATCCCTTCTATTTTATTCATCCATATGAAAATTTCATCTAAATATCTCCATTTTTCAGATTTACACAAATATGGTAATTAGAATCCTCCAAAAAATTAAGCAAAGGCCCAAAATGCAAAATAGAAACTTCTGCAAGTGGTTTCATTTGAATCCGACACTAGGAAGACCACTTTATGTTTTTAGTAAGTATCCATTGGAGAAATTACTAATAATAGTAATTATGAGAAAAATTGAATTCTGGATACCTCATTTCATTCCCCCATGTTTGAGACACTCAAAATTGGCAAGATTGGCAAAAAAATTGCTAAAACTAGACAATCATGATGAACATGCTAAAAATAGTAAATGGATGAAATGAGATCAAAATGATCACATATCATTCCTTCATGCATTTTCTAATGATCCTGATACTCACATGAGTCTTTCTCTTAATTCTCAAGTAAATTCCCGCATTCCCCGATGCGGTGAGCATAAAGTGCCTAAATGGGAAACTACCAGTTTTGTCCTGAGAACCATTTCACTTCATCTCACATAGAATGCATGATCATAAGATGGATGGAATTGATTTTGGCCCCTTTATCCTTCCCTTACTCCCATATCAGAAAGATTTAGTTTCATTCTTCATTCACCATCAGTGCTCTCACGGTGACAGAATCATGATCATGGTTGTGTGAGAAAAATGCACCAAATTCTCCCCATGAGAATGATTATTCATAAATATATGGTAGTGTCTCAAGAAGTAGAAGGATTGTCTCAATGATATTTCAATACTCTTGGTGGTCTACCTATCAAGTGTTCATCACTCCTCTTCTCGGTGTGTCCAAACAGTGTTGCAGAGGTTCATCATTTCAAGAGTTTTCAAAGGGGAAAGTTTTCAAAGGATCTATGCATCATAGTGGAGGGTCATCATGATCAATATTTCATCTTCATCATCAAGATCTCCATCAAGGGTGGAGGTAACCTTCATCCATGCTTGGAGAATCTTTTCTCTCCTCTCTTCATTCTTTCTCCTCTTCTCCCCCTTTCTAATTCTTCATTGTATGTAATCATGGTATTTTGTCTTATTCACTTAAGTGACTCTCTAATGTTGCATTGTAAAATTCCCTTTTGATTTATAAAAAGGGGACTTATTTCCTCACTCCTAAGGAAGATGAAAAGTCACAAGTGGAATAAGAACTTGAAAGGTCATGTGGGGGTAGATGAGAAGACAATTTTCTATGCTATAAATTGGAATGGATTCTCCATTCCAAAGGAGTTCAAGTTTTAAGTTTTTGAATATTTAGTTTTTGGATAACAATTATGGATTGTTTTATGTTGATGATATTTGTATCACCAATAAACAAGAAATAAGAGCTGCATTTCTTCCATTTCTTTTCTTATGCTTTCCTCTATTCTCTCTCTATTTCCTAGCTTTACAAGCATAGTGATCTTGAACAACCAAGAAAAGGCTTTGTACTTTTGAGGAACAGATTAATGGAACTTTGTGTCTTTAATTTGTTGATCTCATTGTTGTTTTCATAAGTTAGATTCTTCTAATTGAATGTGGACCTACTATGGTTATTGTATGTGAACTCTACTAGTGCCTACTCACAACATTAACCCCCTCTCCTTATTTCTCCTATCTCCCCTTTATCTCCCTCCATTGAAAATTCCTCCCTTGTATTTCATATAGGCACTTTGCCATAGGTTTAGTGTAGTGTTCTTGTGTGATCCCTTGGCCTATTGGCCACCCCACATAATTAGGATAGTTTACATTCAATAATGGGAGCCTCCCCATACCCAAGAAGGAGGGCTTAGCCCTGTGACATTGGTGGAAACACATAATTTGTAACATGAAAAATTATTTCACCAACTATTTTTTGTGACTCCACTAGGGATAGATATGCCCTCGTGCACCCATAAAGATCTCTGAAAATACAAAAAAAAAAAAAGATATTTAAAAATCTATAAAAACCAAAAATTGAAAAATACCAAAAATACCTTCTGAATGTTCAAAAGTCTTGTTGTAATCATTTTGAAAAATATACATTTTTCTAGTTTCTTTCCTTTCTAAGTACTTGATAAAAACTGACAAAAAGAAGGTACACCTGAGATGGTCGTATAGGTGGCATTGTTGATCCAACATTTAATAAAAATTTCAAGTTGATTTCAGACTTCCTATTATACAAGTAAGAAGACAAGTTCCTGAAAATCCTCTTGAAGGTCATATTGAAGAACTAGTTGCAGAACCACTAGTCTTCATTCCACTAGAAGAAGAAAGAGAAGAACCTGATATGGAAGCACAAACACACCTGTGCCATGGGGACAGAACACTGGTCTGTTGGCTTTGACTCCTCCACTTCATGAACTTCCAAAAGAGTCAAGAAAGAACTTTCCAAAATTCTATGGAGATGGAAAGCAATGACCAGATGATCATATCACAACTTTCATCACATCCTGTGGCATTCTTGGGGTACAACATGAAGATGTTGTAGTGTGGATATTCATGGAAACATTACAAGATGTCGTTGCAGACTGGTTTTACTATTTTCCATCACACTCAATTGACTGATTGGGGTAATATAAAAAAGTAAGTTTGAAGAAAGATTCAAGACTGCTGAAGATATGCTCATGCCCTCCTTTCTCAATTACTCAAATGAAGAAAGAACCGCAAGATTCCGTGAGAGACTTCATGGTAAAATTCAATAAGTTGATCAACAACATTCTCACTGTTTCTCGTCCTACTGCAGATAATCTGAAAAGGTTTTTTGTGAATGCTCATATGCCTGAAATTAGTTTCATACTACAAATAGTTCAACCGATATATTTGGACAACGCTCAAGAAATTTCCATTGAAGTGAAAGATGACCTTATCTTGTCAGGAAAGATCAAGAACCATTCAATGAAGGATAAGGCCTAGAGTTCCAAAGATGAGAGAGATTGATCCATTGTTGCAAAAGTTGGCTAATGACTTGACAATGTTGAAGAAGGAAGTTTCTCAACGAGCATCCCACCCAAACTAGAATAGGAATCAGATTGCAGGAGCACCCCAAAGGCTTTCCTTGGAAGCTCCACTAGTCAATGCAATATGTGGAACTGATGAAGATGAAGGAGAAGAAATTGTTGAATCAAAAATTGAAGAAGAAGAAGGAGATGAATGTGCCAGGATTGGATATTTTGAATTCACACTGGATGAGGAATTTGAGGAACCTACATATATATACTCCTATGCAGTATTCACTCAATCACAAAAAGGAGAAATAACTCTTCTTCTGCTGCCCAAGCTAAATAATTAAATCCTCAAATGGCAACTCTATGAAAAAAAACAACAAAAGGAGGATCATCATAGTCCACTTCCATAGGGTCAGCTAAGAAGAAGCATGAGACTACTTCAACCAAGAATCCTTCTACCTCTCTAAGTAAGTCTCATTCAACTTCTCTTGAAAAATCAGTTTTTGTTGATCCTAAGAATACCCATGTCAAGGCTGCCATAACTCCTGATGTGCTACACTTACTTCTCCATCCTTTTCATACCATTGACCATTGCAAAAAATCCATAATCCAAATTTCTGAGTATGAGTACTTGAAAACCCATCCCAAGAAATTTGATAGGATTTTTCAGTTTATCAAAGGAAGTAGTTTCGGTTTCATGTTCTAAAAATTCCACTACCAAAGAACTACCTCATGCCTCTCATTCCACTCCTCTGAATTGTCTTTCTTCCACACCCTCCACCTATGGGAAGGTAGAACCTTTCTATATATCCTTGTTAGTTAATGGGTATAAAATGAATAATTGCATCATTGACTCTGGTGCTTCTAACAATGTTCATGCCTACAAAATTTTTCTAAATCTCTTGGTCTCTCTCTCTCTCTCTCCCCTACCTATGGCCATTGTTATTCCATGGAAACAAAATAAGTACCTCTTGTTGGTCAAGTCAAGGATGCTCAGGTAGCACTTGTATATTTTCCTGACAAGAAGATCGCAATGAGAATAATGGTAGTAGACATGCCTGCCTCATATGGTATGTTGTTTTACCGAAGCTTCTGTCGAGATGTTGGTGGAGATATACAATTGGATTGGTCTCATTCCACCATCCCGGTCAATGGTAAAATGAAGAAACTTCTTCCCATCAGGAAAATGAAATACACCGCTCAAAGGCCAAATGACCCAGAGGCGGATATCCCATGTCAAGATTCAAATTCTTACAAAATTTTCATGACTTTTGAGAAATATCTTGAGCTTCCCATGTTGTTAGAAGAGTATCCAAGCATCATGGAGCTAGTTAGAGAACATCATGGTGACTTGATGAAATCATAATTTGAGAGCATATACTTCCCATGGGATGTGAGCATGAATGCAATTTCTCTACTGGATGTTGATGATGGTCATGAGAGTCTTGAATTGTAATAAAGAAATCTCAAAGTGATGAGAAATGTGGATCAAGAAGGAGTGATACCCAACAACTTCTTGTCAGGTGAGTTCAATGTTTCAAACCATGTTCTCAATGTTTGGCATGAAGTTCCATTCAATGAGTGTGCTTGTGAATATAAAGACTTATCTTTCTCATTGGGAGAGGATGAAAAGGGATTCAAGAATGAAAAGATGTTTCAACCTCTTCAATCTGAACCTACTCAAGGAGATGATGATTTCATCACATAAATGGACTCCCTAGTTCTTGGTGGTCAAGATTAGGAAAATGATAATATAAATATTTCAGCTCCAATTTTGTGCTCATTCCCCTTTCATGAAGATGGAGACATTCTCAACAAAAAATGGAGAGATGGAATGGTTCTTGATCTAAAGGCTAATTTTGTTTGAAATGAAAATCTTCTCAACAAGGAATGTATGAACAATAATAGCTTTCAATATTTCAATGTTGACTCACCTCGAGAAAAGGATGCTCTCAACATGAAGATGAATTTTGAGGTTCAAAATGGCCAAGTTGAACAAGGTGATGGTTTTCATTCTTCACATCCAACCTTGTGCTCATTTTATTTTCAAGATAATAAAACACTATGCACATCACATCATAATGGCAATAGGTCAAGATTGAGCCAGTAAGTGTGAAAGAAGACAATTTGGAACAACTTGCAAATAGGAACATCAAGAGGCTAGTGATATGTTGAAATTATCAAAGCATCTGCCGAGAATCAACCCTTAGAAGAAATGGTCATGAAGCAGATAAAAAATGAAGAAAAATGCCTATCAAATTACATAGGCCTTGGTATGAAAATGATAAGCCAAGTGTGATCAAGGCTCATCTTCACAACAGTGATGGAAAATCAACAATTGGAATGAACTCAAACATCAAGGAAAATATGGAAAGAAGGTTACAAAACAAAAAAGGAAATGAACTAACTAAATGGTTCATCAGTTGTAATAAAAACCATGAGAAATTTCTCAAGAAATTGAGGGAAGTATCATTTTTTGTGAGTCTGTTAATGGATTTATGAAAGAAAGGAATTTAGTGATACTCATATACAGGTAAGCACTCAATTTGAGTTAGTGATTCAATAAAATTGGGTTGTCCCCCATATGTGCATAGGTGATTTAGGATTTTTTCCTTTATTTTATGTGTTTCCTTTCCCTTTCCTTTCTTTGTTTTGGTTGTTCTTATTTGTGTGGCTTGCTTTTGTTAGTAGTGAAGATATGACTCTATATAATCCCAATGGATAAGGCACTGGTCCACATAGTGTCTTGAGATTTTGGAGTTCCTACTTGTCCTATCCTCATTATGTTTGATCTAGAACAAGTCCCCAAGCTAGAGCTAGTTTTTTTAAGCAAAATGTCTACCATGAAAACTTTTTTTTAAAATGTCATGACAACCTAACCCACATTTGAAAATCCCTCTCACGGTCAATGTAAACATATCCTTTGACCAACTCAGTTATTGTGTTACCCTCATAATGGATAGGAGGAATGTGGTAATTTGATTTTCAAGTGTGTTTCATGTGTAGGGAGGTGATTCATGGATTCATTCAAAACCATTCAAAAGGAATTTCTCTTGGAGGCCCAAAAAGGCCTATTTTAGGCTTTTTCACACTAGTGGACACCCCTCGGAAGTTGATTGTTGAGGCACAACCCACATGATATTTTTGAAAATAATATATAGGATGCACTAAAGTGATTTAGGAAAATTTAGGAAATATTTGGAACCTCAAGAAAATCTTCTTCAAAATCAGGCTATTTTTTAGCCAGTGATGGGGATTACTTTTTCCTAAAAATAACTTTTTCAGGTTTCAGATGGTTCAGGAGCCTCAAGAGGAGTTGGAAAACAATCAGATACTCAGTGGAAATCTAAGAGTGTCTAGTTAATTTCACAAAAGGTTTCAAATGATTATAAGGAGCATATTTTCAAATATTGGTTCGAGAGTGTAGATAAAGATCTTTGATCTTGGTGAAGATTCAACTGAGGATTATGAGATTTACATGGAGAGTTAGAAGCTGATTCAAAGTCAAATGTGACATATGTGAGGCCCCATTCACATCTAAGGTTTTGGTTCTTCTTTTTATCATCATGAACTTTGGTGGCAGTTTCTTTCACCGGCGCACAGGCTTGAGAAGAATTAAAAAGGGTCAAAATGGAAAATTTCAAGAATAATTGGCTCCTAAAAATGGTGGGAATGTTCTCATCATACCTTTTGGAGTCAAAATATTTTTTTTTCTCTTGGAATTCTACTCCTAGCTCCAGTGGCGAGAAAATGGGCTCATATGACTATTTCAGGCAGTGTTCAGTGAAGGCATGCATCTATTTTTGGAAAATGCACACTTGGAGACCCCTGATGTCCCTTTTTCCCTTTTACTAAATTAAAAATGGGACATGGGGGACATAAGAAATATAAGTTGTGTCACTTAAAAGACAACTTGGTGGTTAGAAAAGGTTATCAACTCACCTAACCCCACCTACCCCCTCTCCATGATGAGTTGACCCTATGCGTACTTATGAGGGGGTGATGTCCCTCTAATGGTACATTAGGGACACAAAATTTCCCCACCGATGAGGAAGAAGAGTTGTGTCACTTAAAAATTCACAACTTGGGGTGTTAGACAAGATTTTTTCAACTCACGATCATAACAAGTGTTGGCCCCTTATTCATAATGTTCCTACCCCATGCACATTTTTAACACCCTTGATGTCCATTTTTACCTTACTAAACATGGTGAGGTACATGAGGAGGTCTGAGATCCATTTAAAATGTCTTAACTCCGTCCCTGAGTATCAATCTAACTCGGGTTAAGCAGGATGAGTCAAAGCATGAGTTAGCAAGGTTTATGAAAGGAGGTAAGTATAAAACTCATCCTTAGTCATTTTTAAATCCATTTTCATGTTTTTAAATCCCCCACTACGTGATCCTTTTCTGTTATGCTTCCAAAATTTCTCCAAAAACCCTTGTGCTTCAAAACACAAAATTTCTCATTGCTCTCAAACCCTTGCTTTGATTGTCATGAAATATGGACTATATAATCCTTGCAAAAACACCTTTAAGGGAGTATATACATGCATCCATTAATTATCCCTTCCATTTTATACATCCATATGAAATTTTCAGCTAAAAATATCCATTTTTTAGATTTACACAAACCTCATGATCGGAATCCTCCAAAAATTGGAGCAAAGGCCCAAAATGCAAAATAGAAACTTCTGCAAGTGATTTCATTTGAATACGACACTGGGAAGACCAATTTATATTTTTAGTAAGTATCCATTGAATAACTTACTAAAAATAGTAATTCTGAGGAAAATTGTGTTTCTGGTTCCTCAAGCCATTCCTTCAAGTCTAAAACAATCAAAATTGGAAAAAAATTGTAAGATTGGCAAAAAAATGTTAGAACTTGACAATCATGATGAACATGATAAAAATAGTAAATGGATCAAATGAACTCAAAATGATCACATATAATTCCTTCATGAATTTTCTAATGATCTCAGCACTCATAGGATTCCTCCTCTTAATCCCCAAGTATATTCCCGCATTCCCCAATGTGGTGAGCATAAAGTGCCTAAATGGGAAACTACCAATTTTGTCCCGAGAACCATTTCACTTCATCTCACATGGAGTGCATGATCATAATATGGATGAAATAAATTTTTTTTCCTTTCTCCTTCCCTTTCTCTGGTATCGGAAGGATTTGGATTCATTCTTCATTCACCATTAGTGCTCTCACGGTGACAGAATCATGATCATGGTTGTGTGAGAAAAACACACCAAATTCTCCCCATGAGAATGATTTTTCATAAAGATATGGTAGTGTCTCAAGAAGCGTAAATATTGTCTCAATGAGGGAAGTCATCTTTCAATACTCTCAGTGATCTACCTTTCAAATTTTCATCACTCCTCTTCTCGGTGTGTCCAAATAGTGTTGCAAATTTCATAGGGAGGGTCATCATAGATCAAGATTTCATCTTCATCATCACCAAATCTTGTTGGCTAGATTTTATGCATAGCTAAAACCTAGGTAGTCATGAGATAAATCTCCCTCATTTACCGATGAGGCTACCATGTAAGATGTTTATCAATATAGTGGGTATGAATCCTAATAGTTATTTGTGGGGTTTTACTTTAATCACAAAGCTCATGAACCATAACTTAGAAATTTTGTAGCAAGTAAGCAGTTGTTTATGAAGTATTTGTAGAAGGGGAAAATAATGGAATTTGGGAAATAAGAAATGAAGATATGTAATTCAACCAATAGTTTACGGAGTTGGTTTCATACACATGGATTAAATAAATAAGTAGATCTCACAATATTCAGAAGTAAAGGAAAATAAAATCTTCTAATCTAAATCTTAGATAACACAAAGTTTATCTAAATATCCACACAGAAGTAAGAAGTAAATACACCGTGGACACAAATTTCTCTGGAAATCTTCCTTTATTCAATTCCACAGCTTTCACAAAAATGACATCAAGGACTGCAGCAAAAATTCTAGAACTCAAGAATGTTGATTAACAAATTGTGATCTTTTAACCCATAGTTCTTCTTCTATTTATAGTATATAGAAGGAAATTACAAATAGGAAAGCAATAACTGAACTGACACATGCAAAAGCCATAAAGAAAAAAACTAAAAAAATTTCCCCTGAAATTTCTCTCCACATGACATGCATCTGAAGACTAAATCAAATATTTGCATGTTTGCCACCTATTCTCAATTAAGGACCTTTTCATATAACTAGAAGAGATGTATTTCAACCAATTACTTTAGTTTTACAATTTTTCCTGAGAAAATAAGAATAAGAGAGGGAAGGGAAGAAGAAAGAAAACATGTCAGTCGTCATACTTTATGCTTTTTCTTTGTTCTGAAACTGAATATACTTGTTAAACATGTGACTCAGTGTCTTCCCATCTACCTTAGCAAATGTTTTTTTCTTAGTTTTAAACCACAGCAATCCTCTAGACAAAGTAGCAATGTTAGCCTTTACCTTCTCCAAACTAGGCCCATACCCCTCAATATTTGTATGAAGCTTTATGAGTCTACCAAATGAATATAATATGAAAGGCATGACGGCTTCATCAATGTTCTTCTACACAATATTAGATCATGGAAGAGTCCTAAGAAATTTTGATGGTGATCTAGGATTCTTATTCTATTTGTTGTTCGTTATACCCATGCAATATGCTTTATGCTTTATGAGTCTTCCCATCTTCCTTAGCTTTCTTTTTTTTTTAGTTTTAAACCGCAACAATCCCATGGACAAAGCAACAGTGTTAGCCTTTAACTTCTCCAAACCAGGCCCATACCCCTTAATATCTGCATGAAGCTTTAGAATTCTATAAATTGAATCTAATGTAAAAGGCATGACGGTTACATCAAACTTCTTTTGCACAAGATTGGATCGTAGAAGAGTCCTAAGAAATTTCGATGGTGATCTGGGCTTCTTCATGTATTTTTTATTCATTATACCCATGCAATCTATTTTATGATTTTCCCATATGTAACGAGCATCCTGCATGCTAATTGCAATTACCATTGGTTGTGCCAAAAGCTTAAGCCAATAATTAATGAATTGTGCATCCAACCTGATTATTGTCTTCCCTGCATCATCTCAGACTATCCTAGAAAGAGGATGATAAGACCTTGCACACTCCATAAAAAACTTGGGAAATTAAGATGTGACCAGAAACGTTCAAGCTTGAATAATTCCGCTACTTTTTATTTCTCACATAAGGGATGATCTTCTGGTGGATTTGGATCTGTCAATCAAATCAGTGATAAGTTCAGGTCCCATGTCTCTATCATTGATTTTGGTAAGCCTGGAAACAATACATGATTCTACTAACCCTTCTCTTTCATCATGCTTCAACATGCCTGGAATAATATTTTTCTGAGTTCTTTTTCTGTAATTTTTTCCAGAAGATCTTGCAATTAGACCAATTTGTGCAGATCCTACAATTCCTTCTGATTTAAAAGATATATTCAATGTATCTAACATTGATTTTGACTTCTTTTTACCAATATGAGCACCTATGATGAATACCTGGGCACTTATACCAACATGCAGATGCTCTTAATAATAAAAAGAAATCTTCTCCAACCCTAGGTGCCAAAACTGGAAGCTTCCCGGCAATGAAAAAAATTCTTTAATGCAAATCACTCCTTCCCTTGGTGCCAAAATTCTCTAGGGAAGCATGCTCCATCAAAAATAATTAATTGTCTCCTTCTTATGGCATCACATGCTTATATAGCTAACTGTATGCTATTTTTAATAATTGTTTCTTCCTATTTTTGGAAATTATTAATAATAAGTTATGCTCTTTCTCTCAATTTGGGTGCCCAAGTTTGCATGTTTTTGCTTACTTTTTATGTAATTCTTTTATTTATTTTTAGCATGCTTCTTTGCCTTCTCTTAGGTCATCAAGTTTCTTTGAATTTCCATCTATTTTCGGCACCAACCTTAGCTAGAAATAATAAAAATAAATATCAGTAAATGCATGCAATCATGCCAAGGTGGGTTACATTTTTTGCTAGGAGACATGCTAAAAATAAGAAGTCAAAGCAATGGGAATTTTTACCCTGTCAGGAAGCTCCAAAATTATCATCCTTCACTTAAGTGATTTGTCTTTAATGATGGGAAAAAATAACCTTCCAAGTAGGTATAAAATTACAACCTTCTTGTTACTACCAAAATTCTCATTGGAATCTTAAAGCCTTCCTTCCAAAAAGTGTGAATTGCATAAAAAGAGCTTCTTTCTTAAAAATGCGACTTACATGGGTGAATAAAACTTCCTTGGTGGGAATTCTTACCCTTCCTGGCAGCTCTAAAATTCTCATTGGTACTTCAAGTGATTTATCTTTCATAATGGGAAAAAACAACCTTCCAGGCATGCATAAAATTCCCACCTTCCTTCCACTTCCAAAATTCCCATTGGCAACTTAAAACCTCTCCTTCCAAAAATTGACTTGCATCTTTGAAGCTTATTTCATAAAGTACAACTTGCATCCTTCCTTCTTTATCAGAAATTAGCACTCGATGATTAATTTCTTCCTTTGTATGAGGCCATGGCTGACTTCTAAAACTTCTAGGCAATTAAACAAGCTATATAGAATGAATGAACGGATCAAGAGGAATTTAACAGACAGACTATAGAGAAAATTGAAAACAAACACAAGAAATAAAAAATGAAAAACATTTCCAGAAGTTAAAGACAATTGCTTTGTCAAATATATAGTTAGTAAAAACTCATCACTAGTGAATACCCTACTAAGAGGCAGTAATACTGGCATAAAAATCTTCAACAGGGTTCAATTGCGGCATGATTTATTTATTTATTTATTTATTTATCAAATAAATAAAATAAAATTCTCTCAAATAAAACATGGTGAAGAGATAAAACAAATTTTATCACTTGGGTATTTATTGAAATTGGCTTATATGATTCACTAGGAATACTTTAGCATAATGGAAATAATGGCAGGCAATAAAAACACAAAACGACCCATTACTTTGAAAAGAACGAAAATTTTTAAAAAGGGGTAGTCCCACATTTCAGGGTGAAATCTAGGGACACCACTTGGCTCCGTCTATGGACATATTTACCTCTTTCAAAATGAAAGAAGTGAAGATGAGATCCCATCATCTCTGGTTTCATGTCTTGTCTATTGGGTTCGGGGTCATGCAATAAAAACAAAACAAAAAGAAAAGAAAACAACAAAATTTTAATTTATATACAAACGGGTTTTACCCTATCTCTCAGTTTCTGAACAGCCTCAGATGCTTCCTGTTGAAAGCCAATGGTAACTCAATTCCATCTTGGTAGGCAAGGAAGAAAGTATCCATTTTGGAAGCTCTCTTGATCATGAAGGGTCCTTTCCAAAGTGAATCATATTTTTCGTGCATGCCCTTCAGTTCATGTCTATTGTCTCACCAGAGTACCCAGTATTTGATCTCAAACTTCCTTTCTCCATCCTTCTTTTCAAATACCTTAGGAAAGTACTTATCAACTTCATATTTTTGTGGCTCATCCTTTCTTCTCTATGTGGTAAACAAGTCTTCATCAACTTCCTTTGTACCTAGATTTACCAGCTGCATTCTTGAGGAGGAACTATCATTGTATTCTTTGTTCTTCTTTAGGTACTGATCATGTTTGTTGAAAGTTTCCACTAAGGAAACTAAACCCTTGAATATTTTGTTACCTTTTGGCTAGATTATTCCACTACTATCATAATAACCTGGATCAGTTTTTCCTGTGATTGTTTGTCGTGGTGGTGATTTACTACCTTCAACACATAACCTGTCAAAGTTGTCTTGTTCTAGACATGCAAATGTTTGTTTGTCATCATTGAAATTCTGCCATTGTTTAACATTATCAGGGACTTTAGGGCGATAGACCATCTCCACTTTATAGTTTCCTTGCCTCAATATGGACGGTGGTCTATCTGGATTCAATAGTAAAACTATGACTGCCAAAGAGTCTACCTTAGAATTTTGATTTATTGGAATGAAGATGATAGAGAAGGCTACAAAATCAAGTGGGGTAGAAATCACTCTATCTCTGTAATACTTCATCTCATCTCTTTTGACTTGGTTTTACCCTCAAACTTGCTTTACTAGAAGTTCAAAATCTCCTTGGGCTTTGAGGATTCTTACTCCTTTCTTTCTAGCTTGTTCCATTCCTAGCAGCAAGGCTTCATACTTTGTCGTATTGTTGGTGTTCTTAAACATCAGCTTGCAGGAGTATGGGAATATCTCATGATTTGGAGATATTAATATAATGTCGGCACCTAATCCAAAAGAACAACAGTTGCCTTTAAACTCTAGAGTCCAAAATTTTTCTTCTTATTTTATTAGCTCTAGCTCTGATCGAAGTTCTAGTTCTGGTACATTTTTATCCATTTCTAAGAAATAGACCCCACAGTTAGATTCCTGAAAAGGAATTTGAGATCTAGGATCTTCATATTTTGCAACAGTGTACATGGACTTATTTTCCGGCTTCAGCTTCTAGCTTATTCCTTTGATAGGAATATGGGCACATGACCAATCCATCTTTACTTCTCCTCCCAGTTCTTTGTGGAAGTTTCTACTTAGCAACATCCCGTAGGAGACAGGAATATTTGTAACTAAGATTATCATCTTTAATCTTTACTCAGGAAAAGCTGTCAGAACTACTTGTGCATCTTTTATTTGTCCGATTAAAGGGACTTGTATCTCCATGGAATAGAACCTTTTTATGGTCTTTGTCAAGGTAAGTGTTGAACAACCAAAAATATTCTAAGTATTGGGCATGTGAATATAGGTCGTTGGAAGCACACGACGTTATAATAGTATTGAAGTACCCAAAATAAGGACTTGGTTATTTTGTGGATAAGGGTTATTTTTGGAGATAGCATGTGGGAACACACATATAGATGAATAATTTCACTACACGTAATGGTATTTTGGGAACAAGCGGCAGATAAGCGCCATGCATAGTTTAAGCTAATAATGGGATTTCTACTTGGAGTTAACTATAAGACATCTATTGTTAAGAGCACTTGCATGTTGTGCATACTATTGTAAAGGTGCATGGCTATTATCAGCATGCGACCTATTTCGAGAAGTGCATGGGTGGTGAAGGGAAATACCCCACCCCTATAAATATGTACTTAACTATGTAGTTTAGTAGTACATGACCGAATTATTGCAGAGTTGTGTTGTTGGTTTTGATGTGCACATGACTCATGGAGATACTTTATGGTGTAACAAACTTCTATGTTTTACAGTAATTGTGAAATGGAATATATTAGCTAGATAATGGAGTTAGACATGACTGAATATGGTTCTTGTATGGTTAATCTTAGCATAGTTATTTTTTATTTCATTTAACATGATTCTCTAAGATCTAGATCTAGATTTTGCATTGTGGAATGTTTATGTCTACTTATGAATCTAAAAATGTTAAAACATCATCACACTAACATCTTTTACAATCAACTCTAAAGAGGGAACTGGTACCTTTGCATGCTTAGTGTGAGCACTCATCCCAGGTTGAGTGATGTGTCAGCTCGCCTGGGTTATTCACAGTAAATTCTAGGCTGCATCATTGGTGTCGTTGTCGGTACCTCTTTTTCAGTTTTTTTTTGGATATTTCATTATGAAGACGTACAAGTTGACCCTATCAAGTATCAAGGACTGGATAGGAGATATGGAATGAGAATACGCTCAGAGATTTAACACTAGATCTGATTTTGGCGCGCCCATGTGGATGCAGCAAAACTTGTATGATAGTTTATATGAGAGTTTATTTGTTATATTTCCAATAGATTTGTACGAGTGGTTAGTTGCTTATGCATCTAAAAGGAATTGGGGGTATTGTACACTTTTTTAGACGCAGGAAGAATTTCAGGCCCTCTATGATGCTGGTCTGATTTGGACGCTTGTTGTGGACACTTGGTTTTATGGTGTTCTGAATAGCTATATTTTGGAGTACTCAATTTCCACTTATTCTTTCCTAGAGGTACTTGAGTTCCAGTTTTTACGTTATCCCATGGGAACCTATCTCCAAGGCATTCCACTGGAAATCAAGATCTTATTGGTAACCCTGAATTTGGAAGAAAAATCTATGGCTAGCTAAACCCTACCACGCGCGGGGGCAGGAGTAGGTTTCGTGAAGGATGGCATACCTAGTGGTAGAGAGGAAAAGAGAAGAAAGGTGGCTTAAGTACAATGAGGCACGTGAGAGGGAGTTAGGAAAGCAGTGTGAGATTGCAGAATGGATGGCATTGAGGAGAGAGATGGCTTGTGAAGGATTTGGAGCTCATGCAGAGGATGTAGAGCCAGAGCATTTGGAACTCCCCCATTTAGGCAAGCATGATAGGGAACCCTCATCAACCTCTTATGAAAGCATGCCAGCAAAGATGATATGGGATGCAGGCGTGCATCTGAATCTACCTAGAAACCTAGCCCTTGCACTTGGTTTTCTAGTTTCTAGTACAACCAGTAGTCAGCAAGCTAGTTTGGGAAGTAGAGTAACAGGAATAAATCAAATAACAAGTACATCTATGGTCAGGTAGACATCTTCCTTGTTATTTGGAGGTACCTTTTCAGGCATGTCATCAACACAGAACTCAAGTGCGTAGAATTTTGGACTCGCCTTTGGGATTAGTACCACCTCACAGATTGTAGGAGTTTAGTTTAGTACCACTATTGGGAAACATGGAAGTACATCCTCTTCTTCACTTCTGGATACAATTGGAGGATCAAGGGGCATATGTGGCTCTGGTTCTGGTAGATCTAGTGGTTCTAAAGGTAGAGGTAACACAGTAGGTTATGTACCTGGTGGGCATGGTCCTCACCAACCCCAGAATATTTAAATGGAGATGTTTCTTCATCTTCCAGATTATAGGGGAATAGAATATGTTTCTGAGCATGTGCACATGTGTGAGATACTGTGGCATGCAAAAGGGATCATGAATTCTAAGCGCAAGGCAATTCAATTTGTAACTATGTTACAGGGACACGCACACAGTTGGTACAGGAATTTTGACCCTGATCAAACTTGTGTAGATTATACAACATTACAGGATGCTTTCCTTAAGGAATTTTATATCCCTAAGTTCGAGTAGAATATTATAAGCGCACTCAAGGATATTATGCAGGGGACTATTGAGAGTGTTTGGGAATATGATGCCCATTTCAAAACTCTTTTGTCTAAAATTTCATATGATATCCATGCAAGCCAACATGCACAGTGGTTTTTTGGAGGCTTGATCACACCTTTTAGGAGGGTGTTGTCACATAAGACATATACGGATCTGCACGAAGTGCTTGAAGCAGTATTTACACACTGAGGTAGTTGGAAGTATAGACACTGGAGTGAGCCCATTCCTGGAAGCTCAGATTGTAGCTATGGCAAAGTAGTTGGAGAAACTATGGGCTAATTCAAAACATGAGACATGCACTAGGATTTTGTGTACAAATTGTGAAGTAGAGGGGCATACTAAGGATAATTGTCCCCGTAGGTCAATGTGTTCATTGTTGCTAGACTATGAGATATGTCATTTAGACCATGATGCAAGTCATTTCCCATTATTACAACATGTGATAAGGAAGAACGTATCTTGCTACTGTAAGATTTTTTGGTCCACGACTCATAATACCAAAGATTGCAGGTTGATTGATCAGATCCATGATGCCATTGATATTGGTGTACGATAGACAGGAGTATCAGATAACTCTAAAGGTAAAAGTGAGCACCATGATCATGATCACACTCAAGGGTGCTATGATCAGAATGAAGGGTGATTTGAAGGAGGTCATGGTAGAGGTTGAGGATACCATGGTGGATTCAGGGGTTGAGGCCATGGTGGTGGATGAGGTGAGTTTCCTCATGGAACATGTTATATGTGTGGATCTCCTGACCACTACAGGTGTGAATGCCCTCAAAATATTACTTGTTCTTTTTTGTGTAAAGAATCATAACTATGAGGAGTGCCCGGACTTATATGAGCATCTTAGCAAGCAGCATAAACAAGAGAATAAGGGCACATGGATGGTTAGAATACAGTAGGCGTAATGGAAAATCAATGGATGCCAAAGTTGGCACTGGAACCTGAGGTAGTACCTGTGAAGATTACTACACGCTTTGAAGTTGTACAACCTAGAGAAACGTTGCAACATAAGCCTACCATTACTAAGGAGGAGGTTTTACATGCAAGATACCTAGATCCTACACATCAGAAGGAGGTTTATCAGGAGACCATGGAGGTGCTTAGAAATATTCAGGGTGAAATACAATGTTTAAAGGAATAGTCACGGAAGTTGGAACAAAAGAAGGAAGCAGAGATGGTCCAATCAGATGTTGATGATTTGAAAGAGGTATGCAAGATGTTGCACCAAGAGAATATTATTCCATTACTAGGGAATTGGTTAAAGGGAAACACTCTACACACAGGTATTGAGAATGGACGGAAGATCCTACATGCTAATCTCCCCCCTCATAGCTTGGATTATGACAAGGAGATCACTCTGAATGTTGTTGTGGATGGGTGGATTTTGAGCAATATATTGATTGACACAGGTGTGGAAGTTAATTTTCTTACTTTAGATGCATGGGTATAGATGGGAAGACCTCCATTACAACCATCCTCTAATGTATTTTTCATGGAAAACTGAACTAAGGCCACTCCAATAGGGGTTTTAAAGGATGCATCCATTACTATACAAGGGGCCAAGTTCACTGGGGACTTTGAGGTTTTAGCACTTGCGGAAGCAGACAAACTTCCCAGCTCTACTTGGGTGCCCTTGGTGTTATGCAAATAATGTTGATCTACGGTTCAACAAGGGGTATATAAGTTTTGAGAACAAGGAAGAATGAGTTATTATCCCTTTGACATATGGGAAATATACACCTTATGTTGAACCTTTAAGTGAGGAATACCTAAACAAAATTTATGTGTGCGTCATTCGAGATCCGGAAGTACTTGAGCCATCTAAGGAAGGAATCCTCCAGTGGGAAGATGCACAATCTATTAGTGATACTACAAGTATTTCTTATGATAATTGGGCATATAGAACCTACGATATGGTTAGTCGTGAAGTAAGAAGTGCATCTGCGTGAGGAGACAAACATCACTATATTAGGAGGATAAGTAACAACTCTATACCCCGATACACTAGAGAAGGAGACCCTGTGGTATTCCTGTGCACCATGGAGGAACAATGGAAGGATCAAGTGGACAGAAGAAATATGTTAGTGTATACCCTATGCGGGACAGCAGCACGCTGGTGGATGGTTCATAGGGATGATCTCATAGAATGGAATGAAGTGATAATTTATATAACAACTTGGTTTCGCATGAGCAATTTGTTTACTCAAATCTGCACATATCATGGTAATCATCTTGTTCAGCACCATGTTCAGTAGTGTGAGAGAATCTAGATAGATGGGTAGGAATATTTACCACCTTCACTGTGGGTGTACAAACTTTATTTCACTTTGCAAGGTTGCGCATGCACTTGGTATGTTTATGCAGAGCTGCATAGGGAGACTGGAAATTGGAAAGACTTGACTGCAAGAATGATCCAAAATTTTGACTACTTCTCCACTAAACCTCTGGTGAAAGAGGCATTACAGGTTATGGAGTGCTTGACTATGGGAGATAGTGCAAAGGCTGAAGAACTCATTCAGGAGTTATTTGGTGAGGAATACCTAGGAGTGCATTTTGATGAAGTAGATGAGACCGATGTCAAACTACTTAAGTGTGCTTGTCTTGAGAAGGAGAAAGGAAATATGGTCTACATAGTGGATGATGAAGAAGTAGAAAATTTGGACATTGATCATTCAGAAGGTACTCATGAGGTTTTAGACAGTGCGGATAAGAAGGCACGTGCCTATCATGAACCTATGAAGACCAAGAAAGTGAACATTCACATGGATGTTGAACCTAAGGAGGACATTATTGGAGATTATTAGTCTGATTCTGAAGTGGCTAAGATAATTGAGTTACTATGCGATTTCCAGGACTTATTTTCTAGGGGCTACCATGAGTTAAAAGGAGTGCATGAGTCTTTGGGTGAGATGAGGATTAAGCTAAAGGAAGGTACGTGCCCAGTCAAGAAGAGACCTTACAGGATGAACCCTAACCTGCATGTAAAATTTAAAGAATAAATTGACAAGATGTTGAAATCTGGCATCATTAAGCCCCTAGAAGAATCAAAGTGGGTTAGCCCCATGGTAATCAGTATAAAGAAAGATGGTCAGATTAGGATTTGTGTGGACTACAAGGAGCTAAATGTTGCATGTGTGATTGATCCTTTTCCTACACCTTTCACCGAGGAAATATTAGAAGGCGTTGCAGGGCGCAAAATTTACTCTTTTACAGATGGATTCTCTGGGTATCATCAAGTAAGAATTGCAAAGGAGGATCAAGAGAAAACAACTTTCACCACTGAATGGGGAATATTTGCATATACGGTGATGCCCTTTGGTCTGAAGAACGCACCTGCAGTATTTTCCTACATAGTTGTTCAAGCATTCCAGGATTTTATTCACAAATTCTTGCAGGTTTACTTAGATGATTGGACAGTATATGGGCTTGTCAAGGATCATTGTGACAACTTGTGCTTAATGTTTGATAGGTGCAGACAGTTAAGAATCTCCTTAAACATCAAGAAGTGTGTATTTGCTACACCTTTTGGAACTTTTCTAGGGCATATCATCTGCAAGGAAGGTTTGTTAGTAGATCCAGCTAAGGTTGCAGTTATCATAGGCCTGGAGGAGCCTACCAGTTAGAGTGAGGTGCATGGATTCTTGGGCCACACAGGGTATTATAGAAAATTTATCAAAGGATATGCAAATATTTTCATGCCCTTAGAGGAGTTACTAAAAGGAACAGGGACATTCTATTGGGAAGAATTACATAAATGCGCATTTGAAGTGTTGAAGGAGAGGCTTACTATACGCATATTCTGCATTTTCCCTCATGGAACCAACCTTTTCATGTACATGTGGATGCCTCTGGCATGGCCATTGGCACAATATTAGCTCATCCTAGAGAAGGTATTATAGATCATCCTATTTGTTTTTATAGTAGAAATTTGACTCCTGCAGAACAAGAACTATACAACTACATAGCACGAGGCCTTGTCAATGATCTATGCAATGCATCAGTTTAGACAGTATTTGCTAGCAACACCTTTTGTGTTTTATACAGATCACATGGCATTGAAATACTTGGTAAATAAGCCCTTTTTACAGGGGTGCAGATTTCGATGGATGTTATTATTCTAGGAGTTTGACTTTACAGTCATGGTAAAACCAGGTAAAAGTAATTTTGTCCCAAACCACTTATCAAGAATTCAGTCAAGAGAGGATGAGTAGACAATTGAAGATACAATGCGAGATGCATAGTTTTATAGGTTAAACCACGTACCTTCAGAATTGGAGGATATTGTTGTCTTTTTATGCACAGGTATGGCACCAGAAGGAATGAAAGCCTTGGAAAAGAAACAACTTGTAATTCACACCGCACCTTTCATGTTGATCAGTGGTGACTTATACAAACTAGGCCAAGATATGGTATTGCATCAGTGTGTACTAGAACATGAGTGCATGGATATCATGGAAGAGGCTCATGGTGGTATTGCATGTGGACACTATGCAGGTGACACCATCGTGCGAAAGATTCTACTCACTGGTTTATGGTTGGAGACCCTGTACAAGGATTGTAAAGAGTATTGTAAGGCGTGTGATCATTTTCAATGCCTTGGAAAACCTGGTAAAAGAGATGAAATACATTTGAGACCTATTACTAGTGCAAAGCCATTTGAAAAATGGGCAATAGACTTTGTGGGTCCTATTTCCCTAGCTGTGCATAGAACTAGATCGTGCTACATCATCACTTGTATAGATTATCTTACAAGGTGGGTAGAAGCAGCACCTACAAAGGATTGTATAGTGGCTACAACAGTAAGGTTCTTATGGGAAAATATTCTTACTAGGTATGGATGTCCGTTGAGTTTGACAAGTGATAGGGGCACACACTTCTTGAATGAGACAATCAGGATATTATTGGATGAATTTATGGTCATGCACCACAAGACTACACCTTATCACCCTCAAGAAAATGGAACTGTTGAGGCCTTCAACAAGATATTGAGCCAAACCTTGAAAAAAAATTGTGATGTTGGAAGGAAAGATTGGGATGATAAAGTTTATGTTGTACTTTGGGCATATAGAACAACCTACAAAAGGTTGAATAAGGCCACACCCTTTCAGTTGGTGTTTGGCACAAAAGTAGTTCTTCCCATGGAATTCATGTTACCTTCTTTATGTATTGCATGCATGAGAGGTCTAGCTGATGAGAAAGCATTGGAAGAAATAATTGACAAGTTAATACAGCTAGATGAGAGGTGCACCATAACACATTGGAGTCAAAAGTAGGAAAAGGCTAGACAAAAGGCATGACATGATAGACACATCAAGGATAAGAAGCTTGAGGTTGGGCAGATGGTACTTCTTTATGATTCAAATTTTCTGTGCCACCCAGGAAAGCTTAAGGTGCATTGGTTGGGACTGTATGTTATCACTCACATACTTGAATCAGGTGCTTGCCAGTTAGAGGTGCTTGATGGAACACGGTTACCCAGTTACTTCAACGGGAGTAGGCTGAAGCCCTACTATAAATAAGCCTTCTTGGTGTTTGTAATAAGGTAGTATTGCCATTTAGATTAGATTTCCTTTACTATATTTCATTTAATGTATTTCCTTCTTCGTCACTATGCTTTGTCAATTTAGTTCAGTGTTTTGTGTAATAAGTGTGTTTGCGTGCCAGAAGCTGATCACAATCTAAAGTGTTTATATGCGTAGAGGACTACACATACCCTTAGTGTGGGGTGGATAAAGAAGGTATGGAAAAGAAATAAACTCATGGGTAACCACAAGAGGAACAAAAGGAGAAAGGTTTTAAAATTCATGATAACTTTTGAAGAATTGTTAAAAAAATTAATTAAGATCACGCATAAAGCATTGAGTGCTCAGTATAATTAAAGGGAGGTTGTGGCATTAGAGACTATGTATGTTGGGTCACATTGGATAAACTACTTTGGCTTAAGGAAGTGCGGGTAGAGGAGATCTGTGATAGATAAGTAGTGGCACGCCAGGAAATTATGACTGAGGCACAAGAGTTTGAGGCGTGAGACATTGAAGCACAGGATAATGAGGCGCACAATGCGCTCAAGATAAATTAATGTTGTGTATGGTGGTAGGTGGAACAATTAATGAAGGGAATTTTTGAAACTTGGTTTAAATTCAGCGTTCTTAATGTCATTTTCTACCTTACGAACTTCGAAAAAAAATTGTGAAGTTTGAAGAAGAGCTGTAGACGAAGAGCATTCTGTAGATTGAGTAAACTTGTCACATCATGAAGCATTGTGTTGAGTACCCAGACATAGAAGCAGGATTTAAGGAGTGGTGTGTGTGTGCGATGCAAGGGAAACTAGGGTTTTCATTTCGCAGCTAGGGATTTTACACATTTGTAGAATAAAAAGGGGCGATGGCACCACAAAAAGCTCCAGTAGTAGAGAAGGAGGTTGATGATCCAGCAGAGGAGTGGTTGGTGGAAATGTTATATCCAGAAGAATTCATTGAAGGGCAGTCTTGGAAAACAAATATTACTCAATATAGGGTTACAGAAATTAACCACCGCACTGTAAAATGTATGAAGGAATTCGTGGAAAAAGTCTACAGAAAGACTAACTGGCGACTGACGGATGGAACTAGGGTTTTAGATGATTTGGTGAAGAAATGACTTGAGAGCATGGGCGTAATGCAGATCATGGAGTTTCCCTACTTTAGAAAGCCAGCAATTCTACAAGTGTCGCGGGTCCATGAAGATTATTCCTATTTTCCAGGCAGGAGAATAAGGATTACTACCAAGTTGATCAGGAAGGTAACAGGGCTACATGACATAGGCTCAGAGCTTGTAGATGACGAGGAAATTGATGCCACAATAGCCCTATACAATTATAATAAGGGGTTCGAGCTTTTAAGGTCACTAACATTGAATACATGGCCACCAGAGTAATAGCAAGTGTGGTTAGCAGGGAGTAACATAGGGACCATTGAGCAATGGAACGAGGTAAGCATATGCTAGTTGCATATAGTGCACAAAATGGTCAACAAAACATACTACAATATTTTTGATTACATTGCAGAGAGATTAGTTAACGAGGTCTGCATACAAGCATAAAAAGGTGAGAAGATAACCTGGGGCACAATTTTGTTATTTATTATGTTCAGTGAAGTTGGGGTACCAGACGGTCCTAGGGAAAACATATGGGAGTTTCCATTGGAGAACAATTCCCCAGCTAAAAATATGTCAAGTACATGTTGTGTGGGTCTGTCTCAAACACATACAAAGAGTGTTTGCACAAGTTGTTCCAAAGACTGTGCAGGGAATTTGAGGAAGAATGGTACATTCTGCGTGAGCTGCCAAAGGTTTTGGATGGAGAAGCTAAATTTGTAGTTTACCAACATTTCAGCTTGGGGTGCTTCCACATGAAGTCTAGGGAGAAGATCATGTGGTGTAAGTTTCCCTTTATGTTTACCGCAAGATATTTTAAGGACTCTATAAATATATTTCATGACACGCGTCAGCTCCAATTCGATGCCGAAAAAGTGGACACATACATTCACATTCTGCGCAAAACATATATATGGCCAAGTAAGGAGGCCTATGTAGAAACCATGGAGTCTTTTGGTTGTAGGGAAGATTGAACCAGTGCGCGTCTACATTTACCTAAGGCCAAGGTTCAAGGACAAAAAAGTGGTGAAGGGTGTGGATATGGCTCTTCCAGGACCTCCTAAGAAGAAGAAAACAATGGGGACTTCAAGGAATGTTGCATCTGCGCCCCCTGCTCCAGAAGACCTAGTACATACAGGACTAGAAAATGTCCTAGAACAAAAGGAACCTGAAGACACTGCTAGAGTTGTCCACACCAGAAGAATTCTAAGGAATAGGTGCACTTTAGGAGACACTAGTGTTGGAACTTTGCAATCAGTAAGGAAATCACCTTGTATGACTCCTGTAAAGGATGAAGAGAAGGAGAGGAGAAAGCACAGGAAATATATTCCTATACAATATAGTGAGGTGGAATCTCCACATCCAAGTGTGTAGGAAGTAGAGGAAACTCTAAGAATGAGTGGAGATAGAGTTGATGCCACCCCCAGTGTGTAAATACATGATGATGAAGATATGGGTAAACGCATAGTCTATGAGACTATAGACCCCAGTGTGAGTATTCACAAAGATATCTCTGGTGAAGTAGAAAGCAACACTGGTGGGGATACATAAGTCCTCATGCGCCCCACGCAAAAAGAAGGGAAAGATGAGGAGGAGGTCAACCAAGTGGTTGAAGATGTTTTCCCATGGGATGCAGGCATAACCGCACAAAAAAAAAGGACACACTAGCACACGAGGATGTTGGCAAGCATACAGACGCGCATAAGGAAAAAGAAGTTGTAGGTACTCAAGACTTAGGTTATATGAATGACCCTACAAAAACTATTCAAACTCATTTCCAGAGTACACTACCGAACAAATAGTTATAAGGATGGGATTGGATGCACCCTGAAATGGCCAATACACGCACTCACAAGCATCTATCTTAGGGCATGCAGACTCACATGGATGAGCCTGATTTTGATGTCTGCGAGGAGGCATGCACTTCGAAAAAGATGAGGAAGATGCCTCATACGCACCATATGAACATTAAGCCAACCCAATTTTTAGATGAGCAGGTAAGCAACACTTTGATTAAGGTGTCCACAGAAGTAGCGCACCAAAATATGGATAAGGCGGCAACAATTCAGGTGCTATTGGAGGATAAAAAGGACAAGGACACAGAAATCAAGCGCATTACTCAAGAGCGCAATAATGTGGTCACGGAGGCTCATAATGTAAAGACAATGGCGGAATAGATTCCAGATGAGATTCTACTACAAAGGCCTGATTTTCAGGAGAAGGTGCCTCAGGAATTCAAGTTTGAGTTCCATTATCTGCACACAAAAATTTGCCTACTTTTGGATGAGGGACCAATGCACCTCCCCAAGAAAAATGATGCAGGGGAAGAAGCAGAAAGAGAAAGGGCCACTATTGATAGAAAAGTTTCAATATATGAGGCATTGCTCCAAACATTGAAGGATGAGCTGAAGAGAGCCGATCAAGCTCTTAATTTATGTGTGGCGCCAGACGCCATAATAAGGATCAGAACTTTAGTAGAGGATAATGAAGTTCTGAAGGTGATGAAGGATGAAACACTTGGGCGCACATAAAGGTTAGCACTAGTAAAACAAAATCTCGAGGCCCTTGCATCATCCTAGGATCCACACAAGGAAAGGATTAACGAGATTGGAAAAATCAAAGCCCAGAAGATGGACCTCATGGAAGGAATGCTATCAGGGATGGCCAATGTTGTCCAAATGCTACAAAATGATATAGAGAGACTCACTAAGGAAAAATTGGATATCATCGCCACTGATATTCCAGAGAAAATAAGGAACGTGTTAAGTGATTGGCAGACCTTAGAGGCTGAGCTCAAAAATGAATATCCAGAATTAATCCTTCTAGTTGAAGAAGAGGGTGTTGCAGAATAAACTTCATTCTTTTGTACAGAGTTTGGTTCATTCTTTCATTACCTAATATTTATTATTAAAGACATATGAAGGAATTCACATCACCGAGATGGAAATGTACTCTAGTGTGGGGTAATGTTGAACAACCAGAAATATTCTAAGTATTGGGTGTGTGAATATAGGGCACTGGAAGCGCACGATGCTATAATAGTATTGAAGTGCCCAAAATTAGGACTTAATTTTTTGTGGATAAGGGCTATTTTTGGATATAGTGTGCAGAAAATGTATAGAGATGAAGACTTACGCTACACGCAATGGTATTTTGGGAACAAGCGGTAGATAAGCACCATGCATAGTGTAAGCTAATAACAGGATTTCTACTTGGAGTTAACTATAGGACATCTATTGTTAAGAGCACTTATATGTTGTGCATACTATTGTAAAGGCACATGGATATTATCAACATGTGACCTATTTTGAGAAGTGCATGGGTGGTGAAGGGAAATATCCCACCCCTATAAATATGTATTGAACTATGTAGTTTAGTAGTACATGATTGAATTATTACAGAGATGTGTTGTTGGTTTTGATGTGCACATGACTCATGGAGATACTTTACGGTGTAAGAAGCTTCTATGTTTTACATTAATTGTGAAATGGAATATATTGGCTGGATAATGGTGTTAGACATGATTGAATCTGGTTCTTGTATGGTTAATATTATCATAGTTATTGTTTAGTTCATTTATCATGATTCTCTAAGATCTAGATCTGGATTTTGCACTGTGGAATGTTTATGTCTACTTATGAATTTGAACATGTTAAAACATCATCACACTAACATCTTTTACAAGAAACTCTAAAGAGGGACTTGGTACCTTTGTGTGCTTCGAGTGAGCACTCATCTCAGGCTAAGTGATGTGTCAACGTGCTTGGGTTATTCACAGTAAATTCTAGGTTGCATGAGTAAGCCTAAGAGCATCTACATCTTTAGTTGGCATGACATTTTTAGAAGCATCCAAATCTATAATGTAGTTGCTTAACTTGAAACCATTAAGCAATAAGGATACAGAAAGGTTCTACTCTTTCATAAGATAATGAGGGTTTAAAAACTGTAGCGTTGTTCTGGGGAGGAGTATCCTTGGGTTTAGGTAGAAGGCCCTTTGATGCATTAGATCGTCCTGGTGATTGCACATACTTAACTAGCCTATTTAGTTGCTCAGGAAATGCTCTTAGGTATTCAAATTATTACATTTGAATCCTAGTTTTCTTGACATGATATAAAATTTCAAAGGAAGGTATAGATTCAGATACCTGAGTTGCTTCTTGTGGTTGGGATGAAGAACTCACATTCTTATTTATGGGGGCAAAGGAAGAAGGTAAAGGGTTGCCCCTTCTTTTTTCATTGGCTAATGTCTCATCTTGGTGATTTTGTGATTGTGTAAATAATGCATATGCATGACCATGATCGTCTTCAAGAATATCCTCGTAATCATGTTCATATTTTTAGTTTAGGTAATTAATGTTGGAGTCGCCAGCAGGACCTAAAAATCATCATTCTCGAACTGATCAGTGTCAACTTCCTGGTCTTCTTCATTCATCTCCACGTTGTTTCTGGGAGCAATTTCAATTGATAATCTTTAGGAACCAGTAATGTGGTTCCGGTTGTTGTTGTTGTTGAAATTCCGAGCAAGGCCGGAATTGTTTCCCTAAGCCATTTGAGCCATTTGTTTCTTCATCTGTGACATCTCATTTGCTAAATTTTGTAATATTGAATCAGATGTAGTAGCAGAAGATGAACTTTCATCTCTAAAAATGTCTCTCTTTATCTTTCTAGCCATGATGAGGTCATCTTCAATTTCAACTGCCATGTTTTGAGTTGTTAATAAGTCTTTAGGACGTGCTCTTCGTAATTGATAGCTTACTTCAAGAAGTAAAGCATTGATGAAGAATAATTTTTGATTCTCATCATTTAGAGAAGTAGGAGAAGGAATTTTATACAATAATCTTTAGAATTTTGCAATAAAATACCACATATGCTCATGTGGCTCCTTCTTCAACTAAGTTAGTTTAGTTATCAATGTAATGGAATCTTCAGCTACCTTGAACCTTTTTAAGAATGCATCCTGCATAGTATCCCAGTTGATTATAGTACCAGGAGCTAACCAGTAGAACCATTCTCCGACCAAGTCATGCAAAGTCGCTATGAAGAGTCTGACAGATATGTCTTCATGTTCGACTGCAAACACTCCATAAGATATAAATAATGCAACCAAGTGGTCATCTAGATTCTGATTTTCATCTCCAAATAATTTTGGAAAATTCTTTCTCATCCCTTTAGGTAGATCATGCATAGGAGGAGTCAGATTCATAGGTCCAAAGGCTGCACTCCATGGAACAGGTGTTGCAGGGGCAAGTGGTTGATTCTGCATCATGAAAGGAGCACGCCTTCTTTGAGAATAGACTTGGTGAATAATTTCAACTGCTGGATTGTGTTGCACACGATTTGGATCTGGAGGATTTTGCACTCTTCTTCCTGGTGAAAGACTGGATCTGCAACTTCTAACTTGAGGAGGATGATTGAAATTGAATTACTCATGCAATCTATAAAAATGATCAGTCATTCATTGATATATGCTAGACCTTGTGAATGGTTGTTCTGCCATATTGAACTTATAATATAAAAGGGAACTCACAAGAAAAATATCTGTTCTGTTAATTTTTGGTGTTCCCCAACGAAGTCGCCAAAAACTGTTGGCTAGATTTTATTAATAGCTAAAACCTAACCAGTCATGACATAAATCTCCCTCATTTACTGGTGAGGCTCCCGTGTAAGATGTTTATCAATGTAGTGGGTATGAATCCTAATAACTATTTGTGGGGTTTTAATTTAATCACAAAGCTTATGAACCATAACTTAGCAATTTTGCAGCAAGTAACCAGTTGTTTATGAAGTATTTGTAGAAGGGGGAAATAATGGAATTTGGGAAAGAAGAAAGGAGGATATGTAATTCAACCAATAGTTTACAGATTTTGTTTCATACACATGGATTAAATAAATAATTAGATCTCAAAATATTCAGAAGTAAAGGAAAACAAAAGCTTCTAATCTAAATCTTAGATAACACAAATTTTATCTAAAGATCCACACATAAGTGAGAAGAAAATGCACCGTGGACACAAAGTTCTCTAGAAATATGTCTTTATTCAATTCCTCAACTTTTACAAAAATGACATCAAGGGTTGCAGCACAAATTCTGGAACTCAAGAATGTTGATTAAAAAATTGTGATCTTCTACCCGTGGGTTCTTCTTCTATTTATAGTGTATAGAAGGAAATTACATATAGGAAAGCAATAACTGAACTGACACATGCGAAAGCCATAAAGAAAACAATTGGAAATCTTTCCCCTGAAATTGCTCTCCACATGAAATACATCTAAAGACTAAATCAAAGCTTTTCATGGCTGCCACCTATTCTCAATTAAGGACCTTTTCAGATAACTAGAAGTAATGGATTTTAACCAATTACTTTAGTTTTACAATTTTGTCTAAGAAAATAAGAATAAGAGAGGGAAGGGAAGCAGAAAGAAAACATGTCAGTTGTCATACTCTATGCTTTTTCTTTGTTCTAAAACTGAATATACTTGTCAAACATGTAACTCGGTGTCTTCCCATCTGCCTTAGCAACTGTTTTTTTCTTAGTTTTAAACCACAGAAATCCTCTAGACAAAGCAGCAGTGTTAGCCTTTACCTTCTCCAAACCAGGCCCGTACCCCTCAATATTTGTATGAAGCTTTATGATTCTACCACATGAATATAAAATGAAATGCATGACGGCTTCATCAATGTTCTTCTACATAATATTGGATCATGGAAGAGTCCTAAGAAATTTCGATGGTGATCTGGGATTCTTATTGTATCTGTTGTTCATTATACCCATGTAATATGCTTTATGCTTTTCCCATCTGTTACCATCATCCTACATGCTAATTGCAATCACCATTGGCAGTGCCGGATGCTTAAGGTAATAATTAATGAATTGTGCATCCAACCTGATTATTGTCTTCCCTGCAGCATCTTGGACTGTTCTAGAAAGAGGATGATAAGACCTTGCACAATCCATAAGAAACTTAGGCAATTGAGATGTGACCAGAAACACTAAATCTTTAATAACTCCGTTACTTTTTATTGCCCGCATAAGGGATGATCTTCTGGTGGATTTGGATCTATCAATCAAATAAGTGATAGGTTCAGGGCCCATGTCTCTATCATTGATTTCGGTAAGCCTGGAAACAATGCATGATTCTGATGACCCTTCTCTTTCATTATGCTTCATCATGTCTGGAATAATCTTTGTATGAGTTCTTTTTCTTTTATTTTTTCCAGAAGATCCTACAATTGGATCAATTTGTGCGGATCCTGCAATTCCTTCTGATTCAGAAGATTATTCAATGTATCTGACATTGATTTTGACTTCTTTTCACCAATATGAGCACCTATGATGAATACCTGGGCACTTATACCAACATACAAATGCTCTTAATAATAACAAGAAATCATCTCCAACCCTAGGCGCCAAAACTGGAAGCTTCCCGGCGGTAAAAAATATTCTTTAATGCAAATCACTCCTTCCCTTGGTGCCAAAATTCTCTAGGGAAGCATGCTCCATCAAAAATAAGTAATTGTCTCCTCCTTATGGCGTCACATGCTAGGAATAATAAAAATAATATCATTAAATGCATGCAATCATGCCAAGGTGGGTCGCATTTTTTGGCTAGGAGACATGCTAAAAATAAGAAGTCAAAGCAATGGGAATTTTTACCCTATCAGACAGCTCCAAAAATCCCATCGTTCACTTAAGTGATTTGTCTTTAATGATGGGAAAAAACAACCTTCTATGCAGGCATAAAATTCCCACCTGCCTGCCACTACGAAAAATTCTCTTTGGCAACTTAAAGTCTTCCTTCTAAAAAGTGTGAATTGCATAAAAAGAGCTTCTTTCTTAAAAATGTGACTTGCATGGGTGAATAACACTTCCTTGATGTGAATTCTTAACCTTCCTGACAGCTCTGAAATTCCCATTGGTACTTTAAGTGATTTATCTTTCATAATGGGAAAAAACAACCTTCCAGGTAGGCATAAAATTCCCACCTTCCTTCCACTTCCAAAATTCCCATTGGCAGCTTAAAACCTCTCCTTCCAAAAAGTGAGACTTGCATCTTAGAAGCTTATTTCATAAAGTGTGACTTGTATCCTTCCTTATTTGTCAGAAATTGGCACTCCATGATTAATTTCTTCCTTTGTCTGAGGCCATGGCTGATTTCTAAAACTTCTAGGCAATTAAACAGGCTATACATAACAAACGAACGGATCAAGAGGAATTTAACAGACAGACTATGGACAAAATCGAAAACAAACACAAAAGAAATAAAAAATGAAAAAACATTGCCAGAAGTTGCAGACAATTGCTTTGTCGAATAACTGGTTAGTAAAAACTCATCCCTGGTGAATACCCTACTAAGAGGCGGTAATACTGGCATAAAAATCTTCAGCAGGGTTCAATTGCGGCACGATTTATTTATTTATTTATTAAATAAATAAAATAAAATTCTCTCAGAAAAAACATGGCAAAGAGATAAAAATGAATTTTAGCACGTGGGTATTTTTCAAAATTGGCTTATATGATTCACTGGGAATACTTTAGCGTAATGGAGACAACTGCAGGCAATAAAAACAAAAAAACAACCTGTTGCTTTGAAAAGAACGAATTTTTTTAAAAAGGGGTAAAAAGGGGTAGTCAAAAATTTTAAGGTGAAATCTGGGGACACCAGATCTAATATCCATCAAGGGTGGAAGCACCTTCATCCATGCTTTGGAGCATCTATTCTCTCCTCTCTTCATTCTTTCTCATTTTCTCCCCCCTTTTCTAATTTTTCATTGTGTATGATCATGATATTTTTTCTTATTCACTTAAGTGACTCTCTAATATTGCATTGTAAAATTCCCTTTTGATTTATAAAAAGGGGACTTATTTTCTCACTCTCGAGGAAGATGAAAATTCACAAGTGGAATAAGAACTTGAAAGGTCGTGTTGGGGGTAGATGAGAAGACAATTTTCTATGCTATAAATTGGAATGGCTTTTCCATTCCAAAGGAGTGCAAGTTTGAATTTTTAGAGTTTGAAGTTTTAGTTTCTTGCTAGCAATTATGTATTGTTGTACGTTGTTGAGCTTTGTATCACCACTACACAAGAAATAAGAGATGCATTTCTTCCATTCCTTTTCTTATGCTTTCCTATATTCTCTCTCTATTTCCAAGCTTTGCAAGAATAGTGATCTTGAACAACCAAGAAAAGAATTTGTACTTTTGAGGAACAAATTAATGGAACTTTATGCCTTTAGTTTGTTGATCTCATTATTGTTTGCATAAGTTATATTCTTCTAATTTAATGTGGACCTACTCTAGTTATTGTTTGTGAATTATACTAGTGCCTACTCACAACAGTAACCCTCTTTCTCCTTATTTCCCCAACTCCCCTTTACCTCTCTCTCTGCTGAAAATTCCTCCCTTATAGTTTGTACAAGCACTTTTCCACAGGTTAATTGAAGTGTCCATGTGTGATCCCCTACCTATTTTTTACCCCGCGTGATTAGGATAGTTTACATTCAATAATGGGAGCCTCCCCATACCCAAGAAGAAGGGGCTTAGCCATGTGATCATTTGTGGAAACACATAATTACCAGCATGACAAATTATTTCACCAACACCTAGTTATTCATCCATTATAAAGGAGGAGTTCATACACACTTGATACCCAAAGATCCTAATTAGCATACACTAAGAGCAAGCATAATAAAAAACATTCTAAGACTCCCTTGAGCTACGTATACTCTAAATACTCATTCTATAGTCTTCATCCACTCAAATCTATAAATATAAGGAACAAATCACCATTCCAAGTCAAGGAAGGGAAAATGTGCAATATCATTTTTGTAAGATCATAATTATCTATTTAGTTGCATACATTCTAGAGATTTCATGCTAGGCGAGAACGATGTGCAGTTTGAGCCCTCTTTGGAGTAGTGATGATGTAGACAGTGAAAAGGGTGCCCACAACCTACCTAATGTTTGTTTTGTAGGATTTATTGGCCTTTTAGGTTTTTTAAGGATCAATCGGTTGCACAATAAGCATTTCACAGTGTCGGATATCTAAGTTATGCACATGATTAGATAAAAAGACAATACATAGACCAATGAAATATCGGGAGGAGAGGATTAAAAAGGACATGAGTGTACATAAAGGGCCATATCATGGGTACACTTTGGTTCATACAATCATCTTTGGTCTGTGCAGTAGGATGGGACATATTTTCAACAATAAGGCTCTAGTAGGTCATTTCCAGACTATTTCAGTCATCAAACTATCCCAAAAAACTACACTGAGTAATAGATGAGGTAAGTCATCTTCTTTCTCTCATTCCAAGTGATTTATTTCATTATCTATCATTGTTCATCATTGTTTATCATTTCTTAATGGTTATTCATGTTATTGCTGCAATTAGCTTTAGAAAATAATTGATTAGGATGATATACCATCGGTTACTAGCCCCTAGAGATATATTAACCAATTAAGTTTAATTCAGAAACTAGAATGTGATGATCTTAGGGATAGAAGTTCCTGGGAGAGGACACAGTCACCTGGGCGCTAGCATCTTCTTTCGGTACTAGCGTCTATGAGATAGTTGTGATCCTAGTTCTTCATGTGTCGTTTCTTGTTATTGGTTCATTTTAGGTCGCATCAGGTTTGTTGCATTTATACTCTGTCACTCTTGAACTTGCAAAAGAAACACTAACTTCCTAGACAATACTCAAGTGCTCATTAGATGAATAAATAATGTATATGCTTGAGTTAGACTAACCTCGGTGGTCACCCCAATGTAATTTTCACCAAGTGTTGCACTACATTTCATAATCAATGTAGTTCTAATGTGTGTGTGTGTGTCCCTTGAGCTAGGTTTCCCTAGTACTAGTCATACAAATATAGCGAGCCACATCTACTTTATACCAATGCAAAATGTGTGGTATGGAATTCAAAATAGCTCCCCCTATGCAGTGAATAATGCAGTCCTTGGATGATGTAATAGATTGGAAATATTTAGCTCCTTTTGGTAGTAAGTGCCTCTTAAAATGTTTTCCCCCTTAATGAGGTTAAATAAGACATGTATATATATGATTCCTTCGCTTAAGTTTCGTCATCAACAAGTGAAAGGCTGACATAGGGTGATAAACACATACATGAATGAAGTAACATCTGAAAAATAGACATTTTGGACAGAAGTACCCAAAGGGCACAACAGCGCTCTGGCGCTCTTGTCCTTAATAGGTCATTTTATACATGGTGCTTAAAAGGTAAAACAGTGAAATCAAATCTCAGAAACATGTCGTTTAGTATGCAAAACTGTAAGGTGTAAGTCTAGAAATACCAATCAATAAAAATAAGAAATATAAAAGTAATGTCAAAGCAAAACAAGTGTTGTTAATGACTAGTTATCTTGCTTATGAAGCATGCATATAAAAAAGTATTTAGAGGTTATATGTACATATTAAGAGTGTTATTTAGTGACTACAGTCGCCAAGGGAATAGTATTAGGAGAATGGTCAAAATTTCCCTCCAACCTTTAACGCTTCCCCATGGATAAGTGCCACTGCAGATGGTCACAAACCCAATAGAATCTGGTCACCGAGAAAAACAAAGTAATTAGTTCCATTATGCAAAGTGTGTAATGTACGACTGATCTTGTTTATGATGTTCCTTATAATAACCTGTAACCGAGCATGTGTTGTTAGAAAATGGAAGATATTGTCACTAAGAACATGTTGATTATGTATTGTAGTTATTTCTGCCCCCACAACAAAAAACCCAAGTGGGACACTAGCACCCACCATTCATGTATGTGTTGGGCACTTCTATCCTACATTGATTTTAGGCCCAATTCTGATTCTGAACATGTGTATTAGCTCTTGTTTATCCTGATTTAATTACCATTCTATGTCTAGTTTGTGAACTGTTGCAGGGGTGAAATAGTCACCTAATTATTTCCCTCACTCGTTTGGGGTGCGTGAGATGAACAAAGGTGAGTGTGACCCAAAAAAGGAAAGTTGAAACTAATGTGCACATCTGAAATAGAACTCCTACATTGGGAATATGGAATACACATGGTAACAACCATGGCGTATGAAAACAAATGTAAAAAGTCTAGGAAAAATTGTTAGTCACAAACAAGTATACATTATGCAATAGAAAAAATTCAAAACACGTAGTAACATGGAAAAATACACCATGAGTAGTTAGTTGAATACATGGGATACCACTCTGGATGTCGCATGAACTTGAAGCCTTCAAGGCGATATAAGAAAACAAACAATGAAACATGGGGCAGAGCCCGTAAAAAATGACAATCAATATACAAGCAAATAAGATAAGATATAAGCAAATCAAAGAACCATGATTGGAAGTAGGCCTACGATAAAAAATGCTACACATGAAGCACTTGTTAGTATGTTGGTAAAAATTGATAGTATGTCACAATGTATACAATCGGAAATAAGAATTATAGTATATATTGTCAAGATATAGCTTGAACATAGAGAAATAGAAAAGGTAGATTCCCCTAAGATCCTTAGTGGGAATGGTATGGTATAGTGCCAAGCATCATACATCATGTAGAAACATGTAAGTGATCTACATTCACCTCAAAAACTACCATGTGAACGAGCATGTGTGTATGGAAAAATGATAGAGCATATTATGAATCCAAGTAACATGATAAACAATGTGCAACATAGAATATAATGAGCAAGTTGTTAGAAGCAAAATGGACCCAAAGGGTGGGGGTGAATCAGTCCTTCAAAACTTTCATCCAATTGTATTTTACTTGTATAAACCATTAACCTTTCAGCCATGCATTACTGTGAGCTTAACAACATGAAACAACCATTCATAAGAGCATAAACCAAGAGAGTACACAAAAACATAAGATGTGAGGTGGGAAACCCTCAAGGGTAAGAAAACCCACTAAAACTTCTGAATATATTACTCAATTAAAAATACTTGCATGAATATGACACATCACACAAGACTTGTTTAGTAGAGCACTCACTTCACAAGGAGCACCCACCCCTAAATAGTATACCACCCACTATACATGGAGGCTACCACTCACTAATATGATCAGTCACCCACTCAACCACCGGATTCATGAAGATCACTGAAGTAATGTTTGTCCTACAATAGATTGTGATCATTGGTTTAGCTGCACGTACACTTCAAGTAACCCTCTCCAAAACAATCACTTTTCTTCATCTCTCAATCTTACTACTTCACATAAGCTAATTAGGTCTAATGACCTTGAAGACCTTCTAATCTAACCTTCTCGCCTTCTCATGCTTCTTTTTTACTTTTTCTTAGATCCCTCTGACACTCTCACTCACCTCCTCTAGGTCACTCACACCTCCATCCACTCTACTCTTTATAATGAGCAAATACACCTCACTTATATACATGTCTCAACTCATAAACATCTCTAGGTAGGCCATGACCATTGAGGTTGGTCATACCAATAAGAAAATACATCTAATACATTCTATAAATTCACAACATGAGACCATATAGGTCGGCATTAGGCCAAGACCTCAACAGCTCCATGCACCTTCCACAAGCTCAGGAACCTTTGCATCATCCATTCTTCTCATAACACCATCAAGTAGGGATGTTTCCTACACAACCTGGGCACCTCCAGCAACAAGTCTTCAAAGATGAAGACCTGGCTTCAACATACCACCTCAACTATGGCATGCAACCACTCATTAGAAATCCACTGACCCAGGGAGCATAATCAACCATGTTAGACTTCATGGCTTAACCCACAGAGTCATCAAAACATGTCTGATCTTCAGGATACACATGTTGCCCAGAAACCAATCTTGGAAACTTGACCTTCTCAACCATGTGCTAACACTTTTAAGACCTCTCAAAGCATAGAGGAGGATCACATTGAACCCACAAATTCAAAATTCAAGTTTTACTGATTTTAATTCTAGTTTGTACAAACATACGTAATGTTTAGAAAAACAAAGTTGAAATTAAGATATATGGTGTGGAGTCTTTTGACCATGCAATGTTAGTCCCTCATATGTAGATTTTATAGTTGTTTTAAATTTTAAAAACAAATTATGTTTTATGGTCTAACATGTTGTTTTAATAAGTTATTCTTTAAACCTACAGGGTTCATAGTGTGATTTGTCATCTAAACTGGATAATTATTTGCTTATGAGGTTTATTTTCTAAACATTGTGTCAATCTTTAATAGCATGTTATCACGTTTAAAGCATAATTTGTGTCCCAAAATATAAAGTGTCTAGTTTAATAAAGCATGTTATCAAATTGTCAAAAAATATCTTTGTAAAGGATGCATTTTTAGGGAACATAGATGTTCAAATTGGAGTGGATATGACAGTCTTGTAAAGGGAAGTTTTTCCTTATAAAGCAATATGTAGATGAGCTTCATGACTAATTTGGTTAAGTGAGTGAATTCCATCAGAGGTCGTAGGTGACAGAGGTAAGAGGCCAAACGCCTCTCATTAGTGGCTAATGAAGAGGTCACACATTGTAATAGTGGCATAATTAAATAACATTAAAAAAACTAAATCTGAGGGTGATTTTCAGTGGTAGTAATTACCACCTATATTGTTTGTGAATGAGTGGTAGTGGTCAAGGATAGAGGCTACAAATGCAACAATGAGGCTTCAATCCTCAAAATTCATTATCAATTTTTTTTGCATAATGTACAAATAAAAATATTGTAATCAATATTAATATCATCCCTTGTTATACAAATAAAGTGAATGTCCATACCGCAATTGTTGAAGTAGAATGGTTTCTTGAACTGAGTTGTAGGAGGGTAATCCCACTAGTTTTGATTGTTTTCGTAGATGTGTTATTAGCCATTAGAGGCAGTTGATGAATTTCCATGAGTTGGATGATGGGCTCCCAATCTACGATTGATAAGTTCCCGTGTGAAGTCCATATATAAGCTCTAATGTGGTACATATATAATACGATTTGAAAGTGAAGATCAAGATTATACTATTTTGAAGTGAAATATCCCTTTCAAGGGCTAAAACTAAAAATTAGTAAATTAGTACAAACCCTCTATATAATCAAATCAGATTTTAGGACCAACGAACTGAAAATAAACCTAGATTTGGGCAGCGATCAAATTTTTGGAATAGCAGTATGAAAAACTCACAATTTCACCCAAAATATCATCCAATAATGCATCCACAATTTTTATAAACATTTTAGAGATATTTTAGAACTATTTTCAACCCAACAAATATGATAATGCTCAACCGAAAAATTAATTATAACCAGCAGAAGTACAACTCCAAAATAATTATGAAAAGAGGGTTTGGAAACCCCAAACTTCACAACAAATAGTACATTTCATCTTTATAAATCAAGGCAAATCTGAATATGAAAATAAATATCAAATTTGTGCCCTTGAGACACCAAACTACACCCTAGGGTTAGTCGCTCCACCTAGGAGAGACCAATCAATCCATATAAAAACTTGGTAATGACTTCTTCACAAATCTACAATAATCCTTTAAGCCCACACAAGGATAGAGGGTTTTCGCCCCCCAACTAGCCACAAGAAGGGTTTCCGTTCTTGGAAGATGTCACACAAGAGGGTTTTCGTCCTCAAGTGGAAAGGTAGTGAACCACTAGCCCAACAAACCAATTGTATATGAAAAATGTGTCAAAGATGTGTGCAAATGAAGTTCTTCACCTCCTTATATATCTCTAACTTGGCGTCAAGGCTTAGAAGAACATGGTCAACCCATATAAGTCATTATAATATTTTATTATGCCTTTTTAAAAGCACTAAACCCAGCCGACCTACTAAAAGCAAAGACACACTAAAAAGAAACATTAAAATTAGAAACAACAAATGCAAAGGAAACTTTATTCATTTTTCCCAACTCTTCAACTTCGTTGCCATGGAAAGGGGGATGACAAAAAGTCCAAAATCAGGTCCTTAAGTGGGAAAAAGAGACATTACGGTTCTCCCTTCCCAAAATTGTTTGTCCCCAATAAATTGCAATTGTAGATGCTCTAATACTGTTGCACTTTCCCATGTAGCATCCTCAAGGGGTAATCCCTTCCAACGAACTAAATATTTCTTGATACTTTGATTCTTTAACTTCTTTTCATGAACCTCTAGGATACTTTTAAAAATTAGACCCAACTTGTCTTCTTCATCCAATGATGGCAACTCATGTGAAGGAGTAAGGTGTTGTCCAAGTGCCTTTTCAAGGCATGAGACATGAAAAACATTATGTATTTTGCTATTTCCCAGAAGCTCAAGTTCATATGCAACATTTCCCACCTTTCTTTTTACCTTATAAGGACCATAAAAACGAGGTTTCAACTTTTCTACACCCTTTTGTTTGATGGAAGATTGCCTATAGGGTTGCAACCTTAAAAATACCATGTCTCCCACTTCGAATGTCCTTTCTTTCCCATGCTGATTTGCATATCTCTTCTACTGATTTTGGGCATGTAGAAGGTTTTCCTGAGCTCTTTTAAGATATCTTGACTTCAATTAATTAAATCTTGAGCCCTAGGCACTCTATTATCTATCATAATTAAATGAACAAAAGAAGAAGCATCATACCCATACAAAGCTTTAAAAGGAGACATACCAATGGATGCTTTGAAGCTCATTTCTAGCTTCTTCTTCATTGTTGGTTTTGGATAGCTCCATGTGAGTACTTGTCATCTTTTGGGCTGGCCTCCTTGGATGATCCAAGGGTGGGTTCCTAGGCTACTTAATGGGTTGTCCACTACTCGAATTTCCCTTGTGAAGACTGTTGTTCGCTGTTGTTTTTGGAGCAACACCTTCAAGATCTAAAGCCTTCTTGATTGTCTCTTGAAGAGACAAAGGATCAAAGGCTCAAACCAAACCCTTAAGGGGCTCGATCAAACCTTCAATGAAAAGCACTACAAGCCGTCTTTCTGAAACATTCATGATCATGATGGAAACCCTCTGAAACTAAGTCACATATTCCTCCACCGTGCCTTGTTGTATCAAATGAGCAAGTTCACGAAAGTGAATTTCCGGATCAATCTTATTAAATGGATCAATGAGTCTTTGAATAAAATCATCATAGAAATGAATCTCATTATGCCCTTGTGTCACAAACCCATGAAACCACCATTCATGAGCAATTCCTTCAAGATGCAAGGTAGCAAACTTGATAGCATCGTGCTCTATTATGGGCTTCAAAGACAAATATGTATCCAGCTTCTATATACAAGCCCTAGTTGTCCCTTTGCTTGATCCATCAAATGTGGAGAAGGTCATCTTCCCCAACACATTTTGTACCTCCTTCTGTGGCATAAGATGTCTAGGCTCAGACCTAGGTCTTCCTTTGTTCACTCCAATGAATTCGACAAGTGTAATGGCTTCACGAATCTCTCTTGGGAGAGTCATGTACTCTTCATAACTTGAGGCAATGTTCCATTTGGTAGAAGGTCTTGTTTCAATATCCGGAATAGCTTCTTCCCTTGGAAGAAAAGTGGACCATGTGGTTGATCCATGGGTTGATCCCATAGGTAACCTTGCATTATTAGCTCCGAATGAACTACCATCACCATTAGGAACCCTAGGTTCAATTATCTTGTGAAGAAGATAGGGCAAGGAAGTCCATTGTATCTGTTAATCTCTCTTGTCATTTGATCAATCTATCAAATTTGGCTTCTTGAAGATCTTGATTAGCCATATTTTCTTTTTCCCTTGGCTGATATGTTTTCCTTCTTTGGTAGTATAGAAAGTCTTTGTTTCCTTCTTCCATTGAAACCCTAGGCCTCTAAAGATTTGTGCTCTGATACCACTGAAATATCCCTTTCAAGGGCTGAAACTGAAAATTAGAAAACTAGCACAAACCCTCTATATAATCAAATCATAGTTTATGACCAGCAAACTAAAAATAAACCCAAAGTTGGACAGCGATTTGATTTTTGGAGCAGCAATATGAAAAACTCGCAATTTCACCAAAATATCATCCAACAATTCATCTACAATTTTTATAAACCTTGTCGAGATTTTAGAATTTTTTTCAACCCAAAAAATATGCTAATGCTCAGTTGAAAACTCAATTATAATCAGCAGAAGTACAACTCCAAAATAATTATGACATGAGGTTTTGGAAACCCCAAACTTCACAACAAATAGTAGATTTCAATTTAATAAATAGAGGCAAATATGAATATGAAAAGAAATATCAAATTTGTGCCCTTGAGACACCAAACTACACCCTAGGGTTAGTCACTCCACCTAAGAGAGACCAATCAATGCATATAAAAATTTGGTAATGACTTCTTCACAAATCTGCAATAATCCTTCAGGCCCACACAAGGATAGAGGGTTTTCGACCCCAACCAGCCACAAGAAGGGTTTTTGTCCTTAGAATATGTCACACAAGAGGGTTTTCGTCCTCAAGTGGAAAGGTAGTGAGCCACTAGCCCAACAAACTAATTGTATATGAAAAATGTGCCAAAGATGTGTGCAAATGAAGTCCTTCACCTCCTTATATACCTCTAACTTGGCGCCAAGGTTTAGAAGAACATGGCCAACCCATATAAGTCCTTATAATATTTTATCATACCTCTTTAAAAGCACTAAAACCAGCCGACCTGCTACAAACAAAAACACACTAAAAATAAACATTAAAATTGGAAAAAACAAATGCAAAGAAAACTCAATTCCTTTTCCCAACTCTTCAACTTCGTTGCCATGGAAAAGGGGATGGCAAGAAATCCAAAATCAGGTCCTTAAGTAGGAAAAGGGGACATTACATGAAGTGAGGAAAAAGAAGGCATTAATACCAATCTCTAGTCTTTTTTTCATTTTGTTTTTGAAGGTATTTTGCTGCAAGAACGGCCTCTCGCAGATTACATCATATTTATTTCAAGAAGCTGCTCCTTCAGTTTCAACTTTTCAAAGAATACGTGTATAATGTTTTCATGTAATATTTACATAACGTCTATCAATGGACAGATGTCCATCAATTCAATCCATGGTTCATGAATAATTGGGGTTTTTTTCATTTATAGACCGTAATAAAGAATTTTTCATCATCCGTCAGCCGTGGGCACTACATTTTCTTATCACTTCTACCATGAGTCTGATATATATTTTCACGTTTTGAATACCATTGGTTATTAGACGGGTTAAGGAGGTCAAGCTGTTTACTTCAGTAATTAAGATATGTTTTATTAACTATTAAGTAATTCTTGAATAATTCATACATGTCTCGTGCCCATTTAGGCTTCATAATAAAAATTACCCATATAATTTTATGCTCCCAAAGAAAATTAAAGACTTACAACTACATTTTTTGGAGCTATGGGGGCTGTATTTGAAGGCCCTGTCACCTGACTTAAAGGACTTGTAGGCATTGCCTATGATTTTTTTTAAAGGATCTGCTGGCATATAATTTATTTAATTAAAGCTACATACCTCACAAACTCTTTGTTTCTAGGATGTCTTCAAGCTTATCAAGCGGTTCATGTAAATCTGATGTAATTGGCTTTTTTTTAAACCCTTTTTCCAAAGATCTTCTGCATAACCTGCATGGAAGCTTTTTTCGCTGTTAAATGATTTTTTCTTACCGACTATTAAGTTTTTAAATTAACTCTTATTGGACCTTGTCACAATTTCACATAATTTATTGTTGCACTTAAAAACATTTTTCTTTGATATAGGGAATTAAACTCTAAAAGATACCATAACACAATATGCCCACTGCAATAATTGCTAGTGCTAATGATATTTCTCGCCAAAAACTAATAAACAGTGTCAATCAGTGGATACCAAAAGCTTGCACATAATCCAGCTATACTCTATAAAGTTTCAATCAGTGTATTAAAAAGTTTTTTTTTTCTCGTATACAAAGGTAAGACTTGTCATAAAATCTTTGACAAGTTATTCAACTGTCTTGATTCTACACTCATACAAAACTTGCTTTAAGTGTGTATGAAGGATAGCTCATAAACTCTCAGATGGTCAGCAACGGGAGAGGTGGGGTGGGGGACAAAATCTCATTTATTTGACAGGTACCACAGCAATGTATCGAATTCTCCCAGCTCATTTATTTAGTACTTGACAAGCATTTCGAATTCTCCCAGCTCAAATCCTCACAATTGTCATAAATCAACATATCATAGTGAAGGAAGAGGACTTTACATAGTTTACAAATCCTGTGTCTTTGAAAAAAATGCCACCATGGCTAACAAAACAATCAATAAGAGCTCATCATTCAAAACATTGAGCATGAATTTTGGGAAAGAAATTCATCGATGACAAAGGCTGGGATGGGGGAAAAATAATCTGCACAGCCCTCATGATGTAACATAAACACGTCTGATGTCACATGTTGGTCAAAGTCCTGAAAAAGCTTCCAGATTCAACTGCTCTCCACTCTCAAGAGAACTGGCTGGACTTTTAGGGTGCTTATCTTGTGAATTTAGATCATGTCCAGAGTTTAAGGTGTTGACATATGAATATGGCGCTCCAAGTTTTGGAGCTGGATCAGCAGTACTTATCCTGCTAGCAAGAAACCGCCTTATCAGACCCCTTAGAAAGGGAGCCATTGTATCCGGTTCATATTCCAAGTAATACATTATTCCTCCCATGCATAGACAAAAAAGTAGTACCTGGAATAGAAGGAATTATCATCAGTATCTTGAAGTATTTCAGATCAAACATTGGCTTTCTGAAATTCAACTCACCAAGATTAATTATTGTACAACATGAGAATCAGAAGTGATATTACTGAAAACAAGATAAGGTTTTCTATAATAGAAACCAAAGATAGAGACGAAAAATAACAAAAAATAATATTGACGAAAAAGATAGGATGGCCTAACTCAAATCAAGCAAAAGTTAACAAAGATGCCAGATCATACTTCAGCATTCTTGATATCTGGAAGCAGATGTTGATTCACTAAAATATACCAAAATGAATCTGCAGCTCGAGGAAGCACATAAAGAGATAGCTCACTTTGTCTTCCTTTCTTCTCTAAAAGAACAGACAACGCAGCAATGCATCCGGCAAACCAATAAATAAGCTTATGGTCTCTTGTTACAACCTTTCTTTGCAAGCATATAACTGCCTGGTATTTGAGAAAAAAAAGCATTGGTTAGACAGACGGATAATCAAACGGAAAAGTTCAAAATAAGGTATCCCTGAAATACCTGAAATATTCCTACAAATGCTGAAAGGAATGATGTAGACCGCACTGCCCCTTTAGTAGCATTCCAGCATGTCCGCATGGGTGACTCCATAAACTAATACACAGAAACCCCAAATATCAGCAAATAAAACCACTTTAAACTATTTTCCTCAAGAAACAGCCTGAGCTCTGACTGTTCATTGTATATCAAGAATATGCATTCCTCTAAAAAGACATGCTAAGAACAATGAAAAACAAGATTAAATATAAGAGAAATGAACTCAAATGAGGAAAGACAACATACTTGCCCACATAAAATCAATGTACACACATGCATTTGAAAAGGGTCGGGAAACAACATTTGATTAAAAAAACAGTTTGGCGAGGATCACAAAGCATTATATTATCACCAAGAAATGGATGCATGTTCATAGCAGAGTCTGGTGCCAGTATAATTTTGATGCATATCCACAATGCAAAATAAACGAATACATTGCTGATGGGGTTCTCTTCTGATTCTAAGGCACATCAGAGTAGGTCGAATTTCAATGTGGCAAGCTTTTTAAATGTTTTAGGAATGGAACTCAGAAATGAAAAATAAACAAACATGTTGCTGATGGGGCTCTCTACTAATTCTAAGACATGTCAGAGTAGGTCAAATTTCAAGTGTTGAGCTTATTGAGTGTTTTAGGAATGTAACTCAGAATTATACTATCATGTACAAACTTAAAACTTCACACTTGAAGTTGTGCAGCATTACAGCCATTAGTTAGTGTAAAAAGAAAGCCTTAATCAATACACAAACAGTAAATATACCTTCCAAACTCATCATCAAAAGCCAAGATTCAGAAGACAGGCCAAATAATGTTGAGGGCCTCCCATGAACACCAATTCATAACACAGCTTCATCATCAGCCGGTTTGCAAACCAAGCAGCTACCGCAAGCACAAATGATGATGACATTAGTAGGCAAGTTTTTGTTGGCTATCATCCAACGTAATTGGTTCAATGCCAACTTAGGTGTATCAATAAAATGTAAGAATAGTCAAATCCTCAAAATTATAGTCTCCATAGTTATGACTCACTCAAAGCTTAAACATTGTGAATAAAGGAAGGATAATAGATTATTTCATATTATATCACATTAATATACAAAGAAATAAGGGGGTATTTGTGCAAAAGCAAGCTCCCCTTTCCCTATTAGCCACTTATTAGGTAAATGTGAATGGCCCAGTTAGAGGTGGCATTTATTAATGTTTGTGGCATTAATTGCACACATGTGCTATTCTAAAGCTAGAGATGTGCACAAGGCACTCTATATATAGTTAAGCTAGCCTAAGTCAACTTAATATTAGTGCATTTAAAATATTGCACCAATCCCTCAAGTGCAACTTAGGAAGGATTATATACAACAAAAAGGCTAAAGAATTTTTGAAAATGAGTTTCGACAATTAGGCCTGATGAGGTACCCATGTACAATGAAGTATAACTGAAAAATATGAGTCACCACAAGGTTTCTCAAAAAATTATAAGATAGGAAAAGGTGTCTAAAGATGCTCAGATATGTTGCAAGGCATCCCAAGAAATAGTAGAACATCTGAATGCAGAAGAGATGTGCATTGGATGGGTTGGAGACCATCACTACCACTGAAGATGAAAGTAAATCGCTGAAAGGTGTAGAATTCCGTGAAGAATGCCAAAGATGGGTTGGAAACCACCATCACCACCACTCAAGGTGCAAAGGAGAACTATATGAAATATGCACTAGTTAGGCTAGAGACCATCACAACCACTAAAAGTGCAAAAGATTTTTCATGGCATATTTTTATGAGACACCGGTTATTAATAACCGTTCATTTGAGCAAAGATTAGGGGATCCTTTAGTCTTTGTGATGTCATTGTTGATCTTACAAGTTTTCAAATTGTTGGATCTTTTGTCTTCAAAAGTATCTGGACAGATTGGCAAAAAAATTACAGGTTGGTTAAGTGGAGAGCTTCTGGCAGTTGAACTGGGTGGGACCTGGCCTCCAAGGGTATTTGAACTTGAAAATTACAGGACATGTCTCTTACCACTATCCCCCATTTTTTGGTTTCTAGGTTCAACAAAAAAGACATTTTATTTTGGAAGGATTTTGTGGGACAGCAATACACGTAATTGGAAGGATTGGCGATATTTAGCTCGTGAGAACGCTTTGTTCCCCACAGATAGGTCTCCTATATAGGAAATTCAAAATCGTATCCCTCATGATGACATGTTTAAAATGAATTTGAATATGCAAGGGCCCATTTGGTGTGATTGGATATGGATTTATGGGCGTATGATTTCTCAATATGACATGTGTCTTTATCATCTCTTGCATAAAAAACAAGCCCTTGCATGGGTTCTCAATGCCATATGGGTTTCTTCATATGCAAAAACAGCATGGATCCACAAACTTTATAGAGTATGGACAGTGAGGGTTCCTATAAACTTTGAGTTTTTGGTTGGCTTGTGATATATCATTTGGTTGGCTTGTGATATATCAAAGGCTCAATTGTTCAAGAGTGGATTTATTGATGGTCTTGTTGTCTAAAATACACCCCCCCCCCCAGGGCTATTCTGAAAACCCACAACCTCATTTCTGGACTCAGGCAAATTCACAGTTGATTCAAAATTTTCAAAAAAATTTGGGCTTCTCTCAAAATTTTCAAGTTTCAGGTTTCATTTACATCGGGACATGTTAGGGCAATTATATGTTATATGTCACATGTTTCCCGCTTCCAAAACCCGACAATCTTCCTTTGTGTCGAGTTTTCGGGTCCTTCATACATTGGAACATGTCAACCCAATTACATGTTCCATGTCACATGTTTTCCACCCCTGAACCCCAACTTGCCTTGTTTCAGATTTCTCAACATGCAAAACATCAAGTCAGTTCCGGCCTTTGTTTCGGGTTTTCGGGACTTGCTTGCATTGGAACATCGCAGCCCAAATGCATGTCCCATGTTATGTGCATCCCGCTTCTGAAACCCGATTTCTTCCATTGTGTCGGGTTTTCGGAGGTCAATGTGATCGAAGCATGTCAACATGTCTCATGTCGACTACTTCCCGATTTCCATTAGACGCTCCTATCTTGTGTCGGACTTTGCAAGTTGCTCAACAGGCATAGCTTCCCAACAGTGTTTCGGGTTTCTCATGGTGTGAATCAAGGTCAAAGTTCTGACGGTCTTATCGCTGTGTCGGGTTTCCGAAGATGTTCGACATGGTCACAAACCCAACAGGGACAGTTATAATAGCTCAACCACCCGTATTTATTGAAGTATGGCACCCTTGGCTTCTCCAAGAAGAAAAAGGACATAGGAAATGGTCTTGGCAGTGTGCCCATGCCCATTTTCAGACATTCAATGCATGATGTTGGTGGTTGAAGGAAGAATAACGAATTTCCCCCTCTTTTCCCTCCTCTCTCTCCCCCATTTTCTATATATTGTAGAATGATGCTTATTTGTAAAGGTTGGACCCTCTTAGAATGCTAGTGCATCATCCTACAAGTGTTGAATGTGTATTTTGAGTTGCAGGCCTCAAATCTGGACTTTTGCAGGGTGATTCTTGTCTTCTTCCTTTATTGTAATGGGTTGTGCATCTCTTTGAAGCAATAAATCTGTGTTTTGTGTCTATTCTCTGCCCTAGCCTATGTTTATTACATTATCTTGCCTCTCTCTGGCATTTGTGGTGTGTTGTGCATGTTTATTCTCTTTTATAGGTTTTATTTCTAGCGCTCTATGGAAATGAGAGTTTGAATACTATCTTGGACTGTAGCACTCATGCCTGCCCTCTCCTCCTTCATTTTCCTCCCATTTTTACCCATCTGAGAGTGTCTTTCCCCCTTTTTCTTGGTCCTATCACCTTTGTTAGCTTAGTATTTCCCCCTCTCATGCATCTCTCTCTTCCCCTGGTCCCTTGGATTGTTAGGATAGGATTAGATAGTTGCATTCCCAGTTGTAGGAGTAGTGTAGCATTAGGAATGGGTAGAGGAACCAGCCTTCTCTAGAATTTTGTCTCAAGTAGCAAAGTCTCACAACTTGGAGACAATCCTCTATTACCCAAAAACGTTGATTGTTCATTAATGCTAAATCAGAGGGTGTTGTTTTTTGGTGATAAGAGGTCTCTGTATGGAATGTTCAAAACTAAAAACTGTCAAACATTTGTTGTGGGAATGCTCATTTGCCAAATCATGTTGGAAGTTAATTCTTTCTCGCTTGCCATCTCTTTTTCTAGGACATATTCATTGGCATGAAGCCTTGCTAGGAGACTCCAATACTCTTATTCATAACCCTTGTATATTGAGCTTGATACAAGACACACAGAGATTGATACACACGGTAGGATGCTTATTTATTTCACTAATAGACAAAATATTTGTGTTCATATAAGGAACATATCGAACATTTGTGAAAATATAACAAACAATATTGTTCAATGTGACATGAACGTCTCCACATTCGTTAACATATTGTCACCTAATGAAATAGATTCAGTAAAAGTCTTATCTTCATTGAAATTTACATACCAGACTCTGCAACATGTATAGTGTTGAGGTGCCCCTGAGTTGAGATGTCATGTTGTGGATTTAGCTGGTTGGTCATGAGATGTAAAAAATACAAAATCATTTGGCACCTCTTGTTCATCATCCTCAGCAACATTTGCATGTTTTGATCCTTTCTGGCATACCAAGTCATTTTGTCTCTTCTGACAATTTTCGTAAAATGCCCTAGCTCATTACAGTAAAAACATTTCCATTTCAATCTCTTTGATGTATTACTTTGCCTTGCATTTTTTCGTGTTTTTGTTAGTGAATGGTTCATTGAAATGCACACTGTAGTGTTTGAGGTTTGATGTTTCCACCTGATCTTGCCTTTGCTTCTTTTGCAAAAGAAGTGCTGATAACTTCTCAAGATCAAGTGTTTGAGTCTTTGCAATTAGACATGGAGACTCAACAAATGAATCAATGATGGCAAGCTTTTTAAGACCAAAGCTTCCATATCTTCATCATCAACAGGTTTCTCAATAACAACAAATTGATCACCAAGCTCCTTCAGTTGAAACAGATATTCAGAGATTAAGCCTCCTCCTTGCAACTTAATAGAAAACAAAATACTTTTAAGCCCGGCATCTGATGTCTCATATTTAGTCTTTAGATTTGTCCTCGGTGTGGACACAATGGTGGCATTTTGTACTTCTAGTACTAATGTATTTGTAACTGATACTTTTTGAAGCATTAAAGGTTCTTTATGTCTTGTCATAGTCTTCGAGATCATCAACAGGACTCTGCCCTTTGTTTAAAGAATTTAATCAAGATCTCAATACTCATAGACAATTGAGTATTTTATGACTCCACAAGCTATAGTTCTTACTATACAACTGGTAACTTTAGAAGCATTAAAACTTCTTTGTCTTTTGTCATAGTCTTCGGGATCACCAGCATGCATCTATTTTTTTATTAAGATAATTTGATCAAGATTTCTATACTTGCAGACAGTGAGTGTTTTATGATTCCACAAACAATAGTTTTTCCCAGTCAACTTTTGAGACTCTGGTAAAACCAAATATTGTATACTAGCCATTGGTGACCACAAAAAGAGACTGCCTAGTCTGCAAAAACTATTAAATCCCATTATTCGACAATGCAAAGACCATATTACCACTGCTGGTCACTCTGACACACTACAACATAAATGATTTTGTTAATTTTAAAGTTTAAACTTTAAAACGTAATAAAATTTAAAATATTTCAACCTTAAAATTTTATGCTAATGACAATTTCATGTGCAATAAATTCAAGATTTCGTCAATTTTTAGCAAATGACAGTTTTATGTGCAATAATGAAGATTACCATGGAAAAAAATTGATTCACCAAAATCAAATATTCTTTGGATGGATGACTGCTTTATAAAAAAATCAAATACCGAAAATCCAAATGCCCTTTATTCTGCATCAAAACACCTTCACCAAATAACAATCTTCACGCTTCTGCCTTCTTCGCGTTTTTGCCATTTTATTTTCTTTTTCTTTTTTGTCTGTATACGCAACCACTATCAATAATATTTTTAAAATTCACAGAGTGAAACTTTATTTTGTAAATTCCATAAAACCTGCTGCTCACGTTCATACAAACATATGGCAGCAAAATAGGAAAACGTTACAGCATTTTGTCACACTTCTTATGTACAAATCTTCTCCAACTAAAAATCAAATGCCCATACAACAAATAAAACATCTCTCAGGCAACATATCTTGCAACTCTGATACCATAGTATCGTGATTAACAAGCCGTGAAATACACTGCTTTGAGGTCTGCTTCAAATAAGTTTGCAGCCCATAACAAACCAGGCCCATGTAAAAAATATACAGTAGTCTAACCTACCTTAGCAAATGTGCTAACCATTAGTTTGCACAACTAAATGCTGATTTATTTAATAGCTGGTGTACTCCTGTTGAGAAGATTCGATCATATAGGTAATCGGTACAATCTTTTCGTTGTTCAGTTAAAACTCACAAAAAATGGATTTACAATTGTTTACAATATATTTGCAACCAAGTCCCCCTAACGACCATCTCTGACTTAAACAGTTGTTTAGTCATGAGAAAATTCACTTGATCTCCAATTCATCTTGCTCCACATGGTCTTCATTTCCAACCCTATTTCAATCATCATGCTCTTATATAAATTTTGTCAAACCTACCTTGTTCTCAAAGTGAAGTTTTAACAAAACCCAAAACCGTACAAATTGAACAAAATCTCACTAGCCAGACCTTGCCTGTTTACAATTTGGTGTGTTCACATATCCATTCAACTGCAAAAATATTGCAATGAAATCCGTCTTGTATGTTTCTCATTCCTCCAAAATATAAGTTACTGGTCTGCAAATTTAAACAGTTATACCTCGTAACCCTCTATGGTACAATGTTTTCCTGAACATCCATTAGCACAACATAGCTATTGTGAGTATTCTCAAGTAACAGACTGACCTTGTCAAGTTGTTGCAATTGGACCCAATGCCTCTTCAACTGCAACCCCATGTATGAATGATGCTTGGTGTCCCTAGATTTCACCCTAAAATCTGAAACTACCCCATGTAAAAAAAATCATACTTTTAAAATAATGGGTCGTTTTTTTGTTGTTATTGCCAGAAAATGTCTGTATTGCGTCAAAATATTCCCAGAAAGTCATATGAGCCAATTTCGACAAATACCCAGATGCCCAAGCTCGTTTTACCCCTTCGCCAGAGTTTGTTTGCGGGAAATCTTTATTTAATTATTTTAAGCCCCGTTTGAGGTAAATTGTGCTCTAGTTTAACCCTGTTGAGGTTTTACATGTCAATATTCCCATATACCAGTATGGTTTTCACCAAGAATGAATCCTAGGCTTTATCTGTGACTTCTGGCAACGTTTTGCATTTTTGTTATTTTTCTCTGTGAAATTTCTCCAGGTCAATTCCTTTGCCGGTTCAGTCTGTTTTCTTGCCTGGAGTATCTGGAGATCATCTACGGACGCCATGCCAGAAGGAATTTGCCACAGGAGGTCTAGTTCTCTCTAAAAAGACGAAGTCGTCCACAAAGAAGGCCTCTTCTGAGCAGGTCGCATTTTTGGGAAAGGAAGGTTTTAAGCTACAATGGGATTTTTTGGTAACAGCAGGCAGGTGGGAATGTTGTATCTGCCTAGCAGGGTACTTTTTCCCATGGAAGCAAAGTCACTTAAGTCATAATGAGAAAATTGGAGGCAGCAGGCAAGCAAGAATTTCTTACCTGCCTTGTAGGGTGAAAATTCCTATTGTAAAATAAAAGAAAATCACTTAAGGCATTGATGGGAATTTCTTACCTGCCTTGCAAGGTAAAAAATCTCATTATGAAAGTCAAACAGCTTAAGTGGATCATGGGATTTTTGGAGCTGCAGTGCAGAGTGAATAATCCCATTGAAAATTGACTTTAAAAAATAGAAAGCAGCCATGTCAAAAAGTGCGACCCCTTTTGGAATAAAAAGATATCTTTAATTGCATTTATTAATTGTTTCTATTCCTAATTTTGGTGCCCAAGCATGAGGAAAAGTCAACACAAGATGAGAGCATAAAGGAAATTGGAAATAGAATTCTAAAATTAAATAAATTTAATTTATTTAATGCAGCTCTGAATCATGCAAAAAAGTGCGACCCACCTAGATAAGATAAGATAGATAAGATTATTATATTAAAGTATTTATGGATGGAATTAATTCCTATTTTTGGCGCATGAGGTCAAAGCATAGTGTGAAGTCAATGTAGACTGGAAGTAGAAAGCTAAAATTAAATAAATTTAATTTATTTAATGCAGCCATGAGCATGCACAAAATAGGCGCCCAAGTTTAAAGAGAAAAGTATGATTTTTAATTAATTAATTGTCGGAAATAGGAAGGGCAATTATTAATTATAGAATGATCAAGGTTATATAAGCATGGGCTGCCATATTAATGGAGTTATTAATTCTTTAGCAAAGAAGTGCAGCCCAGGCAATTTTGGAGCCCAAAGGAGGAATTTTGCTAAGAAAAAGGTGTTTTCACTGCTGAAAAGCTTCAAAGTTTGGTGCCTAGGTTTGAAGGAGCTTGATTTAAGTCTGATTAATTGTCTGCATAGTATTACAAGTGCCCAGGTGAAGTTACAAATATTTATGTTTGCTTTGCATGCAAGCAAAGCCTCAAATTTTAGGGCAGCGGGCTTTATATGCAGATTTTTATGATAAAAATCAAGTGTTCATGCTCTGGATTCCGTCTTTGTCTGAATTAATTGTAGGTATTCATTACAGGCTTATATAATTGAAAGGGAGCTTAAAGCAATGTCCAATACATTGAATATATCTTCCGAATCTAAAGAAATTCCCAGATCTACACCAATTGTAAAGAATTCCGACCGAATAAAAGGAAAAAGAGTTGCTCTAGTCATGGTGAAGCATGATGAAAGAAAAGGATCAACAGAATCATGCATAGCTTCCAGATCCAGATCCAGACCCAAATTCAGATCCAGATCTATAATTGCAAAGGCTTCATCCTCTTGTTTCTAATGCAGCCCGTGTAGAAGTAAGTACATGAAAAATTCCTTCCAGGATCTTGTGCATGTGCTCCCAAATCTTCCAGTTGAAGCCTTCATTGAATTTGCATTCACCCGAAGTGCTTTCCAGAATTTTTAATTGCTCATATGCAATTAAAAATAAAAATGATCAGTTAGGAGAAGAACTGCAAAAGCTTCAAGGATGAGAAGGAAGACAAGCCAAAGGCAATACCCGCAAGCAAATCACAGTCACTCGCTTCCAAATCCAGCTGCTTCCAGATCCAGCCACTTCTAGATCCAGCCGCTTCCAGATCCAGATGCTTCCAGATCCAGTTTGGTGAGAATCAAAGGCAAAAGAATCAGTTGCATACAGAATATGGAAAAAGAATAAAAGTGTTGCAGCTTTCTTCTAATTCATTTTTCTCTTTCTTCTTCTTTTCTCCGACAAATTAATTGAGCGATCAATTAAATTATAAAACTTAAGTGATTGGTTTAAAAGTCATTACTTGAAGAAGTCAACTACTTAGAAATAGGTGGCAGACATGCAAAATAGGTCTTATCTTCAGTTGCAAATCATGCATGTCATGCAAAGAGGAATTTGAGGAGGGAGATCGCCAGTTGTTTCCTTTCCAACTTCCACATGTGTTAGTTCACTAAAAGCTTCTGATTTGTAATTTCCCCTCTACATGTTATAAGTAGAGGAAGAACCTACGGGTTAAAGGATCAGAATTTGTAAGCAACATTCTTGTGTTTCAGACTTTGTGCTAAAATCTCTAATAGCTATTTGAAGCAAAGGAATAGAAAGGAGCAGATTTCCGGAGAACTTTGAGTCACAGTGCATTTTGTTTCTAACTTTTTTATCTCAGATCTACTTATAAACTTTGGCTTATTTTAAATCTAGATATGAAAGTTGTCTTTGCTTATAATTTTGTGTGTTAATATCTATTGGTCCTGTCTATGTGCATGCAATCAACTCTGTAATCTATTGATTGGGTTGCACATCTTCCCTATTTCTTTCCTGTGTTTTATTATTTCCTTCTTCTTTAGATATTTCCTTTCTTTAACAGTTGCTTACTTGCTGCAAAACTATACAGTTGTGGTTCATGAGCTGCATGGTTAAAGTAAAACCCCTAAGTAGATACTAGCATATTTTATCGACAAAACTTACATGGGAGCCTCACTGGTAAATGAGGGAGATTTATCTCATGACTGCCTAAGTTTTCAGCTATGCAGAAAATCTAGCCAACAATGTTGTGCTCCTCCAATGCATCAATGATTCTCACTCAAAATGAGATGCTATGTCATACAGGCCTCCCCAACTAAAGCTCATCATTCCTTGTCTGAACTAACTTACAAACTCCTGGTTTTGTTAGCCACTGCATTACGTGTGGTCTGATTTAGAGAAGCCTCCTTCAAAAAATACTCAACCAAGCCTTCACAACCTTCCCTTCTATTTAAGTTCCAGTTTGTCTATATCAGCCACAAACATTTGCTTCTTCTCCCCCTTGGTCAGTATCTCCCTACAATCAAAATTCTTCACCAGAGTATGAACCAAGCATTCAAGTCTTCGCAGTAGTGACAAACATCCACCTTAATGTAACTCACAAATCATCTTGGGGCAACTTATTTCACTTGTGGATAGTTGGAAAGAACACAGAGTACAAGAAGCACTTGAAATTGAAAAAACTTCAAATAATTTGAATAAGTATGATGGACTCATTATTAGCATCTCTTGGAAGCCCTTAACACATTTAATGAAAAAATAATAATTTAAGGGATTCATGGAATATGAAAGGCCATGCATCAGGAAAAATCTTATTTATATTGTAAACATATCATTGAGGAAATAAGAATCTCTCACTGACGATGGGTCCCAAAGATGGACCCAAAAAATTGAGATCTTATGTTTCATGGGCAGTGCTTCCACAAATGTCTTCTTCAATCAATCTTCTTACCATATCTTCCAAAGTTTCAGTGTGTTGAGTTGAGTTTTCGAGCCTATCAAATGTGGTCTTCTCAAGTGTCCGTGAAAGATGCATAATGCATTATAGTTGAATTCAACAACTTTCCAGATCAACAGTAACTATTGAAGGAAGTTTCACTGGATTTGTATCCACAAGAGGAGCACGTGCTCCTAATAACTCAGAAGATGAAGGATTAGGTTTTTTCCCTTTTCTTTGTCACTTTTGGAAGTTCAAGAATTAGGTCTAAGAATCACAATGCTCCCACTGATTGTGAACTAGGTAAATCACTAGAAGACACATTCAAACAATCCTTTCCAATGGTACATACATGACTTGTATCAATAACGCTTGCATTCACAATATTAACATTCTGTGATGTTAATGATTTTGTTCACGAGTTACCTGGAATACTCACTTGACTCTTTTCCAGAATAGGAGCTGCTTGTACAAGATTTCTTACTGAAATATTTCAGACCTCAAATGTGCTGGTGGTTTTTCAGCGAACTATGAAAAACTAGCAAGTGCATTCTGCAACATTCCTCAAATACGGTGTGGATTTACTTGCCTTCTCTATGGAAAAGATATTTCATGGGATTGATAGCTCTAGATTTCCCCCATCTTGGTCACAATGCATTATCATCTCCAACCACGAAAAGAGAGAGTTTGGACCCAAATAAATGCAAGACTATGATAAGTGGATACACATTTTCCAAACTGTATTCTAAGCTCTTGGACATGAAAGTCTTTGAGTATTTAGGGAGTATTAATCATAGAGGGAGTGCTACGCCTTTAATCCTTGGTCATATATTGGGATATGGATGGTTGACTTGTGGCTAACATAATCTCTTATCATGTCATATCACATTCATTTATGCTTTCATATGCTTAGTAGGTCGGCCTTGGTGCTTTACATAACATAGTAGGGTATATATAGGAGTTAGTAGCTAGTAGATGATCATCATATTGAGCACTTGAGTCTTATTGTATGGTTTGGAGGTTGCCCCCTCAAAGTGGCTAAGTCATTATACTTGCATATTGTGATCATTTCTCTATATTTTGGTGTTCTTTGGTGTTATATTGCTGTTGATATAGATCTATCTAAGTAATTTCATTACAAGTGGTATCAGAGCTTCGATTTGGGCAAGAATTAGGTCAAAACCCTAATTTTGAAGATTTGGCTATATCTCCAAAATGGTGGTGAAATTTTCTGTAACTTTTTAATTAAGAGTGGCAAAATCAAGTCAAGTAAGGTTCTCTCCAAATTTCAAGATTTTTTTGACTTGTTTTGCACAAGTTATATCCATTTTAGGGTTTTTCATAAATTCGCTCCATATGCTGCAATTTTTGGAATTTTTCTAAGTTTCTTATATTTTCGGAAAGCTTGCAAAAAATTAACTAGGGCTTGTTCTCTGTGTTTCTCTCTATTCAGCCAATAACCATTTATGAAACCCCAAACCCTAAATTCCTACCCTAATCCTTGTATCCCAAGACCCAAACCCTACATCATGACAGGGAGATCAACTAGAGGCCAAGGGAAGGGTCAAGCCACTCCAGGAATGACTCCCAATAAGGAAGATATGCATTTTGAATCCTCGGTTTCTAATGTATCGGAGGCAGTCAACCAACTTCAGGAAAAGGTTAATAAAATGGTGAGTGATGGATGACCTCAATTGCAATCTTCAAACATTTGAAGGGTTAAAATAACCTCAATCCACAAATTTCACACTAATGAAGGGTGAAATGAAGGCAAGGTTGGAATCAATGAGGAAAGAGTTTATGCTCACTTTTTCAAGCATGAATACTGGCATGAATTCCCATTCAAGTCACACAGGTTCCTCAAGCAATGCACACTCAAATCCAAATCACACCAACCAAGGGGGATCCTCTACACAAACTGGTGGACCTTCTAGCCAATGGCGGAACATGATTCCAAAAGTAGAAATGTGCAAGTTCAATGGGAATGATCCGATCACATGGATCAACCAAATGGAGAAAAAAATATCTGAATCAAGTCCCAAGTGGACAAAAGGTGGTAATGACATCCTTGTATCTAGAACCAAAACAGTTCATTTGGTATAGATGGATGTGTGAGAAAAAGAAAAAGAAGGGTCTCCCTATTACTTGGTCTATGTTCACTGATGAGCTCCAAATTCACTATAGTAATAGTGTTACAGAGAACTATTTTAGCCAAATAGCCAAACGACGACAAACAGGGACAGTCAAGGATTATATCCAACAGTTCCAAAATCTATCCTTACGAGTGGATGACATCTTAGAGGATCATCTAAATGATCTCTTCTTGGGTGGACTCAAGGATAACATCCAACTTGATGTTCACCTTCTTAATCCTGGTTCAATATCAGAATCCATGATAGTTGCTCGTCGGGTGGAGGAAAAATATCTAGTAAAAAAAAGGGGTCTCGATACTCACAAGGAACGCATGATGCCAACAGTGTTACTTCCCCAACCGACACAATTGACTCCTCAACAAATTGAAGATAAGCGAGCAAAAGGTCTATGTTACAGTTGTGATAGCAAGTGGAGCAAGGGACATAAGTAACCTAAGAAGAAATTATTCTACATTGAGGGTCCTAATGAGGAAGAAGATGAGGAGGAAGCAATTGATGAAGAGGAAGAGGTTCCTGAGATCGAGGCTGAAGAATCTCAACCATCTCTTGCCATGCAATTTCAGGGATTAGCACCCCACAAACCCTCAAGGTTGTTGGGTTCATAAAGAAACAAAGGGTGACAAGACTAATTGACTCTGGAAGTACTCATAACTTCATCAATCATAAGTTGGCCTTACGCTTAAATTGCTTCATTTATCTAGCCCCAGAGTTTCAGGTAATGGTTGCAGATGGAGGTAAAGTTAGTTGTTCAAGAAAGTGGCATAAGATTAAGCTATCCATGGGAGATTACCTGCTAGAGGGCCCCATGTATGCCATTTCAATGGGGGAGCATATATTGTGTTAGGGGTCCAATGGCTTACTACCTTGGGGCACTATTGAGATGAATTTCCAAGATTTGTTCATGAGGTTCCATTTTGAAGGGAGAACTTTTGAGTTGTGTGGGATGAAGGTAAAAGCTCCACAATTGGTAAGTTCTCATCAAATGTAGAAAATGCTTAAGAAGGGTGCAGATGGGTTTGTGGCACAACTATTTTCACTAGAAGCTCAACCATCAAAAGGTCCTATACCATCAGATCTACAAGCAATTATTAATGAGCACTCAGTAATTTTTGGGGATATGCCAAAAGGGTTACCTCCCAAAAGAGATCATGATCATGCTATTCAGCTAGTACCAGGAAGCCAACCACCCAATATTAGACCTTATCGGTACCCTTATCTACAAAAGAGTGAGATTGAAAAGATGGTACAGGAGATGTTGGAAGCAGGTATTATTCGCCATAGTCAGAGTGCTTACTCTTCTCCAGTGGTGATGGTATGAAAGAAGGATGAAGGTTGGCACATGTGTCCAGACTACAGGGAGCTCAACAAATACAAAGTGAAAGATAAGTTTCCTAGTCCTATCATTGAAGATTTGCTATATGAGTTGCATGGTGTTGTTTATTTTACAAAATTAGATCTTCGATCAAGATATCATCAAATCAGAATTCGTGATGAAGATATTCATAAAACAACATTTAGGACACATGAGGACCACTATGAATTTCTAGTAATGCCTTTTGGCCTTACAAATGCACCATCTACTTTCCAGAGTTTGATGAATTCAATCTTTCAGCCATTTCTACGAAATTTTGTCCTAGTATTCTTTGATGATATATTAATCTATACAAGACCATGGGAGGAACATTTACATCATGTCAATAAGGTTTTGGACACTCTTGAACAACAACACCTTTATGCCAAGCCCTCCAAGTGTGCTTTTGGAGTCATGGAGGTAGAATACTTGGGTCATATCGTTTCTCATGAAGGTGTAAAAGTGGATCCTCATAAGATCTAGGCCATGGTGGACTAGAAGATTCCTAAAACCCTCAAAAACCTCAGGGGCTTCTTAGGGCTTACAAGTTATTATCACAGATTTGTGAAGAATTATGGTAGAATTGCAACACCACTCACAACATTATTGAAGAAAGACTCTTTTCATTGGAATGAGGAAGCAACCCAGGCATTTGAGACACTGAAGAAGGCCATGTGTACAACTCTAGTTTTAATACCCCAAATTTCTCCAAAACCTTCATTGTTGAATGTGATGCTTTAGGTATAGCATAGGTGCAATACTTGTGCAAGAGGGCCACCCCATCACATTTGAGAGTCATCAACTCAAAGGTAAGAACCTATCAAAACCAACTTATGAGAAGGAAATGATGGATATTCTTCATGCAGTCAAACAATGGAGACCATATCTCATGGGTTGTCACTTCAAGGTGAAGACAAATCATGACAACTTGAAATACTTCTTGGAGCAACAAACTATCATTTGAAGAACAACAAGAAATGGGTCACAAAGATGTTGGGATATGACTTTGAGATCATTTACAAGAAAGGAAAAGAAAATGTGGTAGTTGATGCACTATCCAGGAGAGATGAGTCCACAGAAGCATTGTTATATGCCATGTCCATATTACAGGTAGATTGGGTAGATCAGGCAAGATCAGAATGGCAGAATAACATAGAGACCCACACTCTCATTCAAAATCTCCAACAAGATCCGAGCATTTCAGAAAAAATTGTATGGAAGGGGGATGCATTGTGGTATAAGGATCGATTGTACTTATGCAAGAACTCTACCCTTAAAGTTCATGTTCTCTCAGAGCTTCATGCTTCTCTAGTGGGTGGCCATTTTGGGTTCCTGAAAACTTATCACAAAATTAAGCAGGATTTCTTTTGGGAAGGGTTAAAAGGGGATGTCCAGAAATTTTTGTGCAGAATGCTTGGTGTGTCAGTGTAATAAGGGAGAAACTATTAAGTCTCCTACTTTTGCAACCTCTATCTATTCCTAGTGAGCGGTGGGACTAGAGGTTTCCATGGATTTCATCATAGGATTGCCGAAATCTGAAGGGAAAAGTGTAATTTTGGTGGTTGTGGATAGACTCACCAAATTTCCTCATTTTTGTACCTTGTCACACCCCTTTACAACGAGTACAATTGTTGTATCTCTTATGGATATAGTTCAGAAGCTACATGGTACACCCAAGATTATAGTAAGTGATCATGATCCTATATTTACTAGCAATTTTTGGACTGATTTATTCTCATGTTTGGGTACTCAACTAGCTCATAGTTCATCATATCATCCCCAATCTGATGGAAAACTGAGGTAGTAAACAAATGTTTGGAGGGGTATCTTCGATGTTTTGCTTCAGATAAGTAGGAGAGATGGGTTCAATGGCTATCACTTACAGAATGATGTTATAACACTTCATTTCATATTTCATCAAAATGTCCCCATTCTTGGCATTGTATGGTTACCATCCACCATCCCTCACCTCCAACTTGAGGGTCCAACCTAAAATGAGAGCAGTTGAAGAGCACATTCAACCAATAGAGGTGCTCTCTAGCCTTAAAGAGAATTTGGTAATGACACAAAACCGCATGAAGCAACAAGTTGATCAACACCGTAGTGAGTGAAGCTTTGAAGTTGGAGACTTTGTTTTTGTGTGATTGCAGCCATATAAGCAACTATCTTTGAAAACAACAAAAAAAGATAACAAGCTTTCACCTAAATACTATGGCCCTTATCAAGTGTTGCAAAAAATTGGTAGTGTGGCATATAAACTAGAGCTTCCTCAATCAACTAAAATACATCCAGTTTTCCATGTTTCTTTCTTGAAGAAGGTCATTGGGTAGCAGGTGTCTTCTCAGCCAGTGTTACCAGAGCTTGATGAGGAGGGACACATCATCTTGGAGCCTAAAGGAATCCTACAAACACACGATAAGAAGTTGAGGACAGCGGTCATCATTGAGTATCTAATCAAGTGGAAGAATTTAGACATTGAAGATGCAACATGGAAAGATGAAGCATTCTAGCAAGCAACATCCAAAGATTACCAACATTGGGGACAATGTTGCTTTGAAGGGGAGGGGCATGCTACACCCTTAATCCTAAGTCATATATCAGGATATGGATGACCGGCTTGTGGCTAACATAATCTCTTATCATGTCATATCACATTCATTTATGCTTTCATATGCTTAGTAGGTTTCCCTTGGTGCTTTACATAGCATAGTAGGGTATATATAGAAGTTAGTAGTGGTATATAATCATCATATTGAGCACTTGAGTCATTCTTGGTGTTCTTTGGTGTTGGTGTTATATTGTTGCTGATATTCAGATCTATCTAAGTAATTTCATTATAGGGAGAGGGCAGGTTTGCTTGAGGAGGTAATTCAAGACCATTGAGGAGGTTTGTCGGTGGTCTTCCAAAGTCTTTTACTACCTTGTCAACTTTAGGAAGGCCTTTAACCTTGTCCCAACACATCTCCTTTTCCAAAAGCTATGTGATATTGGTCCCCTTGGCTCTTTCATTACTAGTATCATGAGGCTATATGAGATGGTTGTTGGCTGATTTTAGATATCCCAGTGTTTCTCTGATATTGTCTTTTAGTATAACGCTTTTCCTCTCAGTTGCATCTATGCGGGGATATGCCTCGCTTTCTGTCCACAAGTGCCAATGTTTTCAGGTGCATTACCAGGATATCCCTTCGAAGATGCACCTCCTCAATGCACTCGTTAGTCTTACTATTCTTAATGGTTATGAGGTTTGGGGCCCCAATTTGGGATCATGCAGAATAGGTCTAGATGCTCACGCTTTATCATATGGTTCATTGCAAACATATGGTCCCTCAATGTCTCATCTAAGCCAAATTTTCTGCCCAATCCCTTTTCCTTGAGAGTATTTTTTGGCTTACTTTCTATACTCGAAGACTTAGATCCTTGTCTTGGCCTCTTGTCGAGAGAGGTACCCATATTTAGCTCTTTGTTCTTCAAAGGCGATTATCTCTTTAAGTCCCATGGGCATCGACGTTGATAGTAAATAGACACTTTTGTTCCTTCAATCTATTGGCATCTCTATTGATCAAGTTCCTCCATTTAGGTTCTCCTTAGATGCCCCGCATCATCACCTTCCCCCTCATATGAGCTCATAATCATGGTTGTCGAAAAGGTTATATACCAATAGTATATTCCAGACACTTAGATGCGTGCTCCGTAACCGCTAAACCCCAAGTTGGTCTTTTAGACTCATTTCTTACAAATTGTAGATGGCATCATCATTCGATCTAGCTATCTCCAACATCATTGACTACATGACGTAAGGATTTCCCTTGAGAAGTTGAGGGTGTGCTCCTACTAGTTATGACTTGAGATTGGCCATCATATCATGTGGGTGAAAGGACCAACCGTTTTTTCCACCTCCATGAGCTAGATAATGAGGAACACTTCATTTTTAGATGCCCTATCTACAATGAGATCCAAAGGAGCTACCATTGTCTATATGGAGACTCAAGTTCTTTATCGGCATTCTTTCAGTACTTGATCAAAGGTGTTTCACACCCTATTTCTTTGGTGGGCTATTATTCGCAGACTTAAATCCATGCATGGGACCCCATTGTTTTTAGGTTGATTACTTCTTTCACCTCTCTACAAAAACTTAAGGCAATAAGCACATATTGGATACAACGGATTCATTCATATGGGGACACATCAACAAGACGACATTAGTGTGTCACTACCAATGCATATTAATTCACTTAGTTTCACTCTAGATGGAGTAGATATGCTTTGTTGTGGCATTTGGATTTCTCCCCTTGTCCAAAACCAAGATCGCCAAATCAGACACAGTACTAGTTTTTCTCTAGCACTAGAGGTTCATCGATTGTGGATGTAAGAAGAGATCCTAGAGGGAGTACCTAACCTGGGGTTGTCTATTTTGGCCCCATTGGCCCTAGACATTCCCCAAAAGCATTCTCAAAGCGTGCATTTTCCCTCTCTCAATGATAAATGTTATTGGTTATTCACATCTGAGCCTTGATACAAACATGTGACATCACTGGTCTCTTGTCATGTTCTTCTGATTTCATCTTCTTCAGCTTGATATTTCATTAATAGGTTCTCTCACAAAGTTATTTGTTTTTAAACATCATTCTTATGATTTAGGGTTAAGCACTTTAGGGTTGTTCTTCTGTTCATTTACATTTCTTAAGGGATTCTTGTTTAATTACTTTTTATAACCTAGGGTCTTGTTTACCCTTGCAATTGTCCATTTCTATTGAATGTACTCTTCAAGTCATATTGACCTACTTTTTCTCATCCATGGAAATTAATATAATTTCTTTCTTTTTATTGGATGTCATTTCTTTTGACTCTTGTTCTGGTTGTGGCATGTTCTTCATAGTATTTGTACTTGACATTGAAACTATAGAAGTAGCAACCATGCTGCTTCTGAACAATGGCCTCTTACATCCAATGTATTATTCAGTGAACTATGATCTTTGGTTTTATTTAAATCAGCCTTTTGAACTTCTAGGGTAGGGATGGGGTTTGTGTCAATGATGTTTTGGAGGGGAGGGCGTGCAGAAGTAGCAAGTTGATGAATGGATCCGAGACTGAAATGGGGTAAGTGGTCTGCAAACTAAATGTTTCCACAGTACCCGCAATCAATGGACTTAAGTCTGAAATTGAGGATATATATTTGAATATTGGAGTTTCAAATATTGAGCCAAAGATAAATATGAACCTACTTTTGTCATGCTTGGGTTCCCATTATCTTGCAAGTCCTATGTGATCTTTTAGTGGCATAAAAACTTTTGATCTGGTTGTGGGAGTGGTGTCTCTTTAACTGCCTTTATGTTGCATTGGCCCACTATTATTATCAGTCTTTGGATCTAAATTAAACACATGAACCCTACTAATTTTGCATTTGTTGTACAATCAAAACATCATAATATGTCACTGGATCTGAACTATGGTGGTTGGTTTCTGAGTTTTTTGGTCTTTAGAGAGTTGAGGGTCTATCTTAATAGACTATTAGTGTCTTTTGTCTCCGGATATATCCCGATTCTCCTGGATTGGCTGTTTGCTCGCAATACAAATTCAGTTTGTTGTAATATTCCTGTTCCTCTTTGTTCCATATATCCAATGAGTTGGGTTAGGATATTGAACAAGCAACTAGACAAGATCTTCCTTGTGATATTGATTGCTGCAGTAATTAGTATGCTAACAGTGTGTTACTCCAAAGTGGCCATTGCCTCTTCGATTCATTTAACTCGGGAACTCGCGGGTTCTTGTTGTTCTTTCTCTTGAGTTCACTTGGCACCTCTTGTGACCCTCATATTTTCTAGGGGTGTGGACTATTGTTTTGTGTTCTTTGCATATTTATTTTCCCCTTAGAAGGTTTCTCTTGTGGTTACTTCCTTATTTTGTGCAATACGATCGTTGGCCTCTAGCAGTGATTGTATTTTAAGAGAAAGGGAAATGATATGATTTATGTGAAGCTACCACGGGCATGCAAATGATTCATAATTATTTCCGGATTGGAGTAGCTGTAGATTTACCCTACAGTTGGATAGCTAATTGCTTAGATTTTTGCTACTACTTCTTCCCAAAATTGACAGAATATGAAAGGCTTATTAAGTGCAATTCTATCTGTTTGAAACTAGTAAATTGCACTTGACTTCATAAAGAATTTTTTTTTATGATCCTTTTTTGGTTTCAAAAGAATATTGAGGATCTGCTGAATCTCAAGTATGTTACTTAACAAGTAGAATTAAAAGACTTACTGAGCATTTGGACCTGCGTGGAAGAACTAGCATCATGGGTTTTTTCTTGTCCTCACTTGAATGAACTTTCTCACAGACACCCACTGCACCTTTTGCCTATTCAGCATGACATACATCCGACATTGCTGTAGTTGTAATAAAATCTAATTCAATTGGTTCTATTTCACCTCCCTTTAGTCTGATGACAGTGCCATTTATCTAGCCCTGGCTCGAAGTGAAACTCGCTAAATCGTTCCTCAAAGAGCCTATGAGGAATACAAGGGCTGGCTGCAATGATTATTCACAACTGCTGAAATCATGGATACATCTATTCTTCCATTTGTTTTACATCACTCTCACACATGGCGGGTGTCGCAGCCTGCTGCAAAAAAATTGAAAAGTAACCTTCCTTATATTGTAGTATTCCTACAGATGTTTTCCGCCAAGAGAATAATTAGAAAGTTAGAACCATAAAGATGTGTAGGGGAACTCATTACCTTTGCCATGCACTACACTAGTTACTCTTTCAATGATGTCCATTGCATGATGTTCTGGCCGATTCTATTGCACTCCATGAATTAACCCTTGTGCAGTGGTAAGTTGCCTAACTGAGATTCCAGTATGGCCTCTGCAAATCTGTCAAGATATGGTCGCAAAAAGGGGAATAACATACTTGACTTTTGTGGGCTTAATGTCTTCAATAAGATTTCGTCCAACTTCTGCAACATCAAGTTGAGCAAATAGACTTCACAAGGTATCCAGAAAATATAATCATCTCTCCTCCACGTGCATTCCAGTTGCCTTACAGTTTTTTTGTGCCATCCATGATTACGTGCACAACATTGTGAGGACCCACTGGCTCAATAGCATCTATAAGGATGTCACCAATGAAGTGTGCATCCTTCGGTTGCCCCTTAGTCACAACAACGTTCATGAACATCACCCCTTTAGGATACACTGCAATATTAATTATCGACAGCCGGTTTTGCAGTCTTCCATCCATTTGAGAATCAAAACCATGGACACCCTGTTTCCTTCTAAGAGTCCACGATTGGTTTCTAGGCCCTCTCCGCATCCTCTCTCCTTAACCAACAACATGGTTCGAATCTTCTTATAATTAGAGCTTGTGACCCTCATTATCTCATTCACTGCCGCTAAAACGCATTTAAGGGATTGTCTGCAGTTTTTTAATTGTCCTTTTAGCCTTTTGAGGGTTTTTTATCAAGTTAATGGTTTTTACTTTTAAATCAGATACGGCAACTAATAGCAAGTTTAATGTATCCGATACGGTCCAATTACGGATCTGTGCGTTAATATGGCTGGGTATGGTATCCAGGTCATATCCAATGCACACCGTACATGTACCCGTATCCAGCACACAGATACACATGCCCAAGTTGTAAGGGTGGTGTATCCTGCAACCCTGCATTCAACTAAGGTAAATTGCACTTTCCCATGTTAGCAATAGTGTTGACGAGTTGTGGCTCTATATCCCATATATGCCAATGTTGCTGTTGTATATATTTCCCCCCCCCCCCCCCACCCCGCGACAGCAGTAAGAATGGACGGCGCAAATGGAAGCGGGTTTCAGAGGCGGAGGAGCAGGGTGCAAAGGCATGTCGGAGAGAAGCATAAACCCGACGCGAAAGGATATGTCGCGAAGGCCGAAAAAACCCGACGCGAATGCAAACGCGGGTTTAAGCGTCGGGAAAACAGGTCGGATAAACAAGGAAGGAAAACATGTCGGGTGGATTTCAAAACCCGACACAAAAGGATATGTCGTCGGGTCGTCAAAACCCGACGCACAAAGGAAATCGGGTTTCGGGGGCGGAACGACATGGCGCAACGAATACATGTCGGGGGGTCTTCAAAACTCGACAGCAAGGGAATTCGGGTTTCCGGATCGGGAAAACACGCCGGAAGAGCATGAAAAGGAAACATGATGCGCCACCGCCCAAACCCGATGCACATGCGAGTCATACCTCCGAACCCGAAAACAAGGGAAAACTTGGAAAATGCAGCGGAAGCGGAAGTCGGGAATACACGAACAGCAAGCATATGACGGGACTTCTTTCAAACCCGATTCAAAAAATATAGTTCGCCATTTTTGGGTGGTTGGGGTTCTTACCTACCGCCATGATGAGGAGTTAAGTACAGTCTTGGAGGTGGTTGGGGTGGATCCGAATCATTCTTTTCTCCCTCTCTTTTTCCTCATATATAATGTAAGGAGAGGTTGTTTTAAAAAGGTCGAACATTTTTGTTTTGTGCCTCCTCCCTTCTTCTCTTTGGCAGGTGGAGTTGTGGAGCTCAAACCTCCCACATGGACTGTAATGCCATTGTGCCTCTTGGCCTCTGCGATGTACTGTATCGACCCTTGAGCAATATATATGTCTGTGATTGAACTTAAATCCTCTCATGTATTCATTGTTGTCATTTTCGATCTCTTGTTGCATTTTGGCTACCTGTGCATGGTGTTGTATTGTATCTATGTGGTCTGTGTTTACATTGGCAAAACATATGTTCTTCATTCCTCGGTGCATCACCTCCTTAGCTTAGGTTTATTTTTCATGCATTTCTCTCTCCCTGTCTCCTTGGTAGTTAGATTAGGTTTTTGGGGTAAACCTCTACGTTTTATTGGTGCATCTGAACAGAGGAATAGGAGCCGGCCTTCATCCGGAGAGCTTTTCCGATTTCGCGAGGTCCCACACTTGGGAAAAGCTCCATGTTGTGCAATCGCACTGGGAGTCTCAAACGATCGCGTTGCGGAGTCCCAGGGGTGCTGTGATTCGACACCAACAGTTGCCACTCAAAACTTTGAAAGTCTTGTCCATATTAAGTAAGGCCCTGGTTATCAGAAAACTATGCTGGTCATTTTCTCCATGATGGTGGTGAAATTCTGGAAACTTAACCTGGGTTGGATGAACAAAGTGAGGGACATATTGACTTGACCACATGTACAGAGGCATGAGGGATAAGCGCAAGAAAATTATTATCCTTGAAGTGACAAGAAGCCTTGACGAGAGTTAGAAAAAAAATTGTTTCCATTGGGTGATGGCATTTGATATTTACCTACATTACATCCAAGATGTGCTTCCAATGCCCTTTCTTCATCATCAACCTCAATAATGGGACGTTTTCCTTAGCATTTTCGACCCTAACATGTTGTATTGCTTCACTATTTTCCATCTTGGACAAATATTTGTTTATTTTCTGGATGACAATAGGTAGGAAGCAAACGATGCGGAGCCTGTAGACATAGTGTTATTATTTATAGATTTCAGAATTGGATGATACTTCTGCATAAATTCAGTCTAACTGGTGGCAGTGATGTTTTCCTTCCAGGGATCAATTTTCGACCCTAACATGTTGTATTGCTTCACTATTTTCCATCTTGGACAAATATTTGTTTATTTTCTGGACGACAACAGGTAGGAAGCAAAGGATGTGGAGCTTGTAGACATAGTGTTATTATTTATAGATTTCAGAATTGGATGATACTTCTGCGTAAATTCAGTCTAACTGGTGGCAGTGATGTTTTCCTTGTAGGGATCAATTTTTGAAATCTTTTGATTGACTATCTGAAGGGCAAATGATGGCTTCTTTGTCTTGATCTAATTTGATATCCTGTCTATGTTGAAATATGTAGACATGATGTCATTGCGTTGAAACTGTATAGCTGATCCAGGCACTAATGTAGTAGAAAAAATAAGTGAGCCCTGTTTTTGTCCCACTAAGAAAGGGTCCCTTCAAACCCTCACCTTATCAATAAAAAAATAGAACATCAACTACTCTATTTTGTTTTTAAAAAGTTAAAATCAAAGACAAGGTTTTCACAGTACATAACAGAAGTGAGCTTTTGGAAAAAACTGTAGTATATTTGTAATCGGTGTTTTAGAGTAGTATATTTTTATTCAGCCTTTTAGATCACATTCCATGATCCATACTAAGGACCTTCACTTTGATTAAAAACCTACACAGTTATTTCCAGAAGCTCATTTCTTTAATTTTAAATATATTTTTACTTAAAAAATTTAGGTTGTCGAAACTAGATTTCCTCCCATACAATCATCTTGAGGCAACTTGTGAAGGTGAAATAAGCTTTAAGCAACATGGTTATCAGAAACCTTTGGGACGTGTGGAGGCAGCACAAAGAACCCAAAGTGAAAGATCTAAACTTGATGATTATTGGTAGGCCAAGGTTAGTTGCTTGCTCAATTTTACAAATCCATTATGTTTGTGATTCAAAATGTAGATAAGGATCAGATCTACTTGGGAAAAATATATGATGGGACTGCCTCAATATGGACACAAATGAGTGAAGTCGTGCAAAATAAAAAGCAAGATCTCAAAGACAAATTTTACAAAGAAGTAAAAGTTGTCACAAGGAGGAACAAAATGACCAACTCATGGTATCTCCGTGCATGTGCTCTAAATCCCAACTATTACATCACTAAGATACTTATGATACCAAGTAGGCAGCAATCCGATAGGGACACAAGTTGAAGATGGATATAAGATAGAATTCAAAGAATTCCCCTGATCTAGATGTGGCAAGTGATGTCTATAAAGAAGTTGTGATGTTTGTGGCCGCACAAGGCTGTATGGGAGAATTTGAGGCTGTTAGTGACAAATATGGCACGACTCTAGTTACAGGGTGATAACTCTCGTGTCAAGATGCCAGATACCTGCAACCTGTGGCCATTAATACACTATCACAGGTACATTTTGTAATTCTAAAGACGGAAGTAAAATTAACCCCAGTGATATTGAGACCTAGGGATGGCATAGGTCTGAAGATAACACTAGCAAATATGGTCTCCAAATAGGTACAAGGGTCCTTTCGTGAAACTATTGAAGTGACTTATGGGTTTCAAATTGCATCTTCTTGCCGGAGTGTATTTTATGATAAATATAAGATATTTCAAAAAATGGCACTCATAAAACAAATAGCATTTGAACATGTCACCTAATATTTCATTTCAATAAAGCCCTACAAATGTGAAAGAACCAAACCTTCTTGCTGACAATGAGATCTACAAATAAGAAGGGATGTTACAATCTCAAATATTGAGAAAAACATTCTCTTTGAACCTTCATGGGATAGTGGTAAATAGACACAACACTTTATGTTATGGACTACCTATCTTATACTTGCATACGCTCGCTGAGAAGAGAAAACCTGCAGAGGTGCACCGCAATGACACGCAACACCACTTTATATGATGATGTGACTTGCTCAAATGTAGAATGGATATGGATATGAAGGCTCCAAACAAACCCCACTGTTGGGTTGGAGTAAAATCATCCTTGAACCTTTCATAGGCAGGCGCACTTTCGAGTTCATTGTTGGATCCTGTTGGCAATCAGACTCACTAAATCATGAGAAAATAACTTGCAATATTTATCCAGCACAATATCATTAAGTAGGCTCATAGTAATTCAGATTGTTAAATGGCCAGTCAACCCTCTTAGACTTGTCATCTCACTAGGTGGTCTTCAAGAGACCACCAAACTGAAAGCAACAACTCCTTCCATGGTTTTCAAGAGACCATTGGACTCAAGAAAACAACTCCTCCTATGGTCTTCAACAGACCCACAGACTAGGAAGGTCACTTAATCAAAAATAATAGAAGCAATGTTTTAAAAACCGGCCGAACCAGAACCGGAACCGGCCAGTTCGACTAGTTCAACATCTTTAGGCATGAACCGGTGAATAAATAGGACCGTTCAACCGGTTTGATACCGATCCAGCCGGTTTTGTAAGGAACCGGCCGGTTTGGTACCAAACTGGTCTGGTTCCGACCTGAACCGGCCAAGTCATGGCAAGTCCCATTTATACAGCGCTAGGGATAAAAAATTCAATTTTTTAATTTAAATTTATGCTTTTAATAAAACCTAAACCCTAATTTCGAGCCATTTTGCTATAAACACCTTTCTTACATGTTATATAGTATATACATGAGCAAACTTTGCATATTTTGTGTGTAATTGTTGGAATCATGGTTTCTAATCTTTCGAATATATTGTTTTCATTAAAAATATAATTTTTTATGTGTTTTTAATAAACCGGTCCATGAACCGGACCAGTTCTAGTTCCGGTCCAGTCCAACCCTCAACCGGTTCCGAGTCCGGTTCCGATTTTTAAAACACTGAATAGAAGGAAATTAGTGCTGTAAATACACCTTCAAGAGACCATTGGACTCGAGGAAATAACTCCTCCTATGGTCTTCAACAGATCCACAGACTAGGAAGGTCACTTCATCAAAAATAATACAAGGGAATTAGTTGCACTAAATACAACTTCCTAGGCCCAATGCACCCCAATGCCTTCATTAGGTACTATTCACAAATAAACAAATTTTGCAGATTGAAAGTCTATGCGTACAATTCTGTTATGTACATCCAAAATATTAGTTTCTTAAGTCTGAATTATATCCATTTCTCTTTGTACATAACTTACCACACCCAACCCAAGTGAAATCTATATCAAATATTCCATAATGGACAAATTACTTCACAAATGGGGAGCAGATCATAAATTCTTCTTACCACTACAAACTACAAAATATTGAACTTAGACAATGTTCATTTTATGCAAACTAAAAAAGAAAGCCGCAGCACAACCATGTCAATATGTCTGGTGGCTAATATGAATAACTTGAAAACTAATGTTAAATGAAATGGGAAGGCGTATGCTCAGAATCCTTCTTCTGCACACCGGGTATATTGAATTTTCATTTTTCTCATCTGTTGGATAAAAGTAAAAGGACAGCTAAACAAAGCTTCAGAAGTGAAAGGAACCAATCAACCTGTAAATATATCACAACTAAAGAAAAATTTGAATGTAACAGGAACAGACTGCATGTTTCTATAAAGATAAGAAATCACCTTTTGAAGATGAAGAATAACAAATGGTACAGATGTTAAAGAGAAATATAGTGGAAACGTCTTTCTGAATGTTGAATATGTTGCATTTGCATTATGCACTAAACATGAAGCTGTGTCCGGATGTACAATAGAACATGGAATAATTGGAGCATGTGGATCCAATTTAAGAGACTGGAAACCCATCCTACTTGATAAGTAAGCAGATAGAGCAACCAAATCAATTGGACCACCTCTACAACTCTCTCGAACGGCTCTATACACTGGCAACGCAATTGGACCAGTTTTTGCAATAAAGTCTTGATATGCTTTAGGTAGTGTTTCTGGCCGCATAATGAATGAATACATAACCTGCAGTAAAAATGTAATCTTATCAATGGGGCTGAAACGAAAAATCACAAGTTCTTTCTTGATATGAAATCTGATACTTAAGGCTATCTCAAATGAACCTTCAACACTTCTCTACATTCATTCCTACATGTTAAAAGATTCGCACAACATTGGAAACAAAGCCTATGCATGATGCAGCCAGTTTGATTAAACAGATAATGATGTACCTATCAATTGGAGAATTTTTTTTGTTAAGTAAATAAACTTATTATATATAGTAGCATGGACATTAAAAATGAATTAACAAAAATCAGACAATAAGAAAAAACCAGCTTTATCCAAGAACATATTTTTCCTTGGATCTGACGAAAATATGTGTGTATGCAATTGGACATATAGGATACACATGATTTTCTGTTTCAGAACTTGCATATTGTTAGTAGAGCCTATTTGCAAGAAAAATGACGGCAGAGCACCGTTGTGCATTTTACCAGGCAGCAATGTGAATGAACATTGTGTACAGACCTGCTACGGGCGCACAGCATAAATGGCCCTGCAACCATGCTGAAACACAATCATTGCAGTGCTGTATGTGCCTAAAATGGAACATAAAAGAAGGAAAACTAACTGAAAAAAATAAAAGATCTAAAATACTGTTTGCCTCGATATATGCGTGTTCTTATTTGCTCAGCTTTCAATATTTTCTTACAAGTTATTTTCATAAAATTTAGCTTTCATATATGTCCATCCTTCATTTTATGTTTATTCAACATCTTTTATTATGTTCACGTCGTTAAAACTTGAATACATACACTACATACACTACATACATACATACATATACACACACATACACGGTTGTTGCGGTGCAGTATGCGCCTAAAATGGAACGTAAAAGAAGAAGAAAAACTAACTGAAAAAAATAAAAGATCTAAAATACTGTTTGCCTCAATATGTAAGTGTTCTTATTTGCTCAGTTTTCAATATTTTCTTGCAAGTTATTTTCAAAAAAAAATAGCTTTCATATATGTCTATCCTTCGTTTTATGTTTATTCAACATCTTTTATTATGTTCACGTCGTTAATACTTTAATTTATATATAATGTTTTTTATTTTCTTACAAGTTATTTTCATACAATCTAGCTTTCATATATGTCCATTCATAATTTTATGTTTATTCAACATCTGTTATTATGTTTGCATATATGTGTGTGTGTGTTTACGCATATATATATATTCAACATGTTTGCATATATGTGTGTGATGTTATGTTTGCATGGTTAAAACTTGATGAAATACAATATATAATATACATATATGGAAAATCCATTTCTCCTGCGCTACGTCCCAACACCATCTCTTGTCACATTGCCATGGTGGACATCGTTTCTTGCAACTATGCAGGAGAGTATGATATTAAGTTATTAACATGGATATCTTATTTTATTCATTAAAAACTGTTCTTCATGCATTCACCAGTTCACTGCTAAACTCCTATGTTTGGCTGCCACTGAATATTTCTAAGTTGGGGTTACAGTTAGATTATCTATGTTAGCTTTTGAAGCACCTGCTGCATTGCAGTATTGAAGTAAAAAGAAACTGCTAATAAAAATCATGGGTGCTCCATAGTGGGACATGAAGGGCATTTCTCAAGGTGGACAGGAGTTGGTGAGGGAAGTGCATTAAATGATGTTCTGAACTTTGCGACAACAGCAGGTTGTTGTGAGATTTGATCCTTCCATTATTTTAAGCTCCATGAGTATATCCAACCAATCTAAATTAAGGTATGATGAGGTTTCAGGACAGAAAACCAATATAGAAGATATTCATCATAGAAATATCCCTCGGAAAACAAGGGCAGCTCCAGAAATTCTGTAGGCAGCAACTGGATGACATTTACAAAAGACTTATTTAATATTTTACATATGTTTGTGTTAATGTAGTAATTAGAAATTATTGATGATTCAAAAGTCATATGTAAAAGAATGCAAACGAAAGGATATGATAAATGACTCTTATTTTGTTTCAAGTATGAGAACATACGTATCAATATAGCATCAGTTTCATGTCAGTAAATGCTTGTGTTATCTATTGCTTTTATGTGTAGTTTATAGCTCTATATCTCGTTCCGTTATTTCTGCTCACTCTCACTGCTGTTAAAAGAACACTTTCAGACCCAAAACATCCTATGATTGGACAGCATTTTGACAGTGGTGCATCTCAATCTATGTGAATAGCGATTATGAATTTCAGATAAACAATTTAATATCTGCTAGTAAGAAACAGAGAAATGGACAGGAGAAAGTAAGAGATATAACAAGAACGGTTCTCTTGGAGAAAAAGGACAATGTTGATATTGATATTAACAATTACAAGTGGAAATAAATGTTATTTCTACTCAGTTCGGACACGTGTCAACCAAAGGTTCATCTACAAGGTGTGAGTTAAGTACAGCAGTCAGGAAGGGTTTGGCGCCAATTGCCTAAACAAGGGAGAAGAAAAAGGACTTCACTTGAGAAAACTGGTGCAGGTCTTAAATTCAAATTCACTATATTCTTTGTTAGAATATAGCTTACCTCCTCTTCATACCTTACCCTTCCTTTATGGGGCCCAAGCTTACTAGAACTGACTCATGCCTCCCCTGCACCTGAGGATCTCCAAAATGCTCTCCATTTGACTCTCCATTTTTGTGCTGAACAACTTTAGACCTATCTTGCTTCTTAACTACACAGTTGCATTAGAGCTAGTATTCACACGAAGCAAACAAATGAAATAAGAATACCTGTGGGCTCTTGGATATGGCTCCATTGTTCCAATAGTCTCTGAAATCATCTCTGCCTCCTACTAATTCCACTTCATGCACTGATTCCTTACTTCAATAACAACCCATGCATAGTCTTTGACACACACAAGCTTGAACCTAGCATGGCCTTTGGTCTAAGTGGTCAAATCTTATTACTAACTCTCAGACTGCCCCTAACGCCTCTAGAACACCTTACCTCACCTATCCCAAGGTGCCTTGACCCTTCAAACAGCCTTTCCTCCTCCAATTCATACTAGTTCTTTCTCTAAGGCCTTATAGCCTTCTAGCCCTCTCAACACCTAAATGCCCTGTTATCTCACTTTCTCATGATCCAACCTCACAAACTAATTGATGATTCTAGGACCTTTTACAAAGCTCTCGCTCATACCTAAAATTCACCTCATGTTCCTTTGCATAAAATTGCACTTCCTTTGTAACTGTAGCATGCCAATTAGGTCTATTTTGACCCCTAATCATAACAGTACACACATGCACCTATAATCTCACCTGAATAGCAATGGATCCACCTTGGAACTGATGTAGAGAGGGTGTCTACCAATTTTGGTGGCTTGACTCAATAAATTGACTACCCGTGCACCTTAATTCTTCCTTTGACTGTCCCTGTACAGTCTGATCTGCAATCAAGGGCATAACTCATTCACATGTGTGAGTTATAAAATGAAACTTGACAGACTTCTTCCAATCATCTGTACAGAGGTGCTCCTAAAATTTCACTGGTTTTTGATGGCTAGAGAAATAATTATGGCTTGCCCTAGTTAGGGCCTGAGAGGGTGGATTTGAGGCTACAGGTCATTGTACGATGTTTCAAGAGCTACAAAAAAACTATATTGTTCTTTGGACCTCTGCCCTCCTTTTCATCCATTCACAGATTTCTATTTCTCCTAATTTGCCCTACTGTCAAATATCAACTCTCGGTTTGAGGGCAGGGTTCTACATACAATCCATTTCAAGAACATAATTCAAACAAAATTGACACAAGTCTTATCTGCAACACCAAGGCATATCTCCATTATCCATTGATGGCCTTTATTATATTTTGACAGCCCTGTTACATCATGATTTTTCTCTCTTACATACTTCTCTCTCGTTCATCCTCTCTTCTTTTACTCTAGTCTAGCTTCTAAATTTGACAAATCAGCTCCTAGATGAGCTCAACACCCAAAACCATACTTAGCAAACAAGGAAATACATCCCTAAACCTCCTTCATTCGTTCAACCTCCTAAGACAACTCAATACACATCATGATAAGCCTTAATTAAGCATTAGAACAACTAATTGCACCTCCTTTTGACACACCCAATTTCACTTTTCCTTTTACAATACATTCAATTTGACATTCACCTACTAATGTAAAACCACTCATATACATCTAGACAAACATATCTAGATGGTCTCATATGACCTTAGGACATTTGACTCTTGATGCTCCTGCATCAATAACTTACAGCAGACAAGACTCACCATTGAAATCGGTTCTACACCACTAAAGAAGGAAAAGTGTACTGTCCCCCTTTTTAAATAAAAATTAAAATAAATAAAAAATCGATTTGCACATGTGAGTTAAAAGAAATCAAATATATATTTTTGTGCAAATCAATTATAAGAAGGAAAATCAATTTCGTTGGGATTATAACTGTGTTTTAGAGGAAAATCAAGTTACCAAGCAAGTCGCATTTTCTGGGATCATTTAATAATTAATATTTGGGATGAATTGATTATTTCTAAGCATGGGTCGATTTACTTGGGCATCTTTTAAATTAAAATCCCTATGCATTTACTATTTGTTGCTGAGTGTGACTTTCAGACTTTTTTTTAAATAAGATTCCCTCCTAGAATATGGCGCCAAAGATGGAGAAGGACTTTGGAGGATGTGCAACGCAAAAGATATAAAAGAAGATGTGGACACTCCTTTTTTGCATGCTGACAGTTTATTAAACTTATCTTCATGCTTGAAGAAGAAATGCATGCCCACTTGTAATCAAAAATAAAAGGTGTTCATCAACACCACTCATTTGTAAAGTGTGTGTGCCCATTTGAGCTTGAATTAATAAGTTTTTGCAATCATTTTTCTATATATGTGGTGTCCCAAAATTTCACCCTGAAATCTGGGACTACCCTATGTAAAAAAATATCGTACTTTTAAAATAATGGGTCGTTTTGTGTTTTTATTGCCAGAAAGTTTCTGTATTGAATCAAGATATTCCCAAGGAGCCATATAATCCATTTTCGACAAATACCCAGATGCCCAAAATTGTTATATTCTGTCGTTGGGGTTTGCCTGCGGAAAATTTGTATTTAATTATTTTGAGCCCCGTTTGAGGCAATTTGTGCTCCGGTTTAACCTTGTTGTAATCGTACATGTCAATATTCCCATATACTAGTAGGGTTTTAACCAGGAATGGATCCTGAGCTTTATTTGTAACTTCTGGCAATGTTTTGTGTTTTTGGTGTTTTCCCGTTTCGTTTTCTGTGAAATTTCTTTGGATCAATTCCTTTGCCGGTTTGGTCTGATTCTTTTCCTGGAGTATCTGGAGATCACCTATGCACGTTATGCCAGAAGGAATTCGCCATCGGAGGTCTGGTTCTCTCGGAAAATATTAAGTGCACAAAAAACCTTCTTTTGGGCAGGCCGCATTTTTGGAAAAAGAGGCTTTGAAGTGGATCATGGGATTTTTGGAAGCAGCAGACATGCGGGAATTTTGTATCTGCCTAGCAGGGTACTTTTTCCCATGGAAGCAACGCCACTTAAGTCACAATGGGAAAATCAAAGGCAGCAGGCAGGCAAAAATTTCTTACCTGCCTTGCAGGGTAAAAATTCCCATTGTGAAATAAAAGAAAAATCACTTAAGGCATTGATGGGATTTTATTGTCTGCCTTGCAGGGTAAATAATCCCATTATGAAAGTCAAACAACTTAAGTGGATCATGGGATTTTTGGAGCTGCAATGCAGGGTGAATAATCCCATTGAAAATTGGCTTTTAAAAATAGAAATTGACTATGCCAAAAAGTGCAACCCCTTTTGGGAAGGAAGGGCAACTTTAAATGCATTAAATTAATTAATTTCTTCTCTAAAATTGGCGCCCAGGTTTGTGGAAAAGTCAACAAAGGGAAAGTGGATAAAGGGAATTAGAATTAGACATTCTAAAATTAAATAAATATTATTTATTTAATGTAGCCCCTTCATGTCAAAAAGTGTGCCCCATTTGAGAGAGGAATAATACTTTTTAAAGTATTAATTGATTTAATTAATTCCTATTTTCAGTGGTTGAGGTCAAAGCATGTTGTGAGGCTTAAGTTAACTAGAAGTAGAGAGCTAAAATTAAATAAATTTAATTTATTTAATGGCAGCCATGAACATGCACAAAATAGGCGCCCCATTTGAAGAGGAAAGCTTATTAATTAATTAATTAATTGTCAGGAATAGGAGAGGCATTAATTAATTATAGAATTATGAAGGTTATATAAGCAAAGGCTGCCATAAGGATGAATTAATTAATTCAATAGCAAAGAAGTGCAGCCCAGACAAAAAGTGCACCCCATTTGAAGAGGAATTTTGCTCAGAAGGTGTAATTAATGTTGGAAGCTTCCAAATTTGGCGCCTAGGTTTGAAGGAGCTTGATTTGTGTCTGAATAATTGTCTGCATAAGTGATACAGGTGCTCAGGTGAAGTTGGTAAAATTCATGTTTGCTTTGCATGCAAATAAAACATCAAATTTTGGGGCAACAGGCTTGATATATGCAGATTTTTATGATTAAAATCCACTATTCATGTTCCGATTGCCATCTTTGTCTGAATTAATTGCAGGAATTCATTACAGGTGCTTTTATAAGAGAAAGGGAGCTTAAATCAATGTCCAATACATTGAATATATCCTCCGAATCTGAAGAATTATCCAGATCTGCACCGGTTGTGAAGAATTCAGGCCGAATAAAGAAGAAAAGAATTGTTCAGACAAAGATAGATACAACCATGGCAAAGAGGGATGAAAAAGAAAGCACAACAGAGTCATGCATCACTTCTAAGTTTGCAGACATTGGAGACACAGATCTAGGTCCGGAACCTCTTTCCGAATTGATTGACAGATCCAGAGCAGGAAAGACTTCCCTCATGCATGCAGTCAAAAGCAGTGGAATCATTCGAGCTGCAGCATTTCCATTCACAGCACAGTTGCCAGAGTTTGTCATGGAGTGTGCTAGGTCTTACCATCCATCATCTAGATCAGTCCGAGATGCTACAGGGAAAACAATAATCTGGTTGGACGCACAGTTCATCAATTATTGTTTGAAGATTCCGGCACGAAAGGTGGTAACTACTATTAGCATACAGGATGCCGGCAATAGATGGGAAAAGCATAGAGTTGACTGCGTGGGCATAATGAACAGTAGATACATGAAGAAGCCCAGATCTCCTTCCAAGTTCCCGAGAACTCTTCCGCAGTCTAATCTGGTACAAGAGGTGGATGATATTGCCAAATTGTTATGCAGGATAAATGGCGAAGCGAACGCTCACAACTTCCGTGTATGGATGTATGCTTTCATCAGGACCATTGAAATCAACAAAGCAGATTCAATAATCAATTGGTAGGAAATCATTAGCGACAATATTGGTGAGCAGCTCCGGAATGTGAGGCGTACTTTCAGCTTCAAAATGACTTCCTATTTGGTATATGCAGCAGCTTCACAAGGCATCTTCTCCAAGCTGGATAGATGTGGTGTTCTTTCCAAGGACCCTATTTTCGAGTGCTACCCACAGCTTACTGTACCTGCGTGCAAGAAAGATTTCAAAGTGGTCAACGATGGATTCTTCTACGAATTCATTTGTAGGCTGGACAGCGATCTAAAGGCCAATAGGGTGAGTAAGGAAGCGTGGGAAGCTGTGTCCAGAATTGGCAGTCTCTTCATTCAGTTTGTAGATTTCACATACCTCAGGGTCACCGGATTTTCTGGAGAACCAGTTAAGTTGCCCAGATATCCGAATAATAGATTGGTCACCATGGAGCTGAGCAGACAACTCGTGGAGATGCACGACCTTCAGTCGAAACGGCACAAGTCTATAGGCTTATTCCCGATCACTGTGGGCCATTATAGCTGTCAGAGCATTCATAAAGCCCGAGGAGTGGAAGCGGAGATGTTCTCTGAGTATGAGCAAGAGGTCTTCCCAGCACGGCTGAACTTCGATCCATTTGGAGTGGTAAGGAAGACAATCTCCCAGGAGTACGCGCACGTGCCTTCATTGGAAGATTTCTGGATGAAGTGTAAAAGTGAGTACGAGGTTAGAAAGAAAGATTTCAGCAGGTTATCAGTGCACGGCAAGTGTTTGACTTTGGATTAGCATGGATATCTGCGGATCTTAAAGATGATGGGCCTGTGTTACTTGACACATACCATCGAATGGGAGGAGATAGAGTTGTACTTCATGAGAACATAGGGGGCTGCCATACGATTGAAGAAAGGTCTGCCGCTGTTCTGGTCAATACTTCAAACTGGTTGCTGACGAAGGGATACTGCCTTGATGAAGCATTGATGAATCAAATCACGGGCAACTTTGGCACAGGAGATTCCCTCAAGAGGAAGCACGGAGGAGAAAGCAACAGAAGGCCTGAGAAGATTAAAGTGCACAGAAGGTCTCATTCGAAGGAGAAGATCACTTCTACGGCTATGATGTTAGTTCCGGCTTCTCCAGCATCAAGCACTTCACCGACTGTTGCACCTCAGCAGGACACTGCCATTCCTCCGTTGAATCCAGCAACATTCATCTTCTCTCCTCAGCCACTCCGTTCAGCACCTCTTCCTAAAGAAACATTGAAGCTGCAGATAGCCGAATTTGAAAGAGCTTTGTCTTTGGATGAGCTGTCATGGCTCAAAGGATGGCAGCCACAACACTATAGCAGTTTCAGATGGAGAGGAATCAGAGCGTGAGATAGTGGTACACTCAGCAACTTCTCATTCTTCGAGAAGTAATTTCTCAAAATGGTTGACTTCGCAATTGGTTCCAGAGGCTAGAAAAGAAATCAACTTGGAGGAACATGACTTGCAACTGCTCCTGAGTCTAAGCGGGGAAGACAGAAAACCTAAATTTGCTAAGGTAACTTCAAGGTTGATCATTGAGGAGTCAGAGCAGAAGTTAGCTGAGATGTCAGCTCCGGCAGAAGGGAGAAAGGAGGATGAGCTCACGGCAGAAGACATAAAAGTAACTAGAGTACCCATAGGTCAAGCCACCATAGAAGGATTGAAGCAGGACACACAGACATTGATAGATGCTCTATTCCTTAGGCTTGACAGAGAAAAGGCGGAGAAAGTTGAACTTCAGAAGTAGGTATCTCAGTTGTGTGAGATCATTGCCAAGGTTGTTAAATCTTCCACTCATCCCATTTCAGCACAGAAGTAGGTGAGTGATCATCTCATGCAGGAAATGGAAGATGCAAACAACCAGGTTAAAGCTATCGATGAATGGAAAAGTTTGATCATTCGTCAAGCTTCTGTACAACTCGAAGAGGTGCCAGCCCGTCTACAGGTTATGAAAGATGCATCAAATCAGCTGAAGCAACTGGTGACAAGCACGATAGATATGAACACAGTTGCTGAGAGTAACCTGAGTACTTTGGCTGAAATAAATAAGTTGTCAAGAGAAGTGTTGATTGCGGAACAGATTGTACCTGACGGATCAGTTGAGAAGGGGAAACAGCTTGAGTTTGTAGTATCTTTTTGTTTAGAGATCTGCAAAATTATGTTGAAGAGGATGCAAGCACTTAAGAGTATGGCATCATCTTTACCAGACAATGTCATTGCTTTCACTCATGAGGAAGTGGTCGGGAACGTTACTTCATACACACGGATCATTCCTAGTAGAGTGCCTAATTCCCTGGAAGGGTCTCTTCTGATGGTTGCAAGAGAGAATTGATGGAGCTATAAAGCCTTTCACGATGAATTTCATCAGCAAATTGGTGGCACTGCAATCAAATATTGAGAAGTTTGGGCCTAGCTTGGAGGAGGTGGAAGCATGTATCAGGGTATTGAATGAGGTTTGCTACAGTTCAGGACAGAAAAGGAAGTTGTGGCTAAAGAAAGATGGGAAGATGTTGAATTACATGTTCGACAAGTATATTTAGTATTAGAACAAAAAGAAGATATAGATGTTACAGCTGGCGTGTCTTTCTTCTTCTACTTTTTCTTCTATTTTCCACGTTCCCAGATGAAATTGTAAAACTTTAAAGTTATTGGTTTTGAAACCATTACTTTAAGTTATGTGGAACAATTCTATTAGTTAAGTGACAGATGTGTCACTTGAAGAGAAATTAGAGGAAGATGATTGTCAGATGTTATCTTTACCTTTTGTTTATGTTTCAGTTCAGTTGAGTTTCCCATTTGTACTTTCCCTTCTACATTCTATAAGTAGGAGAAGAACCTTCGGGTTAAATATCAAAATTTGTAAGCAGCATTCTTGTGTTCCAGACTTTGTGCTGAAACCCCTGATAGCCACTTGAAGCAAAAGAATACAAAGGAGCAGATTTCCGGAGAACTTTGTGTCACGGTGCATTTTGTTTCTAGCTTTTTATCTCAGATCTTCTAATAAACTGTGTTATTTTATATCTATATCTGGAGTTGCCTTTGCTTATAATTTTGTGTGTTTATATCTATTGGTTTCTTCTATGTGCATGCAATCAATTCTGTTATCTATTGATTGGGTTGCACATCTTCCCTATTTCTTCCATGTGTGTTATTATTTTCTTCTTCTATAAATATTTACTTCCTTAAACAGTTGTTTATTTGTTGCATAGCTATACAGCTATGGTTCATGAGCTGAATAGTTAAAGTAAAACCCCATATAGATACTAGCGTATTTTTATTGACAAATATGACACGGGAGCCTCATCGGTAAATGAGGGAGATATATCTCATGACTGCCTAGGTTTTCAGCTATGCAGAAAATCTAGCCAACAATATGTAAGTCACCATTTTTGAGAGAGAACATAAACTTGCTTTGAGAGAATTTGGAGTGTGATTTATGGTGAATATCATTTATTATATAATGTTGGTTTTCCCTTGATGAAATCAACTTGCCTAGGGCAATTTTAGAGCTGGTTTGGAGGTGTTAATGTGCCCAACTACTTGTTCATTTCTTGAATTTTTGTAAAGCTCAAATCGACTTGGTATGAAGCATTTTGGTATGATTTTATAAGGTTGCATATGGAGGTTACATTCTGATTTATTTATGCTTCTAATTGGGGCATATTGTGACCATTTTCATGTTAGTTTGATTTACTTACACTGTTGAAATTTATTTAATACAAGTCGACTTACTTGGGCATGTATTAACAGTGTTTTAGAGGGGTTTAAAGTGTTATTAAATCTGATGTTATAGATCTCTTGATTGCAGATCTGAAAACTGCATTTATTGACTTTTAGAGTGATGGAAAAGTGCTGGAATTATTTTGCATATTTTGCCCTAACCCTAGCGACTTGAATTGCAGATTCGGGAGTTGTTTTGAGTGGATTTCAGTGGGTGGAAAATTATGATATTGGTTGCATTTAAAAGCTCATAATTTTATCTTTCTACTGCACTTTGTTTCAAGCTAAAAGAGTTAATATTGTGGGAGTTATTAATTTTCGAAGTTTTCAGTCAATTTCAGCAGTTATAATTTATTATTTTATTTTTGCAAAGTTTATTGGTTAAAGGAGTGTAAATTTCAACTAGATAGCCCATCTGAACCCTTACCTTGGCTCACTTCAACCCTATTTGGGTTGTATTGAAGTCGACACTGGGTTAGTTGAAGTGAACCTAGAAGGGTCTCTCTTCTAAGTTTGCTTCTTTTGCAAGTAGATTGATAATAATTAATTAATATCCCAAAAGGGGATATTACAAAAAGATCGAGCCCAAACACTTAGAATCAACGCAACCGTGATTCGCTGGAAAAAAAGGAGGTAGAAATACACATTGTTTGAACTAGGAATATTGTTGGGAAGCTAATGAGATTATAGACGAAAATCCATTGTTTTTCAAATGCTTTGCGGGCTTATGCATTATGTTGCCCAATTTTGAAGCATTGTGTTGAGAGAATGATCGGCACAAGATGTCCAAAAATTGTGCCCTATCTCACTTCAACCAAAATCCCCTTGGCTTTGCAATTTATGGCATTGTCCAATATAACTTAGACAACATTTTGAAACCTCAACACCTCAATGGACTCTACGAGGATGTTGACCTTGAATTGTGCATCCTTCACCTACCCGTCACAATCAACGACTCTCAAAAACATGTCCTCTTTAAGGCATGGCATAACCACATTAATCAATGGCCCCTTAGTTGTATATTTCCATTCATTGGAAAGGATGAACACCATTGTTTCAATCCATGAATCCTTTATAGGTTGCAATGAATCATCTACATTTTTTTTTCTTTCGCCAAAAACTAAAAGGTCGTGTGCACTTTTTAATACATTCAACTAGTGAAACGTTTAGAAACGTCATTGGTATCTCTCACCATATCTCGCCAGTATGGTGATCTAACAACATTAAATGGAAGCACATGAGTAAATATAATACCCAACAAGTTGATCAACTATTTCCTTGGATTCATTCTGAAATGATCTTTCCAACAAGCCTGCACATTTTGTTTTTTACAAGTTAGAGGTGCATCCTCTTCCCCTATAGAAATGTACACAAAAATGGATGTGATGCAGCCACGACAAGGGTACAAGATGGAGCAACAAGTGGTTTGTTGGATCTAGGTCTTTTCTTTTCCAGAAGATGAACCGATTTTAGGGCAACCACTGCATTCGCTTCTTCTTTTTCTTAATGTATCCAAGGATCTTTGGTGTTGGCAACTCCTTTCCACTTGACTCAATGCAAGCTTCAATTCCTTGGCCAGGTTTCGCACACAGAGTATTTCACCCAGTTATATGAGTCCTTATATGTAACACTACACTATATGCAACACCAAAGATAACCCCTCCACCAAGAACCTATTCTAAAATCACGACATACTTCCAAAGTGGCAAAGGGTTAGTTTTGAAGGTTGTTGTTGCCTCTTGGCCCACGGAGCCAATGCATGTCACATCCCATAATTTCATTCTATTCCATCGAAAGGATAAGTGTAAAATGAAGAGTGGTTTACGAGGGCAGGGGGATAAGCATTGTTGCATAGCTGAGTATGTAGCTACACGTGCATATGTATATCCTGAAAAGGATATACACACTTACGCATAGTTACATGCCCAACCACGTAACAGTGTTTGTCGCCAAGCGTTCATAAAGTACTTAACATTTATAACTTATTATTCTTGTTTTGCCTTGTAAGAGATTACTTTTCCTTACTGTGTGATGATTCGATGCATTAGTGTATTGCTTAGTTATTGTACCTGTTATTGATAGTCTAGTACATCTTGCCCGCTGAGATTAATGATTTACAAACATGATGAATATGTACACAGTTGTAATTCATTATTTCAGTTATTAAGAATAATGCATTAAAGGGATTAAATTGTTGACGGAAATATAAAGGTTTAATGTTGATTATTTGCTTACAATACTAACGTAAGTTACTGTTACTATCAACATACAGGTAAGTTGGTCACAGACCTTAAAAGCATACGAGTGTTTGTTAATTGTTGAAAAGTCACTAATATGGCAAAAGAGCAGGTAAAAAGGGTGGTAAAGATTGTTTAATTGCTAGATAAGTTGAAAGGGCCATTTATCATGGCAAGCAAGGTTAATATTATTGTTATAATATTTAAGTGAATTGGGAGCTTGATCATTTAAATGATCTAAACACCACAAGGTTGATATGAATAAGGTTTGATTGTTAGTATGGTCTAAGACCATGATTGAAGGCATTATAGTATATATATATTATTATGGTCTTTGACCATACTTCATAGCAAATGGTTTATATATATTATGGTTTTAGTTTGGTTAATTGACCGTGCAAAAGGCAAAGGTTTAAATTTAGTTTGTTTAAAATCTTGGACCGTTTGATTCTCACCATTGCTAATTTTGGAGGGAAAAGTTGTAAAATTAATTAAGGCCACTACGTGGCTCTGCTAGAACTTAATGAGCATTGAATGCCTCGAATACTGCGAAGCTTCTCCAAGAAGCTACCTCGCATGCAAAAGTTCATCATGTTATTTTGCATTGTTTTTGGTTTGGGCCGCTTTTGGCAATCCGTGCATGAGGGTTCGCCTTAGGGTCTACAAGCTAATTTTAGTCGAACTATTTTTATACTACTTTGTTAAACTTGGATACTTCCATTTAAATTGCATGGGCATATTTAATTGGTACAAAAATATGAGGAAGAAGCTAGGGGGTTTCATTGTGTTTGATCTCCTGATTTTTGCTTGGACGATTCAAAGGAGATTTTTTAAAGAAAACGTTTCTGGTTTTTGCCGAAGAAGCTTATGGATTGGTAAGCATGGATTCACACCCCTCTTTCTGGATATTTGTTTAGAAATATGTGAATATCTTTTGTTTGATTATTCTAATTCTGGTTAGGAATTTTTATTACAAATGTTGGGATCACTTGATCTGTGTTATTACCCTTTTCTGGGTGTTCCTTTATTGTCTTTTAAAGTTTCCACATCGTGGATTTCTCTCAGGCAAGATTATGACTGTGAATACTTGGTCTTTGAGTGCAAAAGTGAGTGTTAAGCAGGGTCTGGTATCTCGAAGCACACTGTTTTAAACCAATTGTATGATATTATGTTTGTCTAAAAGATTGGAAAAACGCAACTAGATCTTCGAAACTCCCATTAGGGGACAATATTGTCGAGTTAAAGTTGTATCCAAGTCTGGTGTCACCCAGATTTCATCCTGAAATCTGCGGCTACTGTATCCGAATTTTTTTCGTACTTTTAAAATAATGGGTCGTTTTGTGTTTTTATTGCCTAAAAATTCTTGTATTGCGTCAAGATATTCCCAAAGAGCCATATTAGCCTTTTTCACCAAATACCTAGATACCCAAAATTGTTATATTCTGTCGTCAGGATTTGTCTGTGGGAAATTTGTATTTAATTATTTTGAGCCCCGTATGAGGCTATTTGCGCTCCGTTTTAACTCTGTTATGATCAAATATGTCATTACTCTTATGTACCAGAAGGGTTTTAACTTGGAATAAGTTTTGGGCTTTATTTGTGACTTTTGGCAATTTTTCGTTTTTTTGTGTTGTCCCATTTGTTTTCTGTGAAATTTCTCTAGAACAATTCCTTTGCCGTCTAAGCACGATTTTTGGCCTGGAGCAGCTAAAGAACATATACACACGTTATGCCCGGAGGAAGTCACCATCGGAGGTTTGGATCACTGGGAAAAAGCAAAGTCATGCATAGAAAAGCCCCTGCGGGGTTGAGCGCATTTTTGGAAAATAAAGGATTTAAGTTGCAATGGGAAAAATACAAGCAGCAGGGAAGGTGGGAATTTTATACCTGCCTAGCAGGGTACTTTTTCCCGTGATATAAAATCCACTTAAGTTGCAGTGGGAAAGTTAGAGGCTGCAGCTAGGCGGGAATTTATTGTCTGCCTTGCAGGGTAAAAATTCCCATGATAAAATAAAAGAAAAGTGACTTAAGTGAAATCATGGGATTTTAGTGTCTGCCTTGCAGGGTAAATAATCCCATTGTCAAAGTCAAATCACTTAAGTGGATCATGGGATTTTAGTGTCTGCCTTGCAGGGTAAAGAATCCCATTGTGAAAAATTCTTAAAAATAGAATTATATTGTGCAAAAAAGTGTGCCCCCTTTGGTGAGATGATGGCAGCCTTTAAATGATTATTTTAATTAATCTATTCTTCTAAAAAGTGCGCCCAAGTTTGGGAGAAGTCAACAGGTCAAAAAGAGAATAAAAGAAATGGATTAAAAGCATTAAATGTAATTTATTTAATGGCTGCCCCCTTTCTTTCAAAAAGTGCACCCCATTTGGGACATATTTAATGGTTTTTAAGGCATTAAATCATTAAATTAATTTCTATTTTCAGTGGCTATAGTCAAAGCACACTGTGAAACTTAAGTGAAGTGAAGTGTGAAAGATAAAATTGGATTAATTTAATTTATTGGATGGCTGTCCTTAAACATGCTATTTTTAAAGAGAAAAGCATGATTTTTAATTAATTAATTGTCTTTAATTGTTAGGGCAATTATTAATTATAGAATTGTGAGGTTTATATAAACACGGGCAGCCATATGGGTGAATTATTTAATTCACAGATAAAGAATTGCAACCAAGAGGAAAAGTGCACCCCCATTTGAAGAAGTATTTTGCTCAGACAAGGTGGTAACAAAGCTAAAAGCTTCCAGATTTGGCGCATGCTTTGAAGAAGGTGGATCTTTGTCTACATAATTGTTTGCATAGGTGTTACAGGGGCTCAGGTGTTGTTGAAAGGATTCATGCTCTCTTTATGTGCAAATTAAACATCTATTTTTGGGGCAGTGGGCTTGAAAAGTGCAAATTTTTACAATTAAAATTCACTATTCATGCTCCGGTGGCTATTTTTGTCTGAATAAATTGTAGGAATTCATTACAGGTGCTTTACAAAAGAAAATGAGCTTTTATCAATGTCCAATACATTGCATATATCCTCCGAATCTAAAGAATTGTACAGATCTGCACCAATTTTGAAGAAATACGACCAAGTAAGAAGAAAAAGAATTATTCAGACAAAGATAGACAAAGCCATGGTGAAGAGGGATGAAAAAGAAAGCACGATGGAGTCATGCATCGCTTCCAAACTTGCAGACATAGGAGACACAGATCTAGGTCCGGGACCTCTTTCCGAATTGATTGATAGATCTAGAGCGGGAAAGACTTCACTCATGCGTGCGGTTAAAAGTAGTGGAATTATCCGAGCTGCAGCCTTTCCATGCACAGCCCAGTTGCCAGAGTTTGTGATGGAGTGCACTAGATCTTACCATCCTTCATCCAGATAAGTGTGTGATGCTACGGGAAAGACAATAATTCGTTTGGACGCAGTGTTCATCAATTATTGTTTGAAGATTCCAGTGCTTAAGGTGGTGACTTCCATTAGTCTTCAGGATGCTGGCAGCATGTGGGAGAAGCATAGAGCTGATTGCGTGAGCATAATGAATTGCCGATACATGAAGAAGCCTAGATCTCCTTCAAAGTTCCCAAGAACTCTTCCGCGGTCCAATTTGGTGCAGGAGGTAGATGATGTTGTCAAATTGCTATGCAGGATGAATGGCGAGGCAAATGCTTACACTTTCCGTACATGGATGTATGCTTTCATCAGGACCATTGAAGTCAACAAGGTTGATTCTATAATCAATTGGTCAGAAATTATTAGCAACAATATTGGTGAACAACTCTGGAACGTGAAGCGTACTTTCAGCTTCAAAATGACTTCCTACTTGGTGTATGTTGCAGCTTCACAAGGCGTCTTTTCCAAGCTGGATAGATGTGGTGTTCTTTCTAAGGACCCCATTTTCGAGTGCTACCCACAGCTTACTGTACCTGCGTGCGAGAAATATTTCAAAGTGATAAACGATGAATTCTTCTATGATTTCATCTGTAGGCTAGACAAAGACTTGAAGGCCAACAGGGTAAGCAAGGAAGTGTGGGAAGTTGTGTCCAAGATTGGCAGTCTATTCATTCAATTTGCAGATTTCACATACCTCAGGGTTACAGGCTTTTCTGGAGAACCAATAAAGATGCCCAGGTATCCGAATGATAGATTGATCGCCATGGAGCTGAGCAGGCAACTTGTGGAGTTACGCGACTTTCAGTCAAAGCAACACAAGTCTACGGGCTTCTTCCCAATCACTGTGGGACATTACAGCTGCATTAGCATTCATAGAGCTCAGGGGATGGAGGCGCAAATGTAATCCGAGTATGAGTAAGAATTCTTCCCTGCATGGCTGAACTTCGATCCATTTGGAGTAGCTAGGAAGACGATCTCCCAGCAGTACGCACATGTGCCTTCATTAGAAGATTTCTAGATGAAGTGCAAAAGTGAGTACGAGGTTAGAAAGAGAGATTTCAGTAGGCTATCAGCAAAACAAGTGTTCAACTTTGGACTAGCGTGGATACCTGTGGATCTTAAAGATGATGGGAATGTGGTACTTGACACTTACCATCAAATGGGAGGAGATAAAGCCATACTGCAGGATAACGTAGGAGGCTGCAACACAATTGAAGAAAGGTCGAGAGCTGTGTTAGTGAATACTTCAAATTGGTTACTGACAAAGGGATATTGCCTTGATGAAACGTTGATGAATCAAGTCACGGGCAACTTCGGCGCAGGAGATTCCCTTAAGCGGAAGCACGGAGGAGAAAGCAGTAGGAAAGCCAAGAAGTTGAAAGTGCATAGAAGATCTCAATCAAAGGAGAGGATCACTTCTACGACCATGACTTTAGCTCCGATTTCTCCAGTACCCAGTACTTCACCAACTATTGCACCGCAACAAGATGCTTCCATGCCTCTACTGAATCCAGCGACATTTATCTTCTCCCCTCAGCCACTTCGTTCGGCGCCTCTTCCAGAGGATACATTGAAGCTACAGATGGCAGAATTCGAAAGGGCTTTGTCCTTGGATGATTTAGAAGATGGCAGCCATAACACTGTGGCACTTTCTGATGGAGAGGATGCAGTACGGGAGATGGTAGTGCACTCAGCGACTTCTCATTCTCCGAGAAGTAACTTCTCAGAATGGTTGGCTTTGCAGTTGGTTCCAGAAGCAAGAGTGGAGATGAACTTGGAGGAGCACGACTTGCAGCTACTCCAGAATCTAGGCGGAAGAGACAGAAGGCCTAAAGTTGCCAAAGTAACTTCTAGGTTGATCATCGAGGATTCAGGGAGAGAAGTTTGCGGAGATATCAATTCCGGTAGAAGAAAAGATAGAGGAGCTCACGGCAAAGGATGTGACAGTAACCAAAGTACCCCTCGGTCAAGCCACCACTGAAGGATTGAAGCAGGACACACAGACATTGATGGATGCTCTATTCCTTAGGCTTGATAGTGAAAAGGCGGAGAAAGAAGAGCTTCAGAAGTAGGTATCTCAGTTGTGCGAGATCATAGCCAAGGTTGCTAAACCTTCCATTCAGCCCATTTCAGAGCAGGTGAGTGATCATCTTATGCAGGAAATGCAGGATGCAAGCAATCAAGTAAAAGCTATTGACGAATGGAAGGATTTGATTATTCGTCAAGCTTCTGTACAACTTGGAGAAGTGTCAACCTGCCTAAAGGTTATGGATGATGCAGCAAATCAGCTGAAGCAACTGATGACGAACATAGAAGGCATGAATACAATTACAGAGAGTAGCCTGAGTATTTTAGCCGGGATCAACAAGCTGTCGGGAGATGTATTGGTTGCAGAGCAGGTTGTACCAGACGGATCAGTCGAGAAGGGGAAGCAACTAGAGTTTGCAGTATCTTTCCGTTTGGAAATCTGCAGAGTTTTGCTGAAGAGGATGCAGGCACTTGAGAGTAAGACATCAGAATTACCAGACAGTGTCATTTCTTTCACTGAGGAGAGAGTGGACAGGAATGTTACTTCATACGTGCGGATCATCTCAACTAAGGTGCCTAATTCCCTGGAAGGTTCTCTTCTGATGGTACAAAAGAGAATTGATAAAGCTACCAAGCCTTTTACGATGAATTCTATCAGTAGACTGGTGGCGCTGCAGGTGGACATTGCAAGGTTTGGGCCGAACTTGGAAGATGTGGAAATGTGCATCAAAGTGTTGAATGAAGGGTTGCTGCAGTTCAGGACAGAGAAAGAAGCAGTGGCTAAAACGGATGGAAGGATGCTGAATTACACGTTCGACAAGTATATCCAATATCAGAACAAGAAGAAGACATAAACATTATAGCTTGCATGACTTCTTCTATTCTTTCTTCTTCTACTTTCTATGCTCCCGGATGAAATTGTAAAACTTTAAGTTGTTGGTTTTGCAACCATTACTTGAAGTCATATGGAACCATTCTATTAGTTAAGTGATACATGTGTCACTTAAGGAGAAGTTGAGAATGATTGCCAAATGTCATCTTTACTTATTTATGTTTCAATTCAGTTAGACTTCCCATTTGTACTTTCCCTCCTACATTCTATAAGTAGGAGAAGAACCTCCAAGTTAATGATCAGAATTTGTAAGCAGCAATCTTGTGTTCTAGACTTTGTGTTGGACCCCTGAGAGCAACTTGGAGCAAAGGAATACAAAGGAGCAGGTTTCCGGAGAACTTTGTGTCACGGTGTACTATGTTTATTGCTTTTAATCTTAGATCTCTTAATAAACTGTATTATTTTAGATCTGGATCTAGAGCTGCCTTTGTTTTATAATTTTGTGTGTTCATATCTATTAAGTTTCTCGTATGTGCATGCAATTAGCTCTGCTATCTACTAATTGGGATGCACATCTTCCCCATTTCTTCTCTGTATTTCCTTTACTTCCTTCTTCTATAAAATACTTCCTTTCTTGAACAGCTGCTTACTTGCTGCAGAACTTCTTAATTATGGTTCATGAACTAAGTGGTTAAAGTAAAACCCCTGATAGATAATAACACATTTTTATTGACAAATCTGACACGGGAGCCTCACCGGTTAAATGAGGGAGATTTAGCTCATGACTGCCTAGGTTTTGTGTTATGCAGAAAATCTAGCCAACAAGGTCGCATGCATAACTGTTTAAGATCTGGTCATGATCTAACCTTGGTAATAACTGATTGACAGTAGGATGAGATTATTTAATAACTGGGTTTAACCTTAAATCGGTAGTAACCAATTTAGCTAAGTTGTCGGGAAACGGAAACGGAAACGGAAACGGGTACGAAACACAGAAATGGCAATTTTCAAAAAACCTTGGATACGAAACATTACCGGAAACGTCCATACAATATATATATATATATATATATATATATATATATATGCATAGTACTCATTTTATAATTGTAGACCATAAGAGATAATTGATAAAGCACTCAAAACATTTTGAATTCATTGAAATTTGAACCTTCTAAAGAGTCTAATGACTCATCATTCAACATGGTTACAATTTCAATGATTCACATATACAAAATTGATAATAATAATCTAGATTCTAGAATATATCATCCAGATTTCTGATTTCCTCATAATCATCTCCATGAATAGCACTAGACCGAGCGATCCAGAAAAATGAGAGTGTCCACTAGAATGGACCCTTCTGTCAATAGATCCTTTTTAGGAAGTGTCATCAATGCCAAGTCTAGGAAAGTTGGCTAGATTAGAGTTTAGCAGAAGCATCAAAGTTATTTAGTCTCAGGTTCAATATCCCAAAGTTTTTGATGACCTTTAAATTTTAAGCTAAAACTCTTGGAAATAGAATGCGTATTGGAATGCACATACACAGAAAATCTGCTCACGCCTTCCCCCATGCTTTCCTCTTCCAAAATTCAAGCTGCTCCTTGACGTCTCTTTCCTCACGTTTCCTGCAACATGCACAGATTTCATGGGAACTGAAATGTCAGCAAGATTAAACATATGAGAGCACCTGATGGACCCAAGACATCATTGGGGAGCTTGAATTAGGAAGTAATGGTGCCATAGGAAGCCTGTAGGATTAGTGATTTATTAGGGTTAGGGATCATTTAATGGCAGTTTTTCCATTCCTAATAGGTCAAGCTGCAAAGTCTGTTTTAGTGGCCAAAAAGTTACTTAAATTCAGCCAGGGGTTCCCCATTATGTTGAATTTGCCTGAAACGTGATAGATACGTGAGGAGTGGCTAATATTTTAATTGTATGCTCACCCCCCCAGATCCTGGAATCCTACAGCACTTGCATAGTTTGGGGGGTGATTCCATGATTGTTTTATGTGATTTTCTAAATGGCCACCTCACAGCATGAGCAACTAAGAATCTTCTTAAGGGACTTTAACATAGCATTGTAACTCAAGACAGTGGCTTGTGTGTGTTTCAAATGCTATAGCTTTCCACAATCGACCCAACGGGTCGATCTACTGGACTTAAGTATAGGATGAGCTAGTTTTATTTAAGGGTAGTTTTCTACATGTTGTCCCCATAAAATTTGTGATTATGTATGTGGGATTAGGGTCTTCTCTTTTTTCCTTACCAAAAGATAGACTTACCCCAAGCTCCTTATTCATACAGAAAAATTGGAGTTTTGTGACCTCTTAATTTGGGCTCCTCCAGTTTGTACTATGGTTGGATCAATTTCATGTTCACCAAGGATTGCTTGATACTCAATGTTGGTATTCTTTTGCAGATTTCATTCTCTCCTGGTTGGTTCGTTGCGGTTTGATGCGGGGGATACGCCTATGTGTTCACCAAACTGTACCCTAAAGCTGATTTAAGTATGCAGAGTTATTTAATGTTGTCAAAAAATTGGCATTTAATTGTTGTATGGTCAAGGGTAATGTTGAATGTACTTAAGCAAAACCTTATGAATGTTAACTAAAAGACAATAATGTGATTGTTCAGTTCTTTTCCCTTTGTGTTGGAAAATAGAGGACTGTGTAATAGCAGTAAGGTGTTATGTAGATGTTTGGAAATGGTAAAATTCTTAGTTGGAAGAACTTGCTTTGCCTAGAACTCCAATTTTAATCAAATTAAATGTTTGGGCCTTGTTCGATACAAGTATTACTTTAGAGCCATTCCATGCCTAAATAGTAGATCTAAAAGGATGTTGGCATCTGTTTTCCAATTGTGATGCCAACATTTTAAATTTAAATGTACCCCCATATTGTAATTCTTTAAACTATTGGTGATGTAAGCCAAGTTGATTACGGATTGCAACTTGTCATCACCAGACATTTGTTGCTATGGTATCAATGTTAATGTTCAATTAGAATCATGCTTGGGCCTTCCATAAAATCAAACAGTAGATAATCAATTATTTTGTAAGAAGCCATTCCATCAAAGTGATCTAAAGGATGTTGGCCATTTTCCAATTCTCATGAGCTTTTATGATCTTTGTACCCCCAACATGTATCTTTCAACTTTTGTAAGATTTTGTGTGATTCGAACGAGTTTGGAAGGACTTGTCATTACGACATACCTTTATTATCTATTGCACTATTTCATATGATGTAACGACCTTCAATGTTCATTTAGACACTTACAAAGTTGGAACATGAAAGTCATTACTTTGCCAATGTAACATAATTCATTTAAGGGAGTATTGTCTTTGTTATGGAGACATGATCGTCATGTACTCTAATAACGAGGTTTTAACATTCCATTATATCGAATATCTCGATTGTTTTTACAGCGTAAATGTGTTCAACTAAGAAATTCTTATTTGCCGAAATGAACTGATGAAGATTATAAAGGCAATATTGTCAGTTGACTATGATGATTCTTCAAATCTATGACATACATTCCATGATTTGTTTTCAATGAGATCCAATGTTATGGATGCAGAAACTAGCCAATCTCGACCCGAAATACAACAATATCCAACTTTTCTTAAAGAGTCACAGATTGCTAAAATTTCATACGAAAAAGGGTTTAATTATGCATTAAATGAATAAGTTTTTGTTATTCATATGACACCCAATACCTTAATGCCATAAGCGTTTTTCTCCCCTAACATTGCGAATGTAAGAGTTCACATAGATAATCCCAAGACTCTCCCAATGATACTCACTGCTAGTTCTGAACACCATACTGGATTAACCTTTGACAAATTAAGTGTACCTTTCTTAAACATGAATTTGGGCTTAACTCTAAATTATGATTGCAGAATGTTGGGCTAGATTCATGAGTCGCAAAAGCAACATAACATGGATCAAGCCAACTTGGAATGGCTGACAATGGGGGTTCAAATTACCCACGCAATGACTATTCCATTTGACGCATGGTGCATTTTCCCATAGGGATTCCATGCCTATCAGTCAATGTTCTATCTTAGGGTTTAGCAGGTATAGCATTAATTAAGTCCTAGAATAGCTACACTGTAAAATTAAACTGTTCTTCACAGACAAAGGTCTCTAATGACATTATGTTAGATAGTTGTAGGTGAAAGGAAGAAAATCTTCTTGTCACTGTGCTTGTATATTCAGTCTCAGACTACCGGCTTGCTTAAAGCAACCATGCCCTCTTGACTATTCACCCTTAGTAGTGCAAATGACTGATTCATTGATATCTATGTCACCAGGTCATTGGCCTCATTAGTTGGTATCTAGAGTCAGATTGATACTTACTGTGCCTTCGGCTTTGTCAATCATAGACGCTAATCAAGGCTTTCATTGGTTCCATCGGCCTATGGTCATAAGGCTTGACACCATCAAATGATATCTTGTGTGATATTGGTTAAACAGTGATCTGACGGGGAATGGCCCCACTATTGATCGCAAATGCCGCCCTTACAGTTGCAACATTGTATCATAGGTTCGTCCTTGATGGATTCATATTGAATATGAATCCTGCCACGCTGGAATTATTCTCTCGAAGGTGTGCTGTAAGTCTGATGACTCTCATTTGTGCATAGCTATAGCCAACTTATGGGTATGGATGTGAATATAACGGATCTAGTATGCTCCAAGATGATTTTATTGAGGCTCAATTGTGGCAAATTCGGTAGAAGGCAATAATTATAATTAATCAAGTTGCAATAAACAAAAAATTCCCTTAGTTTGTTGAAGCATAATATGGGTGTTACATTGCAACCATTCTAGCAAATACATGTAGCTATTTGCCAAAAACACAAGATACTCACCAAGGTCAAAAGACAATACATTGTTGCAAAGAATTGAGATTGCTATACACAAAAATAACAATAAATTGAAAACAATTCACCCTATATGAATAATCATATTTGCTCTCCAATTTCTTGTATTGAGAGCACGACAAAAATTTACGTGTTCATTAAAATCCTCTTTGTTGCAAGCTCCTTAAACTCCTTGACAGTTGTAGTGGCCTAGGATTAGCAAAAGAATAGGCATGATTCTGCCCTGAAGCAAAAGGGCAAAATCATGGCTTTGATAGCGGTTTGGTGGCAATGAGAGGAAGTGTTTCACAGCATGAGGTAAGCATTGGTGGTCCCAGTTAAGCATTTTGACAATCTGCGCAAGGCATGCGTAGTGAAGCCTTTCACAGATCAGAGTGTTCCCACATTTTTTAAGTGTTGTAAGGTCGCAAGTTGATAGTCTATCTCTAGCATGAGCAAGGCAAAGCTATGTGCAGCATAAGTAATGTTTCACGGCACTTTACAGTATCTTTAGTGTTCTTATTGCGGTCATGGTACCGGCTATGTCGTAGGCATTCCACATATGTCATTTTGCATTAAGACATTGTAATTTTTGTGTGGCATGACTTAGCAGTGTGCAATGTCCCCCTTTTTGTGAGACCATTAGCCTATACTTCAATTGATTCACTCTTTTTATGTAGCAATTGTAACCCCTTGGTATTGCCTAGCGCTACAAGTGGGAGTATTGCCTAGGTAGTCTAGAATTGTGCACATTAGGTTAGTTATAAAAATTATTTAATATTAAATTAAGAAAATATAATAAAGTGCACTAGGGAAGTAGCTTAATTAAATATTTAGGTGACTTATATAGAGGGAAAATCACCCTTTGAAATGAGTACACCACACCTTGGAGAATTGCACCTATTATTTCTATATTAGAGGGGTCACATTTCCTTCAGATGGTTTTATGCTTATGGATGAAATCAATTGTGACTCCGTGCTTGGAGTAAAGGGAGTGCTATGCCCACCAGCTTCTTAAGAAATATATGGATGAATTTGATTTGACTCTAGTGCTTGGACCAGGGATCTAAAAACAAACTTGATACTTGTTCTCTGTTGCTTTAGAGATCTTATTGTAGCTGGTTGTTGAATCATCAAATTGAAGAAGTTATTTGTGAGATCCATGTTTTTGGTCTTGGCAAATATTTTGGATAAATTTGCAAGTGAAAATCTGAATTTTCTACTGTAGCGACGTCACTGTAGCAGCTGGGTTTTGGTGATCAAATTAAAGCGTTTTGTGAGTACTTTTGCAATTTGATTTGGATGAATGTTGCATTCCTAAGCCCTAAGCAAATTCTTCTTATGGTGTTAATGGATCTGTTATTAGCCTGCATTATTTAGATGTGACTAGGTCAGATTTAGCTGGTTGTGTGTTATTGTCTCCTTATTCCATCGATTTCCTTTAGACATGGTGATTGTGCGACTGAACCTTAGATGCCTATCTTTGATATGGTTGTGATCTGGTTTGGGTATGAATGCAGCTGCTGTTCTGTGCCCTTGAAATGCAGCAACTGTCATTGGAGACAAGTTTATGATAGTTTTTGGATGCTATATTCATTGGTGTCTTGAGCCAATTGAAGGCAGAAAACTGGATATGTTTCTTTGGGATAAAACCAGCGACTCCATTGACAGCGGAAGTGACAGGTTCTTTTGCCTTCCTAATAGCATGTTTTGATCCTCCATAAAATCAGCGATTTCTGTGTGATGGTTCATTTAGCTTTGGTGATAGAGCTTGTTTCTAAGCCTGGTATAATCTACGATATGTAGGATATTTGAGCTCACTTGAGGCAGCGACTTCTTTTGGGTGATGTAAGTGTTTGGGGTTTCATAGTTATTATTTATCGGCATCAATATCCACACTATTTGGCTGTCTGTCTATCCAGAGCTGGTGTAATACCTTGAGTGCGACAAACTGGTGTGGCAACAATGTACATGTCTCTTAATGCAGTGATTTGAGATCTCCTTTAACCATGCAAATTGATCTAAGGAAATTTGGTATAATTTGGTATTTAAGGAGATTTGGTTGACTGTCCGTAGCATGGTTGCAGCGATCCATGCATGAAGTTTAATGTTCAGAATCTTATAGTATATATATTTCAGCAGATTTCTATCAGAGCAATTAGATACAGTATGTTGAATGTTGAATGTTGTGAGTAATTCTAGTATTCATTTACAGCAGTTGCATTACTTGTTTGAGGTGCAATACAGCAATTGCATTAGAACTTTAGATCTGACTTTTGCGTGGGTGAATTGTTGTTAGTGACCATTAAACCTCTATTACTTGGGTTTATTGAGCTATCTACTGAACCGGTTCCAGGGGATTTGATTACAATTTTGCTATTAAAGTATTGAAGGGGTTGTTGATTTGCATATTTTCTATTGATCCCGGAAGTGGGATATTACACATACCAAGACTAGTCCCCATGCAATGATGGATTCAATATCATATAAAATATAAATGAATTCATTACAGGATTGTAAATACTAAAAATCAAACATGGATGTGATATTGGCAGTCATGGATAGTTAGACTCACTAAGCACATTTTTGTGTACTCTCTCACCCATTTCAAGCTAGTACAATTGCAGAAGTAATCATGAAAAAGATACCAAAACGTCATGGCAACCCCAAAATCATTGGCTGATAAAGACCCTTTCACTATCATATTTTGGAAAGACCTATTTACTGCATGGGGCACAAAAATAGCACATGAATCATTGTAGCATATGCAATCAAATGGACAAATGAAATTTTTCAAAAATTCTTGGAGGGATATCCTTATTGCTTTGCTTTAGACAAGCAATCAAAATGATGCAGAAGGTTTTTGATGGAAGAATGTTGGTGCAACACCATGTTTCATACTTCAAGAAAGATTACTTCGTTTGAGGAACTTTATGGCTGTCCCTCACCATCTACTACTTCTTACTTGCAAGGCCATCCCAAAACCAGTGCGGTGGAGGATCGTACTCAACACCAACAAGACATTCTCCAAGTCCTCAAGAAAAAATTTGTTATGGCTCAAACTAGAATGAAACAAGTAGATCAGCACCAAAGTAAGGCATTTTGAGGAAGGTGACTGATTCTTCCTCAATTGCAACCTTACAAACAAATGTCATTAAAGCGGCAGAAGAACAAAGTGCCAAAAATTTATGGTCTTTAAAAATTAATGAACACACACATTCGATGTTGTGCATACCTGATACTCTTTCTGAGGAATTGCACACATATGTGTGACTGTGTCTGATTCTATGACAAATTCAGAAGAATAATATCTTGAACATATCCCTATCTTTGACCAACAGAGTATGATCCAGTTGATATTTGTTCTATTGTTTGTATGTATTCATTACCTTCCACAACTCTTGATTCTAGCATCCAGAATATTTCCCCCTTAACACATATATCATCAATGTTCTAAGTGGATATTGATTGAAAAGATCCATAACAGCTGTGTAGGATTATTTTAGGGGTGTACTACTTTATTGTAATCCTCCATTTTGCTAGACATAAAAATAGCAGGTATAGGATGTAGGCTTTGCCTGTATGCAGAGGAATATCAGAAGTAGTTAAAAATTTGTTTATGAATAGATTCATTCTGACAACCCATAGGGTTTACAAGTGACGTGCCTCGATATGTTCTATACATGTATCTCTTACATGAAGAGTGAGTCTTAAGTCTACACTCAATATTGGGTGTGGAAATATAGCATGTAATAATCTTAACGGGAGATTCAGCAATAGCAAATAAGTCCAAGGGGAAGATGCATTCAGGTTTAAATAACCGTGTTTTTATTGCAGTGAAGGACATTACTTGGTTCTATCATCAACAGCACAGTCACCATCCTGATACTTGCACACGAACATGATGACATGCAACTGCGGTACAAATCAGTACTACTCGAGCACTATAGCCACATGATGTTTGAGTCAGAAAAAAAAATCTCTTGTATGGTGTGTGGCAGAATATGAGTGTTTTCAACCATCCAACGAGAGATGAAATCCCTGTCCTTAGGGCCACAGTCCGCTTACTGTTTGTCTTCATTTCCCCGTTGGCAGTTGACCTCACTAATTTGTGGCTCCACCAACTTCACCATATCTACTCCAATTTAATAATTAAAAATGATGGGAAAACATTTTCAACAATTATAATACCCCTTATCTCCCATAAAAACTCATTATACGACTCAATAAATTAATAATGAAGTTAATAAAACTTCAAAAAGGATAAAAAATTCCTTATTTATCAGCCTAAGGCTCTATCCTTGGGCTTGTTAAATATATCATTAAATGTATATAAATCAAGTATAAACTCGGTGATAAAAATAAGAAATACACTGGCCACAATAGATCATGAATAATCATTAGAATGGCTCGTATCAGAACCTCAAAGTATTAAAAAGTCAATTAACGTCCTTTCCAAAGTAAATAATTCTTTCTTCCAAAGCGGGCCTACACTCTGGGAATCATTTTACCTGGAAGGCCATTGCTTTTAGTCCATGACTCAAACTTTAGTGTCGTTGTTACAGATGGAAGTACAGATCAAAATGTTTTTGTTTATGGTGATATTCTATAATTTGGAGCAAAACTAAGCAAGTAATAACCAATCAAAGGTCGTTGTATAAAAATAGTACAAGTTTGTGCACATTGCAAACCGCCTCTTCTCATGTAGCTACATCCAAATATCGTGATGTTATATTTTGTACATTACTTTAGAATGAACAGTGTAGGAGGGTAATATTATTGGTTAGCTTGTTGGAGAAGTCTTTTGATGTTTCTTTATTATGTGCATGAGATTACATGGCAGCCAACTTGTAGCAAGAGTAAACCTGTGTTAGTTTGGGTCAGTTGGGTTAAATGTGTGCTTATTAAGTTAAAGTTTACGTTCACACTAATAAGCTATGGATTTACCCTGCCCTAGCCTAATTAAGCTAAAGCTATTTATATGGGTCTCATGAAATATAATGGGCAAAGTGTGTTATGTCTTGGTTTCTGTGTCATATCATATTTGGAAGTATTATTTAGTGCAAGACAACTTTCACCCTTCCTCTTCATTTGTATTGTTCATTGTAGCTCCAAGACTTGTAGTTTCACAAGGTGGCACACTAAACAGCACTGTTAATCAACTTGGACATAGGCTTTTTTATATGTCATTGAGAAGTTCTCGTAAAATACTTTACAATGGTGTAAACTTCTTGTCATTATCAACGTATTGAGATTTCTAAGTTGCAATTAAAATAGGAAAAACAGGAAAAATAAGAAAACCATCTTATCTTCATACAATTTTATCCAGTTGCCTTTCTAGAATTCAAGTATAAGATTTCTGTAGTAAGAAGAATGTCATATTGATTGATATAGCCATTCATACCCCCCACACATCATACTATCTAACATTCTTCATTGTATCTATGTCTTGACAACTGTCATATACCTGAATGATAATGACCACGAGGACCATGCGCACCTTTTGAAGCTAGGTCGGGTTTGATATTTAATTCCAATCATCTAGCAAATACTTATTTTAAAATACAAATTGCCTAAAAGAAAGAAAACAATTGATTTATTCTGAAGTACCCTCACCTGAGCAGATGATATTTCAAACAACAAAGATTCTCCATGTCTCCAGTGGCTTCCCCAAAAATGAAATCTATTTTTGGACTTGGCAGAATTGTAAGCACACTGTATCGCATATTCACAACAAAAACACGTTGAACAGAAATTGATATGAGAAACCTGCGCAACAAGAGAAAGCATGAACACATGCAAACTCACTGTTTAAAACTTCAATGATATTTAACTACCTGTGCAAGTCTAGCTAGAAGATACAAAGCCAAGGTGCGCCTTCTGCTAGGATCATCTAAAGCTAACACTGATAATCCTGCCACAGATCCTGCCAGAAATCTATTCCACATTATGCTTGATTAGTGATGATACAAAAATATTAATTAGTTGTAGCTATGACATCACAAGTTAGCTCCCTAATAGGATGTCCAATCTTTAAAATTGAAGCAATATCAGAAATTCAAGGCATGATGCCAAACATGGCATCCTCCATAACAGTAATCTAATAGCTACAATGAGAAAAAACACCTTGGGATCCAAAATTTTTGAAAATATGTAACACAATAGTGAGTACTATAAGCACTTACCCATTCAATGGAGTCTCTTTTACCCTTAGTTTTCTCAACAAACAACGAAGACCATGAAAAGATCCAGTAAATCCACCAAATAGCAAACCAATTCGACAAGCCTCTTCTCTTACAATCAAATCTTTTTCGGACACAAGCAACTGCAACAGGACAAAATTTGCCATTTTCAAAACTTTTGTAGTTACAAAATGCTGAACATCAATAACTCCAACTAAGCCTTTCCAAAGCTAGTAAGAAGATGCGTGGAAATTGGAGGATGCATTACAATGCTTACAATGAAGCAACAACAACAGTAATTAAAATTTGTATTTATAAAGTGCTGAACATTAACAACTCCAACTAAGCATTTCCAAAGCTAGTAAGCTGATGCCTGGAAATTGCAGGTGCATTCCAAAGCCTACAACTATGTATTGTCCCCAAATGGACATATTTCAACCCCAAGTGGATTTCCCACAATTCCCACTAGGGCCAAATCTGATTAATCCAAAAAGCCAAAAAAAATCTCAATTGCTATCAAACTGAAATTCAGAATGAAATTAGGCCACAAACTGAATATTTTCTAGAAAACCCTTGTTTTCTGCCCTAGGCCGGCGATTTAGCAAATATAGCTTTTTCCACCTAAAAATACCTCCAAAAATCATGAAAAATTGTTTGCAAGTAGATAATAAATAATCAGAATAGGATTTTCAATCAGATTCGAAAAATATTAATTCTGGAATTTATTACGGCAAAAAACGCAGCAGAATTTGTAAATTCAATAACTTGCAAAATACTCCAAATTTCTGGGCAAATGATAGCTCAAATTGAAGCTTGAAAAATAAGTTTTCCATTGAACCCAAAATCAGAATTTTTCAATGGTGGGGAGGCGTCCAAAACAGATCTGCAATTCTGGAACAGTGTAGATAAACCCTAGCTGTAAGTGAAAGCTGGAAATACAATTTCGCCCCACTTAGGAAAGGCCCAAAAAACCTCAAAACTGATCAAACACTCTAGATCTGATCTCTCCTTGAATTTATCTTGAAATCGGTCTTCAACAATTGCTAGAAACTACTAGAAAATCAGTTAACTCCTTGATATGCAATGGAAACCCCTGAATGGAGATTCCTCTCAACTAGAAGAAGAGTTTTCGTTCTTCTTCTAGATCTCTTCGAGGGTTTTCGTCCTCAAGAGATTATTTCTAAAGGTTTTCGTCCTTAGAAATATTTTGTAAAGCTCTAAGCTTAGACAAAAATCAGATTTTGTATAAAATAGAAAAGCATGCCTTCAACAAGCAAGTAGACTTGTTTTTATAGATGTAATGGGCCAAATAACCCCCCCAACTTCCAATCAAATTTCACCCCTCGCATTTGATATTTTTTCCCACATTTTTCATCCTCCAAAGGGGTCGCATTTTCTCCTAGGGGAGAATAATAACGTAAAGTGATATTTCCCTTTTTTCTTATTTTACTTTATCACTTTTCCTTTTATATTTTTAATTTGACTTTATCATTAATAAGTTAATATAAAGTGCTTATAATGTTATTTTATATTGCACGTTTACAATTAATTTACTATGATAAGTTTCCCTTTTTATCACCCTTTAGCCGTCGGGAAACAGAATTGGGCTAAAGGTCTTCGACTGAGAAGGGGATATTACAAACTATTCTTCATCATTTTGGAATGAATACACACATGATATGCAGACACGAGATAATACACTAAGAAAGTAAGCAGCCCAACAGTTTACAAGGGGAGTCAAAACTTTGTGTGTAAAAAGAAAAAGAGTTTTGCTCGTAGAAGAAGCTCACATCTCCAAAGTAACCAAGTACTTTGGAGTGGCCAAAACGTTGGAAAATCTGCAGAGTATATCTACAGGCTTAAAATGCAAGGAGGTGTTTCTTAGTTCACAAGGGATTGTGTGTCGTGTAGCACTAGTAAGCCAAGTAATAAGAAGCTAGGATTATATATGCCATTACCGATTCCCACAAATCCATGGGAGGGCGTCTCTATAAACTTTGTAGGGGACTTATCTGTTTCAAATCAGGGGCATGACTATCTTTTTGTTGTAGTAAACTGGTTTAGAAAGATGTGCAATCTTATTCCATGTAAGACAACAATCAAGGGGCACGAAGCAGCTCAACTATTTTCACCAATGTTTGGGCACACTTTGGTTTGCCTGACTCAATTGTTTTCAATAGAAATTCAAGGTTTTGGACAAATTTTAAACCGCTTTGCAGGTGAGGATAGAGATATACAACATTTCATCCACAAACCGATAGCTAGACCGCAGTGGTATATAGAACCTTACTGCAGCTCGAGGAAGTACAATAGGACGCATCCTATAACATGGGATGTGAATTTGGACTACATCCACCATTCCTATAATAGGGTTGTGCACACATCTAGAAGTAAGTTTCCTTTCAAAACATGTTTTGGGTATTTGCCACCTAATCCCTTTGATGTTTTGATGGGGCAGCCAAGAGGAAAAGAGGAAGAGGTAAATTTAGAAATTCAAAGAGCTATAAGGTTCACTGACAAGGCAAAGCAAATCCACTTGCAAGTGTAGGGAAAACTCAAGTAGTCTCAAGAAAAATACAAGGCGCATCATGATCAATCAACATCAGCACAAGACTAAGCACAGGTTTCGTGTTGGAGACAAGGTATGGCTGTATTTGGCCAAGGATAAATTCAAAGGGTGGGCAAAGAAGTGTAAGCCCTTAAAGTATGGACCTTTTGAGACAATTGTGCATGTGGGTAATAGCTCATATAAACTATATTTGCCTCCTTGCATGAAAATGTATCATCTTTTTTATGTGGATAACTTGTCTCTCTTTAAGCCTTCTATGCTAGATGATGAAGACACATATGCAATGTTATCTTCACTTGAAGATTTGTTGCCTTGTGCACAAGAAGAGTTGGACGGCTGTTAGTAATATTAGTGTTCACATGTATGGTAGTAAAATAATTGTATGTATGAAAAATAATGTAATAAGTTGTTAGTTACAACTCATAGGTAGAAATAGTATGTGTGTATCAAAAATAGATGTTACAAGAGTTGTTGTAGTAACTTGCATAATGGTCTAGAGGTGAAAGTAATTGCAAGAGACCACCATTACTACGATTTGATCCTATAAATGTAATGTCTCTCTAACAAGAATAGTATAGGAGTGTTTTATTGAATCAATCTCAAGTTTATTTTGTGTAAACCTGCTCTAGCATTCTCATTTAGTATCAGAGCATTATTAGTCATTTTCTTGTAATGGAGTTTTGAGACCAAATGAGGGTCAACAATTATTCTTTTATGGCCCCCCATATGATGTCTACAATCTTAACTCCGTAAACTTGTTTTGTCTTGTGTCATTAAGATTCAATAGTCTTATTGTCTGAGTCAAGGTCATGGTGTTAGAAAATAATTGAAATTTTTTTTGTCTTAATTGTATACTAACACATTTTTGGTGGAACCTGACATCCGTTGAGTATGTCAGACTTGTGGGGGGGATTAAACTATCCTAGAAACAGGTTGCAGATGAACCCCATGATAACATTCGGCTAAGTAAGAATCATACTACTGGAGGATGGAGACAACTAAGGTTGGAGGACATTCAACATCCACTCGTCAATCACTAGCAACAAGGCCACACATTGATTCAGTGGCATGTGTTTTTCAGTTATTCTTTGTCTTGTGCAGTGTGCAGAATAAATCCTTGCTATAAAATTTCAAAAAGTAATTGTATTTTGAAGAATCTCGTTTTTTGGGGGTGGGAGAAAATTTTGAGGTAAACTAAATATGGATTGTTGTCTAGATAGTTCTGAGCTCTAGGAATCTGGAGGACTCATATTTTAGAAGCCGGAGGAAAGGGAAACGACCCATGGAATTTGGCTCGCAACTACACCTTTACAAGGGTAAAGAGACAGTTTGATGGAGTTGTACCTAGACTAAGCAATGTTTTCAGAGAGAAATTCTATTTTTCAAAATATTTTTCTTTTCTCCCATGTGCACACTAAGGTGGGAATGTTAGGAATATTAGTGTCCACATGTATGTTATTAAAATAATTGTAGGTGCGAAGAATAATGTAAAGAGTTAGTAAAAACTCATAATTAGAAATAGTATGTGTGTATTAATAATAGATGTTATGAGAGTTGTAATAACTCTCATAAAATAATCGTAGGTGCGAAGAATAATGTAAAGAGTTAGTAAAAACTCATAATTAGAAATAGTATGTGTGAATTAATAATAGATGATACGAGAGTTGTAATAACTCTCATAATGGTCTAGAGGTGAGAATAATTGTTGGAGACTAACGTTACAAAGATTTGATCCTATAAATGTATTGTCTCTCTCACAAGAATAATATAGGAGTGTTTTATTGAATCAATCTCAAGTTTCTTTTGTGTAAATCTGCTCTAGCATTCTCAAGGGCACACAAGGTGCTGTCGCAGAAGGTGAGAATAACCAGAAGGGAAGGGCAGGGGCATTGGCAGATTTGGGTAGTAGAGACAGCTGCAAAGCAAGGCAAAGTGGTACTCCAAAGATAAGGGGAGGGAATTGTTCCCTCACCTCTTATGTAATTAAGCTTTTGGGGACCAATAGCCTTCCAATTGGGGAGGAGTGATCCAAAATGGATCAGTTGTACAATGAAACACTTCACATGATGTTGTACACTCACAAAACAAGAATTGACTGATTGTATGCCAAAATCAACACTTCGTATTAAAAAAGAGGTAAACATCACGAATTGATGTGAGTGACACAGAAACCAAAGCAGACTGATGGGAAAGATAAGTGAACCCTATATGATGTTTTGTCGGATCTATTTATGACAATAATAATCTAGTGGCCCATTCCACCAGGTTTGAATCTGGCACTTACAAGTTTGTCCCTAGTCAAACTTGTAACCAATGCTCAAGGACGGGTTACACATTTTTCCATGGTTGAGCTTGTAACCATTGCAACACAGGTTACATGCATGCCCATGGCCGAATCAAACACTTTGATCAATAAAAAGAATCATAACAGATATGGAGAAGACAAAACACTTCAATTCCCCGTATGTTAGCTTTTCATGTACCAAAGACATTATATCAAAACTGATAAACATATTTGTAAGATATATTCATGTAATTTACTAATTGGTATGATTTGTGATCATCTAGAGTTGAGAACAGTTTCTGCAGCAAACTAAGTGGTAATTTCCAAGGAGCATAGTAAATTGAATGCAGATACAAATATACATGTAATTGGCAGGCTTGGTGATCATCTAGAGTTGAGTTCAGTGTCTGCAGCAATATATAGGAAGTAGTAATTTCCAAGGAGTGTAGTGAATTGAGTGCAGAACAAAATGATAGGTTGTTGTGGTCATCTAATATATAGCCACAACGGCCTTATGAGGCTCCATAGTAGAGCTAGAGCTTGTAAGTTGTAAACATACATCTTGGTGATTTGGGACGAATGCATGGGCCTACTTGCTGAATTTTTCTCTCACAATGGGTTTCATAAGCGTAGATCTTGTGTTGATTACTTTTGTATTTCTTGTAGTGTTTCTCTTTTCCATGTCAAACGTTCATTCTTCATTTCCATCACTTCAGTTTGTAATTAGAAACTCTATGAACATATTTGCATAAGCTAATTACTTAAAATCTGCACATAAATATTTGATTTCAGTCATAGACTAAGAATTTAGTTTGATAAAAAAGACATTTGTTTAATCAAGCAAATTATAGATCAGGCTTGTGGCTCCTTTTTTCACAGGTTTGTTTAAACTCTCTTTTCACAAGCACTCACAAGGGCCTGTGAATGAAATCCTTTCAGAACAGATTCATCTATGGAGCTCTATCTAATAAACCTGCCCTTTGCCTCCATGTTCGTTTGCAATTGCAGCAGACACCCTCATATTTATTCAAGGCGGATAGAGTGCAGCAACAAACTAAAGGAGATTTGTTACCTCAGGGTAACCACTTACTTATTGTATATTTAGTTGATGATTCAACATTAACTCTCAAACTATCTTAGGAATCAGATGAAGGGACCCTACTCTTGCTCGGATGCATTTGTTTAGGCTGCTAATACAAAGGTTAGCAAGGAAAAGATTAAGGTATTTCTTATTGGTCAAGATGAGCCTCCAATTTGGCTATACCAAAGATGAAAACTTGTAAAGTGGGATGAAAACAATTGTTACTTGGATACCTAGTTTGATATTCAGATCTCTAACGTTGACCAATGACAATGTATTGTGCTTAAATTTGAAAAAAAAAAGTTACAATACTTAGTATTGCCCTCATTCTAGGAAAATCGCGATTATGGATGAAATTCTAGCAACATGACACACCTGCTATTAGTGCCTTTTTTCCTGTCAAACATCATATAAAAATGCTAAAGAAGGTATTTGTTTCTTTGGGGGTAATGAGGGAGGGGTGAAAGGAATTCCTTTCGTGCCATGGGCACTTACATGCATCCAAGGGATCAAGGGGGTGTGGGAACCCCTGATATAATATCTCAAGGGGCAGTCCTTGCAGGAAAATGCATAGGAAGAGCAGTGGATGGGGATGCTCCATGGCAGATTTTACACCACCACAAAATTCAAACTGCCCAACAAATGTAAGCAATAAAGGGCCCCTTCAGCTTTGGAATGAAATTGGTAATGCTGAGTCACCCTTTATCTCTGGGTAAGCCCCCACTTAAATCATATTTGGGTCACTTGGCAACAGGTGACAGACTATCTTCTTAAGTACTATGGTCGGCCACCTGATGAATAGGATCTAGCATCAAGGCATATAAATAGTTACTGTTATGATCTGGTCATAGAAAGAGGGTTTCCTATGGAAGGTTTGTGACAATTGTAACACTTTCCCAAAAGATGCAAGCTTGATCAAATACCAAAGTTGCACTAATCCGAAGCCTAGGGATGATCTAGGGAACAGCACACAAAAACTTGAAACATGAATTCTAGAAGACTATCAATGAATGGCTATAATATCTATTTACTAGTGTTCCATGAGGATGCGTCCCCCCTGAAATCTGACATTTCTAGAGACAAGGGCGTCCCAGAGACTTGGGATGCCTGTGAAATGTCCCCCGACCATACCACCACCACCACGAGACAAAGGATGTCCTCGGGACATTTCACTGAAGAGGGGACATTTCTCTCAAAGATGGACCTTTGGGGGACTTCGGGATGTCCCCAAAACTTTGAAGAACTTGCCCAAGTCCCTCGACAGTCCTGTTGGTGACGAATCACGGCACCCCTGGGACTCCGCAACGCGATCGTTTGAGACTCCCAGTGCGATTGCACAACATGGAGCTTTTCCCAAGTGTGGGACCTTGCGAAATCGGAAAAGCTCTCCGGATGAAGGCCGGCTCCTATTCCTCTGTTCAGATGCACCAATAAAACGCAGAGGTTTACTCAATAAACCCTAACCTAACTACCAAGGAGACAGGAAGAGAGAAATGCATAAAAATAAACCTAAGCTAAGGAGGTGATGCACCGAGGAATGTTGAACATATGTCTTGCCAATAAACACAAACCAATAAAATGTAATGCAAAAGATATGCACAGATAGCCAGATTCACAGTGAAGATTGGAAGGACGCAAATAAACACGTAGAGGGTTGAGAAAACATCCACAGATATGCATTAATTTGCTCCAAGGGGGGATACAACAATGCAAAATGCCAAGAGGCAAGGTTGCATTACAATTTCAAATGGGAAGGTCCTTTGCTCCACAAATCCACCTGCTAGGGAGAAGAAGGGAGGAGGCACAAAACAAAATGTCTGACCATTTTTTAGAGCCTCTCCCGGCCATTTTATATGAAGAAAAGAGAAGGATCAGTGAGAAAATCGAAATTTCTTCCAACCACCTCCACATCCGCACCTAACTCATCTCATTATGGCGGACTGTATTTCAAATCGGGTTTGGAAGAAGCCCCGGCATGTGTTCGATGCTTGCGTTGTCCCGAAACCCACTTCCCACGTGATTCCGAGCTTTCTTTTGTGTCGGGGCGGAAGATGAACCCGCATGCGCATCGGGTCCAGAGGGGTGCTCGACATGCTTTTGCCCCGTGCATTTCCGACTTGAAAACCCGATCCAAAAATCCGATTTGCTTTTGCGTCGGGTTTTGGAGACCCTGCGACATGTTCTTTTGGTGTCGGGCTTTGGCGGGCTCCCAACATGCTTCTTCGACATGCAAACCCGACTTGTTTTTGCGCCATGGAAACCCGAATTGCTTTGCTGTCGGGTTTTGAAAAACCCCCGACATGTATTCGTTCCTTGTTTATCCGACTCCTCTTTCCGCATGGTTTTCGCGATTTGCCCTGGTGTCGGGCCGGAGAGGAAAAATATACAACAATTTGGTGACTCAGCGGGGTCATCTGCCTGCTAGATGAAGATACCAGTTGCCTGAAGCATCCATTGGGCATGGAGTCATAAGTAAGCCTGAAACTGATCTGAAATTTGAAACTTCCCTCTGAACCGCTTGAAACCCATTGAACTTGGAGTTGTTCTCACCAAAATGCCACTGAAATGAACCGTGCCAGAGCAAGACCAGCAACACCAAAAACTATGCACAAAAATGAAAATCATACATGTCCCAAATGGAACATGCAGAGTGTGCACAAGCACTTCTTCTGCTGAAAGCAAACCTACCTACTCTACTCTAACTGGAAGCAAAGATGAGCTAAACAAACCCTGCAACTGGTTGTGCAAAATAGCTTCCTTTCTTCAAAATTGGCAGCCATGCAATTGATTTGGCACTGATCATGGTTGTTTGGATGGATGGAAAATCAACAAGAAGCTGGTCTTCTACCCAAATCATCAAGGTATCAGCTGAAGGCAAATCCAATACCTCTTTTAGTTGCTCTGCATTTGAATTGAAGAGGTATGGCAGCTGATCCTCGGTACTTTGTATCTCACCCTCATGCTCAGAAGCGAGCATGACTGGTTTTGGCTTCTCCCTTGGCTCCAATGAAGCCAAGTATCTGATTGGGCACGGCATGATCCTTTGAGTATGCCCATTGCTCTGATTTTCAACTCCAGGAATGGAGTTCTCTTGTAGACCTCCTTGAATGGATGGCGTGGAAGAAATGGTGAAATTCCTCTGTCCTTTCTCTTCCTCCATGGCTGATTGTGAAAGATTAAAATCTTCCAATCTTGGTTCCAAAGAGCTGCTATAAGATGCAGGCTGCTGTAAATGAATGTTCTCCTTCATGACAGCAGACTCGAGTGTTTGGAATGGGGATGATGAAAAAGAGAAAGGTGGAAACTCAACCGGCTCCTCTCCATCAAAACAGTCCTCCAAATTTGACAGATAAACTACCTCATTGCTATCCTGCTGTGAATGCTCAACTTCCTCCATGGTGTCTCCTTGTTATGTAACCTGACCACCATGGTTTCCTTCACTCTCCGACATTGAGTTCGAGAGATAAAACTCTTCTTCAGCACTAGAACTCGAGAGAGATGAAATAGAAAGAAGAACTGAAGGCTCTCCCCATAGCCTGATTTGCGCTCAAAGCCCTTGGATCCGCAATTTTCTCCTCCCCACAACTAGGATGTGCTCCTCTTCTTTTGCCTTTGGAGCAGCTTCTTCTTCCTCCAATTTTCGAAGACAATCTTGCTCTTGAATGAGCTCCTCCTCCAGCATGAAGTTTGTCAAGTCAAACTCTTCGATCTGCTGCTCTAGAGGACAAGTTGGGACTGCAAGATCTCCTTCTTCTGCTGCAACAGAATCAGTTCTGACCACCATTTGTTCTCCAACCCCAACCTCTTCTGTAGGCCTAACCATTAAGGGGATCTTTGTCATCCCAAATCTAAGAGCCCAACTCTTCAGACTTTGAATTTCTTCCTCTTTGTTGGCACTCCTCTTTTTGCTGTGGTTTTCCTTGGCTGGCATTCTGATTTTCATCCTCCCAACATGGATTAGGGAATGCAATAGGAGGGATAGGTTGAAACTCAACTGATTTGACAATTTTGTGTGGTGGTAGTAGGCGGTGAAACCTCTTGTTTCTTTGGAGTGGAAGGTACTTCATTTAGCTCTTGTGGAGGGGGTTTGGATTTGGAAGAGAAGAGGGCAGAAAAACTGAGATGGGATGGAAGACTAGGGGGTGGAGGGATGGATTCAACATTTAGGGCAGCAGATGGTGAGTTTAAAACTTGACACTGCTGAAATGATATAGATTGAGAAGGAGCGAAAAGAAAGAGTATCGAGGTGGTGAGCTTACCCATTGACAAGGTTGCAGAATACTTCTCTCATACACCTCTATTCCTTCAATCCACCTTGTAAGTAATGGCAATGTTGCAATCATGAAGTCTAACTTCTCTTGAGAGCTGTAATGCCTTGGAAAAGGTCCCACCCATGGACAAGGTGCTCTGCAACCAATTCCAAATGCTTTCAATTTGTGCCTGAGCCCCTAGATTGCACCATGTTCACCTCCATCTTTTGGATTTTCTCCAGCAGATCTGCATTTTCTTCTTCATTGTCTTCATTGCATGCGTACCCTTGCTCTTGGGAAAGCTCCATAGCCAAACTGATTTTGGCATTGCTGCTCATATGGGTATGGCATGTTGATCCTGAACTTGACCAGAATGCTAATTTGGAGGATTTGTGAAACATGTTGGAGGTGTGATATATTGCTGCTATTGACGTTGGATTCCATGATGGAAATGAAGTCATGGTTGCACAACTTCATGGAATGGAAAAGAATGAAAGAGATGGAGAAGAAAGATGGGTGGCAAATGGATGGGAACGGGTCTGTAAACTCAGAGAAATGGGTTGCTGATCAGGTGGAGTCGCCAGAAGTGTTTTTTGAAAATGCCTCTAAAAGGCTGGATGTTGCCAAGTTACACACCAAAATTGACAATATCGAAATCCGAGATTTAAAATTTGAAAGACCCGGAGGAATGCAATCCTTCAGTTCGGAACCTCATGTCATGTTGTGCAGCTGCGGATTCCTGAAAAAACATAGTCGGAACTCAGGTCATTGCGATGCAAACTCACAAAACCCGAATTGCTATGTGTCGGAACTTGGAACATGTCCGTCACCCCTCAAAACCCAATTTTCTTGTTGTCGGGAATACGACCATGTAATGCAATCCCCTAAAAACCCGAAATGACTGTTGTGCCTGCTTTGATGTTCTCGGGTCCCAAAAACCCTGAAATCACTAAATACCCGAAATTTTGAAAATCAAAATATCAAAAATATAAAGATACCCTTTTGAAGATTACAGTCAGATCTACCAACTGGTGAAATTTTGACTCGTTTTGAGCAGTTTAGGCCCTTGAAAATTGATTTCGGAGTTCAGGCTAGGAGGTGCAAAATCTGAAAAAAAATTTAAAAAACTGCAATTTTAGTGCAAATTTCATGAAAACTCCTTCAAATTTTTTTGATGGAATGACCTCTTGAGTCCCACCAGGCGTGCCAAAACTGTTGGTGTCGAATCACAGCACCCCTGGGACTCCGCAACGCGATCGTTTGAGACTCCCAGTGCGATAGCACAACATGGAGCTTTTCCCCAAGTGTGGGACCGTCGCGAAATCGGAAAAGCTCTCCGGATGAAGGGCCGGCCCCTATTCCTCTGTTCAGATGCACCAATAAAACGCAGAGGTTTACCCAATAAAACCTAATCTAATTACCAAGGATACAGGGAGAGATAAATGGATAAAAATAAACCTAAGCTAAGGAGGTGATTGCACCAAGGAATGTTGAACATATGTCTTGCCAATAAACACAAACCGATAACAATGTAATGCAAAAGATATGCACAGATAGCCAGACTTCACAGTGAAGATTGGAAGGACGTAAATAAACACGTAGAGGGTTGAGAAAACATCCACAGATATGCATTAATTTGCTCCAAAGGGTGATACAACACTGCAAAATGCCAAGAGGCAAGGTTGGCATTACAATTTCAAATGGGGAGGTCCTTTGCTCCACAAATCCACCTGCCAGGGGAGAAGAAGGGAGGAGGCACAAAACAAAAATGTCCAACCGTTTAAAAAAAGCCTCTCCCTTACATTTTATATGAAGAAAAGAGAAAGAGGAGTGAGAAAATCGAAATTTCTTCCAACCACCTCCACATCCGCACCTAATCTCATCTCATTATGGCGGACTGTATTTCGAATCGGGTTTGGAAGAAGCCCCGGTATGTGTTCGATTCTTGTGTTTTCCTGAAACCCGCTTCCCACATGATTCCGAGCTTTCCTTTGTGTCGGGGCGGAAGATGAACACGCATGCGCATCGGGTCCGGAGGGGTGCTCGTACATGCTTTTGCCCCGTGCATTTCTGACTTGAAAACCCGATCCGAAAATCCGATTTGCTTTTACGTCGGGTTTTGGGAGACCCTGCGACATGTTCTTTTGGTGTCGGGCTTTGGCGGGCTCCCGACATGCTTCTTCGATGTGCAAACCCGACTTGTTTTTGCGCCATGGAAAACCCGAATTGCTTTGCTGTCGGGTTTTGAAAAACCCCCGACATGTATTCGTTCCTTGTTTATCCGACTCCTCTTTCCGCATGGTTTTCGCGATTTGCCCTGGTTTCGGGCCGGAGAGGAAAAATATACAAGTCCCACCCACACATTAAACAGTTTTTTTGGATGTTTGTGCCCCCAACCTTAATCCTAATAGTTTATGGGCCGCCCCACCCACACATTAAACATTCAAAAGAACTACAAATGAAACTCGCACCCTTACTCCAAATCACTATCAAAGCTTTAAAACATTGAGCAAGACTGCAAGTACAAGAGTGAGAGCAAGCAAGGCTGCAAGAATGAGAGGCTGAGTGCATTAACAAGAGGGAGAGCATCAACAAGAGGAAGAGCAAGTGTCAAGTCTTCATTGATCAGCCATTCAAGTTTCAACACATTCATCAAGCCGGAATCCCTCAAGCTTAGAGGCATTGGGTCATTGATCAATTGTATTTGAATTTTTTATGTAATCATCATTTTGAATATAAATTATGATATAAATATTAATATATTGATATTCAGCATTTTCATTGTTCAATGCAATGTGTTTAGTATTTCAAAGTTTCATTTGTTATTCCTTACACATTTTTTTATAAATAATTTTTCAAGTACTATATATATTTGCACCGCCATCCCCAAACCTAGGCCCTTGGTCCCCTCATCCCCAAGACTCGTCCCCATGAACCCCATCCCCAAACCTAGGCCCTTTGGTCCCCTCGCCCCCAAGACCTGTCCCCACGTCCCCCCATTCTGAGAATCCATGGAACTGTGCTATTTACACAAGTGTGGAAGATGAAGCAAATCCAAACGGTTACAAGATGAGCAACTGCTTGTCTTATGCTAGTTGATATTCCAAGCCTTTTCATAATATGGTGGTGTTCCAGTATGAGTGTTCAACATTATGCTACCATTGTCAGCACTCGGTGGTTTCACCCATGAGTAGATGAGACCATGAAAAAACCAAAGGTGTATACAGCACAAGGTTTGGTGAATCCTTGGAATAACACACTATGATTAGACTTAGAGATTCTCCAAGATTAGTCCCTCCTCCTTGAGAAGCAATGGTTCCCACTGTGTCAAGGTGAAAACAAGTGTAGACAATATTCTACAACTTCTACCATGGTGTACCACTTTCATTAATGAAATACCTACCAAGTTTGATGACGTAGTAGAGGAGAATTGCATGGTTCCATGTATGTTTGACCCATGTATCCATGACTTGATCCATTTTTACAAGCATATTGCAATCAAGATTGATTTTGGCTCCATACGGTTCCTCTGTTGCATCTAGTGTGTCCAACAAAGGTGGAAAGCAAGGACGCAAGAGTTCTACATTCAAATTTGGGTGAAGACAAAGATCAGCTAGAGATTAAGCTCAAACGTAACTGCAACTTCCTGAGTAATTGTATCTTGCAGTAAGGTCCTAATAGTTTTTTCTGCTGTAAATGAAGCCATATTCTATGACCAACTTTGAAATGGCGCAGCATCCTATGTTGATCATGACACTGCTTATATTTAGCATTGGTCTTTTGCAAGATTGTTTGCACTCACCGCTGAATTTGTTGAACATGTTTGATGAATAACTTTGTCAACGTCATTATGTGCCGAAGAAGCTAATGCAGTTGGCAGCACAAGATAAGCTACATCAATCATGTCATTGCCTAGAATCCCAAACACACCTGAAAATTCAGTAGAGCTGTGATGAGCTCTGTTAGAGCTTATGATGAATGAAAGACTTTAATCCCAAGTTTGATGCTTCTTAGAATTGTACATCCTGAGATGATGCGCGATCATCCTATTCACCACTTCAATTGTTCATGATTTGAGGATGGAACGTAGTAAACTTATGTAATGTCCCCAATTCCGAGCGGTTGGCCTAACGGCCCTATTTTGGCCTTAGCCCTGGTCATTCCCAAGGGACTAACGACTTTGGAGGTTATTAGGGATGGTTGTCTGATTTCCTACTATGTTTTTGTTATATTTTGGGCGTTGGGAGGGTCTGATGGGCCCTTTGTGTTCTATTTTGTCGTTGGGATCACTTAAGTGGACTTTTTGGCCTAGGAGAAATAAAGTCACTTTAAGTGATGATTAAAATATGACATATCTCCAAGGGGGGTCGAATTAGGGTTTTATGGCCACTTTTATGATGGAAAAAGTTATAAAAGGTGGTGTTTGGGGAGGAAAAAGGATCTTGGTTCATTTTGCCATCTTATGTTGGAGCTGTTAGCTTGCTTTCCTTGCTTGTGGAGGTGAAATTCCGCAGGGACCCTAGCTTCGGTAGTGAAATATCTATCCCTAGCTAGTAGAGCACTCTTCGGTGGTGAAAGATCCAGCCCTAGTTTGCTATTGTGGAGTTTATTCAGATCGGGTTGTCAGATTTAGAGTTTCAGAGGCTTGCTGATCTAGTTTCAAGTCCAGAAAGAGAAGACAACCATATTCAGTAAGAGAGATCATTTATTTTATCAGTGAAACTTTTTGATATTGCATGTCATTGCATGTTACATGCATGTCATTGCATGTTGATGCATGTTACTTGCATGTCATTGCATGTTGATGCATGTTACTTGCATGTTGTTGCATGTTCGTTTAATTGCAATAAAAGTGAAGATATTGGTTATTTTCTGATTTTATACCTTGCTGCCATAACTGTACTTTGCTGTCATATTTTTCTATATACTGTTGTCATAAAAATCATATTGTTATTTGCTGCAAATTTCTGTATTTTGTCAATTTTTTTGTAAGATCCCAACAAGGGATATTTCAACTTAGTCAACTTTAATTTTAACATTGACCAAAATGATTTCTAGAAATTGCTCAAGAATGTGGTATCTCTATCAAATATGATGGTTGATAGTAATCCAAAATGAACCCATACATTTTGAAAGAAAAGTTGAGTTGTGTCCTATGCTAAGGTAGCCTGTTTACATGGCACAAGAATTGCCATCTTTGAAGAACGTATCTACTACTACAAAAACACAATCATGACCATGCATGTTAGCAAGATAAACCTGAAAGGAAGGCTATCAAAATTGATTCTCAGGGTTTATTTGATACTGAACAAAGGAGTATACACTCCTTGCTTTTTTTCAGTTGGCCATCTTAGCTATAGCACATATGGTACAAGATCTGATTAAATGTTGTAATATCTGACCTGACGTGTGGCCAAAGGAGATACATCTTCAAAGCCATGAGTGGTCTTGTCAACTCCAAAATGCCCTACAACCTTGCTCAACTTTTGACGCTCTCCAATATCAACTTTTGATGCTTTACTGTGCCATAGGCGGTACACATGAAGTGTCCCAAGTGATATGAATAATTAGGTCCATCTTGCAAGTAGTAATCTTAAACTATGTTACTTGCCAACGTTCACTTTGTTTGGTGGATTTCAGCAAACCCTGAATTTGTCTAGATAGAATTCTAGGCCAAGTGTTGATTTTCATGTCCTTGTGTGTCAAGGACACGAGAAAGAAGAGCTGTTTGACTAGGGCCATGACTCAAACAATTTACTACTGGATTTCCTATGTCTGACATGTCCAAGTGGAACTGTTGAATGATATGCCAGACCATTTCTTATGCCACTCTTGCTGCAATTTGTTCTGAGATCTGCAATAACTGTGATGGCCTGTGATCAGTATGTAAACGATGGTCTCTATTAACCAATATCTAGTGCTTTTGATGCTTGTATACCTGAACAATGGAATACAGCTCTGTCAATCATATGTGGGATGCTTGTCTTACCGCAGCAATGAATGTCTCACTGTATGGTAAGCAATTGAGATAACCAGATTGAGTGAGGACCATGCTCCAAATGCATATTAAGATCATCATTCTTAATCTCAAATGGTTGCTGAAGATTTAGTACTGCAAATCACCATTGTGCAAAACAGAGTTTGCATTTTAATTCTACAAATGCACTCTATGTTGTGCAATCGACCAGCTGATATGTTGCCTTCGTACCATTCTCTAGCTGACGTGATTCGAAAAGCAATGTGATGTGAGAAAAACCAAATACAAACTATTCTGCAGACATTTGCTAAACCCTAAGAAGCTACGAAATTCTGTGAGGTTATTCGACGTGGAGGCCATTCTTGATTGACGTGAATCTTAATTTGATTCACATGTATTCCATGTGCGTCAACAATATACTGCAGGATTCTATATCTCCTTCATGGCAAATGAGCATTTATCCAAGTTCACATACCAATCTCTGTACTGCTTCAAAGCATGTTGAGCACCATCTAAATCATGATTGAGATGTTCTTTTTCAATGTTCAAGCTGAAAATGAGTATGTCATCCAAATAAACAACTAATGAATGCTCTGGAAGGGTTGTAGGATGTCATTCATCATTCCGCATAAATGTCGACTAGGAACATTTGATCAAGCCTGAAAGGCATAATCAACCTATAACATCCCTTTTAAGGGTTGAAACTGAAGATTAGGAAATTAGCACGAATCCCAAAGATATCAAATCTGATTTCTAAATCAGCAAACTGAAAATAAAACCTAGATTTAATCAGCAATCAGAATTTTAGGACAGCAGTACAAAAATGCATGCAAAACCCTTGAAACTCTTCAAACAACTTTGCCAAAATAGATATAAGTATTTTGGGCATCCACCAAATCAACATGAAATATGAAATATGAAATATGATCAAAAAACACTGCTGGAAATTAATTAAAAACCAGCGAAGCGCAGCTACAAATAAAATTATGAAATGAGGATTTATAAACCCCAAACTCCACAAATAATGATTGATTCCAGCCTTATAAATAATGAATAAGTCAAATATGAGTTCAAATCTGATTTTGGTGCCATGGAAGCCCCAAACTCCACACTAGGGTAAGTCGCTCCACCTAGGAGAGACCCCACAATGCATGCAAATGCCTGTAGATGACTTCTTTGATCCTCCAATGCTCAAATCTGCAAAAAGGTCTTCAATATGTCTTCACTCCAACCAAGGAAGGAGCGTTTTCGTCCTTCTTGGCCACACACTTGGATTTCCGCCCAAGAGTGGAAAGAACAATGAGCAACAGCTCAAAAGTCTACTTAGAGAAAATGCACCAGAATTATATGCCCCAAATGAGCTCTCTAACCTTCCTTTATATCCTCTCTTTGACGACAAAGCCCCAAAAGAACAAGACTGACCCATAAAGTGTTTTGTTTTAATCTTTAATTGGCTTTTAAATTGCACCAAACCCATTCGATCCCTTACAATGGGAATTACAAAGATAAAAGATAAAAAAATAAATATGAATGAAGGAAATTGAAATATAATCCACGATCTTCCCTTGTGCATCCATTGCTTGCCTTCAAAAAGAAGAAAGGCAAGGAAACCTTTATTTTGGATTAATTTGAAAAAGGGGACATTACAATCCTCCCTAAAATTGCTTGCCCTCAAGCAATTGTGAGTACTTGGATCCCAAATGAATCTCAACTGCTTCTTCTTTGATGTGCATATACATGAAGCAAACATATCAAGGAAAACAAGGGTGTTTAACAACACTTTTAAATTCCCCTTGTCATGCCTTAGAGACATGATATCTATCTCTCTTCCGTTGCTTGACCCTACCTCATAATTTCCATCCAAATGATGGCTTCCTAACACTTCAATAATGTTTGTTGCAAAAACCAGCTATAATCATAGCATTTTTCTTTCAAAAATCAGAATGTTCAAGTCTGAAAATAACACATCATAATCTAATTTTGTTCCTCCATTGAGCTGAGATCTTCTTCTCTCAACATTCCATGACGGAACATGCTCTCCAAAAATGGAAACATATTGCTTCTCATGGCTGTTTAATGGCAGCCCCAAATCTGATATTTTGCAAATTTTTTCCTATAATCATAGCATAACAACTATGAAATTGAAATCTCGACAAAGAGAAAAGCAACTTCATGAGTAATGTAGGGACTGAAATTTGATTTACATATGATGAAAATTAGGAACAGTAGGCCTATAATTAAAATCAACAGTTATCTTGGCCTTAAACTTGAGAAAATCAGCCTTCTTAGCATTCGCATGAATTCTAATTTCATCATTTTTCAAGTGGACCCCAAACTCCATGTGAATTTTACGGGCAAGTTCCTCTAAAATTGTGGAGCTCTAGATACCCACAAACATTGTGTGAATCAGTCTGAAATGAAAACAAGGTAGTCAAAACAAAATCCATACCTCATCATGGGGTCATAAAACTGAAAAATAGAACCATCATTCTCCTCTTTGGTGGAGCCATGTGAACAACTGCAAGTTTATCATAATTGCTTCCTTTTTCCCATACTTCCTTTGGTTCTCTCATGGAACCATAGGTTAACAATTCATAAGGAAAAAAATCATAACTCCCATCAAGTTTATGTTGCCTTAAACATATCATGCTAGAATTTTCCTTCCATAAGCAAAGAGAAAAATCAAAACTGAAATCTTTATCTTCACCCTTTTTATGTCTCATGTGATAGCCCGGATGATCAGCCAAAGGAGCATCATGAACAGCCCTCAAGATCCTGTTCTTCATCCTTGATTTGGGATAGACTCTAATCTTGTGGAGAATGATCCCATCCATATTTTTGTACCTTTCATCTATAATTTCTTCCTCCAAAACAACATTAGCAAACTTATATTCTGTTGTAATAAAAGGCTTCCAATCAACTGTTGTTTTAGATAAAGAGCAAAAATGTGATTCCCATGGCAAGGTATCTTCAACCAAATACTTAACTTGAGGTGTTTCCGGAAGCATACCTTGTAATGTAACCTTCTTGCCCTTGTCTGAGAGGCTTATTTCCATGCTTTGATAATTGGAAGTGAGTTCTCCCAATGAATGCAACCATCAGACTCCAAGCACAATCTTCATATCAGCTATGTTAAAATAGAAATCAGCACATACCTCATATTGTTCCAATGTAACATGGGGTTGGGAACATTTCTTTGTGCATGGCATACAGTGACCATTTATTGCCTTGACCATGAAGCCTTGTTCATGGAGCATAGAATCCTTCATAACCTTGTTAGCATACATAATGATTTCAAAACAATCCTCCATTGAATTTCTTTCTAACCATGTGCATGGAGTAACAATATCAAGGGCTTCCTCTTCCTTGCAATTCAAGGGATCAACCTGAACCACATACCCTTGCAAGGAAATATCTAAATGCCATATGCCATCATCACCAAAACATGACATGTGATCCTTAACAACAAATTTCCCATAATGACACAAGTATGGCAGCGATATAAGAGGAGATAAAATTTGATTTACATCATACCTTGGGCTGCCATAAAAAACCACTTCATTGCTTGGAAGATGTAGAATAAGTCCTTGGCAAAGAGTCTTTTCCAATCCTTGCTCCTTATTAGCAAAGTTATGATTACCCAGGCATGGCAATGATAAATAATGATGCCATAGACTTTTGTCATGATCCTATGAAACATCACATGGCTTACCATAGCATTGCGTTCTGAAATTTCCAGCGATCTGAAAGTGATTGTAATCATCCAAAAAAGCACCCTCTTCAACCCATGACAAATCTCAACAAGGTCACCCAAAAGTCTTGGTCCATGGACCCTATGCAAAATCTGATGTGCTTCCATCCATCCCTATCATCATGAAGGCTTCCTATTTTTCGTGATGTGCTTCGGAGCATCACCATTTGACCCCAAGGTCATCCGTTTCAACAATTTTCACATGACCATAAATCTGAAATCAGCATGGTAGGAAGTAACAAATCTGAATTATGTTCATACCTCCGGTCGTCCTTTGACAATTGAGCTTCACCTTCAACCTCTCTTCATCATCTTGTAAATCAGATTTTTCTTACTTTAACTTCCTGTAACATGCCATCATTAGAAATCATAGAATCATCATGAAAGATCAAAGGAGTTTATACCTTCCAACTTGATGCTTCATGATCTCTCCTTCCTCTAGGCTCATGCACCAAACCTTTATCCTTTGGGCTCCTTATTGATTGTTGTTCCAAACAGACCAGCGAGTTGGTTGTTACCTTGTCCTCTCAATAAATGGGTTCCAACTATCTTTTTTACTTCCCCTACTTGTTCACCATCCTCCTTTTGCATCATGGAACCCACACATGCTGAAATATTATCAGTATTAGGCAAACAATGATTAACAATTACCTCATCATGTTGACTTTCCGAAACAATAATGGGAGTAAGGGCTGAATCTTCATCCTTCATGGGCTCAAGCTCCATGATTTCTTCCTCTCCCACATGCATGATGGATTCTTTCATTACTCGCAGCCCTACTTCTTCCTCTTGTGTAGCTTGTGGCCTGGGCTTGGACCTTGACTTTCCCTTGCTCACACCAATGAATTCGGTACAAGTGAAATAGCTTCACGAATCTCTCTTGGAAGAGCCATATACTCTTCATAACTTGTGGCAATGTTTCGTCTGGTAGAGGGCCTTGTTTCAACATCCGGAATAACTTCTTCCCTTGGAAGGAAAGTAGGCCTCATGGCTGATCCGTGGGCTGATCCCAAAGGTCGCCATGCAATATTAGCTCCGGATGAGCTACCACCTCTATTATGAACCCTAGGTTCATTCATCTTTTGAAGAGATAGGGCAAGGAATTCCATTGTGTCCGCTAATCTCTCTTGACCTGCAATCAACTTATCGAACTTGGTTTCTTGAGGATTTTGATTGGCCATATTGTCCTCTTCTCTTGGCTGATCCATTTCCTTCTTCTTTGGTAGTATAGAAAACCCTTGTTGCCTTCTTCCATTGAAACCCTAGGCCTTTGAAGATTCGTGCTCTGATGCCACTGTGATATCCCTTTTAAGGGTTGAAACTGAAAATTAGGAAATTAGCACAAACCCTCATGGAAAGATATCAAATCAAGATTTCTAAGTGACAGCAAACTGAAAATGAACCCAAATTTGGACAGCGATCAGAAATTTAGGACAACAGTATAAAAAGCTTCATGTAAAAAACCCAAAATATCATCAACAATGCATCCACAATTATAAACCTTTTAGTTGGATCCATTTTAGAACTGTTTTGATACCAATAAAAAACAATGTCCAAATGTATCTACTGAAAAATTAATTAAATAACCAGCTGAAGTACACACTGCAAATATAATTATGAAAGGAAGGGTATAAAAACCCCAAACTTAACAACAAAATAGTAGATTCCGGCTTTATAAATATCAGGAAGCCAAATATGAAATTCAAATCGGATTGTTGTGCCCTAGAAGGCACCAATCGCCTTCACCTCTAAGGCAAGTCGCTTCCACCTAGGAGAGATCTCAACAATGCCTATAAAGTTGTGCATGTAATGACTGATTATGACTCATGTCTTTCTTCTCAAATCTGCAATAATGTACTTCAATAGACTCCACACAACCAAGGAGGGGTTTTCATCCCCCAACCAACCACAAGAAGGGTTTCCTCATCCTTCTTGGAATGCCACACACTTGGATTTCACCCAAGAGTGGAAAGAACAATGAGCAATCTAGCCCAAAAGTCCGTCTTTAGAGAAAATGCACTAATGATAGATGTCCAAATGAAGCTCTCCAACATTCTTTTTATATCCTCTATTTGGCGTACAAAGTTCCCCAAAAGGACAAGGCCTACCCCATATAAGTGTCATTTTTAATCTTTTATTTGCACTCTTTAAATGTTTGGATCGCATAAAACCCAGCCAACCCCTTATAATGGAATTACAAAGATAAAAACATAAATACCGAATGAAGGAAAAACCTGGAAATATAATCCACGATCTTCCCTTGCTCATCCATTGCTTTCCTTCGAAAAGAGGAAAGGAAAAGAATCCTTTATTTTGGATTAATTCAAAAAAGGGGACATTACACAACCATTCAAATAAGCTTTCATATTGCTTAATGAATGAAATTCAAACATATGAACAATTTTCAAAGGAAGCTGATGATAGCCCCCCATTTAGAGCCCCCCATTTCTATCTTAGTAAAGACCCCCATGGTTGATGAATGTGGAAACTTGCCAGTCATCAATGGATTTGGCTCTTTCTATCCCCCTTCATGGAGCTCTTGCTATTGACTTAACCCTGAATACTTGTTACAATAATCTCCCTAGGAAGCTAAACAATGCTCTACAACCTCCATGTGCCATTGCTTCTTTGACATCAAGCACTTGCACATTGCCATACAATGTGAAAACCTTCTGTAGTGATGGTGTCCTCAGGGTATTGATGTTCTTTTATTCACAAGTTCTTGACTATTGCTCTGTCTTGATATCTTCATTCCCAATAGGACATGATGCATTAGAGTAGGGAAACATTAGGAAGAGGTAGTTATCAAATCCGCGACAATACATGTATTTGGCATTTTTTGGAGTCCATTACGTGACAGAAGTCTCTGCGACGATTGGTGACTTAGAAAAGATCCTTGTATTCCTCTGGGGAATACTTTGTCCCATCTTTTAACATTACTTTAAGGACATTGTCGTCAATTTAGGGGGTGTACACAAGGATGTCCTTCTTCCACAAGTTGGTGATTGGTTGTAACTATCAAGGGTGCACAATTTCTTAATACGTCTAACCAACTTCTCGCGTTATGGTTGGCAATGATGAGTGAAAGTGTTCAAAGACTATTTGTTCTGGTAGGCATATCTCATGCGACATCACATGACAGGTTCTTGAAAATTTTGTTATATAGATTGCATACTGAATGGTAAAGTCAAAGGGTTTCCAAGTAAAACCATCACATGTCTTTCCAATGACACAACATCACAAAGGACTTCAATCTTGAACACGTCGTTGGATCTATATATACCAGGGTGCACGTGAATTGCCCTGAGTATGGGCAAGTCTCAAAACCAAGGCTGGGTAACATCCAATTCTATACATATTCAATGTCAAGCATGTTCGCAACACCAAGGCTCCTGGGTATTTCCAGTGATAACGGAAATGTGTATCTGAGATTGTCAACAATGATGCCTGTAGAAGGTACGTGACCCTATTGATCATAATGTACCCACAGTATTTTTACCTTGATTTGTAAGTGAAAATAGAGGCATGACGGCTATCATGTGAATTGATACTTTGGAAAGTTCAGTAGTGAGCTCAATATTGCCATCGAGCAACTCTTAAGGAGAAAATTGAGTACCCAGATCCCAACAAGACTTCACCGCATGACTTACTATTTGGGGGCATTTCTTGTTAGCACCATCATGGGTCCTTCATTCTAAAGGATACCATTTGGAAGGCAGTACGCAAACAAGTGACAGCACTTGGCGAATTGGGCAAATCTATTTTCTCCTCACTTCCAACATTGATGCTTCAATCCTAGAGAATAAGGAATTGACGTGGTCGAATAAGGCTTACTAGTGGGCAGTTGCATCCAAATCCTTGACAACTTCCACCCAGAATACTGTTATGCCGTCCAAAATTCAGTCACTTGAGAAAAGAGGCATGATAATAATGACCTCACATTTTTTTTTAATGTCCTATGATCCTCGTCTAACTCAAGCTTAAGAGCAATTGAATACATATCATTATCAATGACTATAATACCCAAGTCGAGATGTTATCAACTATCAATGTTTTGAACATTATAGAATCTGTTATCAGGGGAAACTCCAATCAATTCATCAGAAGTATATGGAAATTTGTTTCAACTCATAACATGATTTCAACTTGTCACATGGTATTAAGATGACTTCAATAAGTATGCATACTTGTGAGCTATTAAATCATAATCGACTAACCTCCAACCATATCATACTAGTATGATATAACATGTCAATCGGGTAAGATATATATATACATGATATATATATATTGTGTTTCATAGTTTAAACTCGTATACCATGCCAACGTTACCACACTCGAAGTAACACAAAAGTACGCAAGATTTTTAAGCATGCCGATTTCTAGCATGCCGAAACCGTACCCGGATCTGTATCCAGAGCCCAGGGATAATCATGTTAAGTGAGAACATGAATTCCAAAGACACACTAACCAAAACATGCACATCTAGTGTCACCGAGCTTTCACATCTTAATGCAACCCAATAGGATACTAATGTACTCCTAACTGTGTTCATGTTTAGATTTGATCTTCTATGGATAAGAAGTGTAAATTCTACTAACTTCAAAGCACTGAATCCAAATCCTATACTAAACCATGAAGATAAGAGCTAAACAAATGAACTCAAAAGCATGCATTATGAATTAAATCTAAAGCAACATGCTAAGTTTATTCTACTCTTTAGAAAGCTTAATGAAAGTGAACCTTAGTTTAGATTCTAAGCAATCAAATTATGTGTTGTTTTCTCCCAAAAATAGTGAAGAGATCTCTTCAAGTTGCTACAAGGCCAAGTTTTAGATCTTCCCTTACTAACTAGATTTGGAGTTGATGGATGCAAGATGGAGGAGCTCTTAACAATGGAGTATGGCCAAGATCCAAATGTTTTACAGCTTAAAGCTATCACAAATGATTTCTAATGAAAATAAGGTTTCCTAAAGTGACTTGAGAGATTTTGTTATGTAAACAAGGTGTAAGGTTGTAAGGGTAGGCTTAGCCTTCTATTTATAGTTTTTGGATTTGAGAAAATGATGTTTTGGATGCATGTGGAACTAAAGGTAAGACAAAAATCACTTTTAGATTAGATTAGGATAAACATGCTTTAGGCTTAGTTAAGCTAGGTTTAGGCTAGTTAAGCGTGATTAGCGAGTGATTAGAGACTCATTGAGAGTTGGGAGGAGTTTGATTAACCATTTGTGATTGATAGATAGCCTAGGAAGCCTGCGGAAGTGGTTCAGAGAGAAATATGGAGGTTTTGAATGGTCGAAAGGAGGAATGTCTAGCTAATAAGAGAGATATTAGCCCAATTAGCTGATTATAGGAGGAATACAACCGAAAGAGTGTCGTGAATGGGCATCCGAGAATGGAGCGAAGAATGGGGAATTAATGAAGTGTCGTTAATCGGTTGAATTGGAGGAAATGCTAAGTGTAAGCATATTTTAGGTGTCTACACTAACTATTTTGAACTTTCCTGCACCCTTTACACTATGACTCAATGCCCTTTGGCCAATTGCTTGTAATTCCAAATCAAATGTGAACATACTCAACACATCAACTGCACCTCGAAAAGCTTGGGAACCACCCCAACAAAGCTCCTATGTCCCTGATCAATAAGCGTGGACCAAATAACAGTAGGACTACTCAACACAATGTTACCATAACTAATTTTGGGCAATCACCCTTGTGTTAGGGTAAGAATGTGATGACGGGAGAAAAGTGTGGGACAATCCCAATCTAAACTTGCTAAACACAAAAGAATGCCAAAATTGACAAGATCACTCCTGCTACAATAGTTCTCATGTCGCAACAAGTCCCCCTAGTTTATGGCATCACATGGATTTAAGTTAGAGGAAAAGGAAATTTTGAATTCTATACAAATTGTTATATTCTATTTCATTCTAACAATGTGCATAGACAAAGCCATAAGATTCTTTTCAACTTGAAACATCCAAAACAAAAAAGAACACTCCAATCCCTTATTCAACATGCAATATTATTCTTAATCTATCTACAAGCACCAATATGTGTCCATTTAAACTAAGTGTTCATTGAAAATTTGAAAGCAAACGACGACATCTATATAAATATTTTCCCATTCATTATGTGCTCAATTGCAGAAAGTAACGACCCTGACCAGTCAAAATCCTCCACGGAAGATGCCTCCTATTTAGTTTTTATAAAGCTCTTCTTATTTTAAGTTTCACTTTGATCATTGATAATATTTGGCCATTTTTTCTTAGTTTAAGTTTTGGTTATTAATTCAAAAACATGATATCTTTGACGAGGATCTCAAAATGGTTACCTTAGACTTGGTGATACTGACACTAGGGTTGTAACCATAGTTACCAAATCTGGCTGAATCTACACAAAATCCGGTTGGATCCGGAATTTTGAGCCAAATTGCATAAGTTTGGTCTAGGTCGACCCTGTTTTTTTGCAAGACAAAGACCCTAGGCAACCTTATATATTATTTAATGCTAAATATATTAATATTTTACGTTACGTTATTAATTTTTTTCTAAGTAGCCGATACGCGCCCCCAAACACGAACCCCAACTAGGTTTACCCGATACGGTGTGCAGGTACGGCACCCCTTAGGTACATCCAAGATGTACCCAAGGGGTACCCACAGTCAAAAATGACCTCCATAAAAAAGTTGATTTTTCATTTAAAAGTTGACATAAAAAAACAAAGAAATATAATAAAAAACTATTTCTAACCCTAATAAGTAACTCAAACACAAAAAACAAAGATAAAAGACCAGAAAAGACAGGAAAAATACAAATGCAAAAACTATCCTCTCTTTTTCTCTTTGCATACTTACTTTCCATTGCTCATCCAGGGTTGAAGCTTCATCAAACTTCACTGCAATCATATTCCTAAGGTGATTGAGGAGCCCATTAGCTGCCAAGGTACATTTTTGAATCTTGAACTTTTTTTGTTTCTTTTTCTTTTTTTCAAAAGTTGTAGGGTTTTCGGTTTTTTTTGTGATAATTTGAATGTTTGTTTAACTTGTAGCTACATTTATACAATCACAATGTCAACTAGTTTTGGGTCAATTGGTCATGACCAATTTCATTTTCAACATGATGAACAAACACCACTTTGGAGACATTTGACAATCTTAAGTTTGGGTCTAGGTGGTGAGAGGGTTAAATGGAGATGCAACTGGTGCAATGTTATGCACCATAGTTCATACAGTCAAGTGAAGGCCTGTCTATGTCACATACCTAATGCGGGTATCAGAGGATGTAAGGGAAGCAGACAGCCCATGCCATGAAAGCGGGTCATCCTTTGTTAAAGAAAGGGAGAGGATCAAGGAAAGCCACCAATGGCCCCACTTGTTACTAGCAGTTCTACTATGGTGGCCCCCAGACATCCATTTTTGCCATCGCCCCCCACACGGGATGGAGATACTCCTTCAAGCAAGAGAACAAAAGAACCGTTGGAGAGGTCTTTTCAAAATGATGCGAGAGATCTTGCGGATGAGCATAGTGCTCAATGCTTGTACGCCAACAAATTGTCCTTCAATGTGGTTAGGTCACCATATTGGAAGGAAATGATAAGAGCAGTGAAGGAGACCCCAAAAGGTTACCAAGGACCACGGTATGACAAAGTTTGCACCACCCTATTAGCCAAGGAGAAACAATATGTTGACAATTTATTGAAGTCGGTTAGGGATTCATGGACGGAAACAGGGGTTTCCGTTATTTTTGATGGATGGAAAGATGCAAGAAATAGGCCTCTTATCAACGTGATTGCAGTGTGCCCTAAAGGGGCAGTGTTTTTAAAGACCGTTGATTGCGAAGGATGTGTGAAGGATGGGGATTTCATTGCCAACATCCTCGTTGAATTCATTGAGGTGGTGGGGCCTCAAAACATTATCCAAGTCATTACAGATAATGCAAAAAAATTACAAGGCTGCAGGGATGTTGGTGGAGGTGAGGTATCTGCACATTTTGTGGATACCTTGCGCTTCCCCCTCACTCAACCTCATGCTTCAAAAGATTGGCAGAAAAATTTTGAGGATCGGCTAAGTTTATGGCAAGGGAGAGGAGATTTAAATGTTCGTCACAAACCATCACCTCTCCCAAGCCATGTTTAGAAACTTTTCGTCTTTGGAGCTGTTGAAGGTACTTGTAAATTTCTTATTTTTATTTTATTTTAGTAAAATTGTAAATTTTTTAATGTTTTTAAATTTGTTTAATATCTTAGATCTACTTGTAGATTTTTTATTTTCATAAGTTATTTAAATTTCTTTTGTTTTATTTTTCTAATAGGTTGTTGAGACTAGCTTCGTCTCTCACACTATTGTCTTGAGATGATTTGTGAAGGTGAAAGAGGCACTACAACGCATGGTGATCTACAACATGTGGGATGTATGGAAAGAGTCAAGCAAAGAGCGGGCCCGAAGATTGAAAAGTATGGTTCTAGATGATGATTGATGGGGTCGTGTAGACTATTTGTTGAGTATCACAAAGCCCATCATGAGCATGATTCGTTTCCCAAACATGGATCATCCATGTTTGGGAGAAGTATATGAAAACATTGACTCAATGATTGAGAAGATAAAAGCCATCATTAGTGAGAAGGAGCAAGATCCCAAGGAGAAATTTTTCAAAGAAATGCATTCAATTCTCGTCGATCAATAAAACAAAATGACCACCCCGCTACATCTCATTGCATTTACATTGACTCGACGATTTTATAGCACAAAGATCCTTTCTTTGCCAAAATACAAGATGGATGCGCATATGTGGTGGCAACTCCATGGCCAAGCAACACCAACCATTTAGAATCTTGCAATCAAGGTCTTGTCACAGGTAAGTTTATTATGTTTTTGAGTTTTTAACCTTTTGTTTGAAATTTTTAGTTTATGACTTGAATTTTAAATTTTACCTTTTATAAATTTTAATATAGGTTGCAAATTCATCTTCTTGTGAGGGGAATTGGAGCACATACAACTTTGTCCAATTACAAAAACACAACAAGCTCGGAGCAAAAAGGGCCAAGGACTTGGTCTAAATACACTCAAACTTGCGCCTTATCTCCCACAAGAAGCCAGAGTACAATAAGGGGTTGTCAATCCGAGGATGTTGACCTGAATTCTTCCCTTTTACAACACTGATTGTTTGACATTGACTCAATTGGGAAGCATAGTATAGTTGGCAGGAGTGGTGGACCTAGCGGGAGTGGTAGTCCTTGTGGTTCTAGTGCACCGCATGATATTAATATTGATGCTCTCGATGAAAAGCGCGATTGCTATGAATATTAATTTTGATGTAAATTATGATCTGCATATGACATTTGAGATATTTGATTATTATGACATTTGGCGTGCAGATAATATTTTCATTTTTGTGGTTATGTTGTTTTTTATATGCATACTATATGGTTAATGTCTCTAATTTCTGATTTATTATATATATAGTGCAAATGTACCAAAAGCAAAAAAAATGTCATACCCACGTACCGGGTACTTCGTACCCATACCTAAATCATATCCGAACCGACTACTTGGATTTTTTTCGTTGTCATTGTCAATTTTACATATTTATAAATTATGCTCATATATAATATGTATATATTTTAAACCAGAATTTTCCAAGCTTTTTCAAGAATTCTGGATTTTTGGATTTTTTTTTGCCCTCCCAAATAGCTCCCGATTTCCAAACTTGATAGCTATTGCCGTAACAACTCCCACTACAATCTATAGCAATTAATACGTCTTGAAAGTCAGATCGTCCTCAATGTTCCTCGGTTTTCCCCTGATCTCAAGTGATGTGTCCCAAAGTCATATGGATGTTACAATAGTCTCAAGGGAATGTTGTCCACACCTTCATTGCAAAGTCAATAATTTAATGTAAAGAGATGAATATGGAAAATAACAATACAATGTATCATTAGTAATAGTTAGTTGTATGCTACTTATGGATAAGAGGTTCTTCTAAACTCTTTCGGTTTAACAGCAACTTTCCACAATCCATGCTCATTAGGGATGATTGCTAGGAAAGTATTATACAAAGAGAAGAATAAGTTAATGGGTTATCCATGACATCAAGCTAATCCTTTGTTATTTTAATCATTGTTGATAGATTTAGCAACCTGGCATCATTCTTTCATTCCTTGCATCAAAACCATTCATGCACCTATTATGAAACAACTCTTCTTCAGGGATACATGATCTTATTACCCATTTTCCTAGGTGCACTATTGTTTGCAAAAATCTAGAATTTTGAGCAACTTTTAGAGATGACCACAACATATGCTTAGCACTACTCTACATTTTTGAACTACTTCCAATGAACAAACTGATGTTCAAAAAAATTAAGTGAACAAAAGTAAGTTGTGACCAATATCCAATATGGGTATAATAAAAGTAGTTTGTCTTCTATAACTCGCTCTCATTTTAAAGCTTTCCTTAGATTTCAATTCCTAGCACCATGTGAGTATTTTATGCCTGTTGGATACCAATCCACTAAACCAAAAAAATTCTGAACCGTTTACAAAGTTTACATCTATAATGTTAGCAGATATTCATCCAAAGACAAGGGAAGATAAGTTTTCAAATAAATAGGGCAGGAGATAAGCATCACTTCCCTCTCAAATACATCACAATGTGCAATTCAATTAGATATCAGGCTAATAAATAGCATGTACACAGAAGTTACTTGGCATGTGTGTTTAGATTCATTGAGTCAATTCGGCATCCAACCGTAATCATCGCTTGTTTCAAGTTGCATGACTGACAGTGTTAAAAAGATAAGGTTCATACAAGAACATTTGCCAGCAATTGATCACGACATGGTTTGATTCTCAATTTCTAATGCGGAACAAATAATTTGGGTTACATTTGACGGCATCTAACTCTTTTGATTTGCGTTAAAGTTCATCTTTTATGTTGCATTGTAGTAGCACCTAGGACTTTTGAGCATTCATCTCTTGCTTAATTTGTGAAATATATAATAGACCTGTACCCATCTTAACTCTTGATAAATTATCAGAATTAGATGTTTGTTAAAGACAAGAAGCACTTTTGCCTGAACTTGGTTACAGGTTAATAAATAGTCAAGTTTGTAATTTATCATGAAAGAGACAAAACTCAGAACATGCTCTCCTCTTGTCACATGAAGAAACTGACTTGAAAATTCAAGCAAGAACCTCACAGAACACTGTTGAGAGTCGTATTTTCTTCCATGAGCAAGATAGTTAAGGGATTTTAAACAAATGGCTCTGAGTAAAGAAACACTTAAATTTATTTGTCGTGACTTCTCTTTTGTCAATGCATTGACAGGATGGATCTAATTGAACAGTGTTTTACAGGCAATTGAGTTGTCCATTGCCAGTTTAAGATTTATTCAGATATATATTATTTGATTTCTTGCAACCACTCTTTGTTGATGGAATTGTTGAGGTTCAAAGTTAAAATGTACGGAATTGTTGATGTTCAAAGTTTAAATGTAATACTCATCAGTCTTACAAGATACCATATCAAGTGGTTAAAAAGGAACGAAAATGTTGAAGAGCCTTGTTTTTTATTTCATAAAAGAAATGATATCAAATTCACATATTCACATATTCACAGGTCACCTCATAATTGCAAGGCTATCAAAATTGATATCAGATGCAGGAGAGCTTAAAGAAAATAGATCATATGCAAATGTAGATTCATGTGAATATTTAAGAATTTATTTGGTCGTCTGCGACTTCCAAATAGTTGCACATGAGCTGTCTAGAAATGTTTTTGAATCATATCGGTACATATATTATTGAGGAGTTTATAAGGCAGGCATGTTTTCCTTGTGCCAAGGTAGAGTTTTGAAAAGGGCTGAACTTGTTGAGACCTAAAGCCCTCAGTTTCAAAAGCAGCTATCCATAGCATTGTGAAAAGCTCCAATGTCCTACTCACCAAAAGACTTTGGTATAAGGTCCCCATCCATCCCCATCAGAGATGAGATTTGACGCCTGTCCCGAGTGTTTTTCGCTGTGGAAGACGTTTTGACAGTTTTGTGGTAGGGAAAAACGTCTTATAAAACTTTTAATATTTTTATTAGACCGTCAAATTAACATCCATGAATATTAATCAAACATCATTGTTGTTAGTGTCTATCTACAAATTAAATTGGTAGTTTGAATTTGGTTATATTAAAGATTTGTTTTTGAATATGCCATAATGTCAGACTCAAGTTGCAAATCCCACAACCGTAGATTTGTTACATTAAATATTAATCAAACGTCATTGTTGTTACTGTCTATCTACAAATTAAATTGGTAGTTTGAATTTGGTTATATTAAAGATTTGTTTTTGAATATGCCATAATGTCAAACTCAAGTTGCAAATCCCACAACCGTAGATTTGTTACATTTATTTCATATCTTTTCCTTTATTCCAAATCTTTTCCAAATCTAAATTCTTTGCAAGTTTGCACCAGCGATGAGATTTGACGTCCACCCCTGCCCATCAGTCAAAATTTGAGGACGGTTTGATATTTTTACAGACCTTTGAAATACGGTTTTCCAAAACTATTAACTACACCAAATTTAACAAATGATAAATTGTAAAAGCAAAAGCCACAGAGATTCAAGTGTAAAAACAAAAGACAAAAATACTCAAAACTCAAAATTGTCTATTATGTTTTTATACTCAACCTATATTTAGAACTGTATTTTTCACATGGATAATCCATTACTATTTAATCCTATATTTAGTAATTTGCTCATGGAAAAACATAAAGGTGAACTAAACAAAAACATGCTTAAACAAAAGCACCGACATTCACAACATTTGTTAAGGAACCCATTCCAGGTCCAATCTCCAAAACACATCCATATTTTTCACTTGCACTTCTTTTACAAGAAATTCATTTACAACTAAATTTAGCATATAATGTTACATGATTTTTTTTTCCAATCATGTTGTCTTCCTTAATACTCGAAACCTCAGCTAATGTTGAGATGCAATGATAGGATTAAAAAATACTCATGTTATGCTATTATGGAATTATAAATAATTGGAATGTATGTATAAAAATAACAAAAAAGAGACAAAAATTGGCTACAATAAACACATATTTAAATTGGATTAATATAAAAAAAAAAAAAATATTATGAACCATGAAAGTTAAAAGTAACACACTATAAAATAAAGCCATATTAAATAAATAAGTACTAGTATAACAAAATATTGTCAAAATAGTTTTGAAATTTGTTACAAAATAAGATATCAAAGGTTCAAAACTCTTCTATTTTTCTTATCTTCCCTTTTTTTGTAGATTGCATTCCAATCCACATCAAGTGTATCAGGCCCATTACGTGATACTCTCATCCATACATCTAATATGTCTAATCCCAAATTGGATCTTTTGATATCTTTGCTAATATTTTGTTTTGAAAATCCTTTTTCACATGCAACTGTGTTGGTTAGGATAGTAAGAATTGTTTGCCATAATCTCATCATATTAAGATAAAGAGAATGCTAAATTTTTGTATGACGAAAAACTTTCCATGCTTCATTCATTGTGAAATTCTCATAGTTTAAATTTAATGAATCAACAAAAGGATGCAACTCTTTTCTACAAACTTTGGCATCGAATAATGGGTCAAGCTCAATTTGATCATTTGGATTGGTAAGTTGTAAATGCATGAGACTCGTGTCTAACCAACATTCTTAACTCTTATCTCGACCTCTATGGTCTTGCTGATAATAATTAGGATTGAATAGTTTTGCAACATTGAAAAGAGGAAACTCAAGGAATCTTTTATTCAAGCACTCTATAAGATCTTTGAATGTATATCCTTGCCAACCCGGATGTCTCTCTTCTTTTCCGTTCCTTCTCCACTTCCCCCATTCCCCTTGCCGACCACGTTGTCCTATCCTTCTGTCTCGACACCAACCCTCCTCCCACCACCACCCCTCCTCTTCGCTACCCCCCTCGTACTTCCTTTCAATTTGATAAAGGGAGTTACGACACTTTCTCAGCTCACATCCGTGACCTTCTCCCCTCTGGGAATCACTTCTCCAACCTTGTGAGTGTGGAAGCTAAGTACACATACCTATCCTCTGCTCTATGGAAGGCCGCTCTAATATCCTTTCCCAGCTCCACCACTCATCCCTCAGCCTTTTGGACTCCAAAATCTTGTCCTATGAACCAATGGTAGGATTTAGAGTGCAAATCCCTTCACAGTCACCTCCGTCATGCCTTTACCCATGCTCTTCCCTCCTTCCCCACTCTTAGGACTGCCTACCAGTGCCTTCTTCGCCATAAGAAACAATCCTTTATTTCCCATCGTAGGCATACCCTTTTTACGTCCCTTCGGTCTAATCCTCGGTCTTTCTGGCATACTGTCTTTCCCCACCACCCCCCCCTCCTCCATGGTGATCGATCATACCTCCATATTCTCCCACACCTCTACCATTTATGATATCCCGGGGCAGCAGTCTATCCAGATTGGAAATCCTCCCGGTAATTTTTTCACATATAGGAATATCAAAGAGGAAATCAGGTCCTTGAACAGTGGCAAAGATGCTGATGAAGAGGGCTTCCAGGTTGAATTCTTCAAGCAGGGTTCTGAGGCAATTGGTGTTTATTTGACTGATCTCTTCAACCAGGTGGTCTGCCAAGGTTTCCCACCTACTTGATCTCATCATGTCATTCACCCGATCTACAAAGCGGGAACGACTTCTGATCCGAATAACTACAAGACTATTATGGTGGGCCACTCTTTCTCCAAACTCTATGCCACAGTCCTCCGCAGGTTGTTGTCTGATGATTTGGAGCAGAGACGGCTCAGAGCTAGAGGTCAGGTTGGTTTTCGACCTAGGTATCACACTATTGACCACATCTTCACCCTTCAGGCTATTATTGAGGAGGCTCACCACTGCTCTTCGAAGGTCTACTTCTGCTTTGTGGACTTTCGGAAAGCCTTTGACTCAGTACCTTGCATGGCTCTCTTCCAAAGGCTTAGGGACATCAGTATTTTTGAGATTCTTATTGTTGTCATCATGCGTCTCTATGAGTCTGTCCTAGGTCACCTCTAAATTGTTCTCGGAATGTCAGACTTCATCAGGAGTACCATTGGGGTTAAACAAGGTTGCCCCCTATCCCCTACTCTCTTCGGTATCTACATTGATAAATTAGAATCTTTTCTTCGGGATCATATTCAGGAAGGGGATGGGTGCCTTCTTCACCATGTTTTGATTTCTATTCTCCTGTTCGCTGATGATATTGTTTTACTTGCCTCTTCTCCTGAGGGGCTTCAAAGACAACTTGACGCACTTGCTCTATTTTGTGATCTTTGGCATTTGACTATCAATCTTGGTAAGACCAAGATCATGGTCTTCAAAGGGCTGAAGACTTCTCACCTCCATTTCTTTTTCAAGGGGAAGAAGGTTGAAATCACCAATACATATACTTATTTGGGTGTCCAGTTCTCAGGACCTAGATTTAGTATGAGGCATGCCCTTCAGCCGCGTGTGAACAAAGGTTATGGGTCTCTTGCCATTCTTGAGTGACAATGTTTCCGACACCACTTTCAAGACATTTCCTCTAATATGTCTCTCATGGTCTCTCTCATCCGACCCACTGTTCTCTATGGGTATGTTGTTTGGGGGCCCTCCCTTTTAACTACGGATTGGGCGTCAGCTAAGAGAGTGCAGACCCTCCTCCTTCGCCGTTTTATTAGATGCAAGCAAACGGTTCCTCAGTTGATTATTTTAGCCGAATTCGGCGCCAAACCTCTCCGTATAGAGACCGTTTTTGACATTTCGGCCTTCATCCACTACGTCAGGAGGTTTGGGGATTTCTCTGCTGAGCGGAATAGGTACCCATATCTCGCTTATTGTTCCTCTATGAGTATTGCTCAGGATATGGGCCGTTGTTGGTTCTCCGATACTTCGGCTTTGTTGGATTCTGTTGGTATTCAGATTGATCATCTTCCCCCCTTTCATTATTCCCTTAATGCTCCCAATCACCTTTTACCCACCAAGTAGGTGTTGAATAGGTCCATCAGAGAGGATATTTACAGATGCTTTATTCAGACTACTTGGGTGAACCCCCATGGTGGCTTGCGTCCTAAGATGGCCTTTTATGCAGAGCATTTTCTTGAGATCAGTGACGGACTCATCATCCACCCCCAGTACACCTTTCACCATTGGATGCATGCCCTCTACATACCCTGGGTCAGTTTCAGGTGGGCTCCCACAGATTGCGTTGTGAGACGGATCATCATATTGATCACGATAACAAACTTTGCAGGCTCTGTAGCCTCTATGAGGTTGAGACTGAGGACCATTTCATCTTCCGCTGCCCCATATACTCTAAGATCAGGGGACGATTTCATTGCCTCTTCAGAGGGGTTCAGACTCTCCCGGTTTTCTTTAGATATATTGACCAGCAGTGCCTTACCCTCTATATCCATGACTCTCTGGAGCTCCGAGACCAGATTCTTCACCCACCTCCGAGAATCATTTCCACGAAACGGATTACATCTTTCTTTCCGGTTCTACCTATAGTAGGTGGTACTAAAAGGTAGAGCCACTCTAATCCTGTTACAGGGCATAGATCAATTCGTTCCTAGCTAGATCTTCACAGCTCCCCCAGTGGCCACCAGCCGGCTCGGCAGCATACACGTCTCAGAGGGCAATCCAGATCCACTTGCCTCCCTAGACGTTGTTCTAGTCTTAGATCTCTGCGGGGAAGGGGGCCCTTGCCCCCCTCTTCGAAGAGCCATTCCATCAGTAGCTACTTCTTGTCAGCTTTGAATGTTAGGAGGGATGTGACTACCATTTCTGAGTAGACAGATCCTTATCAGTCATGTCCTTCATTCTCTTCTCTGCTTTCCTTCCCCCATCTGTTTCATTGCCCCTGTCTGTGGGGGTTTTGTTTTTTGGGGTTTTTGCTTGTTCTTCTCTTATTCTTTCTTCTGTTCTCGGGAACTCGTTTTAAGTCTTCCCCGCTTGCACTTTTTATATTGTTTGGACTACAGTCACATTGATCTACTTTTGTAGTCATTCGTTGGACATTAATATATTTATCTTATCTTATCTTATATTCAGTGAGTTGCTTGTAGCTTTCTAGTGTTCCATTAATAGGAGGTTTCATTCTTTATTTCCTTGTGTCACTTGAACCAACCTCAACATCAGGAATAGACACATATATTAAGTTATGTTTATGACTGATTGTACCATCTTTTTCCATGATTTCAATATACCCATCCGAAGTGTCAGCTAAGAATTTTGAAAGATATTTCGTGCCTTCAGCAAATGTATCCTCTCCTTGTGAACCATCTTGTTAAATTAGTGATGTTTACCTCTAGAGACATGCCAAGAATAGTAATATGTACATTATCTTCTTGAAATATATTGTTCAATTATTCAACTCACCTAAAACATTTGCAAGCATATGCAAACAAAACTGCACTGAATAAATTTTTGTCTCATCATACCAATATGACCTGCTCCTTTCATTTTCCCATAAAGTTAAAATTGTTTGCATGAGTTTCACTAACCTTTGAATGACCTCTCCTCTAGATAACCATCTAACTCCATGGATTTGTAAGACATCCAAAGCATCCATTTGCATAACCCTAAGTAACGAAGCTAATTCATTATTTCTTTTTGGAGAGTTTTGTACCCACGAATAGACCTTATTTGCAATCTTTTCCACATACAACAATTCAGGAACCCTCTTTGAAGCATTTGTTGCTGCCAGTGACTCTTGATGAGCTACACAATGAGTTGTGATAAGGTTTGGAACATCTCTTCTTAAATATGAAATAAACCCATTTTCATGTCCTACCATCGTTGAAGCCCCATTTATAGAAACAGCTATCAAGTTCTTCATTGAAAGACCTCTATCATTTATTACTGCAATACATTTTCATAAATTGTTTTCCCTTTTCCATTAGCCACATTATTGAGTATCATAAACTGGGAAGTTGATGGTCTAAGCCCTTTTGACTCTATATACATAGCATAGACAACAAAATGTTGTTTGAAGCTACAATCATTACTTTCATCCAACATTAGAGAAAAGAAAGGGTTGTTCAACATATTTTCAACTTGCATCTTTTCAAGATATTTTGATACACAATATAAAAATTCATTTGCAGCAAAACGATTTGTATATGAAGCATATGTCAAGGACATTAGAATGTGAAGTGTTTCTAGATATTGTAGAAACTTGCAAAGTTTTTCATATTTAGATAGTGACAAATCTTCTTGACAGACAAAATATGTTGTTTTCATTGTAGTGAGCACTCTTTCTTTATTGTTCTCTTTAATTTCTGCAAATGCTCCGAAATAGACTTTACATTTTTATCCTTCGCTATTTGAGGGAGCGTTTGAAATATGTTCTCTTTCAAAACCATTTATATCATCAATAGTAAGTTGTGACTTTCTCTTGTGCCACATTATAAAATTTCTCTAAGACAAGAAATGGAGTTATTTAATTGTTTAACATGCACTCCACTCATCTTAGCAATCCCAAAACTTTCCCAGGCTGATCTGTATATTATTTTGTAGAAACCTTTCAAATTAACAATAAAAAGTGGCAATTCAAATTATTCTTGCTTACATTACAACATGAAAAATATAACATAAATGAGATATAAATCCTACCTGATAAAGAAATGTGAGCATTCTTCCTAATTCCAACATTGAAATTTGACGATCAAGTGTCAAAATAACAAAAATATAAACATTATCTTGATTCTTGAGTTGATTATCACATAGAGTAATGTTTTATAATGCAAAAGAACAATCTATGTTACAACTAAGACTCTAGCATTATACTATAATTTTCTTCAAAACTATTAACATTAACAAATTTAATAAAAATACAAACAGGTGGCAAACAATTCTTATTGACTAAATGCACTGGTTTATGCATATATACAAACACATCAGCATATGAGGATGAGTTCTGAATAGAAGGGTACCATCAAATTGTTTCTAGTGCTAGATCTCCATCCAAGCAGGTTGTTTTTGTTGTCCTTGTTGTGCCACTACTGTTACTGCTGTAGCGTGTAGAACATTTGCACTTTTGAAACCTTGACCATAGATTAACTATAAACCAAGACCATAAAACAAAATTGTGGATAATTTTTTGTAAAGATCAAAGATCACAGAAAGAATCTTCCACATGGAAAGAGGTATAAGTAAGAAACCATTATCAACATGATCAATTTCTTGGATGATTACTAATTGCAAGACTAGTTCACATTCGGTGTAAAGATTGTCAAGAGAATGAAATCTTTGGGATAATCCTGTTGCAGCATAAGGTGGATGGATAGGATATAGTAAAGGATATTTGGATGGATACAGTAGATTAGAAAGTTTAGATGGAATATTCTTTTTGTGATCTTTAACCTTTACAAAAAATTATCCACAATTTTGTTTGGTTGTCTTGGTTTATCGTTAGTCTTCGGTTAAGGTTAAAAAGTCCAAATGTTCTACAGGGTACAACAGTAGAAATAGTGGCACAACAAGGAAAACAAAAACAACAACCCACTTGGATGGAGATCTAGCACTATAAACAACTTGATGGTACCCTTCTATTCAAAACTCATCCTTGGAGGTTGGTGTGTTTGTATATATGCATAAACTAGTGCATTTAGTCAATAAGAATTGTCTGCTACTTGTTTGTATTTTTATTAAATTTGTTAATGTTAATAGTTTTGAAGAAAATTCCAAGATACTGCTAGAGTCTTAGTTGTAGCATAAGTTGTTCTTGTGTGCTAATAGAATCAAGTATCAAGATAATGTTTATCATTTGTTATTTTAACACTTGAACTTAAAATTTCAATATTTGAATTAGGAAGACTACTCACATTTATTTATCAGGTAGGATTTAGATATCATTTATTTCATATTTTTCATGTTGTAATGTAAGCAAGAACAATTTGAATTGCCACTTTTTATTGTTAATCTGAAATGTTTTTATATTTCTACAAAATAATATGCAGATGATTATCAACCTGGGAGAGTTTTGGGATTGCTAGGACAAGTGGAGTGCGTGTTATACAAGTAAATAACTCCCTTTATTGTCTAGGAGAAATTTTATAATGTCACACAAGAGAAAATCGCAGTTTACTATTGATGATATATATGGTTTTGAAAGAAAACAGATTTCAAACACTCATTTGAAGGAGAAAAGTTATAAAAATAGAGATCCTAAATTGAAGGAGAATGTATTATGAAAAATTTGGAACCTCTTTCGACTCATCAGATGATCAATTTTTTAAAGAGGTTAGCAACAAAAAGGATATTACAGCCAAAAAAAAAGTTTCGCCATGAATGGCTAGATAAATTTCAATGGTTAAGTTATTTTGTGCACAATGATTAAAAATTCATGAAGTGTGAATATTCTGTAAAGTATCGAAAGGTTGGAACATGGGGTACGGGGAATGGCTGCACTACAATACAAAAGGATGCTCTTATAACTCATGAGAAATTTGTTTCACATAAGGAAGTTGTTGCGGCATGGGTAAGTGCTAAGGATAAAACCATATAGTCTATTCCTGAGCATGCTGCAGAAATTAAAGACAACAATAAAGAAAGAGTGCTCACTACAACGAAAACAACATATTTTGTCTATCAAGAAGATTTTTCCCTATCTAAATATGAAAAACTTTGCAAGTTTCTACAATATCTAGAAACACCTCACATTCCAAAGTCCTTGACATATGCTTCATATACAAATCGTTTTGCTGCAAATGAATTTTTATATTGTATATCAAAATATCTTGAAAAGATGCAAGTTGAAAATATGTTGAACAACCCTTTCTTTTCTCTAATGTTGTATGAAATTACTGATCGTAGCCTCGAACAACATCTTGTTGTTTATGCTACATATATAGAGTCAAAAGGGCTTGGACCATCAACTTCTCAGTTTATGATACTCGAGAATGTGGCTAATGGAAAAGGGAAAACAATTTATGAAAATGTGTTTGCAATAATAAATGATAGAGGTCTTTCAATGAAGAACTTGATAGTTGTTTCTACAGATTGGGGCTTCAATGTTAGAAGGAAATGAAAATGGGTTTATTTCATATTTAAGAAGAGATGTTCCAAACCTTATCACAACTCATTGTGTAGCTCATCGAGAGTCACTGGCCACAACAAATGCTTCAAAGAGGGTGCCTGAATTGTTGTATGTTGAAAAGATTGCAAATAAGGTCTATTCATGAGTACAAAACTCTCCAAAAAGAAATAATGAATTAACTTCATTACTTAGGGTCATGCAAATGGATGCTCTTGATGTCCTACAAATCCATGGAATTAGATGGTTATCTAAAGGAGAGGTCATTCAAAGGTTAGTGAAACTCGTGCCAACAATTTTAACTTTATGGAAAAATGGAAGGAGCAGCTCATCTTGGTATGATGAGACAAAAATTTATTCAGTGCAGTTTTGTTTGCATATGCTTGCAAATGTTTTAGGTGAGTTGAATATATTGAACAAAATATTTCAAGAAGATAATGTAGATATCACTATTCTTGGCATGTCTCTAGAGGTAACCATCACTAATTTACCTAGATGGTTCATGAGGAGAGATACATTTGTTGAAGGCACAACATATCTTTCAAAATTCTTAGCTGACACTTCAAATGGGTATATTGAAATCATGGAAAAAGATGGTACAATCAATCATAAATATAACTTAATATACGTGTTTATTCCTGATGTTGAGGTTGGTTCTAGTGACACAAGGAAATAAAGAATGAAACCTCCTATTAATGGAACACTAGAAAGCTGCAAGAAACTCACTAAAGAGTACATTCAAGATCTTATAGACTGCTTGAATGAAAGATTCCCCGATCTTACTATTTTCAATGTTGCAAAACTATTCAGTCCTAATTATTATCAGTGAGACCATAGAGGTCGAGATAAGAGTTCAAAACGTTGGTTAGACATGTTTCTCATGCATTTACAACCTACCAATCGAAATGATCAAATTGAACTTCATCCATTATTTGATGCCAAAGCTTGTAGAAAAGAGTTGCATCCTTTTGTTGATTCATTAAATTTAAATTGTGAAAATTTCTCAATGAATGAAACGTGGAGAGTTTTTCGCCATACAAAAATTTGGCATTCTCTTTATCCTAATATGATGAGATTATGGCAAGCAATTCTTACTATCCCAACCAACACAGTTGCATGTGAAAGAGGATTTTCAAAACAAAATATTATCAAAGATATCAAAATATCCAATTTGGGATTGGACGCATTAGATGCATTGATGAGAGTATCACTTAATGGACCTGATACACCTGATGTGGATTGTAATGCAATCTACAAAATATGGGAAAATAAGAAAAATAGAAGAATTTTGAACCTTTGATATCTTATTTTGTAACAAATTTCAAAATTATTTTTGACAATATTTCGTAATACCAATATTTATTTATTTAATATGGCTTTATTTTATAGTGTGTTACTTTTAACTTTCATGGTTCATAATATTTCTTTAGTTTATATTAATCCAATTTAAATATGTGTTTATTGTAGCCAATTTTTGTCTCTTTTTTGTTATTTTTATACATACATTCCAGTTATTTATAATTCCATAATAACATAACATGAGTATTTTTTAATCCTATCATTGCATCTCAACATTAGCTGAGGTTTTGAGTATTAAGGAGGACAGCATGATTGGAAAAAAAAAAATCATGTAACATTATATGCTAAATTCACTTGTAAATGAATTTCTTGTAAAAGAACTGCAAGTGAAAAACATGGATGTGTTTTGGAGATTGGACTTAGAATGGGTTCCTTAACAAATGTTGTGAATGTTGGTGCTTTTGTTTAAGCATGTTTTTGTTTATTTCACCTTTATGTTTTTTCATGAGCAAATTACTAACTACAAGATTAAATAGTAATGGATTATTCATGTGAAAAATACAGTTCTAAATATAGGTTGAGTATAAAAACATAATAGACAATTTTGAGTTTTGAGTATTTTTGTCTTTTGTTTTTACACTTAAATCTCTGTGGCTTTTGCTTTTGCAGTTTATCATTTGTTACCTAAATTTGGTGTAGTTAATAGTTTTGAAAAACCCTATTTCAAAAATTTGTAAAAACATCAAACCGTCCTCAAATTTTGAACTGACGAGCAGGGGTGGACGTCAAATCTCATCCCTAAATAAAATAGACATACCCTCATTCATTTATTCCTGTACCCAAATTTGAAACAGCATACTTCTAGGAGGTTTCAAACAGGGGGGGTTTACCATATTAAAATAGCAAAATTTGATGTGCAAAAGGCACAAGAGTATTACAAAGCCTAGATATGAAAAGTTTGATAGCCTAGAAAAAGAGGAGTAGACCTTTAAATCGAGAATTGATCGGTAAGATTGCCTCTTGGCGAGTTTAAAGGCTCGGAGAAGAATCCCTATGCCCACCCTGATGCCATACGCCAGCAGAAAACTCTGGCACAAATTCCCAATTGCATTGGCCACATAGGAATCGCCGTCATGCGAGCATATAGGATCTTCCCCCTTCTTCTTCTGCAGCTCTTCTATTGGCTCCCTCAACTACCTCACTGCTTCCTCCTTTTCTTGCTCTGCACAATTTGAGCGCACACCTGCATTGGCGATTGTCATTGTCAAATCCAGAGGGGGAAAAGCCTCTCATTGAAGAAGAAGGGGGACAAGTCGTACAGAAGGTTGAATGCACGGCCCGTGGGAAAGACGGAAAACTGTCAACTGTTAGAGGCAAAAGGACAAAAAGTTTGTGTTGTTATTATTAATTGTAGCAACGGCATCTCCGTTTGCATAATTTGAACGTTTACTGGAATGGCCATTGGCCCAATGACAAGGGTTTGGATGAGCTGAAGTAGTCTGTTTGCCAGTTTGTTTTTAAGTTTTTGCAAATTTTGACCGAGCTTTGGACAAGGGAGTTTACTTACCTCTTGGATTAAGATTTGCTTAGTACAGAACTTATTTAGGCAGGAGTATTTTCAAAAGTCTTTTTTTCCCACTCTTTTTAGCTTTTTCTTTTTCTTTGTTTCTTTTTTGGTGGAGGAGTTTCTTTTTCTTTCTTCTATTTTTATTTTTATTTTAATTTATTTTTTATTTTTATTTATTTTTTATTTTGGGTGGGATAGTAATATGGTTTTGTAAATGTTTATTTTCCTAAATACAAATATCATAAATATAAATATGGTGTCCTCGAGTTTTCACCCTAAAATTTGAGACTACTCTTTTTTTGTTAAATTGTTCTTTTCAAAATAACGGGCCGTTTTGTGTTTATTTTGTGTGCACTTATTTGCATTGTTATAAGGTATCCCTAAAGAGTCGTATAAGTCAAACTCGAAAAATACCCACATGCCAAAACTCACTCTATCCCTTCACCAGGTTTTGTCTGAGATAATTTTAATTATTTATTTATTTAATAAATAAAGTTCTGTTTAAAAAAAAAAGTGTTGCAATTGAACCCTACTGAGGATTTTCACGTCAGTATTGCTTCTGCCTCTCAATAGAGTGTTCACCAGGGAAAAGTTTTTACTGCCCAACGAATTGGCATGTTATTTTCAAAGCAATTGTTTATAACTTCCGGCGGGGTTTTTTTCGTTTTTATTTCTTCTGTGTTTTGGTTTTTCTCTGTTTTTCATCTGGAAATCCCCGTAACCTATTCATTCTTCCTGCCAGACCTTTTCCTGGGTTTAGGGTTTTGAAAAGCCATCCAGTGTTTTTAATTGCAAGAGCACATGATTCCTTCAGGAAATTGCAAGAGGTTGCTTGGTCCAAAAAGGTACAATAATAGATTTTATGAAAATAAGAAAAACATTGCCACCAATATGTAGAGTTCGAGAAAATATGCACTTTTAGAAAAAAATGACACCTAAAACAGAGCCAAGGAGTGAAAGTTATGGCACTTGTAAGTTTTTGTTGTTGCATCTTCCCAGACCCTTTCCAAAAATGGAAAGTTTTATTTTATACTTGTGTTTTCTTTACCGAAAATCTAAAAAACCCCAGCAGGCAGGGTAAAATTTTACCTGCTTGCTGCTTATGTTTTTCCCTCAAAAGTAACTTAAGTGAAAAGCGGAAAAGTGTACCCCAGCAGGTAGGTTGAAATTTTACCTACCTGTCCCCCATGTTTTTCCCTTAAAGCAAGTCAAATTCGCCCATGCAAGTCACATTTTTTGGAAGCTACCGAGTAGGCTAATATTTAACATGACAACTTAAGTAAAAAGCAAAAAAGTGGACCCTAATAGGCAGGGTAAAATCTTACATGTCTGCTCCTTGTAATTTTCCCTTGACTTATAGCCAAAAAGTGCAACCTATTTTGACATAGCTAAATGCCTAAAAGCTAACTTCTTTTAATTGTCGGAAGGCATCCATTTTTGGCACCTAGGGTTGGAAAGGCTTCTTTTTTATTATTTTGGCTATCTGCATGCTGATGTGAGTGAGCATGAGAATTGAATAATTTTTTTAGCTTGTTTGGCATGGAAGCAAAGTCTAAAAATAGAGGGCAGCAGAGTTTATAATCACATCTCGGTCAAGAAATTAGATATTCATGCTATAGACTGCATACTTGTTTGAATTATTTGCAGTAATACTTCATGTATGTTCATATTGGTGAAGAAAGCAGAATTCAATGTCTGATACATTGAATATATCTTCAGAATCAGAGGAAGAAATAGATCCATCTCTCATAATTGCAAAGGCTTCTGACAAAAATTCATCCTCTTGTTTCTAACGTAACTCATGTGGAAGTCATTGCATGGAAAATTGCTTTCAGAAGCTTGTGCATGTGCTTTCAATCTTCCAGTTGAAGCCTTCATTGAATTTACTTGTATTTGCCTTCTCCTAGAGTGCTTCCCAGAATTTAAAATTGTTAATATGCAATTAAAAATAAAAGGTGATGAGTTTTGTCTAAATTGTTTACGGCAAGCATCCTATTAGTGCACGTACTGGAGAAAAATTGCACGTGTTAGAGAAGAACTGTAAAAGCTTCAAGGATAAGAGGGAAAACAGGTTAGAGGCAAGACCCGTAAGCAAATCTCAGTCAGCCGCTTCCAGATCCAGTTTGGTGAGAATCAAAGGAAAAGAGTCAACCATGTGGGTGAAAAAGTTTCTCGAGTTCAAGACAAGATATCATTCATTGCTAAAATGGATGAAACAGAAGTGCAATACAGGTTAGATCAGCATGCAGAGTATGGAAGAAGAACAAGACTGAGAATGTTGCAACTTTATTATAATTTCTTCTCATTTTTCTTCTTCTTTCTCTGACAAAGCAATTGAGTAATCAATTGAAATTGTAAAACTTAGATAATTGGTTATAAAAGTCTTTACTTCAAGTTACTAGAAGAAATCAATTACTTGGAAATAGGTGGCAGACATGCAAAATAGAAGGTTCTATTTTCAATTATAAATCATGCATGACATGCAAAGAGAAATTCTAAGGGATAATATTGCCAGCTACTTTCCCTTTTCATAGCTTCCATGTGTGGCAATTCATTGAAAACTTCATATTCGTAATTTCCCTCTATACATTATAAATAAAGGAAGAGCCTACGGGTTAAAGGATCATAATAATCACAATTTGTTAATCAACATTCTTGAGTTTTCAGACTTTGTGTTGTAACCCTTGATGATTTTTTTGTGAAAGTTGGGGAATTGAATAAAAGGAAAATTTACAGAGAACTTTGTGTCTATGGTGATTTGCTTCTTGCTTCTATTTGAATTTTTTAGATAAACTTTGTGTTATTTGAGATTTAGGTTAAAATTTATTCTTTTCCTTTACTTTTGAATTTTGTGAGATCCATTTGTTTATTTAATCTATGTGGATGAGACCAACTCCAAGAACTATTAGTTGAATCACACATCTTCCTTCCTACTTTTCCAAATTTCATTATTTCCCCCTTCTGCAAATACTTCATAATAGATATTTATTTGCTGCAGAATTGCTAAGCTATGGTTCATGAGCTTTGTGATTAAAGTAAAACCCCATAAATAGTTATTAGGGTTCATACCCACTAAATTGATAAACATCTTACACAGGAGTCTCATAGGTAAATGAGGGAGATTTATCTCAGCCTAGGTTTTTAGCTATGCAGAAAATCCAGCTAACAAAATAACATAGGATACTTTACTAATAGCAAAGTATTCCATGAATCTCAAAGAGAATATTAGAGGAATAAATTAGGAGGGAATTTCAAATACGGATGCAAGTGAGAGAGGGTAGTTCAAACAAATATTCAAATAACAAAAAAATGCCTAATTTTTTTAAGCAAATGATTTTTTTGTGCCCCATTGTTTTGTGGGGTTGGAAAACCTCTCTCTAAATTGTAGTTGCTCAAAAAAATTCAAGTATTTTGTTGGATTTAAGCAACGGCAGTAAAAAAATTACATGGGACTACATTTCTCAAATAAATAGGAGCAATAGCCCCCAACATGGGACTGTGAGGTTATTACCAAAGGCAAAGTTTTTCTACATCTTATCTTTGCATGTCAGCACAGTAACTTTGGTGCCACGTGGAGATTTAAAATTATACAGTTTTAAAGTTTATTGTCTTGGCCACATAAAAGTTTTATTTTAATTTTAGTAAGTCCTGATAATGGTTAGGTGGAAGGATAAACTTTCTAAGGAATTGAAGAACAAACAATTTTGAGAGAGTAACAACAATTAGACATGCCCACACTAACTGTTGCAATATTATATATGTCTTTATGTTTAATATGAGTCAATAAATTTTGATTGTGGCATATAATGCACGCCTTCATTTCATTCACATCCATCAAAAAGTGTAAATTTGGGTGTTTATAGTTGAATGTCATGGATCTTTATGAAAGGAACGATAAGAATATTGTTCCAAGCCGCGATCTCAAATGATAATAGCACACCACATTAGATTTGCAAAGTAGGAGAGCTAAAATACCATATATGGAAATCCATCATAATCCATAATGCTCAATACATTACAATAGAATGACTTGAATTATTCAATAAGAAAGATGTACATATAGGAGGAGAGAAGTGCAACTACTACCTAAATCAGTGGTGAAGAACTCTCACTAACTGATACTGGTAGTTAAGTTAACTCCAAAAGACTAGTAAGCTAACTCAGCATAATTGAGAAGCTAACTCAACACAACTAGTAAGCTAACTCCACACAACTAGTACACCTAAGCAAACTAACCCAACAAGTGTAGGGCTAACACAAGTGTAAGAATTATCCTAATAAATAAATAAAAGGATAAATAATAACCTAAACTAACACCCTCCCGTAAGCATAACTTAGGTGGGTGGAAAAGAAGGTGGGTCCTGGCAACAAGGCTTGATGAGGTACCCACATACAACAACTGGGAAAAATGGACACCGTAAGGTACCCAAAACCAGTAATAACAAAGTAAAGAGAAAAATCTTGTTGCAAGATATCCTCATAAGTTCAACTCCAAAAACTTGTACAATGTTGAAGAAGTGTGGTGCACACTATGGTCTAAATCCATTGCTCAATCATATAACTCAAAAACAACTGACACTGGGCTTCACCAAAATAGCTTCATGCAAGGAGACTGTCAATGGAGTGATGTCGAAAAGTGAAAAACAAACACCAAACATAATTTGATCAACTGATACAAATAGGTGTGCCACGATCCAAGAAAAACCAAGGCAACAAGGCAAGGACATGAGATCCAAATAAATAGGAGTGCCATGATCCAAGAAAAATCCAAGGTAACAAAGCAAGGGCACGAAACCTGAAGAAGCAGTATCAACACCACACCCTCCCATACTGCAGAATGGGTAGAGTGACACCACATAATTGTATGAGTTGTCAAAATCAACTACTCAAACACTGACAAACTAACACTGGGCTACACTAGAATAGCTCCCCCACAAGAGAGACTATCAACATTCCAAAAAAGTGTCGAAAATATAGATCCAAAATATCTCAACAAACAAGAGAGATATAAATGTATACACCCATAGATACAAGAATGTAGTACCCAAAATTTTAGGACATCGGGCTCAACCGAAAATACATCCACAAGTGATCACAACACCCTCCCGAATTTGGCACTTTATAATTGAGTGCATGTATATATTACAATGAGTAACAGTACCTTTTACATTTGAAATATGTGTATAAAAATGTCACTAATGTGTAGATCTCGAAAAAATACATAATTTAAAAAAAAAGATCACCTTAATCCGGGCTACGGATCAAAAGTTACGAGCTCTACAAGGTTTTGCTATTAAAATAATATTTTAATGCTGATCTTTTTAAAAGGTACACGTGACACCCAAATGTCCAAAGGGTAAAAGAGCGCATCCACATGATACATGCTTACGACCAAAGGATAAAAGCTTGCGCCCAAAAGCTAAAATGTCTAGAGGGTAAATCATTGCGTTTAGAGGGTACACGCTTATATCTAATGGATAAAAGAATGCACCTAGAGGGTACAGATCTGCGTCTAGTGGATAAAAGACTGCATCCAAAATCTAAAATACCCAGAGGGTAAAATAATGCATCCGGAAGGTACACACTTATATCCAATGGATAAAAGAATGCACCTATAGGGTACAAATTTGTGTCGAGTGGATAAAAGACTGCATCCAAAATTGAAATACCCAGAGGGTAAAAGAATGCATCCGGAAGGTACACACTTATATCCAATGGATAAAAGAATGCACCCATAGGGTACAAATATGCGTCCAGTGGATAAAAGACTGCATCCAAAGCCGGAATACCCAGAGGGTAAAAGAATGCATTCGGAAGGTACACACTTATATCCAATGGATAAAAGAATGCATCCAAAGAGTACAGATATGCGTCCAGTGGATAAAAGACTGCATCCAAAATTGAAATAGCCAGAGGGTAAAAGAATGTGTCCAGAAGGTACACGCTTATATCCAATGAATAAAAGAATGCACCCAGATTTGATTGTCTCAAAACATGCTCGAGTTTACAGTCGATTCTAGGGTTTTGGAACCTTCCAAATCTAATTTCGCACTCCATTTTGCATAAAAATGCATGCTACAAAAAATTGCTAACAAATTCCATATGCATGAAAAAAATAAACCCTTGCTTGCCAAGAAAAACTTACTGGATGTCTACATCATCTATCGCTCTGATACCATGAAAGGAACGATAAGAATATTGTTCCAAGCCGCAATCTCATATGATAATAGCACACCACATTAGATTTGCAAAACAGAAGACCTAAAATACCATATATGGAAATCCATCATAATCCATAATGCTCAATACATTACAATATAATGACTTGAATTATTCAATAAGAAAGATGTACATATAGGAGGAGGGAAGTGCAACTACTGCCTAAATCAGTGGTGAATAACTCTCACTAACTGATACTAGTAGTTAAGTTAACTCTAAAAGACTAGTAAGCTAACTCAACATAACTGAGAAGCTAACTCAACACAACTAGTAAGCTAACTCCACACAACTAGTACACCTAAGCAAACTAACCCAACAAGTGTAGGGCTAACACAAGTGTAAAAATTATCCTAATAAATAAATAAAAGGATAAATAATAACCTACACTAACACTTTATTTATCTACAATTACTTTCCAAAGTATCACGCCTCAAGCTAGTTCGATTTTGGGTTTTTCAACTGATTTCACCTTTTTGAAATTGTTTGCTCCAACTTCAACATGAAGATTCCTATTTCCATTATCTTCTCACAGGTCAAGTTCGTAATGCTCTCCAAGGTTCGCCCTCCTTGTCTATTTTCCTAATTTGGATCATCAACTCGCAGTTTAGGTGAGTTCGGGCTCCATCAACGCTCTCAATGGTTTTGAGTGTTAGGTAATGCCTTCGAAGTTTTATTTTCATATATATAATCTACTCGTCGAGTGGATTTTCTCACTAAAGAGTTAAAAACAACAATGTTTTTTTAGGATCCTTTTAAAAATTGGTACAAGGGTGTTGTGTGAAGACGTGAAGGAAAGTTTATGGTTCCTAAGAATGTAGTAAAAGCTAAAAAATGGTTGACATCTTCTCAATAACTATAAAGAGATCAAAAGGGGTATAAAAGCTAAAGCAAGAGATGTTAATGCACTTATAGAATATGTGATAGTAGTGGGAGATGCTATAGCTAAACTTCTAAAAACTACAATTGCACACATTTGGTTCAACAAAGACTCATATTGTTCTACTTTTGACACATTATATTTACAGGAAATTAGCAAATTGATACAAATTTATAATTTATTACTATTAACTAATATATTGAAAGGGCTTTGTGATTCTCGAAAAGGATTTGTGATCTCGCTTCCTATATGATCGTGGCCTTACATTTTTAGGAACTTTTTTTAACGCCTTGTTGCCATAAAAGGCCAACAAAAGTATTTCATTTTGAGTTAATATTACTGCAATCTTGATTTATCAAGTTTTGTACTTTTATTTCACTAGCATGTTTTTTTATCATTTTCATTATCAAAGAGGCTTGTCCTAGTCTATATAGTACAATGGTGCAAATTCAAGCACATTAATTTTAGACTCAACAATGGTTTATGAGTCACCAAAAGCAATTAGACAAAGTGTTTTCCTTAAGATGAGTCAGTTTTTACCATCATCCTGCTTTAAAAAGGTATATTTTTATTTTAGTTTATTGAACAAGTTTTAGTTGGATTGTTGCGTGTAAGATGTTACATATAATTTGTTTACTTGCACAAAAAAAATTAGCAAACTCTTAAAGATATTACACATCTCTACCCATAAAAATAGTTTTAACAATTCTTGATTATTGAACACACTACAATTACACAATGAAGACATGCGATGGACCATATCAAAATTCAAATAATGTAATTTCTTGTACATAGTAAATGGGTAAAGGTTTCAAAATGTACTATCATATTCCATATCCAAAACACTTACAAAGATTATTTGTATTCACTCTTCCTTGGTATTGTATGTTGATGTAGTTAGTAATTGTATATTGTTGACTACATTATACATTTGAAAACAAAAAAGCTAGTATATTCATACCAAAAAATTGTTTGCTTATGTATAATACATAATATTCATTTACCATATGATACATTTTCTTATATTTACAAATGCACACATAATATCATCTTGCCACAGGTAACATGTTTCTATATTATACGAAATTTGAATTCTTCTTTATTAGGATAACATGGTGTCTAACTACTTTCATTTATAGCGGATGTTGTTCCCTTCTCCTTTGGGGTTGTACATGAAATGTTTGGTGTTCTTGTTGAAAGAAATTACTTATGACTTGCATTAGAAATTTTCATTTAGATTAAAGTAGTAACATGTGTAGGACATGAAGTAGGATGTTGCACTTGGCTTGTTGGAAAATGCATGGTTGTTGATACAAAAAAATTGTTATCGAAGAAGGAAACTACATTTGGTTTGTAGGAGAATAGGGTTTACAAACTTGGTAATTGACGACATTTGGAAATTTTGGATTGTAAATGCTTTATAAATCCATCATCGTTGGGTATTGTGAAGAAAGAGAATTTCTTGGACTTCTTAAACATCTTTTCATTAACATCTCCTTTTCATCCTATTTTCTCTCATTAAAGCCTCTCGTGCTCATTTTTCTTTTTTTCTTGTTTGTGTTTCATCTTCTCCAAGTTCTTCCTTTTCTTTTTCATCTCTCTTTTGAGTTTCTTCACTTCCTTATTTTGTTGTTCAAGGATTTTTTTCCATCCTACCCTCTATCTACTCTTTTTTCCCCACTTTTATCTGATCTAGTTCCTTCATTGATGTTTTTACCCATCAAACAATTGCAAGTACTGACTCGATGAAAGAATTTGTGACTTTCTACTCAAAAGTTTCATTGTTTATGTGTATTGATTTCTCATTGATCCTAACAATTGGCAGATTTAGGAAATTATTTATCGATCCACTCACCTAATTTCATGCTTATTTATTACATGAATTTTTTTATGTCTCTTTCACACATGTTTCCAAAATATCCAAATCTACAACTTCCAAATGGTAATCCTCTAATTGTGATTCAACTTGATTTTCCTAATCACTACAATATGCATACTAGTGAACCATTTCACTTGGAATGGTAGGAGGAGGGGATGACATTGAAAGTGATATGTCATCATTGGGGGCATTGAGAGTTTTTGCAGCCACACATGTTAACCATTTTGGTTGAATTACTTGTGTTGGAAATCTCAACACATTATCAACTTTCATGGGTTGTTGTGTTTAATTTACATGACTTAACATGTTTTTATCATCTTCAACTTGAATATGTGTTTCTAATTGTCCTTATTTTCTCCTCACATTTGTTTCCTATAGTCATGCTTGTCGATTTTTTAATAATGTTGTTCATTATGTTCTTTCGATTCCTTGTTGAATTGTTTCTTAACTAGCGGCAAGTAAAAATTGTTTGATTTTTTCCCTTTCATATCCATCCATTGTGAATATGTTCTCCATGGTTTTTTCCTCCTTTTCTTGGTCAAATTTTAATTCATTACTTAGGCACATGTCATTAGCAAGTACATCTCAATTAAGAGGAAAAATTATAATCCTTTTAAATCTAACTTTAATATATAATGGAGTTAACGCTCTTTTGAAAGCCTTAGTGCTAAGTGATGTTGGAATCACAAGGGACTGAGAGGGGGGGTGAATTGGTCCTACAATAATTTTTCTTTCATTTAAAAAACCATATAATCATCAATTTAGATTGTCCATACAACATTCATAACCATGTGAACTTATTAGGATATGCAACATCAATCACATGAGCAAGAAACAAAGTAATCAACACAAGAACACCATATGTAAGTGGGAAAACCTCGTGGGGAAGAAAACCCACTGAAACTCTACTTATATCACGCAAAGCAAAGTGATTTAGTGAAGCACAAAACTTCACAAGGAGCACCAACCCCTAGTTTAGTAAAGAACCAACCCTGCAAGGAGCACCAACCCCTAATTTAGTGAAGCACCAACTCCACAAGGAGGCTACAACCCCCTAGGATGACCAAACACTAACTCAACCAATTGAATATGTTTGATCTCTGATAATGTTGACACCACAACTTATGGAGATCACTTATTCAACTCACAAACCCTAGGTCTTCAATCTTGTTCTATCTTCTTCCTTCTCAACTTGTCTTGCCTCTAAACACTTACTCTCATTTTTTCATAACTTCCTCAATCTGAAACACATATTACTAGCCCTAAAATCATGTCTTCACACTTTCAAAACACTCTCCTCTAGGTCACACTACTCCCCCATGCAAGACTAGCTCACCAAAATAGCTCAAACTTAACTTTTATATTCATTTTTTCTTTCTAACCCAAAGGAGGTCAGTACCTCATGATGAATTCTACTCATACACATTTATAACATTTAATTAAATTCATTACAACAGTAACATATGACCCAAATAGTTTGTCCTAGCCAAAAACAACATTCCATGCACCAAACTGTCCCAAAACCCTTGCATTGGGATGACAAAAATATCCTAATCCCAAAACTATTTTTACCCAAGCTCTAAAAATCATCCCACATGTTTAAATTAACATTTACACATCATAAATGGTCACAATTATCATGTACCAATCAAATTATTTCGTTTAATGGGCCCAATAGCTCATTTCCTTCATTAAACAATTGCTAGCAACAACCTGAATCTGAATTTGGGCCTCAATACCCCTCAAGATGAAATCAACTATGGAATTTTACCACTCTATGGAAATTTAAAGACCTTTAAAACAAATATATGCAAGTTATAACTCATTAAACAACCCCTCGTTCAAACCACAACAACTTTTGTCTTTACCAAATCAAGCAACCCAAAAACTCATTTTCAAAACGCAGTTGATAAACACACTTTCTGTCACTACCAAGACCTCAAAATGGATTAATTAGATGAAAAATCCATACCTATTCACATTCCAGGTGATATCAAACTTCAAATAATCCATCTCATACTCAAAACAACTCAATACTTCAGCACAAACAAGACTGTCCTAAAGTTGCCATTACAAAATTCTTCACAAATCAACCTGAAATACTTACCAAATGCCCTCACCAAGACACAATCCATATATCATTGGAAATATATTTTAATTAAATTTCAAAAAAAACTTGAATCACCTTCTAATTTTTCATATAGCTCTTGTTCTTCCCATTTTACTGACAGTTGCTCTAAAATGCTCCAAAACTGCCCTTTGACCAGTCAACCTAAATGAAGCTCATTCAACCATGTAACTGAATAAAAATTACCTAAAACCTCTATGAAAATCTATATAAATTCACATACATCACACAATGTCAATTTAGTTCATACCTTCTTTGAAAAACCTTGTCCTAAACTGAAACTCTTCAGAAACTAGCATTTTCGGGCGGGGCCCGCATATGACCACATGCTCTAACATACCTTTTTGGAAATTTGGGAGAGTCCTATACATCATCCAATCATAAATTTTGAGGAATCAATCAAAATTGGGTAATTATACCAACTTTTCTGCAAACTGCTCCTAGTTAGGGTCTAGTTAGGGTTTCGAACCAACTTAACTTCTTAACAATTGTTCATAAAAATGTGATGATCAAACCACCTCATTAGTTTTTTGTAAGCTTAATAACTGAACTTATAAGCTACCCCAAATATATCAAGTCCCCATGTAAAGTATACATTTCACAACGAGCATCAGAAGGTCCAACTTTACCTTAAAAACACATTGCAACTTACTCGGTTTGGCCAAAGCTTGCATAACTTGCAATTACCATCTCAAAATGACATGAAACTTGTCATGAAACATCATGAAAATATCCTATACCTTTTCATAATCATCACATAGCTCAGATATGCCTCAAAATCTCTAGCCACAATGACTTACCTATGTCAAATAGTTTGTTTCTCACTTCTTACTTCCCAAAGACCTAATAAATGCATTGAATCGGTAAATGCTGACTTGAAACTCACTAAAAACCTTACGTACACTGCTAACATGCTACTACCATGCTCCAAAAAGAAATATTTTTTCCAAATCTCATACCTCTAGCTACCATTCTATATGCACTAGGGTTAGAAACAAGCCTGAAATGATTTGAGTCAACCATGACAACACATGATTTGACCTTGATGACCACATACATACTCATATACACCTAAAACACATCATTAGGACCATGTTTGAACTCATGACACTTAGCAACACACTTTGGAAGACTCAAGCCATGACTTAGCTCACTCAATTATGCTCCAGGACACCGTGACAACTCACTAAGCCACTCAATCAACATGTATACAACTGAATAACACCATATGGGACTCACATGACCATATGACACCCTTTTCCATCAATGGGGGTTGATATTGGTGACAACACAACCACACAATGGCTAACAAGTGATGTTAATTTAAATCTCATGACATATAATTTGTGGTGTTTGGTTGTCAATTTGAATTTCTCATCATTGAAGTAAGTTTGAAATGCTGAAAAAAGGTTGACATTTAATGGTTTTTGTTTGTGGTTAGTGTGGGTAGGTAAAGTGATAAGATCTATACTCATTACTCTTACCTCCTATATTGTACTATAAGCCATGTGGTTGTTGTGGCCATCATGAATAAGGAGAACCATATACAATGGTGGAACACCACCTAAAATTGATCTTACAAAGTGGTGTAGCCAATTAAGAAATAATTCCTTAGTCATCCATGTGAGTGGTTGGGATCTCATACATACACAAGTTTCATAGTCTGACCTTGAAAAATATAAATAAACTCATTCGATTTGCATTTAGTATGTACAGGACTACACAACCACAACAAAGTTATAGGTTATGAACCAAAAACAAGATTGTATGATGTAGTAACAATTTTACAATTTGTTTAATCATATTTGAAGGCATGAAAATATTTAAAAAGTGACCACTACATGTTTTAATAAAATATCTTCATATTAATATTAATCACTACAATCCACAATACTTTAGATGAGGAATGCCAAAAAAACCCAGAATATTATATTGGTTTTCTTGTTGACGAACTATGTACTTATATAAAGAGTTGTTAGGCACTTGTTTGAGCATGAATGACTAGATTTCGTTGATCTAGTAGGTCTTGAATGCTAACAAATATTTACTTCACAGTAAATTTTACTTATTAGCCAGAGTCCTCCTTAATAATTAAAAGGCAATCAGTTCTAGATGGATACACCTCAGGATGGAAAAATCCTTGTGGGAATGTATACTTTGGTAGTTTTCTTAGATAATCCTCATTGAAATGTTTTGTTAGACATTCTTTTGTTTATGATTGTTTTACTTTTGAGTCAAACTGATAAAACAAAACAAAAAGAACTAACAAGTGATAGTATCTTTTTCTCTACAAACCTCACTTTCCCAAATCTCAATCCACAGATACAGACATGAGAAAATTTAATTGTTGTAACTTAATTGAATCTATTGACTCAAAATAAGGTTCTTTGAGTTGTAATATAAGAGACCTATCAAGTGTAATAGAGAAGGTTACCTGTGTCAAGATGGTGGATTATTTTAATAAACATTATTTTAATCAAATCATAACATTGACAGTGGAATTGTAAAATAATTTAGCTTAAAAGTTAAGTTTATTTGTACATTTTAATTGTCACTAGTGTGGCTTGATAGGAAATTTTCATCATGTACCATTATTAGAAAAAAAATTTAAGTTTTATGTTATTAACATGACAGAAACAATTTTCTATGAATTCACAATATTGAAAGTGGAAATGTAGCACAAGATAAAATTATTGTATTTTTAACTATCAATGTTGTGCCTTTGTTTTTGTATGTTAATGTTTGGTTATTTGTTAGTATAAATATGTTTATGCCAAATTTGAAGAGAGAATAGAAGAAAATGATGGAATTAAAATGCAACATTTGAAACCATAAGAGAACATTGTGAAGAAATTCAAAGATGATCGTATACCTACCAAATTTGTTGTTGAAAAGTATTGGAGACTATCAAATGCCCCAACAAAAATTTTGTTTTATTATTTCAACCGTGTGAATGCATGATATGTGCAATGGGTGAACGTTGCATGTTTATAATGAATCAACTCGACATCTATATGGCTCAAGTGTGTGTGTGTGTGTGTGTGTGTGTGTGTGTGTGTGTACATATATATATATATATATATATATATATATATATATATATATATATATATATATATATATATATATATGTACACACACACACACACACACACACACACACACACACACACACACACACCACACACACACACACACACACACACACACACACACACACTTGAGCCATATAGATGTCGAGTTGATTCATTCAAAACATGCAACGTTCACAATGGTTGGAATAAACAATGAAATCAATAAGAAAGTTGAGTGATTGGAATAAACAATGAAATCAATAAGAAATTTGAGTGAACATTGCATGTTTGAATGAATCAACTCGACATCTATATGGCTCAAGTGTGTGTGTGTGTGTGTGTGTGTGTGTGTGTGTGTGTGTGTGTGTGTGTGTGTGTGTGTGTGTGTGTGTGTCTAAAATTCGAATTTTGGCTTATCTTAACATTTGAGAGATTATTCAAATTATGTTTTAGTTTTGTATTTTTTGAAAAATAGCGAATTTAACTTAATGCTTTTTTTATTTAGCTACTATCTTTAATAGAGTTGAAGGTTCAACAATTGTGCGTAAATGTCCATAAGGTGGATGTTATAGAGCTATATATTGCATCAACTAACTCCATTGTATATTAGTAGAATTCAAAATGTGCACATGATTTCTCTTCTAAATATACAACATTTTATGGTTATATGTACATATTAGTACTTTATCAATGAATGTTGTTAGTTGTTTTTTATAACTTATCACCTTAAACAAGTTTTCAAACACAAATTTTTGATAATTAATGTTTGCAAATATTCACTTTTGAGTTTAATATATTTATAGATACTTGTGTTAATTTTATATGATAATATTTTATAAATACTACATCATTGTACAAGAAACAATCAAATTAGTTCATTACTTAGAGTCGGGGTGCCTAAATATCTAACCAAACAAATATGTTCCATTAGTGGACCCTGCACTAACAAAAGATTGTTTATTAATCAGTACATGCCCAAATTTTGGCGCCTCTCCCCTAGCATCACTTTGATGTAATAGTTTCAAGTTTCTAACCAATTATATGTTAGTATTTGCATATAATTTAATAATTTTAAATTTTGAAATTATAAAAAATAGAATATTCCTTGAGGGTGTTATCATGGAATATCCCTTTTATCATGTCAAAATATTATAATATAAACATTCAAGTAAACTAATATCATAATAATTAATTATTCTCATACCAACATCTTTATCTTTTTAGTATATATGGGATCCATCACATCAACCAACATTTATGTATTATGAATATGTCATTTATCATCTAATATAAAAACACAAATAAATCGATAACATTGTAATTAATTACTCCCAAACTAATAAGTAATAAACACACAAATATATTAATACCGGAGAAACTTTTTTGCTTAGGGAAGGATTTCATGGATTGAAAAAAGTTAATTCCCATATATTTGTGATCATGTTCCATAATCACAAATGTATGGAGTTAAAGAATATTTATGTCACTAAATTTCAACAATGAACAATAGTTATTGACACTTTCTTGTTATATAATAATATTTATATTAAAAAATAACTCCGTATTATGATATACTTCCTAATTTTAACAAATCACAAAATTCATATCCCACATCGTCTACTTCATTAAGAAAATTGCTAGTATAACATTTATTCAATGTAATTAAATATATTAATACTTTGTATTCAAAATACAATCTTCCTACATAAAAATATTTCACATTAATTTAAAAAATCACATTCCCCATGGCGTACTTTACACTTTTACGAAAATTAAATATGTTAGTATAGTATTTTCTAAATACAATTAAACATGTTTAATTTCAATTACAATATCTTTGGCAAGTTTACTTGACGGTACGTGTCACTCATTTTTCTTGTGATTTTTTATGATTCAAAGATAAACATATGAATATTTCAGACAAAAATCACATGAATTAGGTGCACATAATAGCCTACCTTTTCGACATGGTTCTGAGGATTAAGGGTATCCATTCACCAAATTCACTTGAGGCACAATCTCGACCTCATCATTTTTGGTATTATGGCCTTTATACTTGATAAGAATTAATATGTGGTAATCTCTTTGTGATCTAAACAACTTCGCCAATGAACCAATGGCTGATTGAATTTTGATGTGTTTTAATGAAAATAATATTACATCTACAAGATGATGTTTTGTAGAACAATAGAGAGGAAATAAAAAATAAACAAACACTACATAATACAACATAACACAAAGTCCCTTAAAAAGAACTTTTAAAAATCACTTTTAAGTCACCCCAAAAAAGAGTTTGTATCTAACATTTATACAAACAAATTTAATTTAAAGTGCAACGAGTGAGTGTTAGTATTCTCCTCCATTTCATAGTAACATTAAGATTTATTTTAATGTTTTTTAGGTTCTTATGTTTTATGAATTATATAAAAAAAAATTATATATTTTTAAAAATAGTGTCATATCCCTCCTCAATAATTGATAAAATGGAAAATTCCCTCCTTGGTAATTGACTCTTAGTGTGGATGGATTTCGAAGGGGGTTGCAATTCCCCATCTCTTTCATTGTTCTTGTTGTCTTCACTCATTTATACTCTTCTAGACACTCCACTCAATTGTGATTTTGTGTATCCTCTCATGTTGGATGTGGGTTGTATTTGGAAGATCACATATCTTCATGTTGCTCTATAAAATCATGTTTTCACCTCTTTGATTGTTATTTTTCTCCTATTTTTTTTGTTCGTTGCAAGTGGCCACACTTTTATGGAACCTTTCATATCTAGTGCTTTTGACTCTCTTGTGGTTGAATTCTCTATTTCAATATGTTGGGTTGGAAAAATTGACTAAGTATTAGAAGGTGCACAGAATATTGATGTGTGCAAGTGGGGTGCGTGAACGTGTGCAATGATCAGTTGAAGTAGTGTGCACCCAGAAAGTCTAATTCCAGAACTTAGCTGCTTTTGCATATACATGTTAAAAATAGAAAAAATGAGTTGGAGTGTGGATCATGCTAAAGGAGAAAGGAAATAATACTTGAGGACCAAGGAATGTCTATTTTGTAGATAAAACACATGCAAGTGAAGATCAAGGGTCATGCATGGATCAAACTAATAATAGGATAAAATCAGGGTTTATTTATAGATTCAATCCGTTATCAGGAAAACACGAGACTAAGTATCAGAAGGCGCACAGAAGATTGAGGTACGCAAGTGGGGCGTGTGAATGTGTGCAAGGATCAGTTGAAGTAGTGTGCACCCAGAAAGTCTAATCCCAGGACTTAGCCGATTTTGCATATATGGGCTAAAAATAGAAAATCACATACAAGTGAAGATCAAGGGTCATGCAAGGATCGGGCTGATAATAGGATTATAACAAGGTTTATTTATAGATTTAATCTATTATTAGGAAAGAATGCATGCTTTATAGTTATTTTTGTATATGCCCATGAATATTTTGAGCATGAACCTATTTTGAATGTATGGGCAGTGAAGGGTAATTCCCCACTCCTATATATATTTGTTGAAATTCATTGTTTTGGGAGTCGTGAATTATAGACCATGTACGAAACCGTGTGATGTAATACAATCATGTTGCTCTGGTATATTAGCACACATGACTCTCTACTGACTATTGTTATGTATTCAAATTTTGTTATGTAATCTTTTGGTTATTAATGGATCAATGTGGATGGATAATGGTAACTGATGTCTCTAAGTATGGTGAATTCATGGTGTAATTTATCTTAGTGATTGTTTGATCTGATATGATTCCTTATTACACGTGTTTCCTTATGATATTTGTAATGATTTAGATATGAATATATGTGTTGATATTGGTAATCATGAATGTGCATGCTAACATCTTGACAAGTCAGTGCAAAGGAAGGACTTGGTAGCTTCGTGTGCTTCGGGTGAGCGTTTAGATATGTCTTGATGAATTGCTAGCGTGCATAGAAATTAGGTGAAGTAAACAAGGACTACAAAATATATTTTGGGTTCTTCTTAAGAAATCAATTCTCCTAATATTCTTGTGGTTTCTATTTAGGCACAATAGAACTTTTGATCTTCTGTTATCATTTCCTGCAAATGCATCTTATTCTTCTCTCCTATTGGACCTATTTGATTAGGGTTTTGTTTGAAGTAGTAAAAATCCTATCGCCACTTTGTGGAATAATGTTTCTACTTCCTTTCTTATTTCTTCTTCTTCTTCTTCTAAAATTTCTATTTTTGATTTGAATAACTAGTCATTTATAGATCTTGTTAGATTTGGTACTTTGTGTTCTATTATGGTTAGAAGCTTTGTTATAATTTGGTTTGAGATATTCTTCAACAAACAATTTCCTATGGTTCCTAATTAGGTGCAAAAAAATGATACACTTTAGATTTGGCCTTTTTGAAGGTAATTAGGTGCTTGGTAACTATTAACACGAAATCATAGCACCCCCAAATGAGTGCTACAGGTCTGATTTTCTAAGGCATAATCATTTGGTGTGATTTCATAACATTGAACTTTCCCCAAGGTGTGGGACCTTGCAAAATGGGAAAGCTCTCCAGATTGAAGGTTGTTTCCTTATTCCCCTGTTTAGGTGCATACGTAGAAACTTGCAGAGGATCTGTTCTTAATCCTAATCTAAACTTTACCAAGGAGACAGGGATAGAAGGAATACAAAAATTAAAACAAAGCTAAACTACGAGGTGATGCACCAAAGGAATGATGAACACTTATTTTGCTAATAGACACAAACCAACAAAATGCATACAATAAACAAGCACAAATAGCCAGATATATAATGGGAGACCAGATGAAAGCAAAAAGAGACAAGAGAAGATCTAAAATCGATCACAGACGTGTTTTATTGCTCTGTAGATTGATACAGTCCATTACAAAGTAGCCAAGAGGTAGGAAACGTAATGCAATTTTTGATGGAAGGCCTGAACCCCACAAATCCTTTTGCTAAAAGGAGAAGGGAGCCTGCAAAACAAAGAATGTCCAACCCTTTACAATGAATCCTGCCCCCGCATTTATAGATTCAATCCTGAAAGAAGAAAAGAGAGAGAAGCGGGAAAAGCAGGTTGAAGTTCAACCACCACTGTTAATGCCTCTGATGAAATCTCTCCCCAAATCCATCTTTACTGCATCAATCCTTGGTTTGGCACCTTGAAGGAAGAGGAAACAACGAAACAGATCAAATCTGATTTGGTTGTTGAGGCAAGAAGATCCTGCATTAAAAGCCCGAAGATGTTTCCTCCATTTTTCTTCACCTAACCTCCTCAAAATTAAAGTTTCAGACCTCCATGGCATGGGTGAGGCTGAGATCTTTCCAACGACATCAGATTCACAATATTTCGAGCCTTGAGTTGAAAGATATGCCCCTTTGAAGTTTGTATCAAGTCCGTATAGGAGGGCGGGAAAACAACTTGAAAAATGGGTCCCCTTTTGATATGGGAAACGTGGCAGCCAGATTGGAACAAAAATCGGGCCTACGGGTCCGTAATTTATCTTTTGCCCCTTTCTTCTGATTCCCGTTTTGGCTTTGACTCGGGCCCAGATGCTGACTTTTTCCTTGGGCAGAGTTGCGGGCCATTTTGCAACTTTTACCCCTTGAGATAACAAAAGGCAGAACCAATTTTTTGAGTCCACTTTTGACACATAGTCTGACGCTCATTTAGAACCTTTTCTCTATTCACCTCTTGAAACAACACCATACTGACACTTGGCATTCTTTACTTACACCTTTATACTTAGCCAATTTTGAGGCCCTTTTCTATCCACCTTTTGACTATGTTTTATGTTATGCGGGATTGTGGTTGATCCAATATTTGGCACGGGGGTGAAATATGGATAAAAATTTGGTGACTCACAGGGGTATCTGCCTGCTAGATGAAAATACCAATTGCCTTGTCATATCCGTTGGGCATGGAGTCATGAGTGATAGCCTGCTACTGATCTGAACTTTGAAAATTGACCCTGGGCTGCTTGGAAACCCATTAGAATTGAAACTGATCTTGACCAAATGCCGAGTTCAAACACTGCATGAGAGAAATAAAACAACACCACACTATATACAAAAATTGAAATCATACATGCTCCAAATGGAACATGCAGAGCGTGCAAAGCACTTAGGAGAAAAGCAATCTACACTACAGCAAGACAATGTGCATAAGCACTTAGAGGAAAGAGAAAACTAAACTAATATGTACAGGGTGAGAACTCCCCTTTTAGTAGCAGTGCTTAAGATAGATCCCATTTACTAGAATCTGCAACTCTTCACCCTCCAATGTAGACAATTGGAAAGCATTGCTACTTTTGCATCTTGTGATCATATAGGGGCCACTCTAGATGGCATCAAATTTGGAATGCCTTCCTGGTTTTGCTCGATCTGCATCCCATTTCAAAACCAGGTCTCCTTCCTTGGAAGGTCCTTGCCTTTGTCTTCTTGTCAAAGCATTTCTTGATTGAAGCCTGATTCTTCTCTATTGCTTGGAGAGCATGCTCTCTGGTTTCTTCTAATTCTATTAGCTCCACATACCTGGCCTCCATTGGTCCAAATTCAAACATCTCTAGTTGCTTCACGAGCTCCAATGCTGGCAACTCAAGTGATATAGGCAACACTGCCTCTTTCCCATAGACGAGCTTGAATGGAGAGCTACATGTAGATCTCTTGGGTGTTATTCTATTAGCCCATAAGGCCATTTTGAGCTTTGTGTGCCAAGTCTTCTGATTCTCATCAAGAGTTCTTCTGATGATCTTTATAGGTTCTTGTTTGTGGACTCAGCCTGGTACCATTACCTTGAGGGTAATAGTTTGATGAAGTACTCAAATAAGTCTCATTCTTAATGGCCCATCCTGTGATCTTGGAACCTATAAATGCTAATGCATTTTCTGATATGATGGTGGCTGGCACTCCAAATCTGGTCACTATCCCTTCATAGAAATCTAGGATACTAGACTCATTTGCTTCCTTGAGTGCCACTGCCTCGGTCCATTTGGTGAAATAATCTGTCACTGTCAGGATCCATTTGTGACCTTGGCTTGAGTTTGGATTGATGACTCCAATGAAGTCCAATCCCCATTGCATGAAAGGTTGGTCGACTGAGATTGGGTGCAATGGAAGTGCTGCTAGCCTTTCCTTGCCTTTGAAGAATGCACAATTCTTGCACCTTTTGATCCATGTGTAGTAGTCACTAAACACTCTGGGCCAATAATATCCTGCTTTCATGATTTTGAGTGCATCACTCTTGGAGAAAAATGGCCTCCAGCTGCTTCAACATGGAATTCTTGTAGCACTCTCTCTACCTGATCTGCCCCAATGCATCTCAGCAGAATGCCATTGATGTCCCTCTTGAACAAGACACCATCAATAAGAACATATGGGATGGCCTGTAGCCTGAAATGCCTTCTTTTTTCTTTACTCATCCCATGAGGACACATGCCTGTTCGAAGGAAGTGCACCATGTCTTGGGTCTAACAAGGAGCAGGTACATCATCTCTCCCTTCTTCTTGATCATCTTGTAGAACAAGAACAACCTCCTTTTCACTGTCTGTTTCATCTTGTTGACCTGAGGCTAGTTGTTCACATAACCCCTTCCCACGGACCAGCTTGGTGACCTTGATCTCAATGTCATATTCCATGACACGAGTGATCCATCCTACACGCTTCTCATTCAGGTCCTTGCTGAGAAGAAATTCTTTAACTCCCGCATGGGAGACCAATAGTTGGATTTTGTTGTTTGAAACCAAATGCTTAAACTTCTTCAATCCTCTTGATTACCACCAGGACATGCCTTCTCAATGAAGGAGTACCTTACCTCATAATCTTCCAGACTCTGGTTGAAGAAAGCAATTGGTTGTTCTGTACTTTCTTTGTTCTGCTGCACCAAGATTGTAGAAATTGTGTCACTGCCACCAAAGGCATACAATATGAAGTCTTTGGAAAAATCTGGGTTCACAAGAGTTGGGGCTTGTGATATGGCTTCTTTGATAGCCTCAAAACTTGCTTTTCCTTCAGCTGTCCACCTGAATGTTAAGCTCTTCTTCAGCATCAACGTTATTGGCTTAACAAGGGCAGCAAAGTTTGGAACAAACTTACAGACAAAATTGATTTTTCCCAAGAAGCTTTGAAGAGCCTTCTTGTGACTTGGCAATGGCAATGCTCTTATTGCTTGAACTCTTTCCGGGTCAATTTCCAATCCTTCCTTTGATACGATATGGCCTAGAAGCTTGCCTTCATGGGCCAAGAATATGCATTTTTTGGGGTTCAGTGACACCCCAAAACTCCTGCATCATTGGAACACCTGCCTTAGATGGAAAAGGTGGTCTGCTGCATTCTTGGAAAACATTGTAATGTCATCCAGATAGATCAACACTATTTTGTTGATCAGCCCCTTGAATGCCATATCCATTTCCCTTTGAAAAGTGGCTCCAGCGTTGGATAATCCAAATGGCATTTTCTTGTATGCATAGGTGCCCCATTTGGTGGTGAAAGTTGTTTTGAATTGATCATCTTCTTTCACCATGATCTGGTTGTACCCTGAGTAGCCATCTAGGAGGGAGAACCTTTCTGACCCAGACACTACTTGCAAGATCTGCTCCATTGAAGGGAGTGGGTAGTGGTCTTTGAGGGAGGCTCTGTTCAAATCCCTGAAGTCAACACACAACCTGATTTCTCCATTTTTCTTCCTGACTGGGACTAGATTTGCAACCCAGCTTGAGTGTTTGATTGGAAATATGATGCTTGCCTCTATCAGCTTGTTCAGCTCCTTCTTCATCAGAGGCTCTATATGTGGGTTGACTGGTCTCTGCTTCTACCTGATGGGCTGAGCAGTTGGATCCAGTTCGATTGTGTGTTGTGCTAGTTTTGGATTGAACCCTCTTAGGTCCTCATAACTCCAAGCAAACACATCAAGAAATTCTTGGCAAAGTTGTATGAATTCATACCTTTCTTGTTTGGTGGCCACTTTGCCAATTTGAAGTGTTTTGTCTTCTCCAACTGGGATTGACTCTGAATCTTCTCCTTTGATCTGCATGTTAGCCTTCTCTTTTCTGAACTGATCATTAGGATTGAAAATAGATTCTAGTGTCACTAAGCCTTTGGGAAGCTTGTTTGTATGCAGCTGTACTATCTGATTCCCATCGTACTGCTGCTCTAGTCTGCTTTGGTTTATAGCTGAGAATTCAGCTTCTTCTTGTAGAAATTTAATGATTTGTTGATCATTCTCAAACACCTACCAACATGTATTATTATCTGGCACTGCTGGCCTCACAACCACATGGATATGTGGTTGTTCTCTGTCCCTCTTGATGCTATCAACCACATCAAATGTTGCTCCAACTGCTGCAAGTCTATCAGCAGCTTCATTCTCCTTCCTGGGTATGGACACAATACTGAAGGCCTCAAAATCCTCCATGAGATCCCATACCCTACTCTTGTAGTTTTTGAGCAGGTCATTTTTGACAGCATTAAGTCCTCTGACCTGATTGGCAACCAGTTCACTGTCACCGAATACTTGCAAGTTCTTGATTCCCAGCTTCCTTTCCCAATGAAGACCTTGGACTAAAGCCTCATATTCAGTAGTGTTATTTGAGCAAGTGAACTGGAATCTGAAGGCTGAATAATATCTCATACCTCTGGGGGACACAATCATGGCTCCTCCTCCAGCTCCTTGTCTACTCCTTGAGCCATCAAAGAACAATTTCCATACCTCATTGTCATCCTTGTATTCTGGCTTGATTAGGTCAGGAAGAGGCTGATTCTCTTCATGTAGGCAGTAGACACCCAGTTCAGATTCTTCCATCTCCCTATAGGGGTCAAAAGCATGTTTTTTGTTGGCCCACTCATCTAGGGTCAAGTCTGGGATACATCCCACCTTGGTATCTATTTCATTAGTGTTTAGGAGGTCTTCTTGATCAAAAGATGAGTAGTTGGCATTGATTGGGCTAGGCACATAGGATTCAATATGATAATCAGCAATAGGTTCAGATCTGATTGTGGCCTTCACCCCATACCTTGTCCTAAAGAGCATATGTGACCAATCAGTAGACAGGTAGCCTCCAATTTTGGTAGTGAAGTCTCTGGACAGACACAAAGCAAAATGTGGTGGCAGGTCTATGATTGACACATTTTGCAAAATAGTCACATTAGGGAAAGCGTGTAGAGTGAGACTCAGATCCTTGATGATTCCCATAGTGGTTACTGTTGTCCCATCTAATTGGACTACTCCTCTAGAGATGACCTCATATTGGAGACCCAACTGATCAGCTATTTGTTTGGGCATCACAGAACTATTGGCCCCAGAATCAATCATACAATTGTGCACCAATTTGTCTCCAATAATCAATGAGACATAGAAGGGAGGAGGTCTTAGGTTTTTACCTCATTGTTCTCCATGGTTTCTCCCTGGTTGAACTGCATTGACAAGCACTTTCTCTTGCTGGTTAGGGGGTGATTTGAACTTGACCAATTCTGCATGGCAGTCTGCAATAGATCCCTCTACCCTGGAATGGCCAGTGACTCCCATAGTGAAATGTTCACACTTGTCTTTTTCATCTGCTCAATAATATTGAATGTGTTGTCCTTTTGCTGCCCCTTCCCAGACACATTTCTTTCTTGCACATGGGCTGTTACAACCGGTGCTTGACTGGGTTTGGGAGGTGGCTTGGATTGGTTCTGTATGTTTGGAGTTACACTTGGAACACCAGGACCTTGTGGAGTGATGGAAGATTGAGGGTCACCTGAATTCAGTGGCCGACCCTCTCCAATACTTCTCTTTTTGGACCATGTATTGGTAGCTACACTTTGAGAAGGGAACTGATTCATCCCACAGAAGTCTTCGGCCTACCAGTTGACAAGCATAGTCTCGTTTGGGGGGACCACCTTGTTGCTGATCTTCCTCTTGGCCAGGTTCTTGTGGCATCATACTGGTTTGCACCATCAAGGCCTGATTTAGAGCACCATTAAAGCATGTTGATTGGTTGTGTGGCTGACTGCATGGAAAACACCAATCATATTCATGTGCCATATTGTTCTGTGCAGGAACCAATGCCCTTGATGTTGAAGCTGTGTTAGGATCATACGGACTGAAAGGTCTAGCAGCTTGGGGCTTTCCTTGGTTTGGCTCTGGTTTACAGTCTGAGGTGGTGGCCTATTCTATTGATACTGGGGTCTGGCTTGATATTGAGCCTGGGGCTGGTATGGCCTGGAACTCTGAGCTTGTTGTCTTTTGATGGTCACTAGCTCATTCCCAAAGTTCTGAAGTTGCTTCATCACCGCTTCCTGAAACTCTTTAGAGGTATTAGATGATGAAGTGGAAGCTTCAGCTGAGCTTTGACTCCTGGGGGTGGGTATAGGAGCTAATGTAGGCACTTGGCTAGTATCTGGGCTTCCTAACTCAGGGTACAGAGGCATGGATGGCCTAGGAGTGATTTTTCCAGCTTGAATCAAATGGTTCTCAGCCCCTATGGAGAGGCTATAGGCTGCAGGTAATGTAGTGCCCCCCATTGACTGAATCATCAGAGAAATATAAGAATTTAAACCCTAAGAAAGTATAAGAAGGCACCTTCATTAGTGGGCTTTACTGTTGTTGGAATCCTATCCTAGGTCCACTAGAATCTGAGGTTGAAGTATGTCAGCTACTTGTTCGGGGCTCTCTTGATTGTTGTTAGTTGCTCCAACAAAGACAAGTTATCACCTTTTTCCCCAAACTGATTGTGAAGGGCTTTGCACAGCTGGTTCCAGTTCTAGATAGAGCCTGCTTCAAGACTCCTGAACCATTGTGAAGCTTTCCCTTTGAATGAAGAGGTGAGAAGCTTGACTACAATGTCCATCTCATGGATCTCGTGGATTGTACAGACATTTGCAATATCTTGGACATGGTCACCAGGAGAAGTTTGATTTTCCCCAGTGAAATGTGGGATGCTCTTTAATGCTACAATCAGAACTGGGTTTTGTGCAATCAAGGAGAGTGGACTACTGCCGGTGAAGTTGACATATGGATTTGGTTGTGCCATTCTGATTGGCCTAAGAATCCTTGCAGACTGAAAGAAAGGCCTTGCAGGTGGAGGTGTTGACAAGGTTCTGCTTGGTGGAGATGGAGACCTCTGAATTCTTCTTCCTCTCCTTTCTCTGCCTGGGGATAGATGCAAGTATTCAAATATACCTTCTTTCCTTGCTCTAGACCAGGTTTTTCTCATGAATCTTCCAAGCTTGGGCTGCTGAAACTAGTAGATTTGTTTCTTTTGGAGTCGCCAGATGTACAATTTTAAGGCTTCTTAAAAGCTAGAATCACAACAAGTGTACATCAATCCCTACTGTAATAAGATGGAGACTTCTTAGTCCCACCGGGCGTGCCAAAACTGTTAACGTGAAATCACAGCACCCCCCAAATGAGTTCTATAGGTCTACTTTTCTAAGGCAGAGTCATTTGGTGTGATTTTGTAACATTGAACTTTCCCCAAGGTGTGGGACCTTGCAAAATGGGAAAGCTCTCTAGATTGAAGGTTGGTTCCTTATTCCTCTATTTAGGTGCATACGTAGAAACTTGCAGAGGATCTGTTCTTAATCCTAATCTAAACTTTACCAAGGAGACAGGGATAGAAGGAATACAAAAATTAAAACAAAGCTAAACTACGAGGTGATGCACCAAAGGAATGATGAACACTTATTTTGCTAATAGACACAAACCAACAAAATGCATACAATAAACAAGCACAGATAGCCAGATATATAATGGGAGACCAGATGAAAGCAAAAGAGACAAGAAAGGATCTAAAATCGATCACAGACATGTTTTATTGCTCTGTAGATTGATACAGTCCATTACAAAGTAGCCAAGAGGTAGAAACGTAATGCAATTTTTGATGGAAGGCCTGAACCCCACAAATCCTTTTGCTAAAAGGAGAAGGGAGCCTACAAAACAAAGAATGTCCAACCCTTTACAATGAATCATGCCCCCACATTTATAGATTCAATCCTGAAAGAAGAAAGAGAGAGAGAAGCAGGAAAAGTAGGTTGAAACTCAACCACCGCTGTTAATGCCTCTAATGAAATCTCTCCCCAAATCTATCTTTACTACATCAATCCTTGGTTTGGTGCCTTGAAGGAAGAGGAAACAACGAAACAGATCAAATCTGATCTGGTTGTTGAGGCAAGAAGATCCTGCATTGAAAGCCTGAAGATGTTTCCTCCATTTTTCTTCACCTAACCTCCTCAAAATTAAAGTTTCAGACCTCCATGGCATGGGTGAGGCCGAGATCTTTCCAATGGCATCAGATTTGCAATATTTTGAGCCCTGAGTCGAAAGATATGCCCCTTCAAAGTTTGTATTGGGTCCGTACAGGAGGGCAGGAAAAAAACTTGAAAAATGGGTCCCCTTTTGATATGGGACACGTGGCAGCCAGATTGGAACAAAATCAGGCCTACGGGTCCACAATTTATCTTTTGCCCCTTTCTTCCAATTCTAGCTTTGGCTTTGACTTGGGCCCAGATGCTGACTTTTTCCTTGGGCGGAGTTGCAACTTTTACCCCTTTTGAGATAACAAAGGGCAAAGAGTCCTGCTTTTGGACACGTCTGGCCATCATTTGCAACCTTTTCTCTATTCACCTCTTGAAACAACACCATACTGACACTTGACATTCTCCACTTACACCTTTATACTTAGCCAATTTTGAGGTCCTTTTTTGTCCACCTTTTGACTTTGTTTTCCATTATACATGATCATGGTCGATCCAATATTTGGCATGGGGAAAAATATGGATAACAGTAACATTGATTTCACTTATACTCAAAGATCGTGACTTACATGCACAAAAAAGAGATTAAAAACATTTTCCTATTTATTCCTAAGGCTTGCAAATGCTTCTTATTCTCTCACTTATCTACTCAGACATCTACATGATTTATGTTATCACTCATACACACATTTTATCTCATATCACACACTTTCATAATTTCACTTATTGAATTTTACCTCCTTGGACTCTTACCATCCAAATTGGAAAAAAGCACAACACACTCATGTCCCCTTTTCTTTAACTAATTTCCTTGGTTTCCAAATGATTAGATTTCTTAATCTCATCATAATTCTCCTTTCTAGGTCAACCTTAATAACAAACTATTTCTCGTAGATACGCATAAGAGAGAATCAAACACTTGTCTACTCATTTAGATGCTACTTGGAAATGATAAGGAAGACTTGATCTTCATCTCCAAATCTCTAGTAAAGTTGATATAATTTCCCTAAATCAAGAGTAGACATCAACAAAAATCCCAAAAATGGTATGAAGCACTCCACAGTCTTCCAAGAGCATTCCAAAAAAGTTCAAAATAATTCTAAAATAATATCAAACATCTATATACCAAAGGGAACATCAAGGTTTTTTTTCTATCTACAAGCAATTTACTATGTGATGCATGAGCATTTGGGTTCATAAGAAATCATGGATCAACCAAAAATAGTCTAAACAATTAGATTCAATGTGTGTTACATTATATTACATTTTATATTGTTGGTGGAAGTTGTATATTTGTGTCGCATTATGTTTTGTATTGTGTGTTGATGATGGAAGCCGGAAAGTGTTGTAAGTTGATTGTGTTAGTCTATAGAACAACACGAGTGCAAAATACCATTTGGAAATGCACAATAGTATTGATGCCTCTTAATCATATATTGATGTCATACAATCCTAAGGGAATCTACATAACACTAATAACCTATTTTTGAAGCTGTGAAGTATTGTCTGAAGCAATAAAAAACTATAAATTTGTTTGAAGCCTTAAAGGACTAAAGGATCATTGTGTGAAGCCGCAAGTTTTGGAAAGACATTATATTGCATTTTTTATTTTTTGTGAAAATTACATATATGTGTTGCATCATGTTTTGCATTGTGTGTTGATGATGGAATCCACAAAGTGTTGTAAGTTGATTGTGTTAGACTATGGAACACCACAAGCAAAAAATATTGTTTAGAGATGCATAATACTATTGAGGACTCTCAAGCATATGTGGATGTCATACAATCCTAAGGGAATCTATTAGACACCGAGAACCTATTTTGGAAGCTATGAAGTATTGTCTGAAGCCATAAAAAATCAAGTTTGTTTGAAGCCTCAAAGGACAAAAGGATGATTGTGTGAAGCTGCAAGTTTCATAAAGCCATAATGGTTGTGTTTGTGTCTTGTAGCAGGTCATTTGGGCCTTACTTTGTAATTTGTGTATGCTTACACCTTCTCTAAGTTAGTTAGGTTTTTATAATGTTATTGTATAAAAAACTAACAAGGGTATAAGGGTTAGCAATAGGTAGAATATTTTGATCTAATTAACTTCTAACATGAATTACATATGACTAAAATAATGCATTCAAACTTGAATTGAACTAAACAATTGATAAACTATAAATAACCAAGCCAAAACATAAGTATAGAGATATAATTAAGTTGTTCATGATGATTCAAGAGTAATATGGGTGTGCAAGAAAATGAAATTGAAAGATCTAAAGTTGTGGAATCTACACTAAAGATTTTAGAACCAGAAAATGAGTTGCTTCATAACCATAAAAAATCTATATGACCTAAATAGGAACTGTATTGTCTAGGACATGAGCTATACAATTTCACAAAGAGAGAATCAATGTTTGTAACTTCCTATGTAATTTGTTTGTCTAGAAATGGTGTTCACTATGTGTCACTCTTACATACAAAACCTCAAGATGACTTGTGATAACTTGCAAAAAAGTGGAAATCGTAACAACCTGTAAAACCATTCATCAAAGCATTAGAAAAAAGGGGAAAAAATATGTGTATGCATTTGATTTTGGACAACCCTAAGTGGCCAGACTCCCAACTACTGAACCAATACCAATACTACACTACCTATCCTCATTACATGATTCAATCTTCATGTAGTTCTCTTAAGTGTTTTTGCAAGGGTGTATAGCTAACCAAATCCCTAAGTGTGCCATCATGTCTCTTGACACCAAAATAAAGTGATAATAACATAGTATAGAATGTACCCAACATGGTAGTAGTGATATATGGTGTGCCTTAGTTATGTGACCTAACCTTTGTGTTGATTAAAAACCTTGTGCAAATCTTAGAACGATGTTTCTCTTATTAGGACATGATCTTTGCATGTTTGTATATGGATGAAGCTAGACTCTTTGAATTGGATGAGTGCTTCAAACCTATATTAGGGACTACCCTAGATGATGTACAACAATTTTAAGTAGATTTAGGAACACTTTGAGTGCTTTTGGAATGATGTTTCCAATAAGATCTTGTAATAATTCCAGGTGATAATGACTTATCTATATAGTATTTTGTAGATGAGATATTATGTTAAGGCCAATCCCAAGGAGATGAAATAACCCAAAGAATGATTTAGAATTGAAAGTAAATTCGGTGATTGAGAAAGGTCACAATCATACATATCAGATAAGAATAGACCCCACATCTCGACCCTTCCATATGGTTTCAGACAAGAGAGAGAAACATATAAATTAATAGGTATGTCTTAAATATCAAATATTTTATGCCACTTTGATGAAATAATATTCTCATAATTAATGTTACAACATTGTGTAAAGATAATAAAGTTATATAATCGAGAGAGAGATGAGGATATTGGATTCTGAAGGTGGGAATTTTTCTTAGCAAGGATACAAGGTCAAACTTGGAATTGCACAAGGACAAGTTACCAAATTTTAGTGTCTATATTTAACCCCCTTTATGTGTGTAATTAAAAATTGCATGCTGCAAAGGAAAAATATACCTAGGAGTGTTCACACACACTTTTCCTTCACTCTAGGGGAATTCATGATTTGTTTGTGTTGGCATGCTCCATGATAGAAACCTATAACACAGATATTGTAGTCAATTTCTATGATGGAAACTGAACTTTAACTCAAAATGTAGATAATGCATTATAACTTTGAAGCATTAAAAAAATTAGGCAACAAATGAGATGCAAAACATGGAAGGAATACACCTTTTTTTTTTGCAAAGGGAGGAGCTCTCATGTTGTTCCCTACCTTGGAGAGTTGTAATTTAATTGTGGAGATGTCAGAGAATTAGAGGGTGATTATTCCCCAATGTTATTCCATCATTGGATATAGTACATAGAGGAGGAAGGATTTAGACTACTGAAGATACCCATGTGCTTTGACATTCTTTCCCCAATCAAGGATTTTATAAGAGAGGAGGAAATATTGAAGTCTATGAATCTCATATGTATTGCTTCAATGCTTTCCTTATGTTTGGGAATCTAGTGAGAGAAGAGGAAAAATCATTCTACAAATCTCGTAGAGTTGCTTCAATGACTTTCCACTAAACCCAGTGAACCGCTCCACTGTTATAGAAGAAATCTAAGCCCAATTTTCACTACAACTTGAAAAAATAATACCTTGTGAGGAATGGATATTTTTGTGCCCCCGTAAGGTATTACTATGACTTGAACTTGATTATTTATAATTCTGATAATTTTGAAGGGGGGAATGAAATTGATGCCCATGCCTCAAAACCCAGGTTTTCTAACTACATATAAGATAGTACATTGTGAAGAAGGAATGAAGTAACTCATGTTCCCCATGTAACCTTCTTCTAAATTATGTTACCTATGTATCTGTAAATATGTATAAATTCATATAAACCTAACTGATAAAATATTATAGAAATGTATAAATTTTATTGAAACATTTCCCTTTGTCTGTGAATGCATTTGGAAATGGTTCAAGATCGTACCAATAGTCTTGATTGTATTATACTGGTTTTGACCTTTATTTGAATTCTACCACATTTCAGTATTTATGACCTTTTATGAAGGATTTGAGCCCCATAAAAATATGGTTCGTGTATCATGTAATTTTTCTGTAGCTATGGAAATACCTTGTTGAATTCTCCCTATTTTTAGTGTCCATGTGATAAAATTATTTAAGCACATGGCTAAAAAGAATAGATGTGTACCCATGTACCATATGTATGATAAGCTTTGTAGGATCACATAGAAGGATGAAGTGGTGGACACATCTATAAGATTATTTACCTAAAAATGGGTTGCACATGGTGGAAAACATGGTACAGAGAAAAAACAACATGTAATAAGAAACAAACAATGATACATGTGTAAAAAACTAGTAACAAACTATAATAATAGCAAACATATCCTACTCCATAGTAAAACAAATATACAACCAATATAGTAATCATGTCAAAATACATCTAAAAAATAATAGTGTAAGCATCCGTGCAATATATTAATAACACAATAATAAGATCAACAATATTTAGTCAAGTGTGTATTAATATGTAGAAACATAAGTACATGCATGCATAAAGCCATAAATATTGGACTCTCTCAGTGTCACAAAACAATCATAGTAAAATACATATTGTGACATAATCAAATAAGCAAAGTGCTTACACACAAAGTAGGCATGAAGCCACAAATATGGGACACCCACATTGTCACAAGACAAACAAGGCCCTTAGGTCTTATATAGAAAACAAGCAATAGTATCGCAATCAAATAAGGAAATCAGAGTGAAATCATGCAATAAGTAATCAAGGAATGAATATGTATAAAAAAGTAACGAAAACAATCATAGAAATCAAGTGTAACAAATAGTAATATTAACCAATGAGATAGATAAGATAAGTTAGCCTCTATACCAAATCATGTAGGTTAAGTCCATGTTGATCCAATAAGTAACAATAGTAATCACATATGTGTGTAATCAAGCGTGATGAGAAATGTGTAAAGTAACATTTAGTGAAACAAAAATCACTTATGCAGTATTGTGAGGGATATCCCCCAAGAGAGTAATGTAATGGAACCAAGATGGCTCCTGATCATTCTGTATCAATCTATGGAGTTTCCTACATCAAGATCAATATACCTATGTGAATACATATGTGCAAATAATAGATATGTTATCTATCAAATCAATATAACCAAAATTATGTATAAAGTAACAAGTTGAAGCAAACAAGCTAGAATATGGTTTTGATTTTGTATTATGTCATATATTTGAATGTATTTTGTGGTATTTTGAAATAAAACTATGTACATGAGAAAGGGAGATATCGAAAGAGTTATATCCAATAAGGGCATCATGAATAAGCATATCATGTGTAATGGGTGGAGAGGATGACAAGCCCCTCGACTCTTAGAAGATATGAAGGATGTTCATGTATGATCCATGTAGAAGCCATACATATTTTTTGAATGGAGAATTAGGGTAAAGATGACCCATGAGAAGTACTAGATGTAGAATATGATCGATTCAAATTTCAAATAGAGTGTGTTCATTGATGAGTAGTATATGCCTTAGGTTACCGAATTAGGATTCTTATGTATGGGTGTATGGAAAAATATATCATAAGAAGTAATAGATGAGCATTTGTACATGTATTAGCACTAGAGGTAACAGTGGGTAAAAATTTTCAAGACAAACTATGATGATGGATGAAGCTTTAGAATGGAATCTCCCTCAATTGTAGCCATTGTTTGATTAGTTGTGAATAAACTTAACACATTAGTGTAGTATAGAAGGGATGGTCATGAAGGTATGCAAATCCAAGATCAACCTAGACTCACATCACATGACATAAAGAGAAGATGCTACCCCAAATAATGTAAGAATCAAAGGCTAGCAAGAACAATTGTGAGGGGTAATCCAACATGTCCCAATGTGTGTATCTAAGGATGCAATGATGATATTCTTCTTAGTGTACCTAAGAGAGAGTAATAATGTAAAAGTTACACATATAATGGGGATTAGTGTTATCAACCAAAACATTTCATATGAGGACATTGGATCAACTAAAGTAGGGATGTATAGAGTATTAAAAATAAACTCATGTGCCATATCAATATTATCAAAGGTAATAATCAAAAAGGAGGTCCATGGTGAAAATAGATCCAATAATATGCACCAAACTTGTTATCATAATATGGTGGAGGTGGGAAAACATTAAGATAAGCATTGCATGGGCTTTGAGGATGAGATTTGGACAGCATCATGTTTCAGAAGAGGGTCACTATAGATATTTTCAGCTTTCCATATTGTCATATTAGTAGGTTTGAGTTAAGGTGTAATTTTCATATTCAATAGTACCATCATCAAGTAGAGTCTTGGATAACATTACATGAATCTTAAATTAATTTATTAGTGCAGTGAGTCAATATATTAGTGGTATTCACAATGAGTCATGTAGTATCAAAACTCTTACCATGAGGAGCACTTGTATCAACATCAAGTGATTAGAGGGAGAGATACAAATTTACACTCGAGTAATTTTTGAAGAACTTTTTGAGGTACAGCAAGGTAGATAGGTGAACTTTCGTCGAGAAGATTGTAATTGCAGCTTCTTGGGTTACGACACGACATTGTGTGTGGGATTAGCGTCCGTTTTATCATTGGTAGCTTTTTTCTTAAAGGTAACAATGGGTTAAAACTTGTGAGTAGAGGTGCTAGGAGGATGTGAAACACATTTGAGTTTTTTCATTCTGGGGAGACTAGCTTTATGTTCTTTCAAAGTATGACAAACATAATTGAATGAATGAAACTTATCAAACATCACTAATTCTTACAAAGAAACAAGGATGATTTGAGTAAAGAGATCTTATAGCTCTGTATCATCCAACATATTATTCATCTTTAAGAGTGTAGTATTATATTGCAAGATATAATCACTTATGGGATCATTGAAACCTTATTGCATTTTAGCCATTTGAGCATATGATACTTTGTCATGAATGTTTATAAAAAATTGTGCAAGGAATTGATTAGCTAAGGGAGTGAATGTTTTGACTGAAACCATGGGTAGGTCATAAAACCATTGTAATACAAATTATTTGAGACTTCAAAGAAAAATATTAGTAAACAATATATCATTGGATGAATAGTCCCAACAAGCAACATGAAACATATAAAATTTCTCTTCAAGATCACCCTTGCCATCATAGACAAGTAGTTTAGGAGAAACAAAACCAATAGGTAAATGGTATGAAGCCACTTTGGGTGCATGTGGGTTATGAAGTAGTTGGATAAAATCTATAGTATGCAAGAAGTGAATGCACCTTCTTGCAGTTGTAAGATTTGAGCTTGTAAAGTATGAATAAGGGAGTTGAGAGCTTATGTATTAGAATAAGAAGCATGCAAAGCACTATAAGTGTAGAGAAGTAATGTGGGGATGGTAGTGGTTATAGGTATAGTCATGGAAATAATATGAAGTGGAGGATTAGATGTCCCCAATGAAATGGACATTATTGATGTAGGGATGGTTGATGTATGCATGGTGGATGAAAAAGGGGGATTAGGATTAGTTATAGAGGATGCAGTAATATGTTTGAGTTGATCACAAGTGGTATAAAGTAGAATATATGTTATTAGGATTCTCTTGTAGATAGTTTGGAAAATTTGGTGTGGTGACAGATGATAACATATGACCTTTATCCATGTCATGGGTCCCCTCACCTTGTGTGGTATTAGTGCAGATTGTGGATACATAACAAGTAAAGATATTAGTATGTACTTGGTCATAAGAGTTATGAAAGATGTCGTCAGAAGGTGTAAGTTGACTAGCATGGGTTATGTAAGAGAGGGAATCTTTAGGAAAGCTATATAGATAATGATATTGATCCATGAAGTATAGTATCGTACTGTAACACAACTAATGAGGAGAAATTAGTATAGGAACCCTAAGGGCACTAATGTTTTGAGAAATAAATTTGATTCAAGAATCTGGTTCACTAAATGTTTACATCATCACTGAGTTATTTAGGTTTTTAGAATGTTATTGTATAACGGACTAATATGGGTGTAAGGGTTAATAAAAAGTAGAATATTATAATCTAATTAACTTCCAACATCAATTATACATGACCAAAATAATTCATTCAAACTTTAAATGAACTAAACGATTGATAAATAATAAAATAATCCAAAACATGAGGATAGATATAGACTTGGTAAGGATGATTTGGGAGTGATCTAGGTGTGCATGTTGTGGAATAGGAAGATTTCAAGTTTTGGATTTTGCACTGAAGAATATAGAACTAGAAAATGAGTAGGTTCAATACCATATGAATTTTGTATGGACTAGGTAGGAACTATATAGTCGGGGCAAGATCTATATGGTTTTAGACCAGGAGACAATCTAGGTCATCAACTTATTATTTAATTCACTTGCTTAGAAATGGTGCTCATTTTGTGTTTCTCTTGCTCACACAACCTCGAGATGATTGATTATAACCTAAAACTATAACATCCCGCCCTTTTGAGTCCCGAAATTGTTGACCGTATAGATGGCCTATAGATCATCAGCTGCTTTAAAAAAAGTTAACAACTGGGAGTCTTAGCTCGTACTAAAATTTTCTATCGAATATATGTGTTATCATATATTATATAATGTTTTTTGGGTTATCGATCACTTACTAGGTCAATATGTGATCATCATAATGTTGGAATATTAATGTTTGATACTCCTAATCTCTCTAGTAAAAATTCAAATTTGGAAAGTATTTGGAAGGCGATAATTTTATTTGTGTCTGTTCTCTTGCTTGGAATCTTCCTTCGAGTCATTTGTTAGATCACTTAGCACTACCTATGACAAATATATAGATATATATACATATATATATATATATATACAGACACACACACACACACACATACATAGATATATATATAAGTGTTTTTTTAGGCCTTTGTTGCATATTAAGTGATGTGGTATGCATTGAAAACCCACTTGGATTTTGTGACATGTATTAATGATGTTAGCTCTCATGAAATATTGAATTGTGAGGCATTAATGACATGAACAAAAGACTTAGCATGTGTGGATTTATTATAAAACAATGCATATGAGCATGGGTTAATATTTATATTAAGTTTGATTAAGGTGTATGAAGGATTAAAATGATTTATTAAATCTATGAATATTAATCCATTTGATTAGAGTGGATGACATATAACAATGTCATGTTTTGCTTTCATGGAATATACACCACAACCTTGCTTGATTATCACGGTATAGTAAGCTATGTGGCAAGGTGACTCGGATAAATAATTTGGTAAAGGTAATGTGGAATATGTTTGTGAAGTTAAGAGGAGTACGTGGCATGTGAAAGTTGTATTGATGAGTTTTGCATTTAATGACAACTAAATGAAGGCATGACTCCTCAAGAATGGTTAGCTTCTCCAAGAATCCAACCCTAAATACATTCATAATACTTTTCTCTTTGATCATTTGTTTGTTTTGCTCTATCGAGATATTTTTGGGGGTTTTTGGAGAGTGTGTAATTTCTCCCAATTGTGCATATTTTGCGGTCATGAATGTGATTCTAGATATGGGTATGGAGAAATTTCATTTCAAAAAGGAATATGTGGATGAATGCATAATTGTTTTGATTTTTGGAGAAATTTGGATGAGAAAGGAAACAAAGTTGAATAAAAAAGTGGGCATTACAAGCATGAACTTCTCACTCATACTCTAAATCGTAAAGATTAAATTTTGTTAATAATAGCGAGTGTTTTGTTTGCGTAGTTTTTATGGCAGAAAATTTATTTTATATCTATCTATTGGATTTAATGTCGAATTGGTAGAGATTCATGAGTTGCGGTGTTAAATATTAGGTGGGCTTACGCATTTTTGTGAGTTGGAACGATGTTCTTGTTTCTAGGTTAGTGTATTTTGTACATGGAACAAGTTCTTAAGCTTTTATAAAAATTGGGATTATGTTTTATTATGGGATAGAGTATTTTTATAAGGAACAAGTGTGCGATTCATACTGGAATGTGATTATGGTTTGTGTATTTTTACTTAAAGAATAAAAATGAATATCCCATGATGGGACTGTGTATATATGACTGAAAATACTCATTTCGGTTAATAGATTGAAACACATATAAGGGTTTGCATGTTGTATGTTTGTTATGGAAGTATGTGCATGTTTTTGTGGTAGGACATTGTATTTTAACTACTTCCTTATGAACGATGGTTTTCCCTTATTTGGGTATGCGTAACTTTGAGTACATATGGGTGTTTGTTTAATTGTTGTCCTTTTGGATCTAAATATTTTGTAGGATATAGAGACCATTATATGCCCTTCTTGGGTCTACATATCTATAAGATAATAGATTGTTATCTGCTCTCCTTTCAGTATCTGATCACTTTACAGGAAAATAAGAACATTTTTACGCGTGTTGTGCTTGAACTTAGAGTTTGATTTCTATTGAGTGATAAAACTATTATCATTGTGAGTAGATAGTGGTAATAGGAAAGAATAATGTTTGGAAAATTATAAATATATTTATGAAATAACTAAATGAATTTTACTTGAAGTCTGATTAACATTCATAATTTTATTGCTAATTCATTTTAATAGTTTATTGTAAATTACAATCTGAAGTTCATTATTTGAAGGTTAAATTTGATTTGACACAAAATACAAGTAAAGTAAAATAATTGTGAAGTTATTTTGGTTTCATGTAATTTGATGATGTTATTCTTGTTGATATAAATTATCTTATTCAAATTAGTAAGTTGATTTGATATAGTACGCAGTCAAACTTGACTATTATTATCATTATATAATGATTATGATATAAATAATGTGTGAGTTGACTCATGTTAGTTCTCTCGAACTGACTCGTGTATATTTCTCTCTCCTAACTATGTACATGTAAATAGGAGAAGCTATGAAGTGATCACTTGGACTGATTTAACACTTTTATTATTGGTTACAACCTTGTCGTCATATATAAAAAGGATCATTTTAATAAGTATCTTGTTTGTATTAAATGATTTCAGGAAGAAGTCCTAATTGAAAGGATGGGCATATAACCCCAATATATAATCCTAATTATTGATTTTATTGAATTTATAATGATGAAAGTTGGTTTTGCAACTTTGTATGATTTTGTGTTGATAAAGAAAAAAGATATGATAATAATGAGTTTGGTTAATAAATCCCATTTGAGAATTAAAATGGGCATGGTCAATGCAAAATGATTATTCTTAATCGTTATTTCCTTATGAAATATTAAGGTAACCATCAAAAGTAAATGATATTAAAATCTCTATTATATAGACATCAATTAGTAAACTAAACCAACCTTTGACTTGGACAACTTATAACTATAACAAGATGATCTTACAAGAGGGTAATTAATAGTTTACTCCATAACACAAATAAGTTATAAAGGATGTTGGAAACAAAATCAAATGAATTTAAAAAGTCTTAAGTAAGATTTCACGATTATGACTTAGGTAAACAAGGAGTAACTTAAATCTCGTATAAATTTTCGTAAGATTGAATATGTTTACAGGTAGAAAACCTTAAATACGACGTAGATTGGATGTTATCTTACGTCATCATGCAAACATCTTGGCGTGGTGCTAATTAGGGGTAGTTACGAAAGAGGGAAATATGACTTAATGACAGTAATTCCATTACGTGGTCTCCCCCTATTACATAACTACCTTGAGTAAGTTGTGGTTCTTTTCATTTACAAAGATGGTCCTGTAAAGAACACACTTCCTCTTTCTTAACATGTTCACTTTCTTAAACAAAAATATCCAAATAGTTGTGTTGAGATAATTATTTGGTGACAGAAGACTAGATCCCTAAGGTTTTTGTGCGGTCTCGGGATAAGTTGTTTTTGCATGGCTGGAAACTTCGGCCAAAGTAATACAAGTAGCTAATTACATTGTCTATTCACCATATCCTTATTTTATATATGTCAGATACTAGAATACGAAGGCAAGAAATTGGCTTTCGTGGTATACATTTAAGGATGGAAAAAACATCTTTCTCAACCTAGAAAAAGGTAAACCATAACATACTAAAGATTGTATGGTTGGTCGTGTAGAGTGGATTGAAGGAAGATAAGGATAAACCCTTTGCAGTTACACAAGGTTTATGCATGGAAGGGTTATCATATGGATCAAAATTAATTAAATAACTAGTTGTTTATAAGTTTTTAATTGATTTGTACTTAGTTAACTCTGTTGCATGTTTCATGAATGAACTGTGGAAGACAAAAAAAATTTAAAATGCTTCAGTCTTGGGAAATAAATGAGGTGTTACAAAACCAAATTGGATACCTTAGTAACTTTCATATCCATTCATCAAAGCATTAACAAAAAAGGATAAAAACATGTTTGTGCATTTGAGGCTAGACCACCATGGGTAGTCATACTCCCATTTAGTTGAACTAATCCCAATGGTACATTACATATCCTCATTGCAAAAATCAAGCCTCATGTAGTTATCCTAAATGCTTGTGCAAGTGTGTATAGCTAACCAACCCCCTAGAGGTGCCCTTGTGTCTCTTGACACTAAGATATAGGGATAAATACATAGTATAGAATGTACCTAGTGTATTAGTAGTGGGATATGGTGTGCCGCAACTATATGACCCATCTCTTGTGTAATTCTTGGAATTTCTTTATTCTTGTTTGGACATGGATCTATGATCTATACATGCTTTTATATGGATGAAGCTAGACTCCTTGATATGGTCGAGTACTTTAGACCTATAGTAGGGTCTTCCTTTGACGATGTGAAACTGATTTGAGCATATTTAGGAACCCTTTGAGTGATTTTGGAATGATGTTTGTAATATGATCTTGTAAGAATGCCAAGTGAGTTATAAGGTGATAATGACTTACTTATACATTCTTTCAAAGGCAAGATATTATGATAAGGATGACCCAAAGAATGATTTATAATTAAAAGTAAAATCATTGATTGAGAAGGGGAGTGACTATACATGTCAACCAAGACTGGACCCACATCTTGATCCTTCCATTTGGTTTGGATAGGAGAGAGAAAAATATTAACTAAAATTTATGTCTTGAACATTCAATGTTTTATGTTTATTTGTTGAAATAATATTCCCAAAATTAATGAGAGAACATCATGTGAAGATAATAAAGTATTAGAATGGATAGAGAGATGAGGAGATTTGATTTTAAATAAAAGCATTTGTCTTAGCAAGGATACAAGATCAAACTTGGCATTACACAAGGACAAGTTACCATATTTTAGCATCTACACCATAATCTTAGGATTCTTAATGTAGTGTGTTACATTGGGTGATTTGTATGCCAATATAAACAAAGTTTAATTACCTTAAGAATTTAGTTTTGAGCTTGTGGATAACTTAACTTTTAAGAAAAGAGTGTGGATGCAAGATGAAAGGTTAGGGTAGAGAATGTTGATAGTGAAATGACATAACATAAGAGGAGAATGATTATATAATTGAAAGATTGTATCATTGGTGATCAATTTTTGTGTATATTATTCCTATGGGAAATTAAATAAAACTTTGTTTATGTTGTTTTTACAAATATGCATATTTACGCTTGTGTATGTTTGTTGCATGTATATAAGGGTTACATGGTATAAGGGAACTCTTCATTGAGCACCCTAACTACATTTGTGTCAGTTAGTAGCATAGTGAGATTTTTTTCCCTATGAATTGAGGCACAATGGATATTGTGGTTTTCCAAATTTATGAGTATGGGTAGAAAATTGATGATGACATCTTCCAAGAGGAAATTATTGTGTAGTGTATCCTAATATATGACCCACCATGCATATTATTAGAAAAATAAATTAAGCTCAAATCTATGCTACTAAAAATATGGTCTCATGTTGTTGTCATTGTAATTATGAGGGACATTATAAGGTTATTACCATGAATAAAGTAGGTTATAACTCTAAATTTGAATCTATAATCGCAATACTATGGGAATGTTAGTTTATTTTTATGGCTAGGGGACCTTCCTTGGTCAAATCCCTAGCCCTTTTCAAGTTTGATTAAAGATCATGTAAGATATGGAATGATAAATGAAGTGAAATGGTATACCTTTTTAGGGGTCCAAGGGGAAAAATTCATGGCACATGATTTATTGGTGGCATATTATTTATTTTTAATGGTGTGTTGAATAATTAGATGTTGTCATGATTATTAAACTACCTCTTTTATATAAATTTCTTTTTACCCAATAAGTATGTAAGAAACATTCACTCTATACTGAAATTGAGAGATGAAAGTGATTTAATAAAAATAGAATTTTATTGTTAAACCCTAATATTGCAGTTTTACGTATGATAAATAAATGCTAAATTACAAATTGGAAACAAGCCATAAGCTAGATAAAATATAAAACCCTAAGTGCAAGAGAGGGAAAGAATGACTTAGTTGATTTTGTACTATTCCTAGAACCGATTTGCGTAGGAAAACTGATGAACAAGAAGGGAAGACTGTCATAAATGTGCACTATAAAATATGGAGTTTTCGAATGAGGCTGGACCAAGGTGCCTAGACTGGTTGAGGGGTGCCTGGGTGTTGGAATCTGTTACTAGGCACCTATGACTGTGCAGGAGCTCAGAACCTTATATTCTTTGTTGTCACAAGATTGTCGTTAATAGTTACATGTATGTCACAATATGATGGTTAAATGCCCATTTAACTTGTAAAGATATGTTGACCTACAAAACCATCAAACTACATAAAATTCCCACAAAAAAATGTAATATGGGGATTTGGACTGACCCCAGCGGTCACCTGACTAAGTGAACTTACAACCGAGCGTTGTACTGCATCTCAGACTCCATGTGGTTCTTATGTGTGTGTGATAGAATCGTGCCCTAGGAAGCCCTTGTCTAAGTACACTTGATAGTGGGTGATAGCTAGATGTACCAATGTCAATATATGTGTGGATGGAAAAATGAACTTCCCCTTCCTATGAAGTGTATACAGAAAATGCAATCCCTTGTCCCTTGAATGAGTGCTAGATGGATGCCTTTGATGCTCTTAGATCCCTTTGGATGCAAAATTACGTGATGATAATAGATGCTTAGAGCTTGGTCCCTTATTTTATTCACATGGATTTGCATTTATATGATTCCCTTGGTTGAATTTCACAATTGAAAACTAGAATGTCAGCCCATAAGAAAATAAGATAGCCAAAAGATAAAAGAAGCCCAAAAAGAGTGAGTAGAGTGGAAAGAGGTTAGGGGCACCCAGAGGGGATGAGGGCACCTAGGTGCTAGTGTCTACAGTCATGAAAGATAAATCAATAAAGTTTCAACATGGCTATATGATGTAAAAGACCAGAAAGAAAATAAGAAACAAAGTAAAAAGGCCAAAGATAGTTGTAAATTACTAGTTTTCTCACTTAGGAATCATATGAATGTAAGTATGCTTGTAGGACCTATAAATGTCCAAGTATGTGATTTTGTGTCTACATTTTCCCCCACTTTATGTTATTGAATGTATACTCGATAACATAAAGTAGATAAGAGATTTGTACCCGAAAACCATGTGGAAAATGATGGCGATAATGTGCCGAGGAGACAAGTGAAAGTGTGAAGTGATAAAAACGAGGCATGAAATCTAATAAAGATGAAGTGACCCTAGGGGTGAAGCGTATTGTGTTGTACCTATTGTTGTGCTTGATGTAGGGCTAGTTTTTGTTTCATATTAAGGACAAACCTATAAAAGAAGACCAAAAGAGTAATCAAAGTCAAGTATTATGAAAAATCTGTAAAATTATGTAAATGTATGTAAAGTAGTAAAAGGAAAGTGTGCACCTGATGTGAAAAAGTGTAAAAGGGAAAGAAAATTTCCTGATCATGTTGTAGAAGAGCGAGTTTTTTAGGCGATCTCACGCTAAGAGTGAGTTTTTTTGGGTGATCTCACACTAAGAATGAGTTTTTTGGGTGATCTCATGCCAAGTATGAGTTTTTTGGGCGATCTCACACCACATCAGAAGAGTGTTAAGGAGAGAGGTCTAGCGTTACTCTCCTTCTATGATTGCTTCCCAAATTTATACATCATTGCAAATGGTGTGATCCATGTTTAGTTCCAAGTTATATCGTATTCGTTCCGTATTTTTTCCCTATAGAAAATGGAGAAAGAATGCATTCTGTTTGCTGGAGGACCATGTCTATACTTTGAAGATTGATCTGTGAACTGTGTTGATCTAAGAAAGTAGTTGTATCTTCCCTCAGGACATAAGATCATAGGAGAGGCTAGGAGCATCCAGGTGCTAGTGTTTATATTTGGGTGCTAGAGTCTGTGTTGAACTAAGGAACCAAGTTAGATTATGGGTCATTTCTGAAACTGTAACGTGTGCTGATTTTGTAATGTGCATATTTGAACTGTAGCTCTGAGCTGTTGTGTGGGGTGAATGATTCACCCAATGTATGTGCCCCCTCATTTGAAGTGCATGTGACATCGCTACAATAATACATCCTAAATGATACAACGTAATGTTGATCTGAATTGGATACCCTGCATGGGAGAGGGAATGTGAATGGTAGAGACAAAGGAACAGGAAAACAAAGTGGCTAAATGCGTGCGCCAGTAGTAAAATCCAACAAACATATAATATAAAATAGTAGAACAAGAAAATGTGTAGACAAGATGGACCACGAAAAGTGGGTTTCAAACATGGGACATCACTCACAATGTCACAATAAAATTAGGGCCGAAGCGTCCAAAAGCATACAATGTGCATAAAGGACAAATGGCATAGCCCGCAAGTAATAAAATATAGTGGAAAATAATGTAAAGCAAAGTGTAACAAACAAACATGGTGGAAAAATAGTTCCTGCAAGGTAAATGCTACACATGAAGCACTTATTAACATGTTCGAAAGATAAATAGTATGCCAAAGAGTACATAGATCAGTGTCAATTAGTGTGCTAGTGAGAATGGGAAGTAGTAAATAATGAAACAATAGCACCTGTAATATGGAAGAGTAGTAAATTTAGATGCCCCCACGAGCCTTGGTGGGACTGATAAGAGGTACAGTGCCAAGCATCATTGTTGTGTGTAAGGATCTATAGGAAGTTTGCATTCAAAACTAAATAATAAGTGAACGTGCATGTTTATATAAAAAATATAATTGACATACTAAGTATTCGTCTAGCATGGAAACAAAGTGTACATGTAAGTAAAAACAAGCAAGAGTATGTGCAACTAAGATATGTGATATATTGTGTGTATGCGTGAGATGGAATGGTATGTAATGTGAATGTGATAGGAGTAGTGTGCCCCTCTAATGGATGTAGATGAATATGAGATGAGGTTCATTTATATAAGAGCCCTCATCAATCAATAATGAACCATAGAACAAGAGTGCGTCATCGGGAAATGGTTTGAAAAATGTGCACTAGAAGGATAGATCATGAAGCATAGATCATGAAGAGTGAATGTGGTGAGGTTCATTTCATATTTAGACCCTCAATAGTTAAGTATGAACCATGGAACTAGAGTGCATCATAATGTAGTAGGATATGTGAGAAATGAATGCTAGAAAGATATAGCATAAAGTGCGGACCATGAAATGTGTAGTGTGTGAGGTTCATGGATGTAGTACACCCTCAATAGTCAAGTGTGAAACTTAGCACAAGAGTGTGTCATAGGGTAATGACAATATGAATTGTACCACGATGTGTAAGATGGATGCTTGGGAATAGGAAGTATGAAGTATGGAGTGTAATAGCAGAAATGAGAGACACCTGAGAATGTTAGTAGGGGAGAAGAATGAGCGTGATGCCCCCATGTGTATGATTTAGAGAAGAATTAAGTAGCAGTGTCTAAGAGATCATCATTGTCATGGTAAAAGCTAAATGGAGAAGTGTTATATACCTGGTAAGCAATAGTATGGGTTTGATCGTATAAAGAGCCATTGCGACGTAAATTATACATGCACATTGTGTATTCTTCATCAGTGAAAGGTGATAGTGGACAACAAAATGCATACCAACAAGTAAGGTTTTGTGTATAGCTGAGAAATGAATCATTGCAAATACAAACATATCCGAAACACATGGGAAATGTGATATCAATATGATTAGAATCCAAAGTGCTACTAATGTAATCAAGCCAAGACTACCCAAGTGTAAGTGGAGAAGTGCAATACGTGCGTACAACAAAGATTGATAAATGGATGAGAGGGAGGCCATAAACAACACTAATGTGAACATATCCATGATAGATGTGAGGAGAATGGGGTGGAGGGAGGGGATCATCGAGTTTGAATCCCATCTGAACAAGACCATCATAGGTAGAAATGATATCAGAGCAGGTAGGATCAAATGGAATGTGGTGCTAATAAGAGTTATTTCTGAAAAGAGTGCATGTGAAAGGTGGTAATACCGATGTAGAGTGGGTGTGGGAAGATGAGGTGGATGGTACAATTTCCAATGCATAAATAGTACCCTTGAGAGGAGGTAAGGTGGTAGCGTAGGTGAGATTGTCTATGAGTTGATCATCATCATTGGGTTATGTATGAGTGATACGAAGTGGTGTAGGAAGTGTAGTGATTGGTTCTAGGCGATAGTATTTGAATGGGTCACAGCCAACAACAATAATATGTTCATATCCATCATGGAGGAATTTAATGCATCGATGAACCATGGAAGGCATAACATGAAGCCATGGCCTAAAAAGTAAGTGATTGTATTGAAATGCGGCATCGATAACAAAGAATACCGTAGGAAGAGTTTTTGCCTGAATGTAAGAGGTAAAGTGATAGTGCCTATACACAGACGTGTAGAAAAATCAAAACGAATGAAGAGAAATGGATGATGGGCTAGCATCTGATATGCTTTGAAGAAGTGATAAAGTACAAAGATTTAGCTCATATCCATTATCGACTATTTTCTACTTAATATCCGTGTTATAGATGCAATATGTTATTTATAAGGGAGGATCATTTTCATAAACAAAGAGAGTGATAGTTATATCAGATGAAAAAGTAATTTGTTCTGAAAATGCAGCTACGAATAATTGATATACAAGGTACAAATCAATACTAGAAGGAATACAATTATTAGCCAAGAGAGAAATGATTTTAACGTTACAATCAGGACTAGCTTGCAAGAAGTCATGAATGGATATATCCATGGTGAGAGGATCCAAGGATGATGAAAATAGGAGGAAGTGAATAACGAATCGCCTTCACCAAATGATTTAATAAAAATAGAATTTTGTTGTTAAACCCTAGTATTACAAAGTCAAGTATGATAAATAAATGCTAAAGTACAAATTGGACATAAGCCATAAGCTAGATAAAATATAAAACCCTAAGTGCAAGAGAGGGAAATAATGAATTATCTGATTTCATCTATTCCTGGAATTGATCTAAGTTGGAATACTGATGAACATGAAGGGAAGACTGCCAAAAATTTCCACTGTAAAATATGGAGCCGTCAGATGAGGCTGGACTAGTGCACCTAGACTAGGTCAGGGGTGCTTGGGCATTGGAGTTTGCTACTGGACACCTGTGATTTCACGGGAGCTCGAAACTTGATTTTTATGGTGTTGCAAGATTGTTGCTAATAGTCATTGTTAGTCACCTGTATGTCCTAATATGATCGTTGAATGCTCATGTAACATGCATAGAGATGTTTACCTGCAAAACCCTCAAAATACATCAAATCCCATAAAAAGATGCAACATGGGGAGTTAGAATGACCCCAATGGTCACTTGACTAAGTGAACTTACGACCAAGCATTGCACTACATCGTAGAATCCATGTAGTTCTTATACGAGTGTGATAGAATCATGCCCAAGGAAGCCCTGTGCAAGTGCACTTGATAGTGAGTGATAGCTAGATGTACCAATTTAAAGAGATGTGTGGATGGAAAAAAGAATTTCCCCTTCCTATGAAGCATATGCAGAAAATGCAGTCCCTTGCCCCTTGAATGAGTGCTACATGGATGCATTTGATGCTCTTAGATACCTTTGGATGCAACATTAGGTGATGATAATATATTCTTAGAGCTTAGTCCCTTATTTTGTTCACATAACTATGTATTTATATGATTCACTTGGTTGAATTTCTCAATTGACAACTAGAAGGATGACCCATAAGAAAATAAGATACCTAAAAGATAAAAGAGCGAGAAAAGTGGAAAGAGGCCAGGGGCACCGAAAGGGGATGAGGGTGCCTGGGCGCTGGTGTCCAGAGTCATGAAAGATAAAGCAATAAAGTTACGACTAGGCTATAGGGTGTAAAATACCATAAAGAAAACAAGAAACAAAGCAAATAGGCCAAAGATAACTGTCAATTAGTAGTTTTCTCTCGTATGAATCATATGAATGCAAGTATGCTTTTAGGACCTAGAAATGTACCTAAGTGCGTGATTTTGTGATTTTGTGCTTGTATTTCCTAGGCATGTGGAGTACTTGAAGTCCGCCTACTCCACAAAGGAAACATAAGGCAACAATATGAAGAACATTGAATCTGGTCTAGTGATATGTGACATAGGTCTAGCAAATGAGTGCACAAGAATAGAAGGTAATGCCACAAGGGTAGACCTACCAAAGTAAGAGAGTAACATCCACCAAAAGGATGCCCAAATTAAGTGAAGGAAAAACAACAACCGCCACAACAGTAGAAAGAGAATCCACAAGAAGAGGTGGATCAATGATGGAATCTAAAAAAGTGAAAGTGATAAGACTTCAAGAAGTGGTACTCCCAATAAAGGAGATGAAGGACTCTTCTGAAAATATGTAGAATGAAGAAAAACTCCCTATACTACACCACAAGTAGGCACTATGAAGAGACAACTAAGGTTTGGCAGATACTCATCACAAAAAGGTGGCTTGAAAAATAGAAGAGAAATGTCTAACAAGTATGAATCATCAACACATGAAGGAGGAGGAGGAGTGAAAGAGGCCTCACACACTAGAAGTGGAATGGAGGTAGATGAAATGATGGTATGAGGTTGGGAATAATACTGCATGATGTCTGATGGGAAAAGAGGAGTCTCAACATTCTTTGAAAGGTGGATGAGAGAAGGAGAAGAGAAGTCCTCATCTATACTCTTATCGTCAAAACTAGAAGAACAATCCTCATCCTCAGGGATGAGAATAAGCAAGTCTTTGTTAGCAGAACTATCATCACATGAAGAAGGAGAGGAGACAACTGTAATAGTAGGAGAAGCAACATCGGAAATCTCTAAACGTTTTCCAAATAAGTATTGAAGAATGATCCAAAAAGTTGGAGGACACTCCATGTGCACCACATGATGGTGGAGAGGCATGGAAATGTACATCAACAAATGACCAATGACCATGCTATAAGTGTCAAGCTAATCTTCAAGCTGATCAAGATCACTGGGAGCAGGTACTCATCCGTATAAGTAGAGATAAAGTTCATCATGAGTGAGAAAACATTCCATGCTTGAAAGCCACAGTGCATAGTTAACCCTACCAAGAATAATAGGAAGAGGTTGTAATGTAGAAAAAATCCTATAAAACATAGGTTTGGGAAAATAAATCTCCATGGTGCATCCACAAAAAGAGAAAGAAGTATAGAATGCAATAAAATAAGGGTGCAAGAACACATACAAGGTTGCAAGACATCAAACTCAGCTGAGAATGTGCCTGCATGTAATACAACACCCAAGAATAATGATGACCCCCTTGTTTATGGCACTATGTACACAATGCGATGTGAGAAGTTTGATCAATCACCTTGCAGTAGCAAATGAATCATGCAAGAGTGGAGGCCATAATAATTCTTAGTCATAAGCAGAGGGACAACACATAAACAAACATAAAAGGGTGTAATTAAGGAACAATGGAACAAAACAGTGTTCAGTGTGAGAAAAAGTGCCTCACATCGCATAAGGGGCTCTCTTGCCATAAGGTTGTGGTAGATGCATTCACTAGCCTACAAGCGAAGAAGAGCACTACAATGAGGACAAGCCAACAAAATCCTAGAAAAGCCCAATAAACTTATAACGAAGCCAAAAAAGATACTCCCCCCCTTAAGGATAAATTTTTAATTTAATTTTTCCTTAATTAAGATAAACCTAATTTAAAAAACTATATTAAAAAGGAAAAATGATTAAAATTCAAAAGGAGGAAGGAGTTACCTTGGCACAAGAAGTGAGGTAGCTCAACTCAGTGAGCTAGCGAGCGAGTTGGCTGAAGGGGTGGCGAGCTAAGTTAGTCAGCGAGTTGGACGTCGAGTTGAGGGTAAGCCGATCTAGGGCACCAAGTTAGTTGGTGAGATGGAGCGGAGCGAGTTGCAAGTTGAAGCGTTGAGCTAGAGTCAATGATCTAGAGTGGAGTGAGTTGTGAGTTGTGGCATCGAGCTTGAGATGAGTTGAAGAAAAGTTGATCGAGGCGGGTTGACGGGTGCGCCAAGATGGGGTATGTTTGAGATGAAGTCCACACATTGATGTTGGGTTGAGTTTGGTGCCAGGTGCATCGAGTTGTAAAGGAATCCACATGGTGGGTTGTGGGTCACTTGAGGCAGCAGGGCTCAATGGGAATCTAGGTGTAAGGCTCGAGGGCAGTTACTTTGGGTGAGTCGATTCCCAATCCAAATGGGGATAGCGAGCCAAGCTCTAAACCGGGTCATACAACACAAAGAAATGGTTGGCAAGCAAGATATATGAACTAGGGGAAGAGATCTAAAATAAGGTGCAACGATCGAGTGAGGGCCAAGGGAAGAAAGCTCAACACATATGAACATGACACAGGGTTGTTTGAAGCTACAACAAGTAGTAGGGATGGGCTCAACGCTAAGCATGTTTCCTAAGCTAAGGGAAGGAGCCAATGCATGAGTCATGGATGTAGGTTCGATAACAAGGCCAACCAAATTAGACATAGAGCCAACCAAACCCCACGCAGATCCAAGAAAACTCACACGTAATAAGTTCGGCTAGGTGGATGCAAAGATGAATTCAACCAAGATGAAAACCACACAACAGGGTTGAGAAATTTATAGGGGATGGTGAGCTCGTAGAGCGAGCTACATGATGCAGAAGTAAGGACAGACAATGCAAAAGTAACGACAGATGGGTGAGCTAGGTCAACCAGCTCGGTTCCTAGTTCAATGAGCTAGGTACGAGTTGGGCCAAAGAATAACCTTAACACACCTCCCACTAAATTTAAAAAAATTCACTTCAACATGGAATTTTCTGCTAATCCTGCACACAAACACCTACAAAAACCTATAACCATACTTGCAAAACATAACACACCAAACCAAGCGTAATACCAATAATAAAACCAAATCAATGCAAATAACACACAAATAGAATAATGATTATGAATCATGCACATGAAACAAATAAGAACATGAAATTTAGAATACTAGGAAATGGAAAATGGAGAGTGACACAGATCCTAAAAATGTGCTTTGACGCCATGCGAGAGAATGGGAGAATGAGTATTAAGTGTGATAACATGCACATCAATCAAGTTGCACTCGAATGAAAATGTGATGAAGTTCCATAAGGAAGCAATCATTCAACCATGAAATGAGCATGCAAGAGAAAAGGGTCTACTCATTCTCATATATCTAAAAAAAGGTTACAAATAGGAGTGTTATGTAACTCCCAATGCAAGACAATCATAACTCCAGAAGGAAGAAGAGCAGTTACATTCCAAAATGGAAAGTAACTCCTATACGATGCATTGATACACACTAACACATATGATGAACTCTATTACATAAGCTATCATACCCCCTAAGATACCTATGAACTATGACCTCACGTAAGTGATATGACTCATCACATGATGTGGACAATGTTGTCAGATGACAAGGAAAATACACACACCAAAAAAATTCACTCCAAATCACCTACCTAAATGAATGAAAGTGTTCGCATTTATAGTTTCTCTGCCCAAGGATGAAATGAAAGGTGAAAGAAATAGATCTGGGAAGCCTAAACATTTGCAAATGTTTAGATTCCCAGTTTTGTGTCATCGGGGGAAGAACCACCGCTATCTATAGGGGAAATTGTGCAACCACCAGTGCTTGCAGGTGGTGGTCCTACAACTACTACTATGTGAAGAGTGACAGTTTTGTGACCATCACACAATTATCCCATGGAACAGAACAATAATGGCCTTTTTCATCATTTGAAGGTGTCTGGATCATCGTTAACCTGATTTAACCAATTTTTAGAACAATGAACATATTGATGGTATGCACTACAAGTTTTAATAAGAGAATACATAGAATTGAGTAATTTTAGATCCTTTTTTTGGATCATACCTCCCTAATTTTAGACTTTTAAGTCCCGAAAATCTTCTAGGACTGATGAGGTGAGGAAAATTATTCCCCACATCTTCTTTGGAATACCACTTGACTTTGGTAGGCAATCGACGTTTTAACCCAATCAACCACATGTCTTGTAATCCTCACTATATTGTCCTCTCTTTCCACTGCCATACCACACTTTCCTCCAATTCCAACTGGCTATCCAGAGAAAGATCTTTAATAGATGGTAGCAATAATCCATCTTCTTCTTGATCCAACATGGAGGGCTCAAATTGAGGTCATTTCACAATTGAATATATTCTCATATAAGGATACAAATCCAAGTGAAATGCATTCTTACTCACTTGTTCCATAATTTCAAATGGGTCATATTGAAGAGGTTTGAGTTTCTTAGTTTTACCTTATAGCCTCTCTCTTCTTAAGTACAACTATACCTTATCACCAACAAGGAAAGAATGCTCAGTTCGATGTTGATCATGCCTTGCTTTGTAGTTGGCTTGCGACTCTTTCAACATCTCTTGTACCTTGAGGTGTATCTGCTGAATTTTTCCAATGAACCTTTCAACTTTGTGGACTTCTAGATTCACTTTCCGTTGTCTCAACATGGCAGTCTCATAACAACATCAAATGCACTCTTAGGAAAATAACCAAAACATGTCTCAAAAGGAGTCTTACGGGTAGAGACATGAATAACCCTGTTATAGGAATGTTGGATATACACTGAATTCTCATCCCAAGTCCTAGGATGTTTCCAGTTGTACCCTCTCAAGAGTTGAACCAAGGTATGGTTTACCACTTTTATTTTCCCATTTATTTGTAGATGAAAAGTTGTAGACCTTTTAGCTTATTATCAATATTCTCCCACAAAGTAGACCAAAAATTTCCTATGAATCGCAAGTCCCTATCTGACACAATGGAATTATGAAAACCAAAATTAACCTACACATTAACAAAAAATAACTCAGCTGCATCACTAGATTTAATAGTCTTCTTGCAAGGAATGAGAACACACATTTTACTGAACTTCACTACTAGAAAATGTAATCATACCCTTTCTTGGAAGCATGAAAACTTCCCACAAAATCCATGGAGATGCTCTCCCATGGATGAGAAGGAACTTGTAATGGCATATACAAACCAAAATTTCTATTACTACGCTTGTTTGTATTTCATAAAACACAACCCCTGATAAATTTGACAACTTTTGCTTGCATGTTTGGCCAATAAATATACCTATGTAAATGCATAATAGTCTTTTTCACACCAAAGTTACCAACCACTTTAGAAGTGTGTGCTTCCCTCGTCAACTAAACTCTTTCCCCCTTAGGTACATAAAGTTTCTCGTTCTTGTAGAGTAGCCCATCCTGAAAGTGGTATTATCCCCTAAGTGAAAATCCCTCCCTTGGAGGTTTCTACTCAAAGATTTCTCCAAATTTTGGATCCTGCTCATAACCTTCCTGATATGCTTCACATAAAAAAGGTTCAAAAAGAGCTAAAGTGCCCATAGCTAAAAGTAAAGGAAGTCTAGATAACATATAGGCTAACTGGTTAGTCACATCTTTCTTATATTTTAATATAAAATGAAATTGTTTCAAGAAACCCATCCACTTATAGTGTCTAGCTTGTTGAAGTTTATTTTGATCTTGTAAATATCAAAGAGGTTGGTGATCCATGTGTATGATAGTTTCTTTACTCATAAGGTAATGTTTCTATTTCTTGAATGCTTACACAAGAGCATACGATTCCTTATCATATGTACAATAATTAAAACTTGCTCCCTAAAATAATTTGGAATGATAACATAGGAGCATACCTCCTTGAAGTAGGACAACCCCCATAACATAGTCACTACCATCGGTTTCTACTTCAAAAGGAAACCGCAAGTTAGAATGCCAAAAATGGAGCATGACTAATCTTGTATTTAAATGAATCAAAAGTGTCTTGTTGTTTCTTACCCCATTCAAAATTCTTACCACCTGTTGTCACATAATGTAGCGGTGTTGTTATAGAAAAGAAGTTCTTGATGAACTTCCTCAAATACTGAAATAAATCAATAAAACTCCTGGTCTCGGTCAAACTAGATGGTGTACGCCAATTCAGAATGGCCTCTATCTTAGCTGGATTAATCCTCAACTCTCTATCTCCAACCACATGTCCCAAAAAGACAAATGATTTTTTAGAAAACTCACACTTTTTAACATTCAAAACTAGTCGATTCTCCTTTAAAACTTACAAAACTTGATGCAAATGGTTAATGTGCTTCTCAAAAGTTTTACTAAAAACCAGAATGTCATCCAAGTACATAATGAAAAAGGAATCAATAAATGGCCTCATTACCTCATTAACTCATTCATCAACTTCATGAAGGTAGCTGTTACATTGCATAGCCCGAACAGTAGGACAAACCATTCATACAATCCTTGCCTAGTCTTGAATGTTTTTTTCCAGATGTCCTCTTCCTTAATCTGAACTTGGTGATACCCATATTTCAAATCAAGATTAGTAAAATATTTAGCATGTTGTAATTGATCCAACAAATCATCAATTTGAGGAAGAGGGTACCTATTTTTTTGTTATTTTATTTAGTGCTCTATAATCAATACACATCCTCCACGAACCATCTTTCTTAGGTACCAAAACAATAGAAGAACCACATGGAGAAGTGCTAGGACGGATTATACCTTGCTTAATCAAAGACTATAACTGACATTTTACCTCATTGGTATCCTTTACAGATTGCATGTATAATCTTAAGTTTGGAAGAGGACTATCGGGTAACAATTGTATCGCATGCTCAATTGGCTTGACCAAAGGCAACCCCATAAGCTCTTTGAAAAATTCCCTAAAATGTTGAACCAACTCTTTCATTTGCTTCTGCTCTTTGTTACTAAACATATGGTACAAGTGGTTTTAGATGCAACAACATCCTCTTCTGTTATATCTCTCAAAATATGTAATACAAATTTCCCACTAGCATTAATAAGTTTCTTAGCTTCGTAAGCACTTACCAAAGAGATATTTGAGTCTCTTGTAAAGGCTGAAATAAGGTAGTTCTTGCCATCCTTCACCAAGTGGTATTGGTTGGCTCTTCTCGTGAATATAGCATCCCTGATATACAAGTATGGGCTGCCAAACACTATACCACACACGTCAAGAGGAACAATATCCTAAGTAGTTTCATCAATGAACTTCTTATCAATACCAAACATAATTTTTCATTGTTTGGTAACCTTGATGTCTACGCCTTTCTTCACCCAACCCAATGAATAAAGATTTGGATGATTGTGAATTTTTAATTTCAACTTATCAAATAACTCCTTACTTATCAAATTAGCTTGAGAACAAGTATCAATAAGAGCGTCCACTTTTCTTTTCTTCACTTGGATTTTTATATGAAAAATATTAGTAAGTTCATTTTCTTGAACATCATTTTTACTACCCAAACATACCTCTCTACGGATGGAGGTACGACACATTGTCTCATACACCTCTTTGCTGCAAAATATATCCTCTCGAAGTAGAAATAATGGCATTCTTTTTATCATGTTCTAATACAACTCTGTGCAATACTTCATCCTTGCATAGTTTATACAAAAATACATTGATGATAGTATATGGTAAGGCATTTGTAATCAATTGTTTCTTTTCTTTCTCTATATAGTGTTGCAGAAAAATTTCTTGTTGCAGGAACTTTGCAATTTCTTCTAATTGTTTTGTTATTTCAATAATATGAAATAAGTGTGTATCTCAGGCATCTTTATCCAATTCCTCTGGTTCTTTTCCTTTGTTTATCCAGCTTAAGTGGTCTAGTCCTACATTTTATCTTCTTGGTTTCACATTTATTTTAAACTTATATTATTGGAATATCATCAACATCTTGATATCCTACCTCCCAAGAGTGGATTATTCACCAAATATCGCAGTGCTTTATGATCTACGAAGAATTCAAACTTAGTTGCTAACAGATATTTCTTGAACTTTTGGAGTGTGAAAATCATAGCTAGAGCTTCCCACTCTATAGTTTCTTTCTATGGGTGAGAATTTCCTGATTGCAAAGTGGATTGGATGGTTTATACCTCCTTCCCTTAGTTGAGCTAGAATTGTGTCGATTACGTTATCTAATGCATCAACATGCACATGGAAAATATTTGACCAATTTGGAAATACTAGTATTGATGCACTAGCCAGTTTCTATTTTAATTGCATGAATCCATTTTGACATTTAGTTTTCCATTCAAATTTCTTACTCTCAAGTAACAACTTCTCCATTGGTTGTACTATTCTTGCATGTCCCCTAATAAATTTATTGTATTATTCTATATGTCACAGGAATGCATGGAGTTATGAGGGTTTTGTTGGTGGTTTGAACCCAATTATGACAACTATTTTTTCTTGGTCAACCAAAAATTCTTCCTTACATGTACAATGTGTCCAAGTAATACTCCAAACAGTGTAAAAAAAAATCTTAATATTAGATCCAATTCACAAAGCTCTATAACTCTCTAACATTAAGCATACCTTTTATCTAGTGTTGGCTGGTTGGAAAGGAGCCATTTTATCTAGTGCTGGCAAGTGCCTGCTCATTAAAAGTACTCTTCAAAATCTACCCATTTATGTCATGTCGCTCTACAAGATCCCATCTTCCTTCAGAGATAAGATTGAAAGGATTCAGAAAAAAAATTTATGGCAAGGCATGGAAGAGAAGTTCAAATTTCACTTAGTGGCTTGGGATAAGGTTTGCACCCCGAAGTTTATGGGAGGTATGGGTATAAAAGATATTGAGAAAATGAATGAGGCCCTCATTGCTAAAATGGGCTGGAGAATGTTGTCTGAGAAACAGCCCTGGATTGATTTAATCAAAGAAAAATATCTAAATCATCAATCTGTGTACTCTTTCCTGCAAGATGAGCACCTTCCCTTTGGTTCCATCTTTTGGAATAATCTGGTTAAGAGCAGAAATTTCATTAAGCAGGGCAGTAAATGGAAAGTGGGGGATGGTAGGGACATTAAATTTTGGGATGATAATTGGTTTAATGGCAATCTCATGGATAGGTTTGGGATTGTTAAGGACAGTCTTGTAAGAAAGTATGGCATTAAAAATCAAGGACTATAGTGAGGAAAATGGTACCAGCAAGAATTGGAAAAAACTTTGTGGAGAGAAATTATCTGATGCAAATTACTTCCTCCCTTCAAGATCAATTAGAGCTTATTCCCTTAAGTCAACTGGATTCCAAGGATGAGCTAGTATGGAATAATTCCAACGATGGGAATTACTCTGTCAAAACTGGTTATAATAATTTCTTCCACAGTAGTCAAACAGAGTTCAATTGGAATAAGATTTGGATGTCTGAATTAACTCCTAAAATAAATTTTTTTCCTTTGGCTGGCTATCAGAGGCAGGATTCTTACCACTGACAACCTGATGAGAAGAGGATTTATAATGCCTAATAGGTGTCATCTTTGTAAGAAAGATTTTGAGGATATCAGTCATCTATTCATACATTGTGAGTATGCTACCAGAATATGGAGTTTTTGCCCTCTCTAAATTTGAAGCTCTATGGGTGGCGCCGAAGGATCTAAATCAGCTATGGACTCAATGGAATCCACCCTTTAGGCATTTTGTTGTCAAAAGGATCTTGAAACTGGCTATCCCTCATTTAATCTGGAGGATATGGAAGGATATAAATGATATTATCTTCAGAAATAAGAAGCAAAACTATAAACTTAGTATTGGTAAAATCTCTAATGGTATCACAGATAACATTGCTAGATTTAAACCCCCCAGGAACAGGAGATATCCAAAGAATGAATAATATATCTTATCTAATTGGCAGATTGGAACTGTCAATAGTCGTAGCAATCCCGGGAATAGCATTGATAGATCTTTGATTAAATGGCATCCTCCTGATTTTAATTGGTTTAAGTTGAACTTTGATGGGGCCTCTAAGGGGAACCCTGGGATTGCGGCAGGGGGAGGAGTGATACGGGATCATAAAGGTAATCTGATTGCTGCTTATGCTGGGAAAATGGGAATCCAAACCAATCATTTTTCCGAAGCATTATCTGCTTTATGGGGCCTGAGAATTTCCCAGACTCAAAATATCCAGAACCTCATTATTGAAGGGGACTCCCTGAATATCATTAATCTCCTTAAACAGTGCTCATCTCCAAGTTGGAGCATCAAAGATTTTATCTCAGAGTCCATAAGTATTTGTCAAACATTTAATAACATTAGGATCATGCATACTTACCGGGAGGGTAATAAATTGGCAGATGCGCTGGCTAATTATGGCATTAATGTTAATCACATTGTTTGGGATAACAATAACATCCCTAAGCAGCTTCAAAACAGCATTCATGCAGATTTCTTTAAGCACGCAATTTCTTGAGTTGAGATATGATTATTGGGTGTGGATCAGTATCAATAAAACTCCTACACATGTTGACTTAAAAACTATGATTATGCAAATCTTGTCGAATAATCAAGATAGTGTGAAGTATATGGGGAAATCCAAGTGGAGTTACTTTGATATGAAAATCGCGCATGCGGGCAGCACTGTGCTTGCTAAAATTTGTATACAAAGCTCCACGGATACCGAAAATAGCAAGAAAGTAATTGATGATAGGGAGTGGGCTAGCAAAAAGGTCGTTATTCCCACATGCAAATTTCCGCAGGCTCATATCAACAGACACGCGGACGTTCGTGGGAATAGAAAGGGCTCTCATTTTCAACATTGTGTGGATTACAACAGTAAAAAACAGACTGGCTTCAGCGCTCTCAAGGATTTTGGAATTTGTTGCAAACAGTTAAGCACAATGAAGATGGGGGGTCCCCCTTGCCAAATTGAACCTAGTGCGGACCCGGACTGGAAGGATAATGTTGAGTTATGGAATATACTCAACAAGGGCGGCATCACCAACTTCATGGAGAAAGTTCAGGGACATGATCAAAGCATCTCAGTGCATTTTGCGAAGGATTGGAAGGAGCGGACTGTGGAATATGGGGGGCAGAAGATCTTGGTCAACGAGGAGCTCATTGTTGAAGCGACCGGTCTTAGCATGGAGGGCTATACCATTTTTTTAACAAAAGGGTCGACAGAGATGTTGAAGAGAGGAGATTTGTGGAAGGATCTGAGAAGCTGATCTATATCATCGCGGGCTTGCTTGTTAGCTCAATCCCTCCGCCTTATGATGAGGTTACTCGCATGATGATATGCTTCATCTCTTTGGAAGGGAGGTTTGTCACCGTATCTGCTAAGCACCTTATTTTTCTCAACCACTTCCGTAGGAATCGCTGGGTTTGTTTCCCCCATTATTTGCTGAACTCTCTTGAGCACTCCATTTTGGAGTTTCAAAAGCATACTCAGGCAGTTCCTTTACACCAAGGGCTTATTTTACTGCTACATAAAATTTGTCTTCTTAGGTATCCTGGTCTCCCTTCGTCTCCTAGCTCTGTTCCCCCTTTGCCGGGTTCTGCCGCTGCTAGCCCCTTTTCTCCACTCTCTTCCCCCGCCACCGCTACTATCACCCCCTACCGGTCGTCCAGGCTTCATCTTCCATTCCCCCTGCTTGCTGCTCCCCCGCGCCCCCCACCTCGCTTCCACCTCAGTCAGACCAGTCACCAAGGCTTCTAAAAGGCTTAACCTCGATACTCTTGCTACGGGGAAGGGCCCTCATGAAATTGAAATTGCACATGACCTCCTGAATATTAGCAGTGCTAGTCCCCGGGATGTGCATATAGAGAGCTCTACAAAAAGGTTGGATGCCTTAGAAGCTGAAATGAAGCTGTTGAAGGATGAGGTTAAGAAACTTGACAAAACATAAAGGAAAGAGGAAGGAGGAGGAGGAGGTGGATATTGATAACAACCAGATTGAAGATATCTACAAGAAGCTGAACTCCTTAGACTCCCATTTAGGGAAGGCCAAAAACTCGTCATGACTACAATATGGTCATTTTTAGTGCGATTGAGGAATTCATTGAGCAACATGTCAGAAGTGTCTCCAATCTCAGTGGAGTTCAGGCAACACTTTGGGGCAATGATAAAGAAAGCAAAAGGGACCATTGATCAGTTGGATAAGACTGACGCTTCCCACATGAAAACTTTGGGAATGTTCAGATCCTGGAAGAACATCAAAACTAGCATCGACAAAGCTGCCAAGAAGTAGTTGTAGGTGCTTTAGCTGCTCTAGGCATAGTTTTGTGCTTAAGCTAAGTTAATGAAAATAAAGACTAACACCTAGTAGTCTTAATTAACAAAGTTAAAGCAAAGTCTAAAGCACCATCAAGATAAGAGCTAAACAAGGTTAGACAATAACATTATTTGCATTTAAAACTTCAAAGCATAAATCAAACTAAGCATGCAAATTTGTCAAGAACCTCTACTCTTTTGATTAACAACAAAATTAAATGGACCTATGTAGGCTCCATGGCAATCAAAGTGGTTGTTTTTTTGATATCCAAGAACCTAGGAATGAGAGCTTATCAAAGTTGGGCTACAAGACCCTTTTGACACCTCCCATATGACCCAAGCACTTTGGCTAGAAAAAGAGGCTTAACTCTTCAAGTGGTGAATTCTCAAGAATAACAAAGGAAAGCTTTTAGTCTATTTGCTATGTGCTTTGCTTTTGTCTTCTCAAGGAATTTAGGTGTAAGTGTAAAGGTAGGAGGAGGGCTCTTTATATAGCCCAATGGATAAAGGAACCACTACATCCCTTTGCATGTGGGATAATAGGGATGTTGAGTTAGTTATGGATAAGGGGGGTTTAGATAGGGTTGAGTTAACTTTAGGAGGGTTTGTTTGTCCTTTAGTGACTCATGTGGATAAAGGGGGCCTTTTAATTAATCAAGGTGATTTAATTAATAGATGTGCAAGCTTATAAAAGCTTTTAGAGGAATATTAGCATGATTTAGACTATAGAAGGGGATTAAATCAATTGAATATTGATTTATTGGTTAAATGAAAGGGGATGCTAATTAATTAATAATAATTAATTAGTCTAGATAGTAAGGGAGATTAATTAACGGAAGGTCGTTAATTAGGATATTTGTTGGATAGGTGACTTAATTAATTAGCGTAGTGTAATTAATTAACGATGATAGGAGAGAAGATGAGCTCCTTTTGATGAAATGTCGCCAATTTTTGCAAGAAGGGAGATAATTAGCGCAATTTAAGTATTTAAATTGCTCTGGGCGTAATTATGGGTGTCTACATTTGCCCCTCTTTAGGGTGGTGTAAGCGACGCCACTTCAAAGATAGTAGACGGGTGAAATTTTGAAGGGATAGAAGAAAAATTAGTAGGAGGGAGAAATGCCCCCTCGAGTGTCGATGGGGTGATGAAGGAAGATGATCGATGATCGAAAAAGTTGAGAAATAGATAGAAGAATGGGTAGGGGAAAAATGCCCCAGGTGAAGCAGAAGAATAGTGGTGAGAGGAAAGTGATGTATAAGAAATATGGAGGAGTGGAGAGAAGAGCTTAGCCTCTAGCCTTTGTATTGGAACAATTTCGGTGTCATCATATTGCCAAGAGATCTACGTCATCGGTCCTTATGAAAAATATAAGCATACGACAAAAGTAGAATGACATGAAAAGCCATACTACGAATGATTTTCCATTGCTGAAAACACCAACTCCATGCAACATACAACAATGCAATGCAATATGAGAAGGAAACAAGCTCATTTAACAGGGAAAACAAGTACGAATGCACATATCCAACCCAACAATGGTCAAGATAGTTGTACAAATGTTTTGTTATCAAGTTGAAGAGATCCACATGTTTGTGATTAATGACAAGGGTTAAAAATGATGCCCCAAGCAAGGATATATGTAAGGGAAAATGATAATGGACATTGGGTCCAAGTAAAAAGCATTGTGTGTAACGAAACAACACCAGGCAACAAATGTGCCCCAGAGTACAGACGAAGCAAGCAACTAGCTTTGTGAATGGTTGTGAATTCGGAGATCCATGAGTCGTATTAATCAGGGAAGATGTGAAACAAACCAGTAGGATATGGAGAGAATACCATGCCCAAGACACAAGTTTCAGCTGTAATAAGCAGGTTACTTATTTTTGTAGGTTTTTTACTTTTTAGGATTTTTCAAAAAAATTTGCCCTGTTTTTGAATTTTTAGATTTTTGAAGTGATATATATATATATATATATTTTTGGTTTTCTGTTTTCTGAAATGCGGTGGACAATAGAAGAAAATAGAAGAAATAGAATGAAGAGCCTAGGTGCAACAGAAAATGCCCCAGGTGGACGAAAGAAGCAACAAGCGACAAATAATGTCCCTGTATAGTGGAAAAATTAATAAAATAATTATTTGTAAAATAATTATCTACGAGAGTGTGGATAAGAAGAAAAATTGCCTAGGAGCAATAAAAATTGTCCTAGAGAGAAGAAAGGGGTATTGGACGGCAAAAAATGCCCCAACACGGTGAAATAAAAGAAAAAAATTATTATTTAATTACAATAATTATTCAATGGTGAATAGAGGAGAAAACGGTGGTCAAAATGAGCCTCCAGGCCCTCACGGTGGTGAAAAATAGGTTGATATACCCCACCTGGGGGGGGGGGGTAAATCACCACAACCAATTCATTTTTTACCAAGCACTATTGAGTTTTTACCACGAGGCTCTGACAACGACGGGGATGATGGTGATCACACGAGACCAATTGAGGCAGGCAGACACAGTTCGAGGATACCAGCGGCACACAGACGATGGCATCTTTGTGAGTACTCAAACCTTCCTTGTCAAGTTTTACAATTAATGCCCTAGAATTAGGAATTAGGGCTAGGAGTCATGTAGGGTGCACGTGTGCATAGGCGCAGGCATGCTAAAGGTGGCGCAGGTGTCTCATTGGGGGCGCAGGTGCCTTAGGGTGCATGCGCGCATGTGCATGTACACTCAAACACACACACACGTGCGCATGCGCCACATATGTGTGCACACTTGCACACACTAAAAGGGTAGCGCACACACTAAAAGGGTAGCGGACACACACACACACATAGGGTTTATGCACGCATGCATGCGTAGGGATACGACTGATGGCATAAGTGCCGAAAGAGTGGCACACATGCCCAAAAGGGTGCGTAGGCACACGATTGATGGTGCAAGCACCCTGAGATAGGTGTGCACATGTGCATGTGCCAAAAGGAGGGTGCACACACCTGAAAGGGTGCACACAGACGCACCAGTCTAATGGAGGATAGACAAGAAAATGCCAAAAAGATGGCATTTAGAAGAAAATTTAGGATTTTTGGGTTAACCCTAAAAAAAGATAGATAGATTTTTAGAAGAAATGTTAGTGACTGACGAGTGGATTGATTTTTACAGAGACGATTACCAGTGCTTCAGATGTGGGAGCGTCATTCACGGATTGATGAGCTGGAGGGGAGCATGCATCGGTGAGATCATCACACAGTAGCCATTCTTCTGGAGGTAGTGGGCCTAGGCCCCGTGTCTCGGATGCCTTCCATCACACTGGACCATGGTCTGCTTACTGCACTAGCCGAGCGGTGGCACAGTGAGAGTCAGTGCTTCCGACTCCCTATGGGAGAGATGACCATTACTTTGGAGGATGTGTGGTGGATTCTCTGCATGCCCATCCTGGGTACACTGATTGAGTACACTTCTGATGCTAGGCAGATCAGGGCAGCTGTCTGGGATTTATTTGATCGAGATGACATACCTCATGATGGTATGACTGTTACATTCCACGAGTGCATCACCGACCCTACACTACACCGAGGGCCCCTATATGTTATGGCACTTATCAGTGGGTTTTTACTCACTGATAAGACTGGGACATATTTTCCATGAGGGTTGATGACATTGGTGCAGGGGATCTTTAGTGGGGAGCGCTACTGTTGGGGAAAGTGTATACTAGCACACTTGTACTAGGACTTGCATCTTATTACTTACCACCGTCAGAAGATGGTGGGGCCTACCTCTCTACTACATATTTGGTCATGGGACTACATTGCTATCGGGCGCCCTGTGGGCACTCTTCATGCCCGAGATCCAGAGGAGCCATCTTACATGGCATGGGTATCAGTAGGTGGTGATGTACGAGGCCACCTAGGTAGCTTATATAGGTACTGGTGAGAGTTTGATGAGTTACCAGAGAGAGATATCATATGGAGACCCTACAGGCACATTCAATGGCTAGAGGATGCCGTAGAGCTTAGTGTTTGCATAGTAGAGCATTTTCTCCTTGGCAGTCAGAGCTATATCATCGAGCTATACAGGGTCGATAGATGCCAGTGACAACTAGGCATGGTACAGGGGGTTCCACAACTTGACATATGGTATGCCCGTAGAGACTCGGAGAGGCAGACCATGGGGCCGTGTATACAGGTGACCCGAGCCAGGGCCAGTTTCTTACAGGTGGCCCCATAGGTATGGGACCCAACGCTACAGACTAGAGATCCGGGGACTACCGCAGATTACTGGATGTGGTATGTGACTGTTTTACCCCGACGTCTGACTATCCCAGAGGAGGCCTGGGCAGCAGGTGCCAGACCACCGAGAGAGATTTGGCATGGTGGTGATCAGAGAGAGGGTGCAGCAGGCCATGACCCAGAGGATCCATTTGATGGATTACCCCATGATGAGTAGGGTACCACACAGGTATAGGGACCAAGGCCACAGGGTCCAGGACAGGCACCAACATAGTTTCCTAGAGCTAGAGTTCTAGAGTAGGGCCAGTCATCTAGAGTGCCATAGGGACCGGTCCTGGTGGCACAGCCAGTGGCACAGACAACCACCCTACAACAACAGTTACAACAGGCTCTAGCAGAGAGAGACCAGGCCAGAGTAGAGAGAGACGAGGCCCGAGCCCTGAGTGTGATAGTGACAGCCGAGTGAGATCAGGCTCGAACTCAGATTTTGATAGTATCAGCAGAGCGAGATCAGGCTCGGGCCCAGGCTGGCCCAGGAGGTGATAGTGTTGTGCACTTTTAGTAGATACAATAGATGGCCTCACAGATGGCTCAGATGATGAGCCTATATCAGTAGACGCAGGCCCAACTGTAGCCCATGATATTAGAGTGAGATAGGCTTAGGAAAGAGTGCGTAGTGGGCCAGGCCAAGCTTTCCCGAGCTTCAGCAGAGATAGTGTCTTACCGACACACAGATGGTACTGCGGTGACGGCCTAGACACATAGATATCTGGCTACAGAAGAGGGCAGAGCCTCTTATTACAGGTCCTTATACTTTGAGGCAGTTCTGGCTGAGCGACGAGCGCCCTCCTACAGCCAACAGTCCAGCAGAGGGACCAGATCAGAGAGGCCTCAGGCCTCAGTGGAGCAGCCATGAGGACAGCCAGGGTGACCGAGTGATGTTCTCGCTATGCCACCACCGCGAGACAGACCAGCCACCCCCTCTGAGGGCTCGAGTCAGCCTTGATTGTATTGTATTGACATATATGCCTCTTGATGAAGGCCTTTATTCTTTGATAGATGTATCATTTTTGTACCCCTTTGAAGGAATTTTTTGATCGAGTATAGTAGTTGCATTGATGACATATATGCCTCTTGATGAAGGCCTTTATTCTTTGATATATGTATCATAGAATTTTTGTACATGCCTCTAGATGAAGGCATTTTTTATGTACTACAGTTATGTATATCCATTTTTGACACAGATATACCACACATGTATTATATGGACATTTTTGACATGACATATGTGTTTATGAGATGGACATTGTTTGTTATTTCTTGATTGAGCATATGGATAGAGAAAAAGTGTTTATGATGTTAGATGATTTTATTTCACATGTATATGTATCATGATTTACTTGATGTATCGCATGTGTTTTTGATTTCTAGATGATTGATCTTTGTGGAATATATCAAATGTGTTTGTTTATATGATGTGCCATACTTAGTGGACGGGATGATATGATGATATGGGTGTGGGGGGGATAGATTTTGATATTTGTGATCCCTCTTGCCCCCATTTGATGATACGATATGTGATGATTAGCTTAGCATTCATGTATGATGTATACTTAGCTTTTTCTTGATATATGATGTATAGATGATGTTAGATGTGATGATATTGATGGTAATGTGATGATGTGATAACAAAACAATGCACATGCAACAAGCAAACACAATCAAATGCCCACAAAGAACATAATGAACAAATACAACAATGTACCATGATTCACTAGCATGCAAAAACATACCTCAATATGCACAAGCAAGAATAAATCTAATCTAACCAAGAAAAGATGAATCCTAATAAAGTATGCCCAAGCAACAAACAACACAAATGTACAAACATGAAGCAACTATACAAGCAAACAAGCAAAGCAAGAAACAAGACAATGCAAGTAAACTAAAGTAAATGTTTTTGTAAGATTTGTTTTTCATGCAACAAGTTTCTATTGTTTTTTATTTATGCGAAACAATTTTCTATTGTTTTTGTGTTTTGTGAAACAATTTTCTATTGTTTTTGTGTTTTTCAATATTTTGAATGTTTTTGCGGTTTGTGAAACAATTTTCTATTGTTTTTGTGATTTTCGAGAAACATATTTTGATTGTTTTTGTGATTTGTGAAACAATTTTCTATTGTTTTTGTGTTTTTCTAACAGTTTTCCAGAGCTATGCACAGGTAACCAAGAAAGCATGGATGCCCCCAACGTTAGATGGGGAATATATAAGGGCAGATGCCGCGCGCTTACACAGGAAGGTGAAGTTGCAGAAATTCCCCCAGCGTAAGATGGGGAATAGACAAAGACCATGCCCCTCACAAATGAATAAAAGGAGACAAAGTCGGATCAAGGCTTGACAGGATTGGGCCCACAGGGAATCTCAGAGGTAGACGTGGAACTAGCCCTAGGCTAAGTAGAAATACCCTTCAGATGCAAGATGCTTGTGAATAATGAATCCTCCCAAGGCGCCGAAAACCGGTTTTCACCCAAGGACTTATCCAAAGCGCCACAATTGCATGGTTTTCACTTATGGATGACCTGTTTTTCTCTTTTTCTTTTTCTTTTTTTGATTTTTTTTTTTGTATTTTTATTATTTTACCATGTTTTTGATTTTTTGCTTTTTTGATTTTGCGCCATGTTTAAGCATAGAACCGCTTAAGATGCATGGCATTCATGGGCTCACAGAGCTCATCACCATTGGGGTGAGCAAGTTTGTATGCTCCTGTGCCATACTTGGCCACAATAACATAAGGTCCTAACCAATGTGGTTCGAACTTTCCTTTCTTTTCTCATTCTGCCCTTGTGTTGAACTGATTCTCCTTCATGACCAAATCACCAACCTCAAACTAGCGAGGTATGATTCTCTTGTTGTAATTTCTGGAGACTCTATTCTGATACACTTTGAGGTGATTAAGGGCACGGATGTGCTTCTCGTCTAGGAGCTCTAACTCAGCCAGTCTAGCCACCCGGTAATCTTCATCTTTATCCAGATAATCCCTAAGAGAGATTCTTAGGGAAGGAAGCTCAATTTCTAGTGGGATGATAGATTCCATCCCAAATACTAGAGAATATGGTGTCGCACCCGTAGGAGTGTGAATAGAGGTCCTGTAAGCCCAAAGAGCTGGGTGGATTTGCAAATGCCAATTACGACCTGTTTTACTTACCATTTTCTCCATTATTCGCACCAAAGTCTTATTTGTGGCCTTGGCCTATCCATTACCTTGGGGATAATATGGTGTAGACCATTTTAACCTGATTTGGAACCGCTGACAGAGACCCTTTACAGTTTTATTCTTGAATGAATTTCCATTATCAGTAACAATGGCTGTAGGAATGCCATACCGGCAAATGATATGATTCATGATGAATTTGGAAATCTGAGCTCCTGTTACATAGGTTAAGGGGACAACTTCCACCCACTTGGTAAAGTATTCAGTAGCCATGATGATGTGGGTATGACCATCAGATGAGGTAGGGGTAAGCTTCCCTATCAAGTCAAGTCCCCATTTAGAAAATGGCCATGGGGTAGTGATGGGTTGCAATGGTTGTGATGGAGCATGGATGAAATTTCCATATTTCTGACAAAGTACACATTTTCTGACATAGTTGCAACAGTCGGTTTCCATGGTAGGCCAATAGTAGCCTACTCTTAACAATTTCTTGGCCAAAACCATTCCATTAGTATGTGCTCCACACACCCCTTCATGTACTTCTTTGATCGCTTGGATCGACTCTGTCATATCGAGACAACGTAACAAATTCCCATCGTAGCCACGATGATAAAGCGTACCTCCTAAAAGGGTATAGCGGGCTATTTGGTGAATTAGGCTTTGTTTCTCAGAATGGGAGATGTTAGGAGGGAACGTGTTGTCTTTGAGATAGGTAAAGATGGGCTCATACCATGGGGAATTGGGACCAACAACATCACAAGCCAGACATGATTCTGGCATGTCGTACATGGGCTGACGTAAATTTTCCACAAAGAATGGCATGTCATTATTCCCTGGCGGAATACGAAGCATAGAACCCACTATTTCCATAGCATCTACCGATCTGTTTTGCGCTCTTGGGATCTGTTCAAATGTGATGTGCACAAAGTACTCCTTTAGAGTTTCTACCAGCTTTTTGTAAGGTATGAGCTTTTCATCCTTAACCTTGTATTCATCATTAACTTGCTTGATAATTAACTGAGAATCACCCACAACCTTGACATGATGGATGTCCCATTTGATAGCGAGCTTCATCCCTGTGATAAGTGCCTCATACTCTGCGATATTGTTTGTGCAAGGAAAACCCCAGCAAAAAGCCTGCGGTATAGGGTCGTCAAAAGGAGTAATGAGGACCACACCTGATCCTGAACCATGAAAAGTAAAGGACCCGTCAAAGTGTATCTGCCATATGACAGATTCTTCAATGTATAGTAATGAGGCATCTGGCAGACCTAGATTCAAAGGTTCAGTGCCTTGCAAAGGTGCTTCTGCTAATTGATCTGTGAGTACTTGTCCCTTAACCAACTTCTGATGCACAAATTCTATGTCAAATTCACTTAGTAGGATGATCCAATTAGCCATTCTACCTGTGAGGGTGGGTTTTGATAGCAAGTACTTGAGTGGGTCCACTTTAGATATAAGCTTGGTTTTGGTATTCAATAGATAATGGCGAAGTTTTTGAAAAGTAAAGACAACAACCAAACAATATTTTTCAATTTGGGGATAGTTGAGCTCATAAGCGATGAGAGTGCGACTGAGGTAGTACACCACTTTTTCTTTGTGACCAAGGTCGTATTGGGTGAGCAACGCACCAATAGAAAATTACGTAGCAGAGATATAAAGCAGGAGCGGCTCACCAGGAGTTGGAGGCATGAGGACAGGTGGATTGGCCAAGTATTGTTTAAGCAAGGTGAAGGCCTGCTGCTGCTCTGGTCCCCAAATGAAGGTGACATCCTTTTTAAGCAGGTGGGTGAACGAATGACACTTATCTGCAAGCTGGGAGATGAAGCGTCGAATAGCCTATATTTTTCCTTGCAAGCTGCGTAGTTGCTTAATGTTCTTAGGAGGAGGCATCTCAGTAATAGCAGATACTTTAGCAGGGTCTACCTCAATTCCCCTTCTTGATACAATGAAACCCAACAATTTTCCTGATAGCACGCCGAATACGCATTTCTTTGGGTTCAGCCAGACTTTGTACTCTCGTAGGCGCTCAAAGATACGCCGCAAAATAACAGGGTGATCCTCTCTTGTCTTAGATTTTCTGAGGATGTCATCCACATAGTCTTCCATGATATCATGGATCATATCATGGAAAATTACCGTCATTTCCCTTTGATAAGTAGCTCCTGTGTTTTTAAGCCCAAACGACATTACCTGATAACAGAAGGTACCCCAAGGAGTTGTAAAAGTTGTCTTGTGCTGATCTTCATCAGCTATCTTGATTTGGTTGTATCCTAAAAATCCATCCATAAGAGATAGCATCTCATATCCTACTGTTGAATCCACAATCATATCAATATTTGGTAGTGGAAAATCATCCTTAGGGAAAGCCTTATTAATGTCTCTAAAATCCATGTAGATTCTGATCCCGACGGGCTTCTTCTAGACAGGGACGATGTTGGATATCCATTCAGAATAATCAATAGGCCGAATGAATCCTGCTGCAAGCAATCTTTCTAATTCTTCTTTAACCAGTAGGGCCACCCTTGGGTGCATCTTTCTGAGCTTCTGTTTAATAGGCTTTGCATCTGCATGTACAACTAAGTTGTGCATGACCAAAGTTGGATCTAAGCCTGGCATGTCCTTATAGGACCATGAAAATACATCTATAAACTCCCGTAGTAGCATAGTGAATGTTTTTTGTTCCCGTGCCGAGAGTGATGCTCCCAATTTGACTATTTTTGGGTCCTCTTCTGTACCAATGTTGACATCGATAGTTTCCTCTACTAGTAATTTTGACAAGTCCTCCATACGCGTAGGATCGGGAGGAAGGTTGAGATCTTCATCCAAGGATGTCTCCATGAGATTTTCATCCTTGACGTGGTCACTTTTATTGTCCTTCGATTTTTGCACTTGTTTTTCAGCCAATGCCTCAAGGAGGTTTTCACTGTGTGACTTGGACTTTGATTTTTTCCGAGGCTTTATGTTGGAACTTTTTCCCTCACTTTTTCTTAAGTTTTGCTGACCACGAAGCTCAGCCTCCTCACCGAAGTAGGCACAGGTATCCAAGTCAATATAGAAGCCCTTTTTGTGGTCTCCAATGGGAATTGTATCCTGAATGCCCATGAACTCTGCAATAGCTTCATCATTCTCAAATAGATCTAGTGACATATGACGTTGTTGGTCCCATTCAACAAGGGAAGGGTAAACAAGGTCAAGGGTTGGTTCCGTGGGGGTTATGGTTAGGACAACGGTATTCATGAATAGGTTCATGGAGGCAAGATCCTCATATTGGCTACAATGGGAATCTGTATCGCTGTCTAGATAGTCAGAGCTATCCTCACGTTCAGAGCAAGTAGCATCTTGATCATTGGGGTGTGCCCCATAAGGGTGAATTCCAATGCCGTATCTTTCTATTTTAAAATGTGGGAGAGGTACTGGTTCTCGTTGTCCTTGCTCATTTCTTCCACATCCTAGGCCCTTGTAGCCCATGGAGTACATCATTTTACTGGATTTCTCGTATTCAGGGGTTTGATAACAGGTTGGCTGAGTATCCTCTGGGACCCAAGTTGTAGGTGGGTCCAACAATTTTTCTTCAGCCAACAAGCCTCCAGGTAAGAATGACCCAATAGTGCGTTCATTTCTAGGTCTTCTAAAGTGATAGTTGGGTCGACCTCTAGTCTTGGGTGACAATGAGAGGTATGAAACCAAGAGGGCTTGTTGCACATTATATTCTCACATAGCCATATTCTAGAACCTTCATCTCCCATGAATCAAAAGGAGAGGTTGATGTAGACGCACCATGGGTGCAAGAACTGAGAGAATCTGAATCTATCTGAGATTCCATGGCTTCAGATTGGAGAGGGACAACTATATCGGTGGAGGGACATGCATATGTGCCCTTACGTGTAAAACTATTGAGAGCTCTGCAGTGAGCGAAGGGCTCTGAATCTCCTTGTATTGTAATGGTGTGTCCCTCATGCTTCAATTTAATGCACTGATGGAATGTCGATGGCACGGCCTGCATGGCATGAATCCATGGTCGGCCTAGAAGCATATTATATGGAAGTTCCAAGTCCAGGACATGAAACTTTGTTTGATGGCAAGTGGGACCCACCTCCATGGGCAATGTGATTGTGCCCGTTGACTCCCTTTCCGCGTTGTCGTAAGTGGTGATAGTGATGATATTTGACTCAAGATCTACCTTAGTATGTCCTAGCTGCTTAACCAACTTTAGCGTGCATATGTTCAACCCTGATCCATTGTCCACAAGCACTCGTTTGATCTTCCTGCGGGTAACAACTACCTCAATATACAAAGGAAGATTATGCGTTGGATTTTCAGTAGGGATCTCCCTATGATTGAAGGCAATGTGTTCATTTGGTACGATGTTTGCTACTGTGGCTTGAAGATGTGTAGGATCTACCTCTAATGGCACTCCTGACCCCTGAAGAGTTTGGTATAGAATGTCTTTGTGTACATTTGATATCTTAAGAAGATCTAAGATCGAAATCTTAGCAGATGTCTTCTCAAGTTGCTCTAAGAGGTTGTATTTACCATTTTGTGGGGTTGATGGAGAAGGTTCCAGAATCACGAGGCGGGCATGCCTTGTTACCACGGTGCAATCCTTTCCCTTGATTCGGATGGTGTTGACATGGTCAGTAGGAGAGTGAATACATCCAATAAGTGAATCATAATGATTGTTGTCTTTTTTGGTGTATAAGTAATTCACTGCTTTATAACCTTGGGATGACTCTCCCCGATCCGGCTTTGACTTTTCTGATTTATCATGTTTGGGGAATGGCTCTTTATATATCCCCATCTTTTCGTTGGGTGTCTGAGTTTTCTCTGGGTTGTCCACCTCTATCTCCCCATTGTCGATGAGGTCTTGGATATAGTGACGAAGTCACAGACATTTGTCTGTCTTATGTCCCTTGACATGATGCATTTCACAATATTCATGCTCCTTGTACCATGACGGTTTTGGAGCATTGTCATCAAATGGTTGTGTCGTAGGATATGTCACCATGTGAGCCGCATCCAATTGTTTTAATATAACCGATAAAGGTTCATTGAGGGGGGTGAACATTCTCCACTTGGGTGGTGGTTGAATGGGTCCTTTGGTTAGTTTAAAAGGTTGACCAGTTTGAACCACTTGTACACGTTTGGAATCAGTGATCCCGTCTCCTACCACATTTTTGTTTTTGTTAAATACCTTCGGCTTCTCCGTGGGTTTAACATTTTGATTATCTCTAGATTGGGACTTGAGAGTTCCTTTGGCAATGAGAGCTTTCTCTATTTGAACCCCTTTTTCAATGACCTCCTCAAAAGTGCGAACACAATGCATTTGGAGGTGGAAGGCTATGTCTGGATTTAGGTTGGGCACAAAAATACTTACCAACTATTTTTCAGGGAAAGCGCAAGGGAAGCGGCTAGCTATCCCTCTCCACCATTGTAGGAAGCTGGTGAAAGTCTCATTAGGGTGTTGTTTGGTGCCACATAAATCTACCATGGTGACATCACTCTCTATATTGTATGAGAAGTGACGCACAAACCTTTCTGCCAATTCTGGCCAAGTGAAAATTGATCCCCGAGGTAAACGTGTAAACCACTCCAAGGCTTGACCTCCTAGACTCTTGGGAAATAGTCGTATGAGATAATTATCACTATAGGACACCTCTTGACATGCCATATAGAAATATTTGACATGATCCCATGGATCTCCCTTCCCTTTATATTTGTCAAATTTTGGCATGTCGAATTTCTTAGGAAAAGGTTGAAGGGTCATAGTCTTGTCAAAAGGATAGGGACATAATTCTTCATATTGATACTTTCTAATGCTCCCCATATTGCTCTCTTGAAGGCTTGCGAGTGTTGCTTTCATAGACTGTACCTCTTGTGTGAGAAATTGTTCTTTAGTGGGAGAAGTGGGGATATATACTCGATGATACCCTGTATCGTCTTCTCCTTGATTTTCTCTATGGAGTTCACTGATTTTGACCTTAGGCCTTGACTTTTGAACATTTTTGCTTGCTTCCTTTTGTACATGAGAGGTTAGCAAAGCTAATTGTCGGCTTAGGTTACTAATCTGTTGTTGAATGGTGGTTTCTTCTTCTAAAGGTTCCTCCTCTTCCTCGTATTGTGGAGGTTCTTCAACATTCTCATGTCCTGACCTATTTTTACGTGGCACTTTGATAAAGGGTATTCTATGTCCCACTACTTTATCATTTCCTGCATTGGAGGTAGAAGCATGTCCATGCGTCAAAATATCCTCCATGTTGATAAGGGGTTGCTCTTCTTCATTAGCGTTGTTCGCAGGTGGGATTGTCTCATTTTCAGTGGGCATTTTGGCCCCTAATTCTACAACCCATGCTAGCACCCTATCCTTATTTCTAAAAAGAAACTTGTCTAATAAAGTAGGGTCAAAGTCAAACTCTGCGTGTGGGGATTCTAATTCATCACCACTATGATCGACCATATCTTCTATCTCTTTTTCCACAGAAAAAAGAGGCCCTAGATCATGTCCAATGAAAGGGTTTGACCCTTGTCTGTTTGAGGCTTCCCAAGCTTGTGCTTGTTGTTCCTCGTATGTTTGTTTCTTGAGTCCTAATCGTGTTTTGGGAGCCATGATTTGTAGTAGTTTCACTAGGGTAAGTTATAAATGTGCTCAAAAATTTGTATTCACACCTAAGTGAAATGCAAGATGAATGCCAAGAATATGAATGAATAACAATGTGAGAATACCAATGTGATAGAGTGATAAATCAATAGTGACACAAATGTTTGGTATCTAAGCCTGTCAAATGAATGAAGTACTTCCTAGACTATGTTTCAACAAAGCAGTTTGGTATCGCAAGATAATTAACAAGATGTTCTCACTTATGCCAAGTTCAAAAGAATGAACAAGACGTAAGTAACTACAAGAAGTTAATGTGACCTCCTAACAAGGTATACTAGAAGCGAACTCAAATCAATTAAGACCTATATCCCAAAAAGTGCCAGTTACAATTTGTGAGTGACACAACAATGTCACCAAGATATGTTAACCAAACTTTGCGAGAAAGTAAGGTATTGATATCAAGATGATATTGATATAACACGCACAAGTGGTAACACGTAGCACTCTTCAAAATCGAGGTAATAATAGAGTCGAACTAAAAGCTTAGAGTATAACTAGGAATTGTTAAAATGTGTGTAGCGTAACCTTACAATATAGATATTTAGGTCAAGTTCACAAGAAACAAGACGTAAATACCAAAATTGTAGTGATACGATACAAACAAGGTAACCTTTCTAAGGAAGTTCAAGATGAAGAACCATGCCTAACTACAATGACGATCCTGACATGGGTATCAAGATCACAAAGGCCACCAATGATATGAATATGCCTCCGCACACTTTAGACGTTTAACTTACCCAGCCGCAAACATGGATGGGCATAAATGGACAAAAAAGTGGCAGAAACAATCGATTGGTAACACAAAGGTAATCACCTTTATTTTGATCAACAAAGTGTCAAAAGAACGTGAAGGAAGTAGATCAAAAATGGGGATGAAAAATGCTAGCTTCACTTCGGCAGAGTTTCACCTCGCCCTAAGGCAAGTAAAAAAACTAAGCGAAAGTAATGCGTCACACGTTTCGTGATGAAAAGATGGCTCACAACTCAACACTGTTTTGAAGTGGTCAAAGTGGGCTCCTAGCCAAAGAATATCTTCCTAGGTGGTTCTCTCATCCTAGGTGTTACAAAGTTGTCTTAAGCGAGCGTGATTTACCCAAAAAGTCCTGACTATCTTGGGAGTATCTCGGCTTTACTTTACCCCCTTCAAGAATAGTAGGAAACTAGTGCATCTACGTGTACTATCACTGGGGTCACCATACGGACAACCGGTAACGCTATCTCACAAAGGAATCACTAGTCAAGTAGGTAGTGTGGAGCACTTCCCGTTTCATCCACAAGGTTCCCTCTTGTGTGGACTACTTTGGGGTTCCTGGAACCACCCCCATTGTTGTAGCTTAAGGTGTTATGCCAAAGGGGTTATGTTCCAGTTGAGTGGATAGGGACGTACCCTTTTCTGAAACCTGCAATACAGTGTTTTGAATATGTTGTTCTTTTTATCTTGTTTAATTAGGTGTGGTTTGCTTGAACACCTTTTGGCAACCTGTATGACAACTGTATTAGTAGTTTTTGACTTCGTTTTGATTCCTTCTTTCTTTGACAAGCGTGGTGTTTTGGTCCTGTATGATGAGTTTAGTAGTTTTCCATCAAAAGAGTAAACATCATTTCTGATTCTCAAGATCGTCCAAGGATGCAAGAGAAGAGCATACGTGATGTTTCCAAAATCCAAAAAGATATCAAATGGAAAAACACTTTAATTCAAACACACCAAGTTAACCCATTCCAATTCAAATATTCCTAACAATTTCAAAGCATCAAAAAGACTTAAGAATCATTTCTGATTCCCAAGATCACCCCAAGGGACGCGAGGGAAGAGCATACATGATCTTATTCTTATAAGCAAGCATGCAAAGTTTATCTAATCAAGTAAAAGCATGTAAAAACACCCTGCAAAAATGAGTATTTAATTAGATAAAACCTGCAAGAAAGTTAGCACCCTAACACATTAATCTCAAGAAAACAAAAAGACACATGCGCCCCTATTTTGGCTTCTGTGCGTGGGTTAGGGCGGATGTGCTACTCTGTGTTTTTTCCGACTTACAGTGCACCTGCGCCACTCGAGAGGCGTGTGCACCACCATAAAGACATATGCGCCACCTCAGATAAAAACAAGATTAGATTTGTACAGAGCGCTTGCGCCACCAAAAAAGCGTGTGCGCCACCGGAAAAGCGTGTGCGCCACCACTAATTAAAACAGTATCAGATTCTAATAGAACACTTGCACCACCAGAAATGTGTCTGCGCCACCAGAAAAGCGTGTGCGCCTGGGTTAGGGTGTATGCGCTGGTCTGACAGGTTTTGCGTTGCAGTGAAGGTACAGTATGAAATGACGTCTGCACTTGGGTTAACACGCCTGCGCTCTGGTTAGGGTATGTGTGCCGGGGTTAGTGCACTTGTGCCAAGGTCAATAGATAGAGATTCAAACTCTGACAGTGTGCCTGCGCCACCCGAGAGGTGCCTGCACCACCATAAATGTGCCTGCACTCCTGTTAGTGCACCTGCGCCACTCCTGCAACCAAAACATGAAAAAAAACACAAAAAATCTCACAATACTTCAAATTTTAGCAAGTTAGTTTAAAAATGGCAACAACCCATTAAAATGATGGCTATGAACAAGAACCTACACATATAATATTAGCAAAAATTCCAAGAAAATGGACATTAATTACTACATGTGCATATCAAAAGTTAGCCAAAACAATAGAATTTAAACTAAAATGCCAAGGGACTAGGTCCCACCGGGCGTGCCAAATGTGTGCATAGTTTTGTGCTTAAGCTAAGTTAATGAAAATAAATACTAACACGTAGTAGTCTTAATTAACAAAGTTAATAGCAAAGTTTAAAGCACCATCAAGATAAGAGCTAAACAAGGTTAGACAATAACATTATTTGCATTTAAAACTTCAAAGCATAAATCAAACTAAGCATGCAAATTTGTCAAGAACCTCTACTCTTTTGATTAACAACAAAATTAAATGGACCTATGTAGGCTCCATGGCAATCAAAGTGGTTGTTTTTGATATCCAAGAACCTAGGAATGAGAGCTTATCAAAGTTGGGCTACAAGACCCTTTTGACACCTCCCATATGACCCAAGCACTTTGGCTAGAAAAAGAGGCTTAACTCTTCAAGTGGTGAATTCTCAAGAATAACAAAGGAAAGCTTTTAGTCTATTTGCTATGTGCTTTGCTTTTGTCTTCTCAAGGAATTTAGGTGTAAGTGTAAAGGTAGGAGGAGGGCTCTTTATATAGCCCAATGGATAAAGGAATCACTACATCCCTTTGCATGTGGGATAATAGGGATGTTGAGTTAGTTGTGGATAAGGGGGGTTTAGATAGGGTTGAGTTAACTTTAGGAGGGTTTGTTTGTCCTTTAGTGACTCATGTGGATAAAGGGGGCCTTTTAATTAATCAAGGTGATTTAATTAATAGATGTGCAAGCTTATAAAAGCTTTTAGAGGAATATTAGCATGATTTAGACTATAGAAGGGGATTAAATCAATTGAATATTGATTTATTGGTTAAATGAAAGGGGATGCTAATTAATTAATAATAATTAATTAGTCTAGATAGTAAGGGAGATTAATTAACGGAAGGTCGTTAATTAGGATATTTGTTGGATAGGTGACTTAATTAATTAGCGTAGTGTAATTAATTAATGATGATAGGAGAGAAGATGAGCGCTTTTGACGATATGTCACCAATTTGCAAGAAGGGAGATAATTAGCGCAATTTAAGTATTTAAATTGTTCGGGCGTAATTATGGGTGTCTACAAAGTAGACATGCTTCTATCATCTAATATAATTTCACTTTTACTGTGACTTTCATATTCGGATTCAATCTGTATGGTCATTTATTTATAGGTTTTTCTCTTTCTTTCAACTCGATGCACATTTCACTAATTGATGGATCCACTCCTTTTATTTCACTAAATTTTGTAGGGAACACACCTTTATAGTCTCACAATAATTGCAATATTTAGGACATCTCATTTTTTGTCCAGTAATCTCCCACAATAGCTAGTTTTCCTATTCCTACTAGTATGAAGTCTTCCACCCTCTTACAATGAAATAAAAAATATTTAGCTCTACAAAAATTTAAGGAAAACATAAAAGACCAATAATATGTGAGATAAATACCATTTAAAGCTAAATAAAATTAAAAAATTATTTGAAAACATTTACTACACATTACAATTCACTTGAATTAAAAAAAAAAGATTAATTAAAAGTTAGACGCTATACTTTTATATTTTTAATCTCGGAAATTTCATATCCTCTTGCCCAATTTCGTAATCATGTGCCCAATTGGGCTACTCTCCAATCCAAAAAAAAAGTGAAGAAAGATTTAACTAAGTAATGCACGACGAATGGCTCCTCTCCCTTACCCAAAATAATTTTTATATTTGGAAACTTTTTTATCAAACACACACACACACACACACACACATAACGGATCCAATTACAATTCCTAACAAAGTCTAAACAAAGCAGTAGGGGAAACAATAAACAAAGCCTAACTAGCAAACGGAAGCCAGAAGCTAAACTCCACCCAAAATGCATCTATGGATAGCCGCACGACCCATCAAAAGACATCATACCATACATGCACATGCCCACGCGTCAGCAGTCACATCAATGGTATGTTGTGTTTTTCAACAAAATGAAATCAAATCAGGGTCAAGCATGCAGTAGGTGGTAGCCAGACTAGTGGGGTCTGTGTGCTGGGAACAAGCCTACTGCAAGTTCGTTTCCGGCTTCAGCTCTTTGTGCAAAGGTGTGTGTTTTTCAACCACCAAAAACAGCTCGACACATGGCACAACATGACATCATGGTGTTTTAGACATACATAGGTGCAAATTGGGTGGAGGATAGCTCCCACCCAAACCGAAGCCCCGGCTAGGGCATCTCCACAAATCCTGCAGTGCAGAGCAGATCCATCTCGACCAACAAGCAGGTAGGCCAGAACAACCATCGCTGGGAGAAAAGCGTTGCCGCCGCTAGAGAGCAAAGCCCTGGTTGAAAACAAAGAGCGAAGCCAATCGAAAACGCAGCCACAGAAGAAACACAAGGAAGGAGACTGCATAACAAACAAACGTGCCTACAGAGAAACCCAAACTATCTTGCAGAGGAGCCGCAGCATCCCAACACGCCTTCCCTAGCAACCTGCGCCCTTAAAGCCTCGCTCTTTCGCGGTAAACCCTAACCCTAGAGTTTCAATTGAAGGAGGGAGGACGGACGCTTCTCCTTCTCCATATCATTGCAAAAAAAAAATTCCTATCTCTGCATTTGGGACTTGAACTGGGGGTCTCACCACCAAGACACCACAAAAGAATAGGACATTGCATCCACTTGCAACATCAGACAGGCAGTGAAATCCATTTATCATGTATCCAATGTCCCCTAGTAGCATGATCGGGAGGGACACACAATATAATCAGGTTGTTTCCTCCATTCTTTGTATGAACCACATACAGAAACCCACACTACACCTGCACCTGTTGGTCGACAAAGTGAACACCGACAAAATGTTCATTGATGAGATAGGGGAACTCCATAGTTGCCTGCTAGGTCTCACCTAAAATTGAAATGAAATCGCCCTTTCTCTTCATATTTGGGAGGAATAAGCCACCTAGATTTTAAAATTGGCAAATTGAACCTCAAGGCGATCAACCTTGTCAGAAATTTCTGAGGACATTGTTTGAGCTACTGAAACGTTGGCCCAATTCCCCTTGATAAGTATTTGCTATTTCTGTCATATGCTTCCACCGAAATATATTCTTCCAAAATGACAAGAATTACATTTGTGAAGCTACTCCTCATTATTCCACTGAATTGTGCTAAGTTGATCATTCATTTGTGAATGAAAATGACAAAAATATGAACATCACTCCATTGGCATAAAAAGAATGGGATGGTGCTTGCATTATGGGTAGAGAACCCAACGTGGGTGACAACTTGAAAATGAAGACACCATGAACGAATACATGAGAATATCAATTAAGGTATGGAGTTAAGGAACTGAGATGGGAAGCAAAATCAGCATGATAGTAAGAGGAGAAAGGAAACAAGCAAGAATGTCTAATAACTAATATAGCACTATCAGGTAAACAACAAATAAATGATCACAGAAGAACATTATGTCCATGCAAGGAACCAAATGTGCCATGGAAAGAATTGGTGAAAGGTTGAGAAGGATTAAGTAAGCACCGTGTCAAGTACTTAATGATTAATCCTAGGAAGAGTGGAGGCATTATGAGGCAAATCTTTTGAAGAATTGCAGTAGTTCATGTAAACTAGATGCATGAGCCTACTGCCTTCATGGGAACACACAATTCAAATACCTTCACAGGAATCCAATGATTATATCTTCACAAGGACAAAGAGTTGTCTTGCTTGTTGAGACAACACATAAATTTTCTGCACTAAGAATGGGGAAAAGGCCATTGTAATAGCTTTCCAGGTAGACACAATAGTGGACAGACAAAAAGGCAAAAAACCATAGCCATTATGTGCTTATACAAAAATGTAACTAAATATGAACCCAAACCCAGGACTATGTCGAATATGAGTGTGTGGGTTCAAGATGGATCTACGTAACAATCACATGTATTCACAGCTCCGGTAGCCCATTGACCTGCAGTGCACAGGTATTACACTAGGTGTAACAGCACAGTGTGTTGTTACTCCTATTGTAATACTCAATGACTGCGGGTCAACAGGCTGCCCAAGCTGCCCTTCCGCTGAAGACACCAACTGCCCAATAAACTAAATCAAATGTGTACCATCCTTAGCGTATACGACATGCAAGAAATTCTTGAAATTAGTGTAGCATTTATCAAGTTGAAAGGTATATTCTTTTGGGAGAGAGATCTGACAAAGGATACTTCAAATCATCCGAATACAAAATTCTGGCCACATATGGGTGTTTTTATAAACAATCGTAAGGAAACACCTTCATAGACCTGTAGTGCCCACTTCCAATCATTTGAAGCTTGATTAAATATGTAATCTACTGCACTATTTTGCGTCTAACGAATATAGGCAAATCTTATTGAAGAGAAAAAATTAGACACAGATTGAATCCGCTTCAAAAACCCATTAATAATAGAAAAAGAGAAGCATTCTTATTTTGCTGGAAGTTATTATAACTAATCAAGCAAGTTGCTATATTCATAATTCCTCCCAGAAGCAACACATATAATATAGACATGATTATATATTGTCATAAAACAGGAACAAAGGCATAATTGCTAATCATTTCCACGCACGTTACTATCAAAAGTTGATTCAAAACTAATGAAAAATATCATGGGGCATTGGATTATCTAGAAGAAAGAAGTTACAGGATCATTGTAGCTGACAATGTAGAAAATCTGCCATTAGTGACCCACCCTGAGGGTATTGCTGCTAGTTACAGCCAAACAAAATCTTGAGAAACCAAAAATCCGAGCCATGCGTCCTTTATAATAACCAGATGAATCTATTCCATTTCCAACATAATGATCTTTTTGAAGATCGATGATATATACAAATGAAAATATTTCTTCAAAGTTCAATCACTCTCAACTATATACTTTGTCACGAGGCACAAACAGCTATGATACATTTCCAACTGTCATCCTTGATTTTTTAAACACAATCTTCAGTGTTGTTCTTCATCTCATCTACTGCTCTAGAAATCGCTTTCACCACATCCTGGAAACGACGCCTGAAAGTTGGCATTCTCGATAGAGTTGTAGCAAACCCTTGTATCCTGTTTTATAAAATAATAAATTAACCACATCAAAATGTACAACACTTCAATGTTACATTTCAGAAAATAAGTCAATAATTATATCTATCAAGCTTGCTATAAAGTAAGAAAATAGAAAAGCTAGAATTAGTGACAATCCAGTAACTCAAATCCTTTCTAATGCACTTAATTTCTATTTGAGAATGACTTCTTCAATGGATGGTCCATTTATCTCAAATGCCATTATGTACAACCTATGGAAGTAGCTTTTTTTTCCAAGTCATATGAGGCTGCAGGCTCAAAACATTAATCCATCATTACGGGGACTCTTGATTTACAATTTTTGCCACTGAGAAATTCCCCAACAGGGGCCACACGCTAGTCATTGGATGCCAAGCGGTTTTGGAAGCCTGGGGTTGACACCTTATTGTTGGGGGCATCAACCTACAGCTGCAAACAAAAACTAAATAATTACCATAATGTAGGCAGCAAGCAGGTTGTCCAATCAAATAGGTGAACTACGTACAAGGTAGTATGCAATGGTAGCAGGCAAAGTACCTGGCTGGTAGCTAATGCAAATACATTTCTATTAAACTACTTTTGCCAACCTTACTGGGACTGAGCCCCACTCTCTAAGTAGTATGCCAATTCTTGTCAGATGCCTATTTTGCAGTTGCATAAATTGGTGCTCATATTCTAGCAATACTTTCAATTGATAATTGGCATGCTACTTCATTTTATGACATTGGTTTGCCATCTTGTTTTCCATTGAGTTATAAACCCAAATATAGTAAGTTTGAACACAATGTAAAAATATGTTGCATCAACTAATACTTTTGTGATGGACGGTGTGCAAATGCCTATCCATGCTGGCTGCAAAGAAAATATATCAACAAAAGTTACAGTCACATTGAAAAGACATCAAGGATATTGTCACATATACATGCCAAAGATGATCATTTACTTCGCATAGTGGTTGCATTAGAAATTGCTGGTTGCAAAAAATATATATCAACAAAATTTACAGTCAAATTGAAAAGGCATCAAAGATATTGTCACGTAAACATGCCCAAGATGAACATTTGCTTCACCTAGTGGTTGCATTAGAAATTATATTATAATAATTTGCCAATGCTAGGGTAATAGTGGTAGGAAAAAAGGAAATTCTTGCAATAATATCACGTTATTTAAAATTCAAATTCATTTCATTAGGCATAATATAATTCCATAATGACAATGGACCTCCGATTATACGTATATTATGCCTAATGTCATTCGACCAGGCTGATCACTTGACAAAATCTTGGATTTGATGGCCTGTACTTAATTTATTGTATTACTTATGTTTAGTCAAGATGATTATTCTATTATAAACTTCGGCAATGGTTGGAATTTGAACTGTAGTAACCATTTCGTCACTGTATATACTGAAGGACATAGAGTGAATCAGTTTTGCTCTCATGTCATAGTTTGTGCCTTTAAGTGTCTATTTCCGTTCTATATAGATTCAAGAATGTTGGTAGTCAATGGGAGAGCAAAGCTCTATATTTTAGTGTCTTGAATGAGTTCCTTTGTAGCATGCATGATTACATAATCTTGTCATGGATTACTGCATTATATGTCAACGGGCTCCAATAACAAGAGAAATTTATAACCCAATATGTGTGAATAGCAGTTTCTTTTTAATAATGCTAGAATATTACTTGTACAGATTTTCTAGATTTTTCCACAAAACAAAGCCTTTAAGTTTCATGTATTATTTAAATGGCTCAGCCAGCCACACAGTTCTATTTTGTAGACATGCAGCCATTTTGTTAATCTGATTAGGTTCAAAATGAAAGGAAAACTTCCATAGGACACTAGTCCTGGCTACTTGCTAGCAGAAATGCTTGCTTCAGTGTCAGCATCAAAATTTGGCTTGGTGTGTTGAGCTGGGGCCTCAATCACATGAGTAGATTAATTTACCAAGATTCCTTTATACAAATATTCTTGAGTACATTCCTAAACCCTCTCTTACATTTAATTAAATCTGGAAAATAAAGATTTTACTGCCACTAAGAGCTTAACTCAGAAGAGAGACTCTTTTAAATAATAATGTTAGCATATTTCACATCGGTCTATGTGCTGAGAATATATTGGAAGCAATGAATGATAAATACATTGGAAAATTTATATGGCATAAGATTTGAAAGTACCTTTTACTTATACCTTGCAATTGACCTTTTTTTATCTCATCTGCAGGTGGAATGCCCCCATTGTGCCACTTTTCCATCCGTTCAGAATCACCAGCTGTAAGTACCAATTTGGACAAGTATAGTTCTTCGCTTTCCTGAAGTTTTAGCCTTTTTAGCTGTTCTAACATGATTGACATTGGCTCAAAAAAAAAATCAAAAGCTCTTCCCTCAGGCCTATTAGTCTGAGTTAACACCTTTCCATTCCCTGAAGAATAATCAAATGATTGAAGTAAATAGTTGCAAAGTGAGTAAATATCACAATAGCTCTCACTATGTCAAAAATTTTACCATCTTAGTATGCACTTCAGCTAGAATCAGATTGCATTTTCTAGGTATCTATTCTGAATCAAAAAGAAAGAGATTTCGTACGCAGAACAAAACCAGGCGAATCAGACTTTATGGAACGGAGAAAGCACTGTAGCAGAACATAAGCTGGAAGCCCAATATTGAGTATTCTGCTGTCAGAACGCTTCCAGTCTTTCAGATCTTCATTGGTAATTACACCCTCTTGATACAGAGCTTTGCCCGTTTCCTCACAGACCTCAAAGATACTATTCCATACCTGAAAATACATTTTTCAAGCTTAGTTAAAACTAATGATATGCAGAACCAAACTGTACACTTAAAAAAACGTGTATGGCAAATGCAAACTTGCCTGCACGGCTTTCAATTCTTGCCAGGCATCATTGAGCGAATGTGTACGTTGTGGAGGTTGCTTTGGACCCTTGTGAATTTTTTCGGCTGGAAAACTATTATGACCACTACCAGCATCATAGTCACTTTCCTTGCGGTATTTAGGTCTGTGCGTCCACAAGGGCAGTAATGTCATTAATTGAAGAAGGAAGCACTAATGATCTGTGTAATGGATAATTTTACAAAGAAAGTCAGATTATCACTGATTAGTTTTTATTTTCTATAGGATACATTGATTGTGAGTCATGACCTACCACTTGCAGCTATTAGGAAGCACAACCGTTACCTTGGAAAACAAGTTCCTTCTTGCAGGTACAGAAGGTCATTGCTGTATTCATCAAACAATGCTATTGCAGCCACAATGTAGGCTAATCCTCGACCCATAGAACTTTCCTGAGATACCCATAAAGAATGAGGTGTCAGTAAACAAATTGTAGAAAAAATATACACCTATAGAATAAGAAAACATATAGCATAAAGCTCTTTCAAGAGAGATTCATAAAATGTTGCAAGCCAAAGCACTTAGTTTCAAGGTTTTTTTTGTTCTGTAATGCTTTCTGATAGTAGTAAAGGCGAACTAAATTTTTACAAATTTCAAAGATCCTGAAGCTACATACAGAACTATTAGTTATCTCAATTTTACTAATGAATGTGATCCACTTTGTGATCCAGAGGATCCTCACAGAGAAACACCGATCTAAGATCTTCTCAGAAATTGTTGCAGTCATTTTTAAAGCGTGGGGAAAAATTATACGACTCCGACGACAGCTTGTTTGCAGGAAACGGAGCTCGTTTGCAAAAGTTATAGCCCGCTGAAATTTTTGGGCAACTGGTAAATTTTGGAGTTTTGTGCAGGTTGGACGTGTGCACGCTCGCCAAGTGTTGCGATCATATTGCGACACGTGGACGAATTGTGTGACGTATTAAAAAAATGGGTTTTGGAACACCGGTCTTGGACACTCGTTCTCGGACAAATGGACCCCGCTATTTACTGGCTGGGGGCCCTCAGCCAGGTTCGACACACTTGATTATGGAGGGGTGCCTTGGCCTCCTTCTCATTTAATCATTAAACCAACTTGTGTATATAAATAAACCTCTATATTTCCTTTTGCGCCATGCATGTGGGACATTGGGCATGTATTATTTAAACTACCCACGCCTTATAACCTATTTGCAATTTTCCACACCATATTTCTCAAACTATTCAACGCATTATCTATTCCACTTTCCACGCATTAGTTTAAACTGTCCACCGCATGCATATACTATGGGATTGGGCGCCTAAAATTAAACAATGCGCATCCCCAAATAAAGCGCCCTCCACATAGGCTTAGGCGGCTATCAAGCCACTTAAAATCCGCGCCCACCTACCATATAAACCCTTACCCAAGATTCCATGCGCCGAATGTGGGATTATAATCCCAAAAGGATAAGCCAAAAGCAAGGGAGGAGAATGGAACTCGGGTGGGCCGAGTAAAATGATAAGCGCCCAGCCGGCATGCTAGGAGGCGCATAAACATTATAAAAAGGGTGATATTCTATATGTAATTCATTCGGGACTGTGTAGTAATATTGTAAAGCTCATATCTTGAGCTAGGAGTGGAGTTTGAAGGAGATGTAAAAAGCAACCCCTGTTATTTTCGACAGAGGAAGACTGTGAGAAGGTCAGAATTTTGTAGAATTCTTTGCAAAGAATTATTTTCAAGATTTTAATAGATCGGTCCCATTCAACCGGACCCGGAGACATAGGCCTCAAGCGCCGAACTCCGTTATCAATTCTTGCGTCACATTGCTGGTGAATCCTCTTCATTTCTTTCAATATTTACACAGTACTTGCAGTTTTTATTCTTTTATTAAAAATACAAAAAGAAATAATGCACAATTTTTACATCGAAAATCAATACAAAGCAAGAATATGTGTGTACACAATTGCTAGTTAAATTTGGTTTTCAGATCACTTTGACATGTTTATCTGAATTTTTACGGTCTTTAGTTAAGATACTTTTTCAATGATGAATGTAATGTCCCCTTTTCCAATTGAAGACCTTTGGCCCATTTCGTCAACCCAACGGCCAAAGGAAAAATATAAGGGTGACTTAAGTCACAATGAGTTATTACAAAGTGCAAAAAGTATTGATAAAGCACTTGTATTAATTTATTTGACTTAATAATAAATTTGTAATCTCTAAATAGGTGCATTGGGTCTAATATTATGTTGTATCCCTTCTAGGGAAAATAGAAAAGAGGCCCATGCTATGTTTGTCATCCCTAGGCAAAAAATGCGACCTGGACAAAGGAAGGAAAGTGAAGTTTAGAAAAGATAAAAATTATTGCTCTTCCCAAGGAAAGTGCGACTTGGCATGAAGGACCATTAGTTAATGTTTATTTGTCCTAGGAGGAAGTGCGACTTGGTTTGGGCCTATTGTTAGGGTATTTTGGCACTCTTCTTTCATTGGAAGATGAAAAGGTCATTTTGTAATATTTTTCCTATAAAAAGGAGAGGGGCGGCTGGGTTAGAGGAGCATTGTAATCATTTTATCATTTCTGAATCTGATCTTAAGCCAGGTGCTTTTGTATTAAAATATTCTAAGGACAAAAACCCTTATTATATTGCCTCTAGAGGACAAAAACCCTCTTAGAGATTAGGAGGAATTTCTACACTAGATCTTCCATAGAGCTTATAAGAGTTTCAGTATTTTCCAGCAGCAGTTAAGGAGTTTTTGCAATAAAGGATTGAAGAATTCATCGCAGCAGAGTCATTGTATTTTTTGTGTATGAAGCGACCCAGTATGTGGCTGGTTTTCAATGTCTTGGACACATCTCAGGTCTGAATTTCTTTATTATTAATTGTACTAAATTCTGGGAGTCCAAGTAATTGTTTTCCAGTGATTTTGGAAGGTTTTAAAGTGTTGTTCACAGTCATTCAAATCTGCAGATTTCTGCGTACAGTCCCAGCCTGTTTATATGTTCAGGAAGGTCAATTTTTACTTTATAATAAACTGCTAAAGTTCTGCGCTTGTTATGGCAATAATGGATAATGTGGGTAGTGGTTTTATGTGGACTTTCATCATCTAGACTAGTCGCCCTTGATAGAAAACATCTATATTTAATGCTGCACCGTCTTCGACCAGTTTGGGTTAGGTTTTAGGCTGGTTTCTATTCCAAACCCTAAGCGCATTTCTTCCATAAATTCGGATATGTATTATGTGAATGCTATAAAAGGTCATAAATCTGCTTTTGGTGTCTTAATTGATCTAAATTGCATTGAAGAACAAGCAAGATCCATTTGGGGATCTTTCAGTGGTATCAGAGCATCAATCCTCCCACCTGGAGGGTTTGGTTTTATGTAGCCTAGAGAAGTTGGGCCACACAGATATTATACAAGGGGTCAAGCTCGTATTCGAACAAATCTGAATACTGAAAGTAGTTCCGGGATCATGGACAGAAGGGAGGATTCACACTCTCCTCCACGACGAGAGCGACCTGACCCAAATGCTCTTTTCAACAATATGATCGATTCCCATCAGGAAATGATGCAGACCATGAGACAGCTGCTAGAGAATTTGATTATGGATAGGACGAAAAATCGGCATGATAGAAGGGAAAGATCTGCATCCATAGCCAGCAGCCACAGAAGGCACAGCAGGGTACCTACTGAAGCGGGTAGCGTGAGAGGTTCCCCTCCACGTGATCGGAGATATACAGAGGAAAGGAGACCCACGAGGACTGCAGATCGGGCCTATGCAGCCTAGATTCCTACAGAGGGAGGAGCCACCATTGGTTGAAGAGCCACTTGAAGACATAGCCTTTCAAGATACTGTGATGGCAGCGCACGATGAGTGGAGAGCTTTACCACAGGAGGTACGTAATGCCTTTCCCCTCCACCAGTATTGTGTTCAAAGGAGGGAAATCTTGAGAGCTAGACAGGTACAAAGGCCTAGAGAACAGCAGAACAGGGAGTTGAAGCAGGCCACCAACAAGGTGACCCTTTCCACATTTGATGGTAGTGGAAAGATTAGTGCCAGAGCATGGATTCACAAGCTCGACACATATCTCACTCTCAAGCCTATGCAGGAGCAGGAGGCTATCCAATTTGCCACGTTGCACCTTGAGGGAGTAGCGTATGATTGGTGGCACCATGGGCTTATCACACAAAGACATGATCTTCTGCAATCATACAGGGAGTTTAGTGAGAAGCTGATTGCGAGATTGATCGCAGGGATGTAGAGCTTTACTATAGAGACTTGGCACAACTTCGACAAAGTGGACACATTGATGCATACATCAACGAATTTCAGCATATAACAGTGATGGTGCCAGAGATGCCGGAGAGGCGAGTGGTGATGTTGTTCATTGAAGGACTTCATGATAGGCTGAGAGGATTGGTCAAGGCTCTTAAGCCTACAACTTTGCATGAGGCTATTCGAACAGCCTTGGACTTGGACACTACTCCAATACAGCCCTAAAGAAAGAATGTCAAGGAGGAAGAATCAGAACAACAAGAGCAGCCCACTTCTTCAAAGGTTGAGTTTACACCCAAGAGGGAGACTGTTTCAAAGAGTGAGCTTCGCCGGAAAAATTTATGCTTTCGTTGCAATGATCTGTGGGCGCCGGGGCATAGGTGTCTTGGGAAAGGCAAAATCCATCTCATAAAGGTTGAGGATGACGAGTCCGAGGATGAACAGGAGCAGCCAACACCAGGCATTGCAAATGAGGGTAGACTCACCTATCTTTCAAAAGCACCCAAGTATAATCCATTCATGTTTGAAGGCACAATGTTCGGGTGTAGGATCATGGCACTACTGGATAGTGGATCTACACATAACTTCCTGGATGCAGGGTTGGTAGACCAAAAAGGTTTACAATGTGATAACTTTGAAGGCTTTGATGTGACTATAGCAGGAGGCCTCACTCTTCCATGCAAGAAGAAGGTCAACCAAGTTATCATTTTATTTGGTGAGTATACACTTTGGGATGATTTCTATGTCATGGATTTGAAAGATAACAATGTTGTGCTTGGCATGCAATGGCTTCATTCATTAGGAAGAGTCACCCAAGATGTGGAAACTATGGAGCTGAGTTTCCAACACAAAGGGAAACAAGTCACCTTAAGAGCACTCAAGTACACGTTGCCCCATCAAATGGCAGCTAAGCCTATGATAGTTTGGGACTAGGAACCATCTCGTGAGGACATCTACGAAGATTTTTCACTGCATATCAACACGGACCAGCAAGGAGGTGATGAAGAGTGCGGAAAATTCGAAGCATACATGAGGAGGTTGGTTTCACTAATGACAAGTAAGTTGCATAAGTTTTTTTTTGCAGTGTTTGAGCAGCATTGTATAGTGCACATGAAGCTATTAAAAAAGCTTCGGCTGGTCTGGGATCCTGGAACTAATTGAATGCAGAATTGCAGTTTATGATTGCTTGGGGGCAAGCAATCTCGGGAAGGGAGGACTGTAATGTCCCCTTTTCCAATTGAAGACCTTTGGCCCATTTCATCAACCCGACGGCCAAAGGAAAAATCTAAGGGTGACTTAAGTCACAATGAGTTATTACAAAGTGCAAAAAGTATTAATAAAGCACTTGTATTAATTTATTTGACTTAATAATAAATTTGTAATCTCTAAATAGGTGCATTGGGTCTAATATTATGTTGTATCCCTTCTAGGGAAAATAGAAAAGAGGCCCATGCTATGTTTGTCATCCCTAGGCAAAAAATGCGACCTGGACAAAGGAAGGAAAGTGAAGTTTAGAAAAGATAAAAATTATTACTCTTCCCAAGGAAAGTGCGACTTGGCATGAAGGACCATTAGTTAATGTTTATTTGTCCTAGGAGGAAGTGCGACTTGGTTTGGGCCTATTGTTAGGGTATTTTGGCACTCTTCTTTCATTGGAAGATGAAAAGGTCATTTTGTAATATTTTTCCTATAAAAAGGAGGGGCGGCTGGGTTAGAGGAGCATTGTAATCATTTTATCATTTCTGAATCTGATCTTAAGCCAGGTGCTTTTGTATTAAAATATTCTAAGGACAAAAACCCTTAGTATATTGCCTCTAGAGGACAAAAACCCTCTTAGAGATTAGGAGGAATTTCTACACTGGATCTTCCATAGAGCTTATAAGAGTTTCAGTATTTTCCAGCAGCAGTTAAGGAGTTTTTGCAATAAAGGATTGAAGAATTCATCGCAGCAGAGTCACTGTATTTTTTGTGTATGAAGCGACCCAGTATGTGACTGGTTTTCAATGTCTTGGACGCATCTCAGGTCTGAATTTCTTTATTATTAATTGTACTAAATTTTGGGAGTCCAAATAACTGTTTTCCAGTGATTTTGGAAGGTTTTAAAGTGCTGTTCACAGTCATTCAAATCTGCAGATTTCTGCGTACAGTCCCAGCCTGTTTATATGTTCAGAAAGGTCAATTTTTACTTTATAATAAACTGCTAAAGTTCTGCACTTGTTATGGCAATAATGGATAATGTTGGTAGTGGTTTTATGTGGACTTTCATCATCTAGACTAGTCGCCCTTGATAGAAAACATCTATATTTAATGTTGCACCGTCTTCGACCAGTTTGGGTTAGGTTTTAGGCTGGTTTCTATTCCAAACCCTAAGCGCATTTCTTCCATAAATTCGGATCTGTATTATGTGAATGCTATAAAAGGTCATAAATCTGCTTTTGGTGTCTTAATTGATCTAAATTGCATTGAAGAACAAGCAAGATCCATTTGGGGATCTTTCAAATAAACCAAGATATTTCGTAGGAAAATTCAAGACATACCTGATAAACGACAGCAGAAGCATAGATGCCAAGGAAAAAGCTTGATAGAATTGCCGCCAAGACAGCGAACACAACCACCAAAGGCCAGAGTACAATAGAAAGGCCAGCAAATGGAACACAAGCAGTCTCCAAAAAAGGCCCTGCCCTTCCTATAAGGTCTCTTAGTAACTGCTTCCATCCTTTAAATAGCATGTACGGGGATTTGTAAAATGCTATTATTGTAATAACAGGCACATCTACAATGATTCCGAGTAGCCCTACCAATATACACCCTGGTATCTGTGATAATCTTGAAACAACACGGTATAGGAACAGACATGAGAAATGTAAATTAGTTTACTCTTGTCTGTGATAAAAATTGCATATAAACATAAGCTTGTTTGGTTCAAATTTCAAATCCTTAGTTCCATCCAGATAAATAGCTATGCAACATTTCCATATAATTAATTGTGTCCAATTTTATGCATATTTATGAGGTATGGTATAAGCTAAGAGCATATTGCAAATGGACCTCGGCCCTCAACTGTAACTAAAGGTGTCCAATCAAAGAAATTCTTGCCAAAACTTTAAAATGCCAGCTAACATGAAAAATTAAAATCAAAGGGACAAACTGTATGGAGAATTAACTGTACACAGTAACATACTACAAACCAAAGCCATGCTGGTAGTATATAGTAAGATGAAACCATAGTGTCACACAGATAAATGATTTGTAAGAAGTTAACTAGACTAGGCAGTAAGTTTTAGTCATATTCTACGCGTATTATGCTTGTAGACATGACAAAGATTCCAGAAGAAAATAGTAAAATAGTACTGAAGTTGTTTATGTGTACTCTGAAAATTAGACCACCTATGAGCTACATGCGAGCATCCAAGTTTAGGACTGACATTCATAATGCAAAGGGCATTGCCCTGGCCCATAAGAATAAATTTAACAAAAGGAAATATATAAATACCCCTCAAGAACCCTGCTAGCTTATTTATCAAAACTCTTGCTATCCTTCTCTCTCATATGCTAGGAACTTGAACTTGCTAACTGCTACATTTTGCATGAATTGAGGAATAATCTGAAATTAACACACATTAAGATGGCAGAGTTCTTCCTAATGAGTGCATTGCCCTTGAGAAGACCAGTAATGAAGTGAAGACCATAGTTTGATGAAAAGATTCAAGAATAAGGTTGTTGCTGCTTCTTTTCTGTGTAGATAGCAGGTTTTAAGTTTTTAACTAGCTTATGGTATTACTCTAAATTTGGATGGGCATCATTGAGATTGAGAGTGAACTCGGTGAAGGTATTTTAACTACACCAAAAACTGTATGAAGATCTGTTAATTCATGGCCTAAAATATTTGATGATGATGACATAGCTCAAATTGTTGCATATGTATAAATGTTGATGAGTCCTCATAATAAAAGTAAGCTCTATATCAATAACCATTTCAGGTGGCACAGGGATCAATTGTCTTTATCTGGAAACTAGTGTACCATCACATCTAAAGAGAATATTTGATACTCTGAAACTGATAATAATGAGATTAAAAGCCAAAGGGACTAAGATACACACATGATGGAGGGAAGGATATAGGACTCTAAAGGATCTTTTGATATCATCATTTTAATATTTTCAACTGCCTAGCTATGTTGTAGATCTTTTGATATCATCATTTAATATTCTTAACTGTCTCACTATGTTGTAGCTGTTATGTCATTTGCACGATGCCATGATTATATTGTTTAGGATATTCCTTGTTGTACTTGTAATCTGTCATATGGCTACCACAATTGCTCCTGAACCTGAAAGAAACATGCACAAGGGAAATATGGTATATGAAGATCAATTAAATTTAGTGAAAGGTACAATAGCTATGAAATCCTACTCAAGAGATAAGTTATATCTTAGCAATGTCCTTGTAACAATCCTTACAAGCACTATCCAAGGAGAGTCAGATGGAACATCTCAAACTTTCCAATAGAGGAGCCTAGGAGGATAGTCACATGCTTCCTTTAACCTGAAAGGTCAGGAGCATTTGATGATCACCAATGCTCTAGATGGAGTGACTCACTTTATGCCTTCACAACCCTCCCATTCCCACTAGCAGTAGACAGTGTCTTTACTTAGCACCCCAATGCCTCTGACTAAGCATACTATTCTGAATTCTTACCTTTCTGACTAGCTTGTAACTGGAATTTATTTTGTTATCCAAGTGATGTGTGAATCCCAGATGCATTACACCATAGATGCAATCAATATGCTATCTTTTTAAACCTAACAAATATGGCGTCTACTGGCAGTTAGGGGTTGCTGGAAAGAATAACAGGTAGGTGTCGTCGCTGCAGGGTACAACCCTGGAGGACATACCAATCAATTCTTCACAACCTTGGGTCATAGGAAAACAACAATACAATGATCAGAAGGGGGTTTGACACCTTGGGAAGTACCACAGGTCCACCACTTAAGGGTGCTCATGTAACTGGTATGAGGCCACAAGAGAACCCCCTTGCACTGGGCAGTTATCCCAACTTTCATAAATTGAAAAGATGAAGAAATAAAAAATTCGTAGATGAAAGGCAAACAAGGATCCTGATCGAGATCAGATTAGCAGTTCTGTATTGCCTGAAATGTATATGGGGAGAGCTATCCCACAGAGTAAAGAAAAGTGATGATTCATGTTATAACAATACATTTTTGCATTGTACAGTTTTAAAATTTATATGAAAGGAAAGTACTATGCTCAAGGAATAATAAAAATATGAGGCCTATTAATATTCAGGTCTTCAAATCGAAAATAATAAAACACAACTAGCAAGGATCAAATATCATTGCCCTCCATCATTATATAATTTTGTGAGCCTATTTGAGAGTGAACAAAGGAAGGCAGTAAATATTCCATAATCTGTAGGAAATGGAATTGTGAACTGCTGTTATACTTAATATCCAAAGGCGTGCCGCTTTTTGGCTGACGATTGCAAAACTCAGTGACAGTAGAAAAACAAGAATGATAGCACACATCTGTGAAGTCCCGCACCACCTACAGCTTCCTAGAACTGTGCTCCATGTCCCACTCTGGTGTCACACAAGTAAATTAGCCTCTGAAGCATTGTAAAAGAACAGATAATGTGATTAACTACATAAAGCACTTTATTACCTGGCAGGGGACTAGTGAAAGAGCTTTCTTTGAATTAACACCTTGTTAGTTCAAAATCATCTACAGCTGACCAAAGAAATGAAATGACCAATTTTTAAAGCAGCAATCATAATTTCCATTTGCAAATGGCACTCAATTAGCATACTCAACTTTGGTAAATTATTTACTAAGATTGGATTTTGTTTGAAAAGTTAAAATGCAAGGATGGAAACATACAACAAAACACTGTTTGAATTTATCACTCTTTCCTTCACCAACTGCTGTAAATGTTGCCATCAATGGGGAACAGATCCCATAGCATATGCCGGCAAGAATGCTTCCAACACCACCAAATACTGGCCACAACACTAGAGGCACTGGAAGCATCAAAAGAATCACCAACTTCAACATTGGTCCAAATAGCTTGGCTTTGTCTTCAAAAGAGTTGAAAAACATAAGTCACACTTTATAAGTTTATAATTAGGTTAACATAAAACTATCATGTTTGGAAATGTAGAATGATTTAATCAATGTCATTGAAAATTGTACTTGATAATGCAGTAGTAAGTCCAGATCAAGTGTACAGGCCAAAGTCCCACAATAACTGCCCAATTTCCGATTCCAATAATAACGAGTGCCACTGGACTAAAAATGATTGCTGCAAAACATCCATTCACCGAAATCCTTTAGTATAGTCATTGTTGAATCAGCATTCGAGTCCAATAAAGGATCTATAAAATTACTATATTAAATAATAGTTTAAAACACTATAAACACTTATCAGAGAGCATGTAATCTGTGAATAAAATACATCAGAGACTGAGAATGAACCCAAGTTGCTACACTAACACAAACAACAATTTTAGCACGTGTCAACTTAAACATATATCAAATCAAGGTATCAAAAGGAAAGAAAACTCGGCACTTAGTAACAGATGAACATCGTCAAATGGGTCTTTGAATCAAATGACAAATGCAGTGTGTGAGAACCCTAAGAAATACTGTGGGGCGGGAATCAAGCTATTGGAGATGATACAAATTGTCTACTTGCACCAACCAGCGATGCTCAACTCCTTGGATACTATTGTGTTTGAGCAAGTGATAAACAAAATTCTGCATACATCCAGCCTTCCAGGATTGGGATTTGTATAAAGTGATTTAGGACAAATTTTTTGTGCACTTATTTTTCAGTAGGTCTTGTCAAACAGGTTTTGTGTCTAAGAAAACGTGAAATATTGGTTTTCTCCCAAAAATTCATTATAGTAACAGGGTGTTTATACTGTATACATGTGTGAATGTACTATGTACTTATCCTAATTGATGAATCCACTTGATACTGTCAGGCTGCAATAACAGATAAATATTATACACAAGAATAAATTATTCAAGAGACCTTCACCAATACAGAGAGTCAAATTGCTACTAATTAGGATGGTCTTGGGCTATGCTACAAGAAATGGAACTGGGCCATCAAGTTCCAAAAACATTTCTCAAGAAACTAGCATTTCTGAGGCCATTTCTGGCTGCAAGAAATGAACGCCAAAATCAGCAAAAGAACTTTCAATTAAAAAAAAAATCTGTCTATAGTCCAGTAACGATTTCAACATCTAGTCATGAATATTATGTCTTTTGATCTGTCACACTGAGCTTTTTATTGAGACGGACTTCTGTTCAATCAGTCTGTTGTTGGATTTTTTAAAGACTTTCTCCTTTATATTTTATGTTTGGACTAAAGAATGTCATGTGGTTGTCTGTGGGAATATTGTTTATCGTTTACCAACCCTCAACAATAAACACTAGAATCATTAAACCTCTGTTTCTGGGTTTCAATCTGTTTTCATTTCCTTTCCTGTTTCTGTTCCTGGCAACATAGGTGTTGGATTCAGTGGGATGTATATAGATTTATATTTGCCAGCAACATGGATTGCTCCCACATCATATTTCTTTTCTCCTGCCTCTTAGAATTTTCTCTGTTATTATGCCCAGGCAAAAATATATGTCATCTTGTAAACTGTTAACGGGACTCTTCTGTCATTGGATCAACCACATGGGATCCGGACATATTTTAATTTAATTGACAACTAATATCTCATAATATCGAGTTAGATATTTGATGGTCTTATATACCTTTATCTATTTCTTTTTTTCTAATACAGTAGTTCAGATGTACTGAAGCATAATGGTAAACCCCAATATCAAAACTGGTACCCTCACTTGACTGGCAGAGGTTCCCATTCCAAGCATGCATATATGATATATCTAAGGAGAATACGTTGGATGTTGCAACTCCCACGAAATAGAAACAGCAATTTCATTGATCTTCTTACGGTATAACTTGTTAGGCGTATGCTGAGCATCACACTTCCCTTTTGTGCTGGTATTTAGAACATCCAAGAATTAATTGATTAAAAACAAAGACAATGGGTACCTTGCTGAAGATCCCAGTTTGATCTTTTGGTTAAGAAACCACATCCACAAGTACCGAGTCATTGAGTGTCCTCACAAAGAATCTCTGTGCTGGTTGGTATTTAAAACATCCGAAGATAACATAATAAGGATTGTGGGTACCTTGCTGAAGACCCCCAGTTTGATCTTTTGATTAAGGACCAAAATCCACACTTACCATGTTTCTAGTTTCATGAGTTCCTCACATCAGTATTTGTTGGTAGTTCTCATAGGAAACATGGACAGGACAGATTAGGAACCCACAGACCCTCAAATCACCCAAGAGCTACTCTAATACTGAACTACATGTCTGGATTACTGGCTCCAAAAATCCCCCTCAAGCTATACTCTGTTTGAGATTTCCAAACCGTTCCACTAGTATGGATTTTTGCCTCCAACAATAGTATAGTCACCTTGCAAATCTTACTTAACCCAAATTGAATCCTGTAGTACTACTAGTCTAGAGTATACCATTGATAAAAATAACGAAGAAACAAGAGGCCAGTAGTTACATACCTTTGAGAACCCCAAGGACTATAATAAGTGCAAAGAAAAGAAAGAAGGCGATAAGACTCGATAAAGTTGCAAAGAAACCTGTTGGGACTTCCATTGTGCTAACAAATGCTTCACCACATTAACCATGCAAAACAATCAATTGATCCTCCCCATGAAATGCAAATATGGGTAAGGAAACTATACAGGACTCTGTGCATATCATATGCCAGGAAAAGAGTGATAAACTGCTCCAGTATATCAGCAGTATTGTTGAAAGTCTAAGAACCCAATCTGGGTTGTTTATAACAGAATGTCAATAATGGGTTGATAGGCATTCCAGTATATTTGGTCTGATTCAGTTGCATTGATTTGAAGGCAATGAAGCAAGAAAAAGAGAGATACAGAATTGGAAAACGATTGTTATGTGTCCTCAGTGCATTACAGGGTGACCATACAAATAGTTGGAAAAACGAAGCACGACATGTTCACAAACTTTACACCTTACACCTGTTTACAGATTGATTTCTCAAAGAAGAATGGCATCATTATGATGCTTTTCAGGGTTATTTTTATGGTAAGATTGTAATAAAAGATAAAATTATATACGAGTGGTATTATTACGTTCTTATGACGCAGGGCACAAATAGAAAAGACGAAACACTTGATGGCTCCTTGTGCATTCAAGTAAATTTTACTTCTAAGTGAAGCTCCTTTTATGGAAAAAATTGCTCTTCAATTTTAAATATGAGCAAGGTATCTTGTTTGCTTTAAGGAAGCCTTTCACTTTATTCGGCTTAACGTAGTGTAAGGGTTATACCACTTCACCCTGACAAGTTTTTACTAAGCTCAAGTGTTCCAAGTCTTTTCACTAGTTTGTAAGAATTTCTAATATTTTGTTTCAGATGTAGGTCTATGCTCGCTAGTTTGGAGGCAAGGCACTGGACCCTGTAACTTAATATTGCGAACCCTCCTAGTGTGTGTTGGTATGGTGGCAAACCTAATAATAGTACACCTCCACCTCCACTGGGTGTCATGTTCACTTCGTTGCCTAGTGTCATATATGTTGATGTTTGTATGGTCATTTGTCTTTTTTAATAATTTTTTTGATTAATATTTTTTTATTAATCATATTTAATTAATACAATTATTTTGATGATGTTTTTAATATTTATATAATTTAATTGTACATGTATTTTGTGATGATTATATTCTACAAATTTTACATCCACATTATATTTTTATGTATTATTAAAATAATTACACTTATCAATTTAAAAAATTATATTTTGTCAATTTTATATAAGATAATCTAAATATAATTAGGTAGGTAATGACAAAGACAATAGATCTTAATATAAACAAATTTGGAATCTCATATTGAAAATGTAATCTCCGTGATGTTTGACATGGTTTGTGTTTAGTATTAAAGGATTTTTTTGTACAACCTTATTTGTCACACTTTAAATGACTTAAGTTGAGGGGTTTATTTCATTCCACTTATCATTTTGTAAACAATCTATGGTATACATATTTTAATATATCTCAATAGATCCTTCCCTATCTGTCATGTGGTCAAGGAAGACATTGCAGAAGGGCAAGAAAATTTCAGTGTCCATGTTGTGGATTCTGTTGAAAATGTATATGATATTGATAAATTCGCATACTTGAGCATTATGAAATATCCAGAAGACCTAATTCAATCCAAAAAATCTGAAGGATGTGGATGTGTTGAGGATGCAGTGATGTCAAGGATTGCCTCTGCTCAAGAAAGTATAGAGGGGAATTTCCTTACACATCAAAAGGGATTCTGAAAAACCCCAAGCCCATGGTGTATGAATGCGGATCTTATTGCAAGTTCCGTCCCAACCGCTCAAACAGGGTCACTCAGCATGGGCTAAAACATACGCTGTAAATTTTTTAAAAGTTCATAAAAATGAGTGGGGAGTCCAAACATTAGAACATTTGGAGGTTGGTGGATTTGTTAACAAGTTCACAGGAATTGTTATCGAAGATCCCGCTCTAGATATCTCCTCTAAGAAAATGGTCTTCTCAAATTTCTCCTCTCCACAATAAATTGAACGCATCTTCCTTATCTTACTGGTAAGAATGTGGGCTTCAAAGTGGATGCATCTAAGGTGAAATATAAGTAGTTTATAAGCAAATGTAAGAAGAGTACTTCCAATGTATTTGCACAGTATGTTCTGTATGATCACCGCAATGAGAGAATTCCTCATGCCAAAGAAAATATTCCCCCCCCCCCCCCCCCCCCCCTCAGTTTGAGCTCTGTATCAGTCCAAGTGGTGAATGAATTAAAAGGATTGAGAATTTTTATTTATTTGTCAGGATTATATCAGTTTCCAGTTACTACTGAGTATCTATTTGATTGTGTTATATTTTTAATTGCAAAGATTTTCTAGATCCAAATCTGGTCGTTTCTAAATATAAACTTCTTGTTTAATTTTTCGTGTAACTCACCTTGTTATCCAAATCTGGCAGTTTCTAAATTTTTCCCAACTGTTTTTATTACAATTTACATCTTTCCCTCATGAAACTTCTCCAAACAAATCCTCCATACATTTTAATATATAATTTCCTTTCACAAAATACAACTCTATTATTATTAAAAACTCCCTCACCAATTTAACGCGACTTCTTCTTTTATTTATTTTTTATTTAAAAGAAAAATATTTAATACATTTCTTTCCTACTATAACAAGAAGAGCTATGTTGCCAAGTATTGTCGCAGTAAAAATTGTAATGTATAGGTTCATAGAATTTTGAAAAGCTAAACCAATCGGGTAGGTTGGTAGTATGTTGGAAAAGGTAAATCGATTGGGATGGTCCCCTGTTGCTCATGTTTGGTGAAACAATTTCAATGTGTCAAGCAAATTCATGTCTTCACAAAGCTACAATGATCATTCTATAAATTGACATCTTATTCAGTCATTTTGTTAAATATTTTGCATGCATACATTAAACTTCCACGCTTGCCATACATGTGTATGAGAACATTTTACATATGTTCTCCATGTAACAAGAAAGGCAACTAAACGATAGTCCTTGAAGACATTGAACATGGCTATTTTTTGTCTTAATATAATTAAAACTAAAGAACTGTAATGTATTTTTCTAGCAAGTGTTATGGGGAATTGGTAAAATATGCTCTTTTTGTATTTTCTTGATAGGTGGATGGCATATTTGGACGTGTTTTAATATGTAGTAACCAAGAGGTGTAGATACATAAATATTTTATTATAAAATGATATGTAGGTAAAAGACAAATAGATTGAAGATTGGAAAAAGAGGACACACATTTAATATGTAGTGTAAGAGTATTTATCAAGCAATATTCCACCTACCATGATCTTGATATTTATATCAAGAATCCCTGCCGTGCTGTAATGTATTTTTCTAGCAAGTGTTATGGGGAATTGGTAAAATATGCTCTTTGTGTATTTTCTTGATAGGTGGATGGCATATTTGGACATGTTTTAATATGTAGTAACCAAAAGGTGTAGATACATAAATATTTTATTATAATGATATGTAGGTAAAAGACAAATAGATTGAAGATTGGAAAAAGGGGACACACATTTAATATGTAGTGTAAGAGTATTTATCAAGCAATATTCCACCTACCATGATCTCGATATTTATATCAACAATCCCCGCCTTGCTGTAATGTATTTTTCTAGCAAGTGTTATGGGGAATTGGTAAAATATGCTCTTTTTGTATTTTCTTGATAGGTGGATGGCATATTTGGACGTGTTTTAATATGTAGTAACCAAGAGGTGTAGATACATAAATATTTTATTATAAAATGATATGTAGGTAAAATACAAATAGATTGAAGATTGGAAAAAGAGGACACACATTTAATATGTAGTGTAAGAGTATTTATCAAGCAATATTCCACCTACCATGTAACAATTAGATCAAAAATACATATGAAAGCCACGAGGGGGTGTGGTTTTGCATTGGTTTGTTTTTTATTTTAGGGGGCAATCCTTTTTTTTGTTTTTGTTGCATTTTCACCTCCGCAATATTTTTCTACCACACCTTACATTCACATATATACTTATAATTTTTTTTCCGCAACGTCTTGAATAACCACCATGTTATACTTTAAAGGATTTCCATATGTAACAGCATGTTGTTCTACGCTTGAGTTTCACATTGTTTCTACTTTCTATTTTCACTGCACCCATACTTTTCCATCCGCTAACCCCTTCATCTTCACCCCTCTTTCTCTCCCACTATTTCTCTCCTTCTAATATGAATCCTTCAAAAGATCCCCTTCGGTGTTTCCAGCTCCCACCTATCTGCATCATCATGTAGGCCCATTTTGAGGCAAGTCAAAAGACCATGTGTGGTTAGTTTTACACTACTTGGCAGGTGTGTGGGGTGTTGGAAGTTAGAAAGAAAAGATGCGGGCCTCCTCATGAAGCTTATTTATTGTTCACCAAATGCAACCAGTAGTTGTCCAGGTGGTGGGTTCACCCTCACTAGCATACCCTCAACCTTGCTAAAATGGGAAGCTTTAAAACACATCATGGTTTTACACAAAATCATAACGAAGATTTAGGACGGGTCTTATGTCAGATGTTTTATTTACAAATTACATACGGATGTGTATGCAAAATGTGGAAACATAAACTTGACACTTGAACTGTTTGACAAAATGCCTTGAAGGAATGCGGCCTCACAAGGCACGCTCACTATTGTCATAATGCCTCAAACCATTATAGTTTTATGGAATGCTTGGATTGTAAGATATGGTCAAAATAGGTCTATTGAAAAGGCTTTGTAGAGTTTAAGAAATCAGTTTTGTAGGGGGTAAAGTCATAATCAACAACCATCAGTGCTTATAGGCTTCATCGACACCTCGTTAAATAGTTTACATGTGTCAAAAAAGCATTCACATTTAATCCTATGGACTCCAAACACAAATCCTGATTTCAGTGTTGCTTCATAAAAATAAAGAAAAATACATTACCTTGAAACTTCTTTCTAAAGGACAATTTTGAGGGTTGCATCACAGAAATCAGTGATTGAGATTTCATTATCAATTTGAACAATAAACAATCAAAAACTCAGATAGTAAAAATGATAGGGTATATTGTGTCATAGGCTTCTTTTGGCCTCGTGGACGATACAAGATAGCTATCTATCCTAAAAACGGATCATAAGTTATCCATAAATGATATGGTTCACTTGGTCGGTGTAGCGGTGTGATGGAGGATTACATATCGAACCCCACCCACTACAAATTAGTTACTCGAATTCCTTCTTTGTAAATCGAATAGGTGTTTGTTATTTTGGACGCAAATACATTTAATTTAGGTGACCATTAATGGATCAGTTTGTGTGCCCAAACATCCTTATGCATTGCAGTTAGATATAACTAAGTTGTAATTTTCAAAACACCCTCCAAGTAAATCATAGAAGAGTTTGTACTTAGCAACGTATGAAACTGTACGGAGTCTCGATATTAAACATTCACTTCAACAAGTTTGATAGAAAAACATTGAACCGTGAAACATGTACAATGCATGCATCTCAATTGAGTCTCAAGTGTGGAACCTTTTCAAATTTCCATGCTTCTTAGTTTGTCCTCTGCATACACATATAGCACCACCATGAATAACACCTATAAGATATAGATGATACACTGGAACTCAATGTCCTCCCCTTCCATCAAACCCCTTCTTGATCACCCCTCATCCTTTCCCTCTATTTCACTTCCTCATTTTTTCATTCTTCACTACATACCCTTTGGCGTTTCCATCGTACACTTCACATACGATTGCTAGTTTAATATATCTCAATAGACTAGTATATAGTAGTTTGATTCGTTGAAATAATTTTTTTTATTTAGATGCTCTTTTAAGGGTTTGATTTAATCTAAAATTACATGTTTTCCAAATGTTTATATTATATGAGGAAATAAAAAATGTGAGAAAAAATTTATGTTGGTTGTGGATAAAATAATTGAAGTCAAGGAAAGAATATGGTATTAAAATATTTAATTTAATTTGGAATTATAGTGAAAAGGTCTATTTGGGAACAATAATTAAATGGAAGATGAAAATATTGATGGGTGGGGCCATGGATTAGTTCACATCATCTTAAGTGTGAAATTAGAAGGTAGATATTGCATTAAAAAGGTGAGAAAAGAGAATGTGTTTTTTAAAAAGGAAGCGTGGAGAGTGAATAACACTACATCATGAAGTGCACAACCTATAATGACATTCAAATCAAATATGAGGACAATCTAAAAATAGACAACCTAATGCCTTTACTTGAGAAAGAGAGAATTATTTATAATCGAAGATCTATCATCAAAAAGGGAATGAATTTTTTATGAGATTAATAAGACAACCCGTACAAAATAATCAAACACTTATATAAATTTGAAACACTCTTACTACAATTCTTAATCTGATAAACTTCTTAATCTCATAAACATTGTTAACATCTTTTATTCACGCACTTTTATTACAACTCTTAATGATAAACTTCTCAACTTCATTATTAACATCTTTTATAAAACATGTCATATCTTTAAGATCATATACATTAAGTATTTATGTGTACTCTTTAATATGTCCAAATATAAATGGAACCATAAACTATTGGGATTTGGATACTATTGTCCATGGAAAGGAGATTTTGTTTTAGACGCAAGCGAGTCCCATTTAAGAATATTGTCACATGAACTTTGTTGAAATTTCCTGTAAAAATATTGTCACATGAACTTTGTTGAAATTTTCATGTTGAAAACGGATGATAAAAGAAAAGGATCCCATTAGCGTTTTGGCCTTTAATGTTGTACTTTCTTTGATTTTAAATCTCACTCGAATTTTAAATTCAACATGAATCCTTCTTTAACAATGTTTTTAACTAGGCGTACTTACTTTTATTTGCGCACCAAATATAAATACATAATTTTAATTTTAAAAATTGACTACGGGAGATTAGCTAGTAGAGCTAGTAGTGGTACAGCTTAAGTTAAGGGGTCCACAAAATCAATTGTTTATGATATGTGATTGTGATTTTTTCACTAATATGTAATTTAGATTTGTGTTAGCTTATATTTTTTCTTTGGAATGTTTAACTTGAGGGAAAGCCATATTTTGAATTGATTTAAAATAATAAATTTGAGTTACACTACAACCATGGTGGAAACTAATACTTGAATATTGGTGAACATGCTTGAATATTGATTTTTTTTGTAATTATACATGGGTGAGAAGTCTTACATGTCATGATGCGATTGGATACTCTTCTTAGTTATTATGTCAAAAATAAATAACTACTGCATAGTACTATGACAACTATTGGGTATTATGTGATCAATAGTCATGTCAACTATTAGACCTTGTGCACCTATTGGTTCTTCTCCCCTAGTAAAGGGGTATTATAGATTTTAGTCAAAGTTATTATATTTAAATTTGGCTTTGGTGTTAGTGTATATTTGTGTGTGTGTTCATTATGGTGTCGTTCGTCTATTTTTTGGTATTTTTTAATGATTTTTAATCTCAACAATTTTCTTTGTTTTTTTGAGCTAGTATCATGTTTTGTTCTTTTGTTGTCTCTATTTCCTTTCTCATTTTGAGTTTTCTCTATTCTTCCAAGTTTTTGTCTTATTCTTGGTAGGTGATGATTTATGTACACAATAAATGGTCAAAGTTCTTTTGAGCCCTCCACGTTGCCTAATTTTGAATTCTTTAAGGTTTGTGACTTTCCTTATTAGTTTCTCTTTGTTGTTGTGCATTGGTTTGCACACCAATAATGTCATAATTTGATTACAGAAAGTCTATAAATACGTAAGTGTATTAGTACATCTAGGACACAAATAAACAATGAGGAACACAAAACCATGTTACAAGATGTAGTACCTAAAATTTGGTCCCTTGGCACTTGATAATATCACTTTGGAATCTATCCTAACATTATCCTATTTACTTATTGACCAACTTAAATCCTCATTCTCTATCCTAAACCTTGTGTCTATTAGGTCGTAGTTAGTTTTCAAACTTATCACTTTACGAATCACTACACATTATACATAATACATCTACAAACTACCACTTGTCTCAGATTTTATTCCAACTTTATCCTAGACATATTTGTGGGCTTAGGAAAATTTCAAATGAAAAATATGTCCTTAGGTTGATGAACATGTCCCTTGTACTTGCATCGGCCATATTTTCAAATGCGTAAGTTACCATCGTCGGCTTAGGGCTAGTTGAGTGGGAAATATGCTTGAAAGGTCATCTTTATAAACACATACACCCTTACTCATTAGGGGCATATAAGGATCCCATATTAAAGGAACACTCTAAGAAGATTATTGAGAAAATCATTGAAGCACCTCTCCCTTAGGGCACACCATAACAAAACTACTCAAATATAAATGGATTTGTATTGTTTCCCTAAATTATACATCTATACACTACAATTAAGTCAAACGTCAATTACCAAGTGTTGTGGGTCAAATAAAGGGCACCATCTAGTTTACTTCCTTTAAAAAACCACATCATTATAGAATTAGGAGAACTCTGTGTGGCTTGAAACCTCTTCAAAGAATTAATATGTAGTGCAATGCTCATCACACCATTGGGGGTGGGGTGAGGTCAATCCAACTCAAATTATACTATGCCCTTTAGGTCAAAAGTAAGGGGAAGACATATAGGTGTACAAAAGCATCATTACAAATATCCAAATAAAAATTCCAAGTCCAAAGACGTAGATGGAGGAAGTGCTAGATTAAGCTTGCATGTTAAAGCCCCATATGACACATTCATTGATCCTTGGGCAAGTTCACCCATGAATTTTTCCCCTTCAAGAGGAATTTTTCCTATGCTCAGTTTTAGATCCTCAAATTTCTAAACAACTTAATGACACTCAACACATCTCCCTCAACCAGTTTTAACTCATTTCCTTGTAATATGAGCCCAACGAACGGTGAAATTTGCTTAACTCTAATGTTAATTGTACTTTCACCATCCTAATTGTAATGTTTTTAGAAATCTTATTATATCCTTATATAGTTTATGATTGTTTGATTTATCATCTTCTTATTTTGAATTATCTTAGTAGACATAATTAAATATCTAAATTAGAATAAACCCTAGTTTTCATATTACATTTTGGTGGACATGTTTATCTATAAATTCATGCAACTTATGACTTCATTCCTCACCCCAAGAGTTTCATATTTTCAAATATGATTTTTAACATCATAGTTGATTCTAGAGTTTTCCTTAAAACCTTTATTTGCTTGTGTGTATTTTACATCACTACAATGGATGATATTAATGTTTCTCCTTCCATATATCCTAATATTGATGTACAATTGATGGATGTGGTTAGGGATATTAGTTGTTCTACCATACTATGAAATATAAAATGACATTTTTACTAAAAAGAATATAGGGAATCCTCAACTAACCATTTGATTGATCATAATCCACCTTCTAGAGGATCTCCTTCCCCTTTAGGGGATATTACCCATGTATTTAGCCAAATATTTCCTACATCTAGTGTTCCTACTATGGGGGCTTGACATTGTATTTGTTCATAGTTCTCATATGAAACATGATCATGACATATTAGGAACCCATAAACCATCAAATCACCCAAGCGCTACTCTATTACTAAAATACATGTTTGGATTGTTGGCCCCAAAATTCCCCCTCAAGCTATACTCTGTTTGATATTTCTAAATTATTCCACTAGTATGGATTTTTACTTCCAAGAATAGAATAGTCACCTTAAAATTCCGACTTAACCCACATTGAATCTTATAATACAACTAGTCTAGAGTATAACATTAATAAAAGTAATGAAGACATAAGGGCCACTAGGTTACATACCTTTGAGAATCCTCAAAACTAAAAGAAATGCAAAGAAAGGCAAGAAGGAAATAACACTCCATATAGTTGCAAAGAAACCTGATAGGACTTCTATTGTGCTAAAAAATGCTTCACAACATCAACCATGTAAAACAATCAATTGATCCTCCCCCTGAACTAAAAATATGGTTAAGGAAACTATATAGAAATTTGTGCATATCACATATAAGAAAAAGAGTGATAAATTGCTCTAGTATATCAGCAGTATTAAAAGTCTAAGAACCCAAGTTGGGATGTTTATAACAAAATGTCAATAATGGGTTTATAAGCATTCAAGTATATTTGGTCTGCTTTAGTTGCATTGTTTTGAAGGCTAATGGAGGTAATGAAACAAGAAAAAGAGAGATACAACCTTTGAAAATGGCCGCTCTATGTTTTGAGTGCATTACAGGTTGACTATAAATACGATTGGATAAACAAAACAAGATATATTCACCAACTTTGTCTAAAATTTGTACACCTTACACATGTTTTCAGATTGATTGCTCAAAGAAGAATGACATACATATAATGTTTTTCAAGGTTATGTTTATGGTAAGATTTTCTATAAAATATAAATTATATATAATTGGTATTATTATGTTCTTATGGCAATAGGCACAAATCATGAAGAAAAAACACTTGATGGATCATTATGCATTCAAATAATTTATCCTTTGCAATTAAAGTCAAATTTACTTCTAAGTGAAGCTCCTTTTATGGAAACAATTTTTTTTCATTCTTAAATATGAGTATCTCGTTTTATTTTAAAAGGATTTCACTTTCTGTGGCTTAACATGGTGGAAGGGCTATACCACTTCACTATGACAAGTTTTTACCAGGGTAAGTGCACGAAGTTGGGGTGCCAAAAAGTGGACAAAAACCTGGAAACAGACGAAACACGTATGCGTTTTGCTAAAATGTGCTCGTGTTTTAATTTTTTTGCTTTGGTATTTACCAAACCTATAATGCATACGCATTTTGAAGAACCCAAAATGTGTACATGTTCTATAATATACAAAACGTGTACTCGTTTTAGAGAAGTTAAAATGTGTACGCGTTTTGTATATTATGGACTATGTATGTGTATATGGGTGTCTTATACGTACAAGAATAAATGTTCAAGTATAAGATTTATTTTATTATTTCTTATACTTTTATTATTTATTATACTTTAAATTTATTTTAGTAAATATAAGAAACTAGGGTCACTCTACACCTTATGGAAGTGGTCCCGTAGCTCTAACAGTTAAAATCTAGAAGATAGTTTTTCAAAATCTAATTTGGTCAATACTTACTCATTTTCCAGGATTTTAGCAAAGGACCTAAAACTTTCATGGCATATATATTGTAGTCGGTCTTTGTTTTGGGAAAGCATATAGTCATTTTTTAGGTTTTTTGACCTTCTAAATTAGATTTTGGCCCTACCACTACTTGAATTGGTACTAATTTTTAAATTTGGTCCATAATTCACTTTAGTGACCATGAATAAACTCTATGATGCTTGTTTACTTCTTACTAAAAAGAGATCCTCACTTTGTATATAGAGGATTGTTCCCTAAATGGGATTCCTGTCCTATTGCCAAAATGAGGTGATTGTAATGTGCCTCCTCCTTAAGGTGTGATAACACTACTAGGTGTTGAATGAGTTTTTATGAATAATACTAGGTGAATTGCATCAAGTGAACTCAGGTGATTTCTCATTCTAAGAAACAGGGTGCTCCATATAAAGATCATCCCCTCACCTTTCCTAGCTCTAAAAGCATCCTTTTATGGAATCAAATTCATGATTCTCATACATGTTTTTGCTCATATGTCTCTTATCGAGACAAACAATGCCTTAATACTTCACACATGATGGTCTTTGATACCTCGGTGACATGACTAGCTCATTTTAGCTTGTTCTGAAGGGTGTTCAATTAGCTACAGAATGGCCAAAAATGCCTTTTTAGGCCTCCAGAGGAAGTAGTCTCCCATCAAAACTAAATGAGTCGATCGATCACCTTAGACAATATTCCTTACACACTGAAACATGTCGAAACATCTTATTACGACTTTCCTTTGGGTGAGGGTTTATGATTTAGGGTTTAGGGTTTAGGGCTCAAGGTTTAGGGTTTAGGGATCGGGTTTTAGGACTCAAGGTTTAGAGTTTAGGGTTTAAGGTTTAGTTTTTAAGGCTCATAGTTCAGATTTTAGGGTTTAGGGATTAGGGCTTAGGGCTTAGGGTTCATGGTTTAGGGTTTATGGTTTAGCGTTTAGAGTTTTGGGTTTTGGGCTCAGGGTTAAGGGTCGAGGGTTTAGGATTTAAGGTTTAGGGTTTAGGGCTCAAGGTTCAGGGTTTCAGGTTTACGGATCAGGGTTTAGGGTTTAGGGTTTATAGCTCAAGGTTCAGGGTTTAGGGTTTAGGGATCATGGTTAAGGGTTTAGGGTTTAGGGTTAAGAGTTGAGGGTATAGGGTTTAGGGCATAGGGTTTAGTTTTTAGGGTATGGGTTAAGGGTTTATGTTTGAGGGTTCAGGGTTTAGGGTTTTGGCTTAGGGCTTAGGGATTAGGGCATAGGGTTCAAGGTTCAAGGTTTAGGGTTTAGGGCTCAAGGTTTAGGTCTTAGGGTTTAGGGATCAGGGTTTCGATTTTAGGGTTTAGGGTTAATGGTTTAGGGTTTAGGGTTTAGGATTTAGGGTTTAAAGTTTAGGGTTTAGGGCTTAGGTTTTATGTTATAGAGTTTAGGGTTTAACACTTAGGGTTTAGGATTTAGGGCTCATGGTTTAAGGTTTACGGTTTAGGGTTTAGGGTTTAGGGTTTACAGTTTAGGGTCTAGGAATTAGGGTTTATGGTTTAAAGGTTGTAATGTCCCCTTCTCAGACCTGATCTTTCCAGTGACCGTTGGCCTTTTTTCTAGAAACCCGAAGGCTAGTCGGAAGGTAAATTAGGGTTTCCTATTTTTGAGGATGTCTTTGCTCGGAGTTGGTGGATTCAATGGCGGATTCTTTCTGGGTTTTCAAAAAGATTCGCAATGGTATGTTCATTTCGGCATTCAGAGCATTTTCTGGAATTTACTATTTTTAGTAAATTCTATTTTTGGCAGTTTTCAGTTGGGTTCAACATGGTTGACTTCCTACTTCAGTTTGGTCAATTGACTGGTCATTATTGGCTTCAGGGCATGATTGAAGAGTTAAGTTGATATATTTAATTAAAGGTCACGTTTTAATATTATATTCGAACGTTGACCCCTTAGCCTAGTCTATTGACTTTATGTTGTTTTGAAAAGTGGGTTTCTTGAGGGTGGCGCCTTCATTAAGATTATTTTATTAATTCCAAAGTCAAAGCAAGCTTAAGGTGGGCACATTTATCAAGGTATTGAATTTAATTAAAATATCAATATTAAGCTTGAAAGGAAAAGGACGCCATCTTGGAGAAAGGATTAGGGTTTGGATATTGAAGTGATTTTTAAGGTTTCGTGAAGTCAACAGGAAGTTATAAAAGGAAGACTTTGAGCATCATTCCATATCTTGGGACTGCAGTACTGTTATGTTGCCTGTTTGGCTCTGGGTTTTCTTCGAGGAATGAAGGCCTCCTAGCTCGGGCGTCACTTCTTGTTTACAAGACAATAACTAGTGGTGATTTTAGTCTAGATTGTGAGTTCAGTGGAATTAGTGCTATGTAATCTGCATTTGTCTAATTAGGTTCAGTTTTTGCATATTAGAGTTTTCTGGTTTTTACATTTTTACTTAAGCAGATTCGATGTTTTTTTCATAAATCCACAAAGACAAAAAAATTCATGGTGGGTATTATTTCATTCCTTCCTTCTTGGCTGGGCGCCCATGTATGCAAGTCTGTAAATTTTTTGGAAAAAGATCTGATTTTAAAAAGAAAAATCACCCCTGTGTTGGGCCGTACCATTCATGGTGTCTTGGATTTCGTGCATTTAATATAGCCTGCATTTTGAGTCTATTTTTTGGGGTTAGTCTAAGCACCCTCTTGCTAGTAGTGATTTGTAATCAGTATCATGTTATTTGAGTAAGTTTTAAGGAATTTCTGAGCTATTCTAGAAATTTGTATGCTGCTGGTTATATGGGAAAAAATACAGTACTGTCATAACAGCTCAGAGAAATCTGCATCTTCAATCTTGGATGGGTGTGAGAGTTCTCAAAGACTTAGCAGGGGCTTCATTGGGAATTGCCCAAATTGAAAAAGAGTTTGGATCTATTTAATGCTCTTTCATTTCTAAGCTATACTTATCCGCAAAGAAAGTCTTCAATATCTTTGTAACTCTGTTCTCATGATGATTCGCATTGTTAGCAAGATCTCACCATTTATATTGTAAGTTGGTAGTAGTACTGGAAGCAACTTAGATTCTTGCTTATCAAACTATAATGCCCTTCTTACTTTCAGCAGTTGATATTGTTTTTTAATTGACCTCCGCCCTATGGTAGCTACTTTCCCATTCTGGGTTAGCAAGCACATTCTGGGTGTTGAGTATTTCCATCTTTCCGCATTTCTTTTCAAGCATAGTATTCTGTAACACTCTGTCATATGGTCGCCCCTCACTCCATACTGGATTGGGTAGCACATACTTGGCGTTGAGTTCCCATTCAGCAATTAGGGTAGAAGATTAGTAATCTGTAACACTCCGTCATATGGTCACCCCTCACTCCATACAGGATTGGGTAACACATACTTGGCGTTGAGTTCCCATTCAGCATTTAGGGTAGAAGATCCTCTGACCATATGCTCGCCATCATCGGTGCCATTCTTGGTTAGAGTTTCTTTCGTACGATTTTGTTTACCTTCTAACCTTAACGGGTACTTTGATTGTAATGTTGTAATCTGTTAAAAAAAGAAAACAAAAAAAGTGGCCTGGAATATTTCAAAGGTCAGGGTTCAGCGTTTAGGGAAAAGGGTTCAGGGTTTAGGGTGTAAGGCTCGGGGTTTAGGGTTTAGGGGTTAAGGGTTAGGGTTTAGGGGTTAAGGGTTAGGGTTTAGGGGTCATGGTTTACGGCTCATGGATTAGGCTCACCCATTCACTCAATGTAATGTTCTATGTCTTAACCATTCTTATAAACATTGATAGAGAGTATTCAACTAAAAAGGGTTCATCTACTTCATAAGCAGAACATTCAAGGGAGTCGTCACAATTTGATGCCTTTCAACTACTGATATTTTAATGGAGGGAAATTACAAATATCCAAGAACAATTTGGTACAAATAAATGTTACCCAATACAGAGCTATCTTCTTCTTCCCATTCATGCAAACTATTTCAATCATTGTAATGTTTTGTGTCTTATCCATTCTTATTAGTATTGATAAAGAGTATTCAACTGAAAAGGGTTCATCAACTTCGTAGGAACAAAATTCAAAGAGATTCATCAAAATTTGATGTCTTTCATCTGTTGATCTTTTGAAGGAGGGAAATGCCTACCTCTCATAAACAAGGTAGTTGTAAAAGCATACTTAATTATGGTTCTAGGCACAAGACTAGGATATATGTTCCTAAGATAGTCAAAAACATGAACTCACTCATGTGTCCTACTGGAAATATATGAGGTTTAGGGGTTTAGCATTTAGGGCTCATGGTTCAAGGTTTAGGGTTTAGGGGTTGGGACCTTTAGGATTTAACATTTAGGGCTTAAGGTTTATGGTTTATGGTTTAGGGCTCATGCTTTAGGGTTTAGGGGTTAAGGTTAGGTTTAGGGGTTAAGGGTTAGGGTTTAGGGGTCATGGTTTACGGCTCATGGATTAGGCTCACCCATTCACTCAATGTAATGTTCTATGTCTTAACCATTCTTATAAACATTGATAGAGAGTATTCAACTAAAAAGGGTTCATCTACTTCATAGGCAGAACATTCAAGGGAGTCGTCACAATTTGATGCCTTTCAACTACTGATATTTTAATGGAGGGAAATTACAAATATCCAAGAACAATTTGGTACAAATAAATGTTACCAAATACAGAGCTATCTTTTATCCCATTTCATGCAAAACATTTCAATCATTGTAATGTTTTGTGCTTATCATTTTATTAGTATGATAAAGAGTATTCAACTGAAAAGGGTCATCAATTCGTAGAACAAAAATTCAAGAGGATTCAATCAAATTTGAGGTCTGTCATCTGTTGCTCTGGAAGGAGGAAATGCCTACCTCTCATAAACAAGGTCGGTGTAAAGCATACTTAATTATGGTTAGGCACAAGACTAGGATATATGTTCCTAAGATAGTCAAAAACATGAACTAACTAATGTTCCTACTGGAAATATATGATGTTTCGGGGTTTAGCATTTGGGCTCATGGGTTAAGGTTTAGGAGTTTAGGGGTTGGGACCTTTAGGATTTAACCTTTAGGGCTTAAGGTTTATGGTTTCTGGGTTAGGGCCATGCTTTAGGGTTAGGGGTTAAGGGCATGGTAGGGGTTACGACCTCAAGGTCGGGGTCAGAGTTACGGGTTAAAGGTTTACGGGTTAGAGCTCAAGGCTTTGGATTTAGGATTTAGGGCTTAGGGTTTAAGGTTTAGGTTTTAGGGCTCAAGGATTAGGGTGTAAGGTTCAAGACTTAAGGTTTAGGGTTTATGGTTTAGGGATTAGGGATTATGGTTTAGGGTTCATGGTTTATGGTTTATGGCTTAAGGTTCGGGGTACAGAGTTACTGGTTTAAGGTTTAGGGGTTAGAGCTTGAAGCTCTATATTTAGTGTTTAGGGTTCAAGGCTTAAGTTTTAGGGTTTATGGTTTAGGGATTAGGGTTTAGGGTTTATGGTTCATGGTTTATGGCTTAAGGTTCGGGGTTCAGAGTTATTGGTTTAAGGTTTAAGGGTTGGAGCTCGGGGCTCTGGATTTAGTGTTTAGGGCTTAGGGCACATGGTTTAGGGTCTAGGGTCTAGGGTTTAGGGTTTAGGGTTAAGGGTTTATGGTTTAGGATTTAGTGTTTAGGGTTTAGGATTTATTATTTTTGTTTTAGGGTTTAAGGTTTATAGTTTAGGGTTTAGGTCTCAGGGTTGAGGGTTAAGGGTTTAGGTCACAAAGTTCATGGTTTAGTGTTTAGGATTTAGGGTTTATGGTTTAGGGCTTAGGGCTCATGCTTTAGGATTTAGGATTCAATGTTTAGGGTTTAGGGTTTAGGGTTTATGGGTTAGGGTTTAGGATTTAGGATTTAGTTTTTAGGGTTTAGGGTTTAGGGCTTAAGGCTCAAGGTTTAGGATTTAGGGCTCATGGGTAAGGGTTGAATATTTAAGGATTAGGGTTTAAGGCTTAGGATTTATGGTTTAAGTTTTATGGTTTAGGTTTTAGGTTTTATGGACCATAGTTTAGAGTTTAGGATTTAGGTTTAGGGCCTTGGGTTTAGGGTTTAATGTTTAGGGTTTAGGGTTTTGATTGTAGAATTTAAATGCTAAAAGATTAAGGTTGAATGCTGAAATCCTGAAAATTACCTATGTACTGACCATATTATACTATAAAAAACTATCTCCTAAATCGTGACTAATGCAGTTGTGAGACTAGTTCCATAAGGTGCGGAGTGACCTTAATTTATTATATTTGCTAAAATAAATTTAAAGTATAAGAAATAATAAAATATAAATAATAATAAATGAACAATTCATACTTAAACATTTATTTTTGTACATAGAAGCTTGCCACAAACATATACAATGTTTATACTATACAAAACGCGTACATGTTATAGCGTGTACGCGTTATGTAACGCGTATGTGTTTTGTATTTTCTCTTTTTCCAAGCCATGCCTCAACACTTGGGATCCGTTTTGGATCCCCAAGCATTAGGCATGGACCTGTACAAACACAACAAACAACGTGTTTTTGCAAGAAAATGTAAAAATGTCACTTCCTCTATGATAAATCAAAATAAAACAATCGATCCATTTTAAAAAAATTATACCACAACGCAGAGCAGAGTTTCTTCTTTCTAAAAATATAATTTTCCAAATTTTCTAACTAATATAAGGTTTCCATATTATTTATTTTCTAACTATGTCTTTTTATAGCTATTTTTTGAAGTGTGAATATGTCTATCTTTCATGGTGTATCTTTTTTTGGGTGATCGAAAATTAAAAAAATTATACTAGCCCAAACTAGGCATAATTCTATACATATTCAAAAAAAAAATCTAATTTTCGATTTTTTGAGGTAGTTAGGGGGGGCACGGTCGAAGCTCCGTTGTTTTCCAAAACATAAAATTTTTGTACTAGAAAAATCATAAATAAAAAAATATTTGCTATAAAAATCTTTTAAAAATGGAGCCCAAACTAGATGCTCCTAGCTATCTTTCTACCAAAGAGTTTTCAAAAATACTAAATGGTGTCAAAAAATGGTGGGGGCATGAAAGTCACTCTATTATGTTTTTTAACAAAAACAGGAGCATCTGTTGGTATTTTAGTTTTTTGACCCACTTAAACTTATCCATTTTTAATAAAATTTAGTAGCCTAGAAACTAGACTCAAAATGCTATTATTCATATTTCTACAATATCTTCCAATTTTGAGTGTGACTATTTTGAAAAACTCATACAAGTTGAAGTTTTGTTTAGAAAAATGCGTCCACTTAAGACCGCCTTTTGGCCCCCCAACTTGGTGCACTTACCCACCATACTCCAAGTGTTCCAAGTTTTTTTCAATATTTTTAAAGAATGGGTATCATTTCTAGTATTTTACTTCAAATCTAGGTTTATGTTGGGAGCACTTGTTTGGAGGTAGAACATGTAATATCCCTTGTGGGATACTATTTTAAAATGCACAAAAATATTGAAAATTTGCAACCACATCAAATACTAATTTTACCAGATTTATACAGTAAGGACAACGAACTAAAGAGACCTAATAATTCCCAAATGAACCACCCAAATTACTTGAAAATATAAAGAGGGCTTGATATTATTATAAATGAAATACGGAAGCTATTTTTGGCATATTACAGAGATTAAAATGCTGCCAAAAAATCACAGCGAGCCTAGACAGCTGGAAAACCCTCCACGTACAGGCTGTAAGTCATCACGCTTGGGAAAGGGGTCAGAAAATGATGGAGACACCTTCAACATGCTACCATGCCCACCCCAAAGGGATGTCGTGAATCTGATCTGGAGCCCCTCTGATTATCGTCCCCAAATGCCCCCAAAACTGGAAAACCCTCCACGTACAGGCTGTAAGTCGCCACGCTTGGGAAAGGGGTCAGAAAATGATGGAGGCGCCTTCAACATGCTTCCACAACTAGCCCAAAAGGCTGTCGTGAATCTGATCTAGAGCCCCTCTAATTATCTTCCCCAAATGCCCCAAAAACCCACAAAATCCTTTCTCTAAATGCTCTGATAATGTCTGTGCCACACAACCTTGAAAATGGCTCCGAAATGATAGACTAGGGTAGATCTCTCACTACCGAAGAATGCCCAGCTAGCTAGGGGTGGGTCTCTCACCACCGAAGCTAGGGTCCCTATGGGACCTACCTCTCAATGAAGGAGTACCTTACCTAATAATCTTTTAGACTCTGACTGAAGAAAGCTATTGGTTGTTTTGTACTTTCTTTGGTCTGTAGCACCAAGATTGCAGAGATTGTGTCGCTACCACCAAACGCATACAATATGAAATCTTTGGAAAAATTTGGGTTCAAAAGAGTTGGGGCTTGTGATATGGCTTCTTTGATAGCCTCAAAACTTGCTTTTCCTTCAGCTGTCCACCTGAATGTTAAGCTCTTCTTGAGCATCAACGTTATTGACTTAACAAGGGTAGCAAAGTTTGGAACAAACCTGCGGACAAAATTGATTTTTCCCAAGAAGCTTTGAAGATCCTTCTTGTGACTTGGAAATGGCAATGCTCTTATTGCTTGAACTCTTTCAGGGTCAATTTCCAATCCTTCCTTAGATACGATGTGGCCTATAAGCTTGCCTTTATAGGCCAAGAATATGCATTTTTTGGGGTTCAATGACATCCCAAAACTCCTGCATGATTAGAACACCTGCCTTAGATGGAAAAGGTGGTCTGTTGCATTCTTGGAAAACACTATAACGTCATATTGATAGATCAACGCTATTTTGTTCATTAGCCCCTTGAATGCCATATCCATTGCCCTCTGAAAAGTGGCTCCAATGTTAGATAATCCAAATGACATCTTCTTGTATGCATAGGTGCCCCATTTGGTAGTGAAAGTTGTCTTGAATTGATCATCTTCTTTCACCATGATATGGTTGTACCCTAAATAGCCATCTAGGAGGGACAACCTTTCTAACCCAAACATTACTTGCAAGATCTGCTCCATTGAAGGGAGTGGGTAGTGGTCTTTGAGGGAGGCTCTATTCAAATCCCTTAAGTCAACACAAAGCCTGATTTTTCCATTTTTCTTCCTGACTGGGACCATATTTGCAACCCAGCTTGAGTGTTTGATTGGAAATATGATGTTTGATTCTATCAGCTTGTTCTGTTCCTTCTTCATCAGAGGCTCTATATGTGGGTTGACTGGTCTCTGCTTCTGCCTGATGGGCTGAGCAGCTAGATTCAATTCGATTGTGTGGTGTGCTAGTTTTAGATTGAACCCTCTTAGGTCCTCATAAATCCAAGTAAACACATCAGGAAATTCTTAACAAATTTGTATGAATTCATACCTTTCTTGTTTGGTGGCCACTTTGCCAATTTGAAGTGTTTTGTCTTCTCCAACTGGGATTGACTCTAAATCTTCTCCTTTGATCTACATGTTAGCCTTCTCTTTTCTAAACTGATCATTAGGATTGAAAATATATTCCAGTGTCACTAAGCCTTTGGGAAGCTTGTTTGTATGTAGTTGTACTATCTGATTCTCTTACTGCTGCTCTAGTCTGCTTTGGTCTATGGCTGAGAATTTAGCTTCTTCTTGTAGAAAGTTAATGATCTATTGGTCATTCTCAAACACCTGCCAACATGTATTATTATCTAGCACTATTGGCCTCACAACCACATGGATATGCAGCTGTTCTCTGTCCCTCTTGATGTTATCAACCACATCAAACGTTGCTCTAGCTGCTACAAGTCTATCAGCAGCTTCATTCTCCTTCCTAGGTATGGAAACAATACTAAAGGCCTCGAAATCCTCCATGAGATCCCATACCCTACTCTTGTAGTTTTTGAGAAAGTCATATTTTACAACATTAAGTCCTCTAACTTGATTGGCAACCAGTTCACTGTCACTAAATACTTGCAAGTTCTTGATTCCCAGTTTCCTTACCCAATGAAGACCTTGGACTAAAGCCTCATATTCAACAGTGTTATTTGAGCAAGCAAACTAGAATCTAAAGGTTGAATAATATCTCATACCTTTGGGGGACACAATCATGGCTCTTTCTCCAGCTCCTTGTTTACTCCTTGAGCCATCGAAGAACAATTGCCATACCTCATTGTCATCCTTGCATTTTGGCTTGATTAGGTCAAAAAGAGGCTAATTCTCTTCATATAGGCAGTAGACACCCAGTTCAGATTCCTCTATCTCCTTATAGGGGTCAAAAGAATTTTTTTGTTGGCCCACTCATCTAGGGTCAGGTCCGAGATACATCCCACCTTGGTATCTGTTTCATTAGTGTTTATGAGGTCTTCTTCATCAAAAGTTGAGTAGTTGGCATTGATTGGGCTAGGCACATAGGATTCAATATGATAATCAACAATAGGTTTAGATATGATTGTGGCCTTTGCCCCATACCTTGTCCTAAAGAGCATATGTGACTAATTAGCAGACAGGTAGCCTCCAATTTTGGTAGTGAAGTCTCTAGACAGACACAAAGCAAAATGTGGTGGCAGGTCTATGATTGACACATTTTGCAAAACAGTCACATTAGGGCAAGCGTGTAGAGTGAGACTCGGATCCTTGATGATTCCCATAGTGCTTACTATTTTCCTATCTAATTAGACTACTCCTCTGGAGATGATCTCATATTGGAGACCCAACTGATCAACTATTTGTTTAGGCATTACAAAACTACTGGCCCTAGAATCAATCATACAATTGTGCACCAATTTTTCTCCAATAATCAATGAGACATAGAAGGGAGGAGGTCTCAGATTTTTACCTCGTTGTTCTCCATGGTTTCTTCTTGGTTGAACTGCATTGACAAGCACTTTCTCTTGCTAGTTAAGGGGGTGATTTGAACTTGACCAATTCTGCATGGCAGTCTGCAATAGATCCCTCTGCCCTAGAATGGCCATTGACTCCCATAGTGAAATTTTCACACTTGGTGTTTTCATCTGCTCAATAATACTGAATGTGTTCTCCTTTTGTTGCCCCTTCCCAGACACATTTCTTTCTTGCACATGGGTTGTTACAACCGGTACTTGACTGGGTTTAGGAGGTGGCTTGGATTGGTTTAGTATGTTTGGAGTTGCACTTGGAACACCAGGACCTTGTGGAGTGATGGAAGATTGAGGGTCACCTAAATTCAGTGGTTGGCCCTCTCCAATACTTCTCTTTTTGGACCTTGTATTGGAAGCTACACTTTGAGGAGGGAACTAATTCATCCCACAGAAGTCTTCGGCCTGTCAGTTGACAAGCATAGTCTTGTTTGGGGGGGCACCTTGTTGACCTCCTTGTTGTTGATCTTCCTCTTGGCCATGTTCTTGTGGCACCATACTGGTTTGCACCATCAAGGCCTGATTTAGAGCACCATTAAAGCACGTTGATTGTTTATGTGGCTGACTGCATGGAAAACACCAATCATATTCATGTGCCATATTATTTTGTGCAGGAACTAATGCCCTTGATGTTTGAGTTGTGTTAGGATCATAAGGCTTGAAAGGTCTAGTAGCTTGGGGTTGTCCTTGGTTCTAGCTCTTATTCATAGTCTGAGGTGGCAGCCTATTCGACTAATACTAGGGTATAGCTTGATATTGAGCCTGGGGTTGGTACGGCTTGAAACTCTAAGCTTGTTATCTTTTGATGGTCACTAGCTCATTCCCAAAGTTTTGAAATTGCTTCATCGTCGCTTCCTAAAACTCTTCAAGGGCATTAGATTATGAAGTGGAAGCTTCAGCTAAGCTTTGGCTCCTGAGGGTGGGAATGGGAGCTAATGTAGGCGCTTGGCTAGTATCTGGGCCTTTCCTAACTCTCCTTGAAGTCCTCAATGAATTGGGCCTTTCCTCTACCTCTACAATCATGTCCTGTAATCCAAGGTGTGTGGCAATAGAAACATAGTTTCTTTCACCTCAACTCGTCTCTATCCTCTCGGGAAATGATTGGCTCCTTAGCCACCTCCTGTCTCGGTGGAGGCTCCCTCTGCTGAAGTTCATTTGATCTAGATGGAGTTTCCCTTTGTTGTACGCGAGGTGGAACCCTCGAATTTGGAGGGGATAACTCCAAGTCACAAGCTCTCCTAACAGGCTCGAGCAAAGAAGAAGGTTCAAATGCCTTCACAAACCCAGTGAAAGCACATGTCAAACCTACTGTGAATAGTGAAATCGGCCTCATCTCCATGATATCAGGTACCATGACTGGTAATCTCTAAGAATCTACGATATACTAATCCAAGGGACCAGTTTGTCTTAAATGATTCAATTCCCCAAAATACATGTTAGGGTCCCTCCTATCAAATTTTTCTCCCAACCTCTGTGTGAACTCTGCATAAGTAGTAATGTGTATGTGTCCCTATGTAATCAACCCATGATGCCACCAATCATGAGCGTCTCCCTCAAGATGTAAGATTGCAAACTTAATTGCATCTTCCTCGCACATAGGATTTGAGTCGGAGTATGTCTTCAAATTTTGGACCCAAGATGGTGCAGTACACTTCTTAGAACCGTCGAAGTGTGGAATGGAGATCTATCCCAATCTCCTATGTAACTCTAGTACATGTTTATGTTGATCTCTCTTGGGTCTACTTCCCACCTTCATTTTGCAATATTCCTAGAATGACATGTTGTTACGAAGGCCTTCACTCAAGGTCGGGTACCTCTCCTAACAAGACTCTTCATCCAACATATCTATGGGTTGTTGTGCCTGGTTAATTTCTACATCCTTCAAGAAAAATGGTTCGTGAAGCCCCAAAGGCCTAGTAGAAGAATGGGGAGGCCGATGCCCCGAGTTTCCACTCTCACCTCTTTGCCCTGTTGTCCCATATTGCTATTTTCTCCTCTTATTATGACTGTTGTTATACACAGTCCAGCAGGATGAAGATGATTAAACAATATTCTCCTACCCCTTTTTACAATTAGAAAACCAACGCTAGTACCTTGAGAGGTACTCTCCCTTCTTGCACCAAAGTCTCCAATGAAGAAATCATGTTTGCCAACACTTGTAATCCCAAAAGACACATTTTAATTCCTACTTTGGCTTATGAAATCAGTCACAAAGTTTTCAACATCAAAATTGATAATTTTGGATAACTTCCACATATTACCAGGATCTCATACCTTATAATGCCCATGAACCCTTGTATCATGTAAGTGTTAACACAAAACCACAGCACCCCCACATAAGTTCTATAGGTTTTCTTTTCTAAGGCAGTGTCATTTGATGTGATTGCGTAACATTGAACTTTCCCCAAGGTGTGGGACCTTACAAAATGGGAAAGCTCTCCAGATTGAAGGTTGGTTCCTTACTCCTCTGTTTGGGTGCATACGTAGAAACTTGCAGAGGATCTATTCTTAATCCTAATCTAAACTTTACCAAGGAGGCAGGGATAGAATGAATACAGAAATTAAAACAAAGCTAAACTACGAGGTGATGCACCAAGGGAATGATGAACACTTATTTTTCTAATAGACACAAACCAAAAAAATGCATACAATAAACAAGCACAAATAGCCAGATATATAATGGGAGACTAAATGAAAGCAAAAGAGACAAGAAATGATCTAAAATCGATCACAGGCGTGTTTTATTGCTCTGTAGATTGATACAGTCCATTACAAAGTAGCCAAGAGGCAGAAACGTAATGCAGTTTTTGATGGAAGGCCTGAACCCCACAAATCCCTTTGCTAAAAGGAGAAGGGAGCCTGCAAAACAAAGAATGTCCAACCCTTTACAATGAATCTTGCCCCCGTATTTATAAATTCAACCTGAAAGAAGAAAAGAGAGAGAAGCGGGAAAAGCAGGTTGAAGTTCAACCACCGTTGTTAATGCCTCTAATGAAATCTCTCCCCCAAATCCATCTTTACTGCATCAATCCTTAGTTCAGTGCCTTGGAGAAAGAGGAAATGGAGAAACAGATCAAATCTTATCTAGTTGTTGAGGCAAGAAGATCCTGCATTGAAAGCCCGAATACATTTCCTCCATTTTTCTTCACCTAACCTCCTCAAAATTAAAGTTCTAGATCTCCATGACATGGGTGAGGCCGAGATCCTTCCAATGGCATCAGATTCAAAATATTTTGAACCCTAAGTCGAAAGATATGCCCCTTCGGAATTTGTATCGGGTCCGTACAGGAGGGTAGGAAAATAACTTGAAAAATGGGTCCCCTTTTTATATAGGACACGTGGTAGTCAGATTAGAGCAAAAGCGGGCCTATGGGTCCGCAATTTATCTTTTTCCCCTTTGTTCTGATTCCCGTTTTGGCTTTGACTCGGGCCCAGATGTTGAATTTTTCCTTGGGCGGAGTTGCGGGCCATTTTGTAACTTTTACCCCTTAAAATAACGCCATGCAGACACTTGGCATTCTCCGCTTACACATTTATACTTAGCCAATTTTGAGGCCCTTTTCTATCCACCTTTTGACTTTGTTTTCTGTTATGCGGGATCATGGTCGATCCAATATTTGGCACGGGGGAGAAATATGGATAACAGTAAGGTCTTCCATCTTTGCTTCTCTTGTATCTCCTCATAAAGAAGATCATCACTCTTTGTCTTCATGATGAACTGACTTTGATGTACCAAATTCTTAGCATTCTTAACGTCAATAGGCTGAATACCATGATGATAAAAATGTTGTAATGATATAGGATGAATATGATGAAATAAATCCGGGCTACTACTAAACCTCCTTATAAAGAATATCACTCAAAAGGTTCACCTTCTATTGCTGATTTAAAAACCTCCAAAACACCATCCCTTGGAGTATCCTCGTTAGGCTTGGTCTCCAAAATGACTCAACCTTTCTACCACAAATCCTGTGCATTCTGGTCTACAATGGGCTGTACATTCTTCATAAATCAACTTATCATGAGTTGTTAGTTTGGAAATTGCAACAACGTGCAATTCCACACAAGTGTCCATGTGAGGCTCTTCCTCATGTGCAAGTCTGCTCTATATAGAATCTTCTTTCATGGGTGTAGACTACCTTGCATCATTTTCCCACATCATTTCCCTTGAAATATTATAGGTGTTGTCTTGCTTGAGGCGACTATCAATCTAGCAGCTCTAGCTCTATTATTCCATTCCTCACACTGTTTTAAGAGTTTCCATTACATCCTCCTTGTTTGCATATACAAATTTCTTCTCCTGAGCTGGAATAATTTCTCTAACAAGCAAGAGTTTCACTAATGCAATTATTTTTCTCAATGGAAATCATACCTTTTTCTCTAGAATATTTTTCTTCTTTAAATGAGTTATTTTGTAATTCAGGTACTGGCATATGATGATCTCGCTTGGGCTTGCTACCAATCTTCATCATGCAATAATTTGGAAATTACATATTATCTCTGATAACCCTTACTCAAAGATTGGTATTATCCTCCAACAAGAATCCTCATCAATCACCTCTATTGGCCACCCTTTATCACTGTTCTTGCCATTTTCCTTATTGTCTCATAGATTTTCTTTGATTCAAATTTTGAGTGAGCTGGCTCAAATAAAGGTTAGAGGCTTCATGTGGATTCACCATGTTGGTGAACCATTTCCTTCATAAAAACCCACATTGAGATCTTTCCAAACTACCATGTTTGACCCACACAGGATGGAGGAACAACAACTCTGATACCACTGAAATATCCCTTGATGGGATACCACTTAAAAATGCAACAAAAATATTGAAAACTTGCAGCCACATAAAATATTGATTTTAGTAGATTTTTATAGTAGGGACAACGAACTAAAGAAACTTAATATTTACTAAAATGAACCACCCCGACATTACTTGAAAATTTAAATAGAGCTTGATGTTATTATAGAGGACATAATAAAACTATTTTTGGGAATTTTACACAAATCAAACTGTTGCCAAAAAATTACAGCAATGACCTAGGTAGCTGGAAGAACCCTTCACGTACAGGCTGTCAGTTGACCACTCTAAATACAAGGAGTCAGAAAATGATGGAGGTTCCTTCAACGTGTTGCCACACACCCAACCAATTAACAGATATAGTGAATCAGATCTAGAGTTCCACCTCTCATTATCTTCCCCAAATGCCCCCAAAACTGTAAAACCCTCAAAATAAAGGCTACAAGTCACCTCACCTTGGGAATGGGGTCGAAAAATGATGGAGGGTGCCCTTCAACGATGTTGCCATGCCCATCTTAAATGGTTGTTGTGAATTTGATCTAGAGCCCCTCTGACTTATCTTCCCCAAATGCCCCCAAGACCCGTCGAGATCCTTCCTCTGAAACCTCTGTTAATGTCTCTACCACACGGCCCCTGAAAAGCGGATCCAAAATGATAGACTAGGGTAGATCTCTCACTAACTGAAGAATGCCCTGCTAGTTAGGGACAGGTCTCTCACCACCAAAGCTAGGGTCCCTGTGGGATTTGACTCCACAAGTTGTAGATGTGCAACAACAACAGCTGCACGTGAAGGAGGCTAAAATCTATATGAAAAAAGTTCCTTTTCCTTTCTCACCCAACTCCTTATATACATTCCCATGGCAAAAGAGCCCCAATAGACCCTAGACACATTTCTTTCCATGGAGGGGTCGGTAAAATAAAAGTAACTAAAGTTACTTTTTCTTGTTTCAGTCACCAAGGTCCAAGGTGACCCCCAAATGCCAAACATGGAATATTAGTACCATTGCAACCCCTTCTCAAAATCCCCCAGTGTCCATAGCCCCTTGGGTATGACCACGGCTTGGACTCGATTTGACCCTTAGGCCTTTGGCGTAGAAAAAGGGAACATTACACCTCCCCATTGCTCCCAACGTCCACAGCTGACCTTGGGTCTGACCATGACTTGGACTCGACTTGGCCAATTAGTCCCAACATGAGTGTAAGAAAATGGGACATTAAATAGTCAAAGTAAGAAAAATGGAAAGATCCTTAGGATGTTCTTGGGGATCACACTTTCCATTGGGATAAATAGGAAAATTAGGTGCAACAAAACCAATAGGAAAATTGTACTTGAGACATGATTCAGGTCTTGAAGGTATTTTGAGAAAATGAGCCACCTAAACATGTTCCACTTATCCCCTGACTTGATTGTTTCACCCACCCCTCCAATCATTTAGTCTAACTTAACCTGAAAATTTGTGTTTGTAAAGAATCTCCCCAAGGGAATCACCAGAGCCTGTCGTTGGCTAGATGAAGATCCATCCCCAATGCCATTATGACGATAGGTAGGAGATGTTTAGTATCTCCAATAACTAGGATTGCATGAATAGGTATGGACACATTCTAGCTACCTAGGAATGTTAGGTGCCTCTAAGGAGGTCAATGAGCACACAAAGATGAAAGTATAGTAGGAGAAAAGAATGAGATCTATTTGTACCTAGATGCATGATTAGATTATTGATCATGAGTAAGGTTAACAACTTAATTTATAAGACTTTATAATATGCCTTAATATGATGTGGATTAGCATGAAGTTGAAGCATGGCAAAAGAATTATGATCAAGAGTCCCTACTTAGTATCCCCCTTGATCTACATTAGTTTTCCTCATCATGGTCATAATCACTAGGAGTGCTTCACTATTTGGTTATTTACAAAGGATCATGCGCTGGGAATCTAGTCTGTGATTACAATGGATTAAGAAGACGAATTATAAGTAGGAATCCATAATAAGCTCATTACACTGTGATGCAACAAAATAGCATAGGAGGTGAAATCTCATATCTTGCATCAAATATATTGATGTAGAAAGTCAAGCACTAAGCCGGTATGGCATAGAGATTATGAAAACCTTACATGATTGCTATAAACAATTGTTTACTGATGACTCAGACAGAAGACCCTCTTATTCCTATACTTAAGGATAATTTGGCCACTAGGATGTATACCCCACAAAGTTTACCCTGAATACGGCACTTTTCTTGATCAGCACCTTTCACCTGGGAGGGATTGAGGACTCTTTGTACTATATGGATCTGGAAAAAGTCTAGGTATGGATGGCCTTCCAGTTAAATTTTATGAAGCACTTTCACACATATTTGGGAAGAATTCTACAATGTTTACCTTGAAGGATTGAAACTAGGTCATCAGAAGCTATTATTAATCAGGGACTGATTAAACTCATTCCTAAAGGTAAACAAAAGAATATGGCAAATGGATGATGTCTAATCACCTTACTTAATACAACATATATAAGATAATTGTTAAAGCCTTGGTCAAAAAAAAATAAACATATCACTCAAGAAATTGTAAGACCCAAACAAACCGGGTTCTTAGGTAGCTGATTTATATTGAATAATTTGTGATGCTGGCCTAGGAAAACAATAATGGGCCCAACAAACTGCTTAAGATGCCTTCATTATCAAACTTGACTTTGACAAATCCTATGACCACATCCATTCGCCTTTTATCTCTCAAAATGTTACAATGGTTTACTATTCTTAAACCCTAAAAATGTGCTCATGTTAGAATGTTGTTCATGGATGCAAATGCTAGACTAGCGATTAACGGTTCCTCTCCCCCTCAATTTCCCCTACAAAAATCTATTCGCCAAGGTTGCCCTCTTGCACGGTTCCTCTGTCCTTTCTGCCGACACTCCCGGGTATCTCCTCCACCATGCACATGCAAATAACCTTATCCGGGGCATCTCTTCTCTGGCAATATCTTAGACACTCAATTCACACTTTGCTGATGATAGCATGATTTTCATCCAAAATTCTGCCAAAGAGGTAAATAATACCTTGGATATTATAGACTACTTTTGCGTAGTATTCGGGCTCCCAATTGGCAATGCACAAGATAGAATGTTGGATGACATGTCCCATCCCCCATCCTCCATGGATCCATGAAGAGTGGAAAGAGGTGAAACATGACACCATTTCTAGATATTTGGGCATTCCATTTGGTATTAGAGTCTCTCTAAGAGATATGTGGACCTGGTACTTGCACAAATTTAAAAACAAATTATTATCCTGGACCAACTGGTTCCTGTCTATGGCTGGTCGCTTACAAGTGGACCAAATAAAATCCTCTTGTCGAGCCATGTTTACATCTCTTCTTGTTGGCTACCTTCTAAAACCAGTTATAATAATATAATCCAACTCATCTGAAATTACCGATGGGCCAAATGGGACAATAAAAAAGGAATGCCAACCACGTCTTAGTTGTATTGCATCCTTCTAAAGGAAAATTGTGATTTGGGTATCATTGATCCTTATACATAGGTGATTTGTCTTAATGTTAAGTGAATTGTGAGGGCTTTAGAAGGGGATGCTCCTTGGAAACACCTGGTTTGTTTCCTGTATACAAACTGGTACTGCAGGTAACTTATGGAACACAGTTCATTGGAATGATTAAATCTTGTTGGCTTCCTTTTTAAGACTCATGGATAAAATCCCTTCAATAGAATTTCGAAGGCTTGGCAACTTGTCTCACCAAAGTTGTCCTGGTTTGATCAATCTCTTAGTCACTGGATCAACTTTGTGACTTTATCTATTTGGTGGAACCGATGGATCTAGTTGAATGGTAAACCATTAGGTGTGCTCCCTAGTTTTAAAAGTAAACACCTGTTCAAAAAGGAAATACAAGTGTTTCGGGACCTTTGGGATTTATTGAGCTTCAATAAGAAATCATGGCAACAACTTAGGGTTGGATACAATCTCAGCTACAAAGACAAATTGGCAGTGCTTGGCCTCCAGAGATTCATCCCTTCAAACTTCTAAATGCTTCTTTCCACTTGTTGTCCTTTGACCTTCCTCAAAGACTAGAGATGGTCTAATGGTCACATCTTTCGAACCTTCCCCTTCAAGGTGATCTATAAACAACTCTTGCTTGTTGTCCCCATTGCACATCGTCTAAACACAATTCGGAGGTGTAAGTTCAATCTGGTTGAATGGAATAAACTCAATTTACTAATTTGGCAATCCAAAGCGGATTCTCAGTCCCAACTCACTGCATGGAAACTTCTACATACCAAGCTCCCGATTGGGAAACGCCTCAAGCTCTTTTACCCACCACCCTCCTGCCCCTATTGTGCAAAGGTTGAGTCCAATCAGCGCTGCTTTTGGTTTTACCCACATGCTCAAATCATTTGATCCTCCATTTTGACCTCGCTGCCTGTCATCTCCCAAACTGCCTACTCTTGGAAAGCCCTTCTATGCTCATAAAGTGATCACCATAACCTGCTGCCACATTATTATCAAACACATCTGGCAGTTCTGCAGCAAGGCTTCTTTTTCCCACTCTGTGCCCCCTTTGGAGATTGAAACCACAGTTTTGTGCTCTAACTTGTCTCTTTAGGTGATCAATCTGGCCTTAGTAATCAAAGATCAAATTAACGACAACGAGAATATCATGAAACTTAGTAGTCTCCAATCTCAGTTGCAAAAAATGGAAAAAAAAAACATGATCTGAATTGTAAGATAACTCAACTCGCCATGGACTCCAAGTGTTATTCAAATGTCCATGAGGCCTTGTAAGTTGGATCTATTGTGGACAACTTTGTATTCTCTTGTTGTTCCTTTCATAATCTTGTATTTGTAAAAAAATCTTTAATACAATCTTTTCTCAATAAAATAAAATGAAAATATATATATTATAAATTTTGTGAGAAAAAACCATCATGTGCAGTCCCACTTTGGTTTTCTTGAAGGCCACAAAATGTTAATGACTTTTTTTCAATTAAAAAAATGTTAGCGACACATAAAAAATACTCCCCAGTGCATTTCTTGTGTGATTAAAGTAAATTTTTAAAAATCACTAGGATTTATTTTTGTCATGTTTTACTAATGCAATTCATTACAACAAATAATTCTCACTTTTATTTTTCCTTTCACCTATTTTTTCACCAAATAAAAATTATTTTTATTTTTAATTAGTGAAATAAAAATTATTAGATTTATTTGTAAACTAGTAAAAATGTCTCAAGTACATTTATTTGATCAAAATAGATATTATTTACAAAACCTTATATTTTGAATTTTATGCATACTATATTAATTGATAAATTGACAACATTTATTTTATATTTTATATTCTTTTGTGGCAAAAAAAATCTTTATGAGTAAAAGGGCCTCAAGCTTTATTAGATAGTGAAGAGGTTATTATTTTTTATTGACTTCTTAATTTTAACAAAAAAATTTAAGTAAGGATCAACTAAATGTCAAATTTAATATAAATAATAAAATTTATACAATCATCCATTAGATCCCACGCTCTATCACCATTGTAAAATGTATATAACATAATTGTCGTCAATATTTTAAACATATCAAAATAAATATTCCATATTTAATATATGCTAACAAAATTGAAGAGAAACGTTCTTTCCCGGCCTCCCCTTTATAACAAATGATCCACATAAACTTACATCCCCATCATTGAATTCTTATTCTTGTAAAATTTAAGTTAGATTTCAAAAAAAGTTAAGATACATCGACTCCATATATATGTATGAAAATTAATAAGAAATGTATTGATCTTTTACTAAATCCAATTGATGAATAGGCTTCCCATCAACATCATAGAATGTAACATGTAACGAGGTTGGTGTGATTTGCAGTGACATGAAACCTTGACCATCGTAGAAGAATCGAACACCTTCCATGTTTGCTGATCTATTTATTCCTCTCCATGCTTTGGATCCTCCTCCACTTGTCAGAAACTCTAGTGGACTGCATCATTATACTCAAATATTTTAGTTACATCATAAAGTCCTAATAATGTTATTGTTAGAGGATCCTATCCTTTACTTAAAGTGTGCAATATTGACCAGCTAATAAAATCTTTAACACTTTTTAAATAACCTGGATTATTATTATTCCCTACCTGTTAAGGCTGCTAATATGTTCCAGGCAATGATCATGGCCGTTCATGTACACGTCCACTTCATATGCCTTACATCACAAGAAGAAGAATATTATTTAAACTAGCAATTGCAAATGAGTTGCAAGTTACGCCGGAGAGGGCTTGAATTTTATGTGTATAATTTTACTCAAAGAACAATTCCAGTGTAAAGATAAAGAAGGGAAAGGTGTAGAGAGCCGGTTCTTCTGTCGGCCAACTATGGCTGCCAGTAAAGTAAAATAAAAAACAGAACCATGAGTTAACACCGCGGTCACTCATGATGTTCTCAGGCCGGCCACTCCCAAAAGCAAGGGCACCAAAGAATGGTTATTGCCAAGTCTAAAATGTCATTTAAAGGATGTGGAGTCAAAGAATAGTAAATATCTAGGACTAACAAAAATATCTAAAAAAGTAGCCGTTTCTTTGTATAAGAGAAATGATCTAGAGTTATGTTAAAAAAAATGTTGATTACTTGTAAAATTGGCAATAGCTGCTGGATGAGTTCAGTTGTATCTCCATGTGAGCCGATGCTTCGAATGGTATGATGCCCCACCACTATTTTCCATATAGCCTTTGAAGCCTCCAAAGCATTTGTGAGATCCTGTAATTTTTAAAATCAGGTATCATATTTCACATTATTATTTTCTTAGTCACACCAAGATTAACCAATGAAATAAAAATACCTAAAAATAATCTAATTAATTCTGTCATTAGTGCAGGGTGTGGGTCTCATGGCATGTGTGCATGCTAAATAAGGTTCGTCAATGAAAATTGATTGTGGAAGTCTTCAATTCTTGAGTTTTATTTGTTATAACTGTATTATTACCTGTAACTGCTGCTTGATATAGTTTTCTCTGGGAATAATCCCTCTCCAATCATACGTATGCTCACTTGGCTCCCAATATTGATCGACAAAGGGTGTTGTGTCCACGAAAAACAAATCTACCGATCCAAAATCTGACCAACCAAATGCACAGAAAACAGAACCCAATTCAAATTTGAACTTCTGGGCACTTCTATATTTAACTTAATATCATTGAAACCATTATCTGACAAAATATTATGAGAATAAAATTAAAGCATTCTAAGTACCTCTAAACAATGGGTGGATGGTATATTTGAGTATGAAGGATCTTTCGCAGTACCATCGAGAATCCCTGCTTCTCAGACTTGGGCTCAGCTGTGCCAAAACATCTCCCCTGTAGTCATGGTTTCCCAGCACTGTTCACAATCCAATTAACAACATTTAACAAGCTTTTGGATAGTATTGTTTTATTCACTGGTTAATTTTCAAAGTGTGAATATATGTTTTGTACTGGATGTATTCTTAGGCTTTGTGTTTGTGTAGTCTGAACACCCTAATTTTGGGGTGTGCTTCTATATCGCTTATTTTTTGTGAATTATCTTGTATCATTTTACTTGTTAATATAATATAAGATTTTAATCATTGAAAAAAAATGTTAATTTGCAAAATAAATATATAAATATTTGGATTCTCTCCCATATAATTTACAACTCCTGTGCAATTGCTAATATATGTGATATTTAGATGGAGAACCTATGAAAGAGTCTTTATCACATAGATTAACATAGAATTCTTCCCTCACATAAATTAGCATGGTTGAAATGTTAACCAACCAATGAATTATCTAACTGCCCTTAGACTGTTTTATTTTTAAACAATCTATATTAAACCCTTTTTATAAATAACAGTTTACCAAAACTTTTTTTTCACTGACAACTCACCATATATAATACTTATACAAAACACCAAGACCTCCCAAGCAGTCACTCATCCCAATACTACCTAGCAGCCTTCAAACTTTCTAATACCCAAGTCAAAATTATGGATAACCATTTACTGTAATATATAACTCATACCAGAATACCATTGTTTCTGCAAGCTTTTGGCAGTATAGATATCAGAGAAAGACTGTTCAAAACTTGGGTCGTCTATACCAGCTAGTCCACTTTCATAGAAATTATCACCGGTTGAAATAACAAAGTCAATGTCCAGCTTCTCTCCTATTCTTCCCATCTGCACCAGAATTCCATTTACACCATTTTTAGCTATGATATATTAAATCATTATTTCAAAATTGCACCATTTTAAGCAACCATAAGAAGTGGAAATTTGATAACCTGAACAGCCACTTGAGACTGGTTGTAAGATCCTTTTCTGCCCCAGTCTCCAACCACAAGAAAATTGAGAGAATTTCCTGTTTTTCTTACAGCTAGAATGTCTTCATGCAGAGAACAATGAGATATGTTTATGCAAAGCATCAAAACAAGAACGGATCCAAGGATTCTGAACAAATCCTGCAAAAACAGCATTATAAACAAAAAAAATTAAACAAGCCCAAATTGCAGAATTTTTTCATTCATACAACCCAAAGAATATGTTTACCATTCTGAAAGGCCTGTGTGGACAAATGCAGGTCAGGAATACACAGAAAACACTTTATATTTGCAATGATTTGACACACCACCCCCAATAATTGAAAGCTCTGTTACGGATGAGGTATGGCGTAAGAAACCATGTGAACCGGCCAAAGCACAATTCCATATTCTTTTCCAATAATTTGTTTGATACCTTGCTTTCTTCTTTTTTAAGACTTGAGTGGTTTATCTGTCTCCTTCATCACTGGGCATTTTTTATTTTTTTCAACCTACTCTTTGATCTTTGAATGGTATGTGGGTCTCCTGCAGCATTATGAAATAATAAATTTATTCATCTGTTGTTAGAACATGCATGGGCTGCATCAATAATGTGAATTGGTGAGGATGCAATTGTGGTGGACAAACATGACCACGTCAGCTCATCAGCTTGGAAAATATTTTTTATATAATCTGGTTGACGTGGGTGTTCCATGTACTCTCTTATTTTGTGGTGGAGCATAATTTTATTGTTGTGGGCACACCAAACATATCCTGGTCTGGATTTAGCATCACTTTACTGCTTTCAGTTTGCAGTGTTGCACCTGTTTTGGGCCTTGCCTTATTCCATTTATAATGTTTTTTTGTCTTCCTTTACTTCTTAAAAACTTGTGTGTTAAACAAGTCAACTTAATCTTTGATTGATGGTATTACTCTAGGCATTCTTGGCTTGCACGTAATCTTTCGAATTAAATAAGGTTACTCGTGATCAACTTTGAAAGAATTTATTCGTAAATTGCAATTGTTCCAAATGATTATAATTAAATTGCAACACAATCACTTAATTAATGATTCAAATTAAATAAATGTGTGCAATACGTTAATAAAGCTCAACTGATTATTTTTAAAATAAAAAAGTAGTGTTATAAAATATGTTGTCATTTGTTTGACGAGTTTTTTTTTTTTTTTCTGAAAAATAAGAAACCTTAACTCCTATTTTTTGAGATGGCTACTCTCAAATTTTGAAGATGCTATAAAAGCATAAATTTTAACATTTCAAATAAACTACTAAGTTTTTTTTTAAATGGTTAAGCGTAAGTGGGTCAAAGAGTTAAAATTTCAAGAGGTGTTTCTATTTTTTTCGATAAACATGGTAGATAGTCGGTCATGGCCCCCTTCATTTTTTTAGCACTATATAGTATTTTTTAAACCCTTTTGTGGAGAGTTAATTAGGATCATATGGTTTGAGATACATTTTTTATTTATTTTTAGTGAGTATTTATTTAATATGATTTTCCACGTAAAATGATTTTGAAATTTGAAAAATAATGGATAGTAGACCATGCCCCCCCCTAACTACCTCAAAAAATATCGAAATTTAGATTTTTTTGAATGTGTCGAATTAGTCCTAATTTGAGACTATATAATTTTTATTCAATTTGAATGAACAAAACAAAAGATACATGGCTAAAGATAGACTTGTATAATTACTACAAATAAACGCATAAAAACACTTAGTTTGAAATAAATATAGATGAAAACCTTACAATAATCAAAGTTTTTTGAAAATTTATATATTTAAAAAGAGAAGAGTTTGTTTGACACCGTAGGCATATCTTTAACAAAGTTCTCAATCATTTTTGTAAGGTTTATCATGGTGGAGAAGAGTTTGTTTGACACCGTAGGCATATCTTTAACAAAGTTCTCAATCATTTTTGTAAGGTTTATCATGGTGGAAAATGGATTTATCCATTTTTAGTCCAAAAAAAGTAGGTAACGGTGTTTTAATAATTTCATGTCTTTGGCTCGAGAAACCAAACCATTTTCAGCCTAAAGGCACATGGTTTATGTGCATAAGTAATGAACGCATGTGCATTCCTATTGTCAAGGAATGTATACACACTATAATGCATACGCGTTTCTATTGTTAATTTTTTTGTAAGGTCTTAAACAGGGAGGACAAGGGGTCCGTATTTACTAAAATAATTGTCAAGTATAAGTTTTCATTTATTATTCTTTAAATTTTAATTCTTATTATAATAAATGAAAACTTTAACTTTAAATTTGTTTTAGTAAATATTGTTGGTGTGTGTCATATTCACACTTGTTGTGAAGTCCACCTTAGATAGTGTTATTACCAAGGTGAAATTTATTATGTGCACAACATTGATAAATGCACATTTAAGTGGTAGTTATTCTCACATGTGTGAGAAGGGTGAGGTGTAACTTGGGGAATGATTTTATCCCGCCTTTCAATCAACCTCTTGCTTTTTGTGTATAAGGAACATTTGTGTCCTTGTGGAAAGAAAGATTAGAGCTTAGTGTCATCTCCAAATGTAATGTAGTCAAATTCCAAACAAACTTGATATACTACAAATAATATGAACTCCAAAAGAAAATAAATCTCCTTCTTTGTTATCGAATAATGAATTACAATATTTCCTAAAAAGAAAAACAACTCCTAACTCGAGTTGCCAAGTAAACTCTAACTAACTTTGACTAAATCTACACTAGGTGGCGGAAATTACTATTTTTAGCAGTTTACTAAAACATGTTATTCTTAGTAAGTTCGCATGCTTATTCGTACGGGCACAGAAATTGCCATGCATCTTCTACATTCCTAAATTAGAGGAGTTCCCAACTATCTAACTCATAATGCAACTAATAGACTAAAACTAACTAATGCCTAAAAATAGGAAAAAACTAAAATACAACTTAAATCTTAATTTTCAACCTCAAGATGGCGGATTTAGGACCCGAAAATGTGTCGAAAATTGCCTCAAATGGTAAGGAAGGTTTCCGGTGTATTCGTCTCATCAAAACATGTGGTTTCAAAAAAAACGGACTCAAACGGACACCCGGAGCTCAAGTTATGACCTTGTCAAGTTCCTGCTAATTTTGGCGCATCAAAATGTAGTGAAGATGTAGTCTTTTCGGGAGATTATGTTCTAGTGCAACCATTGTTTTGTTGCACACTCATATGCATTTCATATTTCATTCTAATATAATATAGTGTGGTTTTGTTGGTGAATCTTTTTTTCTCATTTGAGCTCTTTGTGTGGATGCTTGCATTGGAGAGTTTTCATGGGCCTTCCTTATTTCTTATATGGTATCTGAGTTGGATCTGCATTTCTATATAGTATAAGAGTCAGATCTGCAATCTACATCTTATAATTTCTTAGATCTATATTTTTATTTAGATTTATTTGCATTATTGGTTGCAAATTGTAGTGCCCACATTTTACACACACAATTACAACAGTAAAATACCAGGATAATTTTTTTTTACTTACATTGCTCACTACACACAACACAGCCTGGGCTTCAAGTGCAGAACTTGACTCGCAAACGACAATCACAAAAGTCATCGACTCACATAGACACATGAAAACAACGAAGGCATATCGATGCCACACTTTTCCCAGTGAACAAATACTAACAATGCCCCAACCATAGAAAAAAGACTCGAGGATAGGCAAACCCACAACACATCTTTTCTTTAATTGTATTTTAGTTATGATTAACATTCCAAGAACATTATTGAGAAAGGATAAATTTCTCATTTGTCCACCCTCATATTCTTAAGTTTATTCCGTGGTTAATTTACCGTTCGACCCTTTTTAGCTTCCTATTCTTTACAAAAGTTTCCATAGCTTGCATTCTTATTTGACATAATTCAAAAACATATAAAGTACTTAATTATCTTGTCCTTATGTTAAGAATATTCTTCTCGAACATATATTCAATGTCTACATTTTTTTACTCTTACAACTCAAGTGAGTGTGACTTGGTGTCCATATAGCGATATTAGGATTTAACGAAGATCTAGATGCGAGATAGCTTTTGTACCGAAAACATACCTCGATCACGGATTAGTTATTTCCCTACCATAGTTATTTTAATTCAATGACTTGTGAATTTTCATTTTGTTTTATATATGTATTTTATTCTCAAAGGTGGATTATACCAAGGCAATTCATATTCTTTGAAACAAATGCATATATTTAATTGAGTTATAAGGTCTTCAAGAGTGGCATTATTCCGAACCTCCACTCTCGTTTTTACTCTTATGTGTTTTATTTTCTACGTCACATTATGGGCTTATTTTTAGCATTGTCTTGAAAAGGAGTTACGAACTGTTTGTCTAACCTCTTGAAGACAAAAATGATAAGGAGACTTGAAGCTACACAAGCACCCTAAGCCAACATCAAAATCAATCGAGGTTTAAATTAATTCCCAATTTCACCTAAGGGTCTACCCCTCAACTATATCTGAGTTTTAGGCAAGAGGACAAATTTATGCTAAACCACCTTCAGAAAGGGCCAAGGTATTATGTTGAGAGAAACCAAGGTAGCACATTTAGCTGTGCGGAACCAAGGGGGTTCATTAACAAGAGTGCAAGGCAAGGAACAACTATATCCTGATCTCTATTTATGTCGTTTGGATCCAACAGGGATTTCATTCGATGAAGAATTTTAATTTTAAATCTATCTTCGGCAGACAAGGTAGACCGCTAGGATACGAAGGAGGAGTTATCTCTACATACTCCAAGTGAAGTTTTACTGTGTCGCTCCTAACAGGTAGGTTTAAGACAATGTCACTAAACATACTGACTAAGATGATAAGCCCATTCCCAGGTTCTTGCTTACTCAAACTAGGAGGTTCCATCGAGTGTAGAGTTTAAGTCCATCCTGCAGTTTTCAATGTCTTCTACGGTAAGGAGAATCAAACAAGAAAAACAAGTTTTGCTCCGATATTGAACAAGGGTAGAGTGTTTCATTTAAATCTCTTTATTACATTTACAAAGTATGAATGCACAAGATGACTCATTAATCATTTATTGAACACCAAATATGCACTACAAGATATTACTTCAGATTCATTTACCTTATATAAATGTCAAACCTTTTTACCAAGTGTACTATTATCTAATTGACCTATGATTAAATGCACATTTCCTAGATGTCCTTGAAACTAGCATTTCACGCATATCAACAAATTATCAAATATAACCTTCTGTAACATGATACCATATTGTACATTTATTCATTTAACAATGAACTATATAAATTACAAGATAAATAAATGAATTACACATTGCCCTTTCGTCGTCATTCTTTCATCCTGTAAAACCACGTGAGCATGATATCAGCGATAATTCACTGGCATGGCATCCACCCTAACCTAACATAAGTATCATTTTTCAGTTTCCCATTTACATATGATAATAATTACAATTTGCAATTGAAATAAAAAGGCCTAGAGACATGTATTCATTACATTTCATTTTACTTCATTTTGTAACCCAAGAGAGAGAAAGAGAAGGGAAGAGAGAGAAAACATTGTTTTGTCAAAAGTTCTAATGCACACAACAAGTTACATTATGGTGGTTTAAACAGTTATTTACATGTGTCCAAAGTATCTACGGTGATTTGGCAACCCGACGAGGGTCCCACAGCTTCCTATTTTTACATTTTCTTACTAGCTACAAAACGTTCAAAACGGGCTCAGAGGCTAAGAAACCGCTTCCAAAAGTTATCTTCCGATGAGAACGCACACCACGATTAAATTTCTACGTGTCCCCAGATATACCAAGAGTTCATAGCAACTGACGGAATTGGAAAAAAGTGAACGGTTTGCGTTTGGCGGCTAGTTTTCTGAGGCCACTGGTCGTAGTTGGCCCAGTTGCAAATGAACAATAGTTAGCTCGAGGGCTCAGAAAACCACGTCTAAAATTGACGTTTGATGGATGAATGAACAACAAGGAACTTCCTACAAATTTCCCTATATAAGGATAATTCAATAGAGTCGACGGAATTCAGAGCTAGAAAACAGCCTTCAAACGGAGACAAGTTTTCTGAAGCCACCGGTCCAAATTGGTCCAGTTTGACCTTGTCAAACTGCGACCAGAGGCCTACAAAATGTCATCGTCAAAATATCCAGAAAAAAAAAATTCACTAACTGAAGGTTTCATGCAATTGTCTAGTATAAACACTAGAGATTTACGAAGACGAGACATAATTTCTCTATCTAGGTTTCAAATGGCGATTCAAAACAAAAGCCAACTTTCTAGATTTAACAGCTTTTTACTACGGTACAACAGTGTAACGAGGCTCCTATAAGAGCGCAAAAGATCTCATATGTTCGTTCAGGGTCAAACCAAAGGTCAAGGTGACTCCTTGCATACCAAGGTACACGAATGAAGCTTAACATCTCGTTTTCAGAGTTACGAAGGGTACTGAATGAGTCTCCGACAAATGTAAAAATTAACTATTTAAACTGGGAAATTATCAACGTTATTACGGGAAAGTCAATTTCGTTTGGTCGATAAAATAATGTTGTAGCGATCCAATTGAGTAGGCAGTTTTCTACATCACCTCGGAATGAGGGTGGAAGTTCATGTTTTAATGCAACCGGGTTATTTTTGACTTCATGAGTTTTCGACATGACATTACATTGTTTTTGTATCGAGTTGAAATAAACATTTAACGGTATTAAAAATCCTAATATTTTAAAATTCTATTAAGTTGCAAAAGAGAACTAAAACACGAGAACTATGAGAGGTAAGGGAAGATGAACCATGCCTAGAGAACGAAGTCAGTCAAACACCGCGGAATTCAATTCAACCTCTCCCTTACACATTTTATCGAACAGATCATGAGCCTCCGTCATTTTACCATGTTGCCTTGTACCTAAATGGTCTGTCGACCATTGTGGGCATGGAACCAAAAAAAACCCAAACCAACAGGGGAGAAGAAATGGAACCTGGTGTGTTGGAATGGCGAAAAACTCCGTTTCTAAAGGGCAATATAGTTGCCAATTCCTTTGAGGCATTCTATCAAACAGTTCACACGCCTTTTCAACAAATCCATTTTGTGCATATCCCTGCTCCAAAGCTTCCATGTTTTGCACAGGCTGGAGATACGCTGGCAATGTAAACTGATTTGGTTGGAGAAAGGGCATGCGAATGGCGCAGCCTCATACACGTCCCCCCACGCATTTGTAACTGCAACATCTGACCACATCCCTCTATCTTTTTTGCTTTGACAGTTGTCCACGCGGGTATGGGGGGTTCGAGCTTAACACAGGTTGGGAGGATGTTGGCGCAGGCTGGGAGGTTGGGAGGAGGCCGCAACAACCCTGCCATTCCATGAGAAGACATTTGGCACGGCATTTCTTTGACAAAAAGACAAAAAACACCCAAAGCATAATGATTTGAGTAAAATCTGCGACCACGTTTCCTTCAGGCATTTTCCAAACAAAAAAACGTCCCTACCCATCTCCAATCTCGGATCCCTGGCGCGTGGTGGAGGAGGGTGAGACAAAATGTCTCTGGTTTTACTCTCCCCCCCCCTCAAACTCGCCTATTCCAAAAACAAAAGAGACAAAAAAAACCCTAACTGCATGTTTTTGAGTTTATTTGCCCTCCTCCATTTAGCTTTATTTTTTATTTTATATTAAATTATAAATATATTTTTATTGGATTAAGTGACTATGGAGAAATACTTTTACAAGCATCAATTGGGAGAGGTGGTTGACATTGGCGTGATGTTCTACTTCCATGGCAACAGCAACCAAGATTTCGCCATAGTGTCTGATAACAACCTGCAAATAAATGCTCATTTTATCGGCAAAAGGAAAATATCGAACCTCTTCTCTTGTGGCCGCAGATTGTAAATCTTGCATTTTCAACCACCACACAAGCTTCTCTCAAAATTCGCTTCCAAAATTTGTTACTAGCGTGGACTGCACCAGGAAAGGAGGTAAAGGGAACGATATCCTCTGCAGAAGATAAATGCATAGGAATCACTTTTATAAGTCAGCTACCTCAGCAACATCAAACAAACAAAAACCACGGCAAGATCAAGAGACCCTTCTTGACAAATAGACTGTCTTGTTTCAGACGCCAATACAGATCCATATCAGTTAAATTTGTGACAAGTGATGTGACAAGACCTTAGAGTTGTCGTGTGCAGGCAAGTCTGACCCACAATAGAGTGATTTTGGGTGGCTAAAATGAGAGCTACATTTGACGTAGTACTAAATACTTTATTATTTTATTTTAAAAGTTGTGTGGGCACTACACAAATCTAAATGAAAAAGATTTTTTTGAAGAAATATCTATTTTTTTCCATTTCAAGTATTTTTGTGGATCTAAAATTCCCTTTGGAGGCCCTTTGAGTTGTGAAATTTTAAAACTCCATTAAATCTAGAATTGTCATGCTTCTTCCAAGCCCCTAAGATTTTTTTGAGTCAATCCACTTTATGGGTTTTCAAAATAACCCAATGGCTATTTTTTGTTTTCGCCAAAATTACTTTTGTAGGGTCATTTATTGGATTTTTTGAATTTGTAAAAAAAATCTTTAAAAAATTGCCCTGAGCTAATGTTTTTTCTAAATTCTACTAAGAAAAATACAAATTTCAAGAAAAAAAGTATCTTATATTGATTTTTTATGATTTTTTGGAAGTTTAGATCTACACGGCAAGCAACGAGCAGCAAATAAGATAGTCTTTTTTTTTAATTTTTCTACAAAAACATGGTGTTAAAGATTTTTTTATTCCTCTCTTTAGGATCTTTCTAGTTTGGAAAAAAATGGAGTACTCAGTCACCGGTGGCATTCGTGTAAATTTTTAGCACAGTTTTGGTGCATTTTACATGTTGACATCATTGGTGCATTCTGCATGTTGCGCACAATCAACCCTTAAGCGCCCATATGATCACCCTTTAGTTCATATGACCTACGATCAGCCTTGGCTCACCATATGACTGCTTACTAGGCATATTTAGCCCCTGAGGGCTAGACTTTCACCATTGAGCCCTTTTTCGGAGTACCTTTTTTTAGGCTTATAGCTTTTGATCCAAGAAGATTGGGAAGATGATTGTGTTTTTCACCTTGCCTATTTTTTTATGATCTAAATAATGGTAATGTTAATGTTTGCATTTTGATAACCCAAATTTCCATAATTAGTAGTTTTTGTCCTATTTAGCTTACCATATCATGTATTTTAGACCTTTATGAGGCCATAACTTTTGATTGGTAACTCACATTTGCATACTATTTTTAAAGTGTGTATATGTTCACACTCTTTAAATTTGTAACATCTATATATTTTGATTCTAACTCAAATTTGAAATATTTAATCTTAATGGCCTCTTTTATAAACTATAAATCATATTGGATGGGTTTTTCAAAAGTATCTGTACTTGTGTTGATTTATAAAGTGACATGGGGGGTTTTAAATTTTTCTACCTTCATGTGTGTGTGTGATTTTTCAGACTCCATTTTCACATTTCACTTGTTGATTTCATCATGTGTTATTTTTGGGTACTCTCGCTAAAGGATTTCGTTGTGATTTTTTGCACACATACCACTTCAACACCATTTGGACATATTAAGATTCATTATTTTCACTTCTTATTCATTATTATGAGGGGGTTTTGCGTATTGTTATCCATTTCGACCCCCTTGGTAAAATAGACAATTGTGAAAGCTTAGACTCAAGCAGTTGATGGACCTTCATGGGTGAATCTAGTATTTGCAGATAGATTTCTATGTTTTAGAGCACCTACAGTTGATTTAGGGAAGGCTTTGAACCACAAGAGGAATTTTTTCCTCTTCTAGGTTTCAAAGGTTCAAGGGCTTGTCCAAGGTGAGAAGGTTGGCTTCGGGGCCCACATTCAGTTATAAATGGAAAAAAATTGGATAAGGGATTCTGGGACACTTCACTCTGTCTTCATGGCCCCTTGAACACTGAGAAAGTCCAATAAATTCCATAGAAATCCAGGAAAAATGAAAAAAAATGTAAAATTTTGCCTAAGGGATCAAAACAGCTCACCGAGTTGTTAGGAGAGCTATTTTCTAGCTCATTCGAGCTATATCTGAGGTCGGAGATTTGAGTGGTAAAAGTGGCTCGATGGAGTAATCAGGCAAGCTCAAGATCGAGCTCGGCGCAAAGGCAGCAGAGTGCAAAGGAGTTGGCTCGCAAAGTTAATTTGGCGAGCCCAAGAGTTGGTTGATAGGCAATGTTGCGAGTTCCACAACCTTCATAGTGTGATCACATTGGACATTTCGGGTCCGAGCGACCCAACAAGCATTAGGGCTCGAGCTCCACCGGCATCCACTTTTGCCGCAATTCAAAGCGATCTCAACACTTTGCGGTGAAGTCCAGGTTTGGGTGCCTCAATAGCACGAATTCAATCGGGTCGAGTGTGCTCCGCATACCTGATGCGGCCACAATCCAATGCGGCAAGAAAAAGGTGAACGCGGAATGAAATGAATGTAGGGTTGAAGCGAGATGCAAAGCTGGAAGGCTAGGATAGCCCGGTGCGATGCGGCCACATTGGCTGCACAAGGAAAAAAAGAACCGGGCACGACGAAGGAGAGTTCCCTGGTTGACAAAGAGAGCAGAAATGCAAAGACCAAGCTCGCCGATGGATGTGGTAGTTTGCAGATATGAAATGGGGTGTGGGAACTCAGGGGCGTCAAAGAACTCGGGCCGAGTGGGTCATTCATACCCGCAAAGGCCACAAAGTGAGAAATGAGCGACGAGCCTACTAAGTCACCATGTGGGTTAGGGCGGATGGAACAGCCCGCCGAGATGGCGGCCGAGTCAGCGGGGCAATGCAACATAACACAAGGAGCTCGGGGAAACCATGCACGATGAGCCAGCTGGCAAGCTAGCTCCGAGCTAGCTAGAAAATTCAGCCAAGTCAGCATTGCACCCTCCCCTAACTGCACAGTTGGAAAAAAAATAATGTTGTGGGCCCCACCATCATTTTAAAATGCCTTCATAGAAACACTTAAAGCATAAACCTTATGGAGTTTAGAGGTAAAATGTAAAATGATTATTTTCAACTACTATTTTAATGATACGGTCCCGTAAGCTAGAGGATAGATAAGGAGTGACCTATACTCAAACTACCATAACTTCTTCAATTTTTCACCAAATTAGACAAAATTATACTCATTGGATTTTGTCCTCTACACTAAGCAGTTAAGAAATAAGATATTTGGTGTAGTTTAGTGGGTTAAAAACGTAGAAAACAAACCCATCTCCAAATGACCACTTCCAAGTAGTTGAAATTGAATTAAATGAAGCATGGGCAGCCATTTTCTTCTGCAGCAAGCTACAGTACATCAAGGCATGGGTTTTGCAGGTACTCCATCATGTTTTGCATCCAATCAATGCACTTTATTGATGGGTGAAAGGGATTATTCTTCATTCAATCTCTCTCTCTCCCTCTCACTTCTTCTATATAATGTAATCCCTTTCATTTGAGAAGGGGAGATATTCCAGGAGCTAGGGGAAACTCTTGCAAAATTGTTTCTCATTTTACCATTGAGTTGCAAACCTTCACATGAGCCCTGCAAGTGTATCAATGCCTCTATTCTATAATTGTAATGGACTGTGCAAATTTCTAGAGCAATAAAATTGTATATTGTGGTGTTCTCTCAACCCTTTTGCAATTTTCTTATATTTTCTTGCCTCTCTATTGTTGTTGTTTTGTTTTTTGCATGTTTCCTAATATTTGCAGGTTTATGTTGTGTTTCTTGGAGATTTTGTAGTGGGTGCATGCTTGGGACTGTGTTAAATCTTGCCTAGCCTCTCTCAACTATATTTCACTCCATTCTTCTCCCTCAACAAAGTATTTCACACCCTTCTCTTGGTGTTATCATCTTTGTTAGTGTAGGATTTCTTTATTTTCATACAGTCTCCCTCTCCTTGGTCCCTTAGAAATCATAGATTAGGAGTAGTTAGCTGCATTTCCTTCATTAGGAGTAGTTTTAGCCTTAGATTAGGAATAGGAACCAACTTTCTCTGGAGAATTATCTCAAACTGCAAGGTTCCACACCTTGAGATAATTCCATGTTACCTAGTTACATTGATTGCCCAATAAACTCACATGCTAGTAAATCAAAAGGGTGTTGTAATTTGGTGATAACGTGTACTATTAACGTTTCCTTGGTTGTTTAAGTATTTTACGTACTTTGTGTTTATTCGTAGCGAATGCAAAGAATAATTATTTTTCCATACCAAAGCAATTTTGTGTAAACCCTTTTGGGGTTTTCAAACTCATATTCAATGCCAAATATGTAATCGATACAACCCTTATGTGGTTCTCAAAGATCATAATAGTTTCTTAGCCACCATTCTTTGGTAGTTTCAAATTTTAGAATAATTTTTTAGCCAATCTTCTTTGATTTTTACTATACATTTGGTTCAGATGGAGCATGTATTGTAGTCACTCTCATGGAGGCTTAATTAGATTCAAAAGACATTTAATTCAATAGCTTCATTTTTTATTTTTGGTATATCATTGTACATGGGTATCTCATCAGGCCTAGTTATTAGGACATGTATTTATGAGCATAAGAATTCTTCTCTTTTACCACATCACCTAAGTTGATCTTCATGGGGGTGTGGTGTATGTCATATCCACACTTGTTGTGAAGTCCACCTTAGGTAATGTTGTTACCAAGGTGAGATTAATTATGTGCACAACATTAGTAAATGCATATTTAAGTGGTAGCTATCCTCACATGTGTGAGAAGGGTGATGTGTAACTTGGGGAATGATCTTATCTAACTTTTCACTCAACTTCTTACTTTTCTAATATAAGGAAACTATGTGCCCTTTTGGAAATAAATATTAGAGTGTAGAGCCATTTCCAAATCTATTAAAGATGTCTCTTAGGGAGATTGTGTTCTAGTGTAACCAATAGTTGTTGCACACTCATATGCACATTGTATATTTCTTTCTAGCATAATACAATGTACTTTTATTGGTGAATATCTTCCTCTCATTTGAGTTCTTTGTGTGGATGCTTACATTGCAAAGATTTCTTGGCCTTTCCTCATTCCCTATAAATATAATAAATTAGACTCAAGCTTTCCAATAGAACTGGTCTCATAGTAATTTTCAAAATCTTCAGGGTTTCAACATTGAATCTAAATCTTTTAAGGTGTAAATTTTGTGATCAGTGTCTACTTTTAGAAAACATATAGTCATTTTATAGGTTTTTCGGCCTTCTAGATTGGTTGCTAACATTTGTAGAAGTTTTGGATGTGTCAAAATTATATTTTAAAAACCTTGTAACTCCCAAAGTTAATGACAATTACTTTAATATATTGTCTCATAAATTGTTTTAAAGTACATAACAGATCAACACACAAATACATGTTTATATTGATTTTAAAAGCCTTAACTACATCTACAAATATTTATCCCACTATCTGGACTCTTAAAAAAAATTAAAAATTTAAATTTATTACAATGATGTTTCTCTAGGGCCCTTCAAAAACTTCACTTGTTTGGCTCAACTAGAATTGGCTCTCTACTCTTCACCAGTCTATCCCCTCAAATCGTGGATTTAACTCACTTTATGTTTTATCAAGTTTTGTATATTTCTGCAATAGAAGTGATTTCATTAACCCCTCTAAAATATTATGTTGTCTTTCTACATGACCTCCTACATTTGTGAAATCTGGTGGTTGAGTATAATCGGTCCTTAGGATCTTGTCAGAGATCTAGTAGAAAATTTGTTATACATGCTTGTATGTTTACCTTGCTTCTTTTGGTGACACATTTTAGTGGGCGGTTGCTCTTCATGACTCTTTGTTGCACTCTTCTTAACTGGTTTATCGATAAATCATATTGTCTTTGCACTATTAGTATGTGTCAGTTAAACACTGACCCAAGGATCTATTCTCAATCCAAATTGTACCGTGATATTATGTAAACATTTTACAAAATGTATGACATCACAAAACACTCTTCCTTGCCACCACAACTTTGTGCACACATTGTGCTCTTTGCCTTATATAATCAGTGCACATTGTGCAATCGAACCATTGCACAAAGCTTCTATCAAGCCCTCTGCACTTGTCACCATTGCCCAAATTTTACGATGTGTTTTCCTTCCTCCATTTTTTTTGCTTATCATCCTTGCATATGCCCATACTTAGCAAAAAATTTCAAAACATATGCATGATAGTCAATTCTTCTGTGATGTTCCTACACCACAAATTACCTCTTTGATTTCAATACAAATGATTGATTGGTTCATCTAGAGTTGTAATTAGGGTTATTAAGAAAAAAATCACATCATAAAGTTCCAATTAGTTTCACATGGCTCAAATTAACCCATATTTCCTCTCTTCTTGAACCAATCAGCTAACTATGCAATGCATGATATAATTAGGGGAGGAATTGAGTCAAAAATTGCATCACATAGTCACAACTATGATTAGGGTCTCAAACTAGCCTAAATTAGTTTTCTAGCTAAACAAATTGACTAATTAGTGTGTGTAATAATGTAATTAGGTTAATTGAGCCCCAGATCACAATATATCTAGTCAAATTAAGTTCATGGAGCTCTAATGGCCCGAATCGCCTCTATGATTGAACCAATTGACTAATTGTTTCAACAAGTGATGTAATTAGGGCACATCAAACCCCAAATCACATTGTATAGTCACAATTGGTTTGATGTACTAAATGTTTTTGAGACCAACTAATCCCCAAATCTCATATTGCATCATGGTAATTAAGTTGATAGATCTTAAATAGGCTAAATTACCTCTCTCATTAATCCAATCAACCAAATGTGCAATGTTTGATGCAATTTGACCATTTGAGGCCAAAAACATATTGTATAGTCATAAATTTTAAGTTTACACAGTGAAATTGGCTCAAATTAGCTCTCTAATTAAATCTATTAATTGATCGATAGACTCATTTATGTAATTGGGGATAATTAAGCCCCAAATTGCATCATATATAGCCATAATCATGTTAAATAGGTTAAAGTTGACCCAAATTACATCTTTAATTGAGGAAACACATTAATTAGTTTAATTAATGATAAAATTAAAAAACAATAAACTGCAAATTACAACATATTGTCACAATTAGGTTGATGAGGATCAAATCGGTCTTAAATGAATCCTTGATTGAACCAATTAAAATATTGGTTTAATCAGCAGTGAAATTATGGAAAAATGACCACTAAGATAACCTCAAATCCTACAAAATTATAATATCACAATTCCACAATCATTTCACAATCTAGTGCACAATACATGTTCCAATTCATTCTCTGATCACTTAGAATTCATCTTCACCTTTTTTCATACGCAACTTTTTCTCTTCCTTCTTTTGGATCATTTGAACTTCTTTAAGACATTGCTTGCGTCTTTGTTCCATTTCAAGATACATTCAAATGTTTCCTTCTTCTTTTCAATAACTATTGTACCTTCTTTACATGGGATTGTAAATCTAGCTATTAATGCACCCAGTTCTTCATGATTGGTGAATCCCTTAAACTTTTCATGATCATAGGTCCAATGTCCTATGTTCCCATTCATAACTAATTCTTTCTTATCTCCTTTTGAAGGGAAACTGCCTATGAGGCTTGGATTTTCCTCTTCTTGAAATTGATGAGGATAATTTATTGGTACAATCACATTTACTATATCCCTCTTATCGCTTACATTGAATTGTTTTGTTATAGTGCACAACATATTTCAATGGTGTCTTGGCCATATACAAATTTATTTCAATGATGTCTTGGAAAAAATACAAAAGGATATTTGAAAAGCATTTCTCCAAAAGTTGATGTACATTTGATTGCTTATAAAGTATGTGGCACTTAAATCAACTTTTTTACTCCTATATTAAGATAAGAATGTAAATAATTTGTTTGGCACAAATCTTGATGAAGGGCATGAGTTTCTTTGTCCATGGAAAGGAAATGAATGTGCGAAATATTTTTCACATTTTCTACCAAATCCTGTCGCGACTTTTGTTGAAAGTTTTAGAGATCAATGTGACGTACTCTTTTAGCTTCCAAATCTTTCAGTTATCTCGGGTTCTTCTATTAAACAAATGAAGATATCACGGGGTTCTCAAATAGATCATCTTCTTTCCCAACCATTGGTTCTACTAATCTATATTACTAGGCTAAAAGAATTATCTATGTGCATGGATGGGAACCAAGGTACCTCCAAGATTACTCAAGTGGTCCTATTAAAGATGCATGTCGCATGCTTATAAAGTAGGTGCTCATCTATAATATGATGCTATCATGATTCCAAGAAGAAATTAAAGCTTCAACTCCAAGTTCATGGGAAAATTGATGAGTCTATATATTCGAGCAACTGTCCTCATCTTTGGGCGCTATGAGGTTTGCAAGATCTAATTTTGACACATAATGCTATGATATTTCTTTATAAAATCACTTGAATATAGTCCACTTCGAGGGGTACACCTCTAGAAATCAAAATAAATGATTAAATAGACTTAATGAAATGATATGTAATGTCTTCAAGAAAATCATACCCATATGTATTTATATACATAAATACAAAGAGTAATACCCTTAAATTCTAATTAGGTCATCCTAACTATTTATTAAGAACTAATAAATGAAAGGTTAAGGTTATTCACTACACTACATAACATTAATATTCGTATGATGATATGATGCTAGGGCTATAACATGCCCTTCTCCTTCACAAAATCATTGTCCTCGATGCTTAACTCAAGATGTTGTAGTTCAAATTGTTTATCTTCCCTTGTCACGTCTTCAACTGGTAGATGATTCCATGTGATGATTGTTTTTGGAATGGCTCAATTTCTTGGTTTCTTCACTTTTCTCTCCATGACTTCATTAGGTTCCATAATGAACCTTCCTTCTTCATCAACTTTGGGTAACTAGACCAAACTAGACGTTTGGTCCCAGTTTGGTACCAATTACTTTCATGTTGACCTTCATTTGGATAAATGGAATAAGCAAGAATTCATATTGACCCTCATGTATTTGCAATGTAATCTTACATACATCTTCATCCTTTACTATAATTCGATGTTGCCCTTTAACAATGATCATTTTGAGGTCCTTGTAATCTGGACACCTTCTATCTGATTCCTCTTTTTTCTAACCATAATAATTGGAGATGAATACACATCTTTACTATGACCAATAATGCTCGAGTCAACCATTTCCTGACCAATTTTTCCATTTCTAACATTTCTTTATTAGAGGAAAAAAATTAAAACAATGACTTTTTTATTAAATTAAATAAGGCAATGAATATAGTACCAAAATGACTTATTTAATTATTTTAACTAAGTCAATAAAATAATTATCCTCCAAAAATAAACTATTTATGTTTTTTAATTTTAAAAAACTATGACGCCACGGCTTTATAGGTCCCCATTTCTCCTCATTGCCACCACGCGGCAGAATCAGTTCATTACCTTTTCTTTAGTGTTGTGTGCCATTCGCACTATGAATTAGAGTTGCTTCTTTGTTTCACTAGGGAGGACCGCCACAGCAAACACTGAACCTAACCTTACACAAATGAGTCTCAGCTATCCACAAACATGCCTATTATTCGACAATTGGCTCATACCAAATCGTGACACAATCTTTGGCATTAGAGTAATGATAGGTTTTCTCCCGTTTTCTGCGAGTCATACACCATTTCAACCGTTCTCTACTAAATGAAAGCGAGTATTCGTAGTGTTGCTCTATGCCATGTGCAAAATAAAGTAGACATGCATTCTTCAAGTTTTGGCTGATTTCTGGACACTTCTAAACAATGGAACATTCCCTTCCATTTCCAAATGCAATGGTTTACAATTAATGTTATCCTACTTTAGGATGGCATACACTAAAATTTAATGGCATGGCCAAACACAAACTCGATTAAGCAGACACGGAGCAAAATTATGCCAAAGGGAACTTCTCTATAACTTACACCCACTTTATACGCTTGAAAACTAACTACTGAGGGGTTGATTGCATGCAAGTATGTAATAAAATGGTCTCGCTAACTCAATGTCACTTGGCTAATAGTTGAAGCGGATACCAAAATCATCATTGCTATGATTTCCCCAGCGGTTCATCTTCACACAACACAATCTAGGGTACCTCACATTTCTTCCTAAATAGAAAATTGCTATTAATACTGAATATTGGTCCCCCAAACACATGGTTTTACTCAAATTATTTCAATATAAGCCACATGGTTGCAATATTGTTGTAGATGCATTGCCTGATTTCCCTTTTCATCCTATTGTACAATATGATGCTAGTGTTTGTTTTCTCACCAGAGCTACTTCCCACTAACACCCAACATATGGTAGCCTTAGAGCTTTCTACCACTCAATGCTATTCCAGATCTCTAACTCCGTTTCTACTCAATTGAAGTTGTTCAACCAATATGCACTATTATTTGCATGTCATGGTCATATTTTTAGTGTGTTGGGCAAATATTTATCCATTGTCATCCATGCAAAGTGTTAAGGTGTTCCAGCGATACAAGCTTATTGATAGCTTTCTCCACAATGGTAATTAATCCCCTCAGTAGTTTACAGGGTTTGAGGCACCTTTTCCACGTCAACAAATGTTTTTTGTCAACACAGGTATTTCATCCATTTGTAAAGATTGACCAGGTCTCAGTTTAATTATTCCCAATCTCACCCATCCCACAACCTTACTTCACTCATGTCTCCTAGTGCCACAGCATTCACTCTACCACAGCTCTCCCCCCACTCCCCGTGTCTCTCACGCAACTTGGAATATGCAGAGGTCTCCTAGCCCCCTTCCAACTGTCGCATCATCTTTCCACATTGCCACTCCTTGCTACATGGCACCCTCACAACGATGCACACAAATCAAATCTGATTTTCTTCTCTTCGTGAGAGAGAATGTCAAATTAATTTACTCCCAGCACAAATCTTACTCTTTCTTGCTCAAACGTGGTCTCTAACAGCTAGCAAATGAAAGAGTGGAAACCCTAGGAGAGGAAGGTAGTGATGAGATCATCATTAAAACTAGCGGGGATCTCAAGAAGGTACTTAATTGAAAATTCCACCTATATCGCCCACCTGCTGCTATTCACCCATCCATGGCTCAATGGCATTTTCACAAAGCTATGCTCGCTGCTGCACAAAATTCCAAGCGGAAGGTATCTAAAATTTTATACTTAGTTCTAATCCCAAAATCCACCACCAACCAAAATCTCTTCATTGTTAGCAAAACCGTAACTCAATGACACGGATTCTATGCTTATAAATAGATACAAGCATCTGGCCAAGTCTACTCCAACGCATTCAAGCCAACAAGAGATCCTAGTCTTCCAAAGGAAACACATTAGGCACAAGCATTTTCCCCAACATGCAGAACATTTAACCACAGATTAATGTTGAAGATGATGAAGTGACCAATATGGCAGATGACTTTCCAATGCAAGATAGCTCCTAGTACCCCACTTCTCATAATATCAGCATAATAAAAAGATCTAACCAAGAAAATGGATTATCTCCCTGCTACTGCTGCTTCTTTTGAGCACCAATCCGCCTATCCTCTCTTTATCCCTCATGAACACTCGAGCATTAAACAGCCCCCTTGGATGCCCCAAGTTTCTTCCCTCTTTCTGTCAGCTTGGCATTCATTCTGCAATTGTCAATCATCCTAATTGTTGACCATGTCCATAACCTTCCTTATAATTTGACCCATCTATTCTAAAGCCCATTCCACAAAAATCCTATGTTTCTTCTCTCTCCCACACCTCCTTCACACTGCACTCTCCCTATCAACCCCCAACATGCCAATGTCCTTGAAACCTTGTGAAAAAATATGATATGGTAAAACAACTTGGCTAAAAAATTGACATTAAAGGAGTTCACAATCCTGTCATGGGGGATGTCATCTCTACTCACTCAGATTACGCTCACAAGGTATGAACGCATCTCAGCTTACGCTCACAAGGCATGAATGCATATGCACTCTCCAAACCTGTGGAAGACTCGAGTCAAATTGTGGCCAAACAGGGCAAAATGATGGATGCCAACATGCTCATAGAGAAATGCCAAAAGACATATGGAGGCAACAATGATGTTATCCACTCTTCCCAGCCCCCTTCCCAAATGCCAGGCTACTTGAGCTGAGGCTTAAATTGATGATTATTACAAAGAAAACACAAACTTCACTCTAAAAGCCTCTTCTTCCAGCCAAACCTAAGCTAAATGTCCTATTCAGGGTAACAGTTTGCCTGATTCTCTTGTCCGTGATAACTGACACTTTAGCCTACAGTTTGTTAGCATAAAAATCACCAGAAATAGAAAAGGCATAAAAATCACTATAGACAATAGATAAATCAAAAGATAAAGATTGCATTTAAGTTATTAATTGTATGAGCACTTGGCGGTGACAGAAATTGACAGAACTGCCCCTATAAACCTTTACAGATGGTGACCACCGAAGGCAAGACTGACAGCATCGTGCTTTATCTCGCTGCCGACTTGCTGTTTTAAATATTTTGCTTTTTTAAGTATTTTGCAGAAGATGAAAGTTTCATGAGGATAATGACAAATAAAATAACTCAATAAATGTGCCCATAAAAAGGCTAACAAACGGAGCTCAGCACAGAAGCTGCAATTTTGCAGGAAGATCATAAAAAATGTGGAGGAAAGTGTGGAGGAACGCAAGGGCTGACTAGCCACAATCATAGATAGTCTAAGTTTAAACCTTAGAGCCAATAATCTTGAATTCAGGTTTTCCTGAAAAAAATAAAGAAACACAATAGAAACTAACGTTGCCACCCTTGAAGCTCCGTCTCTCCTTTACCACTGTTGAGGTTCAATCCACTCTAGCAAAGACCCAACCTGAGGAGGCTTGGTCATGTCTTACAGCAAACACATTAAATTGGAGGCAGAATGATACGGGAAGTTCAAACTGATATCAATGTCAGCAGGTAGCTATTCGATAAGTTGGGTAATTGAATAGTGTAGTACGCCAGCAGCGTTGATCCATATGCCCCCCTTATGTAAGTAGTACAAGTTGGTTAATTACTGATGTTAGTTACTAGTTACTCAAGTAAGCCATGTTTATTCATTCCACTGTTTCATCATATCCAATACAATTTAGTCAGTCCAATGTCTTAATTGCATATATCTTTTGGGAATGAATGCTTTTTTCTCTGTTATTTTTGAGTATTCTGCTCTTTCCAATGCAACAGTAGGTAAGCACAATTGAGATTGCATCTAATTCAATAGCCTGCCTGACCTAACAAAGCTGAGCTTTGTATGTGTTTTGTATGAGAGATATACTAGACCCAATGAAGGCTATGAAGGCTATACACAATGCACAAACACTAGTGCATGTGTTATATATCAATGCAAAACTGTACTGAAAAAAATCCCACAGCCAACTACAATGCTTGCCCACTTTTTTTAAGACCGTACTAGAACGTGCAATAACAATTGGAATCATTTGCCTTTATTTTGAAACTTTTACCTACATTTAAAAAACAATATTTGTCTTATCTTTTCTATCTTTTTCTCCCAAAATAGGAAGTTAATTTTCTTTCCTTTACTGCTCTCTTGTTCAACAAAGTATAATCGAGATTCCTTACAGTAAATGTGCAACCACAACCTTCCTCAAAATCAAAATTACGAAGATCTGCAAATACAACATACCTCCATGTAAACCCTAGTGCCGTACCAAGTAATTTGGTAATCCAAGCTTCCTTGGTTATTAATGTTAGAAAAAACAAGACTGACAGTTGAATATCCGAAAATTAAGTAAAATGTTGGGTCTTCAAAGAATAAACTGACCACATCATTGCAGGCCCCCTGAGACATACACATTAATTATAGACAGAACCTGCAAATTTTCTTCACAAAGAATCTGTTTTTAAAGTAGAGATCTCTGTTTCAAATTAGCTTCCTTATCCAAGGTTTGCAATAACTGCATCCACAATCTCTTGGGTGGTGCTGCTTCCACCCAGATCTTTGGTGCGGTATTTGCCTTCTCTGATGACACTGATAACAGCTTGCTCCAACCGATCTGCAAAAGCAGGAAACTGTAAATGCCGCAACATCATTGCAGAAGATAGCAACACTGCTACAGGATTAGCCTTCTTCTGCTCCACCAATCTCACATTCCCTACATTGCCAGCTGAAGCTCCTTGCTCAAATATAGCATATTCTGCACCAACATTGCCTGCAATAAAATTGATATTAATGTTAATAACTTAATTCTCGTTCAATTTTGCAAATTTACATCTCCCTAAGAGGCTGTGGATGCAAGCAACCAATTTGATGAAAATCAGACATGTGTGCACTAATGTTATTCACACAAGTGAAAAGATAACAATAATAGCCGCTTATTCCGAGAAAACATCTCTTAAGAACCTGTACGCAGCTTTGAAATACACAAAATAAACAATAAATCAACAAGGATGTTTTGAGTAACCCATCCTAAAGTGTAATCTCTATTATCTTCAAGGGTGTTTTGAGTAACCTGTCCTAAAGTGTAATCTCTATTATCTTCAAGGGTAATAACATACAACTTACAAGTCTTAAGTAGGCATTTTTCCTGCTATTATTCCCTACATTCCATAACTTCTATCTATAAAACAGGAATTGGTAACAAACTTAAAATTCTGAATCGTTATATTACCTCCTGGCATAACTCCTGTGCCACCTGCAATACCAGCTGCGGTGTTTGCAACTAAGTTACCATATAAATTTGGTGTAACCTGCATATTCAAATAAATGTTGGAAGGAACATTAGGCATATATCAAATTGCAAAACGTTCATTGGCAGAAAGATCCCATTTATTGCATAATCAAAACTCAGTAAAATTTAGAGCAGTGGAAGACAATCATTTTTACAGAGGATATCACACATTGAGCCTAAAATTTCAACAAACAAACAAAAAATCCATATCATGGCTTTGAGGATATTGCCATATCGAGTTCTTACTAGTACTTCAAAGCCAGAGAATAATCAGAATTGAGTGATAAGAGACACACCACTAAGAATAGGGGATAAGGAGTCATCAGCTGCCAAGCCCCATAGATAAATTCCCAGCATATGCTATTTATTAGCCAATAGATGTCGGGTGAATAGCAGCAGAGAACTGATCCCCAGGACAGCTTAACTTTGTATTTCAGGCTACTGAGAGTTATTGAACTCGATATTTTTGGCATATGATACTTAATATCCAATAGAAGCTGGATGATTGGACAGACATAGATGGATGTCCATGCAAACTAATTTTGGTTGCAACTTGTGAAATCTCGAGAAAATTCGCCCCATCTCTTGGTAAATTTTATACTCATGTTTACAGGTCTTAAGATTTAAGGGTTTCTTCAAATCGCAACTTATGTAGAGATTGGTTAAAAGAAAAATAATCCTTGATTAGGTATGTATTTAATGTTAGTTGACATTGCTGTTTTATCATAACAATGTGATGGTAATGTTATAGTTTGCCATATCTAGTTGTAGATTTAGGAGTTTATTTTAAGTTCTGGATTTGAATTGAAGAGGGAAATACTCAAATTTAAATGTTTTGACATAAAGTAGAAATCTAACAGATCCATACATACACATGTACATGTATATACAGAAATATCTACCTTCTGGAGGTAAAGAGTCAGACTGAAGGTGTAGTTACGAACGGATATCCTAAACTCCAAACAATAACAAGCAATGGCTTGATTATTCTGTAACACCTAATATATAAATTATATATAAATATCAGATTGCATTTTGCCTACGTTATGGGTACGCCTGTGCAGGTTGCAGGTATGGGTATGGTACGTACCCGGTGTGGGTACATATATGAATTCTCAGGGGATATGCACAGAGTACGTCAAAAGATACCCAGTATGCCTATACAGGCTGCAGGTATGGGTACATACACGGGTTCGTGGGGGACTGGGTATGTTTTGATGTACCCTGCACATATCCACCACTGACCCAGTCAAAAAAAAGGGTCAAAATGACTTTTTAAAATATGAAAAAAAGACCCTAAGCCCTAAAAGACTCCCCCCAAACTCTTTTTAAATGACAACACATTTACTTACATTGGATACTTACCTCTCATTGCACATTTACCCTCTCACTTCACATGACCTGCATGATGGAACTTGCAGGATAGGCACTGCTACTCCTTGTGGTTCTAATGAGCCACATGATGGTGTTGATGTTGTCAATGAAGACATTGAAGAGCAATTATGAATATAATGAATATGCTATATTACATGATTAAAGTTGCCTATTTGGCTGTATTTTTTGTACAGAAGTACCCAAAGTCGCACCCGAGCCCCGAAAAAAAACACTTTGTACCGGGTCCCCATACCTATCTCCGCACCCATACCGGTACGAGCCGTACCAGCTACCTAGAATTTTGCCTTCATCATTTGATTTGCTATGGTACTAATTCTATCACTTGCAAGATGCAACATGCCTAGTAATTATCTAATCCACATTGATTGTACATGTGAAAAACTTACTATTACATCATAAATCTATTCATGCCTTTTTCATACAAAATCAGGATTAAGCAAGATACTGTACCTGAACTGAAAAGATTTGGACAGAGTTACTCACGAAGACACCATAAAACTTCTATATATTTCATATTCAAGTACACATACAAATATATAGCTTATTTTGCTCCTATAATCTAGGAAACAACTTTATCAACAATTTGTCCACGATCCTATTTTACGTGTAGTTGTAACAAATACAACTAACACGAGATAATATTTATCTACCCACTATATATCATTTTATCAGCCCATATAAGGGTGAGCACTAATATTATTAATTCCTAACATTCCCCCCCTTAGTGCGAACAAGGGAGAAAAACAATCGCACTTCTTCTGCAGCTTGCCACCCATGAGTGGTCATGATCTTGATGGTTTTTCAGGACAGCCAAAAACCTCAACAAGGATGGTTTTCCAAGGACAGCCAACAACCTGCAAGGATGGTTTTACAGGACAACCAACAACCCAAAACATACAAATGGTTTTACAGGACAACCAACAACCCAAAACATACAGATGGTTTTATAGGACAACCAACAACCCAAATATCATGATGCTGCTTTTTCTCGTGCTTTCATCTGTCCACTATGTTTTTCCTTCAGGAAATTATGTAGAAAATACTGCTCACTGAATACACTTCTGAAAAATGAAGAAAAGGAAATGGAACATTGAGACCATGTTCCCCCCCTCAATGTGAACTTTCCACTTATTCACGCAAATCAGGAACTCTGAAATCATACTGCACACAACTGAAACTGAAACTCTGAAAAAGAAGCACACTGGAAATCAAATACTAAAAGCAAACCCACAAATACATTGCCACCACAGCTTCGTGTGGTCCCATTGTTGGTGACTAAAAAGAGGTCGTTGATTGACCTTCATCCTCCTATGCCTCCGTCCTCCAGTTAATGATGTTTCTACCTCAGGGAAATGCGATCAAATTGTTCAATGATTCCCACATTGTTTATTATTCACCCCTACAATGTGAAATCATTTATTTTCCGGACGTCAAGTAACATCAAAAATGCGTCGGTCAAGAAATTTTATTATTTTTTAATTTTAACACTTTTTGATACTGACCCACAAATTTGACAACACTTTGGCTTACTTAGACAAGATGACACAAAAAACGACGATTTAAGAAAAATATACTTATTGACAATGACACAAAACTAATGCAGATGTTGTCAAGAAGATGAAAACGACAATTTTTTATATGTTGGACACTTAACAAGAAGAAAGTAGTTAGACACCAACACTTACAATAATATTATTTTGACAATTGACAACTTTGACAACAATATAATTACCTAATGACTTATTGAATTGCAATAACACATACACTAATGGACCATAAGAAACTTATCACTATTTGGACCATTTAACTTAAAGAATAATCCTTACCCATGCTGAAAAGTAATAATACCAATACAATTACTCATTGAAAAACTTGACATCCAAAAGCATACTTTAAATTTTTTAAATGCCCACGGCTTTTACTTTGAATATTCTTCTTGACATTACTCTGACAAAAAACAGTATGCAACGGACCTAAACACGACTTGTCTAATTTAAATGTATGCTAATGGTGAAAGATAGCTTTTACCAGCGAAATGAGCGCTGGTCACACATGCCAACATTGTCTAATTTAAAACATTGAACAGCCGGATTTAACAATCTAGAGGTGTTGTTGGCGGCGGCGTGGGAATTGAGGGAGGACTCAAGTCTGATATTCACCTCTTTATGCCTTGAGAGAGCCACGTCAGCAGTGATGGTATGACGTCGAGCAGACTGCAACATGTGGCTTGTAGATTATATCTATCGTCAGTGAAGAGCACTGATACGACGGGCACATTGATCAAAAGGAGCTCTTTGCAGGGATCAACTTTTAATGCTAAGTTTGAAGAGAGCTCAGACCTGGATAATCAAAGGAACAAGTACGAATTCAAATGCAATTTGCGGCTGGGTCTGATATAGACCTCGCTCAAGCCGGCAACAAAGGCACTGAATATCGTGTGAGTCGTCCTCTACTTAAGAAAGACACCAGATCTCAAGATGCTCAAACATTTCTATAGAATCTTGCAAGCAGATTCAAATCTTGAAGAACTTATATATTCCAAACAGCCAGATTTGATATGAAGCCGTTAAAGCGTAGGTGAAGATATGGAAAATGGTAGTTCTGAAAGGAATCCACAAGAGGCTGCGGAAGAACATATAGGGTGGTAAGATCTGAATCAGATCCAAGACCAGCGAGTCCAAGTTAGGCAGGTCCGCGTTTTTATATGCTTCCAATCTGAGTTGTCACGCAATCCACAAGATCAACGCATCTTTGAACCTCAAAATATTTCCTGACTGCGTAGATTATTGACAATACATGTCAAATTATAATAGTTATGCCATGCATAAGGCTGCGAAGAATGACGCCTTTGAAAAGATATTCAACTCCAAGCTTTTCTTTAAAAAAACAGATCTAGATTTGCTTCTTCACAAGCCCATCCAGATACGCTGAGCAGAATATGCACAGAAATAAGGCAGACACTAAATAACGTGTATCTTCAATTTATGTGAAATAAATTACACACAATAATGGAGACTGGAATATCATGGATCGGGGCAACAAAACATCTCAAATGCCCCCCTATTAATTAAGAAAAACAAACAGACCTTTCCATCACAGAAACCCCTCTCGCTCTGATGCCAAATGAAAAGATTTGGACATAGTTACTCATGAAAACACCATAAATCTTCTCTATATTTCATATTCGGGTACACATACAAATATATAGCTTATTTTTCTCCTATAATCAAGGAAACAACTTTACCAACAATCTGTCCACAATCCTATTTTACGTGTAGTTGTTGTAACAAATACAACTAACACGAGATAATATTTATCTACCCACAATATATCATTTTATCATCCCATATAAAGGTGAGCACTAATATGATTAATTCCTAACAGAACTGATCCAAAAAGAGGCCCAGTTTCATAGGTTCACTTTTTTTGGAGTGTTTTCTGTTCAATAGGAAATTTAATATAGCTTGAATGTGTTTGTTCATTCCGGCCATTATTAGGCTTGAATTGCTTGTATGCAATACTACGGGCATAGACAAACTCGTCAACCTCTGATTTGTTGCTTCACAGAGAATAGAAACAGCCCTTAAACATCATGTTATAAAATGCTCAAGAGTGGCAACAGCAAATTCCAACGATTCTTGCAACAGAGCCCTTCCCTAACATCTTACATGCATATGTGAGCTTGTACAAAGTAGCAATTTAATTTTAACACTGGAATACCAATCCCTCCCCCACAATGCAAATGACTAGTAATCAGGTCGACATAAGAAAAAAAAAATTATAATTTAAGTTACAAAAATTCTGTATATATTTTGATGCACGATATGAAAAGGATAACTAGTAGTCATTGGGTTGCAACAGACAACCTTGGAGTTGTTGCATTGAGTTAGAATACCATTTTCTCTATGAAAACTCTTCAGCCAACATAGACCTAATGGACGATACAGATAACATATGTTAACTGTATAACACAAATTATGTTATATATATATATATATATAATATAATGTTGGAATTCTTAGTTTATTAGTATAAAATGTTATTACATTCAGAATAGATATGATTACTATTGAGTTATTACGTATATAGAACAATACTGTGTTTTATAATATAAACTGTGCATACATACAACACACAATTGCAAAAACTCCAAATCCTGGATTTTTAGAAACCTATAACACGGGCACTGGATCTAAAACCCACAACTGTTCACACAACCCTCTTTCAGGATACTCAAAGGTTTGATAGGACGTTGGGCTTACCACAATCAATTAGAAGTCGTCTAAAGATATAACCATATATCAAAAGGGGGCATTGTCTAAATTCTAAGCTTTTCATTTTGTCTAAGTTTGTTCTCAGAAATAATAATATATTACCTAATACTATGCATTTATAATATAAACTGTGCATACATACAACACACAATTGCAAAATCTCCAAATCTTGATTCTTTAGAAAGCTATCACACGGGCATTGGATGACACAACCCTCTTTCAGAATACTTGGTTTGATACACCATGAACAATTAGAAGCTGTTTACAATCTAACCTTGTACCAAAGGAGGAATTATCCAAATTCTGGAATATCTTGAGATTTTTATTTTTATCTAAGTTTGTTCTCAGTTCGGTCCTTTTCAAGGAAGTTGCAGATCCTGAAAAAAGAAGATTCGCAACATAGAGTGGAATTTGAGCCATTCCTCCCTAGGTTACAGTTTTATTATTAAGTCATAAAACCAAAACATTGAGGAACGAGATTCACAACATCAACGAAGAAGATTCACAACATCGAGGAAGAAGGTTCACAACATAAAGTGGAATTTGATCCATTTTTCCCTAGGTTACCAGGGTATGAGGATTCACTGATTTCTTTTGAAACCCCTGGTTCAGTATAGCTTGGGTACATCCATACAAAAAACAAAAAATATAGACAAATAACAAAACTGTTAAAACTCAAGGTCTTGGGCTATTGATCATCAACCCAAGTTCCATTCCCATTGAGTTCAGTGGACGCTTTCAAAAGGTGGCCATGGGGACACCTTGAGGTAGGGATCGAACTTCTCCATATGGACCAAGTGGAACATAGCGGTGCGCTCCGAATGCGGATTGCTCAGCGGACATTAAGAACCCAAGCCCACTCCCATGTCCCACTTAGAGAAAGTGCTCCTCCAACCACTCCAATTCATAGCTCTGGTATAATAAAAGAGTTTGCCATCAAAAGTTTTCCTTTCTCTTTCCTTGGGTTGGTTAATGATCTGAAGTTGAGGCAGTTGCTCAACACTGGTAGTCTTCTTGATAAGGGTACCAGAGCAACGGCCAAGGAGGCTTTGGAATTCTGGGAAAGTACGCTGATAGCAGGAGTGAAGGACCAGCAACTTCTTCGTTGGATGTCCACCAATTTACTCAGGGCTCAGCTTTTTGCTAGGTTGGGTGATACTGCAGCTGTGGAGTAAGTGGTAAAAGTTATGGGGGATCCTGGACAGTCTACAACTAATCTGGATACTCTTAAAGTTGCACAAATTATTGGGGTTTAAACCGTCCTGTTGGGAACTAGCAATTCCTTTGCCATTCACGAGGATATGGACCAGTTGGGTCTTGACATTGGGATCGATCTGGAGCAGATTTGGTCACTCGCGAAGGCTCTTGTTCTAGAGAATATCTCGCAGGGCAAGAAATTGGATGCTATCTGCTCAGTGCTGGGTATTCAAACTGACAAGTTTGAAGATTCGAAATTGGCGGAAACTCTGGCGGCCCTGGTCATTGAAGAAGATGCCCGCAATCCAATGGAGCCTACGGTGGAAGTTTCTAGCTCTTTGGAGGATAAAAATTAATACTTTGGTTTCCTTTCCTAGTATAGATATAATGTAATAGGCTGTTTTTGTATGCAACACCAATTTGGGTTGCCTTAACTTGATAAGTGTACCTATTTATCGGGTTTTTGTTCGATATTTTGATCGTTATTATTAATATAGCTAAAGCTTAAAGCCCTTTTTTTTACTTATCAAAAAAAAAAGTGTTACGTTTCCTGGTTCAGAAAGGATAAGATAAAAAATCATGAAGATTTGCCACTAAAATAATCAATCCTTTAAATTTGTAATTAGGTTCGAATAAAGGAAATACATATTTTTATTACTTGATTTTCTTAGGAAAAAAATGCATGTTCATTACTAACTCCGTATTTTATATAAATCTTATATCAAATTTGTAAATACCTTCAAATAAACAAAAAAATAATAATTTAAAAAATTGGATGATAATATAGAAATAAAATAGTTATCTAAAACTTATTGTTAATTTTTCACATTTTTGAAAAGAAATAAGAACGCGCAAAATTTATTTAATCATATAAGAATCGACAAAATCTGTTTAGTCACATAAAAACATGCAAAATTTATCTTAGTTTTTCTTCGAGTTTACTAGTCTTAAGTTTTCTATAATGTTTTTATAGTTATTATCAATCTACAAAGACAACCTATACAATGGAATAATAAGTAACTAATTAAATGTTTAAGTGTCTAACATAATATATAGTATGAACAATAATATTATCATTAATCCATAACAAATAAATAAAATTTAAAAAAACCTAAGAACTAAGTTAATAACTTTATAGACAAAAAAGATAAATACCAGTATAAAATTAAAAACCTGATTTAAATAAAGCAGAATTTAAACCGTAGTATAAAAAATTGCCAAAATTCTTTTTTCTCATTGGGATGTAGCAAATTTAGGTTATGGTAATCTTTTATTAAAAAACCTTGTTTTTTTTAAACTGTTAGCTTTTATTTTATTTTTTTAAACCTTTTTTTCTGTCATGACTGTCATTCACACAGTCAGCCAGGTACCCCATGTCCTGCCCAAGGATGTCCCAGGATCGACACGAGGTACCAGAAATGTAAAAGAACAGGTACAGACACCAGGGGCCTCTGAGGAAGTAACTGGTAAGATAAATTCTTGCCAGGTATCCCGTGTCCTGCCCAGGTAACTGGTAACATAGATTCTTGCCGGGTACCCCATGTCCTGCCCAGGTATGTCACAGGATCAGCAGGAGATCCGTCGTCAGGTAAATCCAGGACAAACCTGAGAGGTACCACTACCAGGACTGCCAATCCTGGTACCAGAACCGTACAGAAACAGGGACAGGTCATAGGGGCCTCCAAGGAAGTAACTGGTAACATAGATTCTTGCTGAATGTTAGATACATCCGCGTCAATGAAAAGTCTACATTGATACATCAAAGAAAAGAATGTTTATAAACTACACTGCAAGGGAAGGCTCTTATTATAGCTTCAAAAACTGCAAGCTTCTTATCCAAGAAAATAGCAAATTAACTTTTAAGAAGTAATCTTTTGTAAGCAAAGATTCTCTGCCGACTGCTCTCATTATGAAGCATTTTCAAAAATTAAATAACTGAAGCCACTATCAAATCTAAGGCATCAAGACTTACCATCACATCAAACTGCTCAGGTTTTGAAACAAGTTGCATACAGCAGTTATCAACAATGATCTCATTATACTTAATCCCTTTGTATTTCTTTGCGACCTCACGGCAGGATTCCAAAAAAAGCCCATCTGCAAGTTTCATGATATTGGCCTTATGCACAGCTGTCACAGTTTTCCGGTTGTTGAGATATGCATACTCAAATGCATACTTAGCAATCCGTTCTGAGCAGAACTTTGTTATTACCTAGCAATATAACTGAGTCAGTAACATACAGCATAAGCTTGAAGCCTCTTACAATAAATGCATTAAAGTATCTGTGCAAAACTAAATGTAAAAAACAAATAAATTCTTTCTTAACAATATGGACTAACACATGTCTATTGTAATGTATTGCAAACCCAGTCATCTCTGAAAGGAAGAAAAAAATTAAATCATTTGCCTTTTTCTTCATAAGCCCATATGCTCCAAAAATACTTATGTTTCACTCAGTCCTGTTTCACCAAGATTTGTTTCTATGGTTAAATAATGGTGCCTCCTAGACATAGAAATTAAGAAAGGTTGCATACTGAGACCTATCCAGAGAAAGAAAATGGGAGCATATTGATGATGGTTCTAACATTTTTATTTGACAGGCTACTAACTGAACACAAATCTTCGTCACTTACAACCACAATCAAGTTAGGAGCTAATACATGAATATGTACAAATGGCATGGTATACCGAACATAAACCTTAACAATGAACTTTCTTCATAAAGTAAAAACTTTAGGTCCATAGTAACTTATTAGGCCATGCCAACTACAGGCACTTTAGCGAGTGGCTACAACCAGAACAAAATCTGAACATAAACAATTGAGAGTTACAGGATCAGCTCAGCAATCCTAAGTATTCATTGAAGAAATATTAGTCATCTTCGACAGGTAACAAAGATATATAGAGAGAGAGAGTTCTATGTAATTACAAATCAGCAAAATTGTACTACTTAAGGTGGTTTTACAGCACAGTATAAAACAGCATGACTTGTAGATGAACAGTTTAGTTACAAATGTCAGAAACAGAATGGCGGCATCTAACCTAAGAAGCGTGTACTGAATGAAGCAAAGGACAATAATATTTGCAAAGTAACAACTGACTCCAGGGCTTTTGTCTTTCCAAAATTCCCTTCTCTCAAGTTTAGTTGTTGACGGGTTCAGTCCTGACAAATTTCCTCTGTTTGAGTTAAATAAAAGTAGGACCAAAGGATAAGTTGGTCTTCAAAAACTAAGCCTTGTGACATGAAGTTGGTGATCTGGTTGGTACTCGTAGATTACAATAGAAAGAAGTACACATGGTATGTGTGTTGACAAGGAGCAAAGTAAGGAAATCCATCTAAAGCTTTTCAACATGTTCAAAATTCAAAGGACTCTAAATATTGCCTCATACTTATATAATTTGCCACCACCCTTGTTCTTGGGACTCAAATATACCAGGGTCACTGTGTAAAATATGTTCAAAACATATGGGTTCACAAGATTTTCTTATACATCACCCCATATTTTTTGATCTTACCAACTCCTCTTATTCTTTAGACCCATTTTATATTGAGGTCCCTATTTTTACTGGCATACCACTATAAATACTATAGGTTAAAAATAACCCTGTATGCAGTTGTATTATTTACAATACCCTGAGATGAGCCCGTGAGATGTCAATAGAGAGCAATTTGCATGGGACAGCAACCAAAGCAAAGCACCAAAGCAACTTTGCACAGATTTCTTAAAGTGGGTCTACAGCTCCCTTAAGATTGTGCAAGATGCAGTTCATTTTAATACCATTTTGTATTTCCAAGCAGACCAGGGGAAGGCAGTTAACATTCTTGCAACCGTAATTCATTGCTCAAATGGATAAAACCTGTGTATGGTCAATAAGGGCCAATTTATAACCTGTGTAACATTCTTGCAACCGTAATTCATTGCTCAAATGGATATAACCTGTGTATGGTCAATAAGGGCCAATTTACAACCTTTTATTCTTGTGACCTCTTATTTTTACCAGAGATAGCAAGATAGGTTAGTAAAACATGATGTCCAGATATACCTCAATTGGTTAGTAAAACAGGTTGAAACAATTTATGTCTAGAAAAAATGTTCACAACCTGTAAGTTTACAAGCTTTTAAATATCAGTGCATGTTTTTAGAATTTACCACCTTTTATTCTCATGACATCTTTTAAGTTATGGTCCCTACTAAAAAAGCTATTTAAAAATAGCTACGTGTTATCTACCGTGTCCATAGGTGATCCTAAGGTGGCGCAGGAATATGTTATCAATAAGAACCACAAGTGCCAAATTGAATGGACCCGCGATTAGGGTATTAATTGAAGAGGATTAGCACAGATTTCTAAAAATGAGTTCAGAGCCTTTAAGATTGTACAAGATTCCGCTCATTTCAGGGCCTCAGACCATTTTGCATTGCCATGCAAATCAAATTAGTATCGTTGTCAGTTCTGAACCCTAATTTCAGGCATAAATCTGTATTCTGTTTGGGTTTGGAAGGACATTTACTGTTCATATTATCTGCTTAAATAATAAATACAAAGAATTGGCTAGATCTTCATCACTGTTCAAATCACAGGGGTAAAGACAGTGATAATTTAAATAATATATCAAGGTCAGCAACTCAGCCAAGAAATGAAGGGGCTTTGCACAAATTTCCTGAAGTGGATTTGCATAGGTTAGCAACTCAGGCAAGAAATGAAGGGGCTTTGCACAAATTTCCTAAAGTGGATCCCGTTACAATAAGGCAACATCAAATTTGAATTGTTATTTCAGACCATGGAAGCCATGTGCATAAAAGAAGCAAATTATAAGAGTTTCAAAAAGACGTGAAACATGTTCAAGCCAAAAACATTTGGAGGAAAGGCAAAAAAAATATTTCCAAACAAATATCCCGAAGCACTTGGAATTTCGTGTACAAATTTCAATTCAGGATAAAAACCGATCAGAGAAGTAGGAATTATATTTAGTATAAATTACATTAAGAGAAAGGGTGGGTCAAGAAAGACAAGAAAATGCAATTATAAAATAATTCGGAGGTTTTTCGCTACTGAGTTTCAGACATAAAAACATGTACTCTTCTAGGGTTTGGGCAATTTATTGCGGTTATAAAGATTCGCCTGGTGAAAAAATAGTTCATCCATTCAAATATATCGGTGTTCAGAATTTAACCTCCCAACAAAAGGGTTTAACAATCAACAGAACCGAATAAAAACAAAAACATACTGGTAAAACGAATTCCCGTCCATTAAAATGAGCCATACATCGAAATTTAAATTCAATAAAACCGGAATTACGGAGAGAACATTAAAATTTAAAACTTTAAATAAAAAAAACACTGACCTTTAGGCTTTCCACGACCCCAGGAACGACCTCGTGCTCAAGTCCAGCATATTCTCCCTCCGTATTCTCCCTTATAACAACAATATTGACATTATCATGCCTGGTGGGAAGGCCGGGGAGATTGGAACAGTGTACCAGCGAAGCATAAAGATCTAACTCTTTCCTGAGCTGTACATTCAAAGAACTAACACCTCCCCCGACGGGCGTAGGCAAACCCCCCTTCAGACAAACCTTATTCCGCTTGATGGACTCGATAACCTCTGCGGGCACTTTCTCCATCGTGGACTTCATCTCATAGGTTTCGAAGTAGACGGGGGCGTGCATGGCCTCCATGACGTCCACGACAGCACCCGTTACAAGGGGTCCGATGCCCTCCCCGGGGATCAGCGTCACCGCCCTAGGGGTCCCGTCGCCCGGACGTGGCATGTATGTAACGGATCGTGACTGGTTCAGGGCGGCCACATCGGACGCAGGCGAAAACATTTTCGATCTCAGGAGAGGGCTCGTCAATTTCTTCACGGCCCATCGCGCCCTGCTGGCCATCGCTGCGGTTGGATCGGAGGTCGCGGGTTCGATTCTTGGCGACTTCTGTTTATGGGGTCAAATTCTGCAGAGCCATAAAATAGCGGTTTCTTTCCTCGTAGGGTTTTTTTCTCTTTTATTTAAATGGGGTTTTTGCTTCTGTAGAAAACGAATACCGCGTTCCGCAGGGCACTTTGCCCGGTTGTTAGAACCAGGAAAGTCTATAATTAATTGATTTTAAGATGTATTCAACTCTTAATTGGAGAAATTGTCAAGATAAATCAGTAAACCGTTTTGGCAAATCAAATGGATTGTAGTATAAAGGTGTGTATGATGGTGTGAAAGCTGTTGTCTAATAATCTATCAAGGTATAAAACCAAGTAATAAGGGATCAGGTTGGGATCATGTGGGGGGAGTCCTTAGCCCATAAACTTAAGAATTATGTGTGTTTAATTCGTGCAAGTTTCAAATTCAATCAAAAAAAGGTGTGGCAATGGAGAAAAAGTTCTTACATATGTGGAAGGTGGTTCTAATGCACTACATTCATTTGTATCTTTCGTAATTTAAAGTTAAACACAGAAAAAGCTTAAAGCTTAAATAAGTGACAAAACCCTATTTTAGAAGAATATGTGGTTCGTCTTAGTTCAGAAGGTAAATGCAATAATTGATAATATAGTGGGGGTCGAGATAATAAGGTGAAGACGACCCAAAAAATCAACATAGAAAAAGAACAGTGACCAAAATTGTAGCACTCCTTGGTGCCAAATAAAAATTGTTGTTCTAGTAAATGTCAACTAGGGAAATTTGATTGCATAAACCTATTCATCTACGTGGGACTCTCAATACCTTGTTTGTTTCTCCATATATATGAAAGATATTGCTTTCCTTCCTTAAAACCCTAAAGTGACTAGATGCCCTTACAAAAATTCAATTAAAAACGATGGATGTTTTGATAAGAACAATTATTTAAAGCCAACACACCAACTATATTGCAAGTCACTTTAGTTCAATGTACTACAAGTCCTTTATCACTTTCAAATATATAATCATAAATGTTAGATGCTCTTCAAGTTTTCTTAAATGCTTGAATACTACTTGTAATAAGGGGTTAAATTTGACGGCCGTTTAGACGTTTTTCATGATTTTAGACGTAAAATACTTGTAAATATGTTATCTAACCGTCACATGCAACTTGCACATTTAAAATGTGACCGCCAATTTTTATATAGGTTTGTATATAAATTATAAAAATATATGTAAATATATATAAAAAAGATATAATAAATATAGAATAATTAGTAAAAAATAACATTATTTTGTGTTTTTAAAGGGTAGCTTTGAAAAATTACCGTCACCCGAAAATTGTTTGACAAACATAGGTGGCCGTCAAATTTAACCCCTACTTGTAATTGTTTTGGCACAAGGATGCTTGTATATGTTCAAATTGATAAATCCTTCCTTATCTATCTTCCTTCATTCATTGTCTTAGATGTGTAATACAAATTAAGGTTGTAGGCGAATGTTTTGGGATAAAACTATGTAATCTTTTTTATATCTAAAAATAGATAACACACCTTTATCCATAAGCATTCACCTACAACTTATGGACTCTAGAAATACAATCTCTCTTATTAAAATTAAGGATTTAATCCTAATTAAATATACTGTACAATAATGATAATTTAGTAATAAGTCCAAACAATCCTAAATTATGTTATTATTGCATGTGTTAACATATTTATCAAGGATAATCAATGAAAGTACAAATACAATATAGGGTTTAGAGATAGAACCATTCTACCAAGCTTAGATGATGTGACATAGTGCTTGGAACTTACATAAAAACATATTAGGGTTTCATCAAGCTATATATGAAATATCAAGATCAAAATATATGCATAGGACAGGTTCGTGGAAGGGTATTGATGTTCGCAGTTGAATCTATTCTCAAGGTTACGAATATGTCCTCTAATGTTACAAGTTAGAACTTAATTTTAGGATCTGATTCACCTCGATCTAAAGGCCTAACTATTGTGTTCATTTCCTTATGATTGTTGCCTTGCACTAAGAGATAGCTTTTCCTTGCTTGTAACGTTAAGAGCAGTTAGCAACGATTTGGGTTGGACTACCTCACCACACCCTTGTTGATGTGATGAGTGTTGTACCACATACCACCACTCCAAAAAGGTATCAAGCCACATGTAGTTCTCCCAACTCTATGATAAGACATGCGTGATATATAATAAAATAATGGAAGATGGAGCCCTTGATCCGAACCTTATACTTGGACACACAGACATGCACTTGATCCTTTATATTTGGCTCGTGGTTTATATATGGCAGCAATAAATGTATTCACAATTTCAATAGCTTATTATTGTGACAATGCTCTGAGGAATTGGAAGCTTAAGTGCCTTAGCTCTTGTCCTTCTTAAGGCATATGAAATAGAGAATTCCTAGATGTCCCTAATAGCTTAGGCTAGTGTAATACAAAAATTTAGGGGTTAATCTAATTATGATATATTACTTTATGCAAAGATGGAATAATATCATAATACGATAAATAACAATAAGCATATGTATCTTGAATCATGTCTAGATAGATACAAAAAACTGTAATAGCATGGTTGAGCTAAATAAGAAAATTACAAGCTAAGGTTAGAGAGGATATCACCAATTTCATATTGAGATGGGATGACAATGATCTAAAAGTGTGTAGGTGTGGACACCTAAATTTGGCATGAAATATTATTACATAACACATTTAGCAAAATTTATACATGTGGGTCTTAAACAATGAAATGAGCATTTAGTGGTGCAAGTCCTTATTTGGTTTATTATCATGACGCTTGATTAACTATTGGCTTATTTTGGTCTCCTTCACTTTAAACTATTGTATCACAAATATCTCTAGCTTTTCATTTTCTATTTGATTGTTCTTGGGTCTCTAGGTAAGACTGTTGTCTTTCGACAAAACTATCGAACGGTTTTGTCTTAAGTTAACAGTTCCATTTATGTTCACTTTTAGGTCCTTTTATTACATTTATTTGCTCTACTATCTTTTGTATATTATGCATATAATCTAAATCATGTTGGCTATATTTATGATTTATATGATTCTCTTGATGATATCACTTAGATCACTACAACATTTGCACATTGGGAGCATATTACTTCCCCCTCGCTATCTGATGATGCACTTTTGTTATAGGTTTAAACATGACTGTCGAAGGTGCACTTACCTACATGGACCTCACCTTGCACACATACACTGGGGGGAAACCTTCCTCCCCTCTCATAATTTTTCTATTTCATATTCACATATTTACAAAATCGCAAAAATATTAGTTTAGATCTTGATTGGATGTACTCTTGTTTACTTATATTATTTTATGTTACGCATTGTTTTTCGTGTTACTTTGATTCCTAGTATGTTTTTTTCTTTTTCCATACACACGTGCACATTCACATGGTACTTTTTGAAGTGAATGCAGATCACTTAGAGGTTTCTACATGATGTGTGATGTTTGGAACTGTTCCCTACCAATTCCACTAAGGATTATGGGGCCATCTACCTTTACTCTTTCTCTATATTTAGGTTCTATCATTGTAATATCTACTAATTTCATTCATATTTTTACTTGTATACATTGTGGCATACTATCGAAATTTCTAACATGCTAACAAGTACTTCACGTGTAGCATTTGTCTTTTGTGCCTACTTTCAACCATGGTTATCTGATTTGTTTGTATCTTGTTTATGTGTGTGTCTTGATTGTCAATGTTTGCAAGCTACGTAATATGTTTTATTGTTTGTCTTTGTTTCAATAGCCTTTGATAACCCCCCAAACTTTTACAAAGCAAATAGTATGACTAACTAGGAAAGGCTAATACCATTTCCACCTATAGTCAAGCTCTAAGTTTTAGGAATGTAACATCAATGATCAAAGCTTAAAAGTATGTTATGAATGTAAACTAAAGGGATTTAAACATTAAGCTACAAAGCATCCTTACTATATATGAATTGTTAAACTAACATAAACCTAAATAGATCTAAGAGGGCAATCAAATTAGGTTGTTGCTACTCCAAGAGAGGTGAAATGGTCTCTCCAACAATGACTACAAGATCATATTGGATACCCATCTTTTAACCCCGTTGAAGACTTGAGGCAATGATTGAGCTTGGTTATTAATCATATTTCTTATATGAGATGCAAATCAAAGCATAGTGTAAAGTTTAAAGGTATGTGGTGAGTCCTTTTTATAGTTTTCTCTTTGAGGAAAACCAGCATTTTGGTGCATGTGGGACTAAAAGCACAAATTAGATTAAGGATTGCTAATCATGATTAAGCTTTGTTAATCATAATTAGTGAATTAACAAGTTATTAAGATGTGAGGAGTCTTAATCAACCACTTAGAGTCAATTAGGAGGCTGGGATAGGCTTTGAAGCTTGGTGATATGTTGTGGAGGAAAGTGGGGTGATTTTGAGTGGTTCGAAGAGGGCTTTGAGCCAATAATAGGGCATACTAACCAAAACAAGTGTAAAATAGGTTTAATTAGCTAATAATCACCAATTGTCTATTTGGAAGAGGATTTTGACTTACGATTTTTCGTAAAGTGACATCCTGAATGCGAAAGAGGATAGATAATCAACAAAACGTTGTTAGTTGACCTGGATGGTAAGAAACATTAGTTAATTAGCGAAAATCACTAATTATAACGGAAATGGTAAGAATGAGAGTGATTTGCATGCGTTTGGAAATAAGATTGCAAAAGTAGAATTTAGGTGTCTACATTTTTCTAGTGTTGAATTAAGGTGAAGTAAAAGACTTCACTTCAAATATAATAGACAAGCATATACAAGTAAATTTTTGAAGAAAAATTAGTAGAATGAAGGATGCCCCCTCGAATGTCGATGGGGTGATAGAAGAATTCAATCGACGATTGAAAATATGATCGAAACGGATAGAATAAATAAGGATAAGGATAAACATGTTTGTTTATTGCCCCGAGTGATTTGGAGGAAAAATTAGTAGTGATAATAAATGATAATGGAGAATATATTACCAACCCAATCTTTGCATCCAATCTTTCAATAAGCAACTTTGTTGTATCATTTTGCCCATGTGATCTACATCATCGGCCTTTATTGAAATAAACAAAAGTGTAAGATAACATGAAAAAGCTAAATTATTAACATTTGTTCATTGCTAAAAATACGTAACTCCATACAACACACATAATGTAATGCAATATGAGAAAGTAAAACGATGCTTAACTCCATGCCACATACATAATGCAATGCAATACGAGAAAGTAAACCAACCAGCTTAACAGAGAAACAAGTACAATCACTCGTACCCAAACAAACAACGTTCAAGATAGTTGCACCAATGTTTTTGTTATCAAGCGTCAGTTCATGAATGTTCATGTTGTAATGACAAGGGTTAAAATGGTGCCCCAAGTAAGGATACATGTGAGGGGAAAAGTAGAGGACAAAAGTAGTCCCATAGAAAGCATTTGTGCACTATGACACAGTCTCTAGCAACTCATTGTTGCACAGGAGTACCGATATAGTAAGTAAGCCCAACTTTGTTAATGGAGTTAGATCATGATGATCCGCAAGTCGTTTGAAAAAAAAACCTAAGAAAGATGTTTTTGTAGGACAAATTTCGATGTTCGAGGACAATGCATTTGATACATGCTTTAACTGTGTGCATGTCGTTAACCAAATTTTGATGAATTTTGAATTTTTGCAATTTTTTGGATTTTTAATGATTTTACAAAAAAAACTGGGTTTTTTATTATTTTACCTATTTGATTGCATTTTTTGAAACATATTTGATTTTATTTTTTATTTTTTAAGAAGTTTTCTGAAGCTATGTATAGGAAACGAAGAAACATGGATGCCCTAACAACAAATGGGATGTATAAGGGCAGAATGCCACGCGTATGCGCAAGGAAGTGAAGATGTGAAATTTCCCCAACGTTAGATGGGAATATTCAAAGGAAAACTCTTCACGCGTAGAAGTTGGATCAGGGCCAATATAGATAGGTTCAACATGATGATGAATGTAACCCAATGACATGCTAGGAATGAGTAAGGATGCCCCCAGCGTAAGCTAGCCAAGAAGCACATGATAAAAAGAAGTGGAAGATTTTTTTGAGAAAGGAGACAAAGGTGCCCGCAACACATGGCAAAAAGGCAATATTATACACATGGATCTTCTGAATGAAGTAGAAGAACAACGTGAATGTTGTGAATGTAGGTTAGAAGCCTCGTGATGAAGAAGTGATTAGCCAAAGGCACGAATCGTGAGACAAGATACAGACTAGAGTAAAAGTCTGAACAAGGTCCAAAAGAAGACACTTGGTAACATACTAATCATGTTAGCTCATAGAGATCCAATGTGTGCACATGGAAATTTTTTACCTCTTTGAGGGAAGATTTGATAGAAAACAAGTGAAGACACCCTAGACAATGTGTAGGAATGATTTGTTATACATTGCTCTGTTGTCAACCAAGCATCCGTAGCCCCGATAAAGATGCATTTGATTCTAATTGCAACATTTCTCTATTATTAGTCAAGCATCCATATCCCCAGTAGAGATTATTGGAAATACCCCAAGAGAGAGTTATATATCAATTTAATTTCAGCTTTGTGCTTTTTGATTTGATTGATTCTTTTGCTTTTTGAAAAAATATTTCAGCTCTCTTATTTGACAAGGGGTTAAGAACCACTGATGGCTTGATGGAAGGAGGTGGAAGTGACTATGATGATGACATTGGCTAGTGTCAATAAATATGTCCAAAAGTTCTTCACAACAAGTTTATTAGATGTAAATTGTGATAGGATCTCTACGATGTCAAACGTTCTTTAATTTACCAAGGTGATTAGAGACCAAGGCCAAATGGATGCCATAGAGATAAATGTCGCAAAATGTGTGCGAATTGGCTAACCAAAATATCATCGAAGGGATGAACATGGTGGGTGATTTGCAGAGGAAGATGAAAAGAAAGGAAAGAACATCCATGTGTATGCAATACCTGATTGCAATGTTTGATCATTACACCTTTGATTTTTTTTGAAATGTTTTCTCATTTTTTGTATTTTTGAATTTTTTTTAGATTTTGGGAATTTGGGACCAATCAATATCAATTTGCGTGATAAGATCCAACAACAATGTTCATGATTTCCTTGATAAGGGAGACTAAGCATGGTTGCTTATCAAAAGTCATATTATCTTTGATTTTGATGATTATAGTGAGCTCATACTCAAAAAAATGATTGCGATTTATCATGAAACATGGATTTCGTATGCGGGAGAATGAGTTCCTTATCCAGAGGTTTATGCACTTTACGCCATACTTGATGGGTGTGTTGATGTACATTTTTGAATCATGTTTGATTCTAAACTTTAAGATCATTTGAATTGTTGGGAGCTTTGAAGCTCTTGGAATTTGTAATCTTAGCTTGATAAATAAACTGTTTGGGTTTCCTATAAGCTAATATGTGACTTTTCTGATCCCAAGAAGTGGGAGAAGAAAGTGGATGAATAGAATTAATGGATTGAAATTACGGTGGGCTGGCCACAATCATTTATAAAAGGATAATGTGATGGATGTGAAGGATACAATCCAATAATTGAAGAGGATGGGCTACCAGGAGGTGTCCCATAGACTGAAGATAAAGGGCTACCAGGATATGGCCCTAAGATTGAAGATGAGGGATTTCCTGGATGTGTCCCATAGATAGAAGATGATAGGCTACTAGGATGTGGCCTAAGAATCGAAGATCAGGGGGTTTTAGGATGTGCCCCAAGTATAGAAGAGGATGGGCTACCAGGAGGTGTCCCATAGACAAAAGAAGATGAAGGGCTACCCGGAGGTGTCCCATGTGTGGAAGATGATGGGTTATTAGGACGTGGCCCAAGAATTGAAGATGAGGGGGTTTTAGCATGTGCCCCCAATATAGAAGATTAGGGACTACTAGAACGTGGCCCTAAGATAGAAGAAAATGGGCTACAAGAAGGTGAGCCATAACTAGAAGATGAAGGGCTACTCGGAGGTGCCCCACATATAAAAGCAAACAATGTGCTACCAGGTGGTGACCCAAAGTAAGATTGTGACAAAGGAATCTTGATAGATAAAGAAAGATTGGGTGATGAGAAGATATGTCGTGGATCAATACCAGACCCAGGCATTTCATCACATAATGGAGAATGTAAAGACGAAAGAATAAGAAGAGGATCAACTTCGATGACCCTAGGGTCTTCCTCTATGGTTTGACCAACAGAATTAACCTCTTCCCCACAATATGCAAACATATCGAGGTATAAAGAGCATTCTTGTGTGTGATCCTCTAGGGGAATATCATTGTGTAACCCCATGATTTATGTGATCGCTTCTTCATCTTGGAATGAATCAATCGGTATGGGTAGTTGTTCTTCGACCATGGGAGGTTGACTAAAAGAAATGGGTCCAGCTGGCATGGAAGATTAAGAAGATGATGACTCAAGAGACAAAGAAGATTTGGATCTAGATGTCTCGCGAGTAGAAGATGTAAATTTAGAACTGATTGGTATTGGCTTTCCTAGAAGACAGTATATTGTCAGGAAACAACGAGGATCGCATAGAAAATTAACATATGATTGTGACATAGGAGTTGACTTAGATGAATGTGACATAAGTGTCGAATTAGGAGAATTTGGATTTGCCCATATCTTCAATGGAGGAAGAGGTTGTCAAGGTGGCGAATAAGGGAGGTCCTTAAAAGTAAGGGAGGACTGCGACGCAAGAACCAAATTGGATGTTTGATTGATGGATCTTGGAGTCATACAGATCTTTAAAGGAAGATGATGTTTAAGCAACTAATAAGGGGAGTCCTGCAAAGAGAGGGAGGACTCCGACTCAAGATTCAAATGAGGTGAATAGCTCTTATGAGAATTTTCAGAAGATCACGATGAATTAGAAGAACAGTTTGGATTGGAATCAGAAGAAGAGTGGGGGGGACCCAAATAATAATAATTTGGATCAGAAGTGTCCAAACCATACCATCGACTATGAGATGAAGGTGGGGAACAAGGTACCCGAACAAGTTCTCTATCACGAAGAGCCAGACAAGGCTTAGCCATGATGGGCATCCTTTGACGGGAATGCCGAAACTTTGATTCTTTAGTGTCATACATGTAAGGAACCTCGCAATAGTTGGTCATTGTTGGCGTTTGTGGGATACAAATGTCTAGACCGAGATAGTGCGATTGAAATCCTTCAATTGAAAGGAATTCATGAGTCAATTTGGGAAGCACAACGAAAACCAGCTAAACATTTGGAAAATATGGACCCTATGACAAACCAAGCGGCGTAACGATGTCAAATCATTATAAATAATACCAAACAATAAATGGTCACTAATCCGAAGGATAAATATGAATCTAAGGACACCAAAGAACAAAGAATGATACACTAACAAGGTAAAATATGACATTACTTATCTGGGACTAGACAATGAAGTACAAAACTCAAATCTAGTCACCAAAAAGTTTACTCCCCACGCTTTACCAAGATAGGTTTAAAACAAATAGTGACAACACAATATCACCACTTAGGTCAAGTTTAAAACAAAAAATACCTAAGTGCTAAGAGAGTGTTGACGCAATCCTATAACAAGGTATGCTATAACCAATTTCTTATAATGTCCCCTTTTCTATGCCAAAAACCTCAGGGTCCAGTCGAGTCCAAGCCGTGGTCAGACCCAAGGGGCCGTGGACGCTAGGAGCTAATGGGAAGGGGCCACGTGGTTCCAATATTCTAATTTTGCATTGAGGGTTGCTTTTGAACCATGTTGACTTAAAGGGGAAAAGCAACTTAAAGTTATTTTTATTTTATTGACCCCTCCATGGAATGAAACATGTTTAGGTATTTTGGGGATCTTTTGCCTTGAAAGGTATATAAAGAGCTAAGAGAGGAAGGAGAGGGACCTTTTGTCATATACATTTTTAGCCTCCTTCACGTGCAGCTATTGTTGTTGCACATCTATAGTTTGTGGAGTCAAATCCCACAGGGACCTTAGCTTCGGTGGTGAGAGACTCGTCCCTAGCTAGCAGGGCATTATTCGGTAGTGAGAGATCTACCCTAGTCTATCATTTTGGAGCCGCTTTCAGGGCTGTGTGGCAGAGACATTATCAGAGGTTTAAGAGGAAGGATTTCGAGGGTTTTGGGGGCATTTGGGGAAGATAATTAGAGGGGCTCTAGATTAGATTCACGACAGCCATTTAGGCTAGGTGTGGTAGCACGTTGAAGGTGCCTCCATTATTTTTCGACCCCATTCCAAGTGAGGCGACTTGCAGCCTTTATTTGGGGGTTTTTCAATCAATCGTTTTCAGATCTGAAGATGGAAATACTATTTCCTATATCTGTCAATGTTATTTCCAAAGACCCTTATTTTTGCTCTTGTATTTAGAGAGTAATGAACCTCGGAAGTTTTCCAGTTGTCTAGGGCACACTGTACTTTTTATGGCAGCAATTTAATGTGTAAAACTCCAAAAATAGTTTTAATATGTCCTTTATAATAATATCCATCTCTCTTTAAATTTTCAAGTAATTTGAGTGGATATCTTAGGAGATATTGATTTTATTTAGTTTGTTGTCCTTACTGTAAAAATTTGCATAAATCAGTTATTTGGCTGCAAGTTTTCAATATTTTGTGCATTTTTAAGTAGTATCCCATAAGGGATATTTCAATGGTATCAGAGTTGTTGTTCCTCCAACCTGTGTGGGTTAAATATGGTAGTTTGGAAATATCTCAAAGGGGGTTTTATGAAGGAAATGTTCACCAACATGGTGAAACAACATGAAGCCACTAACCTTTATTTGAGTTAGCTCACTCAGAATTTGAATCAAAGCAAATCTTGGGACAATAAGGAAAAAGGTGAGAACAATAATAAAGGGCACCCAATAGAGGTGATTGATGAGGATTCTTGTTGGAGGAAATACCAATCTTTGAGTAAGGGTTTTAGAGATAATATGTCACTTCTAGATTATTGCATGATGAAGATTGGTAGCAAGCCCAAGCGAGATCATCATATACCAGTACCTGAATTACAAAAGAACTCATTTGTAGAAGAAGCTTTTAGACAAAAGGGTATCATTACCATTGAGCCAAATAATTGCATTAGTGAAATTGTGCTTGTTAGAGAAATTATTCCAGCTCAGGAGAAGAAAGTTGTTTATGCAAGCAAGGAGGATGTAATGGAAACTCTTAAAAAGTGTGAGGAATGGAATAGCAGAGCTAGAGCTACTAGGTTGATAGCGACTCGAGAAAGACACCACTTACAAGAGTTCAAGGAAACAATGAGGGCAATTGATGCAAGGAAGTCTACACCCACGAAAGAAGACTCTATGGAGCAGCTAGCACATGAGGAGGAGCCTCACATGGACACTTGTGTAAAATTGCAACCTGTTGTAATTGCCAAACCAACAAATTTTGATCAACTTTGAGATACCTTCAACAGGCACTCAGGTAACAATGTCGGGGGCAGCTCAACATATGTCTATCTTGAACACATGAAGGACATTTATGGCATTGAGAGGTATGAAGAGCACACTAGTGTCTTATTTAATGTTGCTTATTCCAACTTATTTCCATCATGAGATGCCTGGTATGGTAGATGATGAAGTCTTCATTGTGGATTTTGTTGGACCATTGCTCCAACTATGTGTATATGAGCATCTTGTGGATGATATATGGTGGCAAGTTTTAGCTCACTTAACAGATACAAGGGCTCATGTGCATTATAAGGTATGGGATCCTGGTAATACATGGAAATTATCCAAAACTATCAATTCTTATTTTGAAAACTTTGTGACTGATTTCATAAGCAAAAGAAGGAATTCAAATGCGTCTTTTGGGATTATAAGTGTTGGCAAGCATGATTTCTTCATTGGAGACTCCTATGCAAGAAGGGAGAGTACCTCTCATGGTACTAGCGTTGGTTCTATGATTGCTAAAAAGGGTAAGAGAATATTTTTTAATCATCTTCAGCCTGTTGGACTGTGTATAACAACAGTCATAATGAGATGAGAAAATGACAATATAGGATAACATGGTCAAAGAGGTGAGAGTGGACATTCAGGGCAGCGCCCTCCCCATTCTTCTGTCAGGCCTTTGGGGCTTCACGAACCTTCTTTCTTGATGGATCCGGAAGTTTCACAGGTACAATAACCAGTAGATATTTTGGATGAGGAGTCTTGTTGGGAGTGGGAACAAGACCTTGAGCAAGGGATTTCGTAACAACATGCCATTATAGGAATATTGCAAAATGAAGATTTGCAGTAGACCCAAGAGAGATCATCAGAAACATGTACCAGAGTTACATAGGATATTGGGATAGATCTCCATTCCACACTTCGATGGTTCTAAGAATTGTACTGCACCGTCTTGGGTCCAGAAATAGAAGAGATACTCCGACTTGAATCCTATGCACGAGGAAGATGCAATTAAGTTTGTAAGCTTGCATCTTGAGGGAGACGATCATGATTGGTGGCATCATGGGTTGATTACACAGGGACACATACACATTACTACTTATGCAGAGTTCGCGTAGAGGCTGGTGAGCATATTTGATAGGAGGGACCCTGACAGGTATTTCAGGGAGTGGACTCATTTGAGACAAACTGGTCCCCTGGATCAGTACATTGTAGATTTTCAAAGATTATCAGTCATGGTACCTGATGTCACGAAGATGAGGCTGATTTCACTTTTTATAGCAGGTTTGACAAATGCTTTCGTTGGGTTTGTGAAGGCATTTGAACCTTCTTCTTTGCACGAGGTTGTTAGGAAAGCTCTAGACTTGGAGTTATCCACTCCAAAACTGAGGGCTACACCTCGCGTTCAGCAAAGGGATCCTCCATCTGGATCAGACGAATGTCAGCAGAGAAAGCCTCCACCAAGGCAAGAGGTGGTTAAAAAGCCAATCATTTCCCGTGAAGACATAGATGAGTTGAGGCGAAAGAAACTATGTTTTGATTGCCACACACCTTGGATTCTAGGACATGATTGCAGAGGTAGAGGGAAGGCCCAATTCATTGAAGTCTTCGAGGAGGGAAAGGGTGGCAGAGGTGAGGAGTTAGAGACTTACGAGATGGATGATGGAGATGGGGTTGTGTTGGACAGTGCTAATGTGGGACAGGAGGAGGAGGCTTTTCCTCGGGAAATTATAGCCACATTGTCTAGTACTTTGATGTGCAAGGCATTTAGGATTAGAGGAGTTATGCAGGGTCAGTGAGTTGGGGTACGCATTGATAGTGAGGCAACCCACAACTGTATTGATGCCTCATTTTTTTAGAGGTGAGGATTATAGACAGAGGATTTTGAGGGCCTCAATGGGGTTGTAGCCAATGGAGAGTCTTTGAGGTGCACACGACAGGTTCCTCAAGTGAGCATCACGATGGGTATCTATACAGTTACCAATGATTTCCACATTGTTGGTATGGGAGTGACCAACATAGCGTTGGGAGTGCAATGGCTTCACTCTCTTGGTGAGTTTTGGACTAACTTTTAGACAATAGAGCTAAAGTATAAGTTCGAGGGCAGGAATGTGATTTTGAGGGGAGTATCTGCAGGAGCACCAAGGGTTGTTACAGCTGAGGGGATGGAGAGGATAATCCAATAATGTGAGGATTTTTACTATGGTAGATCAATGTGGAGTATGATGGATGTGGGTGTGGCCAGCAATGTTACACATATGACTATTACTGAGATTGGGATTACAGGTTCAGATCATCTGAGCTTATCATTATGTTGGTTATCTGAAGTTTTGGTAGACTAGAGACCTCATTTTCTTGTTGAGTACTCTAAGAACCGACACACTTGTGAGATTATGGATGGTCACATACAGAATGACAACTATAGATTAGAGGATGAGATGATCTTCTATCAGGGAAGATTGAGCCTTGTGTTAGATTCATGGTTGAGGATAGAGATATTGTGACATGTGCATTATCCTTCCATGACTAGGCATTTGAGCTGCGATGAGACCTACAGGTTCATGTCAGAGAGGTTCATATGGCATAGGTTGAGGGAGGATATCCCCAACTATATACAGACATATATGGTTTGTCACTATGCCAAGTCAAAGCCTACGGGTTCATCATTTTTTGAATCGACATTGGATAACACTCCTATGTATTTTACTGCTTCTATGCCCGGTGAGCACTTCACCCACGTGTTAGTCAGTGGAGAGAGGAAATTGACTCATGGTTATTCAGTAGGTTCACATTCAGCATAGGAGGTGGACTTTGTGGAGCCGATATTTCTAGTTGACTGTATATTGGAGTCGTGGGACTTTTCCTTCACGGGACACATTGAGATACATTATGAGGAGCCTTGCTCTCACACGAGTGTAGGTCACGTGGGAGAGTTAGCACCATTTGTGCGTATATAGGTTGTTTCACAGGTGGATTTAAGGGATTCTATAGGATCTAGAGTGAACTTTCATACCCAAGAGTCGATTGGAGAAGCATTAAGTGATCACATGATGATAGCCTTGCATTGGCAGGGATTGGACAGATAGGAAATTTTGGTGTGGGTACCAGGGGAGAGTTGGTGTGGGCATCATACTACTTTAGGAGCAACATTATTCTCTGCACGACATGGAGAGCATGATCACTACATGGGGTGTCTTGGTTACTTCGCATCACACCGATCATCAGTTGACTGCAAGGTGAGATGGAGAAGCTTACAGCATGGTATTCAGCCTCTACAACATGATAATACTTGGGGTCAAGCATTTATCGGGAAGGGAGGATTGTAATGTCCCCTTTTCTACGCCAACAGCTTAAGGGTCAAGTCAAGTCCAAGCTATGGTCAGACCCAAGGGGCTGTGGACACTGAGATATAATGGGAAGGGGCCACGTGGTTCCAATATTCTAATTTTGCATTGAGGGTCACTTTTGGACCATGGTGACTTAAAGGGGAAAAGCAACTTAAAGTTATTTTTATTTTATTTACCCCTCCGTGGAATGAAACGCATCTAGGTCTTTTGGGGTTCTTTTTCCTTGGAAGGTATATAAGGAGTTAGGAGAGGAAGGAGAGGGACCTTTTTTCATATACATTTTTAGCCTCCTTCACGTGCAGTTGTTGTTGTTGCGCATCTATAGCTTGTGGAGCCAAATCCCATAGGGACCCTAGCTTCGGTGGTGAGAGACCCATCCCTAGCTAGCAGGGCATTCTTCGGTAGTGAGAGATCTACCCTAGTCTATCATTTTGGGGCTGCTTTCAGGGTTGTGTGGTAGAGACATTATTAGAGGTTTAAGAGGAAGGATTTCGAGGGTTTTGGGGGCATTTATGGAAGATAATCAGAGGGGCTCTAGATTAGATTCACAACAGCCATTTGGGTTGGGCGTGGCAGCACATTGAAGGCGCCTCCATCATTTTCTGACCCCATTGCAAGTGAGGCGAATTGTAGCCTTTATCTAGGGGTTTTCCAGTTGGCCATTTTCAGATCTGAAGGTGGAAATACTATTTCCTATATATGTCAATGTTATTTCCAAAGACCCTTATTTTTGTTGTTATATTTAGAGAGTAACGAACCTCAGAAGTTTTCCAGCTGTCTAGGGCACGCTGTGCTTTTTCTGGCAACAATATAATTTTTGTAAAACTCCAAAACCCATTTTATTATGTCCTCTATAATAATATCCAGCTCTCTTTAAATTTTCAAATAATTCGACTGAATATCTTGGGAGATATTGATTTTATTTAGTTTGTTGTCCTTACTGTAAAAATCTACATAAATCAATATTTTATTTGGATGCAAGTTTTCAATATTTTGTGCATTTTTAAGTAGTATCCCATAAGGAATATTTCATTTCTAAACACTAACAAAGTCTAAGTTTTGTAAAATGGAAGATACAATATGAGTAGCGTAACAACGCTATTTGGATACGTTAATCAAACTTTGCAAGAAAGCAATATTTTAGTATCAAAATGGCGTTATAGTGATGATAACAAAGTAACCTCAACACTCACAAAACTCAAGAAAATGCTAGGATGTAAAAAAATTGCCCAAGTATATCAAGGAATTACTATGCATGTGAGCAACGTAACAATACAATCTAGAGATTTAGGCCAAGTTTCACAATGGAAACAAGACATAAATATCACAATTGTATGGCTATAATGCAAGTAGCGTAACAACTCAAAAGAAGTAAATGATAAGACAACCTAACTATAATGATAATGAGTCTCAATATGGGTTTTGAGACAAGAGGGGATACTAGAACTTGATGACGTACCATTCACACTTTCAACTCTTACATTCCGGCATTCCAACCTGGTCATGCAAGAAGACTACAAAAGTGGTGGACGCGATTATTTCTAGTAGGTATCCGTATATGTTTGTTATTCTTTTGTCTTGAAATGAGCAACAAGAAAATCAAAGGAATAGACCAAGTAGTGATGAAAAATACTTGGTGTAACTTTGGCAGAGTTTGGCCTTGTCTTAGGACAAGTGAAAAACTAGGACAAAATAACACTAAATAGATTTCGTGATGAAATGTCACGTGGTTTCAACTTTAAGAGATTATTTCCCTTGTTTGAAAAACAAGAGTTTGAATCTAACAAAGTTGTCACTTTGTGAAAGTGATCAATTATAACAACTAAGACAAAATTGGCTCCAAGCCGACAAGCTTTCCTAGGGGTTCTCTCTCTATGTGTCACAAGGTAGTGTGGAGCACTTTGCCCATTTCGTTCACAAGGTTCCCTCTTGTATGAACTACTTTGGGGTTCCTAGGACCACCCCCATTGTTGCAACTTAAGGCTTATGCCAAAGGGTTATGTCCTAGTTTAAAGCGGATGATCCGTAGCTCTTAACCAAAACATGCATTACAGTGTTTTGAATGGTGTGTTGGTGTATTTATTATCTTTTGGATTAAACAATTTGGTTTAGACCAATGGTAGCAACCTACAACACATGTGAATGTTAAAATTTGGTTTGAAGATATCCCTCCTTTCTTTGACTAGCGTTAGGTCCTTTACACAAATGGTTAGTAGTTCAAAAATATCTACAATATTATAGAAAGAGGATTAAGTGTTGCTTTTGGTTCTACGGATCACACTAGGTGCAAGAGAAAAACATACACAACAAGTAACCCAACTAGATGAAAAAATTCTAACTCAACTAACTACCATAAAACTTTGCAAATCAAGATTTATTCCCAATTAATCCAAGTGCTTCTTAATGAAAGACTAAAACTACTTTTGGTTCCCAAGATCAAACTAGGTGTAAGGGAAGAGCATACACAAATTTTAGCCTTGATTATTTATCAAATGAAAAAGCTCTTAAACTAAAAGATCAAGTACATGCCAAAATGAAAGTTTATTCCCTTAAGCATAGCAATGAATGATGATTTTTCCTACTTACTCCAAATTATGAAAATGTGGTTTAGAGCTGCTTTTGATTCTTAAGATCACGTAAAGTGTAAGAGAAGAGCATACACAACCCTATTCTAAACTCGATCAAGGAAAATGGCTCATGTTTGTGAATGAATTTGACTTTGAGTTCATATCTAGTAAATCCATTAAGGGGCAAGTCGTAGCTGATCAGCTCACTGAAGCTCCCCTTCTCACAAATCAACTGTCTTGTGAACACTTTCCTAGCGAATCAATCATCGCTCTTGGCCATGAAAAGACACCTCTTAAAATGACCTTATTCTTTGATGGGCCCAAATGTAGGCAAGGGGAGGTGTCGTAATAGGCATAATAACCCCTTAGGACACTCTTATTCCCTTATCTTTCAAACTAAACTTTGAACGCACTAATAACATGGCGGAATATGAGGCCCTCATCCTGGGGCTTTAGATCATCGCATTCCTTAGTGTACAAATCGATGACATCTACGGAGACTCACAAATAGTCAACAATCAAATCAAAGGGACTTATTAATGTAAAAATGAGGCCCTACGAAAATATAAAACCATCATAGAAGACTTACTGAAAGTCTTTGAACATTGCGATATCCAAACCACCCCTCGCTCATCTAATAATTTCACATATACGATGACTTCTCTTGCCTCTCTCATCCCTTTACCACCAAACGATTCCAAACTCTTCGTCATCATACACAAACTAGATCAACCATGTTATACCAACATTGATCTTCCCACCATCAATCATATAGAAGATACCTTATCTAAAAATTGGTATATGTTGTCATGTGAATATCTTTCCACTAACAAAATACCTTCAGATATAGAAAATGGAAAAATATCCTTTCAACAACATGCATCTCGTTAAATCATACTAGGAATATCCTTTACAAAATAGGATTTGACGACCTCCTCCTCCGGTGTCCTAAAACTTTTGAGGCTCGTATAGCTATCCAAGAAGTCCAGGATGGCATTGTTATCCCAAATTTTCCCCCAGAAAGTTTGGTCATAATAAGCCTTACACATAAAGAAAACATGAAGGGAAACATTTTGGACCCGTGAGCTCACATTCCAGGATGACAAATAGGTTACAAGTGGGCTCGGAAATGAAGGGGTAGTGTCGCAAGAGAAGCCAGGAGTAAGAAAGAAAAAACGGCAAGGATCCAAAGTTTTCGGGCTCGAAAACAGTTCGAGAAAGAGTCTAAAACTGACTAAGTATGAAGAAGCAAGCAGAGGAAGCCACGTGTCTTGGTGACGCTAATTCAAGGGTCAACTAGAGAAGAGGTTTCCAAATGAGTGTCAGACTGATGCGTGTCCCAGAATCTAAAAGTAAGAGGGACTGTTGAAAAATCCACAGATAAGTGGAGGACGACAAGTGTCAACTTGACGCCCCTCCAAAGGCAAACTTTGGGTTGGGCTTTCAAGTAAGCGCGGTGCCTCCACATGTTATATCAAAAGGGGTATATATTTCGACTCAGGGCTTGAAATATCGTGAATTTGACACCATTGGAAAGATCTCGGTCTCACCTACGCCATGGAGGTCTGAGAATTTAATTTTAAGGAGGTTAGGTAAAGGAAAATGGAGGAAACGTCTTTGGGCCTTCAATGTAGGATCCATTTGCCTCAACAACCAGATCGGATTCGATCTGTTTCTGTCGTTTCCTCTTCTTTCAAGGTGCCGAATCAAGGAATCATGTAGTAAAGACGGATTTGGGGGCAGATTTTATCTGAAGCATTAACAATAGTGGTTGAGCTTCAACCCAATTTTCCCGCTTCCCCCTCTCTTTCTTCTCTCCGATCAAATCTATAAATACAGGGGCATGATTCATTGTGAAGGGTTTTTATTCATTCTTCTTCCCTGTCCCCCTCTCTCTTTCTTATCCAGGGTTGAATGTGGAGTTTAAGCCTCCTCCGTTGGCTTTGTAATGGCATTTTCTCGCCTCTTGCCCATTAATGGTGTATTATGTGAACTCCTGGAGCAATAAAATATATTTCGTGATGTGTTTTGTCCATCCTTTGCTCATTTTGTTGTCTCTTCTCACCTCTCACCATTGCAGGGTGTATTGTGCATATCTCTGATGTTCATTGCATGTTTTGGGAGATGTGTTTAAGGGGTTTGAAATGGTGTTCTGTGTGAAATTTATCCTTGGTCTGTGATGCATCTCTCCATCCTCTCCATTGCTCACCTCTCTCCATTTCAGGCAGTTGGGTTTGTGATCAGTAATTCCCTTTTTCTTGGTGTTATCACCTCTGTAGTGTAGGATTTCTTTATTTTCATGCTCTCTCTCTCCTTGGTCCCTTGGAATTATTAGATTAGGATTAGATAGTCGCATTTCCTTCCTTAGAAGTAGTTTAGTGCTAGGATTAGGAAGAGGAACCAGCCTTATTTGGAGGATCATTCCCATTTGCAAGTCCCATAGCTTGGGGAATGATCCAATGTTATGCAAATCACACCAAATGACCCTACCTTAGAAAACCAAATCCATAACTCATTTGGGGGGTGTTGTGATTTCACACTAACAGTTTTGGCATGCCCAGTGGGACAGGTCTGAAGCACTTTACCACTTCACTTCATCAGGTTCGATGTGCTCTTGGTGAATATTTCAGCCTTTGGAGGCACTTTCAAGCACATCTGGTGACTCCATCTGGTCGAAAACCCATTCTCTGAGTTGCAGACCTTTTCCATCCATTTCCACTCATTTCATCCATTTTCTTCTTCCATCTCTTTCATTTTCTCCCATTCCATGAAGTTGTGCAATCATGACTTCAGTCCTCAGGAGAAGCAGACTTCATGATTGGAATGCTACCCCAACTTGCATAGTGGATTGAGGACATTGGGGCTTATGAGCAAAGTGCGGGACAATCTTGTCAATGGGTAAGTCAATCACCAGCTCCCTGCCTTTCATTTTCTCTCCCTCAATCTTTATCATTTCGACAGAGGCAAGAGTCAAGCTTCCCATCGGCTGACCTAAATGTTAATTCCTCTTCTCCATCTACTAGTCTTCCATCCCACCTCAGTTTCTCTGCCCTTTTCCCTTCCAAATCCAATTCCACTCTACAAGATCCAAAAAAAATGCCTTCCCCTCTGCCACAAACAAGGAAACAACTAGTGGAGACCCCACCCACCACTTCTCTTGCCTTCCCAAGTCCATGTTGGGAAGAGACTCCAAAAACCAGCCAAGGAGAACATGAAATAAAGGAACCCGATAAAGAAGAAATGATAGAAAATATGAAGAGTTGGGCTGCTAAATTTGATTTTTCAAAGGTTCCCTTGTTGGTTAAGCTTGTGGAGGAGGCTGAGGTCAAGCCCCAAGTGGTGGAAGCTCCAACTACATCACAAGTAGGGGAGGAAGAAGCTACTCCTAATCCAAAAGAAGAGTACATTCCAGTTGTGGAATAGGACCATATAGTTTCAAAGGCTCCAAGTGTGGAGCAATCCACAAAAGAACCTTCAGTTCTTCCTCCCACTTCATCCCCTTCAAGCTCTGATGTTGAGGAAGAGTTTGAGCTTTCAAACTTCATGTTTGAGGATGAAGGGAACCATGGTGAGTCAATTGTAGATTAGGAGGACACCATGAAGGAGGTTGAGCACCTGCAACAAAATAGCAAGGAGGCAGATTACCTGTTTGACTTGGAGGATTGCCTTGATGGAGGGGAACCCATGGAGATCACATCATTTTTTCCTCCATCTCTCACATCCCAAGCACATGAGCTTGCTGCCATGGAGGAGAACATTCAGGAACAACATCCTGCACTTCATAACAGCCCTCTGGAACCAAGATTGGAAGACATGACTGTCCCATGTTCTTCACAGGAGAAGGAAGAGAAAAAGCAGGAAGATGTCGTCATCCCTCTCACACCATCCATCCAAGAAGTTCCACAAGAAGACTCCATTTTTGGAGTTGAATTTCAGAGAAATGAGAACATCCAAAGGATCAGATCATGCCCAATCAGGTACTTGGCTTCATTGGAGCGAAAAGAGAAACCAAAACCAGTCATGCCTACTTCAGGGCATGAGGATGAGCATCAAAGTACCAAGGGTCATCATCAACACCTCCATAAGTCCAATGCAAGTCATCTTAAGGAGGTATTTTCCATTAATGTTGATACCTTGATGATTTGAGTGGAGGACCGGCCTATTGTCAGTTTTTCACTCATCCAACCAGCCATGTTCAGTGCTAAATCGTTGCATGGATACCATTTTTGAGGAAGGGAAGTTATTTCTCCCTGCCAGTTGTAGGCTTTATTTGAGCTCCATTTGCTCTTGGTTAGAGTAGTGTAGGTAGGTTTGTTTTCAGCAGAAGAAGTGCTTTTGCACACTCTGCATGTTCCCTTTGGAGCATGTATGATTTTCAGTTTGTACATAGTTTTTGGTGCTATTGCTCTTGCACAGTGCATTCAATTGGCTTTTGGTGAAGTCCAACTTCAAGTTTTAGCGGGTTTCCAAGAGGCTCAGATGTTAGAATTTCAAAGTTCATATCAGAATCAGTTTATAAGGCTAGACTCCATGCCCAATGGATGCTTCAACGCCACTGGTCTCTTCATCTAGTAGGTAGATGTCCCCGTGAGTTGCCAAATTGTTATCCCAAAATTTCCCCCGGAAAGTTTGGTCAGAACAAGCCTTACACATAAAGAAAACATGAAGGGAAATGTTTCAGACCTGCGAGCTCACATTCCAGGACGACAAATAGGTTACAGGTGGGCTTGGAAATAAAGGGGCAATGCCACAAGAGAAGCCAAGAGTAAGAAAGGAAAAATGGCAAGGATCCAAAGTTTTCGGGCTCGAAAACAGTTCGGGAAAGAGTCTAAAACTGACTAAGTATGAAGAAGCAAGCAGAGGAAGCCACGTGTCCTAACGGCATTGATTCAAGGTTCAGATAGAGAAAAGGTTTCTAAACGAGCGCTAGACTGATGTGTGTCCAAGAGTCTAAAAGTAAGAGGGACCATTGAAAATCCCATAGATAAGCGAAGGACGACAAGTGTCAACTCAACACTCCTCCAAAGGCAAACTTTGGGTCAGGTTTTCAAGCAAACGTGGTGCCTCCACGTGTTATATCAAGAGGGGCATATATTTTGACTCAAGGCTTGAAATATCGTGAATTTGACACCATTGGAAAGATCTCGGTCTCACCTACGCCATGGAGGTCTGAGACTTTAATTTTGAGAAGGATAGGTAAAGGAAAATGGAGGAAACGTTTTGGGCCTTCAATGCAGGATCCATCTGTCTCAACAACCAGATCGGATTCGATCTGTTTTTGTCGTTTCCTCTTCTTTCAAGGCGCCGAATCAAGGAATCATGTAGTAGAGATAGGATTTGGGAGCAGATTTTATCTGAAGCATTAATCACAATGGTTGAGCTTCAACCCACTTTTCCCGCTTCCCTCTCTCTTTCTTCTCTCTGATCAAATGTATAAATACAGGGGCAAGATTCATTGAAAAGGGTTGTTATTCATTCTTCTTCCTTTCCCCCCTCTCTTTCTTCTCCAGGGTTGAATGTGGAGTTTAAGCCTCCTCCGTTGGATTTGTAATGGCATTTTCTTGCCTCTTGCCCGTTAATGGTGTATTGTGTGAACTCCTGGAGCAATAAAATCTATTTCGTGATGTGTTTTGTCCATCCTTTGCTCATTTTGTTGTCTCTTCTCACCTCTCACCATTGCAAGGTATACTGTGCATATCTCTGATGTCCATTGCAGGTTTTGGGAGCTGCATTTAAGGGGTTTGAAATAGTGTTCTGTGTGAACTTTATCCTTGGTTTGTGATGCATCTGTCCATCCTCTCCATTGCTCACCTCTCTCCATTTCAGGCAGTTGGGTTTGTGATCAGTAGTTCCCTTTTCTCGGTGCTATCACCTCTATAGTGTAGGATTTCTTTATTTTCATGCTCCCTCTCTCTCCTTGGTCCCTTGGAATTGTTAGATTAGGAGTAGGTAGTCACATTTCCTTCCTTAGAAGTAGTTTAGCGCTAGGATTAGGAAGAGGAACCAACCTTCTCTGGAGGATCATTCCCATTTACAAGTCCCACAGCTTGGGGAATGATCCAATGTTATGCAAATCACACCAAATGACCCTGCCTTAGAAAAGCAGATCCATAACTCATTTGGGGGTGTTGTGATTTTGAACTAATAGGCACATGCGGTGGAAACAACAACAGTTTAACCGTCGATAAACGTATCCTACACATGGGCTATTATTGGCCCACGTTTAACCAAGACTGCCATGACTATGTCTAGAAATGCGTCAAATGTCAACAACATTCCAATCTCGTGCATATCCCTAGCCACACTCTTTAACCCGCTCAAGATATATAACCTTTTTCATAATGGGGGCTTGACCTTATCAACTCTCACTCATCACAACAACACAATTCCATCATCACAACAACTAAATATTTTACAAAATGGGTGGAAGCAATTTCTCTTATCTCTACTAAAGCAGATAAAATCGTTGACTTCATCCATCATCACATTATTTGTCACTTTGGTATACCTCATAAAATCATCATAGATAATGGAAAATCCTTTTAAAATAAGAAATTTCATAAACTTTAAAACATTTTCAACATCAAGCTCAACTTTTCCTCTCCTTATTATCTACAAGAAAATCGCCGAGCCGAAGCATCCAATAAAAACTTCATAAAAATTATTGACTAATCTAGTAGAGATTACCATCTCCAAATCCCATTTGCGTTATGGGCATATTGAGCCAACTTTCAAACCCCTATGGGTGTTATGCCCTTCTCCTTAGTATATGACATCGAATTCATTCTTCCTCTCAACGTTCAAATCCCATCCTTACATGTTTCTCTCAAAGACTTCATCCCTGACGAGGATTATCCTCAAGAATGCCTATCATAACTTGAATTGTTAGATGAATGTCATTTGACTCCCCTTAAACATATCATCATCATCAAGAATGAATCAAACCATCCTATAACAAGCGTCTCAAACAACATGACTTTAATATCAATGATATTGTTCTTAAAGAAAACCAACATGTAAAAGAGTAAACGTGGGAAGTTTTCTCCGAACTAGCTTGGACTGTATGTTATCACTCATAAATATGGGTTTGAGGCTTATCATTTTGTCCCCATTGATGGTAAACCTGAAAATGAGGCTCTTAACACCCTGTACTTTGGTCATTCTACTGTTTAAATATCAATTCGCGAGACCTTAGTCACACTACAATATCCATCCATCAACCCACACATCCTATCAATTTTGTAATGATTTGGAATCATGTGGTCTTTCGTCAGCATACCATTCATAACCTTGAATGTGGACCCCATAACTCTACTCATACCATGTTCCACATGGGAAAGTTCCATATTCACAACCAGGGAACCCCGCAATCAGTACTCTCACCATCACCTATCTTATCTTGATTAACGACATGACAAGGATATACATGTTTGTTGCATGTTTACTTATCCCCTTCTAAATGGTTATACAGGCTCACCCTCAACTCAGAAAAATCAAAATATCTATGGGATGGATATAATCAAGATATAGACTGATCCCTCGAAGGACGATTATCAAAAAGCAAATCATGTGAAATAAAGTTGTAGACTACTCCCTTGAAGGATGTCTACCATGAAATCAAAAGGTCAATAAAGATGTAGACCACTCCCTCGAAGGAGGACTACCCAATCAAAATACACAAAAAGGAATTCCCGCATTCATCATTCCTCATATTTAAAAGGGTTTCTTGCATTAATCATCCCTGGTATCAAAATAAAAAAAGCAACCATCCCATGAAAGTTTCCCGTTGTAGACAAAAAATCATGCACTTACTACTATTTACCATACCACCAAGTATGTTGTTTTATAAATGGATCTTGAGTAAGAATAGTATTCACTGGTTACACACTTCGTAGTAGGGATGAAATTTGACGTCCGCCCTAGCCTGTCAACTTTTTTTTTTACGGTTTAACATTTTTATAGACCGTGCTATTACGGTTTCTAATTAATTAAATGGAAAAATTAATTATACCAGTGGATGACATTGTTTTACATGAAGTTTCAGATTTTTGTATTCTTTTTCAAATTTTCAATATCTATTTAAGGTAACTATATTTTGCTACAACATTAAACATGTGCATTTAAATGAAGTAGATAAATAAAATACATTCCACGATTAAAAAAATCAAACGTTGGATTCAACTTCCTTAAAACACATGATCCTCCATATACGGATTCCCCTATTAGATAAATGATTTCTTTGGAAAAACTAAAGAAATTCAAATTAAATAGTAGCTAGTGGGCATGCTGAATAGTTTTACTTTTGATGTTTATGCAATAAATCATCTAGCAAAGTTCTAGAAATAAAATAACCTACCTATTCCATAAAAAGGTAGAAAATCTCCCCGAACATGCACATTTTAGGCAATGCACATGGACAGTTTTCATTTGGGCTTTATTTTTTTATCTTCGTTTGTTAATGTACGAGGTGTATGGTTTGAGAACATACCTCTTCAAATATTGGCTTGAAAAGTTATTAAGACAAGATGGAAATTGAAGACGACTTTGGAGCTCAGTGACACCATGATTTATGTGAACAATGCCTAGAAAATATTACAAAAATTCGCTACCCCCTGTGAAAAAGTAGTAGTCGCTGCAATGTTGTAAAGTGGCTAAAAGTATTAAATGGAATCATTAACATAAGAAAATTGATGCACATTTTATGCATACCCATTTTTTCCTAAGTCTAAAATATATAAGAGCATCTAGCTCTAAGTAGTTTATGTCATTATGCCAAAAAGGATTCATCATCATTTGTTGAAGTCTTGCAGATACAAAGAGGGAGTAAGTGGTTGATTCCTTTCTAAAATGATCCTTGATCTCAATATTTCCAAATAGAAAATTATAAACTGCTACCAGCAAGATGTTAAGTTTAGGGAATTTGCAGATTTTTAACCAATCGGCCCTTATCCAATAACAAACTCAACATTTTACTGAATACCTACTTGCAAAATCAACACTGGCAAACTTAAATATTGAATCTCGAATTGCTTTCAAAAGATATTCTTATACGGTATTGAATTATTATATATCAAATATATGATTTTAAATTTTAATAAAATTAAATGCAATTTGGTGATTTCCTTAGACATTGCAGCATTAAAAGGTCACCTGATGTAGCCTACCATGTAAAATCTCAATGTGGAAAATTTCCAAGAAAGCGAGACTAAATTCCTAGGCGCCGGCGTGAGTAAGGAGGCCAATTAGCCATTTAAGAAATAATTAAATATATGCATTTTATGATCCATGGGATTTTTAAAATGTACTTGGCTAAGACGTTGCCCACAAACAAATCAAATTGATTTTGAACAAATTTATTACCTGACTCGGGAGTACGTGAATACAATGTGCAATGATACTGGCATATTTAAAAAATAAAAACAAATCTTTAATATAACCAACTACCAAAGTCTTCCACAGCTAAAAACGCTTGGGATGGGCACCAAATCTCATCTCTGCTTCCTAGTCTATCCACTTGTGTTGTTTGTTTCTATTACTTTTATCTTTCACACTTGTCACTCATACACCTAGTTCTGGTCGGGTCATAGAGATCCATGTCTCTCAGTCTTTACACATTTGTCATCTGTTATCTCTAGACACTAGCACCTAGGCGCTCCTGTCCATCATGGGTGCACGTGTCCTCTTTATTTTTTATATTGTTTTTAACAAATGAGGTTGGTATTTTTTGTTTTCCCATTCATATCCCGAGCTACTGGTCAACCTGTTGGGTCATTAGTGTTGAAATTCAAGCAAGAGATCCCTATATAAATACAACATACATACCATAATAATGACGGGTAATAACTATCAAGGGCTATATATCTACACATTAAAGTGACTGCATCTTGGGCTTATTACTCTACATACACACTGCATAGGAAGGGGAAGTTCATTTTTCCATCCACACATTTGCATTTTATCTAGCTACTACCCCTATCTTGGCTCATAAGTGCAAGGGAAACCTAGGATCACTATTACACACACATGCACATAAAACTACACTGGGTCTGAGATGTAGTGCAATGCCCGGTCGTAAGTTCACTTGTTTGACAGTTGAGGACAGTCCGACCCCTTCTTTTACATCTTTCGTTTTTGGGATTTGTCGTAGTTTGAGGGTTTTGAAAGAGATTATTTGTGTTGCAGATTTACAGGTACTTTGGCGATCCAAGTGCGACATACAGGTGATCAAAGGCGAGCAAGTGCGAAACCCCAACAACAGTTCCGATACTATATTCTGACCTTTTTGGTAGACTCCAATGCCTCATAGAGGTCTAAGGCACCCGCAAACGCCCTCATCCTTACCCAGGTACCCGTGTCCCAACATTCCCGACATCTCTACATTTTGTTTTAGTGTGATTACGATATTCTGAGTTATTGTGTCATCAATTCGTCCAGTTTAGACATGCTTTGGGATACATGAAATCAAGCTAAGTGCCCTATCCTTTTCATATTGGATTTCATAATATCAAATAAAATTTCCTAACATTTGTATTTCATTGTATATAATTTATAGCAAATATTTACATCCATATTTAAACAAAATATACAAATTTTATTAAATCATTTGATGAACCCATTGATTAGAACTTCTTTCCCTGGGATCCACTTATGGCTAAAAGCAACTCTTCTTCTCCTAGGCAAGCTATGCATCATGTGAATGTTAATCCCATCCTTTAAGATGGTTTTGAGGTTGAATTGCTTGATCTTTACCGTTCTGATAAATTTGATGATAATTTTCAACGACAACAACATGCTAATAAACACATGATCTCTAGTAGTTTCAAACACTCTACTCTTAGCATTGTTTATGACACACACAAAATTTCAAGATGTATTCCTTGTTACTCATTTCGCACAAAGGTCACTCCACCTTCTTTTGTTTCTGCAAAAACTCTTGACTATGTTGTTGTCGATTATATGCTTGGTCTTGATTTCAATACTGAAGATAAAAAGCATGATGAAAACATACATGTGCATGATATTGTTTCTCTTATTAGTAAAGATGATTTTATAGTTTCATCTCATTCTCCTTCCATTTCTGAAAAATACACTACTAACAAGGAAGTAAAATACCAATAATCATACCTCCTCCTTCGTGTTTCGTAGCAAACCTCGGAATGGGCTAGGAAACTTGGATTGAGCCCTGATTGTGTGATATGTAGGTGTTTTTCTTCAATACAGCGCAAGAACTTCCTGCAATAACGATCCTCTTACTTTGCTCTAGATGGGAAAAATGATTATGAGGCTATTTAGGCATTAGGACGAGGCAAAATGATGTTTTTTTCTCAAAGGATGCAAGAACTTAGATATGGCATTCAAGCTTATTCTCCGTGTGTTTAGAGGAGAGGGGTAAGGTTGTATTTATAATCTAGGGGAATGATTAAGTTAGAGTAATTTAAGTAATCATGGTTTGAAAATGTGGGCAAGATTAAGTGAGTGGTTTTAAAATGTGGGCAAGATTAGGTGAGTGGTTTGAAAATGTGGGCAAGATTAGATAAGTGGGGGCCACAAAGAATGGGTGAGGATTTGAATTATATTTTTAATTCATAAGTGGAGGATTTTAGGTGAGTGGGGACCACGAAGCGTGGGTGAGGATTTGAATTTAAATTTTTATTCAATAGTAGAAAAACATGGAGAATAATGACATGTGGTGAGGATTGAGTTATTTTTTGAATTTTGAAATGGATAATTAATCAAATTATATTTGATTAATTCGAAGTGTATTTTTGTGGGAAATGAGGAAGGGGAATTAATTAATTTAGGACATATGTGAAATTAGGGTGTCTACATTTGCCCCTTTTTGGAAGGGTACTATAAAAGTAGTGTCCTTTCAAAGAAAGTAGATGGTGTGAGGGAAGAATTCAATCTACTTTTTATTAAGCAAAAGGTAGAGCGAATGTTTGTTGGGGATAATAGAAAGTGGTGAGTGACGGATGTCATAGTATCCTCTAAGACAAAAATGTCACGAGAAGATGTGATTATGGATAGATGTGGTGATGCCCCCTCGAGAGGACTGACGAGAATGAAATATATAATAGAACCCTCAAAAAGAAGAGAAATGAATTCTGTGGAGAAGAGGACGATAATGGAGTGGAAGTGACTGGAATGACCACATGGCGTAAAGGAGAAAGGATTCAATCAGCCTTGAATGTTAGGTGTGAGGGTGTGTGGGAAAGAGAAAAGGGAATGGATAGGATTGGGGGTTGATTACGAGAAGAGTAAGGGAGATAGGGGAGGGAAAAAAGAATGAAAGAGGTAGAAATAAGATAGAGGGATGATAGGGGAAGAAGGGAATGATGAAGGACAAACAAAGCAAAAACAGGAAAATGACACAGTAGAGGGTGAAGGGATAAAATAGAGAGATGTGTAAAATGAAGGAAGCAACAGAGATAGTAAAGAGGGATGCGTGAAAGTGAAAGAAATGATAGATCTGAAAAAAGTAGGAAACAGGAAAGGATAAATAAGAAGGAGAAAACGAGGTGGGAGTAGGGGGTGAAATGGATGAAAATGGAAAGAGGACGAAAGCAGAAGTAGAATGGAGAAAAAAAGAAACTATGAGGGGCGAGGAAAGTGTGAAAAAGAGGAGAGAAAAGAAGAGAAACAGATACAAAATGAACAAAAACGTAGGGGTGGTAGAGAAAAGGAGAAGTGGTCAGAAGAAACATGAAAATTAGGGGAGAGGAAAGGAAGATAGAATGAATACAAGGAGAAGATTCAAGGAATCGTGTCATTGCGAGGAAGACCAAGGCAAAGAATATGGAACAGACCGTATGGAGATGCATGTGGAGGGTGGTATGATAAAAAAGACAGTACAATGCTGAACAACCGGGTTATTGATGGGGAAGTAAGGAGGAAACGTGATGGAAAAAGGTTAAGAAGACGATACAGGGGAAGGAAAATAAGACGAGGGGTGGGAGAGAGAAGAGTATAACAAAGAAAATGATGTAGAAGGAAGGGAATACAGAAAGGGGGTAATAAGTGGAAAGGGAACAGTATAAGGAATGTTCAGAGAAGAAAGAAGGGAGGAATGACATCGATTGGAAAAGATGTGGAGATGCATGAAATGAGGATACTAGGATGACGAGAAAATAGAAAAAGGATGTATGATGAAGACAATAAAGATATTGAAGAGGGCGAAGAGAAGATGGAGAGATGGGTAAGAAGCAACAAGAAAGGGTGGGATTGAGGGAAAAGAATAGGAGAGAAAAGAGAACGGGGGATAGAAGAGGCAATGCCAATGAGGGGACGTTAGGGAAATCCCCTTTAAAATGAGTGGTGGGGAAGGGTGAGAGAAAAAATTAAGAAAAGGAGAAAGCTAATGATGATTGGAAAGGGTAACACCAACAAAGGGACGTTAAGGAAAGCCCTTTTACAATGAGTGGTGGGCTTAGAGGAGGGAAGGAATGAAGGGAAACTCTAGAAGGTTCGAGGGAGTGAATGAGGTCGTGCGGAATGAGGATTGATGATTTTTAGGGAAACCCATTTACAATTACTAGCGCGGGAATAGAAGATGATGATGAAAGAATGATAGAGGAATGTGAACAATAATGGTGAATGCGTGTGTGGGTAGAAATGTGGGGGGGATTTGAGAAGATGAAGTGGAAAGAGTAAAGAAAATGGGAGGGATGAGTTGGGACTAGGTGAAAGCAAGGAGAGAATGCGGGTGATGAGGATGAACGAGGTGAGGATGAAGAACCAAGACATGAAAATAATGGGAAGAAACGTTATGAAGGATGATGGATCAAGAAGGGGAAAATGGGGGAAAAGAACGTGATTGTAGGCAGAAGAGATTAAATGTATGTTGTAAGAGGATATGTGAAGAAAGGATAATAGTAGGAGGAAAAAGTGGGTAGTAGGAGATACCAGGTGGAAGAAGTAATCAACAAAGTGAACGAAGAATGAGGCGGGGGAGAAGTTCACGATGACAAGTTAAGTGTAGGGAGGACCCTGACAGAAGATTGTCATGTGACGGAAGTGGTTAAGTAATATTGTCAAGTGAACGAAACTGAAGATGATAAGTGGTCAAGCGAGAAGTGGTGTTTGCGAGAATCGAAAAGGAGGTGAAAGGATGTGATAATGGGGAATTCTGAGGAAAAGTGAAGGGTGAAGGGTGTGTAGTGATGGGGAAAGGCAAGGAGACAGATCATCTTTAAGAGGGACTCTTAAGTGAGATCGCCATGCCGGGTGAGTGGTTAATTAAGATTGCCAAGCAGAGGAGGGTGATAGTGGTGGTAAAAAGATGTGATGATGGGGAATGAAGAGGAAATATGGATGGTGAGATTGTAGAGTGATGGGCGAGTGTAATATGACATGTCATGCTTAAGAGAATCTCTTAAGTAAGATCATCATGTTGTCAGAGAGGTTTCATAGGATCACCTAACCGACAAGGATGATATGCAAGGAGAAAGACAAGATGATATTGGGGACAAAGGTGGAATGGTAGGTTGAAGAAGATGATCGCAACGAGAGGCAGGAGAAATAAAATGGGATGGGGGAAGGCCATAGGGCAAATCAACCTTAAGTGGAAGTCTTAAGTAAGATTGCCATGTGGTCGGAATGGTTAAATAAGATCACTAAGGTGAATAAGAAGAAGGATGATGATAGAGTTGGTGGGAATAGGGTATGACAAAATGGACTGAAGGGGAACCCTCAAGTGAATTTTCCATACTATGAGAGCGTGTAAGTAAGATGACCAGGCATAAGACGGGTTTGGGGAAGGATGATAAAAGAGTGAGTGAGGTATGCCTGAGTGGTATATGATATGAGATGAGGTGATATCAAGAAAGAAAGGTAACATGGATGGATGAAGGAATATATGTAGTGGAGGGCGGAGAGTGTGAGGGGAATCCTTAATTGGGATGCCCGCGTGGTGAGAGTAATAATGTGAGAATGAGAAGCAAAAGAGGTGGAATGGGAAGATGTGTTTGGTGGTGATTGTTGTTTGATGAGAGGGGAGATGGTGAAGAAGCTTCTACAGCGGGAAGATCTTAGGGAGAGGGTAAACCTCCACTGAGGATTCCATATAGAAGGGGGTTCTTAAGTAAGATAGTCAAGCAGGAAGCAAAAGGGTGAAAGGAAAGAATACAAATGGGTGAGAGGGGACAAGAATGGTGAGAAGAGTAATATGGAGATAAGTGGCGGAGGAGTAAAAATGAGGAGCGAAGATGAATGGATCGAATACATGGTGAGCATGGTGGGGGAGGAGGAGTTGTTAGATAGTGAATGCTCCTTGAGAAAGATCGTCAAGTAGGATTCACAAACTGCAATGATGATCAAATAGGATTCCCAAACTAGGGAATGTATTAGTATGGGTGAATGGATGGGGTGCAAAGTAAGATGTTGATCATGTAGGAAGATACTTACGTGACGAAAAATATCTTAATTTTAATATAGCACATAACATGATGCATCGTGATATAAAAGATCAGGATGACTAAACTGTAATATGCATGATAGCAGAGACATGGGCCATAAAAAAGGTTTGATGCCCCAATACGATATGCAAATGGAAGAGAGCATAGACAGAGGCCATCAAGAAAGTATGATGCCCTGGTACGACATGCAATAAGATAACATAAGAATATTAGAGAGAACACCAGGATACATAAAATCAAGATGCCCCCTGTAATATATCAAGATGCAAGAAAATAATTAATAATTTACAACTAATAATACAACACAAGAACCAATAAACATGTCACTAACGTCTTCGACAGTGATGATTGATTGGATGTGCCCCCAAGCAGGGGTACAAGAACATAGTAAAATATTGGGTCATTGTCCTCAAACAAGGAAGCAATGAGAGTCATATTTGCCCCGAGCGAGGATTCACGCGAGGAGAAGTGGTTTAAATTTGGTAGTCATAAGGTGATTGGATCATTCGTTGGGGATAATAGTTCAAAGGTTGAATTGTGTTGGTCATTTTAGAGTTTTTGCAATTTTGTGGATTTTTTTATTTTTGTTTATTATATATATATACATTTTCTAAAAAAAAAAATTCAAATTTTTGACGATTTTCAATGTTTTTGATTTTTTTGATGATTTTCAAATGTTTTTAGATTTTTGACAATTCTTGCTAATGTTTTTGGATTTTTTACGAGTGTTTCTAATGTTTTTGGATTTTTGACGAGTTCTAATTTTGTTGGATTTTGGACGATTGTTTCTAATGTTTTTGGGTTTTTGACGATTTTCAAATATTTTTGGATTTTTAGAAATTTACACTGTTTTTAGATTTTTGATGATTTTCAAATGTTTTTAGATTTTTGGATTTTTACACTGTTTGTGGATTTTTACACTGTGATTTGTAATTTATAGACCAAAGTGCAGACTTAGTTTTGAGAGGTGATAAACCAGGATATTATCCATATGTACCGTGTTCCGTGTGGTAACTTATGCTTATAATAACACAAATTCTCTTTCCATTGACAGGATATTGTGGTGATGATATGATAAAAAGAAGTCCAGCTCCATTCTTGACTCCACACAACTAGTAAGATGTGTGGGCTCATCACCGAGAATCAAGAAGGATGTAGGAGGTAGATAATGAATATAGAGACAAATGCTAACAATAATCCATTTGGGAAATTGTGACTCCATTCTTCATAACGGTACTGAACCAGTTTCAAAAATAGCTTTCACTTTATGAGTCATGTGCTAGACTTAGACAGTTATGTGGCTTGCTGATTGGTAAGATATGAGGTTAGGGGATAGTTCTCTCTTCACTTAGGCATCTAAATTACGTGTTTGGGGATTCTATAATTTGCAAGCACTGTAAGATTTTATATTTTTGAAATGACTCCATATGCCTTGCCCCATGATACTAGTGAGAAGCAAGGGCTCATCATCGAAGAAAAATATAGGCAAGTGAATTCCCTTTTTATCTTTTTTTTAAAATATTTTGCAATGTTTTTATGCTTTTATGAGAATGACCCTCTACGCTTTGTCCCATGCCACTTGTAAGAGGAAAGGGTTTATCACCGAAGACAAGACGTAGACTAGCAAGGGCACCTTCCTCCATTCCTAGTCTCACACTACCAGTAAGAAGTGTGGGCTCAACACTAAAGACTATGAAGGATGAAAGATGTGACAACGAATTATTCATAAGTTATTGAATTGATGGATGTTTTTACAATGGTACTTTGTATTTGGGAAGAAACGTCTACCCCTAATCTCAGCCCCACAGGACTAGTAGGATGCAAGGGTTCAACACCGAAGACTGAGATGGATGACTAAACGAATTGGGTAACGAAGTTTAAAGCTTTGTTATGAAAGAGGGAATGTCTTTGAAGGGAATATATTACCATCAGTAAGCTTCTAGGTATGACCATAGATGAAAGCGACTGAAAAAGGAAGAAGTATGATGCTCAAAAACTTAATAGGATTTATATTAGCACTCTTCTCATGATGATAAATATGAAGATGTGATTTTGATAAAGAAAATATCTGCTAATGGAAATGAATAAATTTAAATTATTCAGAGATAAGCAAGACAAAAGGAACAATGTACACGTTGTTTCCCAGAATAGTGAACATCTCAAGGATAAATTTTCTTTAAATGAACTACATTCATTGGTTCATCAAGATCTTGACCATCTTCAGTGGCCAATTTATAGGCTCCAGAGCCAAATTTAGTTGTGATTACATAGGGTCCTAACCTATTAGGCTCAAATTTTTCTTGTTTTTCTCGTTCTTTAGTGGTATTCTTTTTATTTTCTTTTAAAACAAGGTCACCAATTTCAAATTCTTTGGGTCTTACCTTTTTACTATAACTGCGTTGCAATTGGTTTTGATAGACTTGAAGATGATTGAGAGCATTAAGTCATTTTTCATCAAGAAGCTCAAACTCTTGAAGCCGTGACTATCGGTGTTCATCCTCATTAATTAAATCTTTAAGGGAGATCCTCGAGGATGGGAGTTCTATCTCAATAGGTAAAATGGCTACACAACCATAAACAAGGGAAAATGGGGTGGCTCCGGTAGGCATATGGTAAGATGTACGGTAAGCCCAAAGAGCGAGGTAAATTTGAGTATGCCAATTACATCCATGGGTGTTGACAATATTTTCCATGATGGATTTTAAGGTCTTATTGGTTGCTTCCGCTTGACCGTTGCCCTGAGGGTAGTATGGAGTGGACCATTTAAGTTTGATGTGAAAATGTTTGGCTAGGTCTTTTACATCCTGGATTTTAAATGATTTGCCATTATCTACAACCAGAGCGGATGAGATACCGAATCGACATATGAGATTATTAAAAATAAATTTCTATATTTGGCGATCGGTAACATAAGTGAGAGGCATAGCTTCTACCCATTTAGTGAAGTAATCGGTAGTGGTAATGATGAACTTATGTCCATCGGAAGATGTTGGTCTGATTTTACCAATGAGGTCAAGTACCCACTGAGAGAAGGGCCATGGTGTGGTTATTGATTGTAATGCCTGGGAAGGTGCATGGATAAAATTTCCATACTTTTGACATGCTTGACAACGTTTGACAAAATGACATGTGTCACTTTCCATGGTGGGCCAATAATATCCAACTCGTATGATTTTCTTGGCTAAGGCGATACCATTCGTGTGTGCTCCACAGATACCATAATGGACTTCAGCTAAGACACTCGAGGATTCTTCCTAATTAAGACATCAAAGCAGGGTGCCATCATATCCTCATTTATAAAGAGTTTCTGCTAAAATGGTGTAACGAGAAGCAAGTTGTGCTAAAGCACGTTTATGCATTGGTTTCATATCGACAGGAAATGTTTTATACGAATGAAGGTATAAAGATCATGGTACCAAGGGTTATTCAGACCCACAATCTCACATACCATAGTGTTTTCAGGAAGATCATAAGCATGCATTAAGAGATGTTCAACGAGAAAATGTGCCTGGGGTTGACTAGATGCGTTTTCTAATAGGGATCCAATGGTTGTCATAGCGTCGACAGATTTATTACAAATTCTAGGAATTTGATCAAAGCTAATTAATCAAAAATAGCTTCGAAGACTATCCACCATGCATTTATATGGGATAAGTTTGTCATCCTTGACTTAGTATTCTTCGGTAACTTGCTTGATGATAAGTAAATAATCACCAAATACAACTAATTTTGTAAGATTCCAAGATATAGCCAGTTTTAATCTTGTGATGAGAGCTTCATATTCTACGATATTGTTGGTACATGGAATGCTAGGCGAAATGATTTGGGGATAACATGTCCACTGGGTGTGATAAGCAAAATACTAGCCCCTGAGCTATGGAGATTACAAGATCCATAAAAAAATAGAGTCCAAGCTGGCGTGATATCTATGTGTAGAATATCTTCATCGGGAAAAGAGAACTGAAGTGGTTCTGTGCCAGGAAGGGGTGTCTCAACAAGTTGGTCTGCAAGGGCTTGTCCTTTAATTACTTTCTGCAGAACAAATTTGACATCGAATTCACTAAGCAATATAACCCAACTAGACATTCTTCCCATGAGAATGGGTCTGGACAACAAATACTTGAGAGGATCAATTTTGGCAATCAACTTAGTTGTGTGATTGAGTAAGTAATGACGTAACTTATGGAATGCAAAGGCAACCGCTAAGCATACTTTTTTGATTTGGGAATAACATACTTCATGCTCAATAAGTGTTTGACTAAGGTAATATACAGCCTGTTCTTTTCCTTGATCGTTATGTTGTGCTAGTAGAGCTCTTATGGCATGTTCAGTGGTAGATGTATAAAGCAACATGGTTTTATCGGCAACTGGTGACATAAGAACAGGTGGACTAGAGAGGTATTCTTTTAACTTAGCAAAAGAGTCTTGGTAATCGTGGTTCTAGTGAAAGTGTGCATCTTTCTTGAGTAACTGATTAAAGTGATGGCGCTTGTCAGCCAACTGTGATATGAAATGCCGAATAGATTGTATCTTTCCCTGAAGACTGTGTAATTATTTTAGGTTTTGAGGAGTCATTTTCATAATGGCTTTGACTTTGGCAGGATCCACTTCTATGCCTCTTCGTGAGACAATAAACCCTAATAATTTACCGTAGGTTACTCTGAACAAACATTTCTTTGGGTTAAGACAAACCTTATACTGGCATAATCTATCAAAAATGCGTCTCAACACACTTGGATGCCCTATTCATGTTTTAGATTTTGCTAATATATGATCAACATAATCTTCCATGATATCATGTAACGTGTCATGGAAGATGATAGTCATTGCTCGTTGATAGGTGGCACCAACATTTTTCAAGCCGAAAGGCATGACCTTATAACAAAAGGTGCCCCGTGGTGTAGTAAATGTCATTTTATGTTTATCCCCTTCAACAATACGTATTTGATTGTAACCAGAGAATCCATCCATTAAGGAGAGCATTTCATGACCTACCGTAGAATCAACAATCATGTCTATATTTGGCAAGGAAAGTCATCTTTGGGACAAGCCTTGTTGATGTCGCGGAAGTCTGTGCATATTCTGATGATAGAATTTTTCTTGGCAACGAGAACTATGTTAGATATCCATGCCGAATAATCAATAGGTTTGATAAAGTCAGCTTCCAAGAGTTTCTCGAGTTCAAATTTGACAAGCAATGCAACTTGGGGATGCATTTTGCGTAGTTTTTGCTTTACAGGTTTTACATCCGGATGTACCATAAGATGGTGTACTACAAGAGATGGGTCCAGGCCTGGCATGTCCTTATATGTCCATGCAAATATATCTTGGAATTCAATAAGGAGTGTTGTGAATTCCATGCATTCTTGGTCAGACAAACTAATGCCAAGTTGTAAAATTTTTGTTTGTTTGGTGGTGCCAATGTTTATGTCTTTTGTTTCTTCTACAAGCATTTTAGGTGTATCCTTTTCAGATAATGATGCTAATGGTTGATGTAGGTCATCAGTGTCGGGTGTTTGTTGGAACTTTTTGTTGACATGTTTGTTGGATAGGGTGGCAGTGAGGTTTTGACTATGGGAAATCCTCTGTTTGCGCTTTTAATCCAAATTTTCAGAGGGTGAAGGATCTGAATATTTTATCTCTTCACCAAAATAGGCCAATTCATTTAGATTGATTTCAAATCCCTTTCTATGGTCGGAAGTAGGGATTTGGTCGTGAGTTCCAAGGAATTCTTCGATGGCTTCATCATTTTGGAACATGTCCATGACCGCATGATGTGGTTGGCCATGGTCATGAGACTTGGATGTGTAGGCTCAAAATTGATGACATTAATAGATAAATGTTCAAAGTAAAGATGCATTTCAGCGAGGTCCTCAAAAAGACTACATGGAGACCTGATGTCATTATCAGAATTGGTTTCATCATTGTCACTTGAAGTTATTATGGGAACAACATCAAACACCTTGAAACCTAGACCATGTTTACCGTAAGATGTTGTGTGCAATTTATCGGGTCTAAATGACCTTGTTCATTTGGACCGAGTCCTTTACCCTTCCATCGCATGTTTTTCATTATTTGGTGAGCTTTGGTAAATTGAGGGGACTCATAACATTGAGCAAAGTTGTCATTATATAACCAAGATCCTGAAGAACTTGGAATATGTTCGTTGTCAAGATAACCAAACTTTTCCAAACTGACTGTCCCATTTGGTAAGTGGGATGGATTCTCAGATGTGGAGCATTAGGTTTTCCGTAGCTATGTGGGGATTTGGTGATATAAAAAGAGTCTACCATCTTTTGAAATTGATATTCGTGCCACATTCCGTGTCAATGATTTTAAATGTGTGAGATGGGGGACTAATAGGTACCTCATGTGGTGGGGAAATTAGGTTGGTAGTCTTAAAAGATGAAGAGAATAGGTTATAAGAATAAGGGGGTGGATTGAAGAATGAAGGTTGGTTATTCACAGGAGGAGGTATCTTAATAGAAGAGGTGTGGTTGGATGAAGAAGATTGGCTAGGTGAAGAAGAAGATGGTGTGGTGGAAGAATAATTGTTATTGGAAGAAGAAGCTTGATTAGTGGAAGAAAATGATTGATTAGTGGGAGAAGGACTGGTGGAAGATGGTTGAATAGCAAAAGATAATGGATTGAAAAAATGTGTTTTGGTTATGAGATGATGGTTTCAGATCATTATTAGGGAGTGTATCATGATCAATTCATGTTTTGTTAGGGATTATGTGAGGTAGGAGCATATTTATTTGTTGATGGATAATAGTGATCATGTCGATACTATCCTTGGAGGAATCTACAATACTCAAAAGGTTGGGGATCTACACGTAATGTAAATTCCTTGTCCAAATGAGGAAACTAAATGCATTGGTGGAATGTTGATGGGACGGCTTTCATGGCATGAATCCATGGTCGGCCGACGAGAGTGTTATATGCAACTTCTACATCTACCACATGACAGACCGTGTCTAAGGTGATGCGTCCAACTTGGAGATGACAACGTGATTGTGCCTTCAGAATTTCTTTCGCTATTATCATACCCACGAATGGTTATGATATTGTTTTGTAAATCATTTTCAGTGTACCCTAGACAATGTAAAATTTTCATAGAATAAATATTTAATGTTGATCCATTGTCGATTAAGACACACTTGATTTTACGATGAGTTACATAACCCTTGACGTATAAAGAATGATTATTAGCGATGTTGGGATTAAGCAGGTCAGCGGGACTAAAAGATAAAATAGGATTGGGGACTATAAGATGTGCAATTAAAGCCTGGAATTGTTTTGAATTGATGTCCTCAGGGACACAAGCGTTATTCAATGTTTGCATAAGGATGTGTTGTAGTGTAGGAGAAAAATTAAGTAGTTCCATGATTGAAATTTGTGCGGTAGTCTCTCTCTAATTGTTTAACAATATTAAATTATGTCGTAGGTTGTGGGGAGGAATTGGTGGCAGAATTAGATGGTGGATTAGGAGGTGATGCCGGGGATGAAGTGGAAGATTTTTTTGTTGTAGGGACCCACATTTTTTTTCTGTCTAGTGGTGATCGCACAGTCAGTTCTGATCTTTATAGTTGCCACTAAGTCTTGGTCATAATCTATGGTCGAGATGACTGAGTCATACTCGACATTGCTTGATGATTAACCCTTATCTTTTGAATTGTTATCATGGTTAGGGAAGGTATTTTTGAACATGTGAAGTTTTTTATTAGGTGTTTTTGTCTCAGAAGTATTTTCAACTTCTATGTCTCCACATTCAATCAGGTCTTGGACGTAATGGCAAAGTTGCATGCATCGATCTGTGGAGTGCCTTTTTATGTGATGGTAACCAAAATATTCGTTGTCTTTATACCAATTTGGTTTGGTTTGTCCTTTTTTGAAGGGTCTGAACAACTGGGATATGTAATCATATTAGCATTTTCCAAATGACGAAAGACACTAGATAGACTTTCTCCGAGAGGAGTGAACTCTCTTCATGTTGATCCCGAGAAGGAACTTCCTTTATAGGGATAATGATTGGTTGTTTAGATTTTAATGTGTTGATGGGATGGTTTTGGACATTTCAGACATGGCTGGAATCAGTAATACCATCATGGACGATATTTCGATTCCGGTTAAAGAATTTAGATTTGTCCTGGTTCTGAGGAGTGTCTCGATAAGGTTGGTCCCTAAAGGGTGCTTTAAGTAAGCCCTTAGAAATGAGGGCTTTTTCGATTTGTGTGCCCTTTTCAATGACTTCTTCAAAACTATTAAGATAATGCATTTACATGTCAAATGATAATTTTGCATTGAGATTAGGGAAAAAAATGCTAACTAGTTGTCTCTTGGGTACTGAGTAGGGAAATTGACTTGCAATTCCACGCCATCATTGTAAAAATGAGGCAAATTTTTTGTTTGGCCTTTGCCTAGTGTTGCAGAGATCAAGCATGGTTATTTCTAAGTCTAAGTTATAGGAAAAATGTTTGAAAAATTTCTCCGATAAGTCTACAAATGTCGTGATCAACCCTTTGGACAGATGGAAAAACTAGTCTAAAGCATGTCCTCCTAAACTTTGGGGGAATAATCATAAAAGGTACATGTCTCGATAGGCAACTTCCTGACATTGCATGTAAAATTTCTTGACATGTTCACGAGGGTCACCTTTGCTTTTGTATTTATCAAACTTAGGGATTTCGAAGAATGACAGAAATGGTAATCGTGATATCTCTGTATCAAATGGATAAGGACACAATTCTTCAAATTTGAATTGTTTCGATTGTTTTTGTAGTCCCTGAATGGTGTCTTTCATAAGTTTTCATTCTTGTGTGAATGGAGAAGCAGGGGACGGTTTATCAAACATGTCTTGAGTATTGGAATCTAGATTGAGGTCTTTTAATCTTTCAGCTCTAGTCATTGCTTCCTCAAGTTTCTTTGTTAAGTCTTGGATTTTAGTGAATAACTCTTTGGCTGAAGAACCATTTGGATTGTTTAGTATTTCGTTGTAATAACTTGATTCACTATTGTCGATAAGTTTGTTTAAATTTTTCGTCCCAAAGTCAGGGGGTAGTTTTACCCCCATGGCTAGGATGCGTAACAGATATTCATTTTTGTTTTGTTCTATCACCCTATTGACTTGTTCTTGTTCTTCATTAGTGAGTTCTAGTTGTGTGACTTCTTCATCGTCATTTTCATAATTGTGACTGCGAGCGAATACCATGATGAAATGTGTCTGATTAAGCTGAAAAGTGGGTAGGAATTTTGAACATGTGTGAGGAAATGAGAACTTGATTATTTTGGATTTAGCTCGAATAAGCTCGTGATGACTCATAAGGAGAGTAACTCAAACAAGTTATCTCAATATGATGATGATGTAACTCGAGACGAGTTATTAGAGAATTTGTTGCACGTTGTGTAGATTTGGCTTAAACAAGCTCTAGACTATTGATGGGGAGAGTAACCTGAACAGGTTAATCACGATATGGTTGTGATATAACTCAAAATGAGTTATGAAAGGATTTGTGTTGGCTGTGATTTGGATAAACGCGATGGTGGACAAAATAATGAGTGAACTCAAACAAGTCACCCAATATTAGTTTGATATAGCTGGAAACAAGCTATGAAGGATGTTTTGACAATTGACGATATGGGGAGTGAATGCTAGTCACTCAATATCAGTTGGATATAGCCGAAGACAAGTTATGACAGATGTATTGTTGGATGAAGCAAGCTAATGAAATTGGTGTGATGTTTTGGTCTGTGTTGTTAGATTGTTTGGATGTTTTCACTTGGTATTGAATTGGTCGAGAGCTGATTTTTTTTTTGTGGAACACAACTAGGGTCTGAACTTTTACAATGAACACATTGATATCAGTCAGGTTTTATGATAAAATAATGCTGAACTATTTTTTTTCAAACAACAAGCAATCATGTGGATTCAATTGTTTTGGCTTATGAGGTAAATTCTTCAAGAATGATCATTGTTTCATGCAATCATACAAGTATGTTGTGAAATGGTGGATGTAGGCTCTTATTACTCCAAGAAGATGCGTCCTCCGATATACCCTAGTCCTGATATACCTAATTCTGTATGGGGATAAAATTGGTACGAGGAACCCTTAGAGCACTGGAGGAGACTCACCCATTCTTACTTTCTGTTTCAGGAGTGAATCACCACGTCCAAAACAAGTTTTGTGAAAAGGTGGAAGGTGATGGAGGGATGAATGTGTATGGTGTCCTTATAACTCCCCGAAGATTTACAGGGACGATGCCAAGGCTTCATTGTTACAGCTATTTAGGCATGACTCGCATGCGCTGCACGACAGCATTACCTGTAAGTGAAGAGCAAGGGCGAGGTAAATACCGAACGCTGTGATGAGACTAGGTCTCAAAGTGCAATGCAGATGTAAATGTTGTTGGTGCGTGGTAGTCAAGTCCACATCACCGGTGTAGCTTTGGTGGTGATGAAATCCACCTTGTCTACGTGTAAAAACAAAATGATAAAGTGATTAAACGCAGGGTTCTTTCCAACTTGAAATAAATCACTAGCAAAAAATAATTGCGTACCTGAGCATACTTTTTTTTTGGTTTCAACAATTTTCTTTGAATGGTGGTATTTTTTGCGGGATTTTTTTTTTTTTTGGTTTTTTATTTTTGACAATATTCTAGCGACGCGGTTCTACAGAAAACAAATTAGTAGTTATCCTGCAAACGAAATGTTAGAAAAGTGATCGTGGCTGTTTTTTATTTTCCAGATCACTCGAAGGTGCATGGGAAAAGAGCATACACAACCAACGACCAAACAAATATTAATAATATGACAAATAAATATAATGATTGAAATAAAGGAAAATAATCCTGCAATTGAAATGACAGTTCGAAGGCGCAGGAAAAGAGCATACACAACCAATGACCAAACAAATATTAATAAAACAAAGCTAGAGGATCCTGCAATGTTAGAACAAGAAACTAAAAAAATTGTGACCGTTTCTGATTTTTCAGATCGCTCGAAGGCGCAAGAAAAGAGCATACACGGATACAATTTAATAATATTTTTTTGGAATTTTTTTATTTTTTTAAATGTTAATAATTATTGTAATTAATTATGATTGCAAAATAGCGATAATGATTATTTTCACAAAAAAGAAAAACGACGAAAGAAGAGTGTGAAAACGTTACTTAGAAGTGTTGTCATGGAAAATTGAAATATAAGGCAAAAAATTAAAAATTAAAAAAAAATTGTTTACGGAGAGCCCAGGTGGCCTCACGTTTCTGATTTCCAAAATCACTTTTAAAGTGCAAGGAAAGAGCATATGCGTGTGAGGTTATTATGTTAAAAAAAAATAAAAAAAAAAACCTACAATTTTTTTATTTTTTTGTTTTTTTATTTTTTTGTTTTTTTGTTAAAAAGATAGATGTTAGAAGAAATGAAACCAAAAAAATTCTGTAAGTCTAAATCAAAAATTATTTTTCCATTGCATAGATCTTTTTTATACCTTTCCTTTAACAAAAATGAAGTCATTCCGAGTTCGGGAGCAAAAGTTATGGCTTCTGGAAGATGGGCTACGGGAGCACTCTGAATGAAAATTTTGAACGTGAGAAAAACACCTCGGGAGCTTAGTTTTTATTTTATTTTTTGACTTCTGTACTTCACCTGAGAGAGCTAAAATTTTGATAGCAAGGTTACAAAAGAACAATAAATATAAATAAAGAGTTAGATCATAAAATGATTAACTAAAATGAAAGAAAAAAAAATGATTAACTTCTTACAAATCAGTTATTTTAGCAAAAGTAAATAAATAAATGTATTTTCTGGATTGGTTTTCCCATGACAGTAAGATAGATAAGCTAATTACTAGTTCATTTGTTTCTATAGATTATAAGTGAATAGAAAAATCATAAGTGGGAACTATTTGAAATTTAACCTCTGTGAAGACCGTAGGAGTGAATATTTCCACCGTGATCCACAAGTATCCAGATCAGGTGACAGATGTCCGTCTGCTAAACACCAAGCATCGAGGAGATCAAAGACAAGACAAATGTCATATTTTCATTGTTGTTATAACCTACAGATGCACCTCAGGACACCGTACACATACAAAAACACTACCCAAAGCGTGAAGGTTAACCAAAGAAGGCTATAAGTAACAGAAAAGGAAATAATAACGAACAATAATAAACAAAGAATAAATAAAACTACTAATTGGGAAATTAATGGCAATAGATCAAAAGTAACCGAGCGTTCTATAATGTATGCTAGGAAAAATACACTACTAACATGGAAGTAAAATACCAATAATCAATACCTCCTCCTTCGCGTTCTATAGACAAAACTTTGAATGGACTAGGAAACTCAGATTGAGCCCTAATTGTGTGATATGTAGGTGCTTTTCTTCAAGAAAGAGAAAGGCCTTCTTGCAATAACGATCCTCTTACTTTGCACCTAGATGAGAAAAAAGGATTATGAGGTTATGTGGGAATTAGGAGGAGGCAGAGGGATGTTCTTTTCTCAAAGTATGCAAGAACTTAGATAGGACATTCAAGCTTATTCTTCGGTGTCCTTAAAGAGGAGGGGTAAGGTTGTATTTATAGCTTGGGGTAGTGATTAACTTAGAGTAATTTAAGTAATCATGGTTTGAAAATGTGGGCAAGATTAAGTCAGTGGTTTGAAAATGTGGGCAAGATTAGGTGAGTGGTTTGAAAATGTGGGCAAGATTAGATGAGTGGGGGCCACAAAGAATGGGTGAGGATTTGATTTTAGATTTGTAATTCATAAGTGGAGGATTTTAGGTGAGTGGGGACCACAAAGAGTGGGTGAGGATTTGAATTTGAATTTTTAATTCAATAGTAGAAAAACATGGAGAATAATTACATGTGGTGAGGATTAGGTTATTTTTTAGATTTTTAAATGGATAGTTAATCAAATTATATTTGATTAATTCGAAGTGTATTTTTTTAGGAAATGAGGAAGGGGAATTAATTGATTTAAGACAGATGTTAAATTAGGGTGTCTACACAGGGAATAGGTTCGTGGAGTAAAAATCCTCATAAAGGCTATCTTGGGAATCTGCATCATTATCTGAATGAGATGAGCCATCCCTCATGTTCAGAAGAGGGTGGCATCGATCTGAAAGGGTGGATTGTCATGAGGTCTAATTCCAAGGCCCATGTTTGTTGGATTTGAAACGAGGAATATGAACAGGTTCTAACCGTCCTTGTGCATTATATACCGCATCCAAACCCATTGTAACCCCATGACAAACATCATGCAGTGGCCTTTTGATATACTATGGAGCTTGATGTCATGATGCCATGATACCTTCAGGTACTCTCCTGCTGGGATATTCTAACATATTTTCCTTAGAAAAGAGACCACTAGGTATAACTATCTTAAAGGGTTCATGGAATTTATCTCTAGTGTTTTTGAATTTAAAGTAGGGTTTTCCCCGTGTCTTGGGCAATACTCAAAGATCTGATATTAGTAAGGTCTGCTGAAGAGTAAACTTCTCACTTGGGCCATACTTTGCAGATGTTACCTCATATTATGAGAAAGGGTTGACTAATAAAGGAAAGTTATAATTACAAGGAGTGAGTGTATCTAGATCCACATGTTTCTTTATATCCTCATGTATGCAAGAGAACAACAATATATGTAGAAAGGACATTCATAGGTTGTACTGAGAAAAAACTGTGTAATGCCCCTACAATGTGTGAATGGTTTCTGGATCACCATGAATGGTGATTATCTATCCTCCATGGCACATATTGATACTAATAATGGAAGGTGCAGGGAATGACCTGTATAACATGGATCCATGGGCATCCCAAGAGCATGTTACAGGGAATATCCAAGTCGAAGGACATGGAAAGTTGTATTGTGACATATCGGTCCCACTTCCATTGGAACTACTATAGTACCCATTGATTCACGGTTCCTCATTATCATAGGCTGTGATTGTAATAGTTTTGGCCCTTAGATATGTTTCTGAAAAGCCCAACTATTTAACCAGCTTTAAAGTACAAATATTTAAACTGGATCCGCGGTCCACAGGCACTCTCTTAATCTTACGACAAGTAATAACTACTTCTAGGTATAAGGGTAGTTTGTGATATAGTGGTCATTACCTGGGATTGCAGTGTGATCAAAAGTGATGTGGTCGTTAGAATCAAGATGTGAAATCATTACGTGAAGGTGCACGGGAGCTACATCTGTGGAGAATCCTGAAATCTGAAGCATTTTATATAATATGTTCTTATGAGTAGTAGAGATTTTGAGGAGATCTAGGATCGAAATTCTAGCTGGTGTTTTCTCCAATTGTTCTATTAAATTGGACTGACCTTCCTAAGGAATAGGTAGGGGATCTGGTATGATCCAAAGAGTGCTTCGTGTACCTGCAACACATTTTTTTTTCTAAAATCCTAATAGTAATAACCCATTCATTAGATGAACAGATACAACCTATAAGGGAATTAAAGGGACTATCATTAGGTTGGATAAACGTAAGCAAAAATCCTATAATCATTGGAAGTGTTTCCACGATCTGGCTTCTTGTTATTTTTATCCACATGGTTGGGAAAGGGTTATTTGAAGATACCCATTCTCTCATTGGGACCCTATCCTGAGTAAAGGGTGAATCTACCACAATCTTCCCCTCTTCAATGAGGTCTTGTATATAATGTCACAGTCTTAAGCACCTATTAGTTTTGTGTACTTTGACATGAAGGAAATTACAATACTCATGCTCTTTGAACCAACCTGGTTTTGGAGCATCTTCTGGATATGACACCAGCACGGTTGGATACTGCGCCATGTTCACTACATCCTAATTGTTTAAGTATGCCAGATAATGATTCAATTAGTAGTGTAAACATGCAATTTTGTAGGTGCCTTTAGGTGAGGTCCTTGTGAAAGCTTTAGAAGTGGACCAATCTATACAACTTGGACTCTTTTAGAGTCTATAATGTCGTTGCTAATGACATGTTTGTTCTTGTTGAAGAACTTTAGTTGATCCAAGAATTTTGTTTCATGTTTTTCTTTATGATAAAGTTTAAGTGTACCCTTCGCAATGAGAATTTTGATTTGACTACCTTTCTCTATAACTTCTTCAAAGTTAGAGTCGTAGTGCATTTCTAAATGAAAGGCTATTTCCGGGTTTAAGTTAGGGATGAATATGCTTACTAGTTTTTTTTTTCTGGCATGGCACAAGGGAAAACAACTTGTCAATCCATGCCATCACTACAAGAAGCCTGCGAAGGTTTCATTATGTTTTTGTTTCATGTTGTAAAGGTTATTCGTGGTGATATCATTCTCCATCTTGAGGGAGTAATGCCACACAAAATTTTTTAGCTAGTGTGAGGTCATGTCCATAATGGATCCCTTAGGTTATACTAAAAATCCATTCCAACGTCAATGCTCTTAGGCTGCGAGGAAATAGGCATATTAGAAAAATTATCTCTGTATACAACCTCTTGACAAGACATGTAGAAGTATTTGACGATGATCAAAAGGATTACCATTGCTTTTATACTTATCGAACTTAGGGATGGCAAAATATTTTGGAAACGGTTATCGTAACATATCCTTATCAAACGGGTAAAGGACATATCTCTTCATATAGGTATTTCCTATCGTGTCCTACACTTGTTCTCTTTGTAAAGTAGTAAGCGTATTCTTCATTGATTGCAACTCTTGCTAAATGAGTTGTTCCTTTGGAGGTGATACCGGTCTATTCATTTTAGCAACTTTGAAAGTTGCATAGTTGTATGGATCAATGTGAAACTCATCTAATTTTGTCTTGAGTTTATCTTTATGCACATTCTTACGTTGAAGAGCCTAAGTTTGTTAACTTTTGACTGAGTTTCGGTATCTGTCTTTGGATTGATATCTTATTCGATTAAGGGATCATATTCTTCGTCAAACCTAGGAGGTGGTGAGTCTTTGCGCTCATGTTCAAATTTTAATTTGCATGAAGCCTTAGAATAAGGTCTTCACGAATCTCCTGTTGGTTTTGATGGGTCATCTTCAACCTTTTTGTTATGTTGTTCTGAAGTGGAAGCATACCTTGTGTCAAAGGGGTTATCCATGTCTAAGAGGGATGGTCACTCTTCCATTTTTTTAGTTAACGGTTTTAATCGTTGCTTTGTGCTCTTGCGAAAGCTTGGCTCCTAACTTAGGCACTCTTGCGAGTACTAGTACTTGATCTCTGTTATAATAAAAGGAGCTCGTCGAAGTGAACTAGGTCTAACTTGTGTTGTTCCTCGAAAGAATCAAAATTTCTCCACTATAATCAAACCAAAGGTTCTATATCTTTGACTTGAGAAAAGGAGAGGTGCTAAGTTATTACTGCTGAATGTGAATTTTCTACTCTGCTTTCATCTTCTTCTAAGATTTTCTCTAGTAACATGCATGATCCATATCCTTCTATTACTTCATCTCTTAATAATGCTTCTGATGCTAGTACTGTTACTTCTATCGAAACCCCATGTTCTTCACCGCCCATTACTTCTTCAGAATTTATATCTAGTGTGCCCTTAGCATCGACTTCTTCTACTTCTTCTCTTGACATCCCTATGATCACTCGTAATGGCAAGCTTCAAACACTCCGTACACCATTCACATATCCTATTATTCCTTTATATGATATCTTATCACTCATGCATGTTTTTGGAAAATTACAATCTCAGGTCTAATCTCTCACGCTTGAAAGCAAAGCCTATTTTTTTCTATCGATAACAATTCTTTACATGACAACCCTATTCTGAAAAAGATTCACAATTCTGCATTCCCGAAGGATTTTATTATGCATACATTCTCATGCTTTGATGGTATTGGAATTCCATATTTATATCTTAAGCATTATCATCTAGCTATGGCTTCTTATTCTAATGATCGATTATTGGTAAATGTTTTTCACCATAGTCTTATTGATGACACTCTCCAATGGTACACACATCTACCCTTTGGATCTATTAGTACTTGTTATCCAAATAACTCTCCTAGTTACTTGGATAACTTGTATACATATCTGGTTCTCAGTTCCTCATTGAATGATTGCACACGCTCATGTTCAATCGGCACATTTCCTTGGTTACAGTTTCCCCTTGGCGCCCCTTCTTTTTCCTCAAGCACCATTGCACGCTTTGTGTTATCTCCTTCCATTTTCCTCTTCCTCTTTGTTCCACTCCTCCCTTGTGCCCACCTTCTGCACTTTCTCCTTCTTCCAAAGCACCCCCGTGCCCCGCATCCCATTTTGCAACCTAGCCTCACCACCTAAACCTTGCACAATTATTTATTAATTACCTTATAATTAATAAATCCACATCTCCAAACCTGCCACCCACATTTTGCCACCTCATCATGACCTAGCCCTAACCCTAAACTAACCTAATTAAGACCTATAACTTGGTCTACATCCACACCCATGACTAATTACTCCTCACCCGCACCAAAATCAACCTAATAATGACTTGACCAAGCCCACAACTAATTCCTTGGGAGAAAAGGAGGGAAAGTTGGCTATTTTACTAAAAATAGCCCACTTTGACTTAACCGACATCGGTTCCTACTCGACCGCCGTCGGTTACGTAACCGCCATCGGTTCCCTGTAAATGACCTCCCCCAACCAAAAACAAAGGGGAAATTCATTGATCTGGAATCTGGAATTCATTGGAAAGAATCCGGAATTCACTTGGCCGAGCAGAGACAAGTGAAGGAAAGAGAGGAGTTTGCAGAGAAGGACATCAAGCCCAAGACTGCAACTGAGTAACCAGAGCCCAGTGACACTCATCCAAGCATTGGGAGAGAAGATAGCTCATCTTTGATTGTCCGATCATCCTACCTGAGCCCTGCCTTCGTTATCACAGTCTTTGGACCTGTATCTTCATCAGGAACTAGTAAGTAGTATCTTGTATGTTCTTTTAATAACATTTCTTGAACTTCTGAATCACAACAATTATAAGTCTATTCCTAGATCTACTACCCGGTAACACCCTACATCTAACTGTCATTCCTCTACCCCTACATTGCCCCAAGAACAGCCCCCATATTCTCTGAGTCTTCTCCATCACCCCGTTACCTAACCCCAATCATTTACCAGCCTTATAAACACCATAGCCACCTTATAGCCAACCTTCACTAAAAGCCCCTAAATCACTGCCCCTACCGATATCGGTTATCAGAAACCGGTACCGGTGACAGTGACCGGCATCGGTCACTGTGATTCAAAACCAAAAACCAGCCTTTCCTCTATTGTTTTAACAAGGTAATTAAATTGTAATTTTGCAATAACTTCTTTGTTAGAATTTGTTAATTCATATTAGCAGGGGAACTGACCACCTTCGAAAGGAAGTTTAATACTTCCTGGGCCCAAGGCAGTTCCCTCATTTATTGTCTAATTAGAATCTGGTGGTCTTGTATTCTTACTTGCAGGTAGTCCTTCCCAGACAAAAAGGAGTTCTTCGCAATCGATCTGATCTCTCTCTACGGTACGCGCACACCCTCTCAAACATTCAACAGGTATTCCTCCTAGCCCTAACCCTTATCTGTTTCTCAAGAGAATGAAAGGATAGAAGCAACTCTATTATAGGAACTGAAAACTTCCTCTGTGCGAAACATTTTGGCACGCCCGGTGGGACCCATTTTGGGTTTCTTTCTTTCTTGCTTGCTTTCATATAGGGAGCACACTTGCTATTTTCTTCTTCTAAAATATTCACAAGATATTTTGTTACCTTTTAGTAAAAGAATTTGTCTTGCTTTCACATTTTTGCATTAGTGAAATTCATCTCCTTTTCTTCATCGAATATCATTTTCGATTTGGGTTTAAAACACGTGCATCACATTCTTGCTTGTTGTTTTCAATTCTAGTGAACATAGATTAAGTAACAGGTCGTACACGTGGGGGTGATATCCATGGTATTGACAAGAAATTAATCTTACTTTCACTGCACAACACATACCAAATCACATCATAATTAACACAACAGCTCAAACATCCCCCCTTTTCCGCGGTATTCCTCCGCCCGATTGAGGTAACCTTATAAGCCAAAACAAACTTGACATTTCCCCTAAGTCTTCTGTTTAGGATTGACATCATCTTGCGTCTAAGGCATAAGCCCAAAGTGATTAAAACTAATCCTAGGGTTAGTCTGTTAATTTGCTTGTGCATCTTGCTTGTTTTTAGTTCTGTTTCTCTGTCATACACTATTTTCTGTGATCACTTCAGAACAGTTTGGTAGGTATACTAAGCATCGTTAACCCCAAATCAGCAACTTCTTACAGCTTCTTACACCGGTCTATTATACCGACATCGGTTAACTTACCGATGCCGGCTACAGTCTGACCGACATCGGTTACCTGACCGATATCGGTTACTGTCTTTCATAGTTCCCAAAACCAGCAACCTACCAATTCCAACATTTTGTTGCTGCTTCTGTTCCTGATAGATTGCATCCTTACTGTGTACTCTTGTCCATGGTTGTTATCACTCGGAAACAAGCTGCAGCCATGGTTTCACATGCCTGCTCCGTGCCTTTGCCTGAATCACCCCCTTCACATCCTGTGGGGAATCCTACGGACACCAGCGAGGTTCCCAAAATCCCTGTAGGAGATAAGGAATTTGTGAAATTTTTGGACGCTAATCCTAGCGCTGTACAATACTATTTGTCTCATGCCCCTGACCGTACACCCGATGGTCAACTCCTTGTTGGCATGCCTATTAGTATAGCTGCTCACTTAGCTCCTTCCCCACCTGATAACTCCGCCTTGCCTTCTTCATCCTTAGCCCCGTCTCCCAACTCAGTGGCTTCAGAGGTTCTTACGGCACAGATTGGCTTTCCTTTTGTTAATCTGGGGCCCCACATATCATTACCGCCAACTGCTCCTACCTCGTCTCTCTCGCAGACTGCTCCTTTCATAACTTGCTCTCTGCCACCTATCCACACAAGCTTTCCTTCTCAAGCTCCGCCCACCTTTTCATTTCCACACACTTATCCGGTGACTTCAACATCTTATATAGGACATCCCTATTCGGTCACCTCAACATATTCATCCTCAATACCTTATCAACATTTAACCCCACCATTGTCTAGTGGAGGCCCTTGGCCCAATCCTCCTCCGTTTACAACAACCGCACCATCATCTCATCCAACCACTGATTTCATCAAACAAATGATGGACAAAATGCAAAATCTGGAGGCTTCTGTTTCAGGAAGCCGTAGCACCCTGACATACGAGCAAGTTTTTCGGGAGCCTATTCATCCTTCTGTCCCCCTTCATTCATATCCTCCTCAATGGGAATTACCAAAATTCACTCGTTTTAATAGTAAGGAGGATCCTCAACAACATTTGCGATCATTTAGACATGCCTGCTATCTGATTGCTCATGACGATGCCTTACTACTCCGCACCTTTCCCATGTCCTTATCAGGACCTGCCTTGGAGTGGTACAGTGCTTTAACCCAGCACTCAATCTTCTCTTTTAACCAATTAGCCCAATCTTTCTTGGATCATTTCTCCATTAACATTGCCAAGAAAGTATCTATCACCGACCTCTATGCCATCCGACAATTTGAAGACGAATCTATCACAGATTTCGTTGGACGATGGCGGGGCCTTATCAACCAACTTACTTATGCCTTGCCTCAGGCCGAACTTATCGAACTCTTTACGCGGGCCTGCGCTAAGCACATTTCTCCTACCCTCCAAATTCAAACTTTCCGCACATTTGACGAGGCCTTTACTATGGCTCGGAAACTAGAAATTCGAGCCTTAGAGGAAGAGAAATTGCGGTTGCGCAACAAAAACCCCAATTTCCGAACCCAAGACTCCACCAACAAACCTAACACCACCAATCCTCACGCATCGACTGCTTCGAAATCAAAAGGAGCTGTACACGCGGTGATGGTCAAATCCCAAACACCATCTAATACCCCGCCAAAAACCACCTATAAGTATAAAGCCGAGCCCATCAATTACACTCCCTTGGGAGAAACTTATGGTGTGATATTGGAAAAATTGCTCAAAGCAGGAGCTATTACCTTACCTCCTGTTAAACCTCACTCCGGGTTTGATTCCACCCGCGCTATACCTTCTTGGTACAAAGAAAATGACTTCTGTAACTTCCACCGCGTGAAGGGACACAGTCATGAAAACTGCAAGATGTTGAAAAACATAGTGCAGGAAATGGTTGATGCAGGGGATATAACCCTCGATAATCCTAACGCCCCTGCTAACCAAAATTTGAAAATCTTCAACAAACCATTCCCAAACCACTCTTCTAACAGTAACATAAACCAAGATATCTTAGCCGAGGAGAGTGTTCATGAAATCCATGCGGTCTTCGACTCCCAACCAAAAGCTTCTATCGAGAAAATTCTGAATCAAGCCTCTTCACTAACGCAGGGACCCGAACCCCCTTCACCACCATCAAGACAAGACGAAATCCTTGCCATTCCTTTACCCATAAAGGAATTAACCACCCAGAGTTCTCTTCTCACAGATGAGCCTTCTTACACCACATCTCTGCAAGACTGTGAGCGGATGTTATCTAACTTATCTATTTCCCAAACATCTCCTTCTACCACTCTTGCTGTACAAGAGGAAGGCTCGCCACTTTTTTCGTCATCCTTAGACGAGAAACCCCTTGAACCGACATCACCAAATTCTTTAATCATGACGGATCCTCTCAAACATGCCCTCCTACCTATTAGTTCTTCATCGCCTAAATCTTTTCAGTGACCGGTTGACCTCTTAACGCCCATTGATACAGTGCCTCATTTACCCCCTGTATCACACCCACAGTGGACCGGAATCACAACCCACCTTTCTTCCATACAAAAGTTCCTATTCACACGTGAGGATTGTCACCCCTCAGAAGATAGACGAGTCCTATGGGAACGTTTGAGTACACCATATTCTACTCAAATGCAGATGACCGATCCAGACGCCTCTACCATATACCCGAAGTGTTTACAAAAGCTTAAAATGCCTATGTCCTCATCTTCACCCCCCTCATCTCTACCAAATACCTCATCCACCTCTATTGACCTAACCAAACCTTCCCCTACGCTTGGGACCTCACCAATACCCAGTCTAACACACCCACCTAAACGGTTAGATTTATCCAAAAGTAAAGCCGTCCATCCACTTAGGAGACAGACCCAATCTCCTCAAGTCCAACCTATGTCTCTATCACAACTAAAACCATCACCGTCACACCTACCTTCTATATTGGGACCTCATCCCTCCACCTTGCATCAATACATCATACCTCCTGCGTTTTCTTTAAAACGACCTACACCTTCTGCACCCATACAAAGATCCAAGGGTATATCAACACCGTCACCCCAAGTATCCTGTCCACCTATCAACCCTAAACAAACTCCATCATCAAAGGATTTGTTTACTGTCACTCCTCTTTCTCCGTGGTTGTTTTCTGCTACCACGTCATCTGACCAGCTAAACATAACTTCTGCGCCGAAGAGGTCACGTTTAGTTAAATCCAATTATCAAAACCCCTTGGCTAAGCCGCCACCCGTACAAATCAACCATACCCAGTCATTACCGAAACCTACCCAGTCAATAGCCTCATCTTCCTCTGACTTTGACCCGCTCAAAGGGTCTTACGCCAAAATCCTTGCTATGTTGGTGGAGAATGCGACCATTTCCCTACCCCCACTTAGACCCTATGATCCATCTAAACCTCGACCTATAGGTTATGATGAGTCTAAAATCTGCGCTTACCACCGCACACCAGGACATGATGTAGAGGGATGCAAAGCGTTGAAAGCCATACTTCGTCAGTCACCTCTCTCGGATAGAAAGGTTAAGAAAGACAACTTACGAAGGGAGAAACCTTTAGCTTCAATCCCCTCTCCTATACCACCTGTCCCCTCCTCACCAAGATCTATCATTATTACAACCCCACCTCTCGAAGACCATGACTTATCCCTACCGTCTTCCTCCTCTCGTGTTCACGAGATCAACATGATTAGTGTTGCTACTCGAGGGCAGAAAAACAATGGGAAAGCAAAAGAAAGCACACCTGCGGCCTCTCTTTCTCCGTCCACCATCCCGATCGCACCACCACCTAAAGTGGTTATTCGTGGACCTGCCTACCCCATCTCTAATGGAGTTGCCCACCGAACCATGATCAAACAGCTTCACCAATCACCTGTAAAAATGACACTGTATGATCTCATTCAGGCCTCTGAATCTCATCGACAAGCTCTCGTTGAAATCCTTCAAGGGATAGAGGTCTTACCTAATGAAACCTTTCCCGTTACCTCCATCTTAACACCCAACCACGTTGCCTCTCTCACCAAACAATCTACCACTTCCGTCCCTGTACAGCAAACCGCTGCTGTCAGTTTCTCCGAAGACGAAATTGTTGACTTTGGTGCAGAAGATCCTGACCCCACTCTTTTCATCTCAGCTTACGTCTGGGACATCGGGCGTACGTCGTGTTATGATTGATGGGGGCGCTAGCCTAAACATCATCTCTTCCAAAGCCTTCCAACAAATGAATATCCCCTCTAGCTGCATGTGTGCCAACCCCACCATGCTGTGTTCATTCAACGATGCTATTACTTCTACCTTAGGCACTGTGATCCTTAACATTCGTGTAGGGCCACGTACCTTACCTGAACTCTTCTATGTCCTTGAGGGAGAATTCCAATACAACATGTTGTTAGGCCGCTCTTGGATCCGGGGCTATGGGATGCGTTCCCTCTACCTTACATAGATGCATAAAATTTGAGTACGAGGGGAAGTCCTACACCGTAAAAGCTGACCCTCCCCCCTTCAAAACCTGCAATATGTTATATCACCCTAATGATGTGCTTGTACCAGTCAAGACACCCATTCATCCAACCCAACCATCCACTTCAACCACACCTCTACCATCCACCTCAACCGCACCTACACCTTCAACCAATGAGACCGCTGTCGCAAATACCACTTCCTTTCCCGCAGACAACATCCCAACCTCAGACCCCTTAGTAGATGTTTTTCAACGCCTTACAATGGGGGAGTATCACCTATATAACGTTAGCTCTTTCCATACCCCACAGGAGTACGGACAGTTACATGCGCATCCTACCTACGACCGTCGTGTGGGGGAAGTAATCTCCTATGGACCACCTAATTGCCGCACCAACCTAACGTATGGGGGTGTCGACGCATCCTCCGTTACCCCTGAACCTCCCCTTGGTGTGGTTCCCTTCCAATCTGATTTTCAATACCTGACAAATCGTCATTTCGCCCTCACCTTCTTGACTCGCTGTGCTTGGAAAGGTTTTGGTTTTGGTCTTTATGAACAAGGCCGACATACAATCATTCCCATTACTACACGCAAACACAAAGATCGTCATGGTCTTGGATTCTCTTAACCCCCTACACTGAAAACATCGCATATCCATTGTATCCAGGAAGATGACGAAGTCACCCCTTCCGAACCATCATCACCCATTTTTCCATCGTCACCCACAGAGTCGATAGACCCTGAATCTATCCCTCCTAACTTTTTTTTTCATAAACGCTATCTTCCTGGGTCCTCTCACTTATCAACGTGGTAATGAAGACCCATCTTCTCTTCCCCTTCTGTATCCAGACATGATCGAAGAGGACTCACCTTCAATTAATGTTGTTGAGTGCCAGGATGACGACTCCATCCTCACTTACCTTGGTGCGGATGACTCTTATATTCAACGCGCCTTGCCATCTGAAACTCAAACCATGTTGAATGAGTCAACTATAGAAATCAACATCCACACCGAGGATGATCCTCACATTGTGAAGATCGGACAATCTCTTACCGCATCAGAACAAACTGCCTTCACTACTTTCCTCCGTGCCCGCAACCAAGCTTTCGCTTGGTCCTACGCTGACATGCCAGGAATTGATCCTGACATTGCTGTCCATAACATTACCCTAAAACCCGATTCCAAACCAGTTAAACAGAAACTGAGAAAAATGCATCCACGCATTGCCCTCTTGGTCAAAGAAGAGCTTCAACGACTCCTTTCTGTTTCCTTCATCTTACCTATTGACTATCCTCAATGGATCTCTAACATCGTACCTGTTACTAAAGCAACGGGGGGACTTCGGATATGTATGGATTTTCGGGACCTTAACCTCGCTTGCCCGAAGGATGACTTCCCCCTCCCAAGTATTGATCAACTTGTTGATCTCACTGCGGGCCATGAGATGCTTTCTCTCATGGATGGCTTCTCGGGATACAATCAAATTTTGGTAGCCCCGGCCGATCAACATAAAACTACCTTCATAACTCCTTGGGGAACCTTCTGTTATCGTGTCATGCCATTTGGCCTTAAGAATGCTGGTGCGACCTATCAGCGGGCTATGACTTACATTTTTCATGACATTATGCACACTATCCTTGAGGATTATGTCGATGATCTTCTTGGCAAATCTAAACATCGCAGTGAACATCTCGATGTTTTAACCATTATTTTCGATCACCTGTTACAATATTGTGTTCGTCTTCAACCAAAGAAATGTGTCTTTGGTGTCCTTTCGGGAAAACTTCTTGGTTTTATCGTCTCTTTGCGTGGCATCGAGGTCGATCCAGCTAAAGTCAAAGCTATCCTAGAAATGCCCCCACCTACTAACCTCAAACAATTGCGTAGTTTGCAAGGTAAACTCCAATCTATCCGGCGTTTCATCTCCCAACTCTCGGATCGATGTCAACCTTTCCATCACCTCCTTAAAAAGGACATTGTCTTTCAATGGAGCGAAGAGTGCCACCAAGCCTTTGAGGCTCTTAAAGCCTATCTCTTGCAGCCACCTGTGCTTATCCCACCTCAGGACGATCACCCTTTCTACCTTTACCTTTCTGCCACCGACCATGCTGTAGGAGCCATGCTCGCACATCGTGACTCCGAGCATCGAGAACAAGCCGTTTATTACATAAGTCGTACTCTCGTGGATTACGAGACTAGGTATACACATGTAGAAAAGTTGTGCCTAGCCCTATCATTCGTAGCCACCAAACTCCGACACTACCTCCTGAATCACAAAACTTTTGTCATCACCAACGCGGACCCCATTCATTATATGTACGCCAAACCACATCTAAACCAACGCATCACCCGATGGCTTATGCTCCTTGCTGACCTCGACCTTGAATTTGTACACCAGAAGTCAATCAAAGGACAAACTATCGCAGACCAACTCGCGGAAGCCCCTTTACCTGGGGAGCAATTTACCAATTTTAATTTCCCCGACGAACTCATTGCCACTCTTTCACTCAGTGAGGAGTCGTATCCAATGACCCTCTTCTTCGATGGATCCAAATGCCAGCGCGGCAGTGGAGCCGGCGTTGTTCTCATTCCTCTTAATGCTGAGCCTATGCCTCTTTCATTCCGGCTCGATTTCCCCTGCACTAATAATACAGCGGAATACGAGGCCCTTGTTTTGGGTCTCCAGGTTGCGTTACACTTAGGTGTCAAGTCTATTAACATTTTCGGTGACTCCCAACTGGTAGTCAATCAAGTTATGGGCATCTACCAATGTAAAAATGAGGAACTTCAAAAGTACAAACATTACGTGGATTCACTTTTGACCTTATTTACTCATTATTCTATCCAAACCATTCCCCGCTCCACTAACAAATTTGCGGATACTATGGCTTGCTTAGCCTCACAAATTCCTGCCTCACCAACTGACTCTGACATATTCGTCTTGGTCCAACAACTCTTTGCCCCATCTTACTCAGCCCCGGATGTTTGTATGATAAATAATGTGTCTGCTAATTCGCAGGATACCTGGTATCACCAATTTCACGACTATCTTACAACCTCTGTTCTCCCACCTGACCTTACTAGTAACGGCAAACGTGCTTTTCTTAAAAGTGTTTCTCGTTATGTCGTCATGGGGGGACTCCTCTATAAACGTGGCTTTGATGGCATCCTCCTTCGATGTCTAACCGGTGCGGAGGTCACCTATACCATCCAACAAGTCCACGACGGTATTTGTGGTGGACATTTTAGTGGCCTTGCCGTGGCCAAACGGATCCTTCGCCTAGGCTATTATTGGCCTACTCTTAATAACGACTGCTATGAATATGTTAAGCGTTGTGTTATGTGTCAACAACATGCCAACCTTCAACATACTCCTAGCCATCCGCTACAGGTCGCACGAGATCTTTGGCCTTTCTCACAATGGGGTTTAGACCTTATCGGTGAGATTCACCCACCCTCTTCGCAACGTCACCATTGGATAATCACAGCAACTGAATATTACACTAAATGGGTGGAAGCCATTCCACTCATTTCAACCAAAAAAGAAAAAATCGTCGAATTCATTAACCATCACATTATCTGTCGTTTTGGCGTTCCTCATCGCCTGATAACAGATAATGGAAAATCTTTCAAAAATAAGTTGTTACAAGACCTTTGTGACAACTTTGGTATCAAACTTAGCTTCTCATCACCTTACTATCCACAAGCAAATGGTCAAGCCGAATCTTCTAATAAAACCCTAACCAAAATCCTCATGAAAGTTGTTAACGATTCTGGAAGCAATTGGCCTGATCACATCCCCTTTGCCCTTTGGGCTTATCGGACTAGCATTCGCACCTCCACTAATGCCACCCCATTCTCTTTGGTATATGGTACCGAGGCTGTCTTGCCTCTCGAAATACAAATACCCTCCCTAAGAATATCTCTTCAGGATATTCTCACCAATGATGATTTCCGCCAAGAGCGGTTAGCCCAATTGGAGCTTCTTGACGAGCGTCGTCTTACAGCTCTTGACCACCTTCAAATCTATCAAAAATGCATCAAGCGTGCTTATGATAAGCGACTCCATGAGCGTACCTTTAAGGTTGGTGATCTTGTCCTCAAAGAGAATCAGCATGTAACCAAACTAGAAAAGAGCAAACGTGGAAAATTTGCTCCTAATTGGATTGGGCCCTACATTATCACTCATACTTACGGATCAGGCACTTACCGTTTAGCTTCGCTTAATGGTAAACCTGAGCCTGAACCCCTTAATGCCTTGCATCTTCGACCATTCTACTGTTGAATTTAGTGTTATATCACTTCTTATCTACCTTGCGCTCGTCCCTTGAGCTCATTTACTACCTCATACACTTTTGTTCCATGCATCTCAAAATAGAATCAAGCTCACGTGGTTTGGTCATTACCTCCTCTTAAAGATGCCTTCCCCTTTTTAGTCTGGTCCATGACTTAAAAGTATCAAAATAACATGTTCTCAATTGTACACTTATGGGATATTCTTGAGTCAAACTTCCTACAAAACTAGATGCTTCATGCCAAACGGACATCTAGACCTCTAAGTTATACATAGACTGCTCCCTCGAAGGATAGCTATGTGCAAAGTCACTTCTACTATTATAAATAGACTGCTCCCCCGAAGGACAGCTATACACAAAAACCACATCTGCTACTATAAATAGACTGCTCCCTTGAAGGACAGCTATACAAAGTCAGCCTTTATCAGAAGCTTCTCGCATTGATCAGCTTCGTGAAGACCTCAAGAACAACAAAATACATATCCCCTATGGACTTCCCGCATTGATCAGTCTATATCCAGAAAAATAAAAGCAGTATTCCAAAGCACTTTTGAGTCATGGACTTGTCTATTTAGGTTTGGTTCTCTTTCGTCAGAATAATCACCTTATAATAAGTTCTCTGCACCCCAGCTATACCAGCCACCTCACCTCACCATTCGTCAACACAACAAAACTCAAGGGACGTGACGTATATCCGATATATTGTGATTATACGACTCTTTTCACCTATCGACTTCTCGCCTATGCAAGGCACCTAGGGATTCAAGCCCATCCTATGTTAATATGTGGTTTGTTTAGCTCTTCTCAACTACGGGACACTTTTGCCTCTTTTACTCGACTCTAGGATTATGTGTTGACCTTAATCAGGACACGGTTCCCTACTACTTGGGTAAGCTAACTTTCGTTTCACCTATACCTACACCAACATCGCCAGTCCCTTACCAACACCAACAACATTACCCTACCAATATCAATATTTTTACCAGCCAACAAATTACCTAACTATAACCAAATTGCCTGAATTCACCTCTCCCTGGTCCTAAGGGAGAACTACATCGGTCTGAGGCCCCTCCTTGCTTTGTGCAATGGGCTATGTAGGCAGCACTTAGGAGACATGGGGTCTCCCAAGGTTAGCTCGACCATCCCCTACCATAACCTATCATGTGTGGTATATATAAATCTATTTGTGTATTTCTATTTGCTCACATTCATCTTTATCCTTTTTCAAAACAAAACATTCAAAACACAACCATTCTTATTATTATCATAACTCAAATCAACATACATATTTAGTTTTATTTAGATGTTAAACAAATACATCTTCTCTATCATCGACGCGCAGGTCGGCATCCTTATTTATTCTTATACTCCTATGAAATTCACTTAGACCCTTGCGCCTCCTCCCGAATCAGGTGGTGATCGTGATCGTCGATGCCACTCACTTGGCCTCTCCATCCTCAAAGGTGCCACTGCTATTGGTTCCTCCCACTGATCCACCAACATCTCCTGTAACATACGAATACGTCCTCTCGCATGGAGGAATCTTGCCTCTAGTCTCTCCACTCGTGACTCTGCAACCGCTAACAATCCCGTTGTCTCATTCACCCGCGTTTGGAGCTGATGAACTAAACCCTGCAGATGATCTCTCTCCGCTGTAATCACAGCTATGTCAGGACGATCACGTACACCTCGCAGCTCTGCTACCCACCATAATCTATAGGCCTCTGTCACTCCTGCATCCATTACCCTGCGATCGGCTGCTATCTCCTCTGGCCCTTCTGGAGGTGTTGGCCGGGGAGGTGAGAATGCTGCCTCGGCGTCGATCCTCATGTATGGTCTATAAGCCATAGGTATATCCTGAACAAATCCAAATTGTCACCGCACGCGATCTAGAGGAATCCTCTCGTACTCACCTGGCCTGTGCCCTGCGATCCACCTCAATCACTCTACACCCCTCAACTCCTCAGCTATGTGCTCCATCACCATATAGTTCCCGTAAGGTCTCCAACAAATATCCGCAATCGTCACCATCTCCCATACCTGCCTATAATACTCGATGTCATCTATCACGGCCTGGGATCTCACCTCTTGTTCTGTCTGGACCCATCGTCTGAATCCCAACCTCTGCACTCCTGTCTCTCCCGACTGGATGGGTCGGCCTATCGGTCGCACACAAACAATGTGCTCATAGGCCCAACAATGTAATAAGTATGAACAATCCAGTGTCGTCCTGTGTTTTCACCTGCAGGCCCATAAACCCCTGTATAACTCCGCCAGATATGCGGGTGCCCATGCGAAAGTCACGCTCCTTTCTATCATTTCCCAAATAACACTCATCAATGCTTTTGGAAATCTTCCTCCCTCCACCCTCGGTAATGCATAATACCCCACCGCTATCATTAATACCACTGCCAACCTTGTTTCCTCAGGGTGTGTTGCATACATTGTACCATAAGTGAATGTCAAACCTCGCTGTGTCAAATCTCGTGCAGCTGAACCAAATACTACTGTTATCGCTCCCCGCCCCATGCTAGGCAACGCCTGATACACTGGTCTTCCTGTAATTGGGAGCCTCAAAATTCTAAACACATCTTCCAACGTCACTGTCATCTCCCCTGTTGGCAGATAGAAGGTATTCTTTTCCGGATTCCACCTCTCAATCAACGCCTGCAACATAGCATGATTGCGTGTGATTCGTGAATAATAGCGGATTCCACTTAACCCCACACGGTTTATCAATGCCCATTCAGCTGGTGTTACATCCGCTCAGATTCGTGACAACAAAGCTGGCACACTATCATTCATCCTCAACCCTGCCTCTGCCTGCATACATCAAAACGACACACAACCATTCAATAAATCAAATCCCCAAGTGTTTTTTCTCACATTCTGGAAATTCCTACAGTAACCGGTATCGGTTATAGATAACCGATACCGGTTTACTAACCGATACCGGTTATCTCTAAACGATATCGGTCACTGTCAATCCTATACAGCCTACTTAAAACCACCACCTACGATAATTATTTTGCTCGTTTACTCCTCTCTATACCTATAAACATACGTGAACACCCTACTTACCTACCCCATAACACTCACTCTATCCCAAACCCTTGCCTATCACCTTTTCTTTCTCATCTCTACCCTCTTACCTTCTCTCAGCCTATTCATCAAAACATGCAAGAATTAAAATACAACCAAACAGTTTACCTCTCGGGATGCAGCAGCTTGGGGTGGAACTTGTCTTCCCTCTCGTCCCTGCCTGCTGGATGTTTCTCCTCATCCAGCCATGTTCATCACCCTCTTCAAATATAACTTGCCTTTCTACCTTCTTAATCTCAGCCCACACTCACTTTACCTGTCTCTTTCCTCCTTATCACTCAATTCTTTCATGCAATTACCTGTATCAGTCGTCAAACAGCGTCGCATTCGCGTATTTAACTTGTTGCATGACTCTAAAAATAAGAACTCTAAAAATAAGAACTTAAGTTGCCACCCAAGCTTTTCTATTTTTAGAAAAGCTCGTTTTGGCATAACCGGTATCGGTTACCTAACCGATATCGGTCCATAATCTACCGACGTCGGTTAGCTAACCGATATCGGTCACATGCCTCCTTTTTCTTAAACCTGGGCCTTTTCTTTATTTTTTACAAATTTTTGTGGCGCCCGCCTCTTTTTCCTGCAAAACGACACCATTATCAATATTTGTCATCAAAATCACATCAATATATCATCACAATTTCATCAACATCATCTATCTACAATAAAACAACCATCAACAAAATACGTACGACATTGCAATATCTACATCAAACCCATCAGTATATACACCATTTGGATCTAACTCATCATCTATACACATTAAATTTCAAAAACCATTGACAAAACACATAAAACATTTTATACACACCATGTGGATCAAAATCATCATCTCTATATATATCAATGTTTCAAATATACAACTTGCCCTGCATGGGGGCCTCTGTGATCTCAAAATAATACAAAGCCGGCACGCAGGCCGCTATCACTGTCAAAATCTCGACTCGGCTCGCAGGCCGGTCTCTCATGTCAAAAATATACTCGGCTCGCAGGCCGGTATCAACTCTACAACCTGTACTGGCTCGCAGGCCGGTATATACAACAAGAATGAATAAATGAATCATATGTGGGCACGCAGGCCTCTATATACATAACCGGTTCGCAGACCAGTGCCTATATCCAGTATCCAAACCAAAAACCCATCTCCGCTCCAGGGATGTCTCAGCTCTCCCCACCACCCTCAGCCCCTCTCCCTGCTGGTCCCTGTGCTGGCTCTCGCCTCCTCCCTGTCACCGACCCACCGGCTGTGGCTGCACCCCCCTGGGATCTCTGGCTCCGAGAGGTCTCGGCTCTGTGCGCCGCATATGGCTGATAGTCAGCCCCGGTACCATCAAGGACATCCTGATAATACCGGGCCTCCGCTCTCACCTCCATATAGCGGGCCCATGCCACCATGGCTGCTGGGGCTGGTCCCCCGACTCCTAATAATAGTGGCCCCTGTCCTGCTGGTACACCCTGTGCCTGTACCTGTGGTGGTGCCTGTGCCTACGGCGTGGCCGGTGCCTGTGGCTGTGCCGGTGCCTGTGGTGGTGCCTGTGGCTGTACCTGTGCCTGCACCTGTGCCTGGGCTAACTGCCCCTGTAGTACCCCGATCTGTGCCTGTGCAGCAGCAAGCTGCCCCTGTAATAACTGCACCTGTCCTACGAGCTGGTCCCTCTCTGCTATAACAGCCGCCAAATCTGGCTGTGTGGGCTGTGCTCTCCTAGCTGCTCTCTGCCCTGCCCACCACACCAAAAATGAACCTGTGCACCCGGCGTCATCCACTGTATCATCTGCCGGCCTCTCTGCTACCCAATCTGGGTCAACGGGCTGCGGTGCAGGCAGTGGGGCCTCTACATCATCCCTCCGGTACTGTGGGAAGGGAGGTGGCTCATCCTGTCGCAGCCCCAACTGCCGTCGTACCCTCTCTAGGGGTATCCGCTCATGCTCTCCAGGCCTCTGTCCAGCTATCCAGAAAGTATACTAGATCCAGCGCATCTGTGCTCGGGCTCCTCCTCGGGGCTGATGGCCTCTGTAGGGCCTCCATACAATGTCTAGCGCGGTCCAGCCGTCTAACATATGACAGTAGTAGGCCACATCCCGTCCTGCGAGCACCGCTCGTGGCTGGCCCACGACCCCCAACCACCTCTGAAAGCCATATCTGTATATAACCTGTGGCCCTGGCTGCTGGGGCAGCCCTACTGGTCGTATACATATGATGTGCTCATATGCCCAGCAGTGTAACAAAAATGTCGAGCAAATCCCAAATCACCTCATCCGGCGATAACCCCACAGCTCTCTGTATAGCTGCACCAGATATACTGGTGCCCAGGCATAGCACGTATGCTCCTCTACCATCTCGTGCAGCACTCCCATCAAAGCCCGTGGGAAGCGGCCTCCCTCTGAGTCCGGGAGGGCGAAGCATGTGATACCTATCATCATCAACACGGCCAGCCGTGTCTCATGTCTGTGTGCGCGATACATATCGCCATAGGCAATGCTCGCGCTGTGATAAGTCAATAATGCGGCTGCATCCCCAAATACCTGAAGAATGTTGTCCATAGCCATCTCCGCATCTACCTGGAATACTGCCTCCCCTACGATCGGCAGTCTCAGGATGCGATACACATCCTCCAGGGTAATAGTCATCTCTCCAGTAGGGAGATGGAAAACATTGGTTGCCGGATCCCATCTCTCGATGAGGGCAACCATAAGGCTGTGGTCCCTATCCACAGCCCTATACCGCTGGACTCCGCCGAGTCCCACCTCACGCATAATGGCCCACTGCGCTGCGGACACATGTGGCCGCATCCATCTCAATAGCGGGGGCATCCGATCCCGCATCGTAAGCTGTTGACGTGCCTGCAAAAACAACCCACTTCATTAGACCTACCCTTTACAAAAACAACTACTTTAACCCTCTATACCCCCTTTTACCCACCCGACCACACCCCGACTCTATAACACACATCTACACCCACCTATCTTACCCTAAAACATCTACGATATCCCCTTTCCTTATCTCACACCCTACCAACCACCCCGATCTACTATCGCCATCTAACTATGCCCCTACCAATTTAACACCTCCTAATTCATACCCAACACCTAATCTATCCTAACCGAACCAACCACACAACCACCCCATTTCCCCCCCCCCCACCCCAATCACCTTTCCTATCAACTCTACCCCCTCCCTCTTCACCCCAAACAACAACCAAACAATAAAACACAAACAACAAAACAACAAAACAACAACACAACAACCAAACAAAACACCAACAACAACAAAACAACAAACAACAAACAACAAAACAACAACCAACAAAACACAAAACAACCAAAAACAACAAACAAAACAAAACAACAACAAAACAAAACCAAAATAAACCTAACTAATGACCGGTACCGGTCACCCTTGACCGCCACCGGTCCCCTACCCAGCACCTATACACCGGTGCCGGTCGACATACGACCGACGCCGGTCTAACAAAAACTCTACTTTGTGCAAATATTTTGTGACCGATGCCGGTCGCCTAGTGACCGACATCGGTCACTGTCCAGGTCCAGAGCCGAACCCGACGCGGCCCCCAAAACCATCTTTTTGCCTATTTCTACCCTTATACCCACTGGAAAACCCTACAAACCTACCCACCCTACCGTTTTAGCCTAACTAACCTACCTACCCACTCCATTTTTCAAATTACATCCATTTATTCATTATTTCATTAAATTTTGGATTCCTACCCAAAACCCAAATCTAAACTTAAAATCATTAAATTCACATAATTAGAGGTTTAGAACCTACCGGTATGACTACACGTCGTCGTGGTGGGATAGGTGGTGGTGGTCCAACTGGTCCAGCACCTCCTGCTCCTCCTGGCTGTGCCATGGCTATAAATCTCCTCTGCTGGGTCCTCCACCAATCAAATTCTGCCTCCTACTCGCTGGGGTCTACCAATCACTCACTCCTCCACTCAACTACTGCCAACTCAACGTACAAACTCAAAAAAATCAATTTTAGACCCAGACAAGCCGTATTGGTTATCAAATTAACAATGTGATAATGACAGGGCGTATTTTTCTTTTTATAGGTTTTTTACCTATAACCGATATCGGTTATGTTGTGCCCTAAACCACCGGTATCGGTCATCTAACCGATACCGTTCATAGCCAACCGATATCGGTTTAATACTTTTTTCACCACAATTTCTGCCCTTATTCACCAATCTCCCTTTCTCACCACATCGCCTAAACCCTCCTTTGCTAAATAGCCTTTTTTGACTTCATTGGCCCAATTCAAGGCCGCACCCAACCAACGAGGCCCGAGCCAAGGTCATAACCAACCAATCAGGCCCGACCCAAGGCCGCAACCAACCATTTGGCCCAACCCAAGGCCGCAACCAACCAATCAGGCCCAACCCAAGGCCGCAACCAACCATTTGGCCCGACCCAAGGCCGCAACCAACCATTTGACCCGACCCAAGGCCACAACCAACCAATCAGGCCTGACCCAAGGCCACAACCAACCAATCAGGCCCGACCCAAGGCCGCAACCAACCATTTGGCCCGACCCAAGGCCGCAACCAACCATTTGGCCTGACCCAAGGCCACAACCAACCAATTAGGCCCGACCCATGGCCCTCACTAATCAATCGGCCCGACCCAAGGCCGCACCAATTAAATACCTCGCCCAAAACCAACAAATTACAATTTTATCCACCCATCATGTAGCTTTTTGTTCAATCGAGCTCACCTGTTCGTGTTTTAGCATGATTAGGGTACTTGACTTGATCAGTCGACCAACTTTGCCTAGACCAAGACCGTGACGTTTATCTCAACCAAACCAACCATTTGGTACTCGCCGAACATGCCTAAACGTTCCTGTACCTTACCCGTTATATCCCCTGGAGTTACTTCCTATGCCTTGGATACCAGGATTATATCACCCTTGTTTGGATAAACTATCGACCTTTGCCTATGAATTGCTTGTTTGCTCTTCAAATCATGTACCCTGGTCGCACTACTGCATTTCAACGTGCGTCTGCTTCCTTGGACCTACCCCACCATCTTACCATCATCTCAACACCATTTACCCTTTATCAACCCTATCCCTGATTTCACGCTACCTCAATCTGTGATAGATTTGAGGGGGATTACCTATACCCTTAACAGGAGTAACCACTTCTTATTATTGTCAGTGCAGCTTTACAAGACAAGCTACACGACAACAAGGGGCTAATGTAGACACCAAATTTGTGTCTTACGACCCCCCGTGCCCCGCATCCCATTTCGCAACCTAGCCTCACCACCTAAACCTTGCACAATTATTTATTAATTACCTTATATTTAATAAATCCACATCTCCAAACCTGCCACCACATTTTGCCACCTCATCATGACCTAGTCCTAACCCTAAACTAACCTAATTAAGACCTATAACTTGGTCTACATCCACACCCATGACTAATTACTCCTCACCCGCACCAAAATCAACCTAATAATGACTTGACCAAGCCCACAACTAATTCCTCGGGAGAAAGGGAGGGAAAGTTGGCTATTTTACTAAAAATAGCCCACTTTGACTTAACCGACATCGGTTCCTACTCGACCGCCATCGGTTACGTAACCACCATCGGTTCCCTGTAAATGACCTCCCCCAACCAAAAACAAAGGGCTAGATTTTCATTGATCGGAATATCGGAAGTCGTTGGAAGAATCCGGATTTCACTTGGCCGAGCAGAGACAAGTGAAGGAAAGAGAGGAGTTTGCAGAGAAGGACATCAAGCCCAAGACTGCAACTGAGTAACCGGAGCCCAGTGATACTCATCCAAGCATTGGGAGAGAAGATAACTCATCTTTGATTATCCGATCATCCTACCTGAGCCCTGCCTTCGTTATCACAGTCTTTGGACCTGATATCTTCATCAGGAACTAGTAAGTAGTATCTTATACGTTCTTTTAATAAAATTTCTTGGATTTCTGAGTCACAGTAATTATAAGTCTACTCCCAGATCCACTACCCGGTAACACCCTACATCTAACTGTCATTCCTCTACCCTTACATTGCCCCAAGAACAGCCCCCATATTCTCTGAGTCTTCTCCATCACCCCATTACATATCCCCAATCATTTACTAGCCTTATAAACACCATAGCCACCTTATAGCCAAACTTCACTAAAAGCCCCTAAACCACTGCCCCTACCGATATCGGTTAGCAGAAACCGGTACCAGTGACAGTGACCGGCATCGGTCATTGTGATTCAAAACCAGAACTACCCCTTTCCTCTATTGTTTTAACAAGGTAATTAGATTGTAATTTTGCAATAATTCGTGTTAATTCATATTAGCAGGGGAACTGACCACCTTCAAAAGGAAGTTTAATACTTCCTAGGCCCAAGGCAGTTCCCTCATTTATTGTCTAATTAGAATCTGGTGGTCTTCTATTCTTACTTGCAGGTAGTCCTTCTCAGACAAAAAGGAGTTCTTTGCAATTGATCTGATCTCTCTCTACGGTACACGCACACCCTCTCAACATTCAACAGGTATTCCTCCTAGCCCTAACCCTTATCTGTTTCTCAAAGGAATGAAAGGATAGAAGCAACTCTATTCCAGGAACAGAAGCATTTTGTGTGAAATAGACACATGGAAAAAATGACAAATATTTACATAGTTGGCCTTCATTTCAGCCAATCTGTGCGCGCCACATGTTTTGTGTGCACCGACGACTCTTGCATCTTTTGACAACTGTATCTTTTGCTATAGAGCTCAGATCGGTGCGTGCCTGGACTTGTCAGAAACCTGTTGACATCAGCTATAGTGCTAGAAATTCAAATTCAAATTCTTGGCAGATCTGGTAGGTAAGAAATGGGAAAATTTCTTTCTGAGCATTAATGAGCAGATCTGATTGCTCCAACCACCCGATTTGATATGATTTGCCCTCCTTTCTTCTTCAACACGTAAAACAGGCTTGAGGAAGTGTATTCCATAGATCTCTAGGTGGATTTGTAGGCATTGAATCTTCTTGTTGGTGGTTGTAGTTCAAATTCAAGTTTTCCCCCCTTTCTTCCCTTCTTCCTTGATGGATTCATCTATAAATGTAAGAGGTAGACTCATTTGTTATGTTGGACACTCTGGATCCTTATGCATTTTGATAAGGACTCCATACTTTTTGTATTTTGAGTTGCAGACCTCTAGATCTGGCTCTTGCATGTGGATATCGGCCTCCTTCATCATTGTAACAACTCTGTGCATTTCTAGAAGTAATAGAAGCATCGTTTTGTGACTATTCTTTATCCTAATGTGTTTGCATTCCTTCTTCTTACCTTTTCTTTTGCGTTGTGTGTTGGTTGTGTTATTTCACGTCCCTTGCAGTTACTTATTTGGTTGTGTTCCATGAGAATGATATGATGAATACATGTTCAGCTGTGCTACTCGTGCCTAGCCTCCTTTCACACATTTTCCTTTCATTCTCACTCAGAACAGATAGTGTTCATCCCTCTTTTCTGGTGTTATCACCTTTTAGTGTAGTTTCCTTTCATGTCATCCTTCTATCCCTGGTCCCTTGGAATTATTAGCTTAGTTTCCCCTTTCAGCACTAGGAGTAGTAGTAGCAGTAGAAATAGATAGAGGAACTGACCTTCTCCAGAGATTTGTCCCAAGCATGCAAGGTCCCACAACTTGGGGATGGTTCCATTGTGGTCTCAAACACCTCGGCCCTTCCAAGATCTGAGATGTGGGTACATGTTTGAGCAACCAATAGTTTCTGGCATGCCTGGTGGGACAAGCATTGAAAGCTCAAATTTCATATCTCTAAGTTCTGGTGTGTGGACTTAGTATTTCAGCCTAAGGAGGCTCATTTCAACACATCTAGCGACTCCCAACATTTTAAGATCTTTGTTTCAGCAGTCTTGAGCACCTTTTATGAGAAGAGTGCACACAAGAAGAAGTGTAGCAGCTGAAGATTCTTTTGAGTACCTCCAGCTATCCCCAAGAAGAGTTCATTCCAGAAATCCCATGCACGCATCTCCATCTCCAGCGCGCTGTGCCCATTCAACTCCTCCTCAAAACAGATAACTTGTGCACCCTGCAATGGCGCATCAACCACCTCCTCCACTTAGGAACTTTGTAAACTTTGCTAGAGGGAGTCCCTTTTTGCTGGTTGTGCAACATGATATGCCAAATGGTGCGCTCAAGAGTATTCCATACTTTACTGGTGAGAATCAAGTCACCCCTCAGGAGCATATCCAGGATATAGAAAATGTGTGTTCACTCTATTTGATCACACATGATGATGTAGCAGTCAGGCTACTTGCAGCCTCTTTCAAAGGTAAAGCACTTCAATGGTAGTGAGGCCTTGAGACTTAGATATATCACCACCTGGGATGAGCTGGGAACAACTCTTTGCAACTACTTTGAAGATAAGTCAGATCACCTATCTCTGGTGGAGCAACTGATGACAACAAGGAGGGCACCCAATGAGCAGATGACTGATTTCAACATCAAATTTTAGAAGACTTGGGACAAAATCCCTCTTGTGGTAAGACCTACAGCCCATCATGCTTTCCTGTATTATCTGAAGGCACTCAATAACGATATTTCAGTTATGATCCAATCCATGGGAGGTAGGGATTTACCAGCTGCTTATAGTATTGCAGTAAGGGCAGAAAATAGTCTTATTCAGGCCGGAAAGTTGGCTCCTAGACCGCCTATGCCCTTGTTCCCAGAAATGTCACAAGAGCCCCAACCTTCGTGGCCCCTATTCATGTTCTTGAGTAAAACATGCAATTGGTTGCCTCAACATCCTACTCTCCAGTGCAGCAGAAGGAAGATGAAGAGTTGAAGGCCCTGATTAGAAATTTATCAAACAAAGTCATATCATTAGAAAAGCAACAGGCACAAGCCTATAGAGGTAATTCTAATCAGGTGCATGGCCAAAGTAATCAGCCTTGGTAAAATCAGTATGGAAATCAAAGATACGCGCCCAACCAACAGAATGATAGATGACATCCCAATGCACATCTTCCCTTGCAAGTTGTTCCTCATGCGCCTTCTCTTCCAGCACCTAGTGCAATTCGGGTGCTTGTTCTAACTCAGAACAATTTGGCACAAGAGTCAAAATGGTGCTTCCCTTGCAACATGCCTCATAGTCAATATCATTGTGCCAATGTCATGTGCACCCAAGCCTTCATGATCCAGAATGCTTTATTCTGTGAGCCTTCAACAAGTGCCCCTGAAATAGATAACCTAAAAAGACCAGAAGCTCCTCCAGATACAAATTTGATGTTCTTTGGCATGGAGGACTTCTGTGCAATCAACCAAGCTGCAGAAGATACAAACAGACCACATGCCCAAGTTGTGGACAACACAAGATACAAGAAAAGGATATTATAATCAGGCACGCAGGTCCCACTCCCAACAATGCAAGCAGACCCTCAAAAGAAGAAAGATGTAGACAGGGCATCCAGTAGCAAAAGCACTCAAGTTCCTACGCAGGTGGCCCCATGCAAATCTCCTTCTGAAGCAGTGTCCGCCCCTCCTTTGGTAGGTCAAGCCTCTGCTCTAGCTAAATTCCAGGCTTCCACTCCTGAACAGTCAAGAAGGGATGTTGTTCCCCAAATGCATAAGACATGGGGCCTTCCATTTAGCATTGTTGACCAGATGAAGAGAACAAACATAAATGTCACAATGTGGGATGCCCTGACCATTCCATCTCAGCGGGATCTGTTGCATGAAGCTCTGGCGTAACTCCCACACGTTGATCCAGCTATGCAGAAGCCACACACTTCTATCAATGTTTACCAAGAAGAGGAGAAACAAGTAAGTAAATTTGTTAAAACCCCACCCTTCTATATGTCCTTGATCATAGGCAAACACCTAGTGCATAATTGCATGATTGACTCAGGTGCTAGTACTTCTGTTATGCCTAAGAAAATAGTTGATGTCTTAGGTCTGAAATATAGCCCTTTGTCTAAAGGAGTCTTGTAACTTGATGGTTCAATTGTCACCACCTTAGGAGTCATCAAGGATCTTGAGTTAACCCTCCATGCATGCCCAAGCCTAACCATTACTCAAGATGTGTCAATCATTGACCTACCTCCTTTGTTTTCCCTATGTCTATCAAGAGACTTTACTACTAAAGTGGGTGGTTACTTGTCTTCTGATTGGTCTCATATGTTACTCAAGACAAGGTATGGTACCCGGTTTACCATACAAGCTGAGCCTATATTTTCCTATCATGTAGAGTCATATGTCCCATCCCCTCTCCAAGCCAACTGTTTAATCCAAGAAGAACAAGCTTCAGTTCCTGAAGAGCAATCTCTTCCACCCTTTGTTCCTGACCTAGTGCTTGATGAATGGGTGGAAAGACACCATAAATTTGATCCCTATGCTGAAGAACTGGAAGCTTATGAAACTGGGCTTGGTACTTATTGCATTCTAGGAGAAGTTATGCTGCTGCGTGCACTCAAGAAAGACAAAGTTGAGTGGGGTTTGTGGAAGTTGTACTTTGATGGATCTAGAATCAATGGCACGGGAGCAGGAGTGGTTCTCATTTCCCCTAAGGATGAGAAATTATTCTTCATGCACAGGCTGCAGTTTGCATGTTCTAACAATGTGGCAGAGTATGAAGCGTTGGTGCATGGCTTGCTCATTGCTGAGAAGAAGAAAATTAAGGCGCTGCAGATCTTTGGGGACACAGAATTGGTTATCCACCAGGTTACCAACAAATGCCAGACAAAGAATAAGCTTCTCAAAGCTTATAAGCATAGAGTTTGGGACCTCCTTGAGAGCTTTGATGCTCTAAATCTACAGGTGGTGCCGCACAAAATGAACAAGGAAGCTGACCAGATGGTCGCACTTGGTTCACAATTCTCTCATGCTGAGGACTTTTTCAAAGGAAACACTCAGCACATCAAGATGGTGATCAGACCATCCATTCCAAAAAACAACACCAGCTAGCAAGTGTTTGACAGTGATGCACAAATCATCCAGTTTATCCAGAATGAAGCTGAGTTCTCATCAAGCATGCAAGCTGACTTGCATGACAACTATGGTGACCAAGTGATACAGCTAAAGACAAACAAGTTGCCTAAAGGGTTGGTCACCTTAGAGAAAATGTTTAGCCCTGATGATGAGTTCAAGGGTGAAGAAAGGTACATGCGTGCCATGCAAGAAGACTACTCCTCAGTCACTATTACGTGTGGGAAAGAGTTGTTGCTCAGCAGGACTTGTGCACATGAAGAGAAATAGGCCTTCATCTCTCTCTGTCAAAAATATAGTGATATCTTCTCATGGGAGTATGAAGACCTCAAAGGTTTTGATCCAAGTGTTTCTCAACACTCCATTGACCTTGATCCTGGTATCAAGCCCATCAGACAGAAGCAGTGACCAGTCAATCCAAAGATAGAGCCCCTCATGAGAAAGGAATTATCCAAACTCATTGAGGCAAAAATTATTTTTCCTATCAAATACTCTACCTGGGTCACAAATCTGGTTCCAGTGTGCAAGAAGAATGGTGAAATCAGACTTTGTGTTGATTTCAGAGATTTGAATAAGGCATCTCTAAAGGATCATTATCCTTTTCCTTCAATGGAGTAGATTCTTATAGACTGTGGCTGGCACATGCAGAGATTCTCCATGCTAGATGGATATTCAGGTTTCAATCAGATCTTGGTCAAGGAAGAGGATCAATTCAAAACAACATTTACAACCAATGGGGAACATATGCATATCAGAAAATGCCCTTTGGTCTGTCAAATGCGGGTGCCACATTTCAGCACGCCATGGATATTACCTTCAAAGGATACATCAATGAGTTCATCTTGGTTTACCTTGATGACATAACAGTCTTCTCAAAGCAAAGTGTGGATCATATGGCGCACCTAGAGAAAATATTTGAGAGATGTAGAGAGTTTGGGGTGTCTCTTAACCCCAAGAAGTGCAATTTTGTAGTGGCACAGGGAAAGCTCTTAGGCCATGTGGTTTCAAAGGATGGCATCACAATTGATCCTGAGCATGTTTCAGCTATCCTGGCTCTTTCCCTGCCAGTGCACAAAAAGGCCCTACAGTCCTTCCTTGGCAAGATCAATTTTGTTAGGTGTTTTATCCCTAACTTTGCAGGACTGGTTTGGCCCATCACCTTGATGCTGAAAAGGACATAGCCTTCAGATGGACACAGAAGGAAGAGAAAGCTTCAACAAAATCAAGCAAGAAATTACTTGTGTGCCAACACTCATCAATCTAGATTATCAAAGGATTTCATCCTTTATGCTTATGGTGCTGATGCAAGTGTTGTTGTTGTCCTAACACAAGAAAATGAACAAGGGCTGGAACAACCAGTGGCTTTCTTCAGCCAGATGCTGAAGGATTATGAACTAAAGTACAGTCACATGGAGAAGCAAGTCTTCGCCATCATGCGTGCACTCAAGAAATTCAAGAGTATGCTCACCACCAATCATATCAAGGTGTTAGTCTCCCACTCTTCTGTTAGAGACTTCATCATGGGAGCAGAAATCAGTGAGAAAAGAGCACGATGGGTGACCAAAATCATGGAGTATGATGTGACTATCAAAGCCACAAAGCTGGTAAGAGGTAGTGCACTCTGTAGGCAGATTGTTGAGGATGCGCATAGAGTGAACCTGAGGCTTCATTATTTCTGGATGAGGACCTTCTGCACATTGAACTTGAGCAGAATATAGACCCTGGCGCACGTGACTGGATGAAGGACATGATCACATTCCTTTCTGAAGGTGCATACCCTCTTGATTTAAATAAAGCAAAGAGAAGACATCTGAGGTTGTAATCTATCCCTTATATGTTGATTGATGGACTTCTCTTCAAAAGGAATCTTGATGGCGTGTTGTTAAGATGTATCAATGACGCGCAGACTGAAAAAGTGTTAGCAGAATTTCATGATGGATTCTCTGGTGGACACTTCTCTGCCAAAACTACAACAATGAAGATCATAATGACAGGTATCTTCTGGCCTACCCTATTTGCAGATGCACACAAGTGGGTCACAAAATGCAAGGAATGCACTTTCTTTATAGGAAAGAAAATATTGGCAGTGCTTCCCCTCTGACCAATCCAAACAGATCAGCCTTTTGTGCAATGGGGTCTCGACTTCATAGGCATGATCAATCCACCTTCAAGCACTGGACATAAATGGGTGTTGACAGCTACAGATTACTTCACCAGATGGACAGAAGTTGTCATGCTTAAGGAATCAACTGATTCAGTCATCCTTGACTTTCTCGAAGGTATAGTCACAAGGTTTGGCATTCATCAAACCATTATCTCTGATAATGTGAAGGCATTCCTTGGTACTAAAATCACTGATTGGGCTCTAAGTCTGGGCATTTACCTAAAGACTTCTTGTAACTATTACCCTCAGGGAAATGGTTTGGCAGAATCAATAAACAAGAACCTGATCAGAATCATGAAGTGCACAATGAACATCAGCCAAAGACAGTGGCATACAAAGGTCTCACGCGTGCTCTGGGCAGATAGAATCACAATCAAAAAGGCAATAGGAACTTCACCTTACAAGCTTGTCTATGGAAAGGAGGCTACCCTTCCTTTGACACTAGAGCTGAATTCATTAGCGCTTGCCCAGCAGCTTGGAATTTGAAGGTGCAGACCAAAGAGAAATCAGAATGACAGAGCTGGTTAATCTTGAAGAATCAAGGAACTCTACCATGATCAAGCTAGAACAACATCAAAAAAAAACAAAGAAGTGGTTTGACAAAAAGTCTAAGCCTCAAGCTTTCAAGGTTGGGGACTTGGTTTTAAAATGGGATGCTGACAGAGCTAAACCAGGATGCACCATTCAAATTTTGATGCACTTTGGAGTGGCCCATACATCATCAGTTCCTACAAGGAGGCTAACTCTTTTGAGTTAACTCATCTTGATGGAGGCGTGCTGCAAATCCCAGTAAATGGGATCTATCTCAAACCCTTCCATTAAGTTTGTTGCATCATGTTGTATATATTAGAGTAGTTTCAATTCCTCCAAGTGTGTTGTGCGCACATTGTTTGTTTGTACATAGTTCTTTCTTCTCATGTGCTTCCTACGCATGCTCTTCTGTTGCTTCCAGAATGCAGATCTTCTCTCAACAGTTGCAAGATTCAGAACAGAGTCAAGAAATGATCTTCAAGTGACTACAAGGGAAGTTTCATGATTACATAAGCAGACTCCATGCCCAATGGATGCTCCAGGCTACTGATCTTCTTCATCTAGCAGGAAGATGGCCCCGAAAGTCACCAAAACTGTTATCCAAATAACTCTCCTAGTTATTTGGGTAACTTGTATACATATTTGGCTCTCAATTCCTCATTGAAGGTTTGCGTGTGCTCAAGTTCAATTGGCACAACTCCTTGGTTAGTTTCCCCTTGGCACCCCTTATTTTTCCTTCAAGCTCCCTTGTGTGCTTTTTTGTTCTCTCCTTCCATTTTCCTCTTCCTCTTTGTTCCACTCCTCCCTTGTGCCCACCTTCTATGCTTTCTCCTTCTTCCTAAGTGGATTCTTCACCCTACGTGTGCATCTCAGACTTACTTCAATCAGCTAAGTCCCTGGCCCTCTCACGTGTGCCATGCCCATCACTTTGTAATAGTTACGCCTTCACCGTACATTCTCTACTCACCATTTTTCCTCATTTTCCCCTCCATGTCACCCTTGCACACCTTCCTTCTGTCTTCTTCTTCTGCCTCATTCTTTTGTGCCCTCCCTGTGCCCTCCTCTATGCCCTTATGTGCCAGGTCATCTTCTAACATGCTTGAGTGTGCCATGTGTGCAGCCACCAGTCAAAGTGTGCCAATAGGGTGCCAAATCCTTGTAACAAATCAACAAGTGACACATGGCAGAAATGACAAATATTTGCATAGTTGGCCATCATTTCAGCCAATCCACGCGTGCCACGTGTTTTGTGTGTGCTGATGACTCTGACATCTTCTGACAGCATATATCTTTTGCTACAGAGCTCAGATCGGAGCGCACCTGGACTTGTCAGAAAGCTGCTGACATCAGCTATAGTGCTAGAAATTCAAATTCAAATTCTTGGTGGATCTGGTAGGTGAGAAATGGGAAAACATCTCTCTGAGCATTAATGAGCAGATCTGATTGCTCCAACCACCCAATTTGATATGATCCTCCCTCCTTTCTTCTTCAACATGCCAAACAGGCTTGGGGAAGCATATTTCACAGATCTCTAGGTGGATTTGTAGGCATTGAATGCTTCTTGTTGGTGGTTGCATTTCAAATTTGAGTTTTCCCCCCTTTCTTCCCTTCTTCCTCCATGGATTCATCTATAAATGTAAGAGATAGACTCATTTGTTATGTTGGACACTCTAGATCCTTACGCATTTTGCTAAGGACTCCATACTTTCTGTATTTTGAGTTGCAGACCTCTAGATCTAGCTCTTGCATGTGGATATCAGCCTCCTTCATCATTGTAACAGCTCTGTGCATTTCTGGAAGTAATAGAAGCATCATTTTGTGACTATTCTCTGTCCTAACGTGTTTACATTCCTTCTTCTTGCCTTTTTTTGTGTGTTGTGTGCTGGTTGTGTTATTTCACGTCCCTTGCAGTTCCTTATTTGGTTGTGTTCCATGAGAATGATCTGATGAATACGTGTTCAGCTGTGCTACTCGTGCCTAGCCTCCTTTCACGCATTTTCCTTTCATTCTCACTCAGAACAGATAGTGTTCATCCCTCTTTTCTGGTGCTATCACCTTTTAGTGTAGTTTCCTTTCATGTCATCCTTCTATCCCTGGTCCCTTGGCATTATTAGCTTAGTTTCCCCTTTCAGCACTAGGAGTAGCAGTAGCAGTAGAAATAGATAGAGGAACCGGCCTTCTCTGGAGATCTGTCCCAAGCGTGCAAGGTCCCACAACTTGGGGATGGTTCCATTGTGGTCTCAAACACCTCACAATGGCCCTAGAGTCACATATGATCGTTTACTTGGCTTACATCAAGTCAAGACAGAGCCCATTATTGATTACATTTTGTGTTTCAATGCTTGCATGCATCAGATATTTATTCAACCCATTGACTTAGAAAATTAATTCATCTTTTGTCGTGGCTTGATTCCTACTTTAAAACAATGCTTGCAATATGATACATGTGAATCATTCACACTCTTATGCTATAAGGTCATCAATTTAGAACAGGATCTCATTGTTGCACATGTCATAGATCCTCCTAGTTCTCCTATTGTTGCACCATCTAGCTCTTCTCCTCTTTCATCTGTTAAGCTTCCTCCTAGGTATCCATCTCCTTTGCCTCGCAAGAACAATCAATCTGCTTTATCGCATAAGCATCCTACATATCCTCGACCATGTCAGTCTCCACCTAAGGCATCTCCATCCCCTCGACAGGAACCATTACACTTTTCTCGTGATGTTAGGCCTCAAGATGTGTTACATGCTTTGCTTGATAAGAACGTGATTCACTTTCCTTCTAATCAACATTATCCACCTCATTGCTTGCAACACTATCATGATCGACCTTATTGCAACTATCATCATATCAATGGCCATCACGACGATGACTTTTGCGCCCTTCATGATAGAATATACCAATTAGAAGATAAGGTTGTCATTTTCTTTGGATCTTGCTCTCGTGAGCAGTCTATGTCTCCACTTCCATGAAAGTGTGTTATTACTCCACTTGATTTATCTCCTTCATCTAGTTCTAAAGTCATTATTCGTCCACCATCATAGGTCATTTTTTATGTGTGCTCTCCATCTCATTCATCCACTACTGTACCATCTCATCTGATGTGCAATGCTACTAATACACATTGGCTTCCTAGGCCATCAACATTTGTACTTCCCACCAATGTGTTACCCATCATCGACACCATATCATCTAGCATTTAGATCAATTCATACACTCATTCTACTTCTGCCCCACATGCTTCCACCACTCCACGCCAACTTGGTCTTTGGTAGGTGATTTTCTCACCTTATCCCCTGATGATAGACTCGTGTTCTTGCATGATTGTTGAGGGATCAGTTATAATAAGAACCTCACCATATATTTGCACTACACATTATATAGAGATAATATCTAGCGTACATCATCAAATCACTTCCTGATGACGTACTCTTGCTTTATGGTTCATTATTGATTGTTAAGGGGTCTTATATAAATGAACCTCATCATTCACACACAGGGGGGGGCATTGTAATTCTTCCCCCCTCTTCATCATATTAACACACACGTAAGTACACTTTTATAATCATCTCATTCACATACTCTTTTACATCCTTTATTTTATTCATACTTTACCATTCATCACATCTTTAGGCATACATTATACTTCTACATTATCTCTTTATCACATGGCGCAATCCCACTATATATATTACATACACTATATATTATCACATACACTATCTCATCACTTATCTAGCTATGATCAAATTAATCATCATTATTCATCAGTCAACATCAACTACGCATGACAAATCAACTTAAAAAAATAATGATCAAAACATCACACATCTCATATAACAACAATAATCAACACATCATATGTGAACATACACCAACAGTCCATATGTATATAAATCATTCAAAATCATAGTTACAAAAAATGTGTCAACATTGTGGGGTAAGCCCACGTACATCGATGCATTGCTACATATCATATCTCATCATCACTATCACTATCCACAATTGTGGGAGCTCTAGAACAAGATGTTTGACTGCTCAATCTGCACCACTAGTCGTGGCCCCTATACCTCTCTACCTGCCTACGTAATAATGTAACCTTAGTGAACTACTCCGCAAAATGACCATGTAACTCCACAAACCTCACAGATACATCTTGTGCTAAGGGATGTCCACCTGCAGCCTCTCTAACTCGTCGTGTATTCTCTTGCGCCTCATCCCTCTCGCTCAATAACATGGTACACATCGCCCTCGATAGCACCACTAGATCGAATAAATGAGCATGATCACGTGCAATGACATCCTCCTGCTCTAGCATACCGCCACTTATGAGTACATCGGTGTGCACATTTCGTGTCAATGTACAGATGGATGTGTCCACAGTCAATGACCAATACACATCACCTACATCCATAGATCAACACATTAGGCAACAATGACAATCAATCAACCAAAAAACAAATCAAAAGTCTCATTATAAAAAATACTCACGCTCTGCTATCATTACTTCCACACTATCGAGGGCATATCCTTACCCCTCTACTCCTCCTCTCAGTGGTGCTCCCACCGCATCCACAAAGATTGGAAAAAAAATACCCACTGATGTGATGCCCACCATGCACGGTATGCCTCCATACACCCCGCATCATCCACATATATCAGCTCTATCACCGCATCTCCCCCATGGGGTACTAGTTGCGCTCCTATGATCCCCGATCCAACGTCAACCCTCCTCAGTGCCCTAATGGCCCTCACCCATATATGGCTCTAGGGGCACATCTTGGGCCATACCAAACTATCAAGATACTTGCTCTGCCTAGAATAGCTCAATCACCCCTATAAACTGATCCTCTAGCCACATAATCCTCTGAATACATCGTATCTCTACTACATCCTCAAGGCATCCTCCGTAGTCTCGGTATGGCCTCCATATCATGGCCTTTGGCCCCATACAATCTAACATCACTCTATAGGTATTTGTATCCATCTTCCTACTGCAAACACCTACCCATCTCCCAACAAATATATCTTTCCTCGCCCACTCTCCTTGTGGTCCACTAAGTTGCCTCAATATCACAATATGCTTGTAGGCCCATATATGTAACAATGTGGCATCTCCAATCCCGCCCTCATGCTCCTCCTGCATAAATATATATAAATCTCTGTACAGGTGGGCTAATACATATTGTGCCTATGCATATCTCATACCATCTTCCTTTATCTAACAATAAATGTCATGCATATTATAAAAGATGCCTACACCACCACCCTCCACTACAACCGATGAAGAAATCACAATAGTAATGAAATTTTGTAATTGTGGAACCCCTGATCTTAGTATAAAGTACCACCTAATGGACCTCATCTGTCTTTGTGCATCATCTATAGCCATCACCTAAACCCTCTCACCAACAATAGATAATCACAATATGTGATATACTTCCTCCAAAGTCATGGTCATCTCGCCCGTAGGCAACCAAAATGTGCAAGTATCAAAACACCATCTCTCGCACAATGGGGTGATCATTGGCATATTATGGGACACATCCCCCATTCTCACTATGTGCCACATGCTGACACATTCCAATACCTCCCACTCATCATCTGAAAAACCCAATCCCAACAACGTACTCAAATGGTGGCCACCATGAAACTCCCACAAATGAATATCCCTCTACACGACACAAAACAACAACAAAACATGACATCAGAACCTCTTACATATACAAATACAACAACCAACAACATCAACAAACATTGATTTTAACATTTCTCGCACTCTAGGCTTAACCCTAGCCTTCTGGGATGCTAGCAGCCAGAAGCAAGACTTGGGTGCCCAGGATCATGTCACCAGCACCTATATCTAGGTGCTGGCATCCCGAAGGTCATCAATGCCTTTAACGCTCTTGCCTAGGTCTAAAATGCCTAGAAATTCACAAAAAAGTTTTTTTTATAAATTCACAAAAACTAGCTAATCTCTACACAATTTTCGAAAAAAATCACACTTACTAACTCAATCGTCATACGTGATGCCACATTTGCTGCCACCATCTCAAACCGACTCAATCATGTTGGTCTCGCTCGAGGCATCTTCACACACCTAGAGCTCAAAATCACACTCGTGTAATAATCAAATGACTTTCCTATTCACTTTTTCACATTACTATTTATAGTAATCTTTGATTACGTAGCGCGTTATAGTTATTATTTACGCCTATCTTCTGAACTAATACACATCACACAATTTCAATCATATCTTGAGCACCCATATGTTGATTCTTGTCTCATTTGTGTCGTTCTCTACAAAAATCCACCTACTATCGTATCGTGCACATTCCACAAACACTATATTCCTCTTTGACATCATTTTAACTCAATGTACACACACTTTTGTGATGTCTATCATACATTCACTACTTCAATCATTACACTATTAGTTTCAGCTCAATGTTCATTCTCATCATCACCCCCCCTTTCACCGAAAGGGAGGCATACAGCTGGGGCATCCCATAATCCCCTTCACATTGTTACGCAATAATTTTACATTTATAATTCGCCATTATCAAAAAAAATCTCCTACAACACGCGACATTTCGCACCATTTTCTACCAATTCCCCCTAATGACCTAATTTGGGGGCAATAAGCATAAAATTTCTCCATGAGTAACTAATCAATTAATCACATGCATTCAATTCTCAACAACATAAACCTTCTACTATTTGAAATCACATCAATCAATCGACATAACATAGCATACTTATCCTCCTGGATGACCTAACTCGGGAGTTATATCACCACTTTCCTAGGTGACCTTACATGGGATGTTATTCTACATTTTATATTGCTTCTAGATGAACTAACATGGAAGCCATCTCATACACATAGCAATGACACCCTTAGAATGGGGGAAATGAGACGTCGTTGCCTTTCTTATACTGCTCCTATATGAGTTATTCACATTTGATCGAAATAAAATCAAAATGGATCCAAATGAGCAAAAATAAATCTTTATCTATCTGTAGCAGCTAGACATTTTGAGGATGTAGTTAAAGTTGGAGAGTAAAACTAGACCTCTCTCCCTACACTCTTCCTCTGGTGGCAGGACACCTAAATCCTCAGTTTTTCACATGCACGAAATCGGGTTGGGAACTGATCACTCCCTACCTCGACGTATCTCCATCAACGAAAAAATCAAAATATTCAATCATTCAATATTGAAATAATCAGCCTCACTTATTGTTCGTCTCAACAGTCCCACGTCTCTCGTTACACCGTATGGGTTGACACATTGATCCATGGTTCACCACGCTATTTCTTCTTATTATGTGATTACTTCTGCAACATGGGCTTCTCCCAACTTCTCACAGGTATGTTCCTTACTTCCTTTACACTACTTGAATTTGATTCAAATAGCATAAAGGGGGGAAAAAGCAGATACAAAATCATGCACTTGCTACTATTTACTATACTGCCAAGTATGTTGTTTTATATATGGATCTTACATAAGAAAAGTGTTCATTCATGACTCATTCCCTAGTCCATCCACTTATCTTGTTATTTTCTATTGCTTTTATATTTCACACTTATCACTCATACACCTAGTTCTGGTTAGAGCACAAGGATCCCTGTGAGTTAGAATCTACTCATTTGTCATCATTTGTCTCTTGACACTAGCACCCAAGATTGGACACTAGCACCTAGGAACTCCTGTCCATCCTGGGCACCCATGTCCTCTTTATGTTTGATCTTATTTTTAACACTTGAGGTCGGTCTTTTCAAATTTTTTGCTCATATCCCGAGGTACTAGTCAGCATGTCAGGTCATTGGTGTCAAAATTCAAGCAAGATATCCCTATATAAACACAACATACATACCATTATAATGGCAGACAATTCTTATCAAGGGCTATCTATTTACATATATTAAGGGATTACATTTAGGTGCATTATTCTACATACACACTTCATAAAAAGGGGAGTTCATTCTATTACATCCACACATTTACATTTTATCTAGTTATCATCTGTTATCTTGGTGTCATTGGCACGAGGGTGACCTAGGAGAATTATTGCATAGACAAACACATAGAACTACATTGGGTCTGAGATGTAGTGCAACGCTCGGTCGTAAGTTCACCATTATGACAGTTGAGGACAATCTAACCCCTCATTTTGCATCTTTCTTTTCTAGGATTTGATGTCTTTTTTAGGCTTTTACAAGAGGATATTTATGTGCAGGTGTACAGGTACCTCGGCGATCTAAGCACGACTTACATGTGACCAAAGGAAAACAAGTCTGAAATCCTAACAACAATGTCAAAACCAGGTTCTAAACTTTTTTGCACACTTTGGCACCCCCACATAAGTCTTGGGCACCTGCGGCTACCCCTATCCTTGCCAAGGTGCCCATTTCTAGTCATTACGAGCATCTCTACATCTTTATGAGTGTGATTGTGACAGTCTGTGCTCCTGTTCCATCACATTCTCTAGTCCAAAATCACTTTGAGATAAGTAAAATCAAGATATGTATTTTACTTCTCTTATTTTCTTTCAAAATTAAAATCAAATAAATTGCTTAACACATGTATTTCATTATATATCAATTATAAGAGATATTTACATTCAGATTGTAATAGAATTATTCAAAATTTATTAAATCACCACCTAATACTTTTGCATCTCCTACTTAGGAGCCATTATACTTTTCACATGTTGTTAAGCCTCATGATGTGTTGCATGCTTTGCTTGATAAGTGATTGATTCATTTTCCTTCTAATCAACATCCTCCTCCTCATCAATTGCAACATTAATTTGAGCGTTCTATTACAACTATCATCGCATCAATGACCATCGTGATAATGACTGTTGCGCTCTTCATGACATATTACAACAATTAGAAGACAAGGGTGTCATTGCCTTTGGCTCTCACTCTCATGAGTGGTGTATGTCTCTAATTCCACGCAAGTGTGTTGTTACTCCAGTTCACTTATATCCTTCACCCACTTCTAAGGTCATTATTCATCCACCACCACAGGTTGTTATTCAAGCACACTCTCCATCTCATTCATCCATCATTGCACCATCTCATCCACCGCGCACTTCTCCTACTACACATTGGCTTCCTAATTCGTTGACATCTGTGCTTCCCAGTGTTACACCTCCTATCATTGGCACCATCTCATTGGACATTCGGTTTGGTTCACACAACCATGTTGCTTCCACCACTCCACGCCCGCTTAATCTTTGGTGGGTGATTTTTCTCACCTCATCCCCTGATGATGCACTCGTGTTCTCATGGTTCTTACATGATTATTGATGGATTTTTACAATAAGAACTTCGATAAATCTTTGTGCTACTCATTTCATTGATATATCTATCTAGTGTACACTATCATACAACTTCCCAACGACACACTCATGTTATATAATTCATTCGTGACTGTCTAGGGGTCAATATAAATGAACCTCATTTTACTACACACACGATGGGGGTCATCGCTCTTCTTTCCCCCTCTTTATCATAACTTACACATGATTTCATACATTATTATACATACTTTTTCATTTTATACTTAACGACACATCATTATACTATTTCATATCATCTTGTGATTTCATTCATACAATTATTATTGTCACATACCATTTATCCTCGTTCATACATACAATAAATTTTTTCAAAGCATTACTCATCATCATCATCTATGTCACATAAGAAATGAATAAACATCAAGTACAACGCAAGTATGCCAATAGTCCATATATATATATATATATATATATATATATATATATATCAAAATCATAGTAACAAAAAATGCCAATGTTGGGGGGGCAAACCCCCGTACATCCATACATCGATACAAATCCTATATCATCATCACTATCACTATATATGACTGCAGGAGCTCTAGAACTAGATGCTTCACCACTCAATCTACATTGTTGGTCTCAACCTACCTACGCAATACATCTAACTTGCCTGACTACTCCAAAAATTGTCTCTACAAATCAACATATTGTGTAAACACATCTTGCGCTAAAACTCCTCCTCCTATCGCCTCCTGAGCTCTCTAAGTCTCTACCCACACCTCGTCACGCTCGTTCAAAAGCATAGTACACATGGTCGTTGTTATCACCATTGGCTTGAACAAGTATGCATGCTCACTCGCAATAGCATTGACTTACTCCAACATACCACCCTTAATAAGAACATTGATACACACATTTTGTGTCAATGCGTGGATCTATGTATCCATAATCAATGACCAATACGTACCACCTACATCCTTATATCAACACATTAGTTACTATACGCAATATAAACAACTCAATCCACTAAGAAATTAACCGTAACTATCAAATATGCATGATATGTTGTCACTTCCCTTATACCATCACCATTGGGGGCAACTTCCTGCCCCTCTACTCCTCCAACAGGTGGTGCTCCTGCTACATCCACAACAACTGGATATAGTAGCACCCATCGATGCACTACCCACCAAGCACTATACACCTCAGTACATCCCATATCTTCCACCTATATTGGCCCTATGGGCGCATCAGAATCATCTGGACCAGAAGGTATTAGTTGCACCCATGTGGGCCTCGGTCTCGCTCTAACCTTACTCAATGCCCTTGTGGCTCTCACCCATACACATGGATCTGGGGGAACATCGTGAGCCTCACCAAGTTGTCGTGACACATGCTTTACCTGAAATAGCTCATCCACTCCAGGAAATTTGTCCTCCAACCACATAGTACGTTAGATACATCATAACTCTAATCCATCCTCGGGCCATCCACCATAGTCTCGATATGGCCTCCATATAATGGCCCTTGGCCCCATATGATCCAACATCGATCTATAAGTATTGGTGTCCATCCTCCTACTCCAAACACATGCTCATATGACAACAAATATATCTGGCCTCACCCACTCCTTGCGCGGCCCACCAAGTGGCCTCAATATTGCAATATGCTCATAAGCTCACACATGTAGCAATATGGTTGCTCCTAGTCCACCCCCGCACTCCTCATGTATGAACCTATATAGGTCTGTGCACAAATGTGCCAATACACATCATTCCCATAAATATTTATTACCATCCTCCTTTATGTGACGAAAAATATCATGCATCGTATACAATATGCCTACACCACCACCAGCCACTAAGAATGAAGAGGTAATCACAACTGCTATAAACTTTCGCAATTGCATAACACCTGATCTCGATATGACATCCAAGCTAATATGTGTCTCATTCTATACTCGTGTCCCTATAAAATATCACCTAGTTACTCGCATCTAACTCAGAGCATCCTCTACATCCATCACTTAGACCCTCTCACCTACAACTGACAATCCCAATATGTGATATACATCCTCTAGGGTCACAATCAGCTCCCCAGTAGGTAACCAAAAATTACACGTGTTTTCACACCACCTCTCACACAATGTAGTAATCATCAGCATATTATGGGGCACATCCCCCATCCTCGCTATGTGTCGCAAGCCGACATGGTCTAATATATCCCACTCATCATCCTATAAACCCAATCCCAACAATGTACTCAAATGATGACCACCGTGGAACTCTCTTAAATGAATATCCCTCTGCACAACACAAAACAACAACAAAACATGACATTAACAACTCCTATATATACAAAAACAACAACTACTAGCATCAACAAGCATCAATTTTCAAATTCATCACATTCTAGGTCACGAGTAGCCTCTTAGGTCACCGACGCCCAGGAGAACTTGACGTAGGCACCCATAAGCAGGTCACCAATGCCTATTTCTAGGCACTAGTGTCCTGAGGGTCGTTAGTGCCTTCGCCACTTTTACCCATGTCAAAAATGCCTAGAAACTCAAAAATAAAATTTTTGCAAAAATTCACAATAAATTACTCATTTCAACACATTTTTTTGAAAATACCCACACTTACCAACCCAACTATCATATGTGATGCCACGACCACCGCCACCATCTTGAACCAACTAAATCACATTGTTCTAACTTGCGGCATCTTCACACACTTAGAGCTCTAAATCCCGCTTGTTCAAAGTTACACTGAAATCAATACTCACTTTCTACACTTATTATATATAGCATGTTTAATAATTGTTATATTACTATGGTCATCATTCATGCTCATTCTTCTAACTAATACACATCACATGATTTTTCTCATATCTTGAGATTCATTAATCCATTTTCTATCCCGTCTATGTCATTCTCTTCAAAAAAATTATTACTATCGACATTTACACATCCCATAACATTATATTCTAATCTCGCACATCTTCATCTTGATATAAACACAATCATACAACATCTATTATAATTCATTTTATTCACTATTACATCATTGCCCATTTACTTTCACCTCAGGATTCATTCTCACCATCACTCTCCCTTTTTCCGAAAGGGGGGCATATAATCTGGGTCACTCTACAATCCCCCTCAAATAGTTACATGATCATTTCACACATAAAATTCGTCATTATCGAAACTTGCTCACATTATGTGACATTTCATACCGCTTTCTATAAATTCCCCCTAATGACCTAATCTGGGGGCAATAAGAAAAAAATATCTCCATGAGTAATCTATCATACATATTTAATCTCAACGCATTTTTCTACTTCTTGAACCAAATCAGCCAACCGACACAACACGACGTATTTTACTATCTCTCCCATATGACCTAACTTCGTAGCTTAACCACTTTCGTACCTTTCCCACATGACCTAACATGGGAATATCACTTCACATTTTCTATCACTTCCAGATGACCTAACATGGAATTTATTGAACATCATACATATCTCAACACCCTTGGAGTGTGTGTAATGAGACGTCATTTCCTTTCCTATAATAATCGTATTTGGGTTATTCTCATTGGATTGATATGAAAAAAATTTGGCCGTTGTTCATCTACAATAGTTAGACCTTTTTTAGGATGTAGTTAAAGTTGGAGGGTAAAACTAAACCTCTATCCCTACACTCTTCCTCTAGCAGCAGGATGGCCAAATCCTTCTGTTTTTCGCACATACAAAATCACGTTGGGAATTGATCACTCCCTTCCCTAACAAATCTCCATCAATGACAAAAATTGAAATCTCCAACCACTCAAAATCGAAATCATCAACCTCGCTTAGTGTTCCTCACAACGGTTCGTCATCTCTCTTTACGCCACATGGATCGACATGTTGATCCATGGTTTTCCACGCTATATGTTCTTATTGTGCGTGTAGTTCTGTAACAAGACTTATCCATATTTCTTTCAAGTATGTTCTTTACTTCCTTTACACTACTTTAATTTCATTCAAATAACATGAAGGGGTGTAAATGTAGACACAAAATCACGCACTTACTACTATTTACTATACTGCCAAGTATGTTGTTTTATATATGGATCTCGAGTAAAAAGATTATTCATTGGTGACACACTTCCTAGTCCATCCACTTGTGATTTGTTTCTATTGCTTTTATATTTCACACTTGTCACTCATACACCCAGTTCTGGTCAGGTCATAGGGATCCCTGTCTCCCAGTCTACGCACATTTATCATCAGTTTTTTCTAGACACTAGCGCTCAGGTGCTCCCATCCATCCTAGGCACCTGTGTCCTCTTTATTTTTTATCTTATTTTTGGCATTTAGGGTTGGTCTTTTCAGTTTTCCCACGCATATCCTGAGGTACTAGTCGGTATGTCAGGTCACTAGTGTTGAAATTCAAGTAAGGGATCCCTATATAAACACAACATACATACCATAATAATGGCTTGTAATTGCTATCAAGGGTTATCTATCTACATATCAAAGGTATTGCATCTTGGGCTTTTTACTCTATATACACACTGCATAGGAAGGAGAAGTTCATTTTTCGATCCACACATTTGCATCATATCTAGTTACTTCCCCCTATTTTGGTGTCACTGGTGCAAATGCAACCTAGGAACACTATTGCACACACAAGCACATAAAACTACATTGGGTCTGAGATGTAGTGCAACAATTAGTTGTAAGTTCGCTTGTTTGACAGACGAGGACAATCTGACCCCTCATTTTGCATCTTTATTTTTTGGGATTTGATGTAGTTTGAGGGTTTTACAGGAGATTATTTGTGTTATAGATTTACAGGTACTTTGATGATCCAAGTGTGATATACAAGTGATCAAAGGCGAGCAAGTTTGAAACCCTAGTGATAGTGCCGAAACTAGGTTTCAACATTTTTGTAGCACTCAAGTGCCCCATAGAGGTCTAGGGTGCCCGCAAGCACCCTCATCATTACACAGGTGCCTATGTCCCAACATTCTCGACATATCTACATTTTTATGAGCGTTATTGTGACATTATGAGTTGTTTCATCAGTTTTTCCAGTCCAGACACACTTCGAGATAAGCAAAATCAAGCTAAGCGCCCTATCCTTTTCATATTTGCCTTCATAATATCAAATAAAATTGTCTGGAATTCGTATTTCATTGTATATCATTTATAGCAAATATTTAAATTCATATTTAAAGTTGGGGAAAATCCTATTAACTATCAAGAATAACCCATTCCACAGTGTTTGCTACATACAAACCTTTCTCATGTCGAAAAAAGATAAATGTAATTATCCCACATCTATATATGATCTTAGTATGACTAACCATTATGAGTCATATGTTAACCTTACTTACAAGGTCGCTCATATAGTATCATACATATAATCAGTTTTCCACCACACAATATATATGTCCAGAATAGTAAGGAAGCAAACATCCTGCATTTTGTTCTTATCTATCGTATAGTGCATAAATCAAACAATAAGATCATCATTTATCATAACCATATCTAAAATCATCAAAATCACATCATACAACTTTAATATGAAAATATACATTTCACATGCATCCATAGCTCATCATATCAAAATCATAACCAAACTTGTTAACTAAATCATTATCAACTACATACATATCCATCACATTGCAATCATTACAAAACTCAAAACATAACTCAAATGCCAAAATCTTGTGTGTATCAAAAGTGTGTATACATCATCAAGGGCTTAAAGAGCCTCATGTATCAAAAATATATTTGTATGTCATCGACAAAGGCTTCAGAAGAGCCTTATACATAAAAATCTATCAAAAAGGACCTACAAAATTATCTAGTAAATTGTACCCCTTTCAATTGGATACATCCTCCGACATTTCTCCCCTGATCATTATTTAGACATTTGGTCAGTCCCTCATTTGGACCTCTCAGTGGTTAACCTGTGCTTGCAACACTACCTGATGGAGCATGTCAATGTTGAGCCAAAAACGTGACATAACAAGGCTCATCCAAAAGCCTCCATCTAACTAAGTCCTTATAATAATGAAGCCCCTTGCCTAATGCCTGATAGTGAGCCAAACTCACACTACCATGTGGCCCCATCTGACCACTAGTTTGAGCTCTAGCTTCCTTTAACTCATCCCCTGACACCGATGGGTTTATCACACCAAAGGACTTTTACAAGGCCTCTATATCTCATCTATACATGTGTAAGCTCCACCTGTACAGTAGTGAGTTGATGACTCAACCCATCTCTCTCCAATCATAGTGTCTCGTGTCACTATGAAACTATCCCTCTCACAAATCCATGTGGTTTTCTCAACTACTAATGTAGACTTCTCAGTCTCTAGGCTTGCTATGGTGGAATTCAAAAAAGCCACTCTATCATTCTCATCCCCTTCCTCATGATTACCACCCTCATGAGGTACCTCTACATGAGCTCACACTCGTCTCTCAAATCCATCTAATTACCCCTGCCACCAAGAAGTGCAAACCTTTATCACTCTTACATCATCGTGCCCCACCATAACCCCCTGTGCATCCACTCTCACCCCTACTCCCTCATTGTCTGCCATTTTCATTTTCGCAAGTACATCTGGTAGTGCAACATCCAAATCCCTGTCATCACGTATACAAGCCACTGTTGCCTATGACACATCCTGTATAAGTCCAAATTGTCACATGATGCAACCAAATCTAATAATCTCCCACTGGCCGTCTCTCCGACCCTGCACTCATATATCCTATCGCATAACTTTTAACCCCCTCTGCACCTAGCCATACTAGAAACACCGTATAAGGCCTCTAAACTGCATCACCACCCTGTGAATTGGCTAGGATATGTTTATAATAGTCCTTGTCTTAAATGGGCCTCGTGGCTACAAAATATAACTTCCACCACATAAACCCTACTAGATACTCTAGATCCACCCATCTCACCCATGACACTCCCCCAGCCGAGTCACTACAATGTGCTTGTAATCCCAACACTTAAATGAAAATGATACATCAACTCCAAACCTCTACCATGTCCTCCAAGGCCACAACTCCCTGTATATATGTGTTAACAAGGTAGGGGTCCAAGAAAACTTAGTCTCATAATCCACAATGTCAGCTAAAACCCTAGTAAACATCCAAGACAATTGGCTTCCGGCAAAATCTGGTAGGGTGTAACATCTAATCCCCATAATCATCATCTCGATTAAGGCCCCACCCTCCTTATCATCTCTATAAAAATATCCATATGAAAAGCCCCAGAAGAGTAAACTACATCAAGTGCATCATCATGATAAAGTTTTTGCATCGCAGCACCCATGCTCACCTCATCAATAACATACACTTGTTCACCCTGTATTGGTAAGCACAAGTACCCATGTATATACTCTAGAGTAATCGTCATTTCTTCGGTAGATAGCCATAATGTGTCTGTAACATGGTCTCGTCTCTCAAACAAAGCCAACAATAATCCCATGTCTCTATGGATGCATCTGTAATGATGCGTTCCCCTAATCTAACCTCCTATAGGTGCCTTCAATCATCATCTGATAGTCGATCATGAAAATTATCTAGTATCTTCAAGATCCTATCTCGTGTCATCAATCTCTCTTTAGTTTGCATCCATAAAGAATAAATAACACACTATCAAAAACCAATCAAAATCAATCTTAAAAATCACTATCTATTGTCAAAACACATGAATCGCCAGGGATTTTGTTTGAATCGCTGATGACCCTATCAAAATCACCCATGATTTCTAAATCGCTAGTGATTCCCAATTTTATAGAAAAAATAAAATAAATAAATAAAAATAATACAAAATTCAAAAACATAATTGTAGACACTAAAAAACTACACTCCCTCATCTTTGTCCACATCATTAATTAAACCCATCAATATTTAAATACAATGCACCCTCCTCTCTGACTAATTAATCACATCAACATTCCAAAAATACATCTCTCCTCGTTATTTAATCAATGCATCAATATTTCCCATTTAAATTAATTAAATAGTAATACCTACATAATCCTAAGTCTTACAGAACAGAGCCCCTTCATTTGATTAACACATTAGTATTTCACATCTAAGTTATATATTATACTCATTTATCCTTAATTAATTAAGTATATATTAAAAATTCATATCCTAAATATAATACATATTTCATTATCCTATCAATATCCTATTATCTACCAATTATCTTATATAATATTATATTCGTACACTTAATGAATCACTAAATAACCACCTAATATCTATCCTAAAACAAACCTAGCTAAATTAGACAATATCTAACCTATTTCATCACTTCCCTAAACAAATCTGACATGTTTCTAGCCAACCCAACACATCCCAACAAATTAACAAACCACCACCTCAAAATCCAAAACAAGAACCTTGACTTAGCAATTTGTTCCAACCATTTACTAAACAAATCTAAACAGACCAAAATTATTGGCGATTCGGGTAATCACCGACGATTACTTAAGAGAAATTTTCAGTATCTCTTCAGGAATCATCTACCTTACATTTTTCAAGTCTGATATTTTCTACTTGAAGTTCATTAGTATTATTGTGCATCAAAGTGTTTGTGTTATCATCAAGTAACATCCCAACATTCATTAAACATCTATAAGTTGTTCCTAAGCTCTTGCATATCAGCATCCTGTCAGTCTAATTGTAAATTTCTTTAGCTTCTTCTATCACTTTCCATCAAGGTCAGAGGTTTCTTCTCACCCCACATAAGGTTTCAGGTACTTTTATTTATCATTTTATTTATTATATATATCATCTCTAAATCTTTTGTATCCTGAAACATTAATTTAATCAGTCAATCACTTAATTTTATTATTCTAGCAATATCTACCAGAATCTACCAGTGATTCCTAGAATTGCCAGTGATTCCTATTTTCTGATTCCTATTACTTTTTGTTTTCTATCACTTTCATTTAATCTCCTTTAGTCAGTTATTCCTGAATCTATTTATCTCTGACACTTTATCCAGCATGGATTTTTTTAGATGGAAATAGGTGGTCCAAGTCATGAGATTACTAGTATCAACTCATTTCCCATTTTCTGTCATCCATTGTACTAGGAACAGTAGAACATCCTACATGATCTCGAGTTGTGTGCCATCCAATGTGCCTTATTGGATCATTTTCAGAGCATTTTTGAGTCCACTCAACAGATCTGTGATGCTGTAGAGGAATTTTGGGAAGCATAATTTGAAGTTCAGCACATCCAAGCTAATCTTGCTTGGTTTGAATATTAGTAAAAAGTTGAGTTGGAAGATTCAAACTTTGAGTCTGAATACGAGAACAAAACTGATTCTGAGGACTCATATTCTGAATTTGAGTACCAGTACGACATTGAAGAAGAGAATTCAAACTTCTTTGAAGAAGAAAATCCAAAATACACTGAAGAAGAGGATTCAAATTTCTCTGAGAATTCAGATTCGAACTTAGATTTTGAATTCAAGCCATAGTTTATACCTTTCATTTCTCATTATCTATCAGCTATATGTTTGTAATAAACTCATTTATTATCATCATATTATTGTGATTTGATTATCATAAATATTATATTTTTTTGTATCCACTTGATTGTGTAAAAGTGGATTGACACCCTTGTGAGGAAGTCCTTTGATTTCTAGGGATTGGCCTTTGCTAGGAAATCCACCTCATATTTTACTAATCATATTTTGTTTAGTTTTTTTGATCTACAGGTGTTCTCCTAGGAAGAGAGCCTATAGCATTTTGTATACGGAGTGCAATATCAATCACCGTCAGTCACATCTATGAGTATCACTAAACCCCGCGTCATTCTGAGGCTAGTTAAATTTTAATTTCTTGATTAGTGAATTAAGTTCAAGAGGTAAGATTTATTCTAAACATATTAGCACGCCTAGTGGGACCATTGTTTGTCATTTCATTGTTAATTTCATTAAAAATAACATCTATTTTTCATTTTTAGTTCTCTGCATGGTAATCGACTCAATCAACCAGCGATCGGGTGAATCACCAGTGATTGAGTCAATCACCAACAATTTTTCTAAGTGCATTTGCTTACTTTGCAGATTTCTTCTAATCTGTCTAACAATTTCTCTATTTTCTGTTCAGGCTAATTTTATATTTATGTCTCTTATATTCACTATCAAAGTCTTCTATTTTGGTAATCTAGAATATCATATTTTCCATATCTGGGTTTTTATGTTTAGTAATCGCCTACTATTCCAGCAATCGCCAATGATTCTTGCAATAGTTCCTTTTAATTACTTTATAATTAAATTCCTAATCTTTTTTTTGTTGTTTTTTGTTGTTTCTGCTAATTTGGTTTTATAGGTTGTTGTTGTTGTAGTTGTTTTTGTGTGTTAGATTGTTTTTTGGATTGTGGAATCACTTACAAAGAAATTTTTTTTTTTAAAAAGGAAGCGTTTATCACAGGTGAGTCTTAAATCCATCTCTTTTCTTTCAGTATTGCATTATTTGTTGATTTTCCTCATCAAAATCAACATTTCATTTTGGGTTTTAAAATGAACAACTGCATACTTTTTTGCTCACATAGTTTTAATTAGGAAGGTGAATAAGTTGCATTCACTTTATTTTCCCCCACACACAACCAAATCACAATCAAACATAATCATGCACTTAAACAATTCCTACCCGTGTGGATGCCTACTTGGATTTAATGCCTAAGAGGAGAATCTAACTCGTTGTTCTGGCCAAATATAATCACCTTGTCTGTCGGTATATTCAGAAAAATCACCCATCACCTTATCACTGAGAACCGTGAAGTGAGGGGGTAGGCCCCAATACCATGCCCGTATCGAAAACAATACAGAGTTGGGCCTCACGTACCTTTGGGTATATCGAGGACTCCACCCTTAAACACACCTGAAACCAACCATAGCTCACCATTTCCTAGGACCTTCATTAGCCATTTTACACATTTCACTTTTTCATAATTAAATCAAGAAAATCTAAAAAAATCATTTTGTTTGTTTTTTCCTATTGCTTGTAATAAACCTGTTTAATTTTTTTCTTTATTGAGTGTTTATTTTTTTACTATGGTACAAACAAGACAACAAGCCCACAATCAAATTTTGACAATATGTCTATATCATTACTTACATCTTTGCATCAAAAAATATCATTATCTATACCATTGTCTACACCATTGCCTACACCTTTATCTGCTTATGTATCTACACCATTACCTACTATATTCTCTACACCATTACAACAACAAAACCCATTTCATCAACCAATCACATATACTCCTCTTATCTGATGATAAATAATCCTAGAATGAAATAGAGGAAAAATACAATGAAGAAATGTGACAACGTATTTTATATTCTTCATGTCAGTTTCATAGTCAAATATTCCATACATCTAAACAAGAAGAAACTGAACAACCATACTCTCCCAGCTCACATTCAGAATCTTCTAAACCTCCTTTTTATGACAGAGGAGACCCTGTTTTCAAAAAAATGTTGGATTCAAACCCCATTTCTCTCAACGCTTATCTTATAGATAGGGGTGTACAACTCCAACCATTCAGAATAAAACCATCTTCAAATATCCATGATCTTTCATCTAGTTCTTCATGTCTTATTAATTCAAACCAATAATTTATACCCAAACCACTACCATATGTCCATGATTCTTCATATAGGGTTTCACATCTTATTGATCTAAACCACCAACCTATTATTCAAAAAATATATTCATATCTACCTTTACTTCAACCGTAAACATCATAAGTTTCATCTTCCATTCTTGTTCTTAGTCTTCATGTGATTTCTTCTCAAGACAAAACCACCCAACAACATACATCTTCACCCAATCCTTCCACTGGTTCAACACCTCCAAAAAACAATACCAGTGTTTCATTATCTACCCCTCCAACATCCTTAGTTACCCATACACCTTTAATGGGTTATGTTTCCATTTCTACTTTCGTATCTCAACCAATTAGCAGTGTTCAGAATATAACTATGTCCATTCTGACATCTATTCCTTTAATCAATAATAGTGTTATCTCCACCACTAATCTAGTTTTAGTTCAATATACTACATGCCTTATCTCACAACATATTCCACAACCATTGCAGCCATTAATTTCTATACCAAAATCTATTCCCATGTAGAACATCCCACAATAAGCATCATCTTTTGTTGCCTCTACAATGTATTTTCAACAACCACCTCCTTATTCACAACCGTTTACTACTACATCTATCCCACATCCTTATCAGTATATTCAACCTTCACAACCTTTAGCATCCCAACCTGCCTATAACATCCCATAGAAAAACATCCCACAACAAAATATCCCTCAACAAAATGTCCCAACAATACATTCCTCAACAAAGAATTCCACTCTCAACAAAACATTCCTTCAACAAATATTCCTCAACAAACATCCCACAAAAACAACCTCATCCCACAATATAACATCCCACAAAAAGTATTCCCAATATAATATCCCTTCAAAAAAACATATCCCATGTTCCACATAAAATATTCCACAACAAAATATTTTACCAACAAAATATTCCCTACCAGCAAAGCATTCCTTGGTAGTATCATACATATTTACAACCTAGTCAGTTCTCATTTCAACCCGGTTCATCTTCACAGCAATCAGCACAATTGAATCCACTTCAAGCTCTCATGAACCACATGTCCAATCTTTAAGCTACCTCATTAGGACCCAAAAATGTCCTCTCTTATGATCAAATTTTCAATGGGCCCATTAACCCTTCAATGGCATACAAAGCATATCCATGCCATTGGGAACTTCCAAATTTTATTAAATTGTATAGCAAGGAAGATCCACAACAACACATGTGTGCTTTCTGACACACCTGTTATCTAATATCCCATGATCAAGATCTCATGTTGAGGACTTTCCTCATGTCCTTTGTTGTTCCTTCCTTGGATTTGTACAATAACATCCCCCAATATGACCTCTTCTCATTCACATAACTCGCATAACTTTTCTTAGAACATTTCTCCATAAACATAGACCGTAAAATCACTATTAATGATTTATATGCCATTAAACAGTTTGAGGATGAGTCCATTGTCAAATTTGTTTCCCATTGGATGGGTCTAATTAATCAATTTTCCTTCTCATTGCCACAAACTGAATTAATTGAACTGTTTTTTCGCTCATGTGCCAAACACATCTCATCAACACTACAAATCCAATCTTTCTAAACATTTAATGAATATTTCACTATGGCCCATAATTTGGAACTACGAGCTCTAGAATATGGTCTTGTTAAACTTCATCCTAAGAAACCATGAACTTAATTCCCATCGAATTCATCTTCCAATCCTGATAAATCTAAATCACTTTCTAATGTCATAGTATTCAAACCCACTCCTAAGGAAAAACCCACTACTGAGCATTCACGTCAACAGTGTAGTTACACACCCATAAGGGAGACTTATAGTGTAGTCTTCGATAAGTTACTTTCCACAAACATGATATCTTTCCCACCCATATGACCTAGCGATACATCTGTATCCAAGCCCTCTTGGTATCGAGATGATGATTATTGCAAATACCATAGGGTTAAAGGACATGACATTGAATGGTGTCACACATTTTTTAATGTCCTCAAAGATTTGATTGAAAGAGGAGAGCTTCACTTAGATAACCCAAATGCACCCCCAAATCAAAATCTTGACATATTCAAACAACCCTTTCTAAATCACCCCACATCTACCGATCAACCAAAAACAAATGATGTCCATGTTCGTCATAATATAAACACCATTACCAAAACATTACTTGTTCCTGATTCCACATCAACACTTATTGACCTAGTACCTACATTTATAGAATCAACATCAACATCCATTGAACCTAAACTTACATCTACTAAGTCCCCATCTACTAGCAACGTTACTAAAACCATTCTCCCATCCTCATCATATGTTATTACCGAATCCATTTCCCCACCAATCACATCCTCTAGTATAACCACACCTATGACTACACCTTCATTTACAAATATAAGTATGATACCTCTCAAAACATTTATGACACAAACACCTCCACCCAAGGCAATTACAAATAACATTATTTAATCTACAAAACCAATTGTCCCTACATTATTTAATCTAAAACTTATAAATTCAACAACTCGTTTAGATCTCATCAACCACATCATTCAAACCCCTCTTCCTTCATCAACAACTACCTCTACATCCATACCCATCTCATCCAAAACCACAAAAGGACCTAACAAACAAGGTATTTTTGAACTATTCAAAACTCCTTCCTATATCTTCCATGAATCATATCATTTTTGTGGCCCTCGGCCTATTCTTCCACCTCCTCCGAAAAAGGTCATTTCCACTCATAGTAACCACCATAGCATGTCAAGATTAAAACCTACTTACCAATCCTCTCTATTATGCCCTTGTTCTTCATCAGTCAAACCATCTAAAAATCCTTAACAACAAACAACCCAACAACCCGCAATCAAATCCCTACTTTTTCCAGAGGATAAGATACCCAAAAATTCATTACCATATGTATCCACACCTAAGGGGCGTCATGTAACTATTTTATAAGGATTACTTCAATAATCATTTATAACTTTACCACCTCTCAATACATCATACCCACGAGGATGGAAACCTGCATGGTATGATTTCAATGTCTCTTTCCATTACTATCAGACATGAGGACATTCCATAGAATAATGTAACACCTTCCACTTGATTGCTCAAAAACTTGGTAATCTAACCTCCCTTCCTTCTTAACTGCATACCACATCATCATCTTCATCTAAATCTAAAGATCCCATGTCCAAGATCTCTTCCCAACAATTTGATTTCGTACACATTGCCACTCGTTCACAGAACTATGACATAGATCCATATGAACATAAGAAATATAAAACCTTTGTGGTCATACCCCCATCTCCGGAGTTATATGCTTCTTCTGATAAGCCCAAAGTATCTATTTCCATATCTCCCAAAACATCCAATCAAACAATGTCATCCAAATAAAATGTTTCAATACTCACCGCACCACCCTTGTCATCCACATCAATACAGAAGGTTATCATTAAACAGTTGCACCAAGATCCTATAAAAATGTGAATTTACGAGCTAGTGTAAACATCAGCTTCTCATAAGTGAGCTATGATTGAAGCCCTCCAATCAATAACCGTACCAATAGATGACCCTTCATCTTTCACAAAATTTGTAGGGGCCCTTAAATCATCCATAGCCATATAATTTGAGTCATTTAAGATTCCCTCACTTAGGATAGAGGAACATGATTTACCACTCTTTATCACCACTCAAATCAATGATTTCCTCATCAGAAGGGTCATGATTGATGGGGGCACAACCATAAACATTATACCATCCATTGCTTTCAATCAACTTAAATTATCTCCTTCCATCATTGGCTAGACTCCAGTTTTTCTACAGTCCTTTAATGACACTATCACACCCACATTAAGCATCATTATTCTACTACTTAAATTCATCCCTAAGACCTTACATGAACTCTTTTACATTATAGAAGGGGAGTTCTAATATAACATGATGTTAGGGAATCCCTAGATACGCACTATGTGGTATGTTCCTTTTATGTTCCATTTTTGTCTTAAATATGAACATGAAGGTGAAACCTTTACATTCCCCACGGATCTGAATCCCTTTTCCAACTATTATATGACATATCAACCAAATGATGTCCTAGTACATAAATCCACATTGGAATCATCTAACGAATAATCTACTAGCACGTACATTCCTTCCTCCAATATACCAGATGATTCCTCCCTTAGTGACATTGTACAATGCCTTACTCTGGGGTAATACCACCTTCTCATGCTCAATTCCATCCCTTCACCAAAAACTTATGGTCATCCTGATAAGAAACCCATGTATGAGCCTAACGTAGGATATGTTATCCCTTATGGTCTCGCTTATCTTAAAAAAAACCTTGTTTATATAGTTCATGATCATCCTTCATCTTATTCTATCAATCCACACCATTCCATGCCTTTCACATTAGACTTTAAATCCCTATAAAATCTAGGTTTCGCTTACATGCACCTTCACCATTATGCATGGAAAGGTTTTTTCCTTGGTCATTACAAACAAGGAACTTATGACTTAATTATCCAATGCTCCCTTAAAAATTATGACAAATATGGCTTAGGTTATAAGAAACCTGATTCTAACCCATCCAAACTCACCACATACGTATATATCATCAAATTAGAACCATCGTCACCCACAACCCTTAGAGATCCTATGGACATAGATGTAGCCCCAGTAGATCCTATGGACATAGATGCATGTCCTAAAGATCCTATGGACATAGATGAAATTTTATCCATCCCTCCTAACTTTTTTGTAGTCAATAATATATTTTAAAGACCACTTACTTATCAATCTAATCACTCTGCCAAAATTTTACCTCTTATTTGGATAAAAATGGTTGAACAAGATTTACCCACTATAGATATCATTCAAGGTCATGATGACCAAGACATCCTTTCCCATATGGTAGCTGAGGATCACTTCCTTCAAAAATCCCTATCGTGTGATACACCAAATCTCCTTAACAAATCCACCATCAATGTAAACTTAGGAACCCCTCATGATCCTCACATAATTAAGTTTGGTCAATCATTAAATCCATAAGAATTAGATGACTTCACCTCATTTTTAGCAAGATTTTATCAAGATTTCACCTGGTCATATAGTGATATGCCCATAATTTATCCAAGAATTTTCGTACACAACATCGTCACATATCTAGATGTTAATCTGGAAAGTAAAAAACATTATAAGACACATCCTCACATAGATATTCTTGTCAAAGAAGATTTATAATGTCGTTTATCTGTTAATTTCATTATATCCATAATTGGTCTCTAAAATTGTTCCCATAACTAAATCCTTGGGTAAGTTATGCATTTACACAGAATTCAGGGATCTTAATCTTTCCTATCCTAAAGATGATTTCCATCTTCCAAACATAGATCATCTTATTAACCTAATAGTTGGCCATGAAATTCTCTCCCTTATGGATGGATTTTCTTGTTATAATCAATTTTTTATCACCACTTATGATCAACATAAAATAGATTTCATCACTCCTTGGGGAACCTTCTACTACCATGTTAGGCCATTTGGTCTTAAAAATGCAAGTGCTACTTATCAGTGTGCCATAAACTACATTTTTCATGACCTCATTCACAAAACAGTCAAAGACTATATCAATGACCTTTTAGGAAATTCCAAACAATGCAAATATCATCTTACCATCCTTGAATCAATCTTTACTCATCTCATTCAATATTGTCTTCATCTCAATCCTACAAAATCTGTTTTTAGTGTCCTCATTGGAAATTTTTTAGGATTCATCATATCTATTCGAGGTATTGAAGTTGACCCAGCAAATTTAAAAACATCATTGAAATGCCTCCACCATCCAATCTTACACAACTATGTAGTATTCAAGGTAAATTACAATCCATCTGACATTTTATATCACAACTTTCTTATCGTTGTCAGTCATTTCATCATATTTTCCACAAGGATGTAGAATTTCACTGGGATTCTGATTGTCAATAAGCCTTCAATGAAATTAAACAATATCTTATATCACCACTTTTACTTATTCCACCTCGTGAGGGATATTCATTTTATCTATACATATCTACTTCAGAACACGTTCTATGAGCCATGCTCACTCATCGTGATAGTCAAGGTCATGAACAAGTCATATATTATATCATTCACACACTCCATGAATATGAAACTCATTACACCAAAGTTGAAAAGATATTTTGTTCTTTATACTTCACCACTTCTAATTTATGGAATTATCTTCTTAATCAAAAAACTTATGTTTTCACTAGCTTTAATCCATTCAAGACCATACACTCTAAACCATATCATAGCGATCGTATCACCTAATGGAATATATTTATGACTGATTTTGACCTCAATTTCATGTCACAAAAATATATTAAGGGCCAAGATATTACAGACCAGCTCACTAACGCTCCCCTTCTCGACAATTAAATTCCTCATGAATACTTTCCAAATGAATCCATCAGAAATGTCGATGAATATGAATTTATCCCTGTCAAGATGAATCTCTTTTTTAATGGTTCTAGGTGGAAGCAAGGGGGAGGGGCTGGTGTTGTTATCATACCTTCTTGGGGCATTCCCATTTTGTTATCATTTAAAATCAACTTCAAATATACTAATAACATGGTAGAATACGAAGCTTTAATCATGGTCCTTACAACTACTATTCTCATAGGTGTTCACATCTTAGACATCTATGGATATTCACAACTTATTATCAGTCAAGTCAAAGGAGAATATCAGTGTAAAAATGAAACATTATAAAAATATAAATCCAACATTGACTTTATCCTTGGTGCTTTTGATCAATACACTATTTGAACCATCCCATGATCCTCTAACAAATTTGTAGATACAATGGCCTCTCTAGAAGCCCTCATCCCATTAGAAGTTGAAGAGTCAAAAGATAACAAAAAAGTATCCATCTTCATTCAAAGAGTATATTATCCCTCACATAAAAATGAACTTCCTCCTATCAACATCATTGTTATAATCCAACTGACTTGTGGTTTACTTGAATATATGATTATCTTTCCAAATCAAAAATCGCATTTGACTTATCACGTAGCTAAATGGTTGTTTCTTCAATGCATTACCCCCATTGTCATTATAGGTGGTATCCTTTACAAACGTAGTTTTAATGGTATCATGTTAAGGTGTCTTGAATCACATGAATCAACCAAATCAATCGAAGAATCTCATAATGGAATTTGTGGAGGAAATTTTAGTAGAAATTTCATTGCCAAATATGTCATATGGTTAGGGTATTATTGGCCTACTATCACCAAGGAATTTTATGCATATGTCAAGAAATTTTTTAAATTCCAACTTCATTCAGATCTCATCCATGTCCCTAATCAGACATTACAACATGCGCATAACTTATGGCCTTTCTCTCAGTGGGGGTTAGACATCATTGGTGTTATCAATCCTAAATCATCTCAACATCATTATTACATTATCACATCTACTAATTAATTTACTAAATGGGTTAAATTTATTCCTTTAACCTCAACTAAATCATTACCTATTATCAACATCATATATCAATACATTATATGTCATTTTGGCATCCCACATAAACTTATAATGGAAAATGGAAAATCACTTAAAAATAAGGAAGTTAAATTGTTTTGTGATACCTTCAACATCAAACACAAATTTTCATCACCATATCATCCCCAAGAAAATGGAAATGTTGAATCCTAAAACAATCTTACTAAAATTCTTATGAAAACAGTAGATGATGCAGGCAGGAATTGGCATCTCCAAATCTATGTTTGCTCTCTAGGATTATCGAACTAGTATCTGTACTCCTACAGGATCTACTCCCTATTCACTCTTCTATGGTTCTGAATTTTTCCTACCACTTGAAGTCCAAATCCCATCACTTCATGTATCTCTTAAATACTTTATCCCAGATGAAGAATATCACCAAGAATGCTTAGCACAAATTGAACTACTAGATGAAAAACGTCTAATGGCCCTCGAACATCATCAAGTTTATCAAGAACTTTCCAAACAAGCCTATATCAAACATATCAAAGAGCATGAATTTAAAATTGGTGATATTTTTCCCTAAATAAAATCAAAATGTCACTCAATTAGAATGGAGTAAACGTGGAAAGTTTTCCCCTAATTGGATTGGTCCATACATCATCACTCACAAGTATGGGTCAGGAGTGTATCGTCTCGCTTCTCTTGATGGTGAACCTGAGAAGGAACCTTTTAATGCCTTACACTTGCAACCTTTATATTGTTAAATGATTAATTGTCATGATAGTAGTTACATTTAAAATCTTTTCACTCCATCAAGCCATCCATCTTGTCATAGTAATGATTTGGAAGCATGTGGTTATCCATCATTATCCTAGATGTACCTTAAAGATGAGCACCATGGCTCTGTTCATTACATATTTCACTTTGGACAAGTTCCTTTTCCGTAGGAACCCCTCAAATCATTACATCCATTTACCTTTTGTATGAACTGAAAAACATGACATGGGGCACACATGTATGTAGGACATATATATTTCTCCCCTCCTTTGAAATGGTCTATTAGGGTTTTTCCCTCAACTCAAAAAAAAGTATGTAAAAATCATATGGATGCTTCTTATCAAAATATAAAAATATATTAGACTTATCCCTTGAAGGAAACCATCTAAAATATAAAGTCATTATCAAAAATTTAAAAGTAGACTGATCCCTCAAATTGATACAACTACCAGTCAAAATTATGAACCGATCCCTTAAAGGATAGCTAGCAGTAAAAAGAATGTAGACTAATACCCTCGAAGGATGGCTACCCATGTAAAAGGTTTCCCACATTGATGCAAGCCTTTAAATACATCAATACCAAAAATCATCTTAGGAGAGCTTACCGCATTGATCAACTTTCCCATTACAACAAACTTCCCGCATTGATCATTTTTCTTTGAAATCAATATGTAAATTTGGGGTATTTCCCTATGAACCCGTTGAAAAGGAGAACCCTTTTTCCCATACTAATCTACACATACGTAACCACCTTTCATGTCTTAGGAAGGTACATTTATTTCATCCTACATTTTACTAAGTTTGTGTGTAACCACCGATTGATAATTTTGTTTAACATTTATTAAGGCTACAAGTGTAATGCTTTTAAAATTTTGAAAACCCATTGCGTATGTCTCAAATCCATAATGGGGTCTTAATTCCACATTTACTTTATTAATCACATTTTGATAGAAACCCATTCCAAGATCACATTTTAAATCATGCCCTACATAATTATTTAAATATTTAAAAACATTTTACCAATACATTATGTTTTATACCATACATACATAATCATCCATCACATTTAAATTAAAACACATACCATAACATCATTACAAATCATTGAACACATTATAAGACATATGTCACCATATACATTAAAAACTAATAACACATTAAATGCAAATAACATAGGCCATAAACCTCATCATCATCATCATCATATATATAAATCAAGTCCATATACATCATGATCACCATCAACATACATCATATCAATGTAATATAAAAATGGGCTTCTATGAGCCGTACATCAAAATATATAATATCAATTTCATACAAAAATGGGATTTCATGAGTTGTATATCAAACACATTAAAAATATCATCAGCTAGTAAACATATAACCTCTAAGGAACTCGCTAGGAGGGGCAGTAATACCCTCTCCTCCTTGATCACTAGCACCATCATTGGCTCCAACATCTCCACTAGATACCTCCCACACTGTCATCCTCCTCTCTCTAGACTCTGAGTGTGGGAGACCCACACTCGCTAGACTAGTACTTTATTTTACTACCTTTGCGACCAATTGATCAACATATAATGTTGCATCTAGATAACCCTCAGTGATCACCATATCAACATAATAGTATAACTCATCTCGTAATGTATGATAATATGCCATAGAGACCAGTCCATAGCACTGTAGGGGATCTCCTAGACCTAATAGCATGTGTTCTTGAGCCACTTATCCTATGGACTCGATCCACTATCTTATGCTCACTAGCCCACACCCTTTGAGCCATCACCGTCGAATCTGCAGCTAGAAACATAATATCCTGATAATATGTAAGGACTTCCTTGAGGCCATCCCTCTGCTTGATGGTATCAATCTCTGATTTTATAGTATGGTCTAAGCTAAATGTACTCCTAAGTCCATCTTTCTCAGCCACTGCAGTAATGACACTCAGTCACGACCCTATCCCATTTAATCATTAAGGCATCTCAAAATCCCATAAGAGGTCATCTCGCTCTCTCTCTTAGCTGCATCTCTCCCCACTATACTATGGCCTTCTCGGTCGTCACCACTACAATAACTAATGCTAACTCCCCATCTCCCTCCTCCTCGTCTTCATCATCATCATCAAACCCATGGACAACATTTGGTGTTTGTGCTAATTCCTTAGTTTGAGCACATACTCGTCTAACTCGTTGTACAACTCAAGTCTTGTCAAAAGCCCTCAGTGTTTGAGTCTAGCATGCTGTAAAATCTGGAGTCATCCACGCATCATCAATAGGCCATATCTCTCCCTCATCATTGAGACCCATAGCCCCCTACTACTCATTAATGATCATGGGCCTCACCACAATGGCCTTCAAAGTCTCATTATCTCCGTCATCCCGTCTATACTACACGAGATCCTCATGTACATCTTGTATCAGTCAAAACTTGCTCCTCACCCAACCAAAATTCAGAAGCTCGTCCTCTTTTGCTCTGCAACCTTGAACCCATATATCCTGTTATAAGCCTATCAACTCATTTGAGTACTCAGGCCAATAATGGAAATCTAAGTATGGCCTCCACACCACATCCACTATCTATAGTCCTGATACCAAATCTCTATAGTAACCAACCCTCATTTTCTCCTGCCCTATCCCATATCCTGTCTCCATCTGATAAAACCAGGATGTTTCTCACCAATACCCCATGACAATCCCAAAAGGTCGAGTAATAGAGATATGCTCAAATGCCCAACATTGTAGTAAAAACCCAACATCTATCCCATAACGCTTGTGGGCCTTCCAAACCCACAACTCTCTAAATGTATGTGTCAGTAAAGTAGATCCCCACTCAAATACGGTGCGGTGCTCCGTCATCTCCACTACAACACCTGTCATCATCCATGAAAAATGAACACCTCCTAGATCTGGTAAAGTAAAACAAGAGATGCCCATCATCATCATGGTCATCCGTGTACAATCCTCTCTCCCAGGATCATACAATGCCTTGTACTCAAATGCCCCTGATGAATATCTCACTTCTTGTGCCCCATCACCATACAGCCTCTACATCACATATGCTCTCTTAGTATCATCGATAATATAAATGACCTCTCCACAGGTGGGCAATCTCATTATGTGATTAACATCCTCTAAGGTAATGGTCATCTCTCTTGTAGGCAGCCAAAAATTGTAGGTGGAAGGATTCCACCGCTCTAACAATGCCAACATCAAACTATGAAATTAATGAATCCACCTATAAGTCCTCATGCTGCTAAAGCCCACTGCCTCAATATGCTCCTAGTTATCATTTGTCATGTTAGCCCTCACCTCATCCAAGATCGGTGGTATACGATCATAGATAGTCAATTGAGCATCTACCTACAAACACAAAACACATAGTCGAACCTTAGCATCATCATAAAAAATATCGAAACTATCATCCATAACATATCAAAAACATCTTTACATTAAAACATCAACATTAACATTATCATCTAAAAATACCAACAACATCTAAAACATCAAAACATATCATCAATATGAACATCAACATCATCGCAAAATATAATCAACATTAACCACATTAGCATCAATACATCAAACACCAATAACTAAATTGGAACTAGAAACACCATACAAAATTGAATTTTTTTCTTAAAAACATACTTTATTATCAAAGATACAAATTGTCCATATCACAGGTGAATTGTCGATGATTCACTTAAATCAATGGCGATTGCATGAATCACCGGCGATTCTGACGATACCAAATTAGGGCATTTGCCCACCCCCCAAAACGACGAAAAATTCCTAAAACTAGCAAAAAATAACAAAAGACAAACAAAAACAAGTTGAAACCACCTACCTCAGCCAAGGAGGGTTTCTAGTGCCTACTTGATGATGTCATTGTGTCAAAATATCATCTTTTCCACTCGCAAACACATTTTTTCACTATAAATTGCTCTACAATTCCATTTTTAGCTCGTAACAATGAGATAAATAACCTTACAACCGACTATTTATAGCCCCATTTTTTACTCAACGCAATCATCGACGATTGCCCTAATTGTTAACAATTTCTCCGCAATTGCTAGCGATTCCCCCCATTTCTAGCATCCATGCCCACTTTTATCAATTTATCACTTTTCCCCACAAATTTGTCCCTTTCAAAGGACCCTATTCCTCTAAAAATTAATTGAACAAACAAAATCAACATCATGATCTGATATATGTCTATGGGATGTGGGCCCTTTGTCCCCCTTCACGTGACCTTCCCGTCTATTTATCCTACCTTCATGGATCACATGACTATATGTATCAAACCCTTAGGTTCCTGTACACACCCAAAATTGCATGTACTACATTGTCGGAAAACGGTTTAAAAATCCCTAATGATGATTCATGTCCTTTAAGAAGGTGTTCGAGCTCTAAAACCCATTTGCAGTGTATATTTGTAGCCTAGACATCCTTACATAGCTTTTCCATGCTTTTTTCCAGCTTCCCCCTTCTTTCTGTGTTTGTTTTGGCCTTTAGTGCCAGGATTGCCGCCCTGCCTGGGTGGTGGTTTACAAATCGCCACCCTGCCTGGGGCGGCGGTCCTGAAACCACCACCCTGCGTAGGGTGACTGTCCTGATCAATTTTTCTAGAACTGCACCCTCACAGGGTGGTGGTCTTGACCACTTTTTCTAGATTCTTCATGCGATGTTTTAACATGTGACGGTTCAGTTAAATTCACTTTTTTCAGTGTATCCGTGAGGCTGAATTTATCTAAAATTAGCTTTGATTGTTTGGTTCTCCTTGTTCCTTCCTATTTTAAAATAGATTTAATGAGCTAGAAACTAATACCTCTTCATTACATTTTGCATGAAGTAACCTTATATCCTTCATTCCTATATGTTCCATGCTTGTATTTCAAGTAAAAGGGGCTTGATAATTTTGTGTATCTTGCATTGTATGTGCTACAATAATTTTGCTAGGAATTGCATATCCAAGTTCAAATCTCTTGTGTTATCTCTGTTCTACTTGCATTGAATCTGGATTGCCTTCCAAGCTACCATTTGATAAAGTGCCATCCTCTTACTGCTGTTATTTGCATTCCCAATACTTTGTACTCATATGGACACTTGGAGAAAGAAAGAGAACAAAATGAGGGGACAAATTACTACACAACTGGATTTATCTCTGTTCTGTGAATTCCAGGTTGGATTTGTTATTTGATTTCCTTCATTCTTGCAATTTATTATTGTTACGCCACATCAAAATAGAGTAGAAATCAATTTCCTTTTATTTGTAAGTAATTAGTTAATTTCCAAGAGGGTTTGAACCTTTCATAGCAAACCTAGGTGACGGATCCCCTTCTTCCTATCCCTGTGGATTTGAAGGAGAGAATATCTATAGGAGGTCATCTACATATCATAGATCATTTGGAAAATTCATTGTTTTAGGTTAGTTTAGTTTCAATACACTCAGCACAAGTGAATAACCACACCGGGTTATCTCGCTCATTTAGTTTTAGTGTAGAAGTAGATTTGATTATTTAGTATAAAAGTAAGTTGTCTTGTGATTGTAATATTTCAATTTTGTGATTTGTTTAGATTAGTTTCCTTTCGAGTATTAACTTAGATTGTTAATTTAATTCAGTTTATATAGACACTTCGAACTAGATCAAATACTTAGATTCAAGTTAGGAAAACAAACAATAGGGAATTTATGCTACCCGTTCATAGCCTCTAAATCTTCCCTTTGTCAACTCAGCTACCAGGAGATCACACTATCGGATCTTAGTCAGTGATCCTCCTATAGTTAGCCACACATATTCAACATCATCTACTCTGGCATGACCTCAAGGGGGTCGAGTACGGTTGAAGGTTGCGTTTTCAATTTTCATCCGTACAAATTGGTGAACATGACGTAAAGAATTATTTCCTTCTTATTTCCTTTTCTTTCATTACTATTAACATCACCTCTCCATTTGTTCCCCTATTTTGGTAGGTATTTTATACTTTCTAAAATATGTTTGGAAGAGAGTTTAGTGGGACATTTGACTTTGATAGACATTACACCAAAGTTTAACCACAACAACCCCCTTCTCTTTCAAGGTGGGGTGAAAATTACACAAGCAATGTCTCATACATCCCATAGTTGCACTTCAAGCCCCATTAGCTATGTAAGGATGGAGGAGGTTGATGAACCGTTAAACATGCAATATAGTCAACCCAATACAAACCACGTTTTTATCACAAATGGAACAGGTTCTTACCATAGAGTCTTGTCAAGACCTCACATTGCCATGCAATCAACAAAGGATGATCTATTTGCACGAATAACTAATCCTCTTTGTCAGATAGACAATTATTTGGATAGTATGAAGGCTTCAGCCTCTTATATTTCGAATACCTATCCTAAGATTATTACTTCTGAGGAAGACAAGAATTATAACAATGAAAAAATCATGACAGGGTATCATGAGCCTACTCAATCAAACCCTATGCCACATGTACCCCAACAAGGGACTCAATCTTATCCCAATGATCTCATTTCCACTTTAGTGGGGAGGATTAGAGAACTAGAAAGTGCCCAAACTTCACAACCAACACATGCAATAAGGAAGAACATGATGTATCTAGTTGACAACAAAGGATACATCCCTTCCAATGAGAAACCAACGCAATATCCTATACAACAAGGTTATCCGGCTCATTCAAATCTAGGTGATCTTCTCACAAGGTTAGACACACTAGGGATGGGTCCGCATCCTTTTCAAGCATATCCTACACAAGGGTTGGCCAAAAGTGTGTTCTCGAATGCCACCATAATAGGCAATGCGATGTTCCTTGGTTTTACGCCCACTAGTCCATATCCTGGTACTATCCCACCTTACATGTATATGTATTCAAAAACTCCCCAGATGGACCCATACACCATTCCTGCTCCCTACATGCCTTATCAAGGGACCACATACATTCCCGTCAATGCTTACAATGCAACTTATCCAACTCCTCCTCCTCCACCTCTTTATCAAGGATCTTCTATGGTGGAATCTTACATAATGGGTACATACGCTGAGTACTTAAAGGATCCTCTTGACTTCACCATACGTGGTGTCATGCTTCCACACCCATTACTCGATCTTCCAAAATTTAAGAGAGAAGGAGACCCAAATGCTCATATTAAGGCCTATGCTACTGCTATTAGGGAATTACTTCCTTGGGATGCTGTAATAGCTAAGATATTTCCAAAGACTCTTGAAGGAATTGCATTGGATTGGTATTACTGTGTTCCAGAAGCTTCTATACATTCCTTCAAACAATTTGTTTCCAAGTTCATCAAAGCATTTGACATAAACAAGTTGTTGCATACAGGGATTAGGGAGTTCCTGCATATTAGACAATAGCAAAATGAATCTTCCGCACATTTCATCTAAAGATGGTGCCAGGTTCTCTACTCCTATGGCAAATGCGCCCAACATGCACCAAATGGAGCTTTACAATATTTTCCTTCACTCGCTCAATTGAGATACTAGGGAGGAAGTCCAGAAGTTTCCTTTCTGTAATTATGAGGAAGTATTGAAAGGTTCGCTTTGGATTGATCAAACCACTATTGATAGTGGGCGTAAGACCTAAGGTTCAAATGGGAAACTAGTATCCCCAAATCAAAATAATGCAAATTATAAAATCAATGGTGCAAATAACCAAGGACTTAAAGGTGTGAATTGACAATCATGGTGCTACCACAAATAATGCTACTGATCAAGCTAAGAACGTTGGTTTCCCAAACAATGGAAACACTAACAATAACAACAACTCGAGCAATCAAAGAGGCCCTAACACTGTGTCTTCTATCAACATGGTCGATGTAAATCATCCACCACAACAAAAAATCAAACCCAAGGTCCAAACCAATATCAAAACTCTGGACAAGGGGCAACAAATCATGGTTATAACAATAAATTTCAAAATTAAAACCGAGGTTATAATCAACAACAACAAGATGCTTATCAAAGACCAAGAGATTATGACCCTAAACTATATTGTGGTTTCCATAAGGTTCGAGGTCATGACGATAGGAATTGCCGCGATTGCAACAAGTTTTTGTAAAGCCTTCCCAAAAACCAAAGGAAACTCTTTGTAGACATATTCCTAGCAAATCCTGAAACAAACTTGCAATCTAACTATACATGACCTATAGCCCTTCAGAACACTAATGCGAGCATATTTCGAGATCCAATCCCTACACATCATGAAGACTTCAAGGTTAATTCACAAAACACAAACAAAGGCATTCCTATAGGAAACAATGACCATGAAGCCTCAACTTCTAATAACTCTTGGGTCACTCCTAACCTTGGTTCAAACGATAATACAAAAATCTTGGGATTAGTTGAACTAGAGGTTGAGTGTGAAATTAATGCAACAACTCAGATGAAGGAGTACATTTCACAACCCCTACCCAATCTTTCCTTCCCACAGGATGACATTCCTACAATCATAAAACTAGTAGGAGCCTATGATTTAATATTGGATTTGAACAAGACCTTTTCTCACATTTCATTCCTAGATTTGCTGAAGAATTCACCTGCGCATCGCTCTGCATTGCTCAATGCACTAGGTCTTGGTCATTTAATCCATGTTACGCCACCTCCTAGCGCTCAAATAAATCATATTGACTTTGACATACATCCTTTAGGACAAAATGATAGGGATACTAGGTTTGTTTTTTATATAGACAAGATGCCATCTGATGTTGAAATTGCCCGAAAAGGTGATCTTGCCTTATTTTTACAAGTTTGGGTTTATAACAATTGCATTAAGAGAGCCATGATTGATGGCATGTGGCTGATGTAAATGTGGTTCCTTTCTCTTTCTTGCAGAAGTTGGGATATGGAGAGACTAATTGTTCCTCTACAAGAAACACGTTACATGGGGGTACGACAGTCTTAAAAAAACCTTGATTGGAACCATGGTTCTTCCAGTCATGCTTGGTATAAAAACCATCTTGACTGAGTTTTACATTATCTAAAGGTAAACAAGTTATAACATGATCCTCAAGAGGCCTTGGATTCATCAAATGAAAGATATCCCTTCTACCTTGTTCCAAGAGATTAGATTCCTCCATTTGGGGAATGTCCTAATCACTCAGGGATCCTAAGCCCTTCGATATACATTTAGAAAACCTCAAGAAGAAAAAAGGAGTCCATATGGAGTATGAACTTCTTACGAATCAATTGAACAAACCACCTCCAACAAAAGAGTTAGTCCTAATCACCCTAGATGTTCCAAAGGTTGAAGTCATTGACCCAAAAACATTTGAGTTGGCAAAAACAGACAAGGGTAAATCAATATCTATGAAAACAGTGTCCACTAAAACCACAATGAAAATTATGAAACTCTTAGAGAGTGATGATCTAATCTTCCTTCCTATTTGAACCACAGGGAATGGGTAGTCTTCTCGGTTTAGCATATCTTCCCTCCGATGACCTAGGTCTAGGTGTTAACATGATAGAATTAACAAATTAAGAAGGACAATTTGAGATTGAAAGATTCCCATCGAATCCATCTCTGGGGGTTTTTCTATTCTAAATCCTGGTTTCGACTCATGTGCGTGTGAAACTAAGCTTTCCATATCCATGGGGCAAGGCCTCATCATTCAACAAGCGTCATAAGTAAACAAAACACTCTAAATAGGAAATAAGGCTGAGAAGCATAGTCATTCTCACGCACACACCATCTCTCGAGAGCATGATAAAGAGGTGTACGAATGCCTCTTTCAGAAAAATGATTTTAATGATTGGACATATACACTTCTAGGTAAGGGTTATAAGTTTAAACCTAAAATGGTAGGCCCTTGTCAAGAGAACAAAAATTTTGAGGATAATGGTTCTCCAATGTGTACTTTTAGGGGTGAAGAGTTCGATATTTTTCAATTTTCTTCACTTTAGACATCATGACATGTAGTTTCATTTGTATTTCCACATGTACATTACTGCATCCACATTGCATTTTCATCTCCGGGTTCATTTTGTAAAATTTGTGATCAAGGGATTTATTCTTATAACAACTCCTAAAAACTTCTGAAAACATTGGCAAAACATTCAAATCATATCTCTTCAAACTTTCATGGTATCATCAATTATTTTCAAATCATTTCATCAATCCAAACAAGATAAGACAAAGCTTTGAAATTAACCATACCAAGGACTGCATACTTGGTTTTGCTTATAGTCTCTTTCTAGATTAGGTGTCTTTGCCTATAGTATATTCTAGAAGCTTCATGGTGTCACATCTATCCCATAAAAATATCTTTGGAAATAAGAACATACTAAACATTTTTCCTAGATGAGTAATTCAAATGCAAATCCATAGACAATTTTTATTTTACACATTTCTTTGCCCTACCAACCTTCAGTGTTGAGCTTGCATCTATTACTAGTGATGTAGGGTTGGGAAAGGAGAGAAATTCCCTTACTCGCCTACGCCTTATCCATGGTGATGAGCCCATGCTCCCTACTAATGGCATGGAGAAAGGTGTAGGGGGTCTCTCTGACAAAATTAAAATGTTAGAAGTAGTTCATTTAAATGTTGTGAAATCATAAATCTAAAATAAAGTGAGTTAGACATCCAAAATTCCACAAGAGTCTTAAAACCTAAAAAATAGATTTTATCAACCAAGTGGCCATCTATGGATCTAAGTCTAGATAAACTGGAAAGCAATTCACATTCTAAACTATGAAGAAAGCTTGAGTAGAGTGATGTTGTAGTGTCTCAATTTGGTTTTTCCAAATCCTTGTCTTTCTCTCATCATTACCATTCAAAAAATTCCATAACTTGTGTCCTTTTGAATCTTGGTGTTGAGCCCTCGCATCATACTAGTTGTGTGGAGTTAGGAGTGGGGAAATTTCATTCACTTATCATATCACTCTTTCACACATTTTGCCAAAGCAATACAAAGTACCAAAATTTGCTTAGATAAACTAAAGTTCAACATCAAAATGTCATTGTATTATCATATATTAGCATTACAAAGCAAAAAAATGAAATCATTCTGTTAGCATTCATGTCCACTGCATGCATTTTGAAAAGCATAGAAAATCAGAAATTCTAAACATCTAAGAGTACACACGTGAATCAAATCATCAATGTAATCCAACTCTATACAAGGAATAATCGATCCAAAAAAAGAGATATCAATACATATCATGGTGTGTCATAGTTTTGTACAATTTCATCACACACTAGGTGCGGTCAAAATGCTCGCAATGAGCACAAAATATCAAAACATGATATATGCCTCACAAAATGGAGACTAAGAAATAAAGGCACTTTGCCTATCAGCCTCTTTGAGGCCCCTTATGACCACTCTAGCTATGAATTTCTTAGGAGTTCTTCTCAAAAGTATTCAAAAAGAAAAGGGCCAAGCCTAACGCAAAATACCATTCCCAAATCCATTCCAATTCAACCATGCTCAAAAATGAAAAAATGGTCATCGTGGGTCGCAGAAGCTCAAAAATCACCAGGTCGAGTATACACAAATGAATTGAAAAAATGAGTTTGTTTTGATATATATATATATATATATATATATATATGTATGTATATATATATATATATATATATATATGCATATGTTTCTCTGACCTTGTTTTGAGTGTATGTCTTCGCAAGGTAGGATTGTTGGCGCAAGTATATTTCTATATCCATGCTCAAGTGGTAAGTCCTCTTGTCATTTTAATTTAGTGTTTATTTTTCGATATTTTATCTATCTACACTTGAGTCTTCTTTTCCTTTTAAAGGTAGCGGGAGTTGGGATGACGACATTTCGACACACGGGTGTGTCAAATATAGCTTCTAACTCCCCATTTCGGGGACGCCATACTTGGACTCTACATTTTACGCCTTTTCATGGCTAAGACGCTTCTCTGAGGGGGTGTTGGTCTGAAAATCTGTCGCTTGGGCAGATCTATGGATAAACGAGCCAACAGTGTGCAGGGCATAGCCCCTCTTTGAGTCAGCAAAGCGAAACTGGTTTATTGCTATTCTACCAGCAGGAATCTTATGCAAGTCTCACAGATTCTGCCTTCGGGGGTTTGGGATCTCATCCCAGTAGGGGTGTTTCCGACTGCGAAAAGAAAGGAAAGGAAGAGGGGATGAAGAAAGAGCAGGTCCGAAGGAAGAAAAGAAATGAATTCCAAAGCAGAAAGGTCAGAAGGTTTATGTTTTGGGAATGGTAGTAAACAGAGCCAAACCTACTTGCATAAATGAGCAAAGCAATACTGATGATGAATAAATGACAATAAAATAGAAGCAAATTTAACAGAATAAACACATAGATCTGACATAAGAAAGATCTGATGCAAACACACGCGTATTCAGCACAAAGTCTAAATATTGTATTGATAATTTCTTCTGTTACAAAAGCTCAAAGTCTTTTCTCCTCACTTCTACTTTTCATCTAAAATATATTCATCTTTTTGAATACAACAAGTATTCCAATATATATAGAAGAGGAGAAGGAAAGAAGGCAAAAAGGAGCCAACAACTATTTACAAAGATATTTACAAAATATCTAAAAGTCATGTTGACTTTTGACAACTTGATGGATGACATCATCCCATGACGCAACATGGATGATGTCATCATTTGCATCAACATACTTTAGACATTCCAACAAGAAAGTCGGAGAAGAGAGAGAGAAGAAGAAGAAGAAGGAGGAGGAGGAGCAGCTACTCGTCGTCATCATCCTGCGGCCGAAAGGGGGTAGCCTACTTTTGATGCTGCTCAGGTGACGAGATATGGAACTGAGCGCGGTATTCCAAAAACTTGTTAATTATTGGCCCAAGTTGATCCTGAGAAGGATCCTTGTGCCTATCGCTTATTGCCTCACAAGTCTCCCGCTCATCTATGAGCTTCTCTGGGAGTTTGGAAAAGTCCTTTTCCGCCTCAATGAGGAACCCGACGAAGTCCCTACAGGCCAGCAGGTTGTTGATAGATTCAGTGTCAAATGTGACCTCTGGCCCCGTTCCTTGAGAAGCGATCTCCTTGAAGATCCGGATGGTTTCATCAGCTGACCTTAAGGTAAAGGAAGGAGTGAGCAACCCTGGAGACATGTTGAGAACAATTCACTCCATTTGATGCATTATATCCAGGGCCTCTTCCTTTACTTTGTCAATCTTTTCTAGAATAAATTCTAGCTGATCCACCCGATAGTCCAGAGTGGACATGATTTTGTTGAGGGCCCTTGGATGGCCGAAGACACCGAACTTGACCAGATCTTCGACTGAACAGTCAAACATTTGTTGGAAGGCCTCGTGCTACAGTCTAGCATGTTCCAGCTCTTCTGATATGGGCCCTGCTAGCGCTTGGAGCTCTTTATTTGCCTTACTGATATTCAGGTACAAGTCAGAGAACTCGGTGATCACTTTTTCGCTGTCTTTGAGGATTTGGCTCCTCCAAGCGGAAACGGCCATACCCTGCTCGCCAATTTTGGCATATTCGTTGATTTTCTCCTGGCTGAGAAGCTCAGAAGTCTCGGCGGCAGTTGTGGGAGGCGCACTACCCATCTTCTGTAAGGCTTGGAGCAGATATTTGTTTTGCTCTTTTAGTAGCCTTTTCTCTTCTTTTGTCTCTTGAAGCTTTTGACAGAGGGCGTCAACCGCGGAAAGAGCTTCCCCCTGGAGACTTTCAGAAGATGTCCCCATTGTGACTTGGGTCACAGTAAAATCTGTCGGAGACAGATCCTTTTTCTCTTTGAGGGGATCGGGGTATGCAATTTCCATGATTCTCTCACCTGCAGCACTTTTAGAGAAGCGTGTAACAGGCTTCTGCTTCTTCGCCCCTTTGGCTGGGATCACTGAAAAGTCCATCGGAGTGATGGGAACTTTCCTCTTTTGCTGGCTTAGCTGCTGAGAGATCCAGGCTGGTCCTATGGAAGAAGGACCAGAGACAGAGGAGGAGGCAGCTACAGTAGAAGAGGGGAAAAACGTGGAGACACGCGGCGGTGGCATTGAGAGAATAGCCGAAGAAGTGTCCACGGGAGGAAGGGAAACTGCAGCTGCGGAAGACATAGGAAGGGAAGGGAGCCCGGAGATGAGGGAAGAAATGGAGGAGGACAGATCAGCGAGGGAGGAGAAGATAGACGAAGAAGCAGGGGAAAGAGTAGAAGAAGGGACAGAGGACACGACCAAAGGGATGGTCGCTTGAGTCACTCGAGGAGGGGAAGGAAGAGAAGAAGAAGGGATAGAAGGGACCTCTGTTGTGGTAGCAATGCCGACATCCTGAGTGGATGGGCCTATGGGACTATCCTCTGCTGCTTCTTTCTCTGGCGAATCCAGAGTTATTACCTGTTCTGGTGCTGCGGAATGAGGAATCTCAGGGGTTTCTTCCTGAATGGTGCTGGATTCACCTTCTACACCTTTGCCTTTAAGCTGCTTCTTGGATCGTGGAGGCGCGTTGCCCAATGGGGATGTTGTGAAATCAACCCCGAGGTAGATTAGGTTGTTCATCTGGCACCAATGTTCTGTCCTCCGCAAAGTCTCCTTGACCCTCTCCTCAATTGTCTGAGGAGCTTTAGTTCTATCAATGGCCGGAAAGGGCCAATCGTCCCCATCTGTATCAGTATATACCTTGTCTACTTCATCTTCTGTTGTTTGGTAGCCTTTGGGGACAATGGCTACCCCATATTGGATGATTTCTGCCAATGCTAGGCGAGAATGATCCTTTCTTCTGAGCTCTACCTCATGGAGGACGTCAATATAAATATCCTCGATCTGAGGAAAATGGATTGGATCAAGCTTTTCCCTTGGCAGGTAGCTCCTTGGGTCGAAGGTAGGCCTGGCTGGGAAGTCATGTTTCAAATTAAGTAACTCCAGCTCTGCAAACATTTCCTTCACCTTGTGGTGGGTAGAGCATGTGTATCGGCCCACTGTGAGGGGGAAAGGAGTTCCACCCTTCTTCCTTTTCAGGCATTTTTCGTGGTATGTGATTAGCTGCCTTGACAGTTCTAGTAGAATCAGCTTAGGCCCAGCATACCTTGGTAGCCTGGTTGGCTCTCCCAAAAAGTTGGCAGCCCTTAGATAGGTGAATGTGGGAAATTGGGTGAACAGGGCCCCCCATTTCTCCGTGGCTGCCACTATGTTTTTGGTCGTACGACCATGAGTCATGTTCGGCCTCAGCAGGCAGATGATGTGATAGAAAAACACATCGTTAACTTTTGTGAACTGGGAGATGCTATTCTCCAGCTTCAACTCTGGGTAGTACTCGTATATCTTGACCTGAGGCCAAACTCCACTCCTCGTTAGGCCTGGATAATCCCTCTCCGACGCTGCAGCGTAGACCACGTAGGAGTTCATATGGAATACTCCCGTTGTGCTGAATTGTTGTAGCTGCTCAGAGATGGTGCTGCTTATAATTTCCCCCCAGCAAAAGCGCTGATCAGGAAAATTCTTGTTCATTGTTTCCAAGTAGCGCAACATCCATTTATGGAAGTAATGGGCGTCAGAAAGCCCGAAGACCCTACTCAGGAAGGTAATGGTATCGCTGAGCTCTTCTAAGAAGTCACTGCGGTGGATGATTTGGGGCCACCGGGTTACCACCTTCTTATTTTTCAGATATACTTCGTTCATTAGCTGCATACATTGGTCTTCATTGTCTTCCCAGGCCTTGATGCACTCTGCTTGGCTAACGACCACAAAGTGCCGGTGGTGAGGGATGCCGAGTATGATCTCAAAATGACGGGCAGTGAGGTTAATGACTACCTCGCCCTTGCTGTTTTCGACACACCTTGTGTCTTTATTGTAACTCTAGGCAACCACCATCATAAATTCATTGTTGACGGCATTGACGGGGATTCCCCCGGCGAAGTGCAGGGCACTGCCGATCAATTTGTCCATCCATGGACTCCTTGTAACTTTCTGAGTCCTGGCCCAGAATTCCTCCATGTCGATATGCCCCAATTCTGAATCTCTGACATCCATGCTGCATTCGGCCTGTGACTCGGGCATTCTGACCCTCTGATATTTGTATTTCATTTCTTCCTCCGTAAGCTTAGCCTTTCCTTTCGGTTTGGTGGGTCTCCTGCTGGATGTAGACATATGTTCTTTCGAACTCAGTTGCTGATCTGCATGAAGAAGAAGCGAGACCCAATCTGAAAAGGTTGAATTAGCCATTTGATCTTCCATTGGAATGTTAGCAGAAGAAAGAGTTAGAGATTTTTAGGCTCAGGGCGCAGGGCGCATGAAAATTACAGCTTACAGGGCTAAATAGGTAGGGCGCATAGAAAAGGCGTGTTGCAAAGGTTAAACTGGTGCCAAAGGCGCATGGCGCATGCATACTGCAGATTGCATTTTATAAAAGGCGCATGAAAACATTGTGTTACATAGGGACAGGATGCGCCCTTTGGCGCATAGACTTTTCATGTTGCACTGGGATTTGGTGCGCCCTTTGGCGCATGTAAGGTTTGTGTAACATGAGCTTTTCGTGCGCCAAAGGGAACATGGCGCGGCGCACGAAATGTTTACACAACATGATGTTATTGTAATCGAGGATGCACCTGCGCCTTCAAAGATTTTGTACTTGGCGCAGATAAAGCTTGTGTTGCATAGATGTTGGGTGCGCCATTGGCGCATGGAAATGGGATGCAGCAAGGAAGGTTGGCGCGCCATTGGAGCGCAAGTTTAGCGATTGCAGCAGGCAAGATGGGTGCGCCAAGGGCGCGGGTTTTTATCATGTTGCAAGGGGGACAGATGCGCCATGGGGGCGCAACTGTTTATGATGTTGCAGGACGCACCGATGCGCCCAAGGGAAAAACAGGCTTTTCTCCATTTCTTTCTTCACTTGTTTTAGCAGGGTTATTGGGCAATGAAATGGCTCATCAAAAAGGAGATAAAACCATGCTTTTAGACAGGTTCCCCTACCAGCAGATCTGGACAGAGGGGGAGGGATATGGGAAGATAGCAGAAGGAGGAGGATCTTGATATTTCAAACTTCAGGCACAAACTAAAACCAGACCACCAAGCACAAAGAACCAAAACGCAAAACATGAGAAAGAGAAAAGAACCTCTCACCTGGACAAATAGCGAAAACTTGTAACGGGTCCACAAGGCATTGAAAATGACGAGGCAGGGGCTGACAGGCTCAGAAAAATCACGTGCTCAGCGAATAGTGAAAATGACATTTTGGGCGCGCAAACACATATATATAGGTGAGCTGGTCATAAATGCGCCACCCACTTTTTAAAGGGCGCATGAGAGTTGCTGTTGACAGGGAAAAGCGTGCGCCCTTTGGCGCATGAAAACATTTTCCAGCAGGAAATTAAGCGCGCCTTTGGCGCACCAAAAGCTATGTCGACATGAAGTTATGTGCGCCCTTTGGCGCACCAAAACATGGCGCAACAAAAGTTGTGCCAATACAAAGGCGCATGCGCCTTGGCGCACGCAGGGAAGGCTCAACATACTTTGGCGCACCAAAAGGTGTGTTGACACTGAAAATCATGCGCCAAAGGTTTTAAAGGGGGCGCACAAAAAGTTGGTGTTACATAGCAATTTCATGCGCCCAGCCAAAAAAGGCTCAAAAGACTAAGTTCGAAAAAACCAGATTTCCCGGGAAGGGATTTTACAACGTTTCGAATGCAAGGGATCCCTAACGAGGGATCGGAACAAAATTTTGGTATGGTTATCGGTTAAATTGCCCTTGTCAATTTTACGGGAAAACAGGGGGCAATATGTACGCACCCAAAATTACATGTGCTACATTGTCGAAAAATGGTTATAAAAATCCCTAATGATGATTCATGTCCTTTAAGAAGGTGTTCGAGCTCCAAAACCCATTTGCAATGTATATTTGTAGCCTAGACATCCTTATTTATCCTTTCCACACTTTCTTCCAGCTTCCCTCTCATTTCTGTGCATGTTTTGGCTTTAGTGACAGGACCGCCTCCTAGGCTTGGGCGGCGGTTCTAGGACCACCTCACGGGCTTGGGCAGTAGTCCTAGGACTGCCTCGCAGGATTGGGCGGTGGTCCTAGGACCGCCTCCCTGCGTTGAGCGGTGGTCCTGAACGATTTTTCCAAAACTCTTAATGCATGATTTTTTCACGCGTGCTTTCACTTACCTTGACTTTTAGGGTGCGTTTGTGAACCAAATTGCCTAAAAATAGTCTTATTTACATGGTATTCCTTCCCTCTTTTATTATTAAATATATTTAATTAGTTTTAACTTCCTCTTATTGCCTTGTGCACAAAGGCGCCTCCCATCCTCCATTCCTATATATTACATGCTTGTATTCAAGCAAAAAGGGGGCCTGAGAATTTTGTGTATCTTGCATTGTATTGTTGTTACAATCTTGATAGGAATTGCATAGCCAAGCTCTGATCACTTGTGTTATCTCTCTTCCACTTGTATTACAACCAGACTACCTTCAAGTTGCCATTGCTCAAGCGCCATCCTCCTATTTTTTTCTTGCATTCCCAATCTCTTGGACTCATATGAACACTCGAAGAAAGAAAGGACAAACTGAGGGGGCAAATTACTACACAGCTAGATTTACCTCTGTTATGTGAATTCTAGGTTGGATTTATTGTTTGATTTCCTTCATTCTTACAATTTATCATTGTTACATCATATAAAATAGAGTAGAAATCAATTTCCTTTCATTTGCAAGTAATTAGTTAATTTCCAAGAGGGTTTGAATCTTTCATAACAACCCCCGGTGATGGATCCCCTTCTTCCTATCCTTGTGGATATGAAGGAGAGGATATCTGTATGAGGTTGTCTACATATCATAGATCATTTGGAAAAGTTATTGTTTTAAGTTAGTTTAGTTTCAATACACTCAGCACAGGTGAATAACCACATCAAGTTATTTTGCTTGTTTAGTTTTAGTGTAGAAATATTTTAATCATTTAGAATAGAAGCAAATTTTTGTTTATGATTGTAATATTTCAGTTTTGTGATTTGTTTATATTATTTTCCTTTCAGTAGTAGCATAAATTGTTTATTTCATTCAGTTTACATGGACACTTCAAACTGGTTTAGCGCTTAGATCCAAGTTAGGTAGACAAGCCATAGGGAATTCACGTTACCCATTCATAGCCTCTAAATATCCTCTTTTTCAACTTAGCTACCAGGAGATCACACTACCAGATCTTAGTCACTGAGGTTACTCTCATAGTCAATTGTCCACACACATTCAACATCGGCTGCTCTGGCATGAGCTCAGGGGGTCAAGTGCGGCTCCTAAGCATCACGTGTTCATTTTCATTTTGTATAATTCAAGTTATTATCATTTGGTCCCTCGGTACACCATTTCATTCGATATCCCTTAAGTTGGGAAAACTATGACAGGCAAACATATCATTTTTCAAACATGCTAACGGGTACTTCCTTGTATGTGCGTTGTAAGGTTGTAAGCCTACCTCACAAATCGATTTGATTTGCTTGTATCTTGTCTCAATGTTTGTGTCTATTCAAAGGATGGCTATCAAAAGCGGGAAACATGTCAGACACTAAAGTTACAGACGTGTGCTCCCTCAATGCTTTGGCTACTATCATTAATTAGAACACATCAATATGAAAATCATAATGCACCAATCCCTGAGTAGGTGACTAATCACATCAACATTCCACAATACATCTATCCTCGTTTTGATCTTAATCCATGTTATCCAAAAGTAGATTTCTATTATCGATCATGTCATACAAATTATATGAAACATACTTTCAGGTTGCAAAGCTTCCATCATTGATCATGCTTGGTTGTTAATATGCACATCTTCCCTCATTGGAGGATTCCAACTTTTATCAAGTATGATTACAAGGAGCAGAAACCATGGGGAACTATTTGGAAGAACCCAGATTCTTCATTTGCATTCCATACGAAACCTTTCACGTGTCGGAAGAAGATAATTCAAACTGTCATTTAGATCTAAGATCAATCCATGTATGACTGAACTAATTGTAAGGGTTCATAATTCAACTCTAGTAGGAATCGTATGTGTAGAGATTGATACATGACAGAATATAGGTTGTTATCAATCATATATATGTGTCTAGAATAATAAAAGGCAGTGGTTATTATGAATAAGTTATTATCCATGATACTTGCATTATCATACAATGTAATATTGTTTTCGTCAAAACACTTGAATCATGTAAAATCAGATTCACATACATGTGAGTAAGTCTACATCATACATTTTCGAGGACTAGCCTTTTCATCATAATCTGCCTCAAATTGGGGTATCATCATATTTTATTTAGTTTCATCATGATCTGCAGGGTTAAAAACACAAGAACTATGTACTCAACGTCACTTGTCTGTACATGTAGCAAACATATCAATTGATGTCTATACATGCATCCAAGGGCATCACGTGCAAACCCCATCATTCTGATGTTCAATCCATCCCATTTGCATTTTGACAAACTCTTGCTTAGTGAATGAATGTTCAAGAGGTCAAAATTTATCCATCTAAACAATAACCTACCTGCATAAACTGAATGCCTTTGTTCCCTTTGCACACCTCTAGTTCTGCCTCCATCTCGCTGAAAATTAGAAAATTCCATATATCCATTTATGGTTTTGTTACCGTTCTCAAGGTTCTCAGAAAATTGACAAGCAATGAACCCCTAAATGATCCTTTCAAATCAACTTTTCTCCCACCCATCCGATCGTTGACAATGGGACTAATTTCAACATATGCTAATCGCCGACTCGACCTAGTCATAATCTCTAGCTATTCTTGCTCTTTATCCAAAACATCATTATAATTACCTTCAGAACTTTGATCAAAACCATCTTTTTCATCATTTATTGTCAAAAATGTACACATTTTTCGAAGAATGTGCTTCCTTGGATTTTGGGGCCTCAAAGACCATGATTAAAATCTAAAAGGGTCTGATCAACTCTATACAAGGCTGCCTTGTATCAAATCCATAAGATTTGCATGAACCATTAGGGAAACCTTTTCCCACGATCATCGTTAAGTCATACGTCTATAGATCGAGAACCCATTGGTTTCCTCTATCATTTGAATTTATGGTCATGTAAGCCCACCTTTGTGAGATTTACAACAGTCCGTTGTATGTTAAATGCCTAGATTTCCCAATACACCGTGGATACTAATAGAGCTTTTGGGAACGTCATCCCTCCGCTAATTCTTATATGTTTTTCATCTACAGGTTGAAAACACATTGGTTCCCCCTATCACTTGAATATCTAGTTGTGCAAGCCCACCTTTGTGGCAATATATTTCCATGCCTGGTCTTAGAGCATCTTAAATCACAACACCACATCACACAAGCTTGTCCCTTCATCCAACAACTTATTCAAATCGGTAATCATTCCACTTTGTCACAATGACCCCTAGTTTGATGGGGGACCACCTATCCAACATAAATATGACCATTTCAGTTGTTTTTGTTTAGCGACTTGTCCATCACAAACCACTTGACAAAAAGAGGTAAATGTAGACACCCATTTTCGGTACCTTACATTGTTTATACACAGGTCCCCCACATTTCATCCTAAGTATTAAACCCATATTTTTATTCTTAAACTGTTTCCTCACCCCCATAAAATCACATCTTACCCCTCATTAAAAACCTTTTTTACTCACTCTAAATGACTTAAACCACATAAACCACCTAAAACCCATTCTAACCCATTTTAGCCCTAATATTCTAACCTCCCAACTACCTCAGCATGTTTCTACCCATCTTCACTCGTTCCTATACCCGAATTAACCCATTTGGAAGTTGCTTAAACCACTTCCAAACAAGTTTCCCCACTTTTTCAGATTGTCAACAAATCTAAATAATCGTTGACGATTATATAAAGGACCATCAACATTCATGAAGTAAGATCCCTTACAATTGTATCAAATGTCTGGCTCTTTGGACATCAAAACGACATCACGTACGATACCTCAACACATTATCTAGTCCTATCAAACCCTTAGAGAGCTAATTCCATCAAAAAAATTGTCTACCTTGTAATCATCTTTTTTTCATATGATAAACAAGGCACATCCTTTAATTTTACATTGTCTTTCTATTTATGCATCTATCATCAAAACAATTTGATTGTTTAATCTTGTTTTTGAAGTATAAACTCTGAGATTTTAATCAAGTCTACCTTTACACAGTAATTGCTAGTGATTCCTTTGAATCGTCAAACTTTTACCATAATCACCTGCGATTCCCTTGAATCACCTGCAACCCATGTCTCAAATACCTTTTATCACCCTTTTTGCATATTTCAATCATTACCAGATTTTTTTTCTCCTAATATGTTTGTTTCTAAATTGTCTTTGTGTGTAGATGATTGTACAAGGTTAGGCACATCTGATTACTAGCATCTACGATCTTCCTATCATCTCGCAACCACTTGTCTGAGATAATTTCAATATCGCACATGAGTTAAGTCTCTGTGTCATTTCTCTTACACCAAACATCAATGACATCGAAGATCATCTTGAAGTCCTATGAGAAGAATATGCTACTGAATAGGCATGGATCGAATAGTTCATAGAGTTTGAGCTAGCCTTAGCCCTTCCCTGGACCACTTATCACGTGGAGTTGGATCTCTCTATCCCTCTGGATGTTTAATTTGTCTTTCCATTGTCTAGCTATTATATGGCATATTTTATCATTTATCTTTTGATTTTCAAACCCTTAAAAGAAAGCCCCTTGGTTCCTAGGATCAGCCTTTGTCAAGTAACTCGTCATATCTTTACCTAATATCTATCTTATCTAGTTATCTACCTATGTGTAGGTTTATCTCATTCTCTGGAAGGAGGAGTCTCTCACATCTTTTTACACCCATGCATCTCGACATTGCATTGTGGACACATGTATCGTTAAACCATGTTGTCCTCTGAGCTTTTTTGGTGATTTATTATATAACTAATAAACTGAAATCCACCATAAATAGCCTTGTTTCCGTTATATTGTGTGTTTTGACTAGTTTCTATTGCATTTTGCCATGTTTTCTTCTGACTAACCCTTTTGGCTATCCTTTCCCTTTGTTTTACACATGTCATGGTTGTCACCATGTGTATTCCATATTTCCCGTGTAGGATTTTTATTTTAGATGTGCACATTAGTTTCAACTTTCCTCATTTGGGCCACACTCGCTTTGGTTCATCTCACTCGCCCCAAACAAGTGGGGGCAATCATTGGGTGACTATTTCACTCTCTCAGAAGTTCAGAGACTGCACACAAAATGGTACACAATACATTCAGGATACTAAGGAGCTTAGAAACATGTTTAGAAACAGAATTGGGAGAAAATCAATGCACGGATAGAAGCACCCAACACAGACATGAGCACTGGATGCTAATGTCCCACCTAGGTGGTTTTGTCCTGGGGGAAAAAAATAGGTACATTACAGGAGCAACAAGTTTCTAGTGATAGTTTTTTCCAATTTCCAACAACATATACTCAGTTTCAGGTTACTATCATGAACAAAAGGAACAAAATCAATGACAAGTTACAAACTTTGGGTAAGGGAACTAATTACTCTACTTTCTCGATGACCAACTACTATTGAGGTTTTGACTATCTGTAGTGGCACTTATTCATGGGAAGTGTTAACAGTTGGAGGGAAAATCCTATAGCTCTCCCAATACTATCCCCTAGGTGACAAGATGCTTAAATCCTTAGTTTAGTGACAGAATGCTCGAACCCCCAGTTCAATGACATGACGCTCAAATCCTCAATTTGGCGACAAGACACTTAAATCCCCAGTTTGGCGACAGGACGCCTAAATCCTTAGTATTATTCCAACCATCTCCAAGGCAACAAACATACATGAAAAATTCTATCTCTTCTCTCACATCACACATGTGTAATATATCCTTAATTCACTCGTTTTTCAATACGCATTTCTATTTTCACATTCACTATGTTAAAGTTCAATTTCATTTATCACGAGAATTGATTACACTTATTTTCTTTTACAGGTATGACATTACTCCGACAAACAGGCAACAAATGGAATACAAAATAATCTCAAAGCAAAAGACACTCTGCCAAAGGCAATATCCAAGGAACAAATAAATGCATCATTCCTACTAAATACACATCATCACCTTAAGATCCTTATCCTCTTCTATATTCTACGATACACCTTCTATAATCCCTATTTGACATAGTATCAAGCACAATCCTCATTCAGAATGTTATAGGTTATAACTCCCTTTGGCTCTCCACAAGGTACACTCTTCTTATCTACTTTATGCTACCGAATATTCATTCACCAACATAAATTGGGCAAAAAAGTAGTCACAAAATCACACACTTACTACTTACATCATGCCTCTAAGTATGTTATTATATTCATGATTCCTAGGTAATAAAACTAGACATTAACAATACTTATTTTGCTTTTGCATTACTATATCCTTCTTAATACTCTTGACACTTGATCTACTTGAATGATCAATTTACTTTTAGACATTTAACAACACATGACCCATCTATGTATTTTCTATTATATCCTCCTAACATCTCGAACACTATCTCCCATTAGGGATTTGAGTGCCCAGGTGCTATTGTCCCCTTTGGGTGCTTCTGTCCTTTTCCCTCTCCTTTTAAAATTTGGATTACCACATCATTTGGAACCTTTTATAAATTCCCTTTTAAACTTTGGGTTGACCTTTTTGGTTGTTAATGAAAAAATTCAAACAAGGGAATCACACACACACACACACACACACACACACACACACACACACATGACTTACTATTATTAGGGGCGAGACATTTTTGAGGCTAATACTTACTATCTACTACTTGAGCAAGGAGTAGCATCCAAAGACTACATTTGGGCTACATTATTCACTACATAAGAGGGACTATTTTTGAATTCCATCTCACACATCCATATAGCGGTAAAATTAGTTGTATCCTGCTATCTTGGTGTGATTGGCATAAGGGCAACCTAGTTTCAAGGGACACAATTCAACCAAACACACCAGAACTATGCAAAGTCTAAAATGTAGTGCAACGCTCAGTGATAATCACATTGGGGGGACCGCCGAGGTCATTCTGACTCAAGCATATGTATTATTTATTCAATCTAATGTTTATTTAAGCATTGTAGAGGTAGCTAGGGTTTTTTTGTAGGTTTAGGTGCAACACATGAACCTTGCAACGAAGTGGATGTGATAAACAACAAAATGAAGAAGCTAAGTTCATACATTGAAAAGAATAGAAGAAGAGGACATGTCATAACTCTAGCACCCATATCAGACACCAACACTTGGGGCGATCTTATCCCCATTTAGATAGTTTTGTTTGAAGAATTTTCTGATTCCAGTTTCTTAGGCAAAGCATGCACAGTTCAAATCTAGCCTTCTCAGCCTGTTTTCCAGCCCATAATGGGTCCAAACCTCCCGATACAAGCTAAGTTTGTTAGGAAATAAGTGATAACATACACAAAACAATCTCTCACATAATCGCAGCAGTAGAAAACTAATATGCAGAAATTATTACAGATATGAAATAAAAGTGTAGAATAAAAAAGAACACAACACAAAGAGACAATATTTAACGTGGTTCACCCAATTTGGGCTATGTCCACCAAGAATCACTTGCTCATATTTTATTACAAGCCACCTCTTCTCTCAATACAATACCCATATCTGTTTGGAGCTATGCTCAACAAATTCTACAAAATTCACACCCAAATTCATACACATCTGCAATGTTGCATCAACCCTACCATATGCACAAAACCACATAAATAGGCAACTGATTAAGTAGTTTTACAATACCGTGGGTACTAAAACCATGGGCCAAAACCGACCCATAAACCTATGCGTCAAAAATCTCGCCCATATGAGAAGAGCATGTTTCCTAAAATATCAGGCACGTTATGTGGAAAGTGTACAATACTTTTAGTGTATAGTCTTCAACATTTCCACACATGAAAACAGGCTCCACAACCTAACAAAGTCATTCTATCTCACTATTGCTTATACTTATTTGTACTTTGCATGTTAAATCTTGTTTGTTATTTTTTATATTCATTTGATCTCTGTCCTCTGATAAAATATTTAAATTTCTTTAAAATACAAGCATAAAAAAAATGAAAAGCTAATTTTTGTGATGTAGTTATAAGTGCCACGGTAGTTGTGTTAAAACAAAATGTGTTAAAAAAGGCTTTGACTGCATGATATGCAAAAAATTATAGAGGACACTAACATCCTCATGAATTAGTGACATTGTTTAGGTGAATGTAACCAATACGTATCCAAACTAATTGGTTCACCTTTGCTAGCATAGATGTTATAGTTGTTAGTAGCTTTAAAATAGGCCATGGACATTCGTCGTAGCATAATGGGAAGCTATTTTTTGTTTTTGTTTTTGTGATTCCAGGTGCCCTTATTCAAATCTATGAAAAATGTGAAAGTATACAAAAGGTGTGTGAATTATTTTTTAAAAAAAATTAAAACAAATTTTGTCTTATGAATTGTAATGATTGTAACATATGATCAAAGCACAATGGAAAGCTAATATTTGTTAGATGGAAAATTACAAGTGCACCGATGAACATGTATGACAAAGTGGAATTATACATAAGGCACCTGAACTAATAAACAAAATTACTCAATGAGATGTGATCTTGGGGACTGCAGTGAATGTAGGATATGCAAAAAATGAGGTTTGTTGACAAGGCCTAGGAAACTTACATGAAAATGTAATTATCATAAGTTTCTTTCATCCTCCCAGCCTTTATCAAAACATGAGCTTTAAAATAGGACATGGGCATCCATCAAAGCATAATGGAAAGTTGGGTTTTTATTAGATGTAGGTGCGGTGGCCCTTCCAATCTTGTGCCCTTCCACCACTTATCACCAAGAGCCCAACAAAAGCATATTTTTATTGGATGTTATTGTAGAAATTGTAGACGTCAACAACTCAAGACTTCCACTAAGCGGTTCACGTATACTAGGTTCATCTCTGTTAACATACACCCTCGAATTTGTCACAAGTCCAAATGATAATTATACTTCCCCACGATCTGATGAAATAAAGACACATACATAATTCCTTGATTAAACAAAGCAATATTTTATTTCCTTGAGAAGGGTTCAAGAATTTTGGCCATTGCAAACACCATCTTGGCTTCAATCTAGTGGATTCCTTAAAACACAATGCCATGGGCATTCTTGTCAATGAATGGACTTTCATTAGGTACAAATTTGACAATCAAAGTATTGTATAACGATACAATTTGTTTGGCTTATTTCCTCTTCCAAGTTCATAAGTACTCCCAATATGATTAAGCTAAAACGTAAGCACACAAGCCTAATCTAGATGCTATAACAACAGTAAATAAATGCAATAATGAAATACATAAATATACCAAAGCAAGCTAAGTAATAAATTAATAAAACCCTAATGTGTAAAGAAGGTTAAAATTCCTTAGCTCATTTGTAGTGTTGTCAAAGGTGTATAGGACTAGAAATTGAAGAAATCCAAAGCACTGACCATCGCACTGGAGCACAGAAAAATGCAGATCTCAATGGTTATGTTGGACTGGGGTGCCTGAAGAGGGACATGAATGGCCATGGACATCCGGGTACTGATTTTTGGCGCCTAGATTTGTGAAAATACTCGGAAACCCAAATTCCCAGGGTCACAAGATGCTTGTTGATGCTTGCCTTTTGTCGCCATGGAAACCATGGCTATCAACCACCTCATTAGTATTAGATAGAGACTCATAAATGAGAATGTCGTTAAGGGTGTTATTAATAGGATCATTGACATAATGTGAAGGAGTATGCAAGGTAGTATGAGATGTGTCATGAGAAGAAATATCAAAAGTAGGAGAATCATGAGAATGAACTGTAGTAGTGGCAGTGGCCTCACCAGGAGAATAATCAACATGTATATGTGATTTATTGTCAATACCAATAAAGTAATTGATAAGAGAATGATCTAAAATTTCCTTAGAAAGGTCAAAAGGAGCATCAAAAGTAGCCGTATAACATGGTGTACAACGAGTGAAGGTTATCAGATCCTCAACAATACTAATACCGATGGGAGGATCTTTAAAACAAGTAGGCACATATTGTTGACCATCTAGAAGTTGTTATTTGATATGATCTGGTATAGGAGTAGGATTACCATAGAGAGTCATGAGCTCAGCGATGACAACCTCATCATAAATATGGTTAACACTAAAATGAGACATGATGGGAAAAGAAGACAAACTATCCTTATCCAACAGGGTTTGAAGTGGTTCCTAGGGGAAAATATTCTAAAGTATCCAGGTTCACCAAAATGATTAACTAAAATATGAAAATATGTTCTATATTCTAAGTTAATCTAAACTAGTAACAACAATGAAATAATTGATATGAAATGAAGTGTAAAAATGTTAAATAATTTTATTTGATATTTAAATGAAATGAAAGAATTGAAATAGGAGAGATAAGGTACCAACCTAAAAATAACTTACCTCGTTGTGTGTCGGGCTTGAACAAGATGATGTGCGGACGAAGCAAAGTATGAAGGTATGACCTAAGAAATTGCAACAGTTGAAGATCCGACTGGACTGGGGTGCCTATGGGCACCCTAGTCTACAGTATGGGCACTCTGGTCTGCAGAAAAATATCAGAACCTGAATCTAGAAGTGTCATTAAATATTCACAATGTCTTGATCTTTGTCATGATTGTCGCAGTAACTTCACCTTTGTCACCGTAAACTTGTGATGAAGATCTACCTGCAAAACCCCATACAAAGCATCAAATCCCTAAAAAAGAAAGATGCATATGAAGGGTTCAGACTGACCTTAATTGCCATGATGGTGGAATTACAACTAAGTGGTGCACTACATTCCAAACTTAATTTAGTTCTATCTGCAATTGTGTGCCTAGGGTGCCCTAACATCAATGACGCAGAGATAGGAGTAATAGTTAGATGTAAAAATGTAAATTGTGGATGAAATAGAATTGATACAACCCTTCCTATGTAGTGTGTGTGATGCAATGATGCCCAAATACAGTCCCTTGGTTTAGTAGATTTCTAGCCCTTGATAGTAGATCGTTTGCCTCTAGAATAGTGTGTTGTGTTTATATAGGGATCTCTTGCTCAAATTTCGACACTAATGACCCGACATGCCGACTAGTACCTAAGGGAATGAGAGGGAAAATTATAAAGACTGACCTCAAAACTCTGAATTAGACGAAAATGTTGTCGGGACCAGGGCACCTAAAATTAAGGACCGATGCACCCATGAGCACCCTAGTACTTCCCTAGGTGCCCAAATAAAAAACTAGAGACACCAAATGACTAAATAACGACACCTGAAACTCCCTGGGAGATGACCAAAATTGTATAAATAACTGACGGTTGTGCAAGACAAATGATGACGATGACCAACTAACCGACAACGGGACTAGGGGATAGATCATTAGTGAATAAATTTCCTATTCAAGATCCATATATAAAATAACATACTTGATGATATAAATGTAATAGTAAGTGCATGATTTTGTGACTACATTTTCCCCCGCTTTATGTTGGTGAGCAGAAAGCTCGGTAACATAATGTAGATAGATATGCATACTTGAGAGAAAGCCAGAGAAACCCATGTTGTAGTAGAACGCACATATATGGTTGTAAAAATGTGTCGAAAGAACTATAAAGCGTGTTGATCCATGCAACGTAACGAAAAGCGTACTAGTATGATGAAGTGAAGTAAATGAGAGTGATGATTATAATGTATGATGATTTTGAATGCGTATAATGACGATAAGATGGGGAAGGGAGTGATCAATTCTCAAACTGAACGTGTGTAGATGAATAAATGACCGGAGGATTTGGGTGTCATGTCATCAGAGGAAGAGTGTAGGGAGAAAAGTGTGTTATTCTCCAATCTCTAACTACATCCTCAAGATCTAGCCGTTGCAGATGGACTCAGATAAAAGATTTGTGGTTTTTGGATCGAAATAGTTTCGATGAAACAATTGACCCATATAGTAGTGGTATAGGAAAGGAACTCTTGGCCCCATTCCACGGGTGTCAATGCAATGTGATGGATTCCAAGTTAGGTCATCTGGAAGCAAGCGCAAATGATGGCTTCCAAGTTGGGTCATCTGGAAGAAAACACAAAATGTAGAATAGCTTCCCAAGTTAGGTCATCTGGGAAAGCAATGGATGTAATCTCTCGGGTTAGGTTCTGGGAGGCTGCACATAACTCCCAATTTAGGTCATCTGGGAGGCCGATCATGTTGAATTTGTATTGATGATATGATTTTGATTGTTAGGATTTTGAACATGTTGATTGATTGATTAATTGATTTGATTTATTACTCATAGAGAGATTTTACGCTAGTTGCCCCCATGTTAGGTCATTAGGGGAAAGTTATGAAATGTATGATGAAAATCATGTAGTGTGTATTAGTTGTGCGAATAAGTGCGAAATAATGACTATAGTAAAATAGGTAAAAAAAGTAACTATACGTAGTGAAGTGAAACAATGCTTAGTCACTTCATTTGTTGTTTAAGCAATTATGATATTAAGCACGAAGCGAGTGAAAATGTCACAAGTGAGAGCAATGCGTCCTAGTTGGTTTGAGAGGGTGGCAACTATCGCAGCATCATGAACAACTGTGGAGTTGGTAAGTGCATTGTTTTTCGAAAAATGTATGGTGTAATAGTCATTTTTATTGAATTTTAAAAAAATTGAGAATTTTAATTTTCTCGACGTTTTAGACTTGGACAATAGCGGTGAGGGCGTTAGTGACCCTTGGGACATGAGTGTCCAAATCTGAGCGCTAGTGTCCTGCTCCTAGGCACCCTAGTCCTACATCTAGGCGCCCTAGTCCAAAAAGTGTGTATGTGGCCTAGAATGGTGAAAATATGATGTGCAATATATAATAATGTGATAAACGAATGTTTTTGGATTTTTGTAGTGTTCTAACGCTATGTTTGTTTTCGTTGTTTATGTTGTGCAGAGGGATGTTCACTTGAAGGAGTTCCACAGTGGGCGTCATTTGAGTACTTTGCTTAGGATTGGCCTATGAGATGATGAGTAGGATGCGATGGACCATTTCATCCTACGACACATAGCACAAATGGGGGATGTGTACCACAATATGCCTATGTTGACTGCACTGTGTGAGAGATGGTGTGTGGATACATGCACATTTTGGTTGTTGACGGGGGAGATGACAGTTACTTTTGAGGATGTGTATCGTATATTACGGTTGCTGGTTGTGCAAGAGAGAGTACATGTTATGCCATTGGTAGATATGGAAAGGCAGATGCAAGCTGCGAGATGATATTTTCTGGGGACTTGAGTACCTGCCGAGGCCCATATCAATTTGGATGTTATTTTTAGGTCTAGATTTCCATGCTTGTAGAAGTTCATAGCAGTTTTAATTATGTTATCTATAGTAGTGGAGGGAGGAGGTGTAGTCGTCTTATATAAGATGCGTGATATATGCCGACGTATAGAGGAGGAGAGCACTAGACATTCGTTGACGCAGTGTGTGTTGGCCCACCTATACAAATATCTATACCAATTTACTCACGATGAGCATGACAGTGGGATAAGAGCCAATTCATTATTACATGTATGGGCTTATGAGCATATAGCCATGTTAAGACCCATGGGAGGTCCATGAGGAGAGTGGGCTAGGCCAAAGGTATATGCGAGGCGGTGGATTAATATTTGTGGGCGTAGGATGGACACAAACACCTAGAAGGCACCGATAGATAGGATGGGCCATACCGAGATTATGAGGGATGGCCCGAGGATGCTGTAGAGTTGCATTGCATTCAGAGGACAATGTGGTTAGAGGATCAATTCCTAGGTGTGGCAGAGTTATTCTAGGTGGAGAGAGTATCACGACAGTTTGGCATGGCTCGATATGTGCCCCCAGAGCCATATATGTTTTAGAGCTATCAGAGCACCTAGGAGGGCTGGAGCAAGACCATGGCCCATAATAGAGCAACTAGCACCTCCTGAGCCGAATGAGGTAGATGCGATGATAAAAGAGATAAATGTAGATGATGCGGGTTGCACGGAGGAGTACCAGGCATGGTGGGTGACACATTGATGGGTATTTTTGTTCTCATTATTTTTTAGATCTAACATGGTTATCGCAGGGAGGAGTAGGAGAGGGGGGAACACATACCCCCAACAATGTGGTAGCGCCTGTAGCAGAGCATAAGTATCTATATTATATAGTTATATTGTGTATTTTGTTATTGGCTTATGGTTTAGTAATGGTTGTCTAACGTGTATTATGTTATTTGTTTTGTAGGTGATGTGTATTGGTCCCTAATAGTAGACACATCCATCTATATATTAACGTAAAACATGCCTACTGAATTACTTGGCAGAGGGATACTTGAGCTAGTGGATGATATAGTAGATGAGCATGCCCATTTGTTCAAGCCAATGGTCATAGCATCCGCAATGTGTACTATATTATTGAACGAGAGGGATGAGGTATGCGAGGAGACTTGATGATCCTGAGAGGCTTTGTGTGGTGGTTCCTTAGCATAGGATATGTTTGCAAAATACGTGGATTTGCAGCACCAGTTCTCATAGCATTCTACGGAGAACACCTTATTGCATAGGAAAGTGGAGAATTATCGAGGGCATGAACAACGACGCAGAATCAACGATGAGGCATCTAGTTCTAGGGTTCTCGCAGTACCCAAGAGTGATAGTGATGATGAGGTGTAATTAATATTATTGTATACGATGTAGGGGAGTTTCCCCCAGTGATGATTGTATTCACTATATATGTATGGACACATGTGATTTATAAATGATGAGATTATTTTGTAGTTTATTGATGTGTATGATTGGGTGTTCAGTGTTGGGATGTGTTTCTATATTGTTAATTTTTATTTAAATGGAAATGTTATAATGCATACTTAGTATAATAAGTATAGTATAATCAATGTAAAAAGAGATGATGTATGATTATTGAACAAACATGTTGTGATGAATGTGTTTCTTTATAATGTAATGTAATCATAATATTTTAGTGTGATGAATGGGGGGAAATGAACAATTCCCTCCATCGTATGGATGATTAGTTTCATATAATTAATACCTTTTAGTAGTCAAGAATGAACTGTATAAAGTAAGAGTGCATCATCAGCAAATGATTGGATGTGTGAGATGAATGATGGAGCGTGTGATGAAAGGTTCTTAGAGTAAAAACCTCAACAGTCACGTAAGAAGAGTAAGAACACAAGTGTGTCATTGGGGGGTAAGGTGATAGTAATCACCCACAAAATACTAACGTAGCGCGAAGAGGTGGAAGCATGTGGGATTGAAGCAACATATGGAGTTGTGGTGGTATGCACGAAGGTGGTGGGATGTGGAAGCCAATGTGAAGGAGCAAAATTATGTGGTGTATAACATGAATATGATGGATGAGATGGATGAAGTGAGTGTAATGGATGTGGTGGTGAGCAAGCATGGGTAATAAACTATGGTGGGGGATGTACCATGTCCCGAGCACTAGGTGGAAAAGATTACTCAACTGTAGTATAAAATCACTGATGAGGTAGAGGAGAAATGGATCACTCACGTGAGCAAGAGCCAAAGGAGATGATGCCCTTATATTCTAATTGTTGCAATTTATCATGAAGGGAAAGATAGTACCTGTCCCTGTGGCCATTTATGTGATGATAATTGTAATAAGGTTGGTCACGTTGATGCTACAACTTGTGTTGTGGATGATGGTCATTGGATGGTAAGTGAATGAGGTACTTTTCAAGTAAGGAAAAGAGCACATCATGAGGTATATCATGATGGGAGAAATGCAATTGCTCATGCGGCATAGATAGAGTAGAAGGAGAAGTTCCCTATCACGGAGGAGGAGAAGAATTAATCGATGGTGATGGACTAGCTTGATATTTTTTTCCTTTCTTATGAGGAAAAGGTGAAGACTATGTAGGATGCTCAACCAATTTCGATGGAGGAGGAGTAGAGGATATAATAGAATTAAATGCATGTGGAGGATCAATGATATATGTTGAGATAAGATCTTGTTATAGGTCAATAAGCTTGTAGCATAGAAGAATGAATGACTCATATGTATCATACTCTAATCTTTGTTTGAGTGCAAGAATCAAACCATGACAAAAGGAATTGCTTCTCAAGGTTTATAGGTTGAAATATTAGTTTATGTATACAAGAATTGAATTTTAAGATATAATCCTTGATAGCTTTGGAGGATCCCTGATGTAAAGTAGGTAGGCAGACATATGTAACTTTAGGGAATTTTTTTATTATAAAATGATGAAGGAAAGTGTTCTCAATGTCATAGAAAGTACTAATGGACCCAAATGGAAGATGGTTGTACCATTAAAACACCTCATCATTAAGATTGTATCAAAAGGCCTTAAGTGCCTTAAGTAGTAATCTATCATTAGAATAAGATGTCATAAGCATGCAGTAATGTAGAAGATGAGCATGATGGTAACCATTACCATAAAAACATGTGAATGTAGGCATGATAAAGTCTTTAGGAAATGCAAAATTATGAATATTTTTAGGGAAAGGGTTACCATGTAATGAGTTGTTCTCAATAGAAGCATAGTAAGCCCTACTTTATAAAGTGATGGACTGAACTTGAGAATGTAATTGACCTACGACATGCATGAGAGAGATGATATCCTATGAAGCAATATTGGAAGATGGAAATAAAGTATTAAGAGATTGTAATTTTCCATTGTGAGTGATCATAGGAATATCAAGAGGTGATAAGGGAGATTATAATGCTAAGGGAACACTAGGAGTAGGTGTTAAGGAATTTATTGTAGATGATATAGATGGAATATACATAGCAGTGGTAGGATTAGAATCAGAGAAATCCCTAGGAGGTAAAATGAATGATGGAGATACCTCTATAGGAGAAGATGAACTAATAGGTGTAGATGATGTCACAAGATGAGATGAAATGGTATGATAAGAAGAAGTGATAAATGGAGGGTGACTCATACATAGTAGTAGATGCAATCTCAAGAGAAGGCAATAATGGAATAGGAGATTCACACTCAGTAGTATGAAAAGAAGGAGAACCATGCCTATCAACCACCTTATCAGTATCAGATAAAGACTCAAAAATGAGAATGTCGCTAAGGATGCTATCAAATGGATATCAACCACCTTATCAATATCAGATAGAGACTCAAAAATGAGAATGTTTCTAAATATTCTATCAATAGGATAATCGACATAATGTAAAGGATTATGCAATCTAGTATGAGATGCGTCATGAGAAGAAATATCAGAAGTAGGAGAATCATGAGAAGGAACTGTATTAGTTTCCTAACTAGGAGAAGAATTAGTATGCATATGTGAGCGATTGTCAATAACAAACAAGTAATCGATAATAGAATGTTCTAAAAATTCCTTAGAAAGGATAGAAGGAGGATCACAAGTAGTCCATATAACATGGTGTAAAATGAGTGGAGGTTGTCTGAATCCTCAACAATATTAATTGCCAATGGGAGAATCTTCAAAATGAGTAGGCACATATTGTCGAATATCTAGAAGTTGTTGTTTTGATATGATCTAATATAGGAGCATGATTACCATAGAGAGTCAGTGATCTCAACAATGGCAAAGCCTCATCGTAAATAGGGTTAACACTAAAATGAGACATGATGGGTGAAAAGATGACAAACTATCCTTAGCAATTAGGGTTTAAAGTGGATCCTAAGGGAAAAATATTTTGAAGTACAGGTTCACCAAAATGATTAAATAAAATATGAAAATAGGTTCTAATATTCTAAGTTAATCTAAAATAGTAACAACAAAGAAATAATTGATATGAAATCAAATATAAAAATGCTAAATAATTTTATTTGATATTTAAATGAAATGAAATAATTGAAATATGAGAGATAAGGTCCCAACCTAAAAATAAATTACCTCGTTGTGTGTCGGGCTTGAACAAGATGATGTGTGGACGAAGCAGAGTATGAAGGTGTGACCCAAGAAATTGCAACAACTGAATATTCGACTAGAATAGGGCGCCTGGAGGAGGACTGGGGTGCCTATGGGCACCCTGGTCTACAGTATGGGCGCTCTGGTCTGCAGAAAATCTCATGACTTGAATCTGGACGTGTCACTAGATATTCACAATTTCATGATCTTTGTCGTGTGATTCTCGCAGTAACTTCACATTTATGTCACCATAAACCTGTGATGAAGATCTACCTACAAAACCCCATGCAAAGCATCAAATACCTAAAAAAATAAAGATGCATATGAAGTGTTCAGATTGACCTTAGCTACCATGATGGTGAACGCACAACTAAGTATTGTACTACATTACAGACCTAATGTAGTTTTGTATGCTTATGTGTGCAATTGTGTGCTTAGGGTGCCCTAACGTCAATGGCGTAGAGATAGGGGTAATAACTAGATGTAAAAATGCAAATGGTGGATGGAATAGAATGAATACAACCCTTCCTATAAAGTGTGTGTGATGCAATGATGCCCAAATGCAGTCCCTTTCCTTAGTAGATAACTAGCCCTTGATAGTAGATAGTCTACCTCATAAGAATAGTAAGTATGTTATGTGTATATAGGGATATCTTGTTCAAAATTTTGACACTAATTACCCAACATGTTGACTAATACCTAGGGGAATGAGATGGAAAATTATAAAAGATTGACCTTGAAACTCTAAATTAGACACAAGTGTTGCCTAGACTAGGGTGCCTAAACTTAAGGACCGGGGCCACCCATGGGCACCCCAATTACTACCCTAGGCACCCTAGTCAAAGACTAAGAGATGAAAAAATTACCAAATAATGACACCTAAGACTCCCTGGGAGATGACTAGAACTATGTAAACAACTGACGACTATGTAATAAAAATGTTGACGAAAATCAACTAAATGACGACAAGAATAGGGGATAGGTCACTAGTGAATACTTTTCTTACACAAGATCCATATATAAAACAACATACTTGGCAGTAAAAATGTAATAATAAGTGCATGATTTTGTGACTATAGTAATAGAATAAGTGTAGGGAGAAATGTCTGGTGTCGTCTGCCAACCTTTAACTACTTCTCGTTGTGTAAAATACCACTGCAAATGGTGTGCATGTGCTAAGAACTCTCTGCCCTGTAAACTCTATTGTGTAAATGCCCAGTGCTAAATGACTTCTCTATCCTGTCAAAAGCCTCTAGGACTTGTTGAAGAATTGTGTAATTGTCCCTTGGTTATTGACATTCCAGGAAAGAACATTATATTGCCCCTTGGTATTAGGGCATCCAGGAAAGGGTCGTTGTGCTAAGGACCCAAGTCTGATTCTGAGCCCTGTCAAAACTAAAACTATGTTGTACCGGTATCATGTTGTGTGTCACTCAGTATGGGGTGATTGATTCACCCATATGATGCTCCGCTTGTTTTGGGTGCATGTGACATCACCTAAGGACTATGTAGCCCAAAAGAGGACCAACCGTTGTGTCGAAACTATGCCCTACAGGGGGAAATGAATGTACTTGGTATAGACTAAGGAACACACAAACAAGTGGCTGGGAAAAACCAGTGTTAGTACAATCAAATATAAACACTCATATATAAGTTGAATTATAAGCTTTGTAGACAATTTGTAAACACTCAAGAATACAATGTAGACCGCAAAAAGCGGGTTGCAAACACCGGACATCACTCACAATGTCGCAAGACAATCAAGGCCGTAATGGCCGTAAATAGACAAGTGTGCACACAAGACAAAGGGAAAATCCCGCAAACAAGAGCATACAATGACAAGTAATGGCAAACAATGTAACAAACAACCATGGAAGTAAATAGTCATGCATAACAAATGTTGCACATGAAGCACCCGTTAGCACATTAAAAAGATAAAAAGTATGTCAAAGCATGTATAATATGATAAAATAGTGTGTTATGAAAAAATATGTAATAACACCTGTAGTGTACGGAAGTGGATGCCCCCAGGAGCCTCTATGGGACTGGTAATAGGTACTGCACCAAACATCCATGTTGTGTGTAATAGATCTATAGAGTCTATTATCGCAACTAGAAAAGCAAGTGAGCGTGCATGTGTGTGTGTGATAAATATAATGATAAACAAGATACTTATCTAGCACGCCTAATAAGAGGAACATGTAACAACAAAATTAAGCAAGAGTAAATGCAACCAAGATATGTAGTATGCTCTGGATGAGGTGGAATCGAATGCAGTGTGAATGATAAGAGCAATGTGCCCCCCGAGTGGATGGAAATGTATGTAATGAGGTTCGTTCATTTATGCCTCCTCAACAGTAAGGAAGAATAGTAAACAAGAGTGCGTCATTGGGAAATGGTCTAAAATGTGTGCAGAAGAAAGATGGTGATTGTAAGTTATCATGCGATGTGTAGGATTGAATGCGAAAAAGTAAAATTGATGAGGTAGTAGAATGTGTGATGATTTAGCCTAAAGTGTATAACACTAAACATGTGAGAAAGATGTCCAAAAAGCATGATTATGTAACTTAAAGTGCATATCATGAAATTTATGAATAAGATGCTAGAAAGGGGTGACGATTCAACCAAAAAAACGTATATCACAAAACATATGAGTAGAGGAAGTGATGATTTAGCCTATGGTGTATATCACTAAGAATGTTGCATGAGAAAAAGATTGAATGGTTGAATGTTGTAATGTGTGAATGTGGTTCATTGGAGATGTATACCCTCAACAGTCCAATATGGACTGTGAGACTTGAGTGTGTCATAGGCTAGTGAGTGCAATGCATAAAAATAGATGTGTAAAATGTGTAATAGATGCGGCAATGAGAAATTGTCAAGTGATGTGTAATGTGTAGTGTGGAATGTAGGATGTATAGTATGTAATGCATGATGTGTAGATGATATAATTGTAGAATGTGTATAATGCAAGAAGCACAAAATTGTAAGATGTAAAATGTAAGATGTGTGATGTGTGAAGATGTGCAATGTGTCATGTTTATTGTGTAGTGTGCGAGGTTCGTATGTATAGGATGCCCTCAACAGTCAAGTGTGAACTAAAACACATGAGTGTAAAATGTGTAATATGTGTAATAGATGCGGTAATGAGAAATTATCAAGTGATGTGTAATGTGTAGTGTGGAATGTAGGATGTATAGTATGCAATGCAAGATATGTAGATGATATAAGTGTAGAATGTGTATGATGCATGAAGCACAAAATTGTAAGATGTAAAATGTAAGATGTGTGAAGATGTGCAATGTGTCGTGTTTATTGTGTGGTGTGTGAGGTTCGTATGTGTAGGATGCCCTCAATAGTCAAGTGTGATCCGAAACACATGAGTGCGTCACCGGGTAATGGCGATAGTGGTGCATAAGTTGTGCGTAAAGAGCTAAGTGTGGTGTGGTGAGAGCATAAGACATGTGTTAAGGCTATGGGAGATAATAGGTGTGATGTGCCCCCAAACATGTAATTATGCTTGCATCATCTAATAAAAGTGAAAGTTAAAGACCCTCCACCCGATGCTGGTGAAGATGAAGGTGTGCGACCATGCTCTAAGAGTAGTGGTATATGAGATAAATGTCATGCAAGTGAGTGAATTTTATATGCATACGACTAATGAGTATATTGTGGGCCCCGTGGTGTAACAAAATGTATAGGTGATGGAGACCTGTGTGAAGTAGAACATGACAATGATGGATACTGGCATGGAATAAAATGAGGTGGTGACTTACATCGAGATGTAAGAGTTGTCCTGGCGAGGGATTTAGACTAATTTACTGGACTAGCAGAGCGATGGGACTAGGTAGGCCGTGTGTGAGTAGGTGAACTAGGAGCGGAGTGTGTCTTAAGTTTTAGAGTTTGTGGCATACAAGATGGACTAGGTGATACACTGATAACCGCAAGAGGATATGCTAACCATGGAGTAAATGGAGGTACACCATTGATATAAATGACTTGATTGTTGTGGATGAATTTTAGACACAAATGCTTCATGAAGATGATAGACTTAGAACTGTGAATTCAATTGAGACCTGAGAGCATATCACACTTGTCAACTGCTTCACCCACAAGGAAGGGCGTTGACATAGTAAGATGAACAACTATAACGTGAAGCTTGAAAACACCGTAGGATTGTTCATTAGATATTAAATTTGTGAAAGCGGATAGCCAATAACAACAAGAAGTGGAATAGAGCACATGCTAATGGGCCACGAGGGATCAAACTTGGTATTATTGATATAGGTAGATCCAATAGAGGCATTGATGCGTAAGTGATTAGAAGATAATGCCACATGATAATCATGGTCAGAGAAAGAAATTTGGTCGAGAAGTGTCGGTATGAGCAACTAGGAAATCAAAAGCCTCCGATGCAGGAGGAGGCACTGCGCGATATATATGATTAGTGGAGGAGTCAACCAGTTTCTTATCGTGTCTTGGAAGTGGATTAATGAATATTTTGAACTTATGATTGTCATTGACTGTCGCAGAGTTTGAAGGCTCTAGAAGCTCAAGTTTGTTATCATTGATAATATCTTTGATGATGGTGCATAATTTGAAACATCTATTTGTAGAGTGTCCCACACATTGGTGATAACCACAATGAAATTTCTCATTGTAATTACAACATTTTGGATGAGATGGGTCTCATTCAAGCGGAGGAGGGAGTGTAATGAGATTGCTCTCAAGAAGTTGTTGTAATATAACTTGTAGAGCAATGGTTAACTTTGTAAATGTACGCCTAAGTGGTTGCAATTGAAGCTCTCTAGTGTTGGATATTGTGTTGACAATGATCTTTGTGTCAATTGGCTTGGTTGTTGTTGGTTTGCATGTTGATTTAGTTTGAAAATGTTCAAAAGATGATGCTCGCTCTTGATATTTAAGCTTTCCTATAGAAAAGAGCTTAGTTTCGTGAAGCTTAAGAGTATGACATAGTTGATCGAACGAGGGAGATGTATGAAAAAGAACACTCTCATGTAGAGGTGGTAATAGGCTCTGAATGAATAAGTCTTGAAGCTTAAAGTCCGTAAGAACATTTGATATCTTAGCTAAGTTATTTTTGTATCGCAAAACACAGTCTCCTAAGTGTTTGTTAGATCCTTGTTTTAGTTGTGTAAGTTGGGAATAAGAGATCTTAGAGTCGATGTTGATAGAGAAGTGAGTGAGAAAAGCATCAACCATATGCATGAAAGATGTTACCGAGTGAACAAGTAGGTCATATAACCAACACATTGCATAATCGTGAAGACTACGATGAAAGAGCTTAGCTAGGAGAATGTGATCATCTGTAAAAGCTAGACAAACCACATGGAATGCACGAAGATGCTCTTGCGAGTCACCATGCCCGTTAAAAATGGGAAGCTTAAGGGTGGCAAATTTAGGTGGAAGGGAGTAAACAGATATGGCTAGTGTGAATGGAGTATGCAATAATATAGTGGAATCTAAATATGGAGACGCATAAGAAGAAGCCTGTCGTAATTAATGAATTTGCACTTGAAGGTCTTGATAAAGGGAGGCTAAATCTTGGGTGGCCATGGAAGGAGCTTGCCGCGTATGAGAAACAAGAGGTGGAGTATAGTGAATAGTAGGAGTAGGGACAAAAATAGGAATGATGGAAATGGGAGGAAGAGTGGAAGTAAGTGGTTGAGTAGCAACGATGTTGGGAATAATGATAAAATCATTAAACTCTGTGAGGTTCGCAGCTTCCTCACGAGTAACATATAAAAGCAAGTCTCGATCTTGGGGATGTTCAACGATATGATCATTAAGGGTTTTGAGATGGGTTTTAGTAAACTCTTCAAAAGATTGAGCCATAGTAATAAGAGGGTAAATGTTGTAAGTGGAAGGTACTTTCGAAGGTTGGGTTCACGAAAATGATTAAGCTAAAATGTAAGCACACAAGCCTAATCCAAATGCTATAACAATAGTAAATAAATGCAATAGTGAAATATAGAAATATACCAAAGTAAACTGAGAAATAAAATAATAAAACCTTAATGTGCAAAGAAGGGTAAGATGCCTTAGCTGATTTGCAGTGTTGTCGAAGGTTTACAGGATTGGAAACTGAAGAAAGCTGAAGCATTGGAGCATGGGAAAATGTAGATCTGGATGGCTAAGCTAGACTAGGGTGTTTGGAGAGGGACGGGGGGCGCTCATGAGTGTCACGGTACTAATATTGGGCACTTGGGTCTGCGAAAATGCTTAAAAACCCAAATTCTTAGAGTCGCAAGATGCTCACCGTTTGTCACTATGGATTTGTACAAATATCATTGGAGTCATCGAAAACCTGCTATGAAGAATAGACCTGTAAAACCCTCAAATAGACATAAAATCCAAAAAAATAAAGATGTCGAATGAGGGGTTAGATTGTCCTCAACTGCCACAATGGTGGACTTACAACTGAACAATGTACTATATCTCAGACCAATGTAGTTCTGTGTGTGTAGAATCGTGCCCTAGGTTGCTCTTGTGCCAACCGTACTTGGATATCGAGCACGTAGCTAGATGTAAAATGTAGTAAATGTGTGCACATAATATAATGAACTTCCCTCCTATGAAGTGTGATGTAGAAAGCCAACCCTTGTGTCCCTTGTGATGGAGCTAGATGGATGCAATGGAGCTCTTAGATGCCTTTGGTGCTCAGTCCTTTATTACGATCGCATAACTTTATATTTATATGATTCCTTTGCTTGAATTTCGTAATTAACCCTGAAAAAGCCGATTACCAAAAAGATAAGATGCTCAAATGGATACAAAGGACCCAAAAAGTGTGAGTAAAGTACAAAGACGACAGGGGCGCCCAAATTGGATGAGGACACCTGACGCTGGCGTCCTAATGTGGGTATTGGTGTCCAGGATGACAAATGTTGAAGACTGAAAAGGCAGATTGTGCAAGTAAGGGTGTAAGACTGAAAGTAACAACATAAAACAAAGAAAGGTGGCCTAAGACATGGGTTAATTAATACCGTTCTTACCTAGGAATCAAATGAATAGTAGTATGTAATTGGGACTAGATACTTACCCAAAGTGCGTGATTTTGTTACACAATCCCATTAAATACAATTCAAAGCCCCATAATACTCATAAAATCTCAAAACATTACAATTATTGATATTGAACATGGTATGGAGATCAATCAAAGAGTAATTTATAGTAATCATAGTTGTAACTACCCTTATATATATGTACATGCAAAATGTGAAAGCATATAAAATGCCTCGTATAAACAGACTCTCATGAAATGTAATCATTGTAAGATATGCACAAAGTGTTTTTTTGAACGAGGCTTAAATATTTTTAAATAAATACCCAAGCAATATGTTGTCTAGTGGATTGCACTCATTGGTGGATATACACAATATAAGAGAAAATTAAACATTGACATCCCTTCCAACATAGTTGATAGAAAATGAATTGTATTTTTCCATATGAGACAAAAAGTACGACAACAAGCAACATTTGTACGTGATATTGGTTTTGTTTCACCAAATGCACTCCATAGGTGTCCAATCTGATGGGGTCACCATTGTTAACATGCTTCCTTGAGTACCATCCTGTGCAAAAAAGGAGCTTTGAAACATAGTGTGGACATCCGTTAAAGCATTATGGAGAAGGGATTTCTGGAAAATGCTGCAAAATGTGGAAGCATGTGTGGGGCATGCGAACAGTTTGACTAAATGCCTAGAAAAAATGTGGTCTCACAGACTGCAATGATTGTGTGATATGCAGAAAAATTGTTGTGTTGAAAATGTGTTGGAGCCTTTCAAGTAGTTTTCCCTTTTAAAGTAGGATTCACTATGAATTGAGTTTTTTTACATATGAAGTGAACATTGTAGTAATAGTGGCTGCGATGGTAGATGACATAATGACTTATTTGAAGAATACCCCTAATTTGTAGGATTCCCCAGTAATAAGCATTGTTTAGTACATTACAATGGTGGCTATCTATGCCTTTCTAGGAATTGGCATGGTGGTGCCTCCAGAGGTGGTTGGAGATAAAAATCATATAATTTGGGAAATATTTGGTGCCACAACTTTTGTAACTACACTTATCTAACTACATTCATAAATGAAATACTTGCCCATTTTCCCACCATTGATTTCTCTAACACCCATTACTTCAACATTGAAACCTGATAGAAAATTCATTTGTAATTGATTAAGTAGTACATGATTAAGTATAACAAACAAAAACACACAACCAAAAATTAACGTACACGTTACTTTACACTTATAAGATTGATTCAAATCTCACCCAGCACCAAAACTACCACCAAACACCTTCTTGAAACTGAATACTAACTATGCAACAAACAACAACCACAAAAACAACAAACACAAAAAAAAAAAACAAAAACACAAAAAAAAAAAAAACAAAACAACACAAAAAAAAAAAAAAAAAAAAAAAACAAACAAAAACACAACAAAACAAAAAAAAAAAAAACAAAAAACCACCACATAGAAATCCACCTTGAGAACCACTTCCGTGTTCCTCACCATAGTCCACAATCTATCCATTATACTTGCGAGTTAAATTCATCAACGCCACTTGATTTCAAACTTACATTGCTCTCCCCTCCGGAATAGTATACTCTATTATTTTTAATTTTTTTTTGTGATGGAAGAATAAGTGTATGCCCGCTCTTTTGTTTTGTAATGCAAGAATAACCCTTCCATTTTTGTAGAGTCAAAAAGAAGATGGAATATTGAAAAGGTGAGAAGCGAGGATGGTACAGTTTAACAAGTCCGGACGAATTTAGTGCAAAGGGACGTCCTTGTCATCATCAAACCTTCTTTCGTAAAACAATTATATGTGAAAAAGGTATTGATACTTATAAACCATAAATAGACCCACACTCCTCAATTCTTGTTCTTTCCTCGTGGCTAATATTTATTGTGCAGATTACATGGAATCTAGACCAAAATATTAATTAGAAAAACGAATATTATTATTTTTAAGACTTATGTACAAAACGAAATGGGTATAAGTTGAAAAAAATATTTGTTATAAAATGGGTTTTTAAAGAAAAAGTGTGTATATTTTTAAATCTATTTATGTGATTTATTATTTAGAAAAATATAAAAAAAAATTGGCAATGGAGGGGGATATCCTTCTCAGAGTGGAATATAGGGTGGGTTTGGGTTTTTAAAATTCAATGGGTGATCCACATTCACAGCACCTTGCTGTATTTTGGTTGGTTCATATAGAGAAGTTCCCCATGACTACTTATTGAAAGTGTTCAATGCACCGATTGAAGTCCTTGAGTTCAACCGTTTAAAAAAAGTTAAAATATCTTTTCGTTATTGATAAATTAAATAATGTAAATATTTTATCATTTAGAAAAATGTTAAATGTCTTTTCTTTATTGTTAAATTAAATAATGTGAATATTTTTTTGATAATGATGGATCAGACACAAATAAAAATTCACACACTTTTTTCAAAAAACTTTGTACAATTCCTTATTCTATACACTTTATCACTTAAAGCATAACAATCAATTTTGCTTAATTAGACTTAATTATTTATTATTACTTCATACTTTTATCCAAATGTATTATCTTTTTTGTATTTACAATAGTTTTTGGGAAAATAGCGTCAAAACTTTTCGCTTGACATTTTGATCACTTTTTATGAACCATTATCAAGAGAAAATATCAATTTTTCAAACCACATTAACATAAATAAAAATGAGTTACAATAAGACCAATCCCTAAAGTAGCTTCATTCAAAGTAATAAGAAGTAAGTATTCTATAATAAGACCTTCATTTTAATTATGTTTAGATTAAAAAATATTAAATTCTAAACTTTTAAGACATAAACAATATACAAATAGATAAGAGATTTCATATTTTGAGAGTCCATGAATTTGTAATGGTTTTTTGGAAAAATTATGTCTCTACTATTAGTCTTGATGTCTTGGATCACGTGAACCATTATCAAGAGAAAATACTAAATTTTAAGATGATTTATAATTTTTAAACAAAGTAAATCCCTCCCATAAATGCAAAAACTGAGACGGATTGGTCCTATTGTCTTGTTGTGACTCCTTTTTATGTTAATAATAAATCACAAAATATAATTCAAAACACCAAAAAAAATCACGTCAAAGGCGTTTCACTATGGAATGAGCTCGACTGATTCTAACAGATTACATAAAATCTATGATGGATGCAGGAGATTCATTGAAATCCAACGCTTATGTGTGCCTCTACAGTCTATCGTCTACCTCGAGAATCATGCTACAAAGGTTATACTGCACATTGTCAGTGGCTTGGTTGGAGCCCTTCCCTCCCGCCGGTGTCTATGTTGTCCGAATGATGATCGTCTCCCCTTCTTTGGAAACTCTGTCCACTTCCAAATATATGTCCGCATTGGCAGATCCCACAACTACCGGTGGTGGAGTAGTTGATACCGTAGTACGAGTGGTCTATTAAAAAGTGGTTTTCGAAATCACATGAGCGGTTTCTTGGGAAAGTTGGTCGAATTAATTTTTCTTCCCTTCACCACATGAAATAAACGCAATGGTTTTTAAGTGGGTGGTTAATACATGGTAAATGCATGTATTTCTTCTTTTCCATGGGATTTGTCCACTTTTTCGAACATGGCTTGGAGAGTTAATTTCAAATAAAATATTTTGATTTGGTTTTAGGGTTCCTATAAACTAAAGTAAATATGTGTATCTTAATTTGGTTTTCTCTATCTGATAAACCATTTTAAATATATTTTAATTTGATTTATGATTCACATTTAAACTATTTTTAATTATTTTCCATAGCCCTCTTTATAATATTTGTTATATTTTATATGAAAAAAATACATTAAAATAATAATAATTCAATGCAATCCAATGCTCTATGGTTACCTACACGATGTTTGATGGTGTGATGTGGATCGAGCTTGTCTAGTATGGCATTTGCGTTGCGCCCATACCTTTCTCCATAGCTCTCCTCAGATGCCCGCATGGCGTATGCGTGCCCATATGCCTCCACCATAATATCTTCCTCCGTATCGGGCTTCTCTTTTGCAGAAGATGGTTCATTAGCCAAAAACATTGAATTGTACAATGGATGACGATGATAAGTGTAGATTTTCCGGGAACAGGGAACAACAATTCTGTTTCTAAACAGTGAAGTGAGAGTGGTCTCTTCTTTTGTAGTCGATGTCATCGCAATAGAGAGGTTGCTTATTTGTATGACATGGGTATTCTAGAATTTTTTACGCACTATGTATGCTCTGCGCTAGAGGCCACCTTGGCGAGGAGCCAACCGTACATTAGCAATGTCAGACTCGGACTGGATTTTCACTGCCTTAAAGAGCCATTCGAAACACCTCTCTTAGTGACATGTCCTTCAAATTCTTTGCTATCATTTCATATGCCAAATTCATACTTCCTCGTAAAAATTATGTATGTTCGTTCAGGGATATACAAGACCTTCTCCAAATAATATAAAGGGGAGGGAATCTATTTTGTTTTGATATGTCATATTGTCGGGTCCGTAAATGTTCTACGACAAGCTGTGAGTCGTCCTCCACCTCAACAAAACCAAAAAGTTGGCAACAATGGTACAAAAAATGTGGTCGATAACCTTAGAGGATAAGGGAGGGAAGTAATTGATCCATGTCTAAAAATGGTCGAACATAAATCGTTTTGTATAATGATGCTATTACGAGTCCTTTTCCTGTGAAGTCGCGCACGCCTCTCTGTTATAGATGCTACTTGCCATAACAAAGACTGTATTTCAAAAACAATATATTTGTTCGAAAAGATGTGGCTTCGTCATGCTCATTCGAAACTCTGTCGCCCACCAAAATATTGTTTCCTATAATTAACAATAAACGACGCCACCGCCAGATTCCTTTGTCCCATCTTCGACAAGAAATTTTCACTGTATTTCTTGGCAAGGTCGCTGAGATTGCAGTGATTCTAATCGTCCCCAACTTGGAGCCAGTTACCGAAAATGGGCACCGCCAGGGAACACAACATTAGCTTTAGTTTCTTAGATTTTAGTTTCGATATGAATATGTTTCCAACCTCCACAACCAATAGGGAGACCAACCCTTTGAACAAATCCACTCCATAAACAAAAAAAACTTATGCATTTCCCAACATGGAACTAATGGTGGAAAAAGATAGAGAGTAGATTGATTTATATGGACATGAATAATCTCATCCGCGGAAAAGGTGTGGCCCATGCAGGTGATTAATTTCCCCCGTCTAATCAAAATCCACAACAACCCACACATGTCCCTTTTTTTGTTTGTGATAGCTGAATAACGATGCCATCACAATCATTGATGGGGAGAACTTCACATGGCGTCGCCACCTCTGGATGTTACTTACACTCCACATCTTTATGTCTCTAAATGTTACGGATAAAACTACAAACACATTTTCACTTCGGCAAAATTTTTCGACCACTCTTTACATTCACATATATATCTATAAATTGTTTCCGCATTGTCTTGAACAATAGCCTTGATCTCCTTCAAAGGATTTCCATATATGTCGCCATGTTGTTCAATGTTTCAGTTTCACATTGTTCCTACTTTCTATTTTCGTTGCCCCTGCACTTCTCCACCCTCTAACCCCTTCATCTTCACCCCTCTTCCTCTCCCAATGTTTCTCTCCTTCCAATATGAATCCTTTAAAAGATCCCCTTCGACGTTTCCATTGTATACTTCAACAAAGCAAATCCCTCCCATAAGAGCACAACCTGAGATGGATTGGTCCTATTGTCCTATCCTGACCCGTTTTTATGTTAATAATAAATCACAAAATATAATTCAAAAGACCAATTTTTTTTTCAGTAACTTCGATTAAGAAAATAATAGAGTCAGAATGCGACCAATCATGCACTCTTCTCCTCGTGTCACTTCGTCGTTGGTTTACATGCACCCAATAGTATTTAGCTATTTAAGGTTCTAAACACATCAGACATCCCTATGGTATTTTTATATTATAATTTAATGTTAATACCACCTAAAAATACGGAGGCGGGAACAATGGAAGACCAATCTTACGGACCCGATGGGAGAATTCAAACTAGTTTATAAAACGCCCTTCCTTTATTTTCCGGCGCTGTTCGAGGGAAGTCTAATTCTATATCTTGCCGTGCGCTTCTGAATAATTTGTCGTGTGAGGGGGGATTTGGAAAAGCAGGGGTTACAGAGAAAAAAATAGATAGTATTGCCTGCTGGGTTTTTACTGTTTTGTTTTCTCAGTTTGAATCTGCAGTAAAATAATCACAGTCAAAAGAATGTCCGGCGGCATAGCTCGCGGTCGTCTTGCGGAAGAGCGAAAGGCGTGGAGGAAAAATCACCCGCACGTATGTAAATGTTTTCCGACTTTCATTTTATTTAAATTTACCGTGTTTGGATGTTAGGCTTTCAATTTGTGAAGTATATTGAAGAATTCTGAACGATATTTATTGGAATCAACCCAGACGGTTCAGTTCTGGTTAAATCTGTATTTAGGTCTGTTTGTTTTTTGCTTAGGTTATAGTGTTCTGCAGTAACAAGTTTAGATTACTTGAAGTGGGTGGCATACGCTCTTGCGAGGGCTTTGAAGATTGGCCGCGGTTACGGTTGTATTGTAGACCTTTATTTATTTATTGTTTTATTGGGTCTAGGGTTTATAATACTCTGCACGTCTCTCTTTTGATTCGTTTAATTAGCAGGTAATTCTGGTTTAGCGATGTAATTTGGGTTTACCTACGCAATTTGTGTTTAGCTAAGTATTTTTTATTTTTGTGGGTAGTGATGGTAGTTAGTTATTAGTTAGCTATAGTTCTAAATAGCTTATGGCTGGAGATATGGTTTTGTCATGTGGCATAATTGAAGTACATCAGTGATATGATTGCTGTAATATGAATACATTTGTTTTTATATAGTAATTGTTGTGGAGTGAGTGCCTACTGAGGGTTTTGTCAAGTAACCTAATGTTTGAAGTTTATCTGCGGTATCTTTTACTGTATACATTTAATTGTGTTGTTTAATTGTTGCGGAGTAAATTCATACTGACGGTTTGGTAAGCTCTGTGTGGAAATTAACCTGGGCTTTCGTTTAGTATTGGTGATACCCTAATTAACACGTGATTCGTGTTTAGCATGAAATAAATGGTTTATAGCCGAGGATAGGGGAATTTCACTTCCGAAGGTTCTCAAGAGTGGCTTGAGTTAGGATTTTGTCATGGAGTGAAATGTTTTCAGGTTAGCTGTAGCATGATTTATCATTTGAATTTAGTTTTTGTTTTTTTAACTGTCATGGAATTATCCATACTGAGCGTTCTATAACCCGTGTGTGAAGTGAGTGAGGGTTTTGCTTTGTGCTATTGATATTCTAATCAAGTACCATTCGTCTCGGTTATACCCTAATTAAGACATATTTGTGTTTGGTAGTGAATTACTCAATTCAAATGCGTTTGGGAATGCTGGTGCTAAAGTTCTGTGTGAAATTTAGATACATGGTAAAATAAGAACCTTAAGCATCAGGAAAGGGAAAGAATTTCCAAAATCTATGCTTATCTTTTTGTTTGCTCAATAATTTTATGTAATTTTGTTTTGTTGATGACTAGACAATCATTGTATGAAGTGTGTGGAGAAACAGCCAATATTTTTTTTTTAGTTTTTTAATGCCTGGCACAATTCTGAGAACTATTTCCAATTGTTAGCAGTAAACAGATTGCATCAGCCCGGAAAGAGTTTTTATGGGCATATAAATATATGAGCACGTGCCTGTAAACTTTTTGGAGAGCATCCTGTGATAGGGTTTTGTCATGTCTGTTTAGCTATATTATGCCCTGCCTTTTATTTTTGATGTTTCATTATTATGGAATGATATATATATATGGATGGCCTGATGAGAATCGTGTGAAACAAGCATGGTTTGATATATATATATATATATGGCCTGATGAGAATCACACGAAACAAGCACTCAGTGAATGGATAATTCTTTTTCTTCTATCAAGTGGATGGTTTTCTTGAATAACACCTAATATAGGGAGTCAATCAGGTAGGTTCAATTTACCCTTGGTGTTAAAAATCTGCATGATTTTCTAGATCCATAGTAAAATAATAATTTGATGGCTTAATCAATGGGTAATTCTCTTCCTTCTATCAAGTGGTTGTTTCTGAATTTGATGGCCTAATCAATGGTAATTCTTTTTCTTCTATAAAGTAGGTGGTTCTCTGGATTAGTGCCTAATATGGGTGTTGGGACAAGTGTCTAATATGGGTGTCATGATATGTACCTAATATGCGTCAGTTAGGTTTTATGTACCCTTGATGTTAAAAAGTTGGTAATTTTTCAGATCCTTATTAAAATTAAACTTTAAAGATGCTGTAGATGCTATCTGAGAAGGGGATATTGATATTATTTGTCTTCCACTTGTTCTGTAGTGTAGCTATTTTAGTTTTTATTTTTTATTTTTATGAGACCTTTGTTTTTAAGCAATGCATGGCCTTTTGAATTCTAAAGGTACCCTTAGTCGTGAAGGGGTAAGTTGGTGGCCTTTATTATCAGCTATTATTGACTAAATTTAATAGTAGTTTTACAGTGTTGTGGTCCATTGGATATACATAATCATCTCTGCTATATCTTTTAGGAGCCAATGCTCAATCAGCTTGTGTGAACCCTCTCACCAGGTAGATGAATCATACTATTGGGCTTTGATTGTTTCAAAATTCTAAGGATTGGGGGACTTCCCACATATATGTATAATCTCTGAGTCATGGGATCACTTGGCCTCTTGGCCGCTGTAAATTGGTGTCTATTCTCTGTTGGAGAAAATATCCACACTTGAGATTCAATCTCAAGTATACTTTACTCTTGGGGTAGTGTTTGAGCCCTGAACTTAACTAGCTCAAAATCAAAAAGTGATGTGGTCTCATAGAACCCATGTAGCAAGAACCTCATTGACAATGAGCCGTCACACCCTAAAAGGGCCCAAAAGTTAAAACACCAATGTGATGGGACACTGCTTCATTGTCTTTTTCTTTTTTAAAAAAGTTTTTAAGTTTTGAAGCTTGAAAATCTAATAATAACAATATGAAAATTTTAAATAATAACCCTAAAACAAAAATAGTAAAATAATTTTTTTTTTTTCAAATTTAAGTTAATTTTTTTGTTTTAAAATTTCTATGCATATATAAAATTCCCATTTCTTATGCACAACTTCTTCCCATCCCGTTTGTCATGCACAACCTCTTCCAATCTTGTTTCTTGTCACATTTTTGACCATGTTGCCAGGAAAAGGAAATGGGCGTGGGTACGGGTCCGAAATGTGGAAACATTGATTCAAAAAACCCTTGGTTACTAAATGTTACAGAATCATGAATCATGTGACATGCGAACTTTACATAGATAATAAAAGCACAAAGAATGGCCAAAGAATATTGTTGTTTATATAAAAGCACAAAGATTATAACCAGAAGTCTTTCTTGTTTTACATAATATAAACAAAATGTTGTGATATACAATTTTTTTTCTATAGACAAAATGCCATTGTGGGATGCAAGGTAAAGGACCTCAATCTTTAAAATGTTCCAATATGCAGATTTGTTTCTGTAGATGAAAAACTTTAACAGGATATTTTTTTGTAATTTTTATAGACAAAACGCCTTTATGGGATGCAATCATAGTTACCAGGTTCGGCCGGATCTGTATGAAATCCGGTTCGAACCGCACTTTTAGAAGCAAGCGAATAAATCCGGTCCGGTTCGGCCTTGTTTTCACAGGGAAATTTTTTTTTTCCTTTTTTGGCATTTTTTTTGTTTTTGCTGAAAAAATCGTAAGTATGGAAAAAAATTTGCCATTTTTGGAAAGGGTCCGGGAAGATGTAGCAGCAAAAACTTGCATGTGCCATAACTTTCATTCTGTGGCTCCGTTTTAGGTGTCGTCTTCTCTAAAAGTATATATTTTCTCAAGCTCTACGCATTGATGGCAATATTTTTCTTATTTTCATAAAATCCATTTTTGTACCTTTTTGGACCAAGCAACTTCTTGCAATCTTTTGAAAGAATCATTATGATGATGATGATTATGGTAGATGGATGCTTTTTTGTATGATTTGTCTATATATAATGATATAAGTATACAACAATATAAATTTATAATAATATATGTATATATATTCCGAACCGGATTTTTCCGGATTTTTTCGAGAACTCTGTATTTTCGGATTTTTTTGCCCTTCCGAATTTAATCGGATTTCCGAACCTGGTAACTATGGATGCAATGTAAAGTACTACAATCATTAAAATGTTGTAATATACAATTTTTCTTTTCTATAGATGAAAAATCTGAACTGGATGTAATGTCAAGGACTGCAATCAATGTTGTTTTGGGGCTGTTTTAAAAAAGTGGCACTGCCAGAAATGGCCTGGAAACACCTGGGCTTGTGCCGAAGATATGCTGCGGGTGTTTTCAGGCTGTTTCTGGCATGTTTCATTCCCAAAAATTGTACTCTGTACATTTCTGTGCAGAAATGGCAGTGGGAGGTGTTTCAGTGCAACATAGCTTTCTTGAGTAGGTTGCACAACGAGCTAAGGTTAATGCAGGTCCATGGCTTATGGATTACAAGGTTGATAAAATGAGCTTGCTGCAATCATTACATGTTATACACCGTACTTAGTTTCTGTGAAGGGAGATCATATCAGATTATGTTATCCCTGGATTTTGAACCACATTATATGGCTGCTTGAATATTGATGAAATTAACTTGTTGCTGTAATCATCAAACACTATACACAATACTTAGTTTCTATGAAGGGAGACCGCATCTGAGAATTGATTTGGATTCTGTGGATTTTGAATCCATTATATAATTACCTGAATGGATTTTCTGATGCCTGAAAATATTTGCAAGCTGTAAAGCAACATTCTTTTATGCTTGATACTAGATAGTATTCTTAGGCATGCAGTATTAGGCAAGAATATGTCATTATCTTTGATTGCTGTTGCATATTAATGAAGGTAGCATCCAAAGCATTTTGGGTGTAAGTTAAGGACACAACTTCAATGAATAGACTTCTATAATCACCTTCCATTTTTTGGGCCATGTTTTGTATGCAAGTATTTGACCGTGAACTCTGCTCACAGATGCAGACCTTTCCCTAAGTGCAGCCTTATATATATATATATATATACTCACGCCTCGCACAAGCATACATACTTGTTTGTTTTTGCACATATGCTTGCATGCATCGAGCTATATAATTCAATATGGCCCAGGCCCAGGCCCATGGTACCTTAGTAATATTATGATAACTGTGAAGAGGTAAATGCTAGTTCCCAGTTGTACTATTTTGTCTTTTTATGTTGCGGACTGTGTAACTGTGAATGTCATAGGATTTGCTAGTTTCCTATCTATTATGGGTTTTTGTACTGTCAAAATTGTTGCATCTCAAAGTGCATTGCAAATGCTAAACTTTTTAAAATTATAATGAGATCTCCTTTATTTTCACAATATCTGCATCATATGTGTTACTGAAATTTCTCATCTCTTTTTCTTTTTAAATAATTTCTCACAAATATGCAGGACTGTATCCTGGTCCTTTCAAATGGTTTTATTTTGTTTTTTTTAATATCTGAACTATTTAGTTGTATTTTGGTCATGTTATTTTATTGATTTATTTATCTTGAAATTCCTATGTGTCTATTGTTTAATTTACTCATTCTGTTCAGGTTATGCCTTATGAGGTAGGCAGCATAATCTTTACACTGTTTTATAGGACAGATATCCTGTTCACTCATTTGCCTACGAAGTTTTGCTGATAGTTGTCAGGAATGAATTTGTATGGACTCTGGGATTCTGTATATACTGTCAAATTTAACAAAATAGCATTGTTAAAAATCTAAAAAATGTTCCTTAGATGATTCATCTCCTTGAAAACTTTTACAAGACAAACTGACAAGCGTTTTTGCAGCTCCTTTACTACATGCAATTTTACCTATCCCTTCATTATATTACATTGTCATTTTTGCTATGAAACACTTTTAAATGGGTTAAATTTGAAATAAATGCAGGGTTTAGCTTTGGCATGTATGGATGGAGTCTAATGATGGCAAAGTATTCTATTATTGTCAGACATCATCTTAAGTTTAAGAGCTTCATGACCTTCTAATGCAATTATAGAAAATCTAAAAGAACTTCTAGGGAAATTATAGAAAAAATTATCATATGGTTCTATATCTGGAGTAGGTATGTGGAATGAGGTTCCTGGCAGGAAGGAATTTAAATGTAGTTTTGAGTTAACAACTTCAAGCGGTTGGTTAGTAGATGATGAGGTCTCTGCAGATTTAGTGGCCGTATACATTTAGGAGTTGAAAACTTTAGATGCTAGCGCTAAAATCTTATTCTTTTATTATTTGTTAATAAACATCTATAATCTGTCAAATCAAGTAGTGGAGTCTTGTTGTAGCCATGTATCCCTTCCTTGCATTGTGAACCATATGTTTTTTGTTTTTATTAGTTGGGGATTTGATTCTTGTTGTCTTGTAGCATCATATTTCTTCTATCCTTGCCTTCTATTGAAGCAGTTTTGATCTATATTTGATATTCAATTTGAACACTGTGCTTGGTGCAGGGTTTCGTAGCCAGGCCTGACACTCAGCAAGATGGTTCTTTGAACTTAATGGTATGGCAGTGCATCATTCCGGGTAAAGCTGGGGTATGTACCATCCTTTTTGGGGAACATTTTCTGGAATGCCTCTAGTGTAACTCATGTAGAAATGCCAGTGAATATTTGATTATAATGCTGGGTCTTTTTTACACATGATGCAATAATTGAGAGGAACATTTAATCACTATCACTTATCACTGGTATACTGTCAGTATTTTGTCTGGCTAATAATTTAATAAATGATTGTTTGTTTGGGTAAGTGCCGTTTTCTGAGCTGTACACGTTTTTTACCATAAATAACCTGTAGGGAATGTTTTTTTTGTGAAAGAACCACGTTTAGTGCTGAACAATATACTCGTTACTTTTGAGTGTCCCATGTGAAACAATAGGCTTGGCAAAAAGTCTTAGTTGCCTGAAGGCTGAAACATATTAAGCCTTTTAGGGGTTTTTTTTTTTCTGAAATGGAAATGGGTGTTATAAATTCACCTTTGCAAGCTTAGGTAATGAGGAAAGCATATATGTGCGGCCACATGAAAAACTTGAAACATTACAAGTTAAGACATCTAATAATAATCGGTGTTGTAAATAAACCTTTGCAAGCTTAGGAAATGAGTAATGCATACATGTGTGGGCACATGAAAAACATGAAACATTACAAGTTTAGATATCTAAAAATAGGAACTATTAAAAAAATACAGGCTAATTAGTTTTTTACATAATAATAAGAAAACCTGGTTGTGCTAATGGGTTCTATGATCATGGCTAAATGTTGAAATGACCAATAAGCTTAGCTTGGTGCTTCAAAATGTATACTTCACCATTTACCAAGCTAAATACATTCTTGCCATGAACAACTTGTAGGGAATTCTCTACAGATCGTGAAAAAACTTCGTTGTGCTTAGCAATATAGTTATTACTTTGAATGCTCCATAAGAAACAAGAGGCTTAAAAAGCCTTAGCTGCCTGAAGCCTGAAACAGATTAAGGACAAAGGTTTCTGAAAAATGAAAATTGGTGTTGTAGATGGGCCTTTGCAAGCTTAGGAAATGAGGAAAGCATATATATGTGTGGGCACATGAGAAACATGGAATATTACAAGTCCAGGCATGTATTAAGATAAATTTATAATAAAAAATTTACATGCCAATTAGATTTGCTAGAACCTGTTTAATGATCATGGATGAATGTTGAATGATGAAGCTTAGCTCTATGTTATCAGAAAAAATTAGATCAATTGTTATCAAGTGTAAGCTCAATCTATGATACAGGCACGGGGGGCAGTGGATGGGGGTGCAGGTGTGGTCCCGGTATGGTATGTTTTGGGTACTAGTATGGGTCTGGTCTGCATGTGGGTTTTAGTACAGGTAATGAGCTGAATGCAGCTGGATTTGTCCCAGTATGGTATGTTTTTGGTACTGGTACATGTCTGCTTTACCTGTAGGTATAGCATGTGTAGTGCCCATCTGAGCTGGGTATGGTGGAGGGGGTGCAGGTGTGGTCCTAATATGGTACATTTCGTGTTCCGGTACATGTCATGTGTGACTGTGGGTACGGACTAGGGTATTAGTACCCAGCTGAGTTGGGTGTTCATTTTTCTCCACCTACGGTATGTTTTGAGTACAGGACAGGTCTGCCCATGGGTATGGCCTGGGTATTACTTGGCAGGGTTGGGGACTGTCGGCTTCATCCAAGGACAAAGCCAACTGTACCTGAACCTGCTGTATCTGGCAGGGAACCTCAGGGAAAAACAAATTTTTAATATATTTTTTTGGCTTGAAAAAGTCAAACGTGGACTCAAAAAAATAGTTGGGGTAACCCTAAAAGCCACTCACACTCATTTTATCAAAAGTAAACAACACCTCATTTACCTCCCATTGCATGCTTACTTCTCATTACGAATATGCTGAGCGATATGGTTATAAGCATAATAATGAATATGCCGATTTACCTTGATTGGTATATGCATTGTAACATCTGCTCTATGTTCTTGTTCTAAGTTTGACTGCCAAATATCATGACATTTGGCAGTGAATTATCAGAGTGCATTTTGAGGTTATTTAACTGATTTTGTTGACTCTAATGTGCACATTATGTGAATGATTTTGCTTTTTGGCAAAAAAATTGCAGTACCGGCAAAACCAAACTATGTACCCCTACCAGTACCAGTACCAGGATCAGCTACTTAGCTCATAATCATATATTTCATTATCACTGGCTTGATGAGGAAAGTCTATTGATGGCTTTACCATTTTGTTGCTATTGGACTAGGGGAGAAGAGCTAGTACTTGAGAGGGCTCCAGTAGTTGTGATGATATTTGATAAGTGGAGGGCCATATATTATTTTGAAAAGAGCTATTGATGCAACAAAAATTAATCAATGCATAATCATATATTTCATTATCACTGGCCTGATGAGGAAAGTCTATTGATGGCTTTACCATTTTGTTGCTATTGGATGAGGGGAGGAGCTGATACTTGAGTGGGCTCCTGCAGTTGTGATGATATTTGAAAAGTGAAAGGGTCTAATATTATTTTGAAAAGAGCTATTGATGCAATAAAAAGTAATCAATGCATAATCAGACCATATAAATCAAATTGTGTTATGACACATAGGAGCACCAAAAAGAGATGTCATAATGCACAAGCTATGGATTAACTCTATTTTCTTTATGTTTGAAACTTCCTGCTGTTTATGTCCTAAAAAATGGCATTCCAAATTAATTGGAACACATCAAGTGAAAAATTTAGCTTCAGCACATGCTATTCATTCTACTCTATAAATTTGGTTGACTGGCTGACATGGCTCCAATTAAGCAGAAGGCTGCAGAACAGATTCGTGAATCTAGGATACTGAATTAGTAGCCCAAAAGCTAGATGATGCTAATGCTGAACAAGTCCCTTTAGAAGGGTTCACCATAGGCCTAGGTCCTACCTTTTTTCTATTACTTAACACTGAGTTTTTGTATGTGTTTGTTTTTTTTCCCTCTAATTTGTTTTGCTATTCATTTTCTATTTTATCAATAATAGGAGATGATGGCTATCATGGGTCCATGTGACCCTTATCATACTAGAAGAATGCAGGGAATGGCTGTCATGATGATTTTTAATCAGGAAACAACTGTAATTATTCCTTTCACAGTTTAGTGGTAACCTGTAGTATAGTTCATCAATTTGGGCTTTCCATATTTTGTATATTTTTGTACCAAGTTCTTTTAGTATCCTTGATGCGAATGGTAGCAGTTAATGAATCCAAGAGTAAAAAAAAGCCAAGCTTAGAAGTTAAATGCAAGATTTATGTTATATTAAATCTGCAGTTCTTTTATGTAATACTGAGGATCCAAACATGCTGATTTTCTTTGGAGATTATTTTTGACATTGGATCAACAGATTGAAGTAGTGGGCTTTGATTCTTGATTGTATCTTTGAAATCGATAAGTAGTTGAAGGAATTGTTGTATTTTGAATGCGAACTGTTCAAGGTTGCCAATAGTGTTATTAGCTTGCTTACTGTGGTGACTGTTGGAAAATGTTATCAAATTAAATATGTTTATATATATTTCAACTATTTTATTGAATAACCATATTTTGCAATGTATGTTGCATTTATATTTACAGTTTGTAGTCAGAAGTTTAATTAATTTGAAGGAGAAAATATTTTAACAGGTGATTGATGCAGGGATCACCAAAGCAGGTAAATGGAACTGAAAAATACTGTACACGGATTAACAAAAAGGTTATAACTGCCTATATACTAGCTGCTTTGTTGGAAATGCACTATCTTTTTAGTAGTAAATACATGTGCAATTCCATGTTTTGCATATCATCTTCTGCTTGCAGATACAGATATCTGATATTGGTCTAGTTGCTAAAGTGAGTGGTGCTGCAAGTTTGTGCTGTCAGTAATAAATTGCTGATACAGAAAATGCTCATGGTCAAAGGTGATAGAACTCAGGAGTACTGCAATCCATAACCAGTAAACACTCATATTATGCAGCCCTTCACGGTCCTTTGAGCTGGAACATCGAAGTAGGAATTTCATATTAGCCCTTTAATGCCTTGATGTTGAAGGAATATTTTGGTGATAGCCTTGCATGCCCTCAGAGGTTGGATGTTTGTAAGAACTTTTCCTACATCTGTTTGGATATGGTGCCCTCGTATGATAGTTTATTATACATTGTAGGAAAATCTGCACAGACAGTCATATACATAAGTCGCAAAAATGTCCGATAAAAGACTCAAGATTCAAACCCTAGTAGGGTAAAAAGTCCAAATGACATTGTAAGAGGAGTTTATCTACAAAAGTCGTGGAACAACAAATATATAGATCCACAAAGATGTCAATCCTAGAATGCACATTGAACTCTAAAGCAAGCACAAGACTCATGTTCAAATCATGGTGTGCTGTGTTTTCCAAATTATTTTGTAGGAGTTTGACCAGAAAAGTTTTATGGACAAACAAATATACTTTAAATGAAATGTGAAAACAGCAAAGGATACACCTAAGGTGAAACTGAAGATATAAACTGACTGAAAAACAATCTAAGTGCTAAGAGTGCAGAGAATTAGAAAAGATAGTCAACATATGTTCAAAATTTCATTTTCTATGAAGCTGAGAAACATTCAGATTTGTTGGTGCTAAATATCTGTAGGCTTCGACTCCGTTCACAAGGAGATGATGTAACATGCTGCAAAATCAATAGCATGTTCAAATGCGACTAAGAATATTGGCACCTATTTAATTGTTTTACAGCTTTGTTTGGAATTCTTTGTTTTTACTTAAGAATACAGACTCCTGTTCCTAATCAAAATAAAGAAGGCACTCAATCTGCAAAACAACCAAATTTTGACTGCATGGTCTGTGCCAATCAATATTTCATTGTCTTGAAACTGCTGAATTTTTTTAATAGATTTATAGTCCCCACGATTATAAAACAACCTGGACCACCTATGTAAAAGATTGAATTGATATTGTTAATTTCTTGACGCCTCTCAGCATTTTGGGCTTGTAGTTAGCTCCGAAAAGATTCCGTGCCTTCTCTGAACTTTGTCCTTATGGCTGCTGGGCTTATAATCACATAGCGCAGCCAAAATGGCCTCATAAAATTCCTATTTATTGGGTCATGGATCTGCCTTATCCTGCAAGCAAAATTGAATTAGCCTTTGTGAGAGACTTGTTTTCTGCAGATTGAATTTGAAGTGGTTGTTGTTCTAGTTCGTCATTATAATAAAGAAGATCAAGACCATCACCACCATTCACACACCCAAAAGATAGTGATATCTTGGGTGGGGTGATGGGTTCATTGGTAGGCTCTTTGAGTTATCACCACCATTAACACACCCAAAAGATACTGATATCCTTGGTTGGGGGGTGGTCTCATTGGTAGGCTCTCTGAATTCAGCAGCATTCTTGCCATTGTTACTGAAAGCCAGATTTTCTTCTGCAAATGGTGTCACGATTTAGAGATCAATAGCCCTGTCCAATGTCTACGGCATTTTTTCCTCATTCCCTGTTTATTGTTATTAGTCCTTGAGAAAAATAGGGTTGCAGCACAGCTGAGGATGCAGTCTGTGTTATGCAGTCCGTGTTCATGATTTTGTTTGAGATTTGGGGAGGAAATACAGGTTTGGAAATGACATTGAATACTACTTGCTCTAGCTTCTGTATCTCAGAACGATCACTACTCACAAGAGAAGCTTGTTCCGTAGTGGAAGGCTAGGGACACTGACATTGACATTAATGTTTAAATTTTCAACTGCAAAAGTTTCCTTGCTACCATGAAACCATTGCTGAACATTGAGAAGCTAGAGTTGGGTAGAGGAAGGAGACAGCAGCGTGTGCTTGGATTTGTGTTGTAAAGGCCCAAATCTTGCTGCGGCCAAAATGGTTATGGAGTGTCCATTGCCCACCGCTGGAGCTGAAACCAGATTCTTGTTTTGCTGGTTTTGTATTGGGTCGGTGCCTTAGAGGACAACGGTAAGGCTTTCATGCTGTTGAGTACTGTACGGAAGCAATAACGGATCTTGATTCCGGATTCAGATTATAGAATTTGAAACAGCCGGATTGTGATTTAAAAATTTATAATCTTGTTTTTGCTTTCATATTATTTGAGATGAGAGTCAAGACTCCAAGGCCCATCTGCAGAAGCGGGCCTTACACACTGAGTCATGACTTTTTCTGCAGTCCACCCATGCCACCTCAGGCAAATTTCAAGATTGAACATCTTATTGCTGTGTGTTTTATTTATAAGGGTCTTCTTATAATTGCCTCTGCAGCAATATATTTGTTCTGCTGTATGTAAACCAGTCCAAATTACCCTACATATGGGAACACAAAAAGGATTTACCTTTCTATAACATCTTGCAGTCAATTGTAGATGATAACGATACAATATAGGGACTGTAATATCACTGTTCAGTTAGAAGTTAGAAGATGTGTAATGCAAAAAAACACTCTTATCACCATTCGATTTGAACATACATTGATACATAAGAACATATTTCACCACTAGTAGTCGACGAAAAATGACTTCATCTTTGCAAATCATTGTAGAATTAGACAGATGATCATAAATATGCACGAGTGAGAGAGTTCCATCCCCATACGATCAAGTGTGTGGTCATCTATTCAATTGAGATCTGGGCCTTCTTCTCCTGAGATCTAGCTGTTCTTGTGCACTTACCATTAAATCCCATGCTTGTTGAATGAAATTCAGTTTATGTTTTAGGAAAGTTACTTTGATCATTCAAAAATCACCATTAGTACTGGACAAAAAATGACTTTGTCATTGCGAAACAAAAAGTGACTCCAACATTGCAAATCACTGTAGAACTATACATATGACCTCAAATATGCATAAGCAAGAGAGTTCCATCTCCCTACCAGCAAATGTGCGCTCCTGTTCAATTGAGACCTGGGCCTTCTTCCCCTTAGATTTGACAGTATTTGTTTACATGCCATCAAATTCCATGCCTTGATGAATGAAATTTAGTTTATGTTTGAGGAAGGTTATATCATCCAATCCTCTGCATCTTTGCAAACAAACAACAAACTGACATTACTAAAATCCTATATTTCCTGGAGTGTGGGGCTTGGGGCCTGTAGTAGATACTTTCAATATTATTCCACCCATATCAATCATTTTAAACATATACATGTCTCTTGGTGGCAGGTCTCTCTTCTATGGTGGCATATATGGCTTTAATCTTCCGCCCTGCTTGAAAACTTCGTACGTGAGCTAAGGTACAAGAAAACCTTTGTTTGTGCACAAGGTAAATATTTCTCGACAAAATGTTTGGATGGCAAGGATATTAGTGATGATGGGGATTGAAACCTATAGGCAGGAGTGTAGGATACATCACTTCCTTCAGCCAGGCATGGGTATGGTATGGCTTGGCTTGGATAAGTCCTGGAAACCGCATCTACTGGTATCCAAATACAAACTCATATATGGGCTTGTAAGTATGGTGCCCTAGCCTATCTGTAGCCATTCCCCTGAAGAACCCTACAAATACAATTAAAAAACACGTCATGTCACCATATTTATGCCGATAGGCGTTTGGGTGGAGTATAATGGAGTGAGTTGTTCACTTTTATGTATGAGCTTTAATTCGATGTCCATTTGACTGTCGTCACGAAATGGCAAGCTTAAATTTGATTCCCATATAGTCACTTATAATAAGTTTTCATTGAAGCTGGAGTTTGGAGCACGTCTTTTTGACAAAAAATTTTCAAGCTGGAGAGCATGGTGTAGATAGTCAAATGCCATTTTTCATCAATTCAAAAATTGGCAGAAAAGGTAAATGTGAAAAATATAAGACAAGAATCTCAAGTTTGATATCTCTTGGCATGATAGATGTATTTAAGATATATGTACTAGTTAGGGGATATAGGAGCAGCTGGTCATATGAAAAGGATGTATATGTCATCACTCTTGCCACTTTTGGATGCCACTTATTGGGACCCATTCTGGTTCAAATTATCCTTTGTCAACATAGTGATACTCCATGGCCAAATCAGGGTTGATCTGTTCTACTCTCAAGATTGATTTCCTCAACTTTAAAGAACCTTAACTATTGGATTGGAATTGTTGGGTAGAGATAAAGATCTATGATAGTATATGCAAAATTCAACCCTGCTGAACTTGTTAAATCTGTTACGCACAATTTTGTTTAGGGCAAGGTAGACACTAGTTTTTACTGAGCATTAAGAATTTAATATTTGGTCGCTTATATGTCTGGCAGACTGTGCATGAAGTGGTGTGAGATACTTCTTCCGGCTTACAATGGGACTGTGCGCGTGAAGAGAATCATTTGACATAAGTGGCTAAAATTATGGATTCATTTCCTTAATTTATAGTCTTTAATATTTGTTCGTGTCGATATGTCTGACAGCCTGCATGAAGTGGCATGAGGCATCTGCTGGCTTCCAAGGGGGGCTGTGTGTGTGGGGAATCATTTAACACTTTTTAAAAAAGATTTATCATTTTAAATTCTTGGCAACCACATCATCCAATGTGTGGCGACGGTTGTGGGAACATGGTTGTCCGCCATACCTGTCCTCGCTTTCAGAAAATGATGATATCATTGTTGTTAGCATGTGATTCTAACAATGTATTTGTTTTGACAATGCAAGTCTGTCTATAAACTTTTTTGTTTGTCTTTTGAGGCATATATATGTTTATCCAGCCAATTCCATATCACGGGGTATTAAAATTTAGCTGTGTTTGTGTCCGTGCATCTCTGCCTATAGGCTTTAAACACGGACACGAATATTTATTTATCCAGCCGTATCCATATCGCGCGGTTTTGAAAATTAGCTGTATCCATATTGCGGGGTTTTGAAAATTAGTTGTATCCTTACCCACGTCCATGCAACCCGACACATAGTATTTAAACATGAACATACTCCAGGTCAAATAGATATCCATATATTCACCAAAAGGACCAAACTTCTTTAGATAATATGCAGAACTATGATTTAATGTTACTCTATCAGGGTGGCAATGATGGCTGTGATGTTTTTATTTGAGATACAAGCAAAGGTGCATGAAAATGGGACTCATGAGCTTTCCACCAAGGTTCAATCTGGTACTGATAGAATTGATAAGCTATAAGTTTTGTTTGGTCTTCCTGAGCTTTGTAGCATTTTTATCCATACCTCTACCATACAATAATCACAGAGTAAATACCAAATGAAGTCCAGTATTACATAACCAATCAAACTGTCCTAGCTTTCAGAAAATGGCGATGTCATTGTTGTTAGCATGTGATTCTAGCAATGCATTTGTTTTGACGATGAAACTTTATGTATAAACTTCAGCTGTATCCATATCACGAGGTATTAGAAATTAGTTGCGTCTGTGTCCATCCAACTCTGCCTACATGCTTTAAACATGAACACATTGTTTTGACGATGAAACTCTTATCTATAAACTTCTTTGTCTCTGTCTTTTGAGACACACACACACATATCACGGGGAATTAAAATTTAGTTGCATCCATGTCCATGCAACTCTCCCTATAGGCTTTAAACACTGACACATTTATTTATCCCTACGTATACATACGTGTCCTTGCTCGTGTCCATGCAACCCTACCCATTGTCTTTAAACATGAACATACTCCAGGTCAATTAGAAATCTATATATTCATTAAAGGATCAAACTTTCTTAGATTTTATACAAAACAAAGATTTAATGTTACTCCGTAAGGGTGGCAATGATGGTTGTGATGTTTTATTTTTGGGATATGGTCAAAGGCGCAAGAAAACGAGACTCCTGAGCATTCCAACAAGCTTCATTCTGGTATTGATAGAATCGATAAGCTATAAGTTTTTTTTGAATTCCTTGAACTTAGTTGCATTTTTATACACACCTCTACCAAACAATAATTGCAGAGTATTAAACAATTGAGGTTCAATAGTACATACTCAATCAAATAGTCCTTGCTTTCAGAAAATGGTGATGTCATTCTAACAATGTATTTGTTTTGACAACAGAACTCTATCTATAAACTTATCTATTTCTATCTTTTGAAGCATGCATGCATAAGTATGTATGTATGTATGTTGTCTGGGTGTGTAGGTGCGGGTGTGCAAGACCCGTTGTGGGCTCCCAAATTCATGGCATGCACGTGCAAGGGTACGCAAGGTGTGAGGGTGTGAAACCTTTAAACATGGCCATGCTAGATACAATCATAACTTTATAAAACATAGCTGTTGATGAAAAACACGTTGCCTTTATGTTTTAACTTTAGTCTTTAAGCATTTAGCTGCTTGGGATAGCTTTTAGGGTTACAACCTATTGATTATATTGTTATTATTATTATTTTATTATTATTTTGTTTTTCATTCAAAATTAGGAGGGTGTGGGCGGTGTGGCATTTTGCATCAGGTGCGGAAAAAATACCGAAATGGGTGCGTCTCGTAACTGCACCTATGTACTTGGTGCGAGTGTGTCTCTGGTGAACCTAAAAATTGGGCGGTAATGTGCACCCGGACTATATATATATATGTATGTATGTATCACGGGGTGTTGAAAATTAGCTGTCCATGTCCATGCAACTCTGCCTATAGGCTTCAAACACAGACACATATATTTATTTATTTAGCCATATCCATATCACAGGTTTTTGAAATTTAGTTCTATTCTTGCTCGAGTCCATGCAACCCTACCCATAGTCTTTAAACATGAACCATAGTTACCTAAGTCTTAGGGACGGGGGGATGGAAGGACGGGGTTTCTGGGATAGCAAACAATTTCCCAAATTTTGGGGATGGCTATTAAAATAATATAAGAAATTAATATTTTAATTGTATTCAATAAAATTTTGGGACCTAAATTGTGTTTAAAGTATTTTACATACTTTCAAAATTATAATTTAATGTTCCTGGTAAAAATAACAGCATTTTAAAGGTAAAAACATCAAAAAACTTTTGAAAGATTTTTTTAAAATAGGGGACATCTCCTCTAAGTCCACATGTCCCCAAAACGTTCAAGACATCCAGGACGTCACCAAAATCTAGGGGACGCGTCCCCATGTAACATTGATAAATACAAACATAAAGATATATGGCTAATCATCCAAAATATAAAATAATATATACAATATTCTTTCTTTTTCCTCCTTAAAAACATAAAATTTAAAAGGTCAATGTATGCATATACCACAATGATTAATAATTTTATCACACTCTATTTACTTTCCATTAGTGTGTGACAATCCAATATTTCATGAATAGAAGGGTCCCATACTCTACCATATGGTCAAGATATTACAATTTTTTTTCATTTGACTTATGAAAGGTTTTTTTAAATGACGGTCAAGTGAACGTCAAATTTAATACTGAAAATAAAACTTTCACAGTCATACCATTCGATCCCATTCCTTGCTGCCATTGTAGAATGCCTATCGGCATAATAAGTTAACATATCAAATTTGAGGTGATATGACTTGAGCAAAACATATATATTTCTTCATATTTTAATTACGTGATTACGCATATTATTCTTTATATTTATATGGTTTCAAACCTTTTTCTATTTTTTTCCAAACCTTTTTAACTTCCAAATTTTGGCAAATCATTTCCCTTCTCAAACTTGTCCATTGAACCTTATTACTATGCTCTTAAGCTATCTACATATCCACTTTCAATTGCACTTAGAAATAGAATAGATATTAAAAGTTTGCACAAATGATGAGTTCAACAGATTTGAATGAGAGTTAATATTGTTCCTCTGAGTAATAGATCAGCAGAAATAAAAGGATTGATTGAGGTTTTCAGCATATAAATGCTCAACCAATCAAATAAGCCTGATTTCCTATCTCCAATTAAGGAGAATACCTACAAACGACAAGTATGGATTGAAATGGATGAATCGATCTTCCCTTCATCCCCTGTCAAGTGGCTTATCCAAAATTAATCTATGGAGAGCATAGTGAGAACTTATTAACTTTCTACAAACTCAATGTCCACCAGCCTCATAGGATCATTTTTAGCCCAATCATGAAGTAACTAGGTTCTGATAGGTATTTTCGATTCTATTTAGTGACGTTCACTGCTGTCTTTCATTTAATATTTGTAGTTGCTAATAGATAAGCTCCATAAAATGGCCAATCTATGAAAAATATCGTACAAACACAAAGAATTGAGAGCTAAACAGAGCTACCCACTTTTCAAGTATCTATTCTGGACACTATGCTATTTCTAGCAGTATTGTAAAAATAGTGATGACTTCCAATTCACCCATAGTTTTCATCTAGAACACTGTATTTTTGGTGAGTGCTAAAATATATACAGAATTGCTAAAACTCAGACTTTTCGTCAAAAATAGCCTCACTTCTTGATTTTACCTTTGTTTGATTTACCAAGAAAAGAAACAGTCAATGTTAGTCCAGTGAATGACATCTACCCTCCCTTAGTAGTAACTCAAAACCTGTTTGAAGGACTGACTGAGGCTACTTCAGAGAAATTATCATAGGACAAGCCCCTCTTAATTACTCAATGACTTTCAGCATATTTGCTCAATTCTCAACACCCTGCATTACTAATGCCAACATATCTCATAATTGGGATGATCAAGCATAAGCCTTCTTGAGAATCTGCGTCCATGCATTAACTAAGAAAATTGGAATACAATGTGCATGCAAGCACTTATGCCATTGAAATCCTATTCTAATGATGCTTGAGAATAAAGTAACTTTAGATCTAAGGATTACATACTTTAGAACTAATAATTGCTAATTCTATATATACTTTAGAGCTAATCATTATCAAGTAACTCAGATGCAAGAAAATGCAAGCACTCTTCATAAAAAGAATTCTTCTATATCTTAGCTGTACCTTCCAAGACCACAATTTTTCCTTGTTGTATGCTTATTTGATCAATCAGTAGCCTTCTTGCATTTCACTTGCTACTAATGGTCTTGTCAAAAGCTTCCACCTGTTACCTATGCTTGATGAGCCTACATGGTGACCATATTCTTCATGCCTTGAATCTTCCAAATGCATAAGCTCTGCATATCTTACCTCCATAGGTCCCTGATTCCATAAATTCCATCTGATGAATAAGATCTAAAGCAGGTAACTCAAGAGAAATTGGAAGTCTAACTTCCTTACCATAAACCAACATGTATGGAGAGTTATCAATAGACCTTTTTGGAGTAATTCTGTCAGCCCATAAAGCTGATTTGAGTTTAGTGTCCCATGACCTCTGATTCTCATCCAAAAGCCTTTTGATAATCTTCAACAAATTCTTGTTTGTAGATTTTGCAAGCCCATTACCTTGTGGGTAATAATTTGATGAAGTACTCAAATAAACACCATTTTGGTCAGCCCACTTTAGAGGTTCACCTCAGTAATAGGTTACCCACAACCTTTAGGTGTTCCAGTTTTGTCAACATAAGAGAGTACACACACCATTCTCTATCAGGGTGCACTTCTGGGCGACAACACATACTTCAGGCCAATTAGAAATCCATATATTCACCAAGGACCTAACTTCCTTAGATAATACGTAGGATAATGATTTAATGTTACTTTGTGAGGGTTGCAATGATGGTTGTGATGTTTTTATTTGAGATATGGGCAAAGGCACATGAAAATTGGACTCCTAAGCATTCCAGCGAGCTATCATTCTGGTATTGATAGAATTGATAAGCTGTAAATTTTGTTTGGTCTCCCTGATTTTAGTAGCATTTTTGTCCATGCCTCTACCAAACTATAATTGTGGAGTGTTAAACAAATGAGGTTCAATCTTTCCCTGGTCAAAATGCAAAAATAGTAAAGTCTTCCTAGTAATGATTGATGTGACAGAAAATTGCAATGGAATTTTTTTAAGGGTGATTTGCAAATACCAAGTGGGTTCATTTGTGAATGCTTTTTATACAACTAGACATAGGAGCAGGTTTTATTGGCCTTCAGGGTCTGTACCATATATTAATGTCTCAATCCCGTGCGCCCCATATTCTTTTTTAAGTTGTCAAATTTAAAAACAAATAGGAAGAGGCCCAAAGAAGATGGTAAATATGCTGGAAAAAAACTGATAAGATCTAGCCCTATTTAAAATGCAAACAATTATTTTAGTAAAATGCACCGAAATACGAATCCTATTGAATATTATAATTTTTAAAAAATGCACCAAAATAGGATGCAGACTTTTGAATATGTAATTCAATTTTAATAAAAAATGCACCAAAATAGAATTCAGACCTATTGAATATGGCAACATGCCAACAATTATGTAATCCTGAAATACTTTTCTATCCTGATTTTAAGTCCAGAGGGATTGTGGTTGCTGTTTAAAAGATGTAGAAATGGATTTTGTATTTTACTAACTGAAATATATAGGAAACATGTAACCTACCAAGTTTCCTAGACAGGTGTAAGAAAAAGGAAACGACAATGTATACAGAGAATCAAAATCCAAACATGTATATACCCTCCCACCCATATCGGGCCCCAGATCTCTAATAGATCTATATCTATAGGGGCCGGGCCCCCTCAGACCTTTGGCCGACCATCTGCCTCTTCACCTCCCCCCCCCCCCCCCCCCCCCCCCCCCCGCGTACCTGATGTGTCCCCAGCTGTGTCGGCACCTCTTCTGGTGCTTCATCCCAAAGACCATGCCCTTCAGGGCCCTGTTAACCCTATCATTAGCATTGATACCTTCCCAGACCAACACAATTTTGCTGTCTGGATCCTTGTCTGGCACCAACTGCAGCATTTCCAAGTCCATCAATATCAATAACTCATTCCCCCCCTCCCCTGCTTCCTTCTTCCCCATGTCTCATAGCTTGAAATCAAAACCAAAAATGATTTTAAAGAAATAAAAAAGGCATACCTGAACATTTTTGGGCCCCTCACACGAGGAGTTTCAACTAGAGGGACCTTGTGAACAACGTAAATTTAATCAGGAGTTCTCACGTTGTTAGCACATTTTACAGAAGTACAACATGGTACAGAATTTGTTTTTTTCTGGCTATTTTTCAGGAATGCTTCTTCTCTCCTGATGAATTTTTTCTTCTTTTTCCTTCTTCAAAACTGTCTGATGGAAGGCTCAAAATTTTGAACGTTTTTTTAATGGCGATTATAACAATTCCGAGCCGAGCTCATCTTGGCTGTATGCTGAACGATGTATGCAGGAGACTGTTAATTGCTTGGGGTTCTTGTTGGATGAAGGAGGGAGGAAATGTATTATATACCCATGACATCTTTCATATTATGTGTATAATGTTGTCTATTGTGTATATAAGGCACCGCCAAAGACTGGAAACTTCATTCCGATACTCTTATATGCATCACTTATTTGGGTTGATGTACTTGTGCTTGGTTCCCCAGCTACCTTAACCCCAGATAGCGTTCCCCCACTGTAACCTATGGTAAGAATGAAAGAAAAACACGTTTCTCAGCTGTTGGTATGAAAATTGATACATATCCTATACCTGGGGCAAAACAGAAACAGACTGGTCTCTTAGTATTGTTTTTTATAATTTTGATGTTTATAGGAAAATCTGTCCATTTTATAATTGATTTGACTGTTTTTTCCAAATTTAATTTCTGCTGCTAGGTTGCATGGATGTTTACCATAAGCTTTGTCTTGTGCAAATCGTATGACACTCTATTATGTGTGACCAGTTAGCATGAATGAAAGTCTATTGCATCTGTTTGACATTCACAATTTAACCGTGCATGATATGGTTCTAAGATTCTTGTTTTCAACAGATTTTCTGATTTAATAACTATACTATTTTTTTGCAGTGGTAGGTTATTGACTTTTAGTGTGAATGAGTTGCTAATTATTTAGAATCTATATTTTAATGTATTTTCATGACAGTGGTTTATAGCTATTAAATTTATTTTTCAATGTTAATCAAATATGGAGGCTGAAGATGCAATGGGTTGACATTGATTTCTTTATACAGACTGTCTGGGAGGGTGGTTATTGACTTTTAGTTTGAATGAGTTGCTAATTATTTAGAATCTATATTTTAATGTATTTTCATCACAGTGGTTTATAGCTATTAAATTTATTTTTCAATGTTAATCAAATATTGAGGCTGAAGATGCAATGGGTTGACATTGATTTCTTTATACAGACTGACTGGGAGGGTGGTTATTTTCCACTAGCAATCCATTTCAGTGAGGATTATCCAAGCAAACCGCCAAAATGCAAATTCCCACAAGGATTTTTCCATCCGAATGTGTATCCATCTGGAACTGTGTGCCTTTCAATTCTTAATGAGGACTCTGTAAGTAATCGGATCATATCAGCTGTTTGGTATATTACAATGAACGATCTGTTATATGTTAAAGTTGATGTTTTGGATTTATAACCACATTGAGTCCATATGATTTTATTGGGCTGGATAGGGATGGCGACCGGCTATTACTGTGAAGCAAATACTTGTTGGCATTCAGGACCTACTAGATCTGCCAAATCCAGCTGATCCTGCTCAAACAGATGCCTACCAACTCTTTATACAGGCATGATTTGTTTCTAACTTTGTTTGCTTGTGAGTTTTGGGGTTTAATTCTTTTTGGCACTATCTTCTTTCAGGGAAGATTGTTCATTCTTTGAATAATTAAATATTTATCCACTAAAATTGTTTGCATTTCCTCATCTGTTTATGGTCCCATGGTCAACATCAATGGCAAAGCAATAAAATATAGTAAAAAAATACAGTTAAGGTAAGAGTAATAGTTCAACATTAAATTAAGATATTGATATTAGACTAACACTAATTTGATAATAGAGTTCAGCCCCTCACTATATTTAATTTTATAAATCAGTCGAGGACTAGTGTCTTTTTTTTTTGAAGCACTGCATCTTATAATATATCACAAACCAGTAAGCCAGAAAGATTACAGCTTAGAGTCTACTCTAGTAAATTCCCTAGTTATCCTAAGTCTCAGGGATGGGGGACCATGATAGAGGGATGGGGTTTCTGGGATGCCAAAAAATTTCCCATTTTTTGGGGATGGCAGGGGGAGGGCTACTAAAATAGTAAATACTATGATAAAACTTTAAACTATAAAACTATATTTAATGTAATTTATGGGTTTAAAACTTAAAACTATATTTAATGTTTTTTAGGGCATTTTCAAGATTAGAATTTAAAGTTTTTTGGTAAAATTAACAGCTTTTTAAAAGTATATGCACCCGAAAATTTAAAAATAAAATAAAATTGGGTACATCCCCTCAAAGTCCCCAAGTCCCCGAAATGTCCTGGATGTCACCAAACTCTAGGGGATGTGTCCCGCATAATACTGGCTCAAAATTCTCCAAACATAGGCAAGGGTGGCAAATGCATATTCATTGTTACCAAGGACATATCTTTTGCTTGAGCTTATGTATTTTAGAATATTTTATTTGTTTGTCTTTTCAACTTTAGGGTTTGATTCTAATGTCTGGAATTGCCTTTTTTTATTGTCTAGGTTTTTGAAAAGAATACAAATTTTCCTGCCTTTCAGTTCAGTGATCATTTATCTTATATATTGACGAAAGAATTTTCTGATTCTTCCAGTACACGCTCCTGTTTAGGGTTCATTGTGCTGTTATATTTTAGGGCGAGGTGTGTTAATAAATGCTTACAAATATTTCCATTACATGGCAGCATCTGAGGAATTAATTCATAGCTAGGGATATTAGATTACAATCCTGCTTTGAAACGAAAGATTTAACACATGCTAACTGTTCTTTCTCAAATTTATGATTTATCTGCAGCTATATTTTGAATTTTGACAGGCATCTCATTCTTCTGAATTGCAAAAGTTTTCTGTTGTATTTAAGCTATCAGGTTGAAAAGTTTGCGGGTCTGGTGGAACTTGTTCTATCACCACACTCTATCCACTCAATGATTGTCATTATCAATAAAGCACTTGGAATTGAATCCTAATATTATGAATACAATCTGTAAGAATAATTAAGCTTGAAGAAAAATACAAACCTTCCTAAAAGAAACTATCTAATTTGAAAGCTGTAAATAGCCTAATAGGTTATCATGTAGGATATGGATGTGGATAAATCAAATTTATAGTTTGCCGAAGCAAATATATAAATGTTCAATTTATTCTAATAACCGCCCCCAATGTATTGATTAATTTTTTATGAAAAAGTATGTGATTCAGGAATTTTGAATACATAGGACTGAGAATCGCTGAGAAATTGGGTCAATACTTCTCAAGCTTCATAAGATTTCATATGATCCTATAGATGTACACGATTATTCTACTAAAAAGTAATTACGAAAATTGTATTTTGTAATTGATTGCAATCTGAAATGTTAATTTCATGGGTAAGAATGCACTCAGCAGCATCAAAATTGACACTGTGCTCAACGATATTTGAGAGCACATGCCATCAGGGCTTAAGAGGGTCATGATGGAGATTCTAGGTGTTTTGATCTTCTAATGATGTGGGTGTCCTCCCCAAATGAAGGTACGGTTCAGGTAAAGTAATAGTTAGGGATATTAGATTAAGATATTGATACTAGACTAACCCTAATTTGATAACAGAGGTCAGCCCTTAGTATGTTTAATTTTATAATTCAATCAAGCACTAGTATCATTTTTATTCGAAGCATTGCATCTTACAATATAACATAAATCAGTAAGAGTTTAGAATAGGGGCTTCTCTGAAAAATTCCATGATTACCTAAGTCTGAGGGACGAGGGACAGCATGATAGAGGGTGGGGTTTCTGGGGTGGCAAAAGATTTTCCATATTTTGGAGATGGCAGGAGGAGGACTAGTAAATTACTACTTTAAAATTGATATTTATATATTATAATTAAGTTTAATGAAATTTATGGGAGTAAAACTTAAAAACTGCATTTATTGTTTTTAGGGCATTTTTGAGATTAGAATTCAATGTTAATGGTGAAAATAACAGCTTTTTAAAAGTACAAGCTCCTGATTTTTAAAAAAAATTAAAAAGAAAATGGGGATGCCTGATCAAAGTCCCTGAAATGTCTGTGACATCATCAAACTCTAGGGCACACATCCCCACGTAACACCAGTTCCAAATTCTCCAAATATAGGCGAGTGTGACAAATGCATATTCTTTGTTACCAAGGACACATCTTTTGCTAGAGTGTATGTATTTGGAGGACAGTTCTATATATATGTATAATCTTTAGGGTTTTGTTGTAATGTCTGGAAATGTCTTTTTTGATGGTCTAGGTTTTTGAAAAGAATATAAATTTTCTTTCTTTTCAGCTCAGTGACCCTGTATCTTATATATTGACGCAATTCATCTAGTACATGCTGCTGTTTAGAGTTTACTGCACTGTTATATTTTAGGGTCGGGTGTGGTAAGATATAGTTACAAATATTTCCATTACATGGCAGCACCTGAGGATTTAATTCAAATTTCATACATACAAAGTTTGATTCTCAGTTGACCTGCCGAAGAAGAACTTGGCTTGTTATTTAAGCCAGCTTTGCATGTACAGATTTAACACATGCTAAGTGTTCATTCTCAAATTTATGATTCATCCCCATCTATATTTTGAATGCTTGGTATCTTCAAACTTTGAAGTTAACTTTGACATGCATCTCATTCTTTTGGAATGCAAAAATTTTCTGTTGTATTTAAGCTATCAACCTGTTCTTTGTATCTCATCAATAGAAAACCTGAACAGTTCGAGTGTCTGGTGGAATTCATAGAATCACCATATGATTGTCATTATTAATAAAGGCGCTTAGAATGGGATCTATTATTAGGAATACAAATTGTAAGAAGAATTAGGCTTGAAGAAAATTACAAACCTTCCTAAAAGAAACTATCTAGTTTGAAACTTGTCAAAAGGCTATCATGCAGGATGTGGATGTGGGTAAGTCAAATTTATAGTTTGCGAAATCAAATTTATGAATGTTCTATTGATTCTAATCACTGGCCCCAATGTATTGAATTTTTATGCCGAAAGGCGTGAACTCTGGGAGGAAACCTCCTCTCGACTGACATCGATGGAGACACGGACGGTGGTGATGAAGATGTCGACGAAGCACGGCAGTTCTTAGGCCTTACAGTTGGCAATGAGGTGGAAAGGATAAGGCTCCTGTCACTTGGAACTTCGAGAAGGAAGAAAAACCTGCGCAAAGGAGGGAGATCCATTCCTGAAGTCAGAAATGGAGGACAGGATGTAGTGTCCTGTGAGAAGGTGGACGCACGTCTTCCATTACTGAGGACAGGGGAGAATGGTGGCTCCATTTACTGCGAGTAGGTATGAGGCTGGAAAAAGGGATAATAAAATCTTTGCGATTCAGTAGTTTTTTATACATAGGACTGAAAACCACCGAGAAAATGGGGCGGTGCTTTTCAAGCTTTATAAGATTTCATATGATACTGTATGGGCTCTATTATCATGAATACGATTTGTAAGAAGAATTAGGCTTGAAGAAAAATGTAAACCTTCCTAAAAGAAACTATCTAGTTCGAAACCTGTCAAAAGGCTATCATGTAGGATGTGGATGTTGGTAAGTCAAATTTATAGTTTGTGAAATCAAATTTATCAATGTTCTATTGATTCTAATCACTGCTCCCAATGTATTGAATACTTTTTAAGAAAAAAATAAAAGTGCTTAAGTAGTTTTTTATACATAGGACTGAGGACCACTGAGAAAATGGGTCAGTGCTTTTCAAGCTTTATAAGATTTCATACGATACTATAGATGTACAAGATTATTCTAGTAAAAAATAATCATGAAAGTTGTATTTTGTATTTGATTGCAATCTGAAATGTTAATGTCATGGGTAAGAATGTACCCAGAAGCATCAAAGTTGGCACTGCACTCAACGATATTTGAGTGCACGTGCCATTAGGGCTTAAGAGGGGTCCTGATGGAGTTTCTAGGTGTTTTGACCTTCTAATGATGTGGTTGTCTCTGCAAATGAAGGTATTTTCGGATAGTCCAATTTAGTATCATAAACTTTGTATTCCAGTTTTGGTGGTTACATATAAAAAAAAATTAGTCCTATGGCATGTGAAATCATCAAGCAGGTTCCATTGTTTTCATGGTTAAGAGATGCTTGTGACCATCTTCCATGGAACTTATAAACTTATTAAACTTTTTATTCCAGTTTTAGAGGTTAGGCATAAAAGAAATATTCTAGTATTAGGGCCATGTGAAATCATTGAACAGGTTCCCATGTTTTCATGGTTGAGAGAAGTTTGTGCCCATCTACCTTGGAGGCTCCCACGCCTATTGGGGTGCATGTTAAACTTTTATTTATTTTTGAGTTTTAGAGGTTATGCGTAAACAGCAATCAAGCTTGTTGGGCCTATTGGAATCATCCACCGGGGTACATGGTAGCTACATGGTTTCAATTGTTGGGAGAAGCTTGTGCCCATCCGGCAATCCCTGCTGCAGCTACTATTTTGGTTCAAGATGTGATAGGTGTTTAAGACAATGCTCTGGAATTATATTGCTCAAATGGTTACATGGGTCTAAAATTAAATACCAATCAAATGGAGATATTGTGAATTGTTGATGGTGTCTGATTGGGAGAATCTCGTTCCCATCCCAACAATTCCCTGCTTGAGCTACTGACTTGGCTCAAAATGTGATGGTGTTTAAGACAGTGCTCTGGAATTATAACTCTCAAATACTTATATTGGGTCTAAAATTAAATACCAATTAAATAGAGATATTGCGAATTGTTGATTGTGTCTGCCCTATTTACTGATTTGGTGGTATTTGACACTGCTTGTACAATGCACTTCCAATTTTTTCGCACTATCATGATCTATACTATCCAGTTTCATTGTCCACCATATTTATGGTTTGAAGGATGTACCAGACATTATTGACTATATAGCTCCGCACACTTAAAATATGGAACAACCCGATGATGTTGATCTTGACATATACAAAGCATTGAGTAAAATAAAGTTATACTACTTTCTCTGGCATTATGAATTCTCACCTTCCAATTTTAACGTGTTTGTAGCAGGACCCTACAGAATACAAGCGGAGAGTTCGTCAACAGGCAAAACAATTTCCTCCACCAGTATGATCATTTCCTACTATAAGCAAGACATTCCGTGTCTCCAGTATAGTGGTTTTTTGTGATTAATATTAATTTTAAGACAATTTATGACAACATGTAGTGGTCACTTATGTAAGATTTTCACTCTGTGAAATATGATTAAACAAATTGCAGAAATGTTACTGTATCATACATAATTGTTTTTGGTTTGTAACTTGCAACTTTTCTTGCAATTGTGTAGTCCTGGCATTAATCAATGCAAGTAGAATGGGTTGATTTCAACTTGCAGGGTTTTTGATTTTGTAGGTTTGTGTCCCCACTTTTACTTATTAATATTTTGTTTGACAATGCATCTATGGAAACAGATTCTAAACCCTTGTTTGTTTATATTTGTTACGCGTCAACTAGCTTCCAGCAACTGCTTTTACTTAAAAGCAGTACTAGTTGCATTGGGGGAGGGGGGGTGGTTGTGGGGGCTTTAGTGCATTTATTTATTTTTCTTGAACATATCTACACGACTATGAAGTATGAACAGTGATTGTAAAATTCAAACAATGTGGCGATGCTTTCAATTAATACAAAAGCGGTAACACCTAAAATAATGTTTGTGGTAATTCTCAGAAATTTTTAGTTTCGTATGTGTTTTGAAAATCATTTTGCCCCAAATTACTTGTTTTTTCTGATTTTGTGCAACTTTATTCCATTTTGCTGTTTTAAAGGCTTATCAGAAAGAGACTAGTATTTTTCTATAGTACCTGTCGGGACTTTGGATAATTGATACAATATGTATGGCAGGTCCTTTAATCTAATTTTAAGGCATTTATGAAACCCAAGGTTGCAACCATGGATTTATTATCTCCTGCTATTGTGGGTTAATCTGGTCACTTTGGCTGGCTATGGTGTATGCCACAATTAGTAAGTTGATGACGCTGCTGGGGATTTGTTGCAAATCTAAGTCCTCTAGCATCAATATTTGCTTCTGGATTACTCATGCTCACTTTTTTGGTTTTTAATCTGCCATATCTTTTGCGCATAATTGATTTATCATAGTTTTGGCATATTGAAGGTTGAATATATCCCTTTTTGGAAATGTGGATTTTGAGTGATCATGATTGATTTCATTCAATTTTAATCCTCAAGTATATGCGTTTGATTTTTTGGTGTCTTTGCCCAATGATTATTTTGGAGTGATTTTAGAGGCATTTGCAAAATGTAGAACTAGAGAGATGGTCTGTGTTCTTGAGAGCAATGGTTCTTATCATCCCGAGGGATGTTTGATAGTTTAATGCCACCTGATGTTCTTATTGGCATTACAACGAAACCGTAGTTCCTGAAAATATTTAATTTGAGTAACGAAGGACTTTTTGTTATATGTAGGTGTAAGTCAGATAGATTTTGTTACGCCTGACGCTCAATGTTTATTAAATCTAGAGGTGTTTGTTGGGTTCAAGTGAAGAATTGCAATAAAACAAAATTTATTGCTACATGAGAATAATGGTTGGTCATAATTTGTTAAGGGCAGTTTGCAAAGGCTTATGGTGCTTCATGTTTTAATGGGTATTTAAAATTAAGTAATATGAGGAACACTTTCCATGTTCTAATGAATGTATAACATGAATTAATCCGAACTATGCTTCATGGTTTGATGGGGTAGGTATTAATTAATATGATCAAATGAAGGGGTTATGTGTAGATGTAAATATGTTGAAAACTGTTAAGTGATGCTTTAATATTAAGGCAACATTGGATTTGTAATGTACCCATACCGGGATTGGATTAGTAAGTTGATTGATATCGTTAGATGATTGATAATTCTGAATAGGGTTCGACCTTGAAGAAGGGAGCTTAATGCAATTCTGAATTTCATTCACAATTTAATAGTGATATGGGATGGACATTGGTAATATGCTTGATACATGTAAATTGGATGAGAAGTGACGTTTCCCATTGTGTATAATGGGAAGAATAGATTGAAAAAAAGAAACATGCCAATGCGGCAAAAAAATTCTCTTTAGTTATTGGTACAAAAATAAGACTTCTATACTAATAAAAATAAATCTTCAAACTCATTAGTATAGAAAGCTGAAATTGGAAGGATCTGTTCTTTTGTGGCATGGATAATTTTGTAGTGCATCAATTGACTGTCAAACACAATATGATGGTCAAAGATTTTTTTGAAGTTTTGGAGGTAGTTTTTGAAATATAAAAACATTACATACTATATGTACTTTAACATTACAATTAATGCTGTCAAGAATAAATTCAATGTTTGTGATTAAACATGTGTCAAAGTTGATTGATATCGTCAAATGGATGATTTTGAATAGGCTTTGACCTTGAAGAAGGGAGCTTAATGCAACTTTGAATTTCATTCACAATTTTACAATGATATAGGATGGACATTTGTAATATGCATGATGCATGTACATTGGATGAGAAGTGATATTTCTTGTTGTGAATAAGCATTTACCTTTTAGAAGGGAACAACAATTGGAAATGGTTGTAACCCACGAAGTTTGTGCTGCATGGTCATGGAGATAGGTTTAACAACAGGGATGAATACACTCTAGAAGGGGCACATGCTTGATTAGCTAGTTGATGGGGCAATGGCTTACCAAGGATCCTCAATCATGTATAGGGGAATGTTCTAGACTCTTATGGGAAGTATTAATGGGGAACTTTTTGTGATGGGTGAAAACTTACAAAGAATTGTCGCATGAAGGAAGTAGGCACGTGGGTTGTAAATTTATTTTTTAGTGTCTTTTCAAGTTTGGCATCAAATATTAGGTCTCAACTATGGATGGTGGGTGGAAACTACCAAGCTAGAGTATAATACAAAAGTAAATTCTTTTTGGAGTGGTGAAATGTGCTAATATCAAAGAGAACATTGATAGGTGGAAGCACTTTTCTATGTTGTCACCAACACTTAGTGAAGAAAAGGAGGCAATCAAAGGCATTAGAGACCTTAGTAGTGAAGAAAAGGAGGCAATCAAATGGGATTAGAGACCTTAGTACTAAATATATATATGGATATCAAGTAATTTGTATATCAACCTAAATATTGCAACTGATTTGTTGAAGTATTACCCTCTGAAGAGTATGTTTAAAGAATGAAATTCAATGGAAGTGACTAGGCCCACACAAGTAGTGGAATTTGTGGTTTAATTTGATGAAAAGAAAAGAACCACACTAGGGATTGACATGTTGCTAATTCTTTCGAGAGTGAGTAGTGACATCAAGAACATGATCATAGGTGGTGCATCGTCGTCGTCAATTTTTGTTGAAAATTCACACAATAAGCACATCTTGTGTAAAAGTGACATAATAGCTTGGAAACTTAAACATACTAGGAGTGTTACATTAGAGGAAGGGGAGGATGTCTAAGTTTGCAGGTGACATGTGCACTACAATAGTTGGGGTTGAGCGTTGTTTCCTTGTAAGGACAAGTTGACCTCCAATACATGGCCTCATTTCACATTGCAAGCAACAAGTTGCTTGCATGAAGAAGGAATCACTAGTAATTGTAAGTCAAGAATATGTGATTGAATTTGTTCTAAGGCATCATTCACATTGCCCATCACACTTGTGAAGTGATCTACGCCTAAAATTGTTACAAGGTTGCCATACCAAGTGTAGCTAGTTCACCTCATTTTTAGGGGAAGCTAATATTTGGTAATACATTGTTTGTGTGCAAATAAAACAAACCATTGAAAATTACATTTATTGATGCATCATTAGAGATGCAAATGGTGGAGATGGGAGTCTTTTGTTATTTCTTGATGGTAAGGTTCGACACTTGATAAGCTAGAAAGATTGAAGCTCATAAGTGAGCTCATTATTAGACGGGTAAGGAATAGTTTGAAAAATAGGTGTTTTTTGAAAAAATATGTTGCAGTAAATCGTTGGGTTTTGATTGTAATTTTTTTTTTCATTTGAAGAAATATGGATATTGTGAGAGTAGGTTCTAAAAGTTTCAATTGAAATCTATAAATCTATAAATGGAAAGTTAATGTACTCATTTTTCATTATGTTAATCAATTTTAGAATTATGGAATTTTGGGTGGTCCAATTTGAATGAAATGAGAGATGATGGCCAAAACGTGAGGTGGTGGTGTTGGTGGATGAGGTGATGATTGAGGAGGGCATGTTGTGGCAAATCCTCGGGTAGCCTTTGCTGTTAAATTGAGAAATGGTAGCTAGTACGAAAGTGTAGAAGTAGGTCTTCGAACAAAAATTGGTTAGTGACATTTGTCCAAAACTAGTTGAAAAATAGATTGGGTTTAATGTTCGCGGGTTTGGGTGCATTTTGTTTTTAGGTGTCAATAGGGTTGATTTTTAAATAAAAATGGGAAAAAAGTGTGGGCTTTTCGGCATGTCACATTGGCCATGGTAGAAAAATGACGTTGTAATGTGGTCAACGATGTCTGATGAGCTTAGCGTAGTTGATGCCATTTGATATGATAGATGATGTTGTTTGATGGACTTAACATGGCTAATGTTATTTGATAGGATGGATGATATCGTTTGATGGACTTAGAATGGTCTATGTTGTTTGACAAAATGGCCTATGCTATGTAAATAGTGAAGAAAATTTGTTGGGGGGGGCAATGTTGTCATGCTAACATGGTCAATATTGTGTAGTTAGTGTCGATTGTTTTTGTACTGGTAGTTGATGATTTATGATATTTTATTTTGACTGAGATTGATGGATGCTTGTTTTATATTTTGGCAATCTTATTAGAGAGATTATCGAATGCAAATAGGGTATGATTGTAGTTTTTAGGGTTTTGGGGGATTATGCAAATAATATGGATCCATTTGGATCTAAATTTGGTTCATATGCTTCTTATTGCATGAAAGTATCATGGCAACACCTTTAGATGGCATACCAATGGGGATATTAATGATAGATTTTTCTTATGGAGGACATCCATGCTATATTGTGACTTCAAATATCACGGGCACACATGTTATGTGATGTGCGCAAGAGTGTAGAGGAGAGGGGGGAACTAGCATGGTGGGAGACGTGATATGATGAACACCATCAAATGTCACTTTTTATCCATTTGAACACCGTTTATGCTTCAATAATTCAATATATCCATAAGGTAATGATTGGGATGAATGTGACACAAATTGTGTCACAAGTTAGATGGAATGCCACTTTTTGCATTGGTAGCTTATAGGTAGGCTTTAAAAGAGGGTAGGAAATGTAGTTGGGGCACAACCATATGGGTACAATTAGCTTTGGTCATTACCATTGTTGGGTTAAAACACATCTTGTGGATGAATCCCGAAGTAGTTCGAGAGATCAAATTCCATTGTACCATTACTAGTCCCACTATATTAGTCATGACATGTCAGAGTGCTACGAGGCAAAATAGGTGAGGGATTAGAGATTGTCATCTTTCCATTAAGACCATGTTGACATATGTGAACCTTGAGGAGACAATGTCAGAGGAGAGAAAAGGGACTTCCAAGGTAGCCACAAACAATAGAGGTCGGGGACATTCTTGACAGGATGCCCCTAATTAGGAGGTATAGTGGCCCCGTAGATGAGACCAGGAGTGGAGATGGTAGTGGTTGGGAAGATACTATTTCTGTCCTCAAGGTGTAGAGATTACGACTATTCTCGTTAATGATCTAACAAGAATATCTCAAGCACAAAAAAATGCACCAGAGATGACATTGATTGGTTGTTGTGAGGCTGTGTTATGAAAACGATGACATCCTAGGCAGATGGGTTGATGGGGTGGTCGTAAAGGATTGATCCAATCATCGAAGTGTGAGTTTGTATTTGAGTTACGTCCTTTCTCTAGTAGAGATATATGCCAAGAAGTAGGATGATGTATAGATTCTATATTATGCTAATGTGTGTAATGCGTTATGTTTTGCATAGGAGCTTGTGGTTGATTGGAGAGCCTTGAAAATAGGCACACACCATGAGATTGTGGTAGTTGGGAAGAGGTTATTTTTCTTCTCAAGGTGTAGAGATTAGTGCTACTCTTGTTAGGGATTTAGCAAGACCAACTTGTTCACGAAAACATAGATTGATGATGTTCATCCGTCAAGATAGCTGATATTAGTTGGTTGCTGCGAGGTTACATTACAATGGCAAGGATGTGCTAGACGGATGGGATGATGGGGTCGTCGTAAAAGACCGATCAAATAATCGAAGTATGAGTTTGTATTTGAGTTGTCCTTTCCTAGATTAGAGATATATGCATAAAAGTAGGATGACATATAAATTGTGTTGTTTGTTAATATGTGTAATGTGTTATGTTTTGCATAGGACCTTGTGATTGATTGGAAAACCTTGATAGAAGGTACACATAATGAGATTTTCGTCCCAAATTCCCATAGGACATACATGATGTTAATGTCCGATAGTGTGGTGCCTTTGATAGAAGAGTATGCGAGGGATTTTCAGCTGGAGAGGTGGATTCAGGGCTAAAGTATCAGGTAGAGGCACTCATAGTTGTGAAACTAGGATATATGTGGACTCTTTTGCACATGCTAGGGAAACATAGGTGACCTTAATTGTAGAAAAATATGGGAGATTAGTTAGTTCATATATTGATGTGAATATTATAGGTAGATTAGATATTAGGGTTTCCCCATAGAGGGCGAAGTGCCAAGTGCTAGATCTATGATGACATGTTTGGATTGTTCTACTTAGGTGGATAGTTCAATCTTGTATGCTCAGAGCATCACATTTGCTCTTCTTAGGAGAAACAGTGTGTGAGGGACATGAGATCACATATATGATTATAGGATGTACCCATTTTTGAAACACTGGATCTATATGCATATGAAAACATTTTGGCCTTATGTGTACGTGTCTCATGGGATTGCATATTGCTGTTTATAAATTTACTTATGTTTTACCTATGTTTTCATTTCTATGTTTGCACAAATGTGATGACATCTATGGCTTATAAAAGTGAAGTGGTAAAAATAAGTTTCTAAAGTAGACATATAATGAAAATGTTAGGAAAGTACATAAATAAAAAGATGTACTAATAAGTTAGGTAAGATGATAGCGTTTCCCAAAATAACCCTCCAGGCTATTTTGACAACTTACAAATTCAATTTCGGACTTCGACAAATTTTGTATTCAAAAGTCGTAGAAGTGTTCTGTGGAATCAAGTAACTTAGTGTTCCACATGTTCTGCTAACTTGCGGAACAAAGGTAGGAACTTAGCGTTCCGTGGGTTCTCCTAACCCATATAAAAATGGGGAACAACACAAGACTTAGGCGGAATTTGAACTCATGAAAGCCACAAAACATTAGAACTTAGTGTTTTACGAAATATATGAAAGTAGTGTTCTGCAGGTTCTCAAAAGTCGTAAAAAAAAGGATTCATTCTCTTGCGGGTTAAAGGTAGGTCATAGCACCACACGGGTTTACACACACATGAAAATTTGGAAAATCAACTAAGGATGAGATCCACAGAGTAAAGAGTGGGAAATAAGCTTAGTGTTTCGCGGCATGGAAAACACAATATCACACAAACTTGTAAGATATAGTCCGTAAAACAAAACATGAAGTCTGCACAGAAGAAGCTGAGATGCAAAGGAGAAGTTTTGTTAAGAGATGCACAACATAAGGTTAAAATTTTGGTGCGGCTAAGGTTGGAAGCCACGAAACAATTTCCTAGTGTTATGCGGGTTCACAAGGTATGCGAAATGAAGGAACATGGTTGCGAGTAAAGTGTCACACAACAAAAGAAGGAAAGACCTTTGCCGGTGTTGCAAAGAGTTTTCTACGCATTAAAATAAGCACAGGGAAGCTGCGAAGGTTAGTGAAAGGAATAAATCTGAAAATCTACGGTGGAAGTTGCAGGAAAATGCAAGAGTCTTCTGTGAGTTTTGATTGCAAATGGAATAGCTGTAGAGGACATAAAAGAGGCCATGGAACATTAAAAACCATGAAACAAAGAAACATGGTCATAGGTAAGAAAAGCCCAAGACGACATAGGGGGTGTGTGAGAGTTATTGTCTCGTTGGTTTCTCAATCTGTGGAGATGTTGAAATTCAAAGCCGTGAAATAAAGAAAAGCCGCGGGGCATACAAAAAGACACATAACAAGGATAAAGCCGCGGGAAACCATGAATTCATCTGAAGTCTATGAGTTACACATAAGAGCCAGGTCTAACTTGAAATAAAATGACCAACCACTTTACTGACCAAAAATTAATGAAGTATGTGCGTCGTCTTCCTTGACCTATAGATCTAATGACATGCAATTGGAGCTATGTCAAGCGCCCATACCTATCTACAAGCATCTATGGTGATCGGCCCTTGGTGGTTGAATCTCTTTCACGTTGGTGCCTCTTTCTCCTCCTCTCTTCTTCTTTTCTCTATATATATGACACTCATTCTCATTGTAAAGGAGATCCCTCTTTTTGATGTAACAACACCTTGCCAAAATGGTGGCCGACTTCTCACAAGTTCCAAACTTTGAACTTGGAATCTGGAATGCGATTTTCACCTCCTGTCATGAATGTAATGGTATATGTATCTTTTGAGAAATAACATCTCATGTTCATGGATCTTTTGTGCCCCATACTTGTGATTAATTGTGTTCTTACCTCTCCATTCTTTCTCTGGAATGATGTGTTATCTACTTGCAGGGTTCCATTTTTGAGTGTTGTAAATGTGTGGGAGGGGTTAATTTGTGTGGTTTTGGGTCTGTGTCACACCTTTTTTCCCTTCTCTCCCACATTTTATCCCCTCTCTCCCCCTTGTGGATAATGATCGACCATCTCTTCTCGTGCTATCACTACCCCCTTTTAGCTTAGGTTTTGCTTTGTCTCTCTCCGTCTCTATGGTCCCTTGGATGTGCTAGAGTAGGTTAGATAGGTAGAGGAACCAAACTTCTCTGGAGTCTTGTCTCAAGATGTAAGTCCCACACTTAGAGACAATCTCATGTTATCCAAAAGTATTGATCTTCCACAATCAAATCCAGGGTTCTACTTTTATACACTAACAATTTTGGCACACCCGGTGGGACAAGATTGAAGCGCTTTACAACTTCATATCATCAAGTTTTATGTGTTCTTAGTGATATCTAACCTTTGGAGGAATTTATCAGCACATCTAGGGACTCCACTGATCTAACAAACTCATTTATCTCATCTGAACGACTTTTCCTTTCTTCCATTTCCATCTTTCATGAAGTTGTGCAATCACGACTTCATTTCCTCATTGGAATCCTCATTTACAACAATGATACCATTCAAATCCATCTCCAAGTTCCCCAAATATGTATCCAAGTTATCAAAACATCCCTCCATATTATTTTTATGAGCCAAGCCCTACAAATAAATATGGTTATTCAACTACCCATGATTCTGTCTAAGAGCAGGAGTATGTGGTTTTTTGGAGGCCATTTCACACCTGAATATGATATTGAAGGGATAATTCAACATATGGAGGAGATCACACAAGTTCTCAATGAGAAATTCCAAATCATGCAAGCTAAAAAAACTAGTTTCAGGAAACCTTGTCTATGGGGAGGTCCTCTATCTAGTTGGTTTAGTCCTCAACAAAGGCTAGAGGTAATGATTGAATCCTTTAATTAGATGGTTAAATTTATTAGATTATTACAAGCATTAGGGGATAGAAAAAACAAGGTTAAAGAGCCTTGTCAATGGGGCGTTCCTTCACAATCACCATGTGGATATATGATGCCTCGATATCATCTCAAACCATCTCAACAAGAGCCCAATATCCAAGTTCCTAGCTTTTTCAAAGCTTCTCCTTTTATTGCTTCTCCTCCACAAGAAGACATTTCACCTCCCCCATCATTTCAAACATTGCAAAATCATTTGGGAGCCCAATCCCTTCCCCCTCTCACATTTCGAAACCCATTTTGGGATGAAACTAATCAGAAAATCAATTTAAGAGGGCAATCAACTAAAGAACCAAGCACATAAGTTGTCATGCAAAATTTGAAAGCTTAGAGCTCAAAGTTTGAGGCCAAAAAAATCCCAGACCTGGTTAAACTTGCAATGATAGGAGGAAGATGATTAACAATCTCTCTATTCTGAATGTAGTGTGTATGTTGGCACCATGTTCTTGGAGGTTGCTAATTTATTTGAGGAAAAATCAGAAATGGAGAAAGAAAAGTAAATTTAGAGACCTTGACTGTAAAAGACATTATAGATAGGTTCTTGCTCTCTTTTGGTGGTAAAATTGGATATTTTTTTCTTACCTCCTTCCACTAAATCAAATTGTGAAATTCATGAAGAAGAGTATACAAAAGAAGAAATCAGACCCGTTGATCATCTCGAGCTTCATGATGAACAAGAAGATGCGTTTGAATTGTTAAAGTTATTGATTGAGGATAAAGAAGATAATGATGAATTTATTTCCAAATCAAAAATCTTCATGGAGGAGGTAGAGTTATTTGTAAAAGCAAAACAAAGTTCATATCAACTTGCAAGAATCCATGGTGAAGAGGGAAGTGTCTTTACCAACTCAATTTATGGAGTGGATTGCAAAGATGATGGGAAAATTCAAAGGATCAATACACCAACTCAAAAGATTGTGTATCCAATCAGATACTTGGATAATTTATATCCAAAAATAATGTTTCCATCAATTATGTTCACTTCAGAGAATGAGGAGGAGCTTTAAAGCATTAAAGGTTAGCCTCAACCCCTCCAACCTAATGCAGAGCAACTTGAGGAGGAATTCATTCTCTTTATGGCTGATACTTTGAGGTATGAGGGAGTGTGAGCTATGCTTTCAATTCCACCATGCGTTTTAGTTTCTAAACCAATCACATGGTCCAATTTTGTAAGGAAGGGAAGCTATTTATCCCAACCAATTGCTGGTTTTGTTTAGCTCGCTTTTCCTTATGTTAGAATAGGAGTAGATTTGATTTTTTTATTACAAAAAAAGTGCTTGTGAAAACTCTACATGATTTCACTTGGATTATGTATGATTTTTATATTTGTACATAGTTTTTGTGGCACTTTAATGCTTTTGCATAGTCCAATTCAAAGCAGGTTTCATAGTGGAGACAAGGTGTTTTGGGGAAACTCCAAGTTGCATTCTTTCAACCCCAAAATCTGTCCATATTAGAGTTATCCATGCCCATTCCTTGGCAAGAAATAATATTTTTGGGATAGTTTGCAAGTTTCACTCAAAACTCCTAATAAATTAGCTTCCAAGAGCATTTCAAGCAATTCCAGGTTAGCTCTAAGTCCATGTAGATCCATGGGTAAGAACTTCAAGTTTTTGATCTTTTTTTTCAATATTTTTAGGCTTGACTTTATGCCTAATGGATGCTTAAAAGGCCACTGATATTTTATCTAGTAAGAAGATAACCCCCATGAGTTGTAAAATTGATGTCCAAAATAACCCCAAGTTATTTTGACAACTTATAAATCCAATTTCAGACTTAGACAAATTTGTGTTCAAAAGCTGTGGAACACTGAAACTTAGTGTTCCGCGGGTTCTCCTAACTCATAGAAAAAAGGTAGGAACTTAGTGTTTTGCGGGTTCTCTTAACCCACACAATAAAGAGGAGCAACACAGGGCTTAGGTGGAATTCGACTTAGGTAAGCAACGAAACATTAGACCTTAGTGTTTCATGGAATGTATGAAAGCATTGTTCTGCGGGTTCTCAAAAGCTATGGAACAAAATATTCAGTATCTCATGGATTGAAGGTAGGTCAGAGCACCAAGAGGGTTTATAGACTTGCGAAAATTTGGAAATTATGCTAAGGATGAGATCCATGAAGCAAAGAGTGGGAAAGAAGCTTAGTGCTTTGTGGTATGGAAAGCACAACATTACATGAACTTGGAAGATATAGAGTTTCGCAAAGTTTTTCAATTCTGTGAAATAAAACATGAAGTTTTCCCAAAATAATCCGCGATGTAAAGGAGACATGCTGTCAAGAGACGTGTGGCAAGAGGTTTAAAATTTGGAGTGAATAAGGTTGGAAGTTACGAAACACTATGCTACTGTCTCACATCTTTTCCAATTGTAGCGTTCCACGGGTTCTCAAGGTCCATGGAACAAAGGAACATAGTCACGGGTAAATTTTCACACGAAAGATGAAGGAAATACCTTCACAGGTATTGTAAAGGGTTTTCCACACATCAAATCAAACATAGGGAAGCCTAAAGGGTTTACAAAAGGAATAAATTATAAAATCCATTGTGAAAGCCGCATGACAATGTGAGAGTCTTTTGCGGATTTTGATTGCAAAAAGAATGACTATGGATGACATAACAGAGGCCACTGAATATTAAAATCTACAAAATAAAGAAATATGGTCACAAGTAAGAAAGTACCACCGCAACATAACAGGTGCATGGGAGTTATTGTCTTGCAGGTTTCTCAATCTATGGAGACATTCAAATACAAAGTTGTGAAACAAAGAAAATCACGGGACATTAAAAAAAATTCACATAACAATTTAGAAATCTGTGCGAAACCATGATATCATATAAAGCCTGTGGATTACACACACGAGCCACACCTAACTTGAAATCAAATGCCCAACCATTTCACCGACCAAAATTTAATGAAGTATGAACGTTGTTTTCCTCAACCTGTAGATCTGATGGTGTGTAATTCGGGCCATGTGAAGTGCCCATACCTATTTGCAGGCATCTATGGAGGTTGGTCATTGGTGGTTGAATCTCTCTCTTGTTGGTGCCTCTTTCTCCTTCTCTCTTCTTCTTCTTTTCTCTCTATATATGGCACTCATTCTCATTGTAAATGAGACCACTCTTTTTGATGTAACAACGTCATGCCAAAATGGTGGCCGAATTCTCATGAGTTCCATACCTTGTATTTGGGCTTTGTAATGCATTTTTCATCTCTTGCCATGAATGTAATGGTATGGACATCCTTTGAGCAATAACAACTCATGTTTGTGGCTCTTTTCCGCCCCATACTTGTGTTTCATTGCGTTTTTGCCTCTCCATTATTTCTCTGGAATGTTGTGTGTTTCCTACTTATAGGGTTCCATTTTTGTATGTTGTGAATGTGTGGGAGGGGTTAGTTTGTGTGGTTTTGGGTCAGTGACATGTCTATTTTCCCTTCCCTTCTGCATTTTCTCCCCTTTCTTCCCCTTGTGGAGAGTGACCAGCCCTCTCTTCCGGTGCTATCATTCCCCCTTTGGCTTAGTTTTTGATTTCTCTCTCTCTCTCTCTCTCTCTCTCTCTCTCTCTCTCTCTCTCTCTCTCCCCTGGTCCCTTGGATGTGTTAGATTAAATCAAATTAGATGTAGTGTTAACATTAGGTTAGATAGGTAGAGGAACCACAAAGTAACAAACCTTATTTGGAGGTTTCTCTTGAGATGCAAGTCCCACACTTGGAGATAGTCCCATGTTAGCCAAAAGTATTTATCTTCCATGATCAAAACTAGGGTGCTACTTTTGAGTGTTAACAAATATCTCATAAAATCTAGGGAAATAATCCAAGAAGTTAAGAGGATATGCTACAAGATTGTAATACACCTAATAAAACCTAAGTGAGGAATCAAAAGCTGTACAAAGAAGGTTATAAGACCTAATAATTTTAATAAAGAAATCAAATAATTAAAATATGTGTAAATGTGTAATATATATCAAAAGGAAATCTAAGGCATGAGAAAAGAAAACATAAGATATGATAAAAATGAAGTCTTAATAAAACTTAAGAGAGGAGTCAAAATAATAAGGTGTGCAAATAAGCTTATAAGACACCTAATGAAATTTAAGAAAGAAATCAAAGAATTAAAATATGTGTAAATAAGGTGTAATATATATCACACAAAAATCTAAGGCGTGAGAAAAGAAAACATAAGATATGATAAAAAGGAAGCCTAAAAAATGAATACAATCACAACCAATACTTACAATAGATTATTTTAAAAGATAAAATACTACCATCTAATGCCATGACTAGGATGCGTAAATATGGAGCCACTGAAAATGGATAAATATTTTTGAGGAAGGCTTGAATGCATTACAATCGTGCCCAAAAATATGCAGCATGGTTACTTTGGGCATAAACTCGGAAGTAATACTACAATTGTAAAATAGTGGGATAGAAAATGATATGAACTCATGGTCAACTATTGATAATATCCATCAAGGAGAGTAAAGGGAGTGAACATGAAAGAGGGAGAAGTAAGGCACCACGAGGGAAATACAAGATAATTAGTGGAGATGATGCAAATGAAAGGAACGATAACCAGATCGTACCAAGCCAAGAACACAGATGCTAATCAAACACCACGATCAATAAGATGAAAGTAATTCACCAGAATAACTTTACATAAAACCTTTGCAAACAAATGAGAAACAATATCATATATTATTATGAAACTCAATGCAATACAGTGGGAATGGGCCTTGTTTAAATAGGCAAGGAATAACAATCTAAGAACCAGTCAAGGTCGTAGATTAAGCCATAAATCAAGGAAATAACTAGTCATCAAAGAATTAGTCAAGACCATAGATTTAGGAGAGAACTAGACATCAAGGATCTAGTCAATACCATAAATTTAGGAAAGAACTAGTCAATACCATAGATTAAGGAAAGAACTATACCTAACAACTAGATAATATCTCCTAATATCTAAATAAATAAAAAGAAATATCCACACACATAAGTGGGTGAGGATAAATACAATAAAGGTAAATAATGTACCTAGGTGAACATGAGCTAAGGTAAATCCTACTCTAACACCCCCCCTCAAGTGAAGCTAGGGGCCAAAATAGAAGTGGCATGTTCATAGTATGAGTCCTGACAACTAGGCCTGATGAGGTACTCATGTACAATAACTGGGAAAAAAGGGACACCGCAAGGTACCCAAAACCAGTAACAACAAAGTAAAGAGAGTAAAGATCCGCTCCAAGGCATCCCAAGAAGCTTGGCTCAAAAAACTCGTATAATGCTAAAGAAGTTTGGTGTGCATTGTGGTCTAAATCCACTGCTCGATCACAAAACTCAAAAATAACTGACACTGGGCTCCACCAGAATAGCTCCATACAAGGAGACTGTTAACACAGTGATGTCGAAAGTGCAAAAAAAAAAACCAAACATAATTCGATCAACTGCTTCAAATAGGTGTGCACGATCTAAGAACAATAACCAAAGCAACAAGGTAAGGACAAAAAATCTAGAGTGTCACAATCCAAGAAAATCCAAGGTAAAAAGGCAAGGACAAGAAACCCGAAGAAGCAGGATCAACACAACACCCTCCCATACTGTTGAATGGGTGGAGTGGCACTATAAATCTGTATGAGTTGTTAAAAAAACTACTCGAACACTGACAAACTAACACTGGGCTCCACCAGAATAGCTCCCCTATAAGAGAGACTGTAAACATGCCAAAAGCATTGAAAATACATATATAAAATCTCTCAACAAACAAGAGAGATACACTACACCTTCTAAAGAAAAATGCTCAAAACAAGAAACATCACAATGCATAAGGTATAGAAAGTGGATCAAGAGGCCTAATGGTGGAGGAGCCACGCTTGTAGAGTCCTCTCAATGAATGCCTTTGTCGCTGCCACGAGTGATCATATATTCACCCCAAATCAACACGGATGGATGAAGAAGATGCCTGCATATGACTTGGTGCAAAATGCACAATGGGTGCATGTAAAAGAACATCAAAATGTGTGTCAGGTTGATCATGTCTGACAGCTGAAATCTTAGGTTTCTTAATCCTGAGTGAAGGTGCAGAACTCATGTGTTGCTCATGATCCTCAGAAAGAGTCGAGCGAACAAAAAAGGAGCTCTATCAATGTGTGATCCCAATGAAGTATCTGCTCCAAAATCAATGTCATGACGAGAATTCCACTTCACATGTGGAATAGAGGAAATAATACCCTGTGAATGTCTGCCAATGACTCTGCTAGTGAGACCCATAGAACGGAGCATGTGAGAACTGAATGCAGTGGTATGCTTCCCAAAAAATCCATGCAATTGAGCAGAAGTAGGATACACAACATGTGGTACGGTAATAGGTACAGATGTGGAAGAGCATGCAGTAACAAGCCTCATAGGTTTAGAAGCATCAAAAGAAGGTTCAGGCTCAAAGACTGACATATCAATGTCAGTGGGTACAAGAGCAACAACTGCAAGTGGACTAGGAGCTTGGATATAGTTGTCCACAATATGATGGTGATGCTGTAGGCTAGCAAGTTTGTTCTGCAGGGAGTGTATTATTGTATCCTTATCGTGAATGAGTGATTGTAGAAGAGAATTTCACTTCTTAAGCGATCTATTTTCTTCCACAAATTTTACAATATCCTCTTGAAGTCCACACACTTAAGAGAAAAGCATATCATTCTCAGAATCCATGATAGGTACAAACTGTAACTCCCAAAAATTTAGGACATCAGGCTCAGCCGAAATTACATCCACAATTGATTACAACACTCCTCCATATTTGACACTTTATAATTATAGTGCAAGTCTCAAAATAAATATTTCCAATGGAAAGAGCACAAAAAAACAAACACTTTTGCAAAAAATGGCACTCAAAACTGAGTTACCGATCAAAAGTTATAAGCTTTTTAATATTTTGCTCTGTTATTTGTTGTAGTTGCCACTAAAATAAAATAAATTGTTGTTACCTTCACCACACAAATAAAATTAAAGGGGGCTAAAGCTAAGCACCTACTAGTAGGAATCACAAGCTTTAAGCCCTCATATGACTAAGGGCTAAGGATTTTAATGGCTTCAGAATAAATTTACATAAAACCTTTGCAAACAAATGAGAAACAATATCATATATCCATATATTGCAATACATTGAGAATGGGCCTTGCTTAAATAGGCAAGGAATAACAATCTAAGACCCAGTCAAGGTTGTAGATCAAGTCATAAATCAAAGAAATAACTAGTCATCAAAGAACTAGTCAAGACCATAGATTTAAAGGAGAACTAAACATTAAAGATCTAGTCAATACCATAGATCTAGGAAAGAACTAGTCAATACCATAGATCAAGCAAAAAACTATACCTAACAACTAGATAATATCTCCTAATATCTAAATAAATAAAAAGAAATATCCACACACATAAGTGGGTGAGGATAAATACAATAAAGGTAAATAATGTACCTAGGTGAACATGAGCTAAGGTAAATACCTACTCTAACAACAAACAAATCAAAAGGACATGACTAAATATATTTATCATCTAGGAGAGAAGGAACATGAGTAAATGAGTTTGACTTAGGCCAACTAGTGAAGTATGGACGGATATATCCCCAATTCAACTATCATAGTAAATGATAATAGGCATGTATCCTACCTTTCCACAACATTTGAAAGGAATGATAAGAAGGTTGTTCCAAGCCGTGAAGATCTGAAATGATAATAATACTCCACATTTGATAAGATGAAAGGAATTTGTTAGAATAACCTTACAAAAAAATTTAGAAACAAAGAGTTAAAATATTATAGATGGAAATCCAACATAATCCATTGTTAATTAACTCAATAATCAAGATGTACATATAGGAGGAGGGAAGTGCAACTACTAGCTAGATCAGTGGTGAGGAAATCCCACTAACTGATACTAAAAATTAAGTTAACTCGATAAGACTAGCAAGCTAACTCAACACAATTGTTAAGCTAACTGCACACAACTACTACACCTAAGCAAGCTAACCCAACAAGTATAGGGATAACACAAGTGCAATAATTATCCTAATAAATAAATAAAAGGATAAATAATAACCTACACTAATAATATTTTCCCAATTATTTAATACCTCCCTTAGGGAGATATATGATTACTACAAGGATTATATATTGGCACGAGAATGTAGAGGCACCAAATGATAGATATGATACCTCTTACCCTAGTGAAAAAATATAACACATCCCAAAGGACCTTAGGATTTGTAATGAGGTCGATTATGGAGTTTGAGGTTTTAGATTGGGTAGGATATGTGTCAACTATGATTATATCAAACCTTTTTTGTTTGTGATGTAATTTTTCTTGTAATAATTACCTTTTTATGTTGCCTTTTATTGATGAATTTCAACTTTTTGTTTTGTTTTGGATTTTACTTTTCCTCCATATAGATTTGAAAAGACGATCTAGTTTGTGTGAAAGATGAATAACACAAGAGAGCTTACACCTAATCGTGACAAAGGAGAACCTATAAATCATGATGCTTAGGTACTTCTAGACCTAGATTAAGAAAAGAGCATGATCTCATCTTTGACATAAACACACCTCAAGTACAAGGAGTAGCATCATAAGTGAAAATTATAAGGATGTAAAATTAATACAATGATGGATAAAAATAGATAACGATAGTAAGGAGATATAATTGACACTTCATATCAAATATGAAGGTTAAAAATAGAAAAATTAGGCAATACATGAATTGAAGATAACTAGAGATAACAAGAAATGTAAGTTTAAAACTATGATAGATCCAACAAAAGCATAAAAATTGATAATACCCAAGTTAACTTAAGGTTGAATTTTAGCCTATGTTAAGTATGGGTGGTTAGATAACTTATGTTTATGGGGAACAGTTATGGGTCGTATTCTCGGCCCTTGGTTTTGGTACTCATTGTTTTGTAATACCGCTACGATAGTTACCTATATACATATGCTTGTACGTATAAATGGAAATTTAGTAGGATTGAGCATAACTGAGAGTACATTATTGTATGACAAAACATTTGAGTTAATACAATAAGGAAATAAGTTATTGCACTGGGTTTTTCCTGAAAGGGTTTCCTAGGATATATCTTGTGTATTGTGTTATTTTATGTTTTTAATTTATTGAATATTATGTGAAGTATTTCTTATCTCATATTTTCTTATTGAATAAAATTATCTTCATTTAGTATCAGAGCTAAGTCCTAGCTTTGTGTGAAGAGTGAGGGTTTCTTAACCATGTTGATAGGATTTTCTTCAAGTGGGAGTCTTGCATTTGTGATTCTATTTTAGTAGAGGAAAATTATTGTAAGGGAAAATATTGAGATCTAAAAATTTAATGGCCAAAATTTTGAGTTATGGAAGCTCAATATGGAAGATATTGTGAATAGGGATCACTGGATTTCTATGTCGAGAGTCATGCCTATGGCTATGAAGGTAAGGATTAAGAAAACATCATTAAGAAGGTAAGGAGTTCAATCAAATTATTTTTGCTAGACATATGTTTACTAAATGTTTCAAATGAGAAATCCACTCAAGCACTATGGGAGAAGTTGGGGACTATATCAGACACAATATTTGGTGAACAAACTATTTCTTTGAAAGAAGCTATATTTATTAAGAATGAATGACTGTGAATTTTTTGTAGAACATCTAAATGTATTTGATATTATGGCAAGTCAATTGATTTCTTTTGTGGTGTCTCCAGATTTTACCCTGAAATCTGAGACTACCCAATGTTTAAATTTTTTTGTTCTTTTAAAATAATAGGTCTTTTTGTGTTTTTATTGCCCAGAAGACGTTTGTATTACGTTAAGATATTCCCAATGAATCATATGAGCCGATTTTGACAAATACCCAGATGCTAAAACTCATTTTATCCCTCCGCCAAGTTTTGTCTACGGGAAATTTTTATTTAATTAATTATTAAATAAATAATGCCCCGTTTGAAGTAAATTGTGCTCTGGTTGAATCCTATTGAAGTTTTGCTTTCTAGTATTCACACATCTTATTAGGGTTTTCTCCAGGAATGAATTCAGAGCTTTGTCTATAACTTCTAGAAACATTTCTCATTTTTATTTATTTCTTTTGTATTTTTCTCCAGTTTTCCCTGTGGTCTTTCTGTTTAATTCCCATGGGTTTGTTATTTGTCCTGTATAGTTTGTTTAATTGCCTAGAACATCTGGAGATCATTTACGACCACTGCACCAGAAGGAATCAACCTCAGAAAGTAAACTTCTGACCAAAAAAGATGAAGTCAAGCACAAAAAGCTGTCTCCTAGGCAAGTCACACTTTTTGGAATAAATGAATCTAAGCTACAATGGGAATTTTGGTAGTAGCAAGCAGGTGGGAATTTCTTACCTGCCTTCCAGGGTACTCTTTCCCATGAAGTCAAAGTCACTTAAGTTGCAATGGGATAATTAGAGGTGACAGGCAGGTGGAAATTTCTTACCTACCTTGCAGGGTAAAAATTCCCATTATGAAAGTCAAACAACTTAAGTGAAAGAGGGGATTTTTGGAGCTGTAGTGCAGCGTAGAAATTTCCATCAAAGTTGATTTCCTATTTTTGGAAATTACCCTTGCTAAAATGCGACCCACCTTGGGTGAATAACAATGCATTTAATAATATTTATTAATGGTTTATTCACCCAATTTTGGCACCATAAATAGAAGGAAAGTCAATGTAAGTGGAATAGCTAAGGAGAAGTCGAGGATGCATGATAAGAATAAATTTATTTAAAAGCAACCAGCAACATGCATAATTGGGCACCCAATTTGGGTGAATAAACATGATTGTTTATTAATTAAATTGCCAGAAATAGGAAGGGCAATTATTAAAAATAGCATGCTGGAGGTTATATAAGCATGGGATGCCATTTAAGAGAGATACAATTAATTCTTTTTTATGAGGATTGCAGCCCAAATAGGTTTTGACACCAAGAGAAGGAGGATTTTGTATTAAAGTTTATTTTCCACGGCCGGGAAGCTTCCAGTTTTGGTGCCTAGGGTTGGAATAGCCTAATTTTGGTCATTTTGAGCATCTGCATGTTGGTATATGTGCCCAAGTGAATAAAATAATATTGTTACTTGCTTTGCGTGCAAGCAAAACATCAAATTTTAGGGCAGTAGGCTTTATATGCAGATTTTGGTGATAAAAATCAAGTATTCGTGCCATGGACTCCATCTTTGTCTGAATAAAATTATAGGTATTCATCACAGGTGCTCAATTCGATGTCAGGTACGTTGAATATATCTTCCGAATTTGAAGAAGTTTCCAGATCTGCACAAATGGATCCAATTGCAAGGGATTCCGACATAATTAAAGAAAAAGAGCTTAGACAAAGATTGTTTTAGCCATGTTGAAGCATGAAGAAAGAGAAAGATCAAAAAAATCATGCATAGCTTCCATATTTTTTGAAGTCAATGATATAGACATAGGCCCTAAACATATCACCGATTTAATTAACAGATCCATATCTCATAATTGCAAAGGCTTCCAGTAAAAATTCATCCTCTTGTTTCTAACGCAACCCGTGTAGAAGTCAGTGCATGGAAAATTCCTTCTAGTATCTTGTGCATGTGCTTCCAATCTTCCATTTGAAGCCTTCATTGAATTTAATTGTATTTGCATTCACCCAGAGTGCTTTCTAGAATTTAAAATTGCTCATATGCAATTAAAAAATAAAAATGATGAGTTTTTTCTGAATTATTTACAACAAACATTGCACTGGTACATGTACTGAAGAAGAATTACAAAAGCTTCAAGGATAAAAGGGAAGACAGGTCAAAGGCAATACGTGCAAGCAAATCACAGTCATGCATAGCTTCCAGATCCAGTTTGGTGAGAATCAAAGGCAAAAGAGTCAACCGAGAATATGGAAGAAGAACAAGACTCAGAGGGTTGTAACTTTCTTCTTACTTCTTTTCCTCTTTATTTTATTTTCTCTGAAAAAGTAATTGAGAAATCAATTAAATTATAAAACTTAAGTGATTGGTTTAAAAGCTGTTACTAGAAGAAGTCAATTACTTGGAAATAAGTGGCATACATGCAAAATAGAAGGTTCTATTTTTCAGTTATAAATCATGCATGTCATGCAAAGAGGAATTCCATGAGGAAGATTGCCAGCTGTTTCCCTTTTCATAGCTTCCGCATGCGGGAATTCATTTAAAGCTTCCTATTTGTAATTGCCCTTTATACACTATAAATAGAGGAAGAACCTACTAGTTAGAGGATTAGAATTTATAATCAGCAATCTTGTGTTCCAGACTTTGAGCTGAAACCCTTGATAGCTTACTAGAAGCAGAGGAATAGAGAAGAGATTTCCGGAGAACTTTTTGTCAATGGTGCATTCGTCTTGTATTTATTTCTAGATCTATTCATAAACTTTGTGTTATTATAGATCTAAAAGTTTCCTTTTGCTTTGAATTATGTATTTCAGGATCTATTTGTTCTAATCTATGTACATGCGATCAACTCTGTAAACTATTGATTGGGTTGCACATCTTCTCTCCTTTCTTCCCATTTTCTATTATTTTTCTCTTCTGCAAATATTTCCTTTCTCTTACAGCTGCTTACTTGCTGCAAAATTGTCTAACTATGATACATGAGTGACATAGTTAAAGTAAGACCAACAAATAGATACTAGAAAATATAATTAGCAAAATTTCACACAGGAGCCTCACCGGTAAATGAGGGAGATTTATCTCATGACCGCCTAGGTTTTCAGCTGTGCAAAAAATCTAGCCAACATGTTGATATTAAAATGGAATAAGAGGATAAATGTATTACTCTGTTGCATTCTTTACCTAAATCTGGGGATAATATAGTTATGACTATTAATATTACTATGAAAAAATTATTAGTTAAGGATGTAGTTGCGGATTAACTATTAGAAGAAATGAGGAAAAAATCCATTGAGGATTATCAATGCAAGTATGCCTTGTATGTGAGAGGTTATATCCAAGATAAAAACAATAAGAAGGAAAGACAATCAAAGTCTAGACGTAAGTAAGAGACTATAGAAAAATATAAGTAAAAATGTTGGAACTATGGTAAAATGGGGCATTTCAAGAAAGATTGTAGATCTAAGAATCTAGAAAAGGGTAAGTCATCTGAAGATGTTGGATATTTAGATACGAAGCCCTTTAAAGATGACTTGGAAGATTTTTTCTTGGTGGTATTCAACTAACATGCATGTGACGGTGCATGATTGATTAACTCAAGTTCCTCTTTTCATATAACACCTCGTCGGGAGTGTTTTAGTGAATATGAAAAAATCAATAGACGTGAAGTATTGTTAGGAGATCAATTGAACTACAAGATCATAGGTCGCAGGAAAATCATGTTAAAGTTCAACGATGGAAGTGTTATAACCCTCCCTAGTGTTCTGCACATTCCAGGTTTGACCAAAAACCTAATATTGGTAAGTAAGATGAATGATGCGAGCGTGCAAGTAGTATTTACAAAGGAAAATTGCAAGATGGTTTGAGGAGCAATAATAATGGAAAGGGGAGTCCATATAGGAACACTATTCAAGCTTGAGGAAAGAAATTTGAGTGATGAGTGCAATAACTCTGTGGTTCTAGAGAATAATTAAGTTACAAATCTAACTCCATCTCCTGTAAAGAAGATGATGGTGTGGCATCAAAGGATGAGACATATTGGAGAGAAAGGAATTCCTACAATAAAAACCAAAGGTATGGTTGAAATACTTTTTGATTGTCCTTTTAGATTTTGATTTAAGTGAGCATCATGGTTTGTAAATCAAACTAGGGTAAAGTTTTTTAGCAATGCTACAAGATCAGAAGGGATTCTACATGTAATACATAACAACATGTTTGGGTGAATGTTCCATGACTAAGAAAAGCTTTGTATTATGTCATGTTTATAGATGATTTCTCAAGGAAGACATGGGTATATTTTATGTGGAACAAGTATGATGCTTTTAATAAGTTTAAAGAGTTTAAGGATCTTAAAGAAAATCAGAAAAACAAAAATAAAGGTTTTGAGAAGTGACAATGGTGGGGAATATTGCTCTAATGACATCTAGCAATTTTGTAAAAAATGTAGAAAGATAAAAGACAACTCCATATACACCATAAAAAAATGGAGTTGCAAAAAAGAATGACCAAATATTTGTTGGATAAAGGTAAGGGTATGCTTAGTGGTGTAGGTTTGGAAAAGAAATTTTGGGCAGGAGCAATGAAAACTGCTCGTTATTTAATCAATAGATCACCCACATCCACCCTTGAAGATAAAAATCCACATGAATTATGGACTGATAAGAAACCCTCTATTTGACATTACAGGGTATTTGTTGTATTTCTTATGTGTATTCCAAAGGAGAAAGTAAAAAAAGTTTGATCATAAATATGCTAAGTGCATATTTATTGGATATTCTAATGGTGTAAAAGATCATAAATAGGCTATGGAATCCAGAAACACATAAGGTTATTTAAAATTATAATGTAATCTTCAAAGAAGCTAAGGGGATTCCCAAAAATGAAGTTGTAGTCTTTTATTTACCCACTTAACTGCTATGCGTGCTGGAACCTCATTCAGAGAGATCTGAATGCTCATCCAAAGCACGCGAAGCTACCAGGTCCCTCCTTTGTGACTACTTTTCAAGATGTTAGCATACATATCCATAATAATCATTATTAAAGAAAAAATTCAAGTATAAAACATTACATTCACCATACCATGGACCATATAAAACTAGAAAACATAACATATAAGACAACAACTAATATCAATTGCACCATGTATTCACCATACTCAGATACATCAATAATCATAATCCATCCTCCATAATCCATTAATTCATAGAAAAAAAGTATTACATAATAGAAGTTGAATACATTCAATACCTACCAAACATGTGAACATAGAGCCATGCGCAAACCCAATCCATAATAGACAACATAACTCTCTACATCACATAAACTCAGGACATGGTACCCCAAAACAAAATGACATGACCGATATATATATATATATAGGGGTGGGGAATTTCCCTTCACCACCCATGCATTCTCAAAATAGATATGTGTGCTCAAAAATAGACAACATCTCTTCTACATGCTTTACAAAACAACTAATAATAGACTATCCTATAAACAAGACTTGATTTAATCCTGTTAATAGCTCGATCCATGCATGACCCTTCATCTTCGATTCTGCATGTGTTTTTATCCAAAAATAGACTTTCCTTGGCTACTAAGTCTCCTTGTTTTTCTCAGGATTATGAATCGTAGCTTGTGTGGCACTCTAACTCTGCTTTTCTATTTTTTAGCTAGTGGTTCACAAAATCAGCTAAGTCCCGAAAGTTTCCTTGTCTCAGGCACAACCCTCACGTGTCGCATTATCCATTCTACATACACATGCCCTTTTGCATGCCTTGTCACTTACACACACCCTAGATCCATGCACTTCGACATGTACTTAGTCAATTTAGTCATGCAACATTACCCCACACTAATTGGATTTCCATCCGCAACAAATGGTTTGTCTAACTTGTTCTCTAAAGAATGCATGAATAATCAATAAAATAATAACAAATTCAATTCACAAAATAATCATGCCCACCTATCCAAAAGTCAAATCAGGCCTCAAGTTGTTGAAGAAGTTCTGGAAACTCAAAATTTATCTCACCCTCTAATTTATTCCACTCCTCGAGTTCCTCCAATGCCTTCCCTAACACATCCTTCTACAATCCCTGACAATTGGTCAAAGTCAACTCTTCAACTCTACTGCTTGATTTCTTGGATAACCACAGTTAATTATGTAGAACACTCCTTCGATCACGTCCATGTGCTCCATCACTATATTCTAAAAGTAGTTTGATCCAGAGATCTAGCTTATCCTTTTGGCCTTAATCAATTCCTTCTTTTTTTGTCACCTCGGCCATAACCTTAGTGCACTCTATCTTATTTGACTAGGCATCTTTTCTTGTATAACCCTTAGTGTCTGCTTCTTCATTACTGACACCTTCATGATTTTCTAAGGATCGCATTGCACTTCTAACATCTAGTATAATCCAAGTTAGCTTTACTCCTTGATTCCTTAAGCTGGTGTAAATAAATCCTCAAGTTCAATGATCCTGACTTCAACAACTATTTTATTTACTTCCTTTTCCTCTCATGTCTTCTTCAGCTATCGGCCTTATGCACCACTCTTAATGTTTACCAAAATAATCCCCTAACCAGGTCTTCAAGATACTCCATCTCATCATTATAATCACTTCTCACTTGGATCACCAAGGCTGGGCATTTGCCTAAAATTTTCTTTACCAATGCACTTGCCCTGTCATATGCTTCCTTAGTCTGCTTCTGCTGTCCATGGAAATCATTCTTCAAGTTCTCAATCTCACACTCTTTATCTCTTCTTATCTACTACCATAACCCTCATTGTAGCTTTGACATCCAAATTCTTGCGCATCACATCTGTAGCCATCTTGTTCAAGGCATTACATGCCTATTCATCTGTAAATTACGTTGGGTCCACCTGCTTGTATATTATTCCCAGGATCACTCTTTAATTCTATGACATCTGAGGGAATTATTACTTAATTCAAATTCAGGGTTCCTCTGCATGTGTATGCAAAATTCTAGGACAACATATTCCTAGTGCATGAGACCCCTCCTATGTTTATCCATCAAGATCCCAGCCATATAATTTTTCTATAGGTCGCCATGCTCTGGAACCACACCCTTCATGACCTTTGTAGGTTCATCTACGAAGTCCATATGTGGTGATCTGGGAGTCCACTACTTCCTCACCACCTTGCCTTTTGTTGGCTCTTTCTTGGAGTGAGTAGGCCTTGTGCTAGTTACCTTCACCTTCCATGCCCTTATCTTCTTTAATAACATAGGCATCATCTGCCTCTTTTTCCTCCTCTCGGGCCTCCTCACACATGGGTGACTTCTCCTTTATTGGCTCCGTTAGAATGCTCTCTTATCTTTCTGGCTAGGAACTTCCTTTGTGGGGGTCAACTTTACCTTCCTGTGTCTTCATCTCCTTCCTTGCCTCTTTCTTGGCCCACTATTGCACTCCAAATATTCCAACAAGGTCTCATCCTTTCTCCTTGGCTCACTCTGGGCTCCCATTGACTTCACTTAGAATCCCGCCATGCTTAATCTTTGTCTCCTTTGTACTATCCTTGGGTGGCTGAGAGGTTCCTTGCGCCATCACCGTGTCTTCCTTCTCTTGTAATACATCTTCTTCCTTTGTGCGAGTGATCAAGCCCCCCTTCTTCCTTCCTCTTCCTCTTCCTTCTTCTTCTCTAGCACTATGAAAAATGGAGCTATTCTTCACGTGCTCTCTTTAGTGGTGGAACAACACTTCTCCCATACTGTGGAAGACATGTATCTGTAATATCCATTTCAATTCCACCCCATGTTTTTGGCATCTTACGATGAAAAAAATATGCATATCATACCCCTTTATTATGACGTTCAACGAGGGGTGCAAGTCCAATAGTATTTGGCTCTAGAGTCTCAAATATGCAGGCCTAGAGTCTAATACATGTAGGTTTTGAAAGTATGTCTATCAACGTCCACCTTGTCAACATCAAAGTTCAAATTTTGTGCATCCTTGAATCTTGTTCACCATGCACCTTGAATATTTGGTCGTGAATGCAAATGGCAATTTACACCATGGACCCATCTCTCCATCTTGCATTCTGAAAGCGCGCAAGACTGTAGTGTTACATTACTATAAAATTTGCCTATACTCTCCAACCTCTAATAGATAATTCTAATGAAATGTTCCATTCATTCTCAAACGTGGCGTGCATCCGATTGTACCATTTTTCTACCACTTTCTATCCCTAGAGATTACATTATATAGTATTCATGTGAATTGTGCCATCACAAGTATATTGGTGGGTGTAAACATGTTCTCGTCTAGCCATTTGGGACTTATTCATAATAAGTGGGTGAACCCAACATGTCCTTCATCCTTGGCCTCCATCTATGAACAAACAACCCATTCTGGGGACCATGAAACACAATTAACTCTTAGGATAGGAACACAATCCCCAAGTAATGGGCTTTTTGGGTTGCTGGTCCCTCTTCATTAATGTGCCTTGGGCCTCCTATATATATATGGATCCATTAGCTTCCATCTTACTCTACCAACTATGTTGTATAGGGGACCTCAGTTTTGTGGGCCATTCTGTGTTCTGGGATATTATAACAAATATTCTTGTTATACTGAGTATTTGGTCCACCTTTGTGTGATGTACACCTAATTTTGTCTATCCACCTCTATGAGGCACCCAATTTACAACTCCTAGTTTGGTTGCAACCCTAGTTTAAAGTCAGTAAGTTTGTCTATGCTCATGGCCCTTCCTCCCTTCTCATACTACAACTTAATGGCCAATTCATTAATCTTTGAATCATAACATAGGTTCAGTTCCATGTCTTCCCATCTGCCTTTCAACCCTGTAACCTGTTCAATGAGTTGGGTTGTGATCCACATCCTCTAGCCCGAAAAATAAAAGTAATCCTCATGTACCCTAGGCATGATCTATTGAAATAAAGGTGCTAGTTTCAAAGAAGGGTAATCTCAAACAACTAGAGACCCCTACTTTCTCCAAGGGGTCTCCTCATTGAGTCATCATACTAGTACATTCCCTTCTTCATTCTTCTTCTTGAAGCTCCTATAACATGTCCACCTTCAAGGTCGCTTCATTGGCATCTAGAGCCCTATGGTTAAACTCGCTGATTTTTCATTTTGTGAGTTATGAATTCCATGTCTAAACCCTAATCACACCAGGGGGTACTACATTTCTGAGTATATATCCTCTAAGTGGATCCCTAACTTCACCTTTCTACCCTCTTCATTGGCCTTGCTTCTCCTTCTCTTGGGATGAGGCAACCACTCTCCTTAGAACCATTCTCTGGTGCAAGTGTGTCCCTAGATAACTTTCTCCACAATACTTAGTTCTCACCTCAATACGCGAGTGTTGCAAACCCTAGCTACTTAAAATTAAACTTTGCAAACCCCTCTCTGTTCATGCCCTCTTCTTAAACTTCAACCTTCGGCTCAAATTCCTTCCAAAAAGGAGCTGCGCACAAGCACCTCATGCACGCTGCTTTGGTTTTCTTATCACTCTTCTCAATCTATCACACCAAATCACTCGGTAGCTCAATTTCTCAAGTCTTCTCATATGCAAAGTAGAAAATAGCTCGATCTTGCCCCATTTTTATAACCATTTCATACTCCAACTTAATTTTCTACTTTCAACCCACTTTTTCTTACTCTAAAGATTTTAAGTTATTTTCTCAATAAAGCATCCTTCCTATTTTTTGCTTTATCACTTGACTTCCTTTCACACACTACAGTCGTAACATTTTGACACACTTTACTACTTTCCAAGCCATATACCTCCTTATGTGTGCCTCCCTGTGCCATAGTACATAATCCTCTATGTCATATACTAAGTAGTTTACCATTCCACTACCTACCTCATGTTACACTGTGTGATCCTTCTTCTTACGTGGTCTTTAGTGTCTGAGAAATTTCCTTAAGAGCACCTTCATCCCTAACACCTGTAGCACCTTCATCCTTCACACAAATATTTTAGAGAGAACCTCAAATTTCAATTTGTTCCTATCAACACCCAACATGGCAACCTGTATAATGACCACTAATGGATCTTCTTTCTTGCACTTGTGGTTCACCTCCACACTAAAATTATGCGTGGTCCTCTGCGCATGAACTTAATAGATAGTAATCAGCTTCCTACATGCAAACACATGCTTATTACAAAAAAATAAGGAAATAAAATAAAAAATCATAACATCGGCTGGAAAGAAACACATGAAAGGGAAATCTAATTTAAGTGGCAATATTACCTTATTGAAAACACCAAGAAGCCTTATTTATAGTAGGGCTTCAAGCCTACTCCCATTGAAGTAACTGGGAAACATGGTGTCTATCCAGTGCCTACAACTGACATGCACCTGATTCAAGTATCTTGGTTACTACAAAAGGTCCCAACCAATGCACCTTCAATTTTCTTGGGTGGTGAACAAACTTGGAGTCATATAGAAGGACAATCTTGCAAACTACAAAAGTATTATTGTTAATGTGCTTATCATGGCATGCCCTCACTCTTTCCTTATTCAGTATTCTGGCTCTACATGCATAATGATGTGCCTCTCATCTAACTGAATTAGTTTATCAATACACTCTTCTATAGACTTTCTCATCATCTAATCCACCTGAGCATGCAATACACATTGAGATGGCACCATGAATTTAATTAGTAGTAAAATGCTTCTGTGCTAAACACCAATTGAAAATGTGTGGCCTTATTAAAACCTTTTATAAGTGGTCATGTAAGCCCAAAGTATAACTGACACTTTATCATCCCAATATTTCCTTCCAACATCACATATTTTTTTTCAATGTTTGTCCCAATTTTTTTTAACACTTCTATAGTGCCATTATCTTGAGGGTGATAAGGAGTAGTTTTATGGTGTGCCACCATAAACTTTTTTAATATGATTCTTATTGTCTCATTCAAGAAATGAGTTCCTCTATCACTTTTCAAGCTTAATGGGAATCCATACGTACTACAAATGATTTACCATAAGAATCTTGCTGCTGTGGCTGCTGTACAATCCTTTATAGGCACTACCTCTACCCACTGTGTATGATAGTCTATGCAAGTAATAATGTAACATGTACCTGTCCTACACGTGGGTGGTGTAATGGGTCCTATAAAATCAATATCCCACTTCTTGAAAGGTTTTGCACTTTCTATAGGTTGCAACGACATCTCGTCTCTATGTCTAGGATTCCCAAGGCATTGAGAATGATCACATGCTTTCAAAAATCCTTAACATCCTTGTACAAGGTTTCCCACCAAAGTCCAGCCATAAGGATATTGTGCACTATATCATCACTTGCATAGTGCCCTCATGATATCCCACCATGATCCTCTTTCATAATAGCTTTGCTTTCATGTTCAACTACACACTGATGCAAGATTTCATCTTTTCCTAACTTAAACAAATCTCCTCTAATTAACTGATATGGCACTGTGCTTGTAGCAAGCTTATTTTTATCTAATGTATTCATACCCTCAGGAACCTGTCTCTTTAAACAAATGTCCTCCAATTAACTGATATGGCTCTTACCTGGTTTCACAACAACGGTGAAATCAAACTCTTAACATAGAAGTATCCACCTGCAAATGCGTCCTTTCAAAACATGGTTGTTGACTAAGTACTTGTGTGCCATATGATATTTATAGAAGATAAACAAGGTCTCCAATATGTACTATCTAAACTTATGAAGTGTGTAAATAATAGACAAATATTCATGCTCAGTAATTGTGTAATTCTACTCTGCGGGTGTCAACTTCCTGCTTGCAAAGCAAATAGGATGCTCCAAAATGCCTTCCCCAGGTTGTGCCAAGACTACACCAATCACCATGCCATATGCATAAGCATGAACATGAAATGGATTATCCCATAAAGGAAAGCACAAAATAGGTGCAGTGGTGAGCCTCTCCTTTAATGTTTCAAATGCATGCTGTTTCGCATCACCCCAATAAAATTTTCCTTTAGACTTGAGCAACTCTTCTAGGGGCACACTAATCTTTGCATATCCTTTGATAAAATTTCTGTAGTAACCAATATGTCCCATAAATCCACACACTTCACTTTGATTGGTAGGCTCTTCTTAGCCCAATATTACAACTATCTTTGTAGACACCAAAATTGGGTCACACTCCCTTTGGTCCTTTGTCAAATAACCAATGCAAACATATTCACCTAACCATGGCCCCTTTCACCCCACATTAATATTAATTTAATTATATTAATACCCATCCTCACAATATTCATCAATTAATTACATAAATTGAGCTAATTACCACCTTACCTAGACACCTCATCTAGCCACCTCACCCTAGACCTATTCTTGGCATGTTTCCATAACTAACTAAGACCTAATCTTACTTGCCTTAATGAGCTAAGATTTGGTCCAACCCTAAAATCAATCCCTAAAATCTCCTTATCCACCTTCCCGCTCATAAAAAACGTAAGGTCTATTCCAAATCCGTAGATCAAGGAATGAACTTGAGCTAAAAGAGGCGAGCTCTACCAATTTTAGTAAACCGATGCTTGTCAACCTGGAACCACTGTCAGTTACTATTATTGACCCAAAAAAACTTGTTCTAAGAGAAAGGAAGGAGAGCAGAGCTACATGCAAGTGAAACAAGCATCCTTTTACGCATCTAGACATCCATAGCCATCACCAGGATCAATCATAGAGCCATTGCATTCATGGGAGCACTCCGGGAAATCACCTCTACAAGACCATACACGTATTCTCTGATCAACCACCTCCACCACTCAGCCATTAGATTCTTAACACAATAAGTATGGCCCTAACCTGTAGGGTTTATTTTAGTTAGTAATATTTATTACTCTTGTTATTAATCTTTTCTTCACATGCTTATTGCTTCATCACCCACTTGCCTGTGAACTAAAAAATCCCTTCACCCATATCACCAAATCACCTATCCTCACCTGCTGTATACTTCTAAGCATACCTAAGACCTCTAGAGACCTCCCCATTCATTCTCCCAAAATTTATTTGACCTCAGATCACCCTTTCTGTTTAATCTATTTGAGTTTCTTGTACCTCGACCATATCGACGCCAGTTATCCACAAGCATCGTTGGTCCTACCTAAACCGACATCGGTCACATTTAGCCGACATCGGTCTCTGTGTTTTACACCTTGACCAAGAACAGACCCAACAATCACCCTACCAGTTGGCCTAAAAAACCCAAAATCAGACCCTGACTAGTCCCAGTACCTTGACAGACACCTCACCTCTCAAATCCAACTATAACCTAGCCTTTTGTGATTGGATTTGCTTATTATACTTGAATGAGATACCTAAATCATATCAAATACAATAGGGCTTTGTTTATTTCTCACATTAACTTTATTTTAAACACTGTATTGACAACCTTCTAGGAAGTATCACACTTCCCAGAACTAGCATATGCTAGGCAGTGCATTGTCATATATCATTTAACTATCTTTTTGTGGTCTTGTTTTCTATTACAGGTAGTTCCTCCTAGCCAAAAGGAAGCTCTCACATTCAGTTGTGGATCAAGAAGTTAGAACACGCACAAAAACCATCAACCGATCAACATTTAAAAAGTATTCCTCCTTGGCCCTTACCCTTATTTGTTTCATCATTTCGAAAAGGTGAAGAAAACGATGAAACATTTTGGCATGCCTGGTGGGACCCATCAGGGGTTATTTTACATTTATTCATTCCTAGGTGAAAGTTGTGTGTTTGTTACCCTTCAAAAATCTTCCACATTAATTTTCTTCTTTGGAATCCTTCTCTTTCTTTCTATTGTCTAAAAACAATCGTATTTCTGGTGCTTTAAAAAGAACAAATCTTCCTTCCTTTTGCATTGCATTATTAAAAGAGCATCCCTCTTCATGTTCATCTCTTGTTACATTGAATATCACACTTCAATTTGGGCTTAAAACAATTGCATTGCATTCTGATTTTTTGCATTATTAGCTCACATTAAAACTGAGGGCAACTATATGCTGGAAGTCATGCCCAACTGATGGTTGACAAAAAAAATCATAGAAAGCACATTTCTCTCTCTCTGTGTCTTACTAAACTTGCACAAAATAAAATATACACATCTTTCTTAAACAACATCTTATCCGAGAACATCTGTTAGTGATCACATGATCCGGTTGGTAGGTACTCCCCAGCTTGTTGCCTCTATTGAGTCATCATCTCAGAGGATGGCCCGCCCCTGCCATAACATACCTGAAACCTCTCCTTTTAGATATCCTTCTTCGTAGGATGCCTTCCCAACCAAAATATTCTATTCTAAATACACATAGTCAGTCCTAAACAACATAAGCTAAACAAACATAAGAAAATCACTGTTAGGATGATGATTTTTCTTAGTGTTCTTCTTGGTTTGTGTTTTGAGGTGTGAGACTACGACTCTCCATTTTTCTTCTTCCCTGCACACTCCACCATCGTAGTTTGAGTATTTTGACTTTTTTTGAGTTTTTCCAGGGCCCTATATCCTCATTCTCAGGATTTTGAGTTTGATTCTTCACTTAATTTAACTCACATAACCAATTTTCTTCATTTCTTTCTAATTTCATAGTCACCAACATTGGTCTAGTGACTTTTGTCAGTTCACATCTGACCGTCGTCGGTTAAACCCTAACTAGTGTCGGATTTTGGATTTCTAGTTACTTTACCTAGAATAGCTTTCATCACTACATCCATTATGTTTCTAGCCCTTAGATAATCATCATATTTCTCCCCTGTTGATACTTACTATCATACACAATTTTCATAGATACACATCCAACATTCCTGTTTCATTTTTTTTGAGACTGGTTTCTTCCATAATGAATGGTATCAGTTTCAGAAACCATCATCGGTGTTCCCCCAACCATCACTGGGTAGCCTAACCGTCATCGCTTTGCCCTTAACCATCACCGGTCAACCTAACTGCTGTCAGTTACCCGTGTTTGATTTTTCAAAATCTATACATTGACTAGATTCACCCCCCGGACCCCATTATTCTCTGTTTCTACTGTTTTCTTTTTCATGTACAGAATACAATCTTACTAGGTCAGCACTTGTTCACATGGTTCTGACTTGCAGCCAAACTAACACCCTCATATTCCACGCTATTCGTCAACCACTTCCACCTAGTTCCTCACCGCCTTCCATCCTGTCACCCATGGATCCAACCTTACCTACCAAAATTGCTGTAGGTGACAAAGAGCAAGCACAACTCCTTGATTAGAATCTTGCGGCCTTACAGTTCTACCTTTCCTACTCTTCCACCCGAGACTCCTCTGGTCAGTTGATATACGACATGCATGTATCAATCTCTCCTTCCCTTATTCCTGCTGTTGTATCAACCTCTAATAATGTGGCGTTACCCTCACCTTCTTCACCCCCGATAGTTTTGTAGCTAGGCCCCATACCCGCCATGGCCGCAACATCTGTAGTTTCACTCGCGCCTATCATATTTGTTGTCCACTCGTTAACCACCCAGACCATAGCACAATCCACATCCATTGTCTCACAAATACCCATTGCAACACAACCACCCGTGGTGTCGGTGATCCCTACTCCATTCCAGAATATCATCCTCTCCATCCCACAAACACTACCCCCAATCACTACCAGAGTCATGACTACCATCTCACCTACATACACCTATTATCAACAACCCCCAATCTCGTCTATCACCCATTTTGGATATGTACCTTCTATGTCGGTTCCTTATTCTCAACCTCCCTATCAGGTTCAGTATCTGGCTCCTTATGCCACATGAGGTGTCCCTCCATCACAACCTACCAATGACCTCATCAAGTTGATGATGGAAAAGATGCCGACGCTAGAAGCATCAGTTTCTGGCTCACGTAATTCCCTCACCTATGATGAAATTTGTAATGAGCCTATTCACCCATCCATTCCTATTCGACCATACTGTGTACATTGGGATATTCCAAAATTCAACCACTTCAATAGCAAAAAATATCTACAACAACATTTGCGGTCCTTTAAACATGGGTGTTACTTGATTTCCCATAATGAAGCTTTACTTTTGAGGACTTTCCCTATGTCCTTAACAGGACCTGCATTAGAATGGTACAATGGACTACCAAGACACTCCATTTACTCATTCAATCAAGTAGCCCAAGCCTTTCTAGATCACTTCTTCATCAATGTTGTTAAGAGGGTTACCTTGACAGATCTGTATTCGAGATGACAGTATGACGATGAGTCCATCGCTGACTTCGTCGCTCACTGGTGCAACCTCATTAACCAACTCACATTACAACCACCTCAAACTAAGATTATAGAACTATTTACTCAGGCATGTGCTAGACACATCTCACCAACCATGCAAGTGCAAAATTTTTGCACTTTCAACAAGGCATTCACCATGGCATGAAAATTAGAAATTCGTGCTATCAAAGAAAAGAAGATTCAACTTCGTAACGAGAACATCACATTCAAATTGAATGATACTTCTTCATCTTCGAAACCCCAAAACAACTATTCAAAACCTAAAGGGTCTGTTAATGCCGTAGTTCTCAAGGTTGGTCCCCCTCATCAATCAAACCCAGCCAAACCCCCTTCTAATCTCTCCCCTGTCCAAGCTTTCTAGTTCATACGAGAACAATGAAGATACACTTCCCTAAGAGAATATTATTCTTCCATGTTGGAAAATCTTGTTAAAGTTGGTGCCATTCCACCTATAAAACCACATACTGGTTTTGACCCTAAACGACCTATGCCCGCATGGTATAAGGAACACAAATTTTGTAGCTATCATTGTGTTAAAGGTCACAGCGACAGTAACTGCATCACCTTTAAGAATATCATCCAAGAAATGATAGATAACAAAGATCTAGTCTTGGATAGCCTGAATGCACCTACTAATGAAAACCTCCATATCTTCAAGAAGCCATTCCCTAATCATGCCCCATCTTCCAACCAAGCTGGTGATACCTCAAACAATGATAGCAATGTCTACGAGGTCCATGATATTTTCAACGATATACCAGTTGCTTCCCAATTACCTCATGTTCCTTCCATAGATGAAATCTTAGCCTGCACTCCCCTACTTTCACTAGAATCTATTTCATCTACTCCTCTACCCATAGAGGAACCCCCTTCATGTTCCCTTTCACCCTTGGATGACCATATAATCAACACTCCACCTTTGACCCCTCAAAATTTTGAGCAGTTGTCAGTGGCACCTCTCCTACTCATAGAAAATGCAGGTCCACCACCTACACCTATGCAAGAAGAGCCCAATTTGGTTGGCCCGTCCTCTCCTCTACCCATGGGGGATACTATAGAAGTACCATGTCCTGTAGATGAACATTCACCATCAGGCCTTCTATATCCCATTGATATTCTTTCAACTCTCTTACCCACAGAGTCTGAGGCTAGCCATTTCCCTGTATCTCAAACACATTTTACGAGGATTTCCACTCGATCCACGTCGGCTACGCTTACAATAGTACCATTCTCACACTTGGATGATCTCCTAGACTATGTCGGTAGAGCCTTACTTTGGGGTTGTCTTCTACTTCCTGTTTCAACACAAATGCAGCTGTCACTCGCTGACACCTCCAATATCTATCCAAAAGTGTTTTAAGCAACCAAACCAAATGCAACCACTACTATTGCAATACCTTCCACAAAACCACTCATGGCCCAAATCACACCTTTTCCCATATCCCAACATGAATCTACACCCAAACCCATGCCTATATCATCTCCCTTGCCTAAACCTATCACTACCTTAGGGGTCATACTAAAATCTAGTCTTACTCACCCACCCATCAAATTAGATTTAGCTACATCTTCCAAAACTAACACCAAACTTAACCCGACCCCTAAAAAGAAGATCAAATCTCCTAGATCTCATACCCTAACCTCACCTACCACACCCTTATCATCTTCACCCCTTCCGTCCATCCTAGGACCTCACCCCTCAACCCTGGCCAAGAAACCCCCATGCACTGGTAAAAAAAGAACGCAATAACCCATTTCCCCATCATAGACCTCTAATATACCCAAGTGAACCACACAACCTCCATCCTCACCCATAACCTTCTTACCACTTATACCTCTAATATAGTCAATAACTTCTTCACTACCCACGACACTTCCTTATCTTTCACTCACGCCTCATGCCCAACCCGCACCACCTACCTCCACAGAACCTCGGTTACCCCCATGGGTAACCCACCCTCTTCCACCATCTACTTTTCCCTCCACATCTCGTACGCTCGTATCACCTTTACCCAAAAAGATGCAACCTAAAGCTAAAAATCTGCTATCCTCCAATAAGGTAGTTAAACCAACCAAACCTTCCATTTCCAGTTCATCTACCATGCCCCTACCCATGAAAATATGAACAACACCTAAGAACACACCACACACCAAAACTAGTAGCCCAACCTACTCCCCCTCTTGTAAAGACTCTTCCTCCACAGTCAGCCGCACCTGTACCCAAACCCACATTCACCTCCCATTGTGATCCATTAGCAGGGTCCTATGCCAAAATCCTAACCAATCTCCTCAAAACTTTTGTCATCACATTACCACCTCTTAGACCTTACGACCTACTCAATCCCAAACTAAAAGGGTTTGATGAAACTAAAATTTGCACCTACCATCGTGTGTTAGGACACGATGTAGAGAATTGTAAGGCTTTGAAAACCTCTCTTTTCCAATTGTGTCCTCCTGAAGAAAAATTTGACGACGATGATCTTCTTGATGAGGACCCCATTTAGCCTTCACTAATTTCCACAGATGTTCCCTCATTGCCTACTAAATGACCAAAATCTCCACCTCCACAACTTTTAGATCCATCCTTGAGATTTGAAATTAACATGGTTCGCATAAGAGAGTTGGCCAAACCACCACCCAAATGCCAATGCGCCCTACTCATCTCACAAGGGTCGTATCCACCACTAGGGTTTTGTCCCTCTTGCCGCTATACCTTCCATGATACACCCTATTTATCTACCTCCCCTCAGATTAACATGATCAACATTACCACCCATTCTTAGAAAGACAAAGGCAAAGGAGAAAGAAATTTTCCCATCAACCAACCTTATACCCAATATACCGTCTACACCCACACCCAAAGTCATCATTCGAGGTCCTGCATATCCCATTTCCGATGGGGTCACGCATCACACAATGCTAAAACAACTACACCAATCCCCCCTCAAAATGTCTTTATATGACCTCATCCAAACCTTAGAGTCACATTGTCAAGCCTTCATGGAGGTCCTTCAATCTATTATAGTCTTACCAAATGATCCCACACATGTAGCCTCCATCATTACCCCTCACCACGTAGCCTCTCTCACTAGGTCTTCACCTTCCTCTACACTTCCACCCACTCGCCAAGTGGCCACCCTAAGCTTTGCAAATGAAGAGATCACTCCCTTCTAGTCCGATGACCTTGACCCCACTCTTTTCATCTTTTTCTTTATCGATAATATACACATATGACGTGTTATGATCAATGGAGGTGCGAGCATTAACATCATCTCCTCCCATGCGTATGACCAAATGCAAATACCTACCCATTGCATGCATGGTAACCCTGTTATGTTGAGTTCTTTTAATGATGCTATGACCTCTACAATGGGTACCATTGTTCTCCATGTCCGCGTAGGCCCCTACACCGTCTCAGAACTTTTCTATGTCCTAGAAGGGGAGTACTAGTATAACTTGTTGCTTGGCCAACCTTAGATCTATGCTATGGGTTATGTCCCTTCGACATTAGATCGATGCCCCAAATTTGAACATGAGGGACATAATTACACCAACCCTACCAACCCCTCACCTTTCAAGACTTGTAACATGTTATATCAACCCTATGATGTACTTATACTAGTCAAGGCATCCGCCACCACAACCAATTCACCTCCACCCATGAGCCCATCCACCAAAATTTCCACTACTTCTGCTACATCTAACCTTGCTATCCCTACTGCAATTGTAGCTTCTACCGTTGGTGTCCTTGTCTCCCCTTCATCTAGCGAGCCATCTATACCCGCTGCCCACATACCAACTACTGATCCCTTAGAAGGTGTTTCTCAATGCATCACTCTGGGGGAATACCACCTATACAATATTGATACCTTCCTCACCCCACAAGAGTACGAGAATCTACGTCAACACCCCAGTTATGACGTTTGCATTGGTGATGTTTTCCCTTATGGCCCTCCCCACCTTCACACCAATCTAACATATGGGGAACTTGATATGAGGATCTATAAACCCGAACCTCCATCCCAAACCCAACCATTTTCATCTAACCTACACTCCCTCACTAACCTTTGTTTCACTCACACTTTCCTCCACTAATGTGCATGGAAAGGATTTGGCTTCAACTTTTATAAACAAGGCCGCCACACTGTAATCTCCTGTACCTCTCATAAAGACAATGACCATAGTGACATTGATTTTGATGCTTCATCTTTTAAGAAGGTTCACATCGACCTCATCCAAGATGAGAAATATTCCCCCTCTCATTCACCCACATTAGCATCCTCACCCACAGAGTCCATAGATCTTGAATCTATACCTCCTAATTTTTTTTTTGTAAACACCATTTCCCTGGGACCGTTGACCTATCAATGCAATGGCGAAGTTCCCTCTTCTCTCCCATTCCTGTTTCCTGACATGATCAATGACGATACACCTTCAATTAACATCATTCAATGTCAGAATGATGAGTCCATCCTCACCTACCTTGGTGAAAAATACTCTTATATTCATCGGTCATTACCCTCTAAGACGCAAACCATGTTGAATGAATTGACCATCGAAATCAACATTAATCGACCCACACATTCTAAAGATCACCCAATCCTTAGATGCTACTGAACATCAAGCCTTGACCTATTTCCTTCAAGACCATAGCATCACATTTGCTTGGTCCTATTCCTATATGCTCGATATCGATCCAAAAATCATGGTTCACAATATTGTAACCATTCCTGATGCCAAACCTATCAAACAAAAGTTGTGGAAAATACATCCCCGCATTGCTCTTCTGGTTAAAGAAGAGCTTCAACACCTTCTCTCAGTTTCCTTCATTCTACCCATTGATTATCCCCAATGGATTTCTAACATCGTTCCTGTCATGAAAACGACAGAGGGAATCTGCATTTGCATGGATTTCCATGACCTCAACCTCGCCTGTCCCAAAGATGATTTTCCACTACTAGGCATTGACCAACTAGTTGATCTCACTACTGACCATGAAATGTTATCACTCATGGATAGTTTCTTGGCCTACAATCAAATATTACTAGCTCTCGAGGATCAACACAAGACTTCCTTCATCACCCCTTGGGGGACTTTCTGCTATCGAGTCATGCCCTTTGGTCTTAAAAATGCTGGTGCTACATATCAGCAGGGCATGACTTAAATATTCCATGACATCATGCATCACAAATTGGAGGATTACATAGACGATTTGCTTCCCAAATAAAAGCATTGAACCAAACACCTACCCATTCTTAAAGTCATCTTTGACTGCCTCATCAAATATTGTGTTCGTCTTCAACCAAAAAAGTGCGTCTTTGCGGTACTTTCTTGGAAACTCCTAGGTTTCATCATTTCTTTGCATGGCATAGAAGTTGGTCCTGCTAAAGTGAAGGCTATCCTTGAAATTCTACCACCCACTAATCTCCATCAACTTCGCAGCCTACAAGGAAAATTGTAATCAATTCATCGTTTTATCTCCTAGCTTTCTGACCGCTTTGAACCATTCCATCATCTTCTCAAGAAAGACATTTTAATCAAATGGGATGCTGACTGCCATAAATCCTTCAAAGCCTTAAAAAATTACCTACTTCAACCACCAGTGCTCATTCCTCCTAAGGATGACCAACCCTTTTACTTATATATTTCCACCACTGACCATTCTCTAGGTGTCATGCTCGCTCATCGTGATGACCAACACCGAGAGCAAACAGTTTATTACATAAGCCGTACCCTTCTTGACTATGAAACTAGATATACCCACACTGAAAAACTTTGCCTAGCCTTATTTTTTGTCTCCACCAAACTTCGCCATTACCTACTTAACCAAAAAACCTTCATCATTACTAATACCCACCCATTACACTACATGTATGTGAAACCTTATCAAAATCAATGTGCCACACGTTGGCTTATGCTTCTGTTTGACCTCAACCTTGAATTCATCCATCAAAATTCCATCAAAGGCCAAACTATTGCTGACCAATTAGCCGACGCACCCATTTCCAGGGATCAACCCTCTAACTTTGACTTTCCAGATGATTCTATTGCTACTCTTTCCCTGGACAAACCCTCTTACCAAATGACACTCTTCTTTGATGGCTCCAAGTGTCAGCATAGGGGTGGGGTTGGTGTTATCCTCATTCTACTTGATGGTGAACCTATGCCTTTGTCTTTCAAACTCAATTTTTATTGTAGAAACAATAATGTTGAATACAAAGCACTCATATTGGGTCTCTAGGCTGTTTAGCTTTAGATGTTAAGTCAATCAACATCTTTGGTGATTCTCAGTTGGTCATCAACCAATTCAATGGTATATACTAGTGTGATAATGAGATACTTTTTACCACCTTCGACCGTTACACACTTCAAACCACCCCATGTTCTACCAATGAATTTGTAGATACTATGGCCTTCTTGGCTTCTCAGATACTTGCTCTGCCCGCTGACTCTAAAATCTTTGTCACCATACAAAGACTACAATCAACCTCTTATTTGCCTCATGAAGTATACTCTATCAGAACCGTTTCTCTTGACCCAAGTGACCTTTGGTATAAGCAATATACAGACTATCTTTCCATTTCCATTTTACCCATTGATCTCATTCGTAATGGACAACGTGCCTTTCTTAAAAGTGTCTCCCATGTAATGTCATCATGGGTGGTCTTCTTTACAAACACAATTTTGACAACATTCTATTATGCTACCTTACAAGTTCTAAAATTCCTAACACCATTAAGGAGGTCCATAATGGAATTTATGGAGGTCACTTTAGTGGTCTCATTGTCACAAAATGCATTCTTCACCTAGGTTATTACTGGCCAACCCTTAACCGTGACTGTTGTGATTATGTCAAATGCTACGTGAAATGCTAGTAACATGCTAATCTCCATCACACCCCTAGTCATGCCTTACAGGTTACACGAGACCTTTGGCCTTTTTCTCAATGGGGTTTGGATCTTGTCAGTGAGATCAACCCCCATTCATCACAATGCCACCAATGGATCATAACCGCTACTAAATATTACACTAAATGGGTAGAATCCATTCCCCTCATTTCCACCAAAGTTGAGAAAATATGTGAATTCATCAATCATCACCTTATTTGTCACTTTGGTGTCCCTCACCGCATTGTCACGAATAACGGAAAACAATTAAAAAACAAAACCTTATGCAAACTATGCGATGCTTTTGGCATCTAACTTAGTTTCTCATCACCTTATTACCCTCAAACCAACGGTCAATCCAAATCAACCAATAAAACCTTGAAAAAAATCCTTCTGAAGGTGGTCAATGATATTGGGAAGGATTGCCATACACACATTCCTTTCACCTTGTGGGCTTACCACACTAGTATTCAGACTTTGACTGCTACCACCCCCTTTTATATGGTTTATGGTACTGAGGCTATCTTACCTCTCGAAGTTCAAATTCCATCCCTTCGCATCTCACTACAAGACATGCTCAACGACGATGACTTTTGTTATGATCGTTTGGTGTAACTTGAATTATTAGATGAACATCGTCTCAACGCTTTTGATCATCTCCAAATCTACGAAAAACATATCAAACATGCCTATGACAAACGTGTTCATGAACGAACCTTTCAAGTCGGTGACCTTGTCCTGAAGGAAAATCAACATGTAACCGAAGAGAAGAAAAGTAAACGGGGAAAATTTGCTCCTAATTGGCTTGGACCCTATATCGTCACCCATGCCTATGGATCAAGTGCTTATTGTTTGTCTTCACTCGAAGGTAAACCTGAACCAGAGCCCCTTAATGCCTTGCATAGTCAACCATTTTATTATTGATATCAAGTCCTATATCACTTTCTATCAATTGATCGCTCGTTTCTTGAGCACTGTTCACCTTCCATAATCACCCATTTTGAGGATCCATGACTAAACACGAATTATATGATTACCTATCACCTTTTAGCCTTGTCTTCAATATGAGTAGTACGGCTCTGCTCAGAGCATGATTCTCATGGATACTTTTCATCTTCTTCAAGATGGAATCCCATGGTCGTTCATCACTCGAAACCACCTCTTTCACAGTTAACCTTTATGTACTACGATCTTGTCTTCTAAATCAGGAACCTAATCATCCTCTATAATCTTGTCCACAACTTAAACATCTAAAAACAAAAAGGGATACAACTCCTTGAGTAAAAATTCCAGAAAAAGATGACTCCCTCAAAAGGGACATCTCTTCTTTATATTATGCCACTATCAATAGACTGCTCCCTCAAAGGATAGCTAAATATAATAAATATTCAGAAGCTTCCCGCATTGATCAGCTTCATGAAGACCTCAAGGAGATAATATATTCATCCCATATAGACTTCTCGCATCGATCAGTATATTAAAAAAACAAATCAAGAAAAAGATGAAATTTTCATCATGGACTTGCTTATTTTGGATTATGGGTTTCTTGTTCCGAAATACATGTCATCGTACACTAAGTTATACTAAACCTCTCATTCTCACCTCCTTGTCTTTTTCACCTAAATTCCTCGTTACTCAAGGGACTTTCTGTAAACGTGACATTTCGTGATCATGTGACTTTTCTTCACCCTTAAAACAATCCATTATGCAAGGCCTGTAGGGTCTTGCGTTCATAGGCCCATCTAGGGTATGGTAGAATCATTAGGGTTCTTATCAATTAAGCAACTCTTTTACCACCTCTTACCATTCACCTTACTCATTACCTATTGATTATCCTATACAGGACCAGATCCTTAGCCCATGTATTTAAAAATCAATCAACCATACCTACAACCTAAAATAAATCATGCCTACGGCCTACATCACAAATGCCTAATACCTATCAGACCATTTCGCTATTTCACCCTCATCTTCCCTATCTTATGGGAGAACTACATCGGCCTGAGGTCCCTTTTCATTGGGACTACGTAGGCAACATTCTGAGGGCATGGGTGATCAGGGGATCATTTTTGAAAGTTCCCTAAACATCCCTAAATTTTGTCAGTGCAGAAGATCATCTCGAGAGCTTTCCAATGACTGTGAGAACGCGACAAATGGACATCGGGAGCTCTAGATATGTTCGGTCAAAGTTTAGATAGCAAGAAAGTCAACTCTGGTCAATTGGTCAATATTAGACCATTGGCACTGCGACACGTGGCGAAAAGGAAAAAGGGAGTTGTTTGTTGGTTTTTGATCACCGGTCTTTGACAAGCATGAAAATGGTACACGGGAACAAGAGGCTCAACTTTTATTACGGAGGGGAGCCCGGCCGCCATGTGGACTATGGTATTATCACCGACATGGTGGGTCCACAAGCCACCATGTGGCTTGCCACCACTCGTCAAATTCACTCGATTTTCCTATCAGGAGACAAAAAGTGGATTACATGCTATTTACCGAGTTAATTATTTCCATACCACATTACATGGGTCGACATTATATTATCTTGGTAAGTCCACTTTCCAAATGCCACATATATATATTAATGTTTATACATTAGTATAAACCGCCAACATGCCAAATGCTATGCTAAGCATGTTGAAGGGAGCATGTTTAATGGAATGTGTGGTGATCAAGGTGGTGAAGCGGTTGTTGGGCTTAAAGCCATGCGTGGAATGTTCCACGTGAAAAACGGTGAGAGTAAGGGGTAATAAAACCCTACCCAAAGTTAATGGCGCCAAATGTGGGATATCCCACTTAACTAAACAATACCGCCCCACTTTACCTTAGCCACTTTTTTGGGATTTAATCCCATTTCATCAAATGCCGCTCCTTATGGGATTTTTATCCTATTTAACATGTAATCTGCCCAAATGGGAATATTTTATCCCAATTTCTATGTACGGGTAAGGCTAATATTGGCCTAAGGATAATTTTTAAATGCATATTTTAAGGGCCCTATTTTTTGTATAAATAGGGAACCCGTTCATTGTAATGGACACACACCGGCGCAACAGAGAAGCTCATTGCTAGAGCACAGAACGGTGGACACAGACAACTCAAGCTTATTATCTGTTAAGCTTATTTGTGGGATGTGTCAATAGGTCTTGTCTATTGGCCTATTATTTTAGGCAATAGTAGATGAAATATTTGTGATTGGGAGTAAATTGTAAACTACCCAATAGGCCCATTGAGCCACACCAATTACTTGCAAATTCTGGATTGTCGACCGGAGTGCTAGCGTCGCATTGATAGCGTCGGGAAGGCTGATCGAAGCCGAAGGAGATTGTGCATCAGGAAGGTGGAAGTCAGGTGGTATTTTTCACCCTTGTCGTCCGAAGGTCTGGTGTATTGATAGGCAAGTAAAATTCCATTAGGTTTTCTTGTGAAAGTACTATTGTAACTTACAAGTTTTGACTAGTGGAACGGTTCGACCACGAACCCGAAGACGTAGGCAATTGCCGAACTCCGTAATCAATATTTGTGCAATTGTCAGTATTGTCTTGCATTATTTTAAATTGATTACTTAAAAGGATAAATTAACGGCAAAAAATTAAAGCCTATAAGGGTCCGAGATTAGGTCGTAATAATCTAATTATTTTCGGATCAATGGGGCCCTTGGAGGATAGCTCGGCCACTCTCTACCCTAACTAATTCCCTCTTCCCCTTTACTATTCACATTTTATCCTAGCTAGTTTCCTTTTTATATCAATAATTGGAAATTAAACCAAACAAACAACAATTTCTTAACATCTTTACCATTCATTTTGTCTACCATTTCTTTACCATTATCATGCATTTTACTACAACACATCTGAACATGCTCCAAATCATCATTATTTGCACAAATTAATGAATTAAAAACTCAACCAACCTCAACTCAACCATACCTAAACCAACCTAAACTCAACTGTACATAAGCCAACCTGAATCAATCCATCCCTATGACCTGACTCCATCCATGCCTATGACCTGACTCCATCCATGCCTATAAATGACTCCATCATGCCTGAATTGACTTGACTCCATCATACTTAATTCACCTAGTTTCCATCACATACACAAATAATAATGGAAATTAAATCAAGTACACCATCCATAGTATAAATATCATCATCTATAAATCATGACATATGTGTATACATACATATGTACACAGATACAAATAAATACAAAAATCTAAAAAACCCTCATGTACATCCTCACCATCTTCTGTACGCATGCTAGTATATGATCAAAATCAATCAACTCTCATATACATCCTCACTCTCTTCGGCACGTAGGCCGGTGTATATCAAAAATAAAATAACTACATCAAAATGGAGGTCCACATGGCTATCAGGCATCATCCTGTCGGATATCCTCCATTTCTGTCTCCCTGGTATCCTCCTCCTCAGCTCCTATACGATGGCCTTTTAACATCTCACCACCCAGCATGGGTCATGGTTGGGTCCCAGTTGGTACATCACTTGGGACTAGCCTCCATGAACTGGTGGCCTTTCCCTGACCCTGTCTCTGGGCTCATTGGTCCCCTGTGCTCTCCACACTATGGGTGCACAACCTGGTCCTCTCACTCGAGGCCTACTATGCCCTGTAATCTCCATAGGATAGAAAATATATCCCTGTGGCCATCAGAATATCCTGATAATACCTGGCCTCGCCTAGGGCATCCCACAATCTGGCTATGGGTACTATATGTTGTGGCCCCATTGGCCTTTGACATTGTCCCTGTGCTTGTGCCTATCCCTGTGCTATCTGGTCCGGTAAACTGGCCACCTGTGCCTGTAATGTGGCCACCTATGCCTCTGCACCTATCAAATGCCCCTGCACCATCCCCTGCTGTGTAATCAAGGTAGCCACCTGCCCCTATAGGGCGTCCCTCTGAATAATGATGGTGGCTAAATCTAGCTACCACGGCCTTGGTGGTACTAATCATAGGTGTACAGCTTGCCACTGCCTATATCTATCAGTCACCCTGAAATCATCGACCCGCCAGTCTCTCACCTGATCCTCCTACCCTGTAGGCACTATCGATTGGGGCAGAGGCAACAACCTCTCCACGTCATCCCTCCTGTACTGTGGGAAGGGTGGAGGTATATCCTGTAGTAGCCTAAACTATCATCCAACCCTGTCTATGGGTATCATCTTATGCTCTCTGACACATCACCCCTCTATCCATCTAAGTAGCTGCAATCCATCTAGCTCCTCGGCCATTTGCCTGTATGATGGAAAACCAACATATGGTCTCCAAATAATGTTTATGCTGAACAAGCCCTCCAGTAAATGCCTGTAGTAGGCGACATCATGTGTCGCCCTTCCCACTCGATGCTCTCCCATAACAGACACCTATCACTTGTAACCCACCTAGACCAAACTTGGCTTGAATGCATCAGCCTGAGGCATATCAACTGGATGCACACACACAATGTGCTTATATGCCCAATAATGAAACAAAACTGTACAACATAAGCTGAACCTCCGTAATCTCGTGTAGGCCCATAGATTTTGGTATAGCTGTACCAAATACACAAGTTCCTAGGCACTCAAGGTTCTATGCTCTGTTGTTTTCCCAAAGGTCAAAACACACAAATGAATCCCCTTTTTACAGATTTCTCTTTTTAAATACCCAACCCCTCTAATGTTTGACCTTAACCATTTTTATCACAACCTACCTCTACGCCTACATTACCTATACCTATCCTTCATTGGATTTAGGGACTTGTTATTTTACCCATACCTTGGCCTTACCCATGCCATGACCTAGCTACCTAGACCCAGAACATTGTTCATAACCTATGACCTCATGTGCTTGCTATACCTTACGATACTATTTCCCGTATTGTATGACCTAATGACCTTACCTTGCCTATTGCTGTGACCTAGCTACCTGGACCCGGAACATTGTTTGTGACCTATAAACTCATGTGCTCGCTATACCTTGTGACACTGTTACCCGTGTTGTTTGACCTAATGACCTTATTTTACCTATTACCATGCCATTTATCCCGACCTTATCTTTGGTTTACCGGAACATACCTAAACGTTCCTGCACCTAAGCATCGATGTGCTTCTGCACCATATCCTATACCTTGGATACCGGAATCACCTCCACCTTGTTTGGATAAACCTATCAACCTTAGACAATGTAGAGTTTACACGCTCTTCAACCTAGTACCACGCTGTAGTTTATACATGTGTGTACATTTGAGTGTTGCTACCTTTGACCTTGGCCCATTCTCTGGATTACCTGGTTGCATCTTTACCCAATTACCTCCAGTGTCCACCTTCCTCTTCCTCACATCCACCTTTTATCAAACCACTTACTGATTCTATCTTCTACCACATCAGTTCCTAGTTTGAGGGGGATCACCCTCACCCACACATGGGGCAACCACATCTTATTTTTGTCAACGTCACCTACCAATACAAGCTACGCAATGAAAAGGGGCAAAATGTAGACAACAAAATTGGGTCACACTCCCCTTGGTCCTTTGTTGAATAACCAACACAAACATATTCACCTAACCACGGTCCCTTTCACTCCACATTAATATTAATTTAATTAAATTAATACCCATCCTCACAATATTCATCATTTAGTTACATAAATTGACCTAATTACCACCTCACCTATCACCTCATCTAGCCACCTCACCCTAGACCTATTATTGGCATGTTTCCATAACTAAGACCTAATCTTATTTTCCTTAATGAGATAAGATTTGGTCCAACCCTAAAATCAATCCCTAGCCACCTTCCCACTCATAAAAACATAAGGTCCATTCCAAATCCACACATCAAGGAATGAACTTGAGCTAAAAGAGGCGAGATCTACCAATTTTAGTAAACCTAGGGAATCCTGCCTTAACCAACACCAGTCACCCTAAACCAATGCTGGTCAACCTAGAACCACCATTAGTTACCATTTATTGACCCAAACAACCTTGTTTTTGGGGTGGCACATTCTTAGAGCAAGGAATGAGAGTAGAGCTGCAAGCAAGAAAAACAAGCATCCTTTTACGCATCTAGAAATCCATAGCCATCACCAGGATCAATCATAGAGCCATTGCATTCGTAGGAGCACTATGGGAAATCACTGCTATAGGACCATACACGTATTCTCCGATCAGCCACCTCCAACACTTAGCCATCATATCCTTAACACAGTAAGTATGGCCCTAACCTATAGGGTTTATTTTAGTCAGTAATCTTTATTACTCCTGTTATTAATATATTCTTCACATGCTTATTGCTTCATCACCCACTTTCCTGTGAACTCAAAAATCCCTTCACCCATATCACCAAATCACCTATCCTCACCTGCTGTATACTTCTGAGCATACCTAAGACCTCTGGAGACCTCCCCATTCATTCTCCCAAACTTTATTTGACCTCAGATCACCCTTGCCGTTTAATCTATTTGAGTTTCTTGTACCTCAAACATATTGATGCCGGTTATCCACAACCACCGTCAGTCCTACCTAAACTGACATTGGTCACATTTAGCCAATGTCAGTCTCTATATTTTACACCTGGACCAAGAAAAGACCCAACAATCACCCTACCAGTTGACCTAAATAACCCAAAATCAGACCCTGACCAGTCCCAGTACCTTGACAGACACCTCACCTCTCAGATCCAACTATATCCTAGCATGTTGTGATTGGATTTGTTTATTGTAATTGAATGAGATACCTAAATCATATCAACTACAATAGGAATTTTTTTATTTCACACATTATCTTGTTTTAAATAGGGGATTGATAGCCATCTAGGAAGTATCACACTTCCTGAAAGTAGCATACATTAGGCAATCCACTATCATATATCATTTAACTATCTTTTTGTGGTCTTGTTTTCTATTACAGGTAGTTCCTCCTAGCCAAAAGGAAGCTCTCACATTTAGTTGTGAATCAAGAAGTCAGAATGTGCATAACAACCATCAACTGAAAATAATTTAATAGGTATTCCTCCTTGGCCCTTACCCTTATCTGTTTTGTCATTTCGAAAAGGTGAAGAAAACGGTGAAACAATCTTCGCTGGGTCTATGAAAAATCCTTCCTTGTACATTATGTGCCCAAGTAAAGTGCCAAAAGGTGTAGCAAAGATGCAATTTTTAATGTTGAGAGAGATGCTCAACTGCTTGCACCTCTCAAAAATGAGCCTTATATTATCACAATGATATTTGACTAAGCAATATACTATCCATTAATCCAAATATACCTGCAAGAATTTATGAATAAATCTTGAAATGCCTGCACAATAATGCACGATAACAATGTTGGCACATTTTTCAATCCGAATGGCATAAATCTATATGCAAAATTCCCCCATTCAATGGAAAATTTTTCCTTCTTCTGATCCTATTTCATGATGTGCACCTGGTGATAACCTGAAAATCCATCTGTAAAGGAATATATCTCATGCCTAGGAACTCATTCAAGGATTTCCTCTGTGAAAGGGCTGGGAAAATGATCTATAACACATAAAGCATTGAGTTCTCTGTACTCCAAAAAAATCCTTATCCTCCCATCCTTCTTAATGTTTATAACCATGGGGATGAGCCACTTAGATTCTTCAATAGGCTCAATGATTCTAGACTTGAGCATCTTATCAATTTCCTCCTTCACCTTCATGCACAAATTAGGATTCATCATGTAAGGCCTCTTCTTAACCAGGCACACACCTTCTTTCAGCTTGATATTCATCTTTCCTAAAGAATGGTGTTCTCCCTTTAACTAATGATAGCCCCATGGGAATAGGTATTGGAAGGTGCGTAAGATTTTAATAATATTTTCCACTTCTTTCTCAAACTAATAATCACCAATAATGGCACCCTTTGGATTGTCCTCAGTGCCAATGTTAACCTTATTTTTCTTCATAGGAGCATGGTACACGTGTGCCATCATATTTGTAGCATCTATTACCTCACACATACCTTTAATGCGGCTAACATCTATGTTTTCAACTTCCTCATCATCAATCATATATACCAAATTACCCTTTTCTTTCTCCTTCCAGGTGTGACCTAACTATACTTCATTTATCTCAAATATTCCCTCGCGTGGCTTAGGATCAAGTTCTCCAAGTAGTTCAAGAATGAGCTCTTATGCCTTCACAAAATCCCCCAACGTGATGTGCCTCGTGATTTGTAATGCTTCATGGACTAGAGGATTAGTAGAAAAATAATCAAAAGTTTGGATCATACTTACAGTCATCTCATATGATTTTATTGTTTCTCTTTTTAGTTCTGCATGGACATACCATGTGTGCTTGCATCTGCGCAGTGTGGAATATATCTTATGTACCCAAAGTGATGGTGGTAAGGCCTCTTTAACTTGTGCCCATAGCCTCTCACAATTATGGATGTGGAAAGAGGTAGTATAATTCCCATGAAATTCACATATTTTTGTAGGTACATTGCTTTGATTAAACTTAGTAGAAAAGGAGATTCTCACTTCTTGCCATTATAGAAGGCTATCTCTATGTGATTCCCACCAATGCGGTGCTATCCCGCACAAAGTATATACCAACATGTTTCTTCTATCCACTTCATCTTGCCACTGAATCTCTATGGCACACAAGAATGTATCAAGATTCCCTTCTCCAGTATACTGTGGTACTTGAGTGGATCCTAACTGCTTCACCATGCACAACCTAATCATTCTGGTGACTTTTCCTTTGACTTTTCACTCGACCATTTTGTATGTTCCATGAGCCCAATTATCACAAGCAACACTAGTAGTGTCACTTACAAACTGGGCGTCTTCCTACTGAAGGACACCTTCCTTTGATGGTTCTAGATTCTTTGGATCACGTACTATTTGACCATAGATTCTATTAAGTTCTTCTTCACTCAAAGGCTCAACATAAGGCTATGAATTATTATCATGCAAGGGTATGATCACATGCTCATATTTGTTCTCAAAACTTATGTATCTATTATTAAAGTACATATCAACATTGTTTGCATAGAACCAAGGTCATCCAAGTAATGCTCAAAAGTTGTTTACTTCTACGAGCTCTAATACCTCAAAGTCTCTAGTAAATTTGGCTCCTTGAATGGTAATTGAGGCATATTTCAACACCCCAATAGGCATAGCCCCAATTTTTTTTGCCATATACAACACATTTGAAGATGGATGCAATGTTGGTCTACCCATTTGATTCCATGCATCTAGAGTCAATACATTCACCTCCGCACCTGTGTCTATCAGAATATTACATACCAACCACCCATCAATTACGACATCAATTGTAATCTCTTTGTCAAATTCATGACTCTGAAGTGGTAGATTTGCGTGAAGTATTTTCCTCTTGTGCTCAACTCTAGCATGCAATACCTTCTCACGTAGTCATTCCCCTAGTAGTGGGCTGATTTTTTCTTGGTGCAACATATTACACACCTCTTTCAAATCATCCACATCATTATGTGGGAGCTCAATGGTATTTTCACATTCTCTCTCATGCACCTTCTCCTTCAAGAATTTTATTTCTCCTTGAAGGTCCCTGATGACTCCCATATTCTCTTGGCACACTTCCAGGTATATTTAGATGTGAACTCATGGCCCATGTTTTCTCTATTGGAACTCTCTCATAAGAGGCTGATGAGGGTTCCCAATTAGGGGAGTTCTAGATGCTCTGGCTCCACGTCCTGTGCATGAGCTCCAAATCCTTCACGAGCCATATATTTCCACAACACCATCTGTTCTATAACCTCTCGATGCTTCTCTAAATCCCTCTTATGCACCTTTTTGAACTTAATCCGCCTTTCTTCTCTTTGCCTCTATGATTCTAGGTCTAGCATCCTTCACCAAACCTGCTCCTACCCCCGTGCATGGTGGGGTTTATCTAGTCATTGGATTCTCTTCCAAATCAAGGTTACCATCAAGATCTTGATTTCCAGAAGAATTCTATGCTGATATGCTCCCCTAGGATAATGATACCCTTATCGGAAGCCTTCAGTTACCTATGGATCAAGAGTAAGTGGAAATTGAGTACTCCAAAATATAACTATTTAGAACACTACTTGAAAGCAAGTATCCACAACGAGCGTCAAAATTAGATCAGCATCATAGAGAGCATGAAAATATTCTTGGATGTGATCAACAAGTTTGTTGTTAACCTCCAATGTCGTGAGTATTTAGACTTGAATAAGTATTACAGCACATGGACACCTATAGTCCTGATATTGGGGGAGATATCAAAGGAAGATATTGGACATCATAATTCATCATGACAAACTTCATGCAATCATACCCACAACGTGTGCGTTAAACTCAGATCTTACATGTTGAATCTCCAAGCGTACTCTTCTTCCAAATCTGTCCTATCTAACGTCCTCAACACTGTGCATAAGGTTATACCAGTACGTCTTCATCATGTAACATATTGAAAAATAGATGAAAAGAGGTCTCGAATTATGGAACCAATGGATGTAACCTAGAATTTACTATAAATGACCCAGGCGTGCTGGCACTTTAGTCACTCAACCTTAGTTTGAAGTGCTTCACTGCGTAAGACTACTTCCAAAGGCACCATGTCCCTCTTTATGGTATTCTTATCTTACGAATGTTAGCATGATCTTTGCATATAGGTATTCAGTATTCACTATCAATAGTAAACAACACACAATGCATAAACCAAATCTATGAATGTCTTAGAGATATATGTAAAATGAACTAGAATAATGACTATAACAAGATTTACCATGCATAGAACCAAACTCAGTCACTGTTCAGACATCACTTGATCCATATCCAATATGAACCATGCTGATGATTAAATATTGTAAAACATAAAATCTCCATACATTATACCAAGTATCTCCATGAGTCATGCGCATGAAAAAATGTATTCAACATACACTCTGATGATGGATTCACAAACCCTAAACCATGAAAATGCACGCGCATATATGATAGGGGTAGTGGGACATTAACCTTCACTTCCCATCTGCAGCTATAATTCAAAATAGCGTGCCATATGTTAACTCAATATCTTATGTACATGCTTTACAAAAGGTTGCACAATACCTGTAAGTTCTCAGGAAAGTGAATAGACATGTCCTATAGTTAACTCTGAGGTAGAAATCCTATTATTAGCCTAAACTGTTGCATGAGTGCTCAGTTGTTTCTTGTTCCTAAAATAACATTCCCACCAGATCCAAAAGTATTCATGTCTTTATGTGGCTCAACACACTATCTCTCAAGAATATCCTCTTATGCCACAAAAATGGCTAAGTCCTGAATTGCAAAGTAGTTGAAGAACTCCCTCATGTCTTAGTTGTAGTTCTATTCTTCCACACTACTCAAATGCACCTGTGCTCCAACGCTCTACATACTTTATGTGCCTTCACCTTAATGGTAATAAGCTATTTGATCAACACCAATGATTATGAAGATAGGATTTTTACATAACCTCTCTCAAGTGATACTTCATAAATCCTTGGCTCATGTTACGCTACTTCAATTTTTTGACTTCATCAGTCTGAATTTAGGTCTGAATTCAACTCAAACTGATCATCTACATGATCTCTGCATGCAATCATCAACAACTATCTACTACATCATCTTTGACTATCTTTTCTCATCAGGAAGCATACAAGCACAAGGCACAGGTGGCTAGGTGGGATCAGATATCCACCTCCATACTCCTGACAATTTGAGCTGTCTTTTACGTACTCTCATTTCATAGCCCAAAGGTACTCTTATATTTTATTTTCATCAATGTTGGGAATTCATATAAACATGTGAAAAAAATCCTAAAAAACATCACTTTAGAGATTTGATATTTTTTTTAGCAAAAATGTCTCCTTTTAACTCCAGTGAATCGTTAGTGATCTACCTGAATGCACCAGTGATCCCTGTCAAAACTCATATTTATTAATTTATCAGCTTATCTATTATTTTTATCTATCTTTTTACCATTTAAGTCTACCATTCTGTCTCAAGCATGGCTTTCTCTTAGCCACTGCGTGCATCTCGGGGCATTATCAATCCAATCAGGGAAGCTCTTTAAATATACCTCCCTGATCAAGATTTGGAAACCCTTCTTTTGGGCATAACCCATATACAACATTCCTTAATGAGTTGACATCATGTAAGAATATAAAATGATTTTCCATCTGGACATCAAAGACATTGACGAACATATGAGTTCATCCACTACATTTTGTAAGCAAGACTCCAACCCACCAGAATTCTAGTATGTGACTACTTTGAGTTCACTTCAGATCAACATCCACCCTAATCCTAGGCCATTCTTCCGAAGCCACACAAGACTTCACCCTTCGACCTTGACGCTTTCCTAAATATTCTCATATATCTATCCATTTATACATTGTCTATTGTGTATCTTATCATTATAGTTTAAGAATGTCTAATATAGCTCATGAATAAATATTGATCTTCCACCCATCCTTCATGCATTGAAGTCCCCTTGGATTCCTATAATCAGCCATTGCTGCAGAAGTTCATCTTGTCACATCTATCTAATCAAATTTCAATGACCTCCAAAGTGTCTTTGATACTGTAGGTTTCTTCTTTGGTGAACATCCTGGAAGGAGCTTCATCTATCAAGTGAGGCACCGGATTAACTATCTCAACAGGTATCGGTAAACCCTGTCATCTCACTGAGGTTAGTTTATTTTTGTTATTTCACTTCATTAAGTTAAAGATATGGAAAGATCACCCAAAGCTCTCTGAAGCTACCAGATCCGTATCTATGTGGATTTATAGAACTTGAATCAAGCTTAATTAAAGGATAAATATACATGATTCCCAATCATAAAATCATATTTTTCAAGTAGAGAATGGTTTGACATACACCATTTTATAGACTCGATGGAATCTCTCGATATAACCATAATAGATCAAGTTTCAACTTAAAGATCAATTTCACCATGAATACCTTCACCATACCCATGAGGCATCAATTTTCATAATCCATCCTGTATAATTCATTTGGCATAATAAATGTAGGTTCCACATTTCAGAGAGCTATGGATACATGCAATTTACTAATGCAATCAAACATGGGCAAGTATCATACCCTAGTGTATAACTAGATGATCTCATAGTGTACTCAAAACTCAAGAGATGAACGATGGACGTGGTCCTAACAACTTGAATAATTTTTGATCATATATATAGGGGGAAGAACATGCACATTCATCACCCATGCAATCTCAAAATAGATTCAACAAGCTCAAAATCATCAAAGTGCATATTAAATGCATTGCATCCTAACATTATGATGCATAGGAAGGCATTTCTTCTAATATTGATCTATCCCATAAGAGTAGAGATATTCACTTTGAGGCTATTCTCTAGCTCCACTCTATGAATGTCCCTTCAGGTGTGCATCCGTCTGTGATTTAACCCAAAGGTAGAATTTCCTTGATTTGCCAAGCGTTCATACCCGAACTTTATCTGAGATTACAAAGTATATCTTGATCAACACTGACGAACTCTGCCTTCTATTTGAATATGTTCAAATGGTGTTATGTTTGTGGAGCCCTATTTTCATGTTAGAGTGTGGTACACCTTCTATGTGTTACACTTGGGTATTTTTATGGCGGTCCCGCTCGCCGATGAGTGGGTCAAGGGGGTTTGGGGGGGTGAAGCCCCCCCGATCGATGGGGGCTTGGGGGCGAAGCCCCTGAAGCAAATTTTCATGGGTGGTTTATTAACCCATGGGTAATGGGTAACCGTTATGGGCTATTTTTGGGCCCATGGTTTTTTGGTACCCATTATTTTGATACCCATGGTTTGTTTTTTTCATTGTTTTGATACCCACAGTTTTGTATCAAACTGCTTAAGAAATTTTCTATTTTTATATGGTCTTATGCATATGATAGATACATAAGCAAATGTATTTCAGATGTGTTTTGAAGTCGGGTGTAAATTCTGTAGATTTTGTTGAGCATAGCTCCAAACGGATCTGAGTATTGTATTGAGAGAGTGGAGGCTTGTAATAAAATCTGAGCAAGCGATTCTTAGTGGATGTAGCCCAAATTGGGTGAACCATGTTAAATATTGTCTCTTTGTGTTGTGTTATTTATTCTGCACTTTTATTTGAGATCTGTAATATTTTCTACATATTAGTTTCTACTGTTGCGATTCTGTAAAGGATTATTCCACATATTTTATCTCTTATTTCCTAACACCCATTGACAGGATCAAGGGGGACTTAGTACTGATGAGTGGATCTAGGGGCCCGTGACCGTGTGAAATCTCTAGGGATCTAGTTTTTTTGTGTTCAAAAGGTGTTGTAAGCTATTCTCTATTGATCACCTGGTAGTCACTCTTGGATTGTTGAAGGTACCTATAACTTGCAAAAGATAAGTTCACAGTCCATAATCCTACAAGATGCACATGGAAATTACCTTAAAATGAAAAATGTAGAATGCGGATTCAGACTGACCCCAATGGTCATCCCCAGAAGGTGAACTTATAACCAAACATTGTATTATAACTCAGAATCCATGTAGTTCTTGTGTATATGTGTGGATAGAAATTGTGCCCTAGGATGCCCTGACTGTGTCAAGTTGCATCTTTGGTATTAGTGGAATGTAGCTAGAATGTAGAAATACAATATAACATGGATGCATTATGGAAGTAGAATGAAATTCACATTGCCTATAACAAGATGTATGCAAAGAATATAGCCCTTGTCCCTTGATATGAAGATGCCTTAGAGTGCTTCAGTAGTGATCCTTTGGAATGATTTCAATATTAGGTGATGATCGTAATATGCTTAGCTGATTAGTTACCCTAGAATTTGATGAACACAGTTAGGGCTATGTATTTATATGATCTTCCTCGTTTTAATTTCATAATTGATAATTGGAAGGCTAACCTGGTAATGGTGGTAAAAAATCGGTTCCAGTTAAATATAAAAGTTGACCCAAAAGAGTGATTAAGGTAAGAAATGGCCAGGGGTGATTCCAAGAGGGGTAGGATGCACGAAAGAGCTTTGGTGTTGTCCTGGCTCAGGTGATGGTGTCTAAAGCCATGGAAAGATAGAGGGAGATTGAAATTCCAACTCAGTTGAAAGGGTGTGTAAAACCAAATATAAAACAAGAGACAAAATCCAAAGAGGCTAAAGATATTTTTCAACCACTGTGGAAAGTTTTCTTCCTTAGGAATCACTGTAAATGATAGCATCGGGATTTTAGAAGAAACGTAGAAATGTACCCAAGTGAGGTAAATTAGTGTCTACCATAGTATGTGAATGTATGCATATGTTTCATTTTAAATGTGTGGTTTATTTACAAAATCATTAGAACAATCTGTAGTGGTGTAGTTTGTCAGTTTATGAGAGGTATCAAATTTGTTAAGCTATTTGTACAGTATTCCTTCCTCCCCTCTTGTTAAATTATGTTCAAGGGAAATATATCATGTCAGTAAGTTATTCTTAGTAAATGATGATTCTCTTGTAAGTATAGTTGGAAAAGGTTCTGTACTCAGGTTAAGATGCAGAATGGGAATACATGGCTATTGAAGGATGTCAGACATGTGCCTACATTAAGGAGAAATTTGATATCGGCAGGGCAATTGGGAAGTGATTGTTGTACTGTGATATTTAAAACTAACTCTTGGAAGGTCACCAAGGGTGCTCTTGTGGTGGCAAGAGGTAAGAAGGTTGGAACTTTATATTTAACCATAGATAGTACTAATGATTGTAATCTTGTGGCTTCAGATGCAGATACAACATTATGGCACTATAGGCTTGGTCATATGAGCCATAAGGGCATGGACATCATAAAGAATAATTTTCCTGGATATATAAAAATAGGTTTGGATTTCTGTGAGAACTGCATATATGGGAAACAGAAGCGAAAAATGTAAACACTCAAATTTTGTAACTTATCCTTAGAAATTATTTTTTTGTTATGTTCCTGGTACTAATACAAATGTGTGGGGGCCAAATTAGGTATAATCTCTAATGGGGGTTTACCATGTTCCTAGCTTGTTACTTGAGGTTATTGATGATCCACACTCTAATCTTTCATTCAGTTTGGGAATATTGTATAACCAAACCTTTAAAATACATGTAAGAATCAGTTTAGATACTTTTGATTTTACATCACAAATTTCTTGGTAGAAAACTGATATAGGCCTTGGGTTAGAGTGGACTCATGGTCCTAGCCAATGTGTAGGGGAGTATCTACCCCCGTTCATCTTGATAAATCTTCTTCCAAGAATGAGTATCTTAAGTGTGATTTCATGGTTCCTAGGGTTGGCCTTATCATAATGGGGTGTCACCTACAAAATGATATAAAAGAACATTTAGTATGGAACGTTTCATTAGTCACCTGAGGACACTTTCAGGAATGCCTCTTTATTACAAATATTGGGTCCAGAAGCAGTGATCTCAATTCTTTCCTGAATATTCCATAAATAGAGTTACCCTCAAGTTACTTAGATGCATCCAAAACGTAGGAGGCTTGGTCAAGCAATCAACAAGGACAATAGAGTGTCACTTCCTTAGATGTAGACACTTAAAATTGGTTACCCAATTTAGTGTCCCTCCACGTTCTGTTACCTTCTTAGGTAACCTGGGGCACGTTTATATCACCACTTTTCCCTTAGGGTATTAATTAAATATGTGATTTAAACATCTATGCTCTAAGTTTATTGTACTCCATTGTGTTTTACCCATGGATAAATAAATATTAACTATTTTATACTTTTTACATGTATCTTAACCGCTTATCTACCCCATATCAATGCCTAACCTCCCATATCAATTTTATCCATCTATCCCCCTATTTCTCCTCCCCCAAACCATGTAGTGGGATATTTCCCGTATTTGAGTCGGAGGGATCACTTTCATCTTTCCAAAAAAATGTCCTTTTTCGCCATTTCGGGAGTCTGTTCCTTGGTCGGTGCCGACTAGTACTTGGTCGATGCCGAGTTTTTGGAATGGCACCGATTATACCATGGTTCGGGACCGATTACAAATACAGGGCCAAAATTTAGTTTTGGTTAGAGAGAAAGAATGACAGAGAGTTTTGAGCATCAAGATCTTTTTTAGCATCAATCTATCAAGTGAAAGCAAATTCTGTCCAAATCAATCCCTGAGAGGAGTACCGTTACTCTGCCCCCATCATATCAACATCATGAGCCTCCATCTAATCTCTTGGTGACTCTTCTCCAGCATCTCAGCGAAGGTGGAGCATTTGTCAGTATCCCTACCGCTCTTGCGGATCCAGCGAATCTCGATCGATCTAGTCTTTCATTGGTCAGTTTCTCCTTCTTCCTGCAATTTATCCCCTAGTCGACGCCGATCAGATCTTAATCGACGCCGAATTAATCCTAATCGACGCTGATTCACCCAATCGACATCGAATCTGTCTGCAGACAGGTAAAAAATTCAGGTAACATAAATCCAGCATTGTTTTCACAGTTTCCTATTTTCTGTTGCTTTCTGTCTACTGTTTACATTCTGTCTGTTATTTTTAATCAGAAAATCTAGACATTTACTTACATCTTTTATCATGTATGCTTCTTTTCTTTAATTGAAAAAATGGACTGACATCCACCAAGGAAGCTTATCGCTTCCCAGACCCGCTTCTCGGGCAGTCCACCCAAATATCTTTTAACGTTGTCTTTTTCTGTCAAGTATCTGTGTCTTGCAGGTTCCTCGGATCTACTTTGCAGGATTGTTCATGTGCTCCCATCTTGTCTACATCGGCTTTCTTTTCCGTCTACATCTTCGGATCTTGTCTTATCTATTAGGTATCGATTTCATTTGAGTTTTTCAGGGTTTTTGTGTTTAGTTTGGTGCATTAACTTAGACAGGTAACAAGCGTGGAAATTCTTGATCTACATTCTGGCACACCCAGTGGGACACAAAAAAAGTCCCCTATTGGTAAGTTCATTTCTTTTCCAGTGTTGAGCTTTTGTTTTGTTTCTTCACTTCTTTTCATCAATTCTCTTTAAGCATTTCCTTCCTTCATTTTGGTCTTGCTTCTTTCATTTGTAATTTGCAAAGTCAAAGTTTCTTCTTGCTTGCAAATCGTAAATCCCAATTTCTATTTCAAAGATTAGTAAAATCTTTCAGTTGATTTCAAGATTGCATTTTTGATTCATCTCTTTATGCAAAATTGTTATTTCCTTGAAAGTTTTCTAGTTCCTTAAAATAGAAATTTTTCGTTTCTACTATTATCTGGATATATCTTTCTGGGTTTTCTTTGGTGTTTGCTTAACCTCTTCTTGCGGAGCACTTTACTTGTTCGTGGGATTGTTCGAGGGGAAGAGCTCAACAACGCGCTTTTTGAAGTCCACACACCTTGGAGAGCTAAATCTACAGGTATTCCTCTTTTACGGTGTTTTCTCCTTTTTAAGAACTTAAAAGGAACTTGTTTGTTTGTTTTCTATCACACTCAAACATTTTGATTTTGGTGCTTAAAAGGAATTTAATCACATTTGGGAAAGAACTTGTTTGACTTGTCTTCATCGAAATCCAACACTTCATTTTTAATGCTTAAAAAGAACTTCTTCTTTGTCATTTCTGCTGTATGTTCTTCATCTAGTTTTCTAAATAGGTTGGAAAATTGATCAAAATCGGTAGTGACACTATTTGATTTTTATTTTTCACCCTTGCACACAAAGCCAAAATCACTAGGTATAAAGCATTTAAACAAAAATTCCTTCCCTGGCCTCGCCTACTTGGAAGTGACATCCAAGAGGAAGAGCCTACGCGGTACTCGGGCCGCGCTATAAATTCACGGAAGTTCTGGTATATATTGGCAAAGCACCCGACTCCCTTATCGCAGTGGTGTGTGAAGTGCGGGGGTAGGCCCCTATATCAAGCCACGTACCGGTCTTTTACTGAAGTGCCTTCGGGACTCCTCACCAAAACATTCCCCAAACCATCCTTAGTTTGGCTATCTGAGTAGTTCCTGTTCTAAAAAGCCTTCCCTAACATTTTCTTTCTTAAAAGCATGAAAACTTAAAAGAGATAATCACCTATGCGCTGCTTGAATTGTTTGTGCATTAGTTAGGTCAATCTCCTTTTTTCTATTTGCTCTGCTTGTTATGACGGTCATCACCCGGTTATAATCTAGAATAATGGCTCAATTGGCCCCTTCTTCATTTGAAATCACCACTAATGTGGATGTTTCAGCACCCCTCGGGTCTTCCTCGGGACCGCTGTTAGTTGGTTCCCCATCTTGGTCATATAATCCTTTCTATCATCCTAAAGTGATCCCATCGTGTCCAGCTTCCCCCAGTCCTTCAGAAGTATCATCTGCTTCTGATATAGAGTATGTTCCTTGTGGAGATCCTGAATTTCAGGCACTCCTTGATCGTAATCCGGTAGCCCTTATGGACTATCTAGTGCATAAGTCTGTTCGAATATCTGATCAAGGACCACCAATCCAGCAAGTTTACGATTATTCTCATGAACCATCCTAGGATTTTATAGAACAGTTAGCATAATTTTTCTCACCTCGAACCACGGAAGAGGGTGGCGCATCTGTGCCTCCTTTTTCTCTTCCACTGACCATATCAACTAGTTCTCAAATGGTCTTGCCTATTCCTAGTGCTGCGGCTACCTCTGCTCCTCCACAACCTACTTTTGAGAGGCCCTCTTCCTTAGCTATGATGGGTGCATCCGTGCTCTCATGGATTGCTGTTAATTATTCTATGCCATCTATTAAATCTCAGGGTCAGTATCTCTCTATGAATCAACCCCCTTCTCTATGTGTCAGTTCGGTTCTTTCTTCTCATCCTCCAGTTGGTCTTTCTTCCAATGCTCCAGCGAAAGTGACCTTTACACATCCTCTGGCATCGGTACCCTTAATAACCAATCTGACAGTCAAAAGCCTCATTCAGAACTTTGTTCCCCACCATGTCCAATCAAATCAACACCCATGTTCGTTAATCCATTCCGATTCAGTCGATAAGTGTAGGAGCCTTCCAATCACAGGCTCCATCTTTCATTCAACCACCTTTTTCTCAACCACTTGTCATCTCACAGCCTGTTCATACGCAGGCTCCTTCACAACAAGTACCTCACCAGGTGTCACCCAGAATGCCTAGTTATTCCTCTTATCATCCTGTTAATCAGCAGATGAATCCCCCATTAACGCCTCAACAAAATCTACCATTCACTTCTTATGCAGGACATAACAACATGCTTCCTCCTCAATCTGATGTCATACAAATTCTTTTCAAGAAAATCACAGACCTAGAAGCCTCCACCAAAGGGGCTCGCCCTTCATACTCTTTTGAAGAAGTGTGTAATGAACCGATTCATCCATCAGTGGCTTTTAAGCCTTATCCTCCCCAATGGGAACTTCCTAAGTTCTCAAAATTTCATAGTCAAGAGGATCCTCAACAGCACCTGCGAGCATTCAAGCACTCTTGCTACCTTATAGTTCAAGATCAGGAGCTTATGCTCTGTACTTTCCCTATGTTTCTAGTAGGGCCTACTTTAGACTAGTACAATAACATTCCCCAACACTTCCTATTTTCTTTCTCTCAATTAGCTCAGATGTTTGTTGAAAACTTTTCAATAAATATCACACATAAGATCTTGATTACAGATCTTTATAACATTCGTCAATTCGATGACGAGTCTATTGCAGACTTTGTCACTCGTTGGAGAGGTATAATAAATCAATTGTCTTTCTCCCTCCCTCAATCTCAACAGATTGAGTTATTTACTCAATCTTGTGCTAATCATATTTCTTCCACTTTAAGGATCCAAACCTTTCACACATTTGAAGAAGCCTTTACGATGGCACGCAAACTTGAGTCCCATGCCATTGAACAAGGGAAGTTAAAACTTCACTCTAAATCTAAACCAGATTTTTCTCGGTTTACAAAATCAAACCCTTCCACTTCTAACAAAGACAAGAATCAGGGGTCCACCAACGCTATCACATTAAAAACATCACGAACCGATAACACTTCTAATCAAACACCTTGGAGAGACTCCTCATCTTCTCGAAAAGGACCCTTGTCATCTCGATCTTTTACTTCGTTGGGGAAATCATATGCATCAATCTTAGAAAAAATGTTGAAATTTCACATGATCGAACTTCTCCCTATTAGAAATTTTGATGAAAGCCAAGAACGACCATTCTGGTATAGGGAAAATGACTTCTATCGTTATCATAGAACCAAAGGCCATGACATTGAACGATGTCAGACCTTCAAAAATCTTGTCCAAAAATTCATTGATAAAGGTGAGCTCATTCTAGATAATCCAAATGCTCCCCCAAATCAGGCACTTGATGTATTTAAACAACCTTTTCCCAATCATTCCCCAAACAATGACGCTTCAGGGTCTCAAAAACCAAACACTCATACTATCAGCTTCATCTCTACTGAAGAATCTTCTTCTAAATCTGAGCCATCTATGAACATGTCGACCAAATCGAAACTTCCTCCCACTTTGTTAAATTCTGAAATTTTGCCATCTTTGGACAATTTGTCTTTGAATATTTCTCCATTGTTAGAGATGGATTCATCTCTCCCTACCTCTTTGTCTGATCTTCCATCCATGCCAAAGACAATTTCATCCTCATCTATCTCGTCGTCAGACATTCTTTCGATGCTGGAAACATTTACATCCCTTCGAGTCTCCATAACGAATACATCTACTTTTGTTTCTCCCATTTTTTCACTGCGACTATGCCATTGGTAAACATACCTATAGTCGTACCAACTTATCTACCAACGGAAGCATCTTCGATTTTGACTCTTCCCGTTTCCTTTCCTATAGTAGTTACACCCACAACTACTGTACCAGAAGTATCTACTTCACAAGGAACCACTTCTTTGTCATCCACCTCTTCCATCACTGATGTTGCCTTACCTATTAAGGAAAAATCTAAAGAAATAAAATCGGCACCTACACTTTCGGTTCTTGAACTAAAACCGAAACAACTAAAGTCTAACATCACATCATCAGTACCTCACCATCTCCTTCCCCTGAAAAGGTTACAATCACCTTATGCGGTTGAAGTTGTCACCATCCTTGAAAAAGGAAAACCAATATTTTGGACTATTAAGAATCTTGGTGCTTTTCCTCAAAAATCTCTCTCTATGCCTCATAGAAGATTGGATTTATCCACTTGAGAAGGCATCTTCTTCTACAACACTATCAAAACCATCATCTTCTTCTACAACACCCTCTTCACCGGTGTCTCGTAAAGTGGATTTACCCACTAGAAAGGCATCACCTCTTTTATCAGGACCATCATCTTCATCACCAAAAGCCAAGGCACCCTTTGTTCCTCCTATCAGACCTATTTTGGGAGCTCCTCCCTCATCTAAGTCAGTCTTATCTAAATCATCATTTGTTTTGGCCAAGCAACATTCTTCATCTCTAAAGACCACAACACTTGTCACATCTTTGTCTTCTTCAAAATCTATCTTAGGAGCTCCTCCTTCACCAAAATTAATCTTGCCTCACTTGCTTCCATCTCAGGCACCCAAGGCTACTTCTCCTGATGTTTAGAAAAGAAAAACAATCTCTAAAAAGACTGTCAAACCAGATATGCAGACTCTTTTACCTCGACAGTCTGCTAAGGTGAAAGAGGCACCTTCTTCATCTCTGGCCTCATCTTTGTCTACCGGATTCTATACTAAAATTCTTCACCAACTTATCTAATCTTCATCCATATCTCTTCCTCTGATCAAACCCTATAATCCTAAAGGAGTAAAACCTTCTTGGTTCAACTCTGATTTGATTTGTGCTTACCACCGCACCCTCGGACATGACACCGAGGGATGTAAAGCCCTTCAATTTTTCGTTAACAGCATCTTAGAAGAAAGTGATCTTCTGCTAGAAGAGGATGAGGAACAAATATCTCCTGTCATCTCAACTACATCTGCGCCTGAACAGTCTACCCAGACCTCTAATTCTATTAATTCCACTCAGGATGATCTTCAACCGTCTCAAATCGACACAATTCACATCGCCACTAGAGCACAATAGTATGGTAATCCATCATCATCTACATCTTGGCCATGGATTGTCATTTCTGTGGCCCCTGAAGGAGTTCCTCCTTCCTCATCAGCCTCGAGACCTCAGGTCTCTATTCATGCTTCACCTTGGGCTCAGATTCCCGTGTCAGTTGAGGAAAGTGTTATGAAACAACTTACCCATGCTCTGGTCAAAATGTCTCTTTTTGACCTCATTTAATCATCTCCACAACATCGCCAGGCTCTAATTGATAATCTACGTCATATCGTAGTGAATTCAGATGAGCCCTAGCCTTTTGAGATGGTTGTTGGATTAAATAGACCGTTAACCACCATTTCCTTTGAGGATTATGAAATTCCTCCCCTTTCTTTTGAGGATTTGGAAGCTCCCCACTTTATCACAGTTCAAATCAACAACACTACGTTAAAACACACTATGATCAATAGTGGTGCTGCACTCAACATCATTTCCTCTCACACATTCGAGCAAATTAAGCTACCAAAGAACGTAGTGTCAGCACCACCTTTCACCCTTCGATCATTTAACAATCAACTGGCGGTTACTTTAGGAACTGTGTTCCTGCCCATTTGGGTAGGTAAGAAACTGCTTCATGAGATCTTTTACATTGTTGAAGGGAAATTCCACTACAATATGATCCTCAGACGCTCCTAGATTTGTACAATGCATTGCATCCCATCAACCCTCCATCGATGCTTAAAATATTAGTATGAGGGCAAAATCTATACTCATCCAGGAGATCCTTTTCCTTCTGCACAATGCGACATGACCATAGGGTCTGCCCCTCCAAAGGAGAATGCTTGTTCTCCTGAAGAGGCTTCATCTTCTTCCATACCTATAAAAAAACTACCAGATTTACAAAATCTAGAAGAGACGTTGAATCATTTTTTATGAGGAGAGCTTCCTCTTCTCTCTTTTGACGCCCATCTCAAACCTAATGAGTATGGTAGACTAGACAAACAACCTAAATATCAGCCAGGTCTTGGTTACATCATCACCATTGATCTACCCAATCAATAGACTAACTTCATTTACAGTGGTCTTGATACACCTCACTATCACCCAGATTCTCCCCTAGGGCCAAACCCTATTCAACAGGGTTTGATTGTTTACAGAATCCCGCGTTCGTAAAAAATTATTTATATCGATGTGTGTGGAAGGGCTTTGGCATGGGAAAGTATGAACATGGTGTGCATGACCTCGCGTCCATTCCAACTCTTAAACCAAATAAAAAATTTGGTTTAGGATTTAAACCTCTCTCAAAAGCCACCATCACCATTCTCGATGAGCCTATTTCCATTGAGGAACCATCTTCTCTCGTCAGGTTAGAAGCATCACTTGATGTGGATGACACCATTTCCATCCTGCCTAACTTTTTTTTTAGTCAATACCATTTCTATAGGTCGATTGACCTATAAAACTAATGGCAAATCCACTTCCATACCATTAGTCTTCCCTAAAATTGTTGGAGACGATTCTCCCACTATCAACACTATCCACTGTGCAGATGATGATTCTTATCTTCCTAAAACCATTCCTTCTGACACATCTACGCTTCTCAATGAAGCCACTGTTGACCTTAATATAGGGACTTCTGAAGACCCTTGCATCATTAAGGTTGGCCAATCTCTTAATCCACAGGAGTTAGGAGACTTCACCACCTTTCTTTCTAACCATCACCAAGCATTTTCTTGGTCATATGAAGATATGCCAGGACTTAATCCTAATATTGTGGTCCACAATATCGTTACTCTTCCAAACATCAAACCGGTTAAACAAAAATTGCGTAAAATGCACCCTCGTGTAGCCATTCTTGTTAACAAAGAGTTGCAGCACTTGCTTTTTGCTAACTTCATCCAACCCATTGACTATCCACAATGGGTTTCAAATTTAGTACTAGTAACCAAAGCCACTGGGAAAATTTGAATTTGCATTGACTTCTGAGATCTTAATCTCGCTTGTCCGAAAGATGATTTTCCTCTACCTAATATCGACCAACTCATAGATTTAACTGCAGGTCATGAGATGCTTTCTCTTATGGGTGGTTTCTCGGGATATAATAAAATTATCATCACACAAGAAGACCATCATAAGACTTCCTTCATAACTCCTTGGGGGAATTTTTGTTATCATGTAATGCCATTTGGTCTTAAGAATGCCGGAGCAACCTCTCAATGAGCAATGACCTACATCTTCCATGATCTCCTACACAAAACTATGGAAGATTATGTCGATGATCTCCTCAGTAAATCCAAATGCCATCAGGATCATCTTTTCATTCTTGCACCTCTCTTTGAGAGGCTCATTCACTTTTGTCTTTGCCTAAATCCATCTAAATGCGTGTTTGGCATTCTCACTGGTAAACTCTTAGGCTTTATCATTTCTATTAGGGGCATTGAAGTTGATCCTACAAAAATAAAGGCTATCCTTGAGATGCCTCCCCCTTCTAACTTAAAACAGCTCCGTGGTCTTCAAGGATGCCTTCAATCAGTGCGTCATTTTATCTCACAACTATCAGACCATTTTCAACCTTTTCATCATCTCCTCCATAAGAATGTTCATTTTGAATGGGATGAGAGTTTCCAAAAGGCCTTTGATGATCTCAAAGCTTATCTTCTTTCTCCACCTGTGCTTACACCTCCATGTGAGGGGGAGCCATTCTATCTTTATATTTCTATGACTGACCATGCTCTAGGAGCCATGATCTCGCATTGGGATGCTAACGGTAAAGAACAAGCCATCTATTACATCATTCGCACTCTTCATGAGTATGAAACACACTATTCTGAAGCTAAAAAATTGTGTTGTGCTCTCTTCTTTGCAACTTCTAAACTTCGTCACTATCTCCTTAATCACAAAACTTATATTGTTATGAGTGTCGATCCACTCAAGACAATGCATGTGAAACCATATCACAATGATTGTATCACTCATTGGCTCATGCTCATGACAGAGTTTGATCTCGAGTTCATCTCACAAAAATATATCAAAGGTCAGGTCATTGCAGATCAATTAGCTGATAATCCTGTTCCTGATAACCAAATTCCCCTTGCTCAATTCCCAGATGAGTATATCCAACAAATCGATTGTGGTCTGTCTCCATTTAAAATAAAAATCTTTTTTGACGGGTCCAAATGTCAGCAAGGGGGGGTGCAGGTTTCGTCATGATTCCTCTTTGGGGAGCACCTATCCCAGTCACACACAAGCTTAACTTTGAATGTACCAATAATATGGCCAAATATGAAGCTCTTGTTTTAGGTCTTCATAATGACATTAATCTTGGTTCTCTCCATATCGACATCTTTGGTGATTCTGAGCTCATCGTTAATCAAGTCACTGGTGTCTATCAATGTAAAAATGATATCCTTCAAAAATATCACGATATCGTTCTCTTTCAACTTCAATATTTTGATAAATTTACTATCCAAGCTATTCCTCACACTATGAATCGATTCACAGATACAATGGATTCTTTAGCCTCGCTTATTCCACCTTTTACCGAAGACTCGCGACTTTCTGTGGTTGTGCAACGATTAGACCAACCATCTCATCTCAGGCAATCGACTTCAATTAACGTCGTCACAACTAATACTCAAGATGAATGGTATCAACACATTTTTTATTATCTATCCTGTTCAGTGCTCCCTCTAGATGTGACTTCCAATGGTAGAAGATATTTTATCCTACGCGCTAATCGCTATACTATTTTGGGCGGAATCCTCTACAAACGTAGTTTTGATGGTATTTTGCTTCGGTGCCTCAAAACCCCTGAATCATCTAAAGCTATCCAGGAAGTCCATGAAGGTATCTATGGTGGAAATTTTAGTGGCTTGGCCATAGCTAAATGCATCTTACGTTTAGGTTATTATTGGCCTTCTCTTAATCGAGACTGTTGCGAATACACTAAGAAATGTGTCAAGTGTCAACAACATTCCAATTTGATACACATCCCTAGTCAGGCTTTGCAACCTACAACGGATTTGTGGACTTTTTCACAATGGGGTCTTGATCTCATCGGTCTCATCAATCCCCACTCTTCATAGCATCATCACTCTATCATTATTGCCACATAATATTTCACTAAGTGGGTGGAGGCTATTCCTCTTTCATCGACCAAAGCTAAACCCATTGTTGATTTTGTCTATCAACACATCATTTATCGCTTTGGTGTCCCACACAAACTCATCACAGACAATGGTAAATCTTTCAAAAACATCAATTTACAGAACCTATGTGATGCTTTCAATATCAAACTTAGATTTTCTTCTCCATACTATCCCCAAGCTAACGGTTAGGCTGAGGCTTCCAATAAAACTTTGCGTAATATTCTCGCAAAGGTAACTAGTCGAGCTGGTAGGGATTGGCATTTACATATCCCTTTTACTCTCTAGGCTTATCGAACTAGCATTCGTACTCCTACTGGTGCTACTCCCTTCTCTCTCATCTATGGATCCGAGGATGTCCTTCCTTTAGAAGTCCAGATCCCATCTCTTCGTGTCTCTCTTAAAGAATTTGTCTCTAATGAGGATTATCGTCAAAATCGTCTAGCGCAGCTTGAACTACTCGATGAGCGGCATCTTAATGCTCTTGAGCATCATCAAGTCTACCTTGAGCATGTCAAACATGCTTATAACAAGCACTTGCAGCACCATGACTTCAAATTTGGTGATCTTGTTCTTAAAGAAAACCAAAATGCCACTACACTAGAAAGGAGTCAGCGTGGTAAGTTCACTCCTAACTGGATGGGTCCATACGTAGTCACTCATAAATATGGGTCTGGGGCTTATCATCTATCTTCCATGGATGGTGTACCTGAAATGGAGCCTCTTAATGCTTTACATCTAAGGCCCTTCTACTGTTAAAATCTATCTTATAGGATATTAGTCACAAAACCAGATTCTTCATCTATCTGCAACCAGTCATGCATTTCGTAGTGATTTAGAATTATGTGGTTCTCCGTGTTATATCTTTTCTACCTTAAATATGAGTACCACGGCTCTACTCATGGAATTTTTCTTATGGATATGTCCCTCCTCATGGTAGGAACACCTTCATCACTACTTCATCTTTCCGAAGTGTTTATCTTAATCAAATCTACTCGGGGCATGAGCATGTGTTTGTATACGTTTTCTTCCCCTCTATCTGATCTATCTGGTCTAAGCTCAGCTTCTTTCAAAAGCTCTAAAAAAAATGCTATCCTAAAATTCAAAAAGATAGACTAATCCCTCAAAGGACAGCTATCCATGCCTTATTAACAAGTATAGACCATTCCCTTGAAGGATAGTTATCATAAAATTCAAAATATAGACCGCTCCCTTGAAGGACGAATGTTTATTTCATGGAATTTTCAAGGCTTCCCGCATTGATCAGCCTTTGTAGTAACAAACTTCCTCTTCGGCCAGTTTGTTCACTTTTTAACATTATTGAAAGACTTTCTGTATCAATCAGTCTTTCTATATCTAGCAAACTTCCCGCATTGATCAGTTTTCCTTTCTATCAAAACAAAAATCATGAAGCTGAGATATAAGACCTTTTTTTTGATAAGACAGAGACCCTATTTTCCCAATATGAGCATGTATTCTGCCCTTCGTCTATTTTCGACGAGATACATACTTACTTCTAATTCTATTTACCTCCTCAATCTGGTTTGTGACTAGCTAGTGTCAGGTTTATTTTAACCTCATATATGGCCTTGTGTGCATTGTCTTTCGGTTTTCTATCAAGGTCTATATTTATTGTCGGTTAGGAGCCTAACTTATCATTCTTTTTTTCCTATCTAGGTGTATTTCTTTTTATTTTCAATCAAGGTAATTTCATTACATCGCTTGCGGTCACAAGAACGTTTCCGATTATTATTATTTATTTATCCAATTAAATTGACATTTAACATGTTAATGTGGTCACATCTATCTTCTATCTATGCTCATCTTATCTACCTTGTCTAAAAGGCACATCAAAGCATGTATTAAAAACACATGTGAATCCATCTATCTATTTCATTAAAATTAAATTAACATCTTACACGTGTTTAGTTTATCAAATCTATCAATCACATCAAATCACATCACATCTATCTATCCTCTATCAACATATGTCTATGTCCATCAAATCACATCATATCTATCTATCCTCTATCAACATATGTCTATGTCCATCAAATCACATCATATCTATCTATCCTCTATCAGCATATGTCTATGTCCATCAAATCACATCACATCTATTTTATCCTCTAAATACATTTGTCTATGTCCATAAAAAGTAGACTACACCTATCCATATCTATCAAAATTAAATGTCTAAGTACAATTACATAACACAAAAAATGATGAATATATATATACATGTGTGTCTGTACAAAAAAGAATGGATGGATTTCAATCAAGCCATTTGTATCATACATCAAAAATACCTTCAAATCGAGGCTACATCAGTATATCGGTACAAAAATAACATTTTTATATCGTAAAGTCGGATAGATGGAAGACACTATCTTCTCCACCCTCCTCTGGCCCAGGCTGTCTCTCCTGGCCACCCCCTATCGAGCTAGAAGCACCTATTGCTGGGGCCCTACCGCCACCTTGATCTCTCCCGTGCTCCCTCCCTCTGATGCACCACTAGCTGCGGCTGTCGCTGCTTGCCTCCTCACACCATAACAAGGCACATCAGGGGCATGCTGTGCCAAGGCATCCTCATAGTATCTCACCTCGGCAAGGAGGACCTGATAGGTGCTCAGATTCACCATACCGGGTGCTCGTAATGGCGCTACTGCTGCTGTTGGTGGCCCTCCTGATGTCGCACCCTGTGACCTAGACTCTGAAGTGGTGCCTATATCACCGTATTTAGCCCTGAGGGCCTATCTGTGTCGATGGTAGCGATCCCTCTGCTGGATCGCTATATCTCACTCTTGACATGCTGTCTCTCTCTAATATCAGTGCATCCCTCTCCTCCATCAGAGCTCTAATCTCCTCGAGGGCAGCCTGGTGTGCATGTGTCAGTGCAACGTGCTCTCCCTCTAGTCTCTCCAGCACTGCAACTATTTCCTCCTCATCTACATATATGGATGCTGGGAGTTGTCATGGTAGCTCTGTAGAGTACCATGCCACGTAACCATCATCTACTCCTACATCGTCATCACTATCTGTGGAAGGTGGGGCCTCCCTCAGTGGATATGTCAGGATCAAAATTGACAGATCGGTCTCTCTGCTATCCCGCCTGTATGGCATATAGGTGGTCGGGACTATCTGTACTAAACTGAACTGCCTCAGTACCCATATAAACGGGACACACTCCCACATATCTGGCCTGCGGTCCCTAACCACCCTGCTCCATCTCAACTCCACCAGGTGAGTGTCCTGACCGACCCATGTCGGGTAGACCTGATATGGTCTCTAAATGACTTGCTCTGGTGTCACCGTCCTGAAGCGCTCAGTATACCACTCCGTAGATCTCCCTATATATCCCAGGGCCATGTCAACCCACCATCACCATAATCCATAATCAAGGGCCCCCTTTGCTGTTGGCATCCATGGAAGCCCTGATGGCCTGATCATTGCTATGTGCTCATATGCCCAACAATGGAGCACAAAGCTAACATCAATACCTGTCTGCCTATCGGTGGTGTACATCCATAACTCATGATATATCTGAGCTATTAGGGCATTGGAAAATGTGAACACCTGCCTGAACTCTATGATGTCACAAACACAGTCTAGTAACAACAATGGAAATCTCCCACCTCCTGAATCTGGCAGAGAAAAATAAGAGATCGCCATCTGAATCAACACTATCCATCTGCTCCTGGCATCATCCTGTCTATAATGTGAGGCTATCCTCACCACCCTGGACACTATCTTTGAATCGTCTGCCCTATCTCCATACAATCATCCTAGGGCCCTCTGCTGCTACTCTTATGGAGTAATCTCAATCGGGTCCCCGGTGATTGGCAGCCTTAGGATCCTATATATATCCTCATAGGTGATGGTCATCTCACCCATCCTAAACTAGAAAGTGCATGTCCTACTATCCCATCACCGTACCACTGCTCACATCAAATCTACATCTTGAGGCACCCGTCGGTAGTACCGGAAGCCCCCAAGCCCGGATAGCTCTAGGTGACACCAATCCGCATTAGTCACATCGGGGAGAAGGGTCTCTAGAAGCTTGGGAATAGCATCTCACATATGTAAATCCTCTCGTGCCTACATCACACGACATCATGGATGGTGTTAGCTACTTATTTATCCAAATCCAAACATAAAAAAAAACATTCTATCACTTTCTTAAGTCTAAACACTCCAATCGGCGTCGATTGAGTTAAATCGACGTCGATCTAATTTAGTTGATGTTGATTGAAATGAATCGGCACCAATTGAATTCAATCGGTGTCGATTTTTCCAATCAATGCGGATTGAAAGGTCAAATGCCCAAAATACTTTAGCCTCTCATTTATCTAGTTTTTCCCTAAAAACTAGCATCCTAATATGCTATTTCATGATAAAACTATATAGCAAGTTCGGGTAGATCCACTTACCCCAGGTCATATCCTCTTCCACTTCTGGCTGCTCCTAGAGGCTTCCATGTTGCTCAAAATCAATTTTTGACTCTCTCTAAAACAATCGTCGCAAAGTAAATAAATCGTTCACGTTTTCCTTTCTCCTATTTATATGGGCTTGGTACAGTCGGTGCCAATTTTTATGGTCGGCACCAATTGGTTTAGTCAACATTGACTTTGCCTATATCGACGCCGATTGAGGCCCCTCATTGCCGATTGGTTGCAATTTTTCCTTTCAACATCGCTTTCTTCCATCCCCTCATCTTTTTGCCAAGTGTTGATGCTTGTCTTGTTTAATCTGATCATTATTATCACTTGGGTGTTTCCTTTTGGCACATATTTGTGGTATTATATCCCATTTTGAGTCTGCTCCCTGCACACGGGCCACTTGCATTTGTGGGAGCTTAAAGATAGCGGGTCTGTAGGCACTAACGTCGTCTGCTTCGCAGGCCATCTAGTTGTCCCTACCAATGTGTCTTTCTTTGGTTGTTGCTATTTTGCAGCCCTCCTTACACTCACGGGTCTGTAGGTACTAACGTCGTCTCATACGAAGTCTGTTTAGTCTTCCCTACCAATGTGAGTTCCTAAGGTTGCTACCTTTTTAATTATTTTCGTACGTCATCAATGATCAGATCTACTCCAGGCATCTAGCTAGAGCATCCTGCATTTTCATCTACCTATTTCAAACTTGGGATCGGTTGTTCTTTCGGGACCCATCCCATCCCTAGTTTAAGGGGGGGATCGCATTATCATTGTTCTTCACTTCTTCCAACTCCTTGTTTTTGTCTTACAACTTCGTTTATCATAAGTTGCTCAACAAAAAGGGGTAGAATGTAGACACCTGAAATTGGTTTCCCAATTTTGTGTCCCTCCATGTTCGTTTATCTTCTCGGGTAGCTTGGGGCACTTTTATATCACCACTTTTCATTTAGGGTATTAATTAAATATCTAATTAAATATCTGTCCTAAGTTTATTGTAATCCATTGTGTTTTACCCTTGGATAATTAAATATTAACTATTTTATACTTTTTACATGTATCTTAACTGCTTATCTACCCCATATCAATGCCTAACCTCCCATATCAATTTTATCCATCTATCCCCCCTATTTCTCCTCCCCCCAAACTGCGCAGTGGGATATTTCCCGTATTTGAGTTGGAGGGATCGCTTTCATCTTTCCAAAAAAATGTCTTTTTTGGCCATTTCGGGAGTTTGTTCCCTGGTCGGCACCGACTGGTACTCGATCGACGCCAATTTTTCGGAACAACGCTGATTATACCTGGTCGGCACAGATTACAAATACAAGGCTAGAATTTAGTTCTGGTTAGACAGAAATAATGAAAAAGAGTTTTGAGCATCAATCCTGAGCATTATCTATCAAGTGAAAGTGAATTCTATCCAAATCAATCCCTGAGAGGAGTACCGTTACTCTGCCCCCACCATATTGACATCGTGAGCCTCCATTAATCTCTTGGTGACTTTGCTCCTGCATCCAGCTAAGGTGGAGCTTTGTCAGTATCCCTACGGATCTTACAGATCCAGCGGACATCGACGATCTAGCTTTCATTGTCCATTTCTCCATCTTCCTGCAATTTTTCCCCTAGTAGACGCCGACTGATCCCAGTCGACGCCGATTTTCCTAATCGACGCCGATTCACTCAATCGGCACCGATTTGTCTGTAGACAAGTAAATGAATTTAGGTAACACAAATCCAGTATTGTTTTTACAGTTTCCTATTTTTAGTTGCTTTCTGTCTGCTGTTTACATTCTGTTTGTCATTTTTAATCAGAAAATCTAGACATTTACTTACATCTTTTATCATGTATGATTCTTTCTTTAATTGAAAATGTGGACTGACATCTACCGAGGGAGCTTATCGCTTCCCAGACCCGCTTCTCGGGCAGTCCACCCAAATATCTTTTAACGTTGTCTTTTTTTGTCAAGTATCTGTGTCTTGCAGGTTCCTCGGATCTACTTTGCAGGATTGCTCATGTGCGCCCGTCTTGTCTACATCGGCTTTCTTTTCCCTCTACATCTTCAGATCTTGTCTTATCTATCAGGTATCGATTTCATTTGAGTTTTTCAGGGTTTTTGTGTTTAGTTTGGTACATTAACTTGGACAGGTAACAAGCACAAAAATTCTTGATCTACATTAGAGTCTTTGGATGTGAGGTGTTTGTTCATATTGACAAGTATGATAGGACCAAGATAGAGGCTAAATTAGAAAAATGCACTTTTATTGGTTATGGTGGTGATGAATTTGGATTTAAATGTTGGAGCATTAAAGATAAGAAAATAATTCGGTCTAGGGATGTGGTCTTTAATGAGAATGTCATGTATAAGCAACAGTTGTAGGAAAACATGGAAGAATCCAAGAAATAATATGCAGTGGTAGAGGATCTTTTAGATGGGAAATTGACCCATGAATTTTTTCAGGAACCTACTCAACAGGTACCCCAAAATCCTATATTGAGGAGGTCTTCTAGGGTAAGTAAAGAACCTAAACGTTTTTCTCCTTCTCTTTATTATTTATTACTCACTGATAATGGAGAGCCAGAGAGATTTGATGAAGCAATGCGGGTAGATGCCAATAAGAAGTGGGAGAAAGCCATGGATGAGGAGCATAAGTCTCTCATGGAGAACCAGACTTGGGATTTAGTGAAGCTACCGGAAGGTAAAGGAGCATTGCAAAACAAGTGGGTGTACAGAGTTAAAGATGAAGAAGGAGGAAAGAAAAGATATAAGGCCCGATTGGTGGTCAAGGGGTTTGCACAGAAACAAGGTATAGATTTTGATGAGATTTTTTCTCCTATAGTAAAAATGACTTCTATCAGAACTATTCTTGGAATAGTGGCAACAAAAGACTTGCACTTAGAACAGTTAGATGTAAAGACTACATTTATCCATGGTGATTTGGAGGAGGAGCTATATATGCAGCAACCAGAAGGATATGAAGTCAAAGGTAAAGAGGAGATGGTGTGCAAACTAAAGAAGAGCTTGTATGGCCTAAAACAAGCTCCACGTCAATGGTATAAGAAGTTTGATAGCTTCATGATGGAGCAAGGTTATATTAGATGTCATTTTGACCATTGCGTGTATACAAAGAAATTTGAGGATGGAAGTTATATTATCCTATGTTTGTATGTTGATGGCATGTTGGTTATAGGTAAAAACATGCATGAAATAAAATTACTCAAGAAACAACTAAGTGAATCCTTTGATATGAAGGATTTGGGGGCAGCCAGACAAATCCTTGGTATGAAGATAACTCGGGATAGGAAGGAATAGAAGCTGACTTTATCTCATGAAGAGTACATTAAGAAGGTACTAGATAGGTTTAACATGTAGGATGCTAAACTGGTTGGGACTCCCTTGGCAAGCCATTTTAAGTTCTCAAAGGAGAAGTGTCCCAAGACAGAGCAGGAAAGAAACCAGATGTTCAAGGTACCTTCCTCATTAGCGGTTGGCATTTTAATGTATGCTATGGTGTGCACTAGGCCTGATATTACCCATGTAGTGGGAGTTGTGAGTAGATTTATGAGTGATCCAGGTAAAGAGCATTGGCAAGCAGTAAAGTGGATCCTTCGATATTTGAGAGGGAGCATGGGGACAGTTTTGTGCTACAGTGGATCAGACACCACTTTACGTGGTTATGTAGATTTAGACATGGCTAGAGATGTTGACAGCAGGAGGAGCACGACATGTTATATTTACATTGTAAGTGGGATAACAGTGTGCTGGATTTCATGACTACAGAAGCTGGTGGCTTTATCAACCATGAAGGCTGAGTATGTTGCTACCATAGAGGAAAGCAAAGAGATGATTTGGTTACAACAATTACTTGAGAAGTTGGGGCATAAGTAGAAGGAATGTAAGCTGCATAGTGATAGTCAGAGTGCTATACACCTAGCTAAGAACTTTGCTTTCCACTCCAAGATGAAGCATATACAGTTGAGATATCACTTCATCAGGACAAATTTGGAAGAAGATAAGTTGAAGTTGGAGAAGATTCATACTAGTTAGAATCTTGCAGACATGATGACCAAGGTGGTCACAAGGGATAAACCAAAGCTTTGTTCAGCTTTGGTTGGCCTTCGTGGATGACAGTGAAGGGTTGAGAAGATTGCTCATTGGAAATCAATCTCCAAGTGGGAGATTGTTATGTTTATAGTGTTATGTTTGTGGAGCCTATTTTCATGTTAGAGTGTGGTACACCTTCTATGTGCTACACTCGGGTATTTTTATGGTGGTCCTGCTCGCCGATGAGTGGGTCAAGGGGGTTTCGGGGGGTGAAGCCCCCTCGATCGATGGGGGCTCAGGGGTGAAGCCCCCAAAGCAAATTTTCATGGGTGGTTTATTAACCCATGGGTAATGGGTAACCATTATGGGCTATTTTTGGGCCCATGGTTTTTTGGTACCCATTGTTTTGATACCCACGGTTTTTTTTTGCCCATAGTTTTGATACCCACAATTTTGTATCAAACTGGTTAAGCAATTGTCTATTTATATGGTCTTATACATATGATATATAGACAAGCAAATGTATTACAGATGTGCTTTGAATTCGGGTGTGAATTCTGTAGAGTTTGTTGAGTATAACTCCAAATGGATCTGGGTATTGTATTGAGAGAGTGGAGGCTTGTAATAAAATCTGAGCAAGTGATTCTTGGTGGACGTAGCCCAAATTGGATGAACCACATTAAATCTTATCTCTCTATGTTGTGTTATTTATTCTGCACTTTTATTTGAGATCTGTAATATTTTCTGCATATTAGTTTCTACTGTTACGATTTTGTAAGGGATTATTCCGCATATTTTATCTCTTATTTCCTAACACTATTTTTAGCCCGTGGTACATGAAATTGGCTAAGTCTCAAAGGTTCCCCGCTTTGGCGTGAACCTCCATGGGTTACCCCATTCTAACTATGTGTGCCCCCTTGTGCCTGCCTCACACATGCCCTAGATCCTCATGCACGACATGTACTTAGTCAATATAACCATGCAACTGAAGAAAAACCAAAGGAAAAAAATGAACAAACTTATGTTGAACTAGAAGAGCATGAATTTGTGTTTGAGTTTGATACAACTGCAAAAGATGAAATAGAGAGGGTTTCAAAAGGAAGATTTTTGTGAATCATAGGAGGAGGAATTTGAAGGTATAGAGCCAAAAACTCCACACTTGAGAAGATCATCTTGGGTGAGAAGGGAGCCTGAAAGGTATAGCCCTCATGATTTCATTTATGCTTTTCTTTTATCAGTTTGTCTATTACTGATGGTGACCCAAAGAATATAAAGGAGGATTTTGACTCAAATGACTATAGGTATTAGAAAAATACTATGGGGGAAGAAATGGATTCCTTAAATAAGAATTATAGAATGGATTTGGTAAAATTACCTTCTAGAAGAAAAATTGTTGGCTGTAAATGGGTATTTAAGAAGTACAATGGAGAAGGGAAAATTGAGAACTATAAAGCTTGCGTAGTAGAAAAAGGGTTCTCATAGGTAGGGCTTGATTTTGATGAGTTTTTTTCTCATATTAGTATGTTACACTATATTAGATTTATTCTAGCTATTGTTACTGCTTTCAATATGGAAATAAAACAAATGCATGTTAAGACACCTTTTTTGCATGGTGATCTTGAGGAGGAAATATACATGAAGTAGCCATAAATATTTAAGGTTAAAGGAAAGGAATATTTGTTGTGTAAGTTGAATAATTCTCTCTATGAATTTAAACAATCACCAAGAATGTGGAACCATAAGTTTGACAAGTATGTGTTGGGACTTGGACTTGGAAGAAGCAAAGCTGATCCCTGTGTTTATTATAAACAAGAAGGTGAAAAATTTGTTATCATTGTATTATATGTCAGATGACATGTTGTTAATTGGTAACAATAAGAAAATGACCAGTCAAGTTAATTCTCAAGTATCCTCTCAATTTGATATGAAAGATCTAGGTGCTACAAAATTTCATTTGGGTATGAAAATTAAAAGAGATCGCGTAAACATGCAACTATGGTTAAATAAGATGAAGCAGTTTGAGATGGTATTACAAAGGTTTAAAATGTAGGAAAGTAAACCTATCAGTACTCCCTTTCCTATTGGTTAAAAAATATTTACTGAAAAATTTACTAAAACAAAATCAGAAATTGAGGACATGTCTCAGCTGTCATATGTTAGTGCATTTGGAAGTTTGATAGATGCAATGGTTTGTACTTGATATTTCTCATGCAATGGGAATAGTTAGAAGATTCATGCCAAATCCTAGAAAGGTACATTGGACTGTGGTAAAGAGGATATTCAATTATTTTTGGGAAACATATGGTTATGCATTATGCTATAAAGGTAATCCTAGTGATAGAAAAATACTCAATCTACATGGTTTTTATGATTCAGACTGGGGTGGAGATCTAGATATGTACATATCTATCATTGAGTACGTTTTCAAATTATTTGGTGGAGATGAAAGTTGGATGAGTGAACATAAATCAAGTGTTTTGATATCCACCACACAGGAAGAGTACATGATAACTACTCATGCAAGTAAGGAAGCGGTTTGTCTTCAAAGACTTATTTCAAATATTAGGTTCATTCAAAATCCTGTAAGGATAGATCGTGATATTCAAAGTACAAATTGTATAAAAAAGAACCCTGAGTATCGTTCTAGAATGAAACAAATTGATGTTCAATACCATTTTTAAAGAGAAATGTTGGAGGAGAAGAAGATACTGCTAAAGAAGATGGACATAGAAGATAATGTTGTTGATTCTTTGATAAAGGCTATAAATATTGAGAAATTTTATTGGTGCATAAAATAAATGGGCTTGAATTCCCTGAGCTGGTGACTATATGGCCTTGAAACCCCGTATAGAAAGTATTCAATAAGTGGATTAATGTTTAAAATGTGTTGTATAGTTTCCATGAGTTACACTCTTCTAGAGTGTACATCTCGATGTGACTATGGGGGTTCAGGCCATTACTGATTGGGGGGTTTGGGGACTAGCCTCTGAGTTTTTTTTAGTTCCCTATTTTTCTAGGGTATGTATATGTAATTTTAGCCTATGTTAATTATGGGTGATTAGATAACTTATGTTTATGGGAAGCCTTTCTTGGTTGTATTCTTAGTCCATGGTTTTGGTACCCATTTTTGGTAATACTACTGTGACAATTACCTACTGATGTGCTTACATATAGCTAGACATGTAGTTAGATTGAGTAGAACTGAGAGTATATTTTTGTATGGTACAATGATTAAGTTAATACTGTATGCATTTATTAAATTAACACTAAACCATGGAATGAAACTAACACAAGGTAGATTCTAGCTTAATCTAATCTTAACAAAAACATAATGATAAAGCATAGAGGAAAGTTTAACTAACTATGCATAAAACATTAAATGTGTTGTCACCTATCCAAAATTTGTGTAATTTTTGATTTTTTTTGAAATTTTGTTCAGAGTGACTATTTTGGACCTTTGTTTTCCATTGTGAAATCTTTTGAAGTGAAAAGATCACTATAATTAGTCATTTTTGGGCATTTCAAAGTATTTAGGGTAAAATTCTTTGTACTGTGGTGATTGTGTGTCTCAAAGGAACAAGTGGTACTTGTTCTCTTGGGCCCTATCTTCACCGCATCCCTGGTCTCATTGCAAGTCTCTAGTTCCTTTGTGTTGTAGGTTTCTTATTCCCTCAGGGCACTGTTCTACCTATACCATGGTACTCCACAAAGGCTTGTTCCCCACACTTGTATGACCTCCGCACTCCCTTTGCATTGCAAAGATTTAAGATTTTTTGGGAACACCTGGCCTTGTCCCTCCCGAACTTGTATTACCCACATAATCCCTCGTACTGAAAAAATTGTTTCAAATTATTCTAAGTATCCTTTGAGATGTGGAGCTGCAGACATCTGGTAACACTGTGACCCTATTTCCTTTGGATCCTCAGTTCACTGCAAACCTGATTCTTTCACCTTCTAAGGAATCTCAATGTATTGTAGGTACCTCAAAGCTTTGAGTACCTCACGACCTTGTTCCCACAGGCCTCTAGTTCTTTGCATTCCCATCATATCTGAAATACTAAGCAAGAAGGTTCCAAAAACTACCATGTTCCCCACAATGCATTAAAGGCCTCATTTATTACACCCTAACTGACGTATTTGAATGGAGAACTATAAAGGGTAAATGAGATTTAAATTTCACCATCATTGTTGAAATTTTTTCACTATGTACTGATTATTTTCCATTTTGCAAACCTGTTCTTAGTCGTAACTCGAGCGTAGCTGGTTCAAATTAAAAATTTCAAAGTGCACTGAGATCCTGCAGACATCACCATCACTCTTGAAACTAAGGAAGGTCATTCCAAACTTCCTAGAGCTATAGTTACTTAAAATTACATCTCTATACCCTACCATTTGATCCTACTTGCAAATCTATTAAATTCCTTCTGTCCCAAGTCTCTGTGCTCTTTCCAGCCACCATGAAATATCAATATGAGGGGTTCGAACATATATCTTCTCTCAAGACCTCCACACCTAACATTGGTGATAATGATGTCCACTGTGTAACTTTGGATGACTTTTGGACTTGAATTTCCTTTGAAAATCCCACTCCCCTTGCTCAATGTATAAAATATAGTGGCCTTACACATGCAACTGGGTTTCCCTTCTCTGTAAAATGTGTAGATAGAGTATTATCTTGTGCCTCTTGTTTCAACCCCGAGACTAGAAATTGTAGATCCCCAGGGACAGGTAATAACCAAATTGGATGTGGCTTGTATAAATGCTACCTTCAAAATACCAGTGGTTGAAAATGTAAACACCTTCAGTAAAGCACTATTAGGTTGTGGAGTTTGTTTTCATGTGTGAAAGTGTTGAAGACTATACACTAAGAGTACTATACACTTTCCACAGTTGGCTTTTTGGCCTCAAAACAAAACATGCCCGATATATCAGGAAATGTGATTTTTATCATATGGGCGGGAATTTTGACCCATAGGTTTGTGAGACAGTTTTGGCCCATGGTTTTGATACCCATGATTTTGTAAAAATGCTTAAGTAGTTATCTACTTATATGGTTTTGTGCATATGGTAGGGATGATGTAACATCACAGATGTGTTTTGAATTCTAGTGTGAATTATGTAGAGTTTGTTGAGCATAGCTCTAAACAGATTTGGGTATTGTATTGAGAGAGTGACAGCTTGTAATAAAATCTGAACAAGTGATTCTTGGTGGGCGTAGCCCAAATTGGGTGAACCACATTAAATACTATCTCTTTGTGTTGTGTTATTTTATTCTGTAATTTTATTTGAGATTTGTAATATTTTATGCATATTAATTTCTACTGTTACGATTTTGTGAGGGATTATTCTGCATATTTTATCCTTTATATCTCAACAATTGGTATCAAAGCCTGGTTTGGTTTGCTGAAGTGTTGAATCACAGGGAAAGTTTTAGATTAAGTGGGAGCTATGACAGATGATGGAAGATCAAGAGTTGATAAATTAAACAGGCAAAATTTTAGTCTTTAGAAGATGCAGATGGAAGATTACCTTTATCAGAAGGATCATTACATTTCGTAATATTAGAAGGTGAACAAATCCTCAAGCATGAAAAATGTGGAATGAGATTTTGTAGATAGGAAGGCACTTGGGAAAATCCAGATGTGTCTTGCATCTTTGGCATTATTTAATGTTTCGAAGGAAAAGACTAAAAAAGAACTGATGGATGCATTAGGGAAGTTGTATGAAAAACCTGCTGCCTCTAAGAAGATATTTTTAATGAAAAAGTTATTTAATATGAAGATTTATGAGATTCAGTAGCAGATCATTTAAATGATTTTAATATGGTTATAAATATACTAGATTTTGTTACAATAGAATTTGATGAAGAATTTAGGGCTTTATTAATTTTGTACTCTTTTCCTGAGAGTTGGAATAGCTTGGTAATGCCGGTAAGCAACTCGGTTCCAGCTAACTCAAATTTGAAGTTTGAGGATGTTTTAGGTGAAATTCTAAGTGAGGAAGTGTGAAGAAAAGGTTCTGGGGAATCTTCTACTTCAGGGAATGCTTTGACAGTGGAAACTAGAGGGAGATAGAAGAATAGAGGAAGCCGTGGAAAATCGAAAGATCGAGCAAGGTCAAAATCCAAAAGCAAGATAGTATGCTGGCACTGTGGAAAGTCTGGGTATGCAAAGAATGACTGTTAGGAGTTTCAGAACAAGAATAAACAATAGGAAGAAAACAAGGAGGAAAATATGGCAACATGTAATGTATGTCAGGATGCATTGATTTTTTCTTTAAAAAAATATTGCTGAATCTTGGGTTTTAGATTCAGGAGATTCTTTCCATACTACTCCTCATAAGCATTATTTTGTTGATTATGTTCAAGGGGATTTTGGGCATGCTTTTCTTGGTGATGATGAATCTTGTAGTATAGTTGGAAAAGGATATGTTTGGGTTAAGATGCAGAATGGGAATACATGGCTATTGAAGGATGTCATATATGTGCCCAATTTAAAACAAAATCTGATATTGACAGGCCAGTTGGAAAATTATGGTTGTACTGTGATATTTACAGTGGAATCTTGGAAGGTTACCAAGGGTTCTTTTGTGGTGGCAAGAGGTAAGAAGGTTGGAACCTTGTATTTAACCACTTATAGTATAATTTTTGTAATCTTGTGGCTTCAGAAGTAGATACAACATTGTGGCACTATAGGCTTGGTCATATGAGCCATAAGGGCATAGAGATCATAAACAAGGATTTTCCCAGATATACAAAAATAGGTTTGGAGTTCTGTGAGGACTGCATATATAGGAAACAAAAGCAAGTAAGGTTTCTCAAGGTTGGACCTACAAAGAAAGAGAGTAAGTTAGAGCTGGTGCATTCTGATGTGTGGGGGCCGGCTCAGGTATCATCTCTTGGGAGTTCAAGTTATTATGTTAATTTTATTGATGATGCAACAAGGAAAGTTTGGGTTTATCGTATTAGAAACAAATTTGATGTATTTGACACTTTTGTTAAATGGAAAACCTTGGTAGATAATGAAACATGTCTTAAGCTAAAATGTCTCAGGTCAGATAATGGAGGGGAGTATTGTAACAATGAATTTGATGATTATTGTTCTAAGAATGGAATCCGTAGGAAAAATATGGTTCCAGGAAGTCCACATCAGAATGGGGTGTCAGAAAGGATAAATAGAACAATAATGGAACGTGCTAGGAGCATGAGGTTACATGCAAGACCACCTTTTTATTTTTGGGCAGAAGTGATGAGTACAATTGTGTACTTGATAAACTGAGGACCTTCAAGTGCCTTGGATGGATGCATACCCGAGGAGGATTGGTATGGTAAGAAATTTGATTATTCATTTCTTAGATTCTTTAGATGTGAGGTGTTTTTCCATATAGACAAGGGTGATAGGACCAAGCTAGAGGCTAAATAAAAAAAATGTGCTTTCATTGGTTATGGAGGTGATGACTTTGGATATAAATATTGGAGTATTAAGGAAAAGAAAATCATTCGATCTAGGGATGTGGTATTTAATGAGAAAGTCATGTATAAGCAACAGTTGAAAGAAAACAAGGAAGAATCCAAGAAAGAATATGGAACGGTAGAGGATCTTCCAGATGGGAAAGTGACACATGAATCAGTTCAGAAACCTCCTCAACGGGAACCCCAAACTCCTATATTGTGGAGGTCTTCTAGGGTAAGAAGAGAACTTGAATGTTTTTCTCCTTCCCTTTATTATTTATTACTCATTGATAGTGGAAAGCCAGAGAGCTTTGATGAAGAAATGAAGGTAGATGCCAGGAAGAAGTGGGAGCAAGCCATGGATGAGGAGCATCAAGCTCTCAGGGAGAACTAGACATGAGATTTGGTGAAGCTACCCGATAAAAAAATCACATTATAGAATAAGTGGGTGTTCAGAGTTAAAGAGGAAGAAAGAGGCAAAAAAAGATACAAGGCCAAAAAAGGTATAGATTTTGATGAGATTTTTTCTCCTGTAGTAAAAAATAACTTCTATTAGAACTGTTCTAGGAATAGTTACAACAGAAGACTTGCACTTAGAAAAACTTGATGTAAAGATTGTATTTCTCCATGGTAATTTGGAGGAGAAACTATATATGCAACAACCAGAGGGCTATGAGTTCAAAGGTAAAGAGGATATGGTGTGCAAAATGAAGAAGATCTTGTATGGCTTGAAACAAGCTCCACGTCAATGGTGTAAGAAATTTGATAGCTTCATGATAGAGCAAGGTTATATTAGATGTCATTTTGACCATTGTGTGTATACAAAGAAATTTGAGGATGTTAGTTATATTATCCCGTGTCTGTATGTGGATGACATGTTGGTTGTAGGTAAAAACATGCAGGAAATAAAAGTACTCAAGAAGTAGCTAAGTGAATCCTTTGCTATGAATTTGGGGGCAGCCAAAAAAATAGTTGGTATGAGGTTATCTCAAGCTAGGAAGGAATGGAAGCTGACTTTATCTCAGGAAGAGTACATTAAGAAGGTCTTGGAGAGGTTTAATATGTAGGATGCTAAACTGGTTGGGACTCCTTTGGCATGCCATTTCAAGTTATCAAAGGAGTAGTGTCCTAAGACAAAGCAAGAGAGAAAATAGATGTCCAAGATACCTTACTCATCAGTGGTTGGTAGTTTTATGTATACTATGGTGTGCACCAGGCCTAATATTTCCCATGCAGTGGGAGCGGTGAGTAGATTTATGAGTGATCCAGGTAGAGATCAATGATAGGTAGTAAAGTGGATCCTTTGGTATTTGAGAGGGACCATAGGGACAATTTTGTGCTATAGTGGATCAGACACCACTTTGTGTGGTTATGTAGATTTAGATATGGCTGGAGATGTAGACAAAAGGAGGAACATGACAGGTTATGTTTACAATGTAGGTGGGATATCAATAAGCTTGATTTCATGACTACAAAAGCTAGTGGCTTTATCAACCACATATGCTAAGTATGTTGTTGCCACATAGGAAAGAAAAGAAATGATTTGGTTATAACAATTGATTGAGGAGCTGGGGCATAAGCAGGAGGAAGGAAAGTTGTACAGTGATAGTCAAAGTGCTATACACCTAACTAAGAACTCTTCTTTCCACTTTAGGATGAAGCATATACAGTTAAGGTACCATTTCATCAGGACAACTTTGGAGGAAGATAAGTTAAAGATGAAGAAGATTCATACCAGTTAGAATCCTACAGACATGATGACCAAGGTGGTCACAAGGTAAAAACTAAAGCTGTGTTAAGCTTTGGTTGGTCTTCATGGAAATTAGTGAAGGGCTGAGAAGCTTGCTAAGAGGAAAAGTAGCCTCCAAGTGGGGGATTTTTAGGTTGTGGAGCCTGTTTTCATGTGTGAAAGTGTTGAAGATTATACACTAAGAGTAATGTACACTTTCCACAGTTGTCTCATTGGGGTTCAGGGCCGGGGTCCGGGGGTGCAACCCCTAATTTTTTTGGCCTCGAAACAAAACATGCCTGATATACCAGGAAATGTGCTTTTTCTCATATGGGTGGTGGGATTTTTGACCCATAGGTTTATGGGACGGTTTTGGCCCATGGTGTTAATATCCATAATTTTGTAAAACTACCTAAGTAGTTCTCTACTTATGTGGTTTTGTGCATATGGTAGGGATGATGTAACATCACATATGTGTTTTGAATTTGGGTGTGAATTTTGTAGAGTTTTTTGAGCATTGCTCCAAACAGATATGGGTATTGTATTGAGAGAGTGGTGGGTTGTAATAAAATCTAAGCAAGTGATTCTTGGTGGACGTAGCCCAAATTGGGTGAACCATGTTAAACACTGTCTCTTTGTGTTGTGTTATTATTATTCTGTACTTTTATTTTAGATCTGTAATATTTTCTGCATATTTGTTTCTACTGTTGTGATTTTGTGAGGGACTCATCCGCATATTTTATCCCTTATTTCCCAAAAAGCATAAGCTCAAGCCCTTTTTGAGAAAGATAAAGAGAAGTATAAGTCAATGATAGCGAAGTCATGGTTAAAAACCCAGAAGAGAGGTACCTCCAAACTTCCCAAAATGATGTACATGTCTGATTTCAAGGAGGAATTGTCTGACATCATTACTATGATGACTAGGTTGATGGGTCTCCCTCAAACTAATGGGTTCCAGTATTGGATTTGCATATATATAATATCATTTGTGAGGGGAAGAAAAGCCTAAACTGGGGGTAGATTATATGTGATAATCTCTGTGAACAACTTGTTAGTGCACAAAAAAATAAGTTATTCTATATGAATTCATACCTTATGGATGCCATTGCCACATACAGAGTTTGGTTGGATCTGATTACAATTGAAGATTAGAAGAATGAGGTTGTATATGAGTACCATCCTCAACTAACCTATGAAAACAATAAGGCTCACTTCAAGAGAGTTAATGATGACTTCATGATGTACATTGTCAAGCTACTTGAAGGAAAAACATACGAGAGGGTGTTAGTAGAGGCCAAGTAATTAATCTCCACCTATGGAATCCTATTCATCCAGTTTAAGAAGTTCTCATACATTAGGGTGGTTGGTTTTGAGGGAACACCAAATAAACTTCCTATGTAATATAATGAAAAACTAGTGCTGGTGAAAGTATGTAGGTAACTTGATATGTTGCACATGACTTGTAGAGAGAAAAATATCACATGCATTCACTTCCCAATCATCTTGGGAAACTATACTTACAGAACGGACTTGGATGCTCAAAATGTGGAGAGGACCATATCTAATTTTCATCTCTATACTTTCCATAAAAGGTCCTATTTTGACATTAAATGTTTCATTTATAATCATCTCAGGATGAAATTATATCACTCACATGATGTTGAAGAATATTGGGAAGTCTGCTCTGATGACTATGAAGTAAGAAGAAGGTACTATGGAAGGCTCTCCTTGTAGAAAATCATATACTTTCAACTATAACAAGTGCTAGAAGACTTACTTGATGATGATGAGGACTGGTATTCTCTTGAATAAATGAAACCATTCAACATACTCCCTTTCTCACTATTAAGTGGTACCAAAAGGAAATAAATGATCCTAATGAGATGATAAACCCAGTTTTAGTGAGAACCAAAATATGGTTTGATAGAAAAATGAAGGCTTTCAAAGCATCCATGGCATTTTCTTCCTCACAAGGAGATTCCACATCTCATAGGGATATTTTTGCTACATCATCGTAAATTCCTACCCATCCAAGTCCTTCCCCTACACCTGTTGAATCTTCAACAAAGGTATATGCTAAGAAAGATAAAATTGAAATAATTGAGAAGATAGAAGTGAAAATTGAAGAAGAAGGTAAGAAGTATCTCTCTCTTGAAGCTACAAGAAAAGTTCAAGTGGTGGAAAAAATTGTTGATGTCTCAGAATAGGAAGAGAATGCTAGAGAAGAACATGGGGAGAGAAACTATGAAGGTGGTAGTACCGAAAAGGAAGAAGGTGAAGAGGATAAAGCTGAGGTTAAAAAGCCAAATGTTGAAACAATAAGCACTCCTTGGCACAACCCCAACTCCCAAAAAGGTGAAGACCAATTCAAGGTTAGTATCTGACTCAAAGGGCCAAAAATATCTGGAAGTTTCCAAACCAAAGAAATAAAAGGATGAGAAATATTTGACTTTGTCTGACTTGGAACTGATAAGAATTCCACTAGGTGAATCCACTCCTGAGAGTGAGGTTCATAATCTAAAAGAAACAATATCCAAAGTTATTAAGAGAGTTGAGAAGGGGAAAGTAACACAACAAACAACTTGAGGAACAAGTACATGCCCTCTAAAACTTCATCAAATCATTCATCTCCAGTTTAATGGTACTTGATCATGCTCCTTTGAATTCATTTCTCCTCCCATTGTTTTGTCTAATGAAGAAGTACATGCTATAAAGGACCTTCATATGCATGCTGATTATGGGAGAGGTATTGAGGATATGGTGGAGGGAACATTTATTTTTGGATTTAATTTCATAGAAGAAACCTACAATGCATATGATAGCATATCCTTGGCTTAAAGACAATTCGGCATAGTAATCATAGGAGCTAAAAAGGAGTTGAAACTTTGGCTGGAATGTGTCCAAAACCTTAGGATCATGAGGTCAACAGATAAGAAGATCCTTCTTACTCATAAGGTTTTTGACGATCCCAAGAACAATATTTCTAGAAAGCGGGTCTTTTCAGTTGAATGGAAAGTCAAGTTTCTTGAGGAATCTTCACAAAGTTCAAGAAAAAATGACAGAAGGGAAAAACTTTCAAATAAGAGATTATAAGAGACCTTCTTGCTCTCAAGTGCCACATGATCAAATATGATTCAACATATAAAGTTCTAGTGGAAGAAGTCAAGGAAAAATTCAAAGCATTGATCAAATTGGACTTACTCAAGGCTGAAACTGTATCCAAAGAAAATATGGAGGAGATCACTGAGCTGCAAAATGTGGTTATGGAAGTCACCAAAAGTATACCATAGAATGGAGACATTGGTAGAGAGATGGAAAACACTTTGGATAGTGTTATCCCGCAAAATTGACAAGGGAAATTTGCAGATAACTATGCCAAAAATTCTATTTTGACCCCTAAGGAAGTCTGATAACATTCGAAATGGCCCAAAACTCCCTTTCAAAAATCAAATTTTTTAGAACTTAGCCATTTTTTCAACTAAAATCCTTTGGCTGTAGTTTTTAATGCATGTCAACAATCCCCAAAATGCACCTTTTTGAATTAGGCTCAAGAATTCACGTGTCGACATCAAGAAATCTACGCCCACTCTTAAAATCCTTCAGCACACTCATTGTTGTGTCAACATCATTAAAGTTGCACCTCTTTGGTCCTAGGCGCTAGAAATGTTGTGTTGACATCCGGAAATGTGCGCTAAGGTGCTAGAAATGTTGTGTCGACGTCAATAAAATGTCGCTAAGGCATATTTTTCTTTGTGTCGACACTCCCAAAAGCACACCAAAGGTGGTTTGTGAGATAATAAATGCCAATTTCTCTATAAATATGTGCCTTGACACCTATCATTTTCACGAATTGAAAATTGTGAAAAGTGTTTTCTCTACCCCTGTCAGCCATCCTTATCACCCACACGTGCCATTTTTCGAGATTGTGGACCCCACGTCATTCTGCGTCTTTTATAAATCCAAGTAAGTGGCTCCTCTCCTGGTTGTTGTTTTTGTCTTATTTTTGTATAAGGTATTAGGGTTGGTATAAAGATAAAATCTAAAGAAACACACCTAATAAATTATCAAACCAGCTGAAAGCCCTTTTGCCTCTCCTTCCAGATCTGTAAATCTAGAAGACCCCTGCCTCCGAAGAAACCAAAAACTCATATTTTCCTGCTTACTTCCTTGCCAAACCAACCCTCTCTTTTCCATCTACCAAATCCAAAAGAGAGAGGAAGATAAATTAGGGATAAAGTTTCCAAAATTATCCAACTGTTACCCATTGGTGCATTGTTTTGTTATGTAACACCTCCCAAAGTTACGCTGATGTAACACACCCTTTTTCTGTGCCTAACTGAAAGAACACTTAGCAGTTTTTCCTGGGGCGCAGGTGTCACTTGCACAACATCAACATAAGATGTTGTGTGCCGATAATCCACGCCACGCGCTTTTTCCTTTGGCACACTATTTTTCCTTGCAACATATTTCGAAGTTGCGCTTTGGTGCACTTTAAACACATGTAACACAAACTTTTTTTGCACCCAGCCAAAGTGGATTTTTTCTAAGACACAGGAACAACTTCCTTAGTATCAACATAACATGTTGCATGCTACAAATCTGCGCCCTGTGCTTTATCCTTGGCGCTGAAACTTTTCATGCAACACCTCTCAAAACTGTGCCCTTTCTAAAACTTGGCACAAATTTTCTCATGTCAACATTGGGCACAACTTTTTTCATGTCGACATATTTCCAAGTGTGCCTAGCAATAAAAATCCTATACAGCCTGATGTGAACCTGTGCCTTGCGCCCTAAGCCTTATAATTGCTCATTCTTCATTCTGCGAGCTTTCATTATTAATAACATGACGGTTGACATGGATCTTCTGTGTTGGACCTCCTTGATTCTTCTTGCAGAACATCAACATCCATCCTTGAGCTCACACATGTCTTCATCAAGAAAGAAACCAACTAAAGCTAAAGCTAAAGCTAAGCAGTCGGAACAAGAGATGAGTACAAGTATTAGAGAGTCAGAATGCCCGGCTCATATGCAGAGTGCAGCCTTGACATCAAAGACTCTGAGCTAGGACATATTGATATGGATGATTTCTAAGCGAGGACCAACTAGGCGAGCAGTGGCCCGTGGATGAATAAATTAGTGGGTAGTGGATTACACTTTGCATCTGGGCTTCCAGTCAACATCGTAAATAACGAGTTCATCATGTTGGTTACTCGGTGCTATAACAAAGACACTAGATGTGTCGAAGACAAGTAACACAAGAAAATCATTGACCTCACAGCTCATCACTTTGAACTGACCCTGGGCATCCCTCATCATAAGCAATATGTAGAAATAAGCATCGAAGACTGTAAGAAGACCTGGGATGATAATGAGGATAAATGCATGTAGATGATGAATGAGCTTTATCTTAAGAACAAGAAGTCGGTGAGCAGATGGCCACAAATCATCCACCGTAGTGACTTCAACGAGGAGTTGAGTGATACAATCACCTTATTAAAAAGAGTATTTGGGCTCCCTAATGCCCATTATTTCCAAAAATGGATGCTGAATGCAAGAATGCACCTGGAGACCATGAGCAAGAATGCACCTGATCAATGTTTTAGCTGGGGCACGATCATCAGTGACACCATTTCCTTGTAGCTTCAACAAGTTCTAAAAACTGGGAAGTTCTACATGAATTCCTACGTTGTATACGCTACCACATCAGCAAGGGATTTCGTAGGGTTATCTCAAAATGGGGTATGGCCCCAGGTAAAAATATACGAGTTCTATCAAGAGCTAAAGCTCGAGGCTAGTATCTCCCAGTTCTCCAAAATTAATGATGCCATCTTCTATGAGGTAATCTACTTACTGAGGCCAAACATGAGACACAGTTAGACCAGCCCGAGTGTGATTGTTGCTACAAAGAAATGGGGAGCGTCGTTCACACAATTCCCCACATTCACATACCTCAGAGCTATGAATTTCGAGGGAGAGCCAACGAAGCTACCAAGGTTTATAGGGCCGAAGCTGATCTTGCTAGAATTTTCAAGGCAAATAATCACTTATCATGAGAAGTACATGAAAAGAAAGAAAGGAGGAATCCCATTCCCCCTTAATGTTGGCTGATACACCTGCCCCACACTTGCCAAAGCATGGGAGATGTATGTTGAGCTAGAGCTGCTAAATTTGAAGCACAACTTCCCAGCAAGGCCAACCTTCGACTGTCAGAGTTGCCTCCCAAAGGAAAAAATTGATCCCATCCATGTTCCTGAGATCGAGGACATTTGGATCGACCTGACGCATGAGATAGACATCAGGTGAAAGGATCACTCCCAAATGGCTCTGGAGGAGATCATCCACTGTGGCGTTGCCATTGTCCCAACAAAATTCCAAGAGACTGATCAAGAAATTTATCATGTTTAACTTGATATAGATGGGGACGATTGGCCATTTACGAAGATCGATAGAGCCAAAGCGCCAAAAACCATTTAGGAAAGGGTTAAGCCCATGTTATAGTGCATTGAACATTGGTGCAAATAGAATGGTCTCACCTACCTTGGAGTATATTTCACTACTTCTCCTTCAGGTAGAGCACCTCCAAGACTGGCCCAAGTGCCGAAAGGAAAATGAAAAGATAAGAAGGGTGAATTAAACAAACAAGAAAAAACTCTGGAGGGCCTTCCTTCTACTTCTTAGAAGCAAGTAGTTGACCTGGTGTCTCCAGGTAAAGAAGAAACAACAGAGGTTTAAACCGATACATCCACCCAATATGTTATCACAGCTACAACTGCAGAGGTACCCAACGTCCCTTCTTCCATTTCTTCTCCTCCTTGTGTCATTCAAGCATCTATTCCTATGGATGTGTCTTCTCCTCTCCTTTCCTCCCTTCCATCTCCCACCTCTTCCATCTTCTCCTCTCTCATGGATATGTTGCCCAGTGTTCTCTCCATCCAATTGCAGATCCCTTTCATTTCCATGTCCTTTTCTTCTCCTGTAGTAACTCTAGGCCCCACAAGCAGTGGTGCGTTGGATTCCTTATCAATGCCACCACCAAGTGTTTCGACATACTTCCCTGAGGCCTCTACAGTTGCTCCCCCTCTCACTCTCATTTCTTCTTCTATTTCCTCTACTCCCACTCCCATAAGTCCTAGTTAGATTTTTGACCATCTGGGCCAACATAGGAGAAAGGTTCCCATTGTGGCCATGGATTTCTCTATCATTCCAAAGAAGGGAACCAAGAAGAAAAAAGTGATAACTCACTTTTCTAAAAGCACTTCGGGGGAGAGAGTCATGGAGATAGCCTACCCAGACCCCACCAAGAAAAAGGAAGATTTGTCTCCCACAGACTTCACAGTGACTCAAGTCACAATGGGGAACTCATCTTAAAGCCTGCAAGGGGAAGCCTTGTCTGCAGTAGATGATCTTTGCAAGAAGGTCCAAGAAGCAAAAGAGGAGAAGAGAATACTCAAGGAACAAAACAAACATCTCCTACAAGCATTGTAGAAAATGGGCAACGCTCCTCCTATAACTGCCGCCAAACCCATTCAAGTTCTCAGTCAGGATAAAATAAATGAATATGCTAAGATTGGTGAAAAAGGCACAATAGTATCATCCTGGATCGAATGGATCCTCAGAGATGGTCAAGAAATGATTGGGAAATTCATAGTGCACTATTAGGATATAACCCAAGCAAATAAAGAGCTATAAGTAGTAGCAGGTTCCCTCTCCGAAGAGTTGGATAACACCATTTTACAACATGAAACATTCCAAACCATGGTTGACTGCTCAGCAAATGACCTATTGAAGGTCGGTGTTATCAATCACCCACGTGCACATAACAAAACTCTCATCGCTTTAGATTACCAGGTTGATCAAATGGAATATATCCTAGAGAGAATAGATAAAATAAAAGATGAAGCCCTAGATGCACAATACAACATGGAGCAAACAGTTACGTAAATGTCTCTAGGGATGCTCAGTGAGTCATATAACTTGAGGGAAGCAGATGATACATTCCAGTGCTTCAAGGCTATTGTCACTCAAGGTTTGGCACCAGAGGTCACTTTCGACCGAGAGTCAATCAATAACCTTTTGGCTTGTTGCGACTTCATTGGCTTTTTGATCGACACATGTGAAACTTTCACTGAGTTATCTGACAAGCTCAAGAAGGAGAAAGAAACTTACAAAGTCATTGGCAACCATTTTAAAGGTCTAGATCATGATCAACTTCAAGCGATGATCAGAAAGTTTGTGGAATATCGAGTGTAGTGTTACATCGACTCTCCTGATCAAAAGCAAGACACCAAATTTGAGTAGAGGGATGACGAGGAGTAGTTTATCCTCTCGTGTATGCATTGATAATTTTTGTAAAATGTTTAAAAATCATGTTGGCATTTATGATGACCTCATCTATGTTGCACCATGGGATGTTGTCATCCAAAAAACTTGCCCAAAGTCAACTTTTGACTTTTTAGATATTTTGGTAAATATCTTGTAAGATATTTTGTAAATAGTCGTTAGTTTGCTTTTGTCTTCTTTCTCCTTATCCTTCTATAAATACTGGAATACTTGTTGTATTCAAAGAGGGATATATTTTTTGTATGAAAAAAGAAGTGAGGAGAGAAAGAATTTGTGTTTTCTTGTAATAGAAGAAATATTAATACATATGTTTGGACTTTGTGCTTTATATATGTGTTATTTGCATCAGATCTTTCTTAAGTTAGATCTATGTTTTTATTCTGTTGGATTCATTCCTATTATCATCATATGTTCATTAGTATTACTTTAATTTTTTATGCAAGTAAGTTCGGCTCTATTTACTACCAGCCCAGAGCATAAACCTTCTAACCTTTCGATCTTGGAATTCATTTCATTTCTTCCTTTAGATCTACCCTCCTCCATTCCTTCCCTCATAACTTTCTATTCATTCTTAAAACTACCTCTATTGGTATGAGATCTCAAACCCCTTAAAGTTAGAATAGTGTAAATTTGCACAGATTCCTGCTTGATAGATTAGCAATAAACCAGTTTCACTTTGCTGTCTCAAAGAAGGGCTATGCCCTACACACTATTTCCCCATGACCTACCTAACCGATACTTTTTCAAACCAACAGATATATGGAAGAATGTCATTTCAAAAACAACCATTCTTAAGGGCATGGAGATCCTTGGAGCACTCGTGAAATTCAGGAATCAAGTTCTCAAAGTGAAGATTTCAGCAACATCAAATTCAAATGTCCCTCCATCTAGTTCATAGGCCCTTTCTCTTAATTAATATATTTCAAATTTGGATTTATTATTGATGAAAATTTATTGACCACCTTAAAAGGACTAAGATTCAAATGTCAGAGGCTGAATTTTATTAAACCTATCTCGAGGCCTTTGATTAAGTGGTCACGTTTGTCAAGTTGAAACCTAGTCAACCATACACTACTTCTAAAGGACTATTTCCTACTCCTAACTCGCCTTCCCCAAAAAATTTTATGGCCTTTCCACCCTCCACATATGAGAAAATTGAGCCCTTCTATGTCACATTGCTCATATTCGATCATAGGCTTAGTAATTATGTAATTGACTCAGGTGCATCATATAATGTAATGCCAGCCAAAATTTCTCATGCCCTTAGCATTACTTTAACTCGAACCTTTAGTTATTGTTATTCCATGGAAACTAAAGAGGTTCCTTTGGTTGGAAGGATTAAAGATGCATAAGTTTCCTTTGCTGCATTCACTAAAAGAGAGTCAAGGCCACAATCCTGGTTACAGATATCCCTCCATCTTATGGCATGATCTTGAGTAGAAATTTCTATAGGGAAGTTGGAGGTGAAAATCAAATGGATTGGTCTCATGCTCTCATCCTTGTCAATGGACAAATGAAGAAGTAAATTCTGGAGAGACAAGATGAATACATTGTGTAAAAAACTGATGATCCCAAGGCATAGATCCTTTATGAAGACATTGGCCATGACAACTACATAGTTATGTCAGGAGATGAGGCTAAGGTTCCTAAAGTGGTGGTTGATGATACTAATGGTGCTTAGATAATTGATTTTGATAGTAGTTGTTCTACGGCTGGTTCTAGAGATGGCGTTGTTTTGATTTCTCTTGAAGGTAAGGTTCACCCATTTTCTTATAAGCTTAAATTTGAAAATATGAACAATATTATTGAGTGCGAGGCTCTCTTTCTCATCTTATAAGTAGCAAGAGAAGTGAGAATCAAGAACCTTTGTGTTTTCAGAGATGATGAGCTTATTGTCAAACAAGTGAGAGGAGTTTTTCAAGTAAGGAATCGAAGGTTGAAGCACTATAGGAACTTGGTCATGGATTCTATTGAGTTATTGGATCCATTTTATATCAGTGCTATACTAAGAGAGAAGAATACTAGGGATAATGCTCTAGCAGTATCTGGATCTTTGTTGATTCCTCACCTGGACTTTGCCCAAGAAAAATTCACAATTGAGATAATTCATAGACCAAGTGTCCTAGATAATGCGAATAATTGGAAAGTATTTAATGATGATCAAAACCTGATCTCCTTCATTGAACTCAAAGATAATTTCAATCAGTTATATTTTGAAGGAATTGAAGCTTGTCATTGTGATTATGTTTCATCATCTATCCCCACAAAACGAATTGGAGAATTATCAAATCAGGATGGTTGTATAAGGCTCAAGGGAAATAAATTACTGAAGGGTCTTATGATTCTAGAAAGTCTATTTGATAAACATGACAGATACATCAAAGACAAGATAACATAAGATATTGGTTATTGTACTAAATTTAAGAAATTCAATATTGGAAGCAAAGAGAATCCCAAATTTTTCAGCATATGTACATGTTGTTCTGAGGAAGAAAGAAAGAAAATGGTTGAATTCTTAAAGAATTATGCAGATGTCCTAGCATACTCATCTGATGATTTGAAGTGTTTTAAGTGAAGGGAAATGTAGCACTACATTCCTTTAAAGCTAGGCATTCAACCATTTTGACAAAAGCAACGACAATATAATCTGAAAATTTCTGGTACCATACATCAAGAGATAACAAAATTATTGAATGCGAGAATAATTTTTCCTATTCATCATTAAGCTTGGATTGCTAACATTTTGGCATTAAGGAAGAAGAGTGGAGAAATTCAGATATGTGTTGATTTCAAGAATCTCAATCAAGATTCTCTCAAAGATAATTATCCACTTCCAGTCATGGATCAAATCCTACAAGCAGTAATTGGCTTAGAAATGTTATCCATTCTTGATGGATTCTCAAGCTATAATCAGATTGAAGTCAGTGTGCCAGACCAACATAAAACTACTTTTAGAACTCTCTGGGAAACTTTTTCCTATAGGAGAATGCCATTTTGTCTTATCAATGTAGGTGTAAAATTCCAAAGGGTAATGGATTTGGATTTTGGTGATTTGAAAGGTAATTGTATAGTGGTCTATCTTGATAACTTAACTATTTTCTCAAAAAATGGGAAGACCATTTTCAATACCTATAATCTATACTTCAAAAATGCAGATACCATGGTATTTCTTTGAACCCCCTAAAGTATATTTTTGGTGTGATATAAGGGAAGCTTCTAGGTCATATTGTGTCTAAGAATAGAATAAAGATTGACCCATAACATGTTCAGGCATTTCAGAAAATTCTTCTCCCAACAAGCAAGAAAGGCGTCCATCCTTTCTTTGGAAAGATTAATTTCTTGAGAAGGTTTATCCTTGATTTTGAAAAATTGACTAGAAACACAACACTTATGATAATGAGAAATCAATATTTTCACTGTAATGTTGAAGGAAAGGCTTCCGTTTGGAATATCAAGGAAGAAATTGCTAAAACACCCATTCTTTCTTGTCTTGACTATGACAAGGATTTTATAATCTATTGTTATACCTCTGAACACACCTTAGCATCAATTTTGGTACAAAATAATTTTCAAGGATGTGAGGTACCAATTGCATTCATGATTTATGCTCTGAAGGCTCATTAGTTGAAGTATTCACAACTAGAGAAGCACACTTTTGTGTTAGTCAAAGCTGTTAAGCTATTTTGCTTCTATATCCCTGAATTCACATTCTATTATTTTTGTTGTAGATTCAACCATAAAATCTATTCTTAGACAACAAGAATTTGGCTCAAAACGGGGTAATTGGGTGGCAAAGGTCTAGGAGTATGACCTCAACATCAAGCCCACTAATCTTGTATGAGGTAAAGGTTTATGTGAATTGATGGCTAATGGTCCACGGATGGAATTGGTTTAGAAGGAAACAAATGATGTCCCAGTTCTACTGTTCTTGAGTTGAACAAATGAATGGTATGTAAATATTGCTCATTTCCTCACTTATGGAGAATTCCCTACATATCTAAGTGCCAAATAAAAAAGAGCTATTAAGTTATGACCTGCACAATATGTACTCTAGGATAATTCTTTGTTCAAGAGGAAAATTGATGGAATATTTCTCAAATATGTAGATAAGGAGCATAAGAAAAGATTTCTTAGGGGTTTTCATGACTAGGCATATGGAGGCCACTTTTATTCTTTTATAATAGCTCATAAGATTCTCTGAGCAGGGTATTATTGGACAACCCTCTTCAAAGATGCTACCAAATGGGTCACAAAATGTGAAGCATGTCAAACCTTTATGGGAAGACCCAAGCTAGCCACCCTACCTCTCAAACTAGTGGTAGTTGAAGAGACCTTTCAATAATAGGGGCTGTATATAGGTAATCTTAATCATAATTAAAGTGTAGGACACACAAATGTCTTAAAAACCATTGAATACTTCACAAAGCGGGTAGAAACGATTCCAGTGAAAAGAACCACTTCTAAAGTAGTGTGTGACTTCATAAAAGAAAACATTCTGGTCATATTTGGAGTTCCAAACAAGATTGTCACAGAAAATGCCCCAAATGTTTCCTCTCATGAGTTGATGGATTTTTTCTATGGCCATGGAATCTACCTTGTACATTCTTCTAATTATTATCCACAAGGAAATGGGTAGGTAGAATAGACTATCAAAAATCTAGTGATAGTAATTAGAAAGCTTGTTGATGAGTCTCAGAGGAATTGGCACAAAAATATCTATGATGCTCTTTGGCTTGACATGATCACACGAAAGAGAGTGATTGGAATGTCTCCATTTCAATTGGTATATGGGACAAAATCTCAGCTATCAGTAATAGTGGAATTTCCTACACTTAGGTTGATGAAAGCCATTAAGGATGAGAACTTCACCAGTGTCATGGAAAAGAGAGTAATGTACCTATATAAGTTGGATGAGGACAAATTACAGGTGATTGATAGGATTACTAACACCAATAAAAAATGAAGCAACTATTTGAAAAGAAAGCCAGACATATGGACTTCCAAGTAGGAGACATTTTCCTCCTCTGGGACAAAAGGAGAGAGCCTCGAGGAAGCCATGGTAAGTTTGATTCACTCTAGCTTGGTACTTTCAAAATCAGACACTTTACTAGTGAGAGCTCATATTACTTAAGCTATATGGATGGGACTTCACTTCCATTTCCATATAGTGGGAAGTACTTAAAATTGTTCCAATCTTGAAGCAAACAATAGTCTCTTATACATAGTCTTGTAAATAGTTTTGTGTAGTTCTTGTTTTTGGTTTATCCTCATGCCTTGTGTGTCTGTTGTTATGTCATATGTATTTTATTTTTCAGTACTCTATTGCCCAATGGATAAGCACTTGTCCTTTAAACCAGAGATTCTCAGGGTCTTTTTTCTTCCTTGTCTCCATAAAAAGTGTCAAGTCAGTCTAATCCTTAGAAAGAGCCAACTATTGTCACCTATCCAAAATTTGTCTAATTTTTGATTTTTTTTGAAATTTTGGTTAGAGTGACTATTTTGGACCTTTGTTTTCCTTTGTGAAATATTTTGAAGTGAAATGATCTCCATACTTAGTCATTTTTGGGTTTTTGAAATTTTTTGGGGTCAAATTCTTTATATTACAGTGATTTTGGGTCCCCGAGGAACAAGTGGTACTTATTCCCTCAGGCCCTCTAATCCCTGTATCCCCGGTCTCACTGCAAGTCTCAAGTTCCTTTGTGTTGTGGGTTTCTCATTCCCTCAAGGTACTATTCTACCCATGCCTTGGTGCTTTGCAAAATATTGTTCCCCGCACTCATACAGCCTCTGCACTCCCTTTGCATTGTGGATATTTTAAACTTTTTTGGGAATGCTTGGCCCTGTCCCTCCCGAGCTTATGTTCCCTGTGGCCTCGTGTTCCCCACATAATCCATTAGTTCAATTTTTTTTTAAAAATAATTCTAAGTATCCTTTGAGATGTGGAGTTACAGACATCTGACAACCCTATGACCTTCTTTCCTTTGGACCCTCATCTCCCTACAAATCTGATTCTTCCACCTTCCAAAGACTCTCAGTGTATTGTGGGTAGCTCGAAGCTTTTCTTCCCTCATGACCCTATTCCCATGGCCTCAAGTTATCTGCATTATATTCATATATGAAATACTAAGAAAGAATGTTCCACATAATACCCCATTCCCCACAATGCATTAAAGGCCTTAACTAATTCACCCTAACCCACCTATTTGAACGAAGAACTATGCAAGGGTAATAAAGATTTAATTTTCACCATCATTGTCAAAAGTTTTTCGCTATGCATTGATTCTTTTCCATTCTGCAAACCTATTCTTAGCCGTAACTCAAGTGTAGTTGGTTTAAATTCAAAATTTCAAAGTGTGCTGAGATCATGTAGACATCACCATCACTCTTGAAACTAAGAAAGGTCGTTCCAAACATCCTAGAGCTGTAGTTACTTCAAATTCCTGTTATCCAAAATGAGCCCCTTGCTCATTTTGTGGCTAACTCCCTTCATTCTTCCCTCTCTTGTGCCTCAGTCATAATTTTTTACTTTTTAGGCACTCAAGACCTTTTGGAAATGGCACCATTAGATAGAGCTTTTTCTCAGCTTTCCAAAAAGGTAAAGTTTTCTTCCTAACTCCATGTATTTTTGAAGTTATGGCTCAATGGAGATTTTGTGGGAAATTTTCCCCTGAAAATCCTGAGCCAATGAGATGAGGCCACGTGTCCTCGGAGGGGGGGACAACGGAGGTAAACATGGAAATTTTACCAAATGTTTGGCAAGGTTCTAGAAGGAATTTTCAGCCCGAAGGCCCGCGTCGAATGGGAGCTTGCCACATGTCCAAGGGGAAGAAATTAGGAAAATTTTCTAAGAGTTGACACAAACAAAATTTTCGACACCAGGCCCGCATCTAATCACATTGTGCCACGTGTCCTTAGGCCAAAGGAGTGGCGGAGGGAAGAGGTAAAATTGAAAATTTGGTGAAGTGTTTTGGCGAGAGGAAAGGAGAAATTTTTGGCTCACAGGCGTGAATGGGATCATGCCACATGTCTCAAGGGGCATCAGTGCTTCGGCCGTCGGGGAGAAATTGGGAATTTTTCCCAAAGGTTAGCGCAAAGAGAAATGTTTAACCCTAAGGCCCGCATCCAATGGGAGCTCGCAATGAGTCCCAAGACCAATGAAACATGGGGGAAAGTTGGGAATTTTTCCCAAAGAAAATTCGAAGGAAATATTGAAAGGGAGAGCCGGCCCCCCAAAACCTGAGCCAATCAAATCACGCCACGTGTCCATGTGGCGGCAAAAAATCCAAGGCAAGCCCGCAGGGAAAAATGACCATAAAGGCCCACGTCCAATGGGATCTTGCCACGTGTCCTGTAAGGGAAAATGGTCTGGAGAAGGTAGAGAATTTGAAAGCAGAGGCCCACAACGAATCATATCATGCCACGCGTCCTCAAGTCATTGGCTCGGCGGAGAATTTTTGGAAAATTTTCCAATGGCCAAAACGATGGAAAATGAAGCAACAGAGCCCACGACCAATAGAATCATGCCATGTGGCATCGGGTTGGTGGGGTGCGGAAATTTTTGGGGAAATTTTCCTAAATGCAAAAAAGTGGGAAAATTTCAAATTTTCGGCCCGCCAACCCGTTTTGGCTGTGTTTTGCCCTAAATTTTCAAATGACCATAACTTTCGATCCAGAGCTCAGTTTTTCACGTTCTTTATATCAACAGAAATATGGTGAAATTCTCTACATGATTCCAGGATCAATTTTGTATTTTGATGGATTTTGGAGAGAGAAAATTGAAAAATTCCTCTGGCACGTGGTAATCAACATAAATGATGTTTCAACCACCATTTTTAATGAAGAATGGCTTGCATTCTCTCTCAGCATGGTGAAAAATGTTAGGGAATGGACTTGTAAGGATGCCCATGCTGTTTTATTACATTTTGGTTGGTGGTTGAAGCTCTTCTCACATTTTCCCACGTTTCTCTCTCCTGGGCTCATTTTTTACATTGTAAAATCCAGATTTGGCTCGTTTTTGAAGGGTTGAAATTTTTTTTATGCTTTGCAGGCTCCCCTTTTCACCTTAAAAAGTAATTTTGTGGAATATCAGACCTCTTCCAAGAATGTAACATGTTTTCTACCTCTCAAATGTTGTAATGCATGTATTTTTGATATTGGAAATGACAATGCAAGCTTTGTGAATGAGTTTCAATCCTCTGTTTGTTTTGTTTGCTTCATTTCTGACCTTTCATTACATTTTATCAGTTTGTGCATGATGTTTTGTTGCATTTCTATGATTTGTGTTAATTTGCAGAAGTAAAGAATGTTCACCACTCCTTTGGTGTATCAGCTCATTAGTCTTAGTTTTATTTCTTTTGCATTCTCTATCTCTGTCCCCTTGGAATTTAGAGTAGGATTTTGAGTTTAAACCTATGCAACTTGCAAGTAATATACCTGATCAGAGGATTTGAGGAACCAACCTCTAACCTAGAGATTATTTTCCCATTTTTACAAGTCCCACACTTGGGGAAAAGATTCAATGTTGTGCAATCACACTGGATGTCCAAAATGTCAATATAGAAATCTGATCAACATCCAGGGGTGCTGCTGATTTGCACTAACAATTCCATATCTGTACCCTACCATTTGAGCCTACTTGTAAATCCATTGAATTCCTTCTGCCCTAAGTCTTTATGCTCTTTCTAGCCACCATGAAATATCAATACAGGGGGTAAAAATATATATCTTCTCTCAAGACCTCCACACCTAACATTGGTGATAGTGATGTCCACCATGTAACTCTGGAAAAATTTTGGGCTCCAATTTCTTTAGAAACTCCCACTCCCCTTGCTCAATGCATAAAAGATAATGACCTTGCACATGCAATTGGGTTTCCCCTCTCTGTAGAATGTGCAGATACAATATTAGCTTGTGCCTCTTATTTCAAATCCAAAAGAAATTGTAGATCCCTAGGGACAGGTAATAAGCAAATTATATGTTGCTTGAATAAATTATTCCTTCTATTGGTTTGAAAATTTGTCGGTTAGGCAGATCATGGGGAAATAGGCCAGTAGTGTGAAGGGCATAGCCCCTCTTTGAGACAGCAAAGTGAAACTATTTTATTGCTAATCTATCAAGTAGGAATCTCTGCAAATCTACACTATTATAACTTCAGGGGGTTTGGGATCTCATCCTAGTAGAGGTAGTTCCAAAAACAAATAGAAATGTAGGAGAGAAGGAACAAAGGAAGGATATATCTAAAGGAAGAAAAGAAAAGAATCCCAAGATAGAAAGGTCAGAAGGTTTATGCTTTGGGATGGTAGTAAACAGAGCTAAACTTACTTGCATAAACAAATAAAGCAATACTGATGAACATATGACGATAATAGAAATGAATCCAACAGAATGAAAACATAGATCTAACTTAAGAAAGATATGATGCAGATAACACATATATATTGAGCACAAAGTCTAAGCATATGTATTAATATTTCTTCTGTTACAAGAAAACACAAAGTTTTTCCCTCTTTATTTGTCTTTTCATACAAAAGATATCCACCCTGAATACAACAAGTATTTCTATATTTATAGAAGGAGAAGAAAGAAGAAGACAAAAAAAACCAACCACTATTTACAAAATTTCTAAAAAGTCAAAAGTTGACTTTGGGCAAGTTTTTGGATGGCAACATCCCATGATGCAACATGGATGATGTCACCATAAATGCCAACATACTTTTTAGACGATTCTTTACAAAATTGATCAAAGCGCACACATGAGGAGAAACTACTCATCATCTCTTGGCTTAAACAGAGTGCCTTGCTTCTGATCAGGAGAGGCAATGTGACACTGAGCTTGGTATTCCATAAACTTTCTGATAATATTTTGAAGTTGATTATGATCTGGACCCTTGAAATGGTCACCAATGATGTCACAAGTTTCTTTTTCATTCTTGAGCTTGTAAGGTAGCCCGATGTATTCTTCACATGCTTTGATCAAGAGACCAATGAAATTGCGGCAAGCTAGAAGGTTATTGATAGAGTCTCGGTCAAAAGTGACCTCTGGCACCAAACCTTGGGTTGCGATAGCCTTGAAGAGCTGGATTGTATCATCTACCTCCCTCAAGGTGAATGATTCACTGAGCATCCATGGAGACATCTTTGTAACTATCTACTCCATGTTGTATTTTGCATTTAGGGCTTCGTCCTTGATTTTATCTATCCTCTCTAGGATATATTCCATTTGATCAACCCGATAATCTAAACCGACGAGAGCTTTGTTATGTGCCCGTGGGTGATCGATGACATTGACCTTTAATAGGTCGTTGTCTGAATAGTTAGCCATTACTTGGAATGTTTCATGTTGTAATATGGCATTATCCAACTCCTCAGAGAGGGATCCTGCTACTACTTGCAGCTCTTTATTTTCTTGATCTATATCCTAGTAGAGTGCTGTGAATTTATTGATCATTTCCTCACTATCTGTAAGGATTCACTTTATCTAGGGGGATACTACCACTCCTTGTTCACCAATCTTGGCGTATTCATTTATCTTATCTTGACTGAGAACTTCAGTAGGTTTGGCAACAGTGACAGATGGAGCATTGCCCATTTTATACAAATCTTAGAGGAGATGTTTGTTTTGCTCCTTGAGTATTCTCTTCTCCTCTTTTGCTTCCTAAAGATTTTTACAGAGATCATCTACAGTAGATAAGGCCTCTCCTTGTAGGCTTTCAGATGAGGTTCCTATCATGACTTGGGTCACTGTAAAGTATGTAGGAGATAGATCTTTCTTCTCTTTGGTGTGATTCGGATATGCAATCTCCATGACTCTCTCTCCCGAAACACTCTTAGAGAAGTGAGTTATAGCTTTCTACTTCTTGGGTCCCTTCTACGAAATGATAGAGAAGTCCATGGGTGCTATGGGGACCTTTCTCTTGTGTTGACCCAGATGGTCAGAGATCCAACTTGCACTTATGGGAGAGGGAGTAGAGGTAATAGAAGAAGAAACAGGGGTGAAAGGGGAAGCAATTGAAGAGGCCATAGGGAAGAATGTTGAGATGCTTAATGGTGGCATCGACAAGGAGTCCAATGCATTGCTACTTGTAGGGCCTGGAGTTACTACATGAGAAGAAAAGGTCATGGAGGTGGAAGGGATTTGTAATGGGATGGAGGGAACACTAGGCAACAGATCTACGAGAGAGGAAAAAATGGAAGAGGTGGGAGATGGAAGGGAAGAAGGAAGGGGAGAACACACATCCATAGGAACAAATTCTTGAACGATAGGGGATGAGAAGGAGTGGAAGAAGGAATGGTGGGTACCTCAGTAGTTATAGCTATGATAACATCTTGAGTGGATATATCCGTTGAAAATTTGGTTGTCTCTTCTTCTTTACTTAGAGACACCAGGTCGATCACTTGCTTCTCAGAAGTAGTAGGAGGGATTTCAGGAGTTTCTTCATGTTTGCTTGGTTCTCCCTCCTTATCCTTTCCTTTTCCTTTCGGTGCCTGGGCCGGTCTTGGAGGTGCTCTACCTGAAGGAGAAGTAGATAAATCTACTCTGAGGTAGGTGAGACCATTCTATTTGCACCAATGCTTGGTGCACTGCAATGTGGGCTTGACCCTTTCCTGAATGGTCTTCGATGCCTAAGCTCTATCGACCTCTGCAAATGGCCAATCATCCCCATTTGTATCAAAGTAAACCTGATCAATTTCTTGATCAGTCTCTTGGAATCCCTTTGGAACGATAGCAACACCATAGTGGACAATCTCCTGCTAGAGCCAGTCGAGAGTGATCCTTTCGCCTGATATCTATTTCATGTGTTAGGTCGATCCAGATTTCCTCAATCTCAAGAAACATGGATGGCATCAATTTTAGCCCTTGGGAGGTAACTCCAGCAGTCAAAGGTAGGTCTTGTTAGGAAGGTGTGCTTTCAAATTTAGCAATTCCAGCTCGGACATACATTTCCCGTTCTTTGGCCAGTGTGGTGTAGGTGTATCAACCAACTATAAGGGGGTATGGAGTTCCTCCTTTCTTTCTCTTTATGCACTTCTCATGGTAAGTGATCAGTTTCCTTGATAACTCCAAGAGGATCAGATTGGGTCCCTGCATACCTTGGTAGCTTGGTTGGTTCACCCTTTGAAATTCACCAGCTCTGAGATATGTGAATATGGGGAATTATGTGAACAATGCTCCCCATTTCTTTGTGGCAGGCAATCACACTCGGCTTGGTCCAACCATGTCTCATATTCGGCCTCAGTAAGCAGATTACCTCGTAGAAGAAAGCATCATTAATCTTGGAGAACTGGGAGATGTTGGCCTCGAGATTTATCTCTGGGTAGAATTCATATATGTTGACATGGGGCCATACCCCATTTTGAGCTAGGCCTGCAAAATCTCTTGTTGATGCTGTAGCGTATACAACGTAGGAATTCATGTAGAACTTCCAAATTGTTAGGACTTGTTGAAGCTACTAGAGAGATGGTGTCACTGATGATTTCACTCTAGCCAAAACGCTGATTGGGAACGTATTCTTGCTCATGGTCTCTAAGTACCTCAGCATCCATTTGTGGAAATAATGGGCATTAGGAAGCCCAAATACTCTGTTCAGGAAGGTGATTGTATCACTCAATTCCTCATTAAAGTCACTACGGTGGATGGTCTGTGGCCATCTCCTCACTGGTTTTTTTTTCTTTAGACAAATGTTCGTTCATCATCTGCATACATTTTTCCTCATTTTCGTCCTATGCCTTCTTGCATTCTTCTAGGCTTATGGTGACATATTGCCTGTGATGAGGAATTCCCAGGGTCAGTTCAAAGTGACGGGATAGTGAAGATCAATGATTGTATTTCCTTACTTATCTTCAACACATCTAGTGTCCTTGTTATAGCATCAGGTCCACCAACATGATGAACTCATTGTTTACAACACTTACTGGCAGCCCATCTGTAAAGTGTAATCCACTGCCCACCAACTTGTTCATCCATGGGCCACTAGCTTGCTGATTTTGTTATCGCCCAAAAGTCATCCATATCAATATGACCCAAGCTCAGAGTCTCTGATGTCGATATCACTCTCTGCATATGAGTCAGGCATCTTGACCTTCTGATATTTGTACTTCATCTCTTGTTCTGACAACTTAGCTTTAGACTTTGTTGGCTTTTTGCTTGATGAAGACATGTGTGAGCTTGAGGATGGTTGTTTTTGTTCTGCAAGAAGAATCAAGGAGGTCTAACACAAAAGAGCCATGTCAATCGTCATGTTATTCATAATAAAAGCTTACAGAAAGAAGAATGAGCAATTAAAAGGATTAGGGCATCAAAGCGCGCAGGTTCACAACATGCTGCAGAGGCTTAAAAAGGTTGGGCGCACTTTTTGAGGACGTTGACATTAAAAAAGTTGCACCTGTGTAGACAGGAGCGCGGCTTGTGCTGGGTGTTAGACAGGGTGCACTTTTAAGGAGTGTTGCACAAAAGGTTTTAGCGCCAAGGAGCACAGGTGTGAGACACGGGTTCACAACATGGAATATGTCATGTTGATGTTAAGGGATCATGCATCTGCATATTAGGGAAAAACTACTTTGAGCTGGGCGCTGAAAAATATTGTGTTGCATGGGTATTAAGTGCGCCCAGGGCACAATTATGAGAATATGTTGCAAAGGAAATCAACACGCTAAAGGAAAAAGTGCTTGGCGTGGATTTGAAGCACACAACATCCTATGTTGATGTTATGTAGGATGCACCTGTTCGACCTTACAAAATCTGCTAAGCGTTATTAAACTAGGTTCGGGTTTAGGTTGTGCATGTTAGCAAGGAAATATAGTACACCAAAGCACAAATTTCAAAATATGTTGCAACAAGAAAGGGCACTGCGCTGATGCTTTCAAATTCAATTTCTAACAGCTTAGATTAGTTTCTTTCTTGCTCTTTCTCTCTCTTATGGATACCTCAAACGGTAAAGAGAGGGTTTGGATTTGGCAAGGCAATAGGTAGGATATATAGATGAGTTTGGTTTCTTTAGAGGTTGGGGCCTTCCGTAGATTTGTAGATCTAGAAGGAGAGGTAAAAGGGGTTCCATTTGGTTGAGTTACAGATTGTTAATGTGTCTTTTCTTTAGATTTAATCCTTTTTAACAACCCTAGAAACCTAACACAACCAAAAACAAAAAACCATAACAACAACAAGGATGGTAAAAGCCACTTACCCAATTTTATAAATGACGAAGGATGACGTTGGGGTCCACAAGCTCGATAAATGGCACGTGGGGATGACTAAGGATAGCTGACAGGCGTAAAGAAAACACTTTTCACAATTTTCAAATCGTGAAAGTGACAGGTGTCGGGCGCCTATTTATAAAAAACCTGGCATTTATTGTCCCACCAACTTTCTTTAGCACACATTTCAGAGTGTCAACACAGGTTAAAATGCACCTTGGCACAAGTTTAATTGGCATCGACATAAAGTTTTTAGTGCCATAAGCACATATTTCCGGATGTCAACATGATTTCTCTAGCGCCTTAGGGAATTTGCTTTGCGCACATTTTGGTATGTCAACACACCATTTCCTCGCGCCTTAGCGCACATATTTGGCGCATGTTTAATGATGTTGACATGATAATTTCTTGCACCAAAGGGCTTTACTAAGGGGTGCAGGAATTTTTTGCTGTCGACATGAGACAAAACTAGTGCCCATTTCAAAAAGGTGCAATTTTTGGAATGTATAGACACACACGATTTCTACGCTGAGCTTTAAAGAAGCTAAAAAAGGCTAAGTTCTAAAAAACTTGATTTTAAAAAAGGGAGTTTTAGGCCATTTTGAACGTTATTAAACTTCTTCAGGGGACCAAAACGGAAGTTTTGGTATGGTTACCTACAAATTTGCCCTTATCATCAATTCTGCAAGATAACAAGTCTTGAAGTTATATTTCATCCATTGTTGAAGTTAATTTGTTTTTAAAAATTCCAATACACCTGTAGCATGGTGGTATTTAGCACAAAATCAAGGCCTTAAAGAGGCAAGAATAGAAGAGAATGTATTAGTCAAGGACAGCCAAGTCATGAATTTTGTAATTTCTGAATAGTCTGTTAGAACCATCAGTTACCCTTTCCAACGAGGGATGAATTAAGTCTGATTTCAAGTTAGGAACATTATATGACATCAGTTGGAAATCCCCTAGCTAGGTTAAATGGGTCAAACACAGTCAAGTAATGAAATCTATTGTTAGAAGTGCAAGTGTTATTTCAATACTCACTGTCATAATACAAGGCATTGGAAGGAAATCACTAAAGTTATTAGAGGTGGTTCTAGGCATTATATGTGAAAATCTATATGATCAACTTGTTAATGCACATAAATATCCATTCTCGGGTTCATATATGAAACCTTACATAGGGTTATGTAGAAACATTAACACATTTAAAGTGTGGTTGGGGCTCAATTTCAAGGGAGATAAATTTTAAGAAGAACAAGGTTGTCATATGAGTACCATTAACAAGATGACCTATGAAGAATAATTAGGCATTACAAATCTTTAATTTGATAGTTAATGAGGTTTTCAATCCATGGTACAAACCTATCAAGCAACTAGTAAAGTAACACTAATTGATAGGGTGAGGACAGACGATTTTTACAATTAATTTCCACTTAAAAAGGTATCCTGAAACTTCATACTAGATGGATAATTTCTCATACATTAGGGTACTCCAAAAGAATTTAGATTACTTGGAAAGTCATTATATCACAATTCCTATGTACTTGTAATGATAAGCCTTGGAGTATGGCTAGTAAGAAGCTTAAACATGTGAAGGAGTGAGGGTAGAAAAGTTGGAGTTGGAACATATAAACTTGTCACACACCTCAAGGAGGCAAATGAGTGCCCAAAAATCAGTTTGAGAATTTTCTTATACTTGGACAGAACAGAGCTTAGATTTTCAAAATGTGGAAAGGACTGTTTTTGGATATTTTGATCATCTATAACCTTCCATAATTGGTCCTGAGTGTGACATTAAGATTTGCATCATTCTGGTATCAAAGCAGAGGATGAAATTATATCACTCAATTGATGCATAAGACCAGATAGAGAAGAGAAACAAGCTATGATGACTATGAAGTAAGAAGAAGCTACTATAGAAACTCTATTTGTAGTAAATTAGAGACTTTCAACTATACAAAGTGCCAACAGACTTGATTGATGATGATGATGAATTGTATTCTCTTGAATACATGAAAACCATTCAACATACTCCCTTACTCACTATTGACTAGAACCAAAAGGAAAGAAATGATCCTAATGAGATAATAAACCAAGTTTTAGTGAGAACCAAAATATGGTTTGATAGAAAAATGAAGGCTTACAAAACAACCATTACATTTTCTTCCTCACAAGGAGCTTCCACATCTCATAGGGAGATTGTTGCTACATTTCCAAATATTTCTACCAAGCCAAGTCCTTCTCCTACACTTTTCGAATCTTCAACAAAGGTATATGCTAAGAAAGATAAAATTGAAATAATTAAGAAGAAAAAAGTGAAAATTAAAGAAGAAGGTAAGAAGTATCTCTCTCCTAGAGCCATAGAAAAAGTTCAAGTGGCTGAAAAAATTGTTGATCTCTAAGAAGAAGAAGAGAAGGCTACTGAAGAACATGGGAAGAAAAAATATGAAGGTGGTAGTACCGAAAAGGAATACGATGAAGGGCATAAAGATGAGGTTAAAAAGCCAAATGTTGAAATAATAAGCACTCTCAAGCCTCAGTGACCACCTAAAGAAGCATCTTCTTCCAGCACTGGCACACCTACTTTGGAAGTTTCTGCTACTCAAACCCTTGGTTCTTTAAATGTACTTTCTTTAGGCCCAGTCTCTACTCCAATTTCAAGTGATTTCTTCACATGGGTTCAACTCGTGATTGAGAGTAATAAAAGGAAAACATCTTCCCAGATCTCTGTCCTAGGATTTGATATTGTAACTACCCTCTTTGGCACAACCCTAGCTCCCAAAAAGGCCAAGACCACTTCAAGGTTAGTATCTGACTCAAAGGGCCAATAGTATATGGAAGTTACCAAACCAAAGATAGAAAAGGATGAGAAATATTTGACTTTGTTTGACCTGGAATTGAAAAAAATTCCACTAAGAGAATCCACTCCTGAGTGTGAGGTTCATAATCTTATAGAAACAATATCCAAAGTTATTGAGTTGAGAAGGGGAAAGTAACACAAGAACAACTTAAGGGACAAGTACGTGCCCTCTCAAACTTCATCAAATCATTCATCTCTAGTGAAAAGGTACTTGATCCTGCTCCTTTGACTTCATTGCCCCTCCCATTGTTTTGTTTAATGAATAAGTACAGGCTATAAAGTACCTTCATAAGCATGTTTCTTATAAGGCTATGGTGGAGGTGAAATTTCTTTATGGATTTAATTTCATAGAAGAAGCCTACAAAGTATATGATATAATATCCTTGGCTCAAAGCCAATTCGACACAATAATCACAAGAACTGAAAAGGTGTTAAAAATTTGGCTGGAATGTGTCCAAGACCTTAGGATCATGAGTTAAATAGATGAGAAGACCCTTCTTGCTCATATGATTTTTGACAATCCCAAGAACAATCTTTCTAGAAAGCGTGTCTTTTTAGTTGAATGGAAAGTCAAGGTTCTCGAGGAAGCAATCATATAGCTCAAGCAAAAATCACAGAAGGGAGAAGATTTCAAATAAGAGATTATATCAAACCTTTTTGCTCTCAAGTGCCACATGATCAAAGAAAATTCAACATAGAAATTTCCAATGGAATAATTTAAAGAAAAATTCAAAGCTTTGATCAAAGAGGACCTACTCAAGGCTTAAACTGTATCCAAAGAAAAGATGGAGGAGATCACTGAGCTGCAAAATGTGGTCATGGAAGTCACCAAAAGTATAATACAAAATGGAGACATTGGTAGAGATATGGAGAGCACTTTGGATAGTTGGAATAATATCATTGCAAACACAACCATTCCCAAGGGCATGGAGATCGCTGGAGCACTCGTGAAATTCAGGGATCAGGTTCTCAAAGAGAAGACTTCAAGAGCATCAACTTCAAACGTCCCTCCATCTAGTTCATAGGCCCTTTCTCTTAATTAATATATTTCAAAGTTGGATTTATTATTGATTAAAATGTAATTTGTAATTAAGGCCAATTAAATGTTATAATACATTTAATAAAGTGATAATGCTTAATTAAAATAAAGGGAAACTGAAGAGACTTTGGTTGTAACCATCCTTGTCGCTATATAAGGCACTTTTGTATCATTAAAAGGGGTTGGATTTTGATGTTTTGAAATGTAAAAACATAGAAATACAAATCAATACAGAAGAAATATCTTTCTCTCATTTCTTGTGTTCTTTCTGTTTCTATTCTTTAACTTGTAAACGTGGATTTGCTATATTTGAAAGTGAAAATTTGTGTTCAACTCATTTGATGTAATGTTGAGAACTTTGTGTCTATTGCATATATGTCCTATGGGTTATTTTAAATATATATAAATTCATGTGTTTTTAATATTCCTTGCATGCATTAGTATGATATTTCTCTGCATTCTACTTATCAGAAAGTACTACCTTCTTCTTTTCCCTTTTGAGTGATCTTGGGTAACCAAGGAGAACACTTATGTTCTTGATAGGTGAGAAGCGATCCTTGAATTTCCTTTTTACTAGTCTTTCTTATTTTAAAACTATTACTTCATTTGAAAGTTTTCATATCCCCTCTGTCTTCTGTATTGAGAGTATTCTTAAAAAATAGGAACATTTTCAACATCAGAATCTTGATTTGAACATTGATAGATTGTACATTTGTAAATAATTAGGTTTTTCTCCTTGTTTGATGAATAAGTGAACCTCTCCCACAAAGAGCAGGGAATGTTGTCCCCTGAAAGGTTGCTTGAATTGTGAGACAATTTTTTCAACCAATAACATGCAAAACTCCTTTGATTGTTTGATGTGCTTTTGAATTGTAGATATTTCATTTGTGTGAAAAGAACGCAACCATGCAGGATCAAGGAATTCTCCAAGGAAGAGGAAGATATCTCACCAATATGGCTTAATTTTCATTTTTGGTTCTTCTCTTACTACTTTTGACCAATTAGAAAGGGTGCTTGAATAAATTTCCAATAACATGTGAAAATTATCTTATCAATTGTAAATGTCTTACAAGGACATGGTGTAAATTGAAACAGGGTGTACTAGGATCTTTATATAAATTTCCAGTTTTGGAGAAGCTTGTATACTAGTGAATGTGAGATAAAGGTAAATTAGAATTATAAAGGGATAAGTATGATTAGAAGAGATTAATTGAAGATTAAAAATTCATGGGTGTTGGGGGTGATTTAATTAATCAACTAAGATTAATTAATAGGCCAAATTAAGCTTATAGAAGCTATTTGGAGATGATTTCGAGGGAAATTAGTATAATTCAAAGGGTTTGAAAGGAGGATTTAACTAATAAGAAGGTTTATTGATTAAATAGGAGATTAAAAGGCTTAGTTAATTAATTAATTAAAAAATGATTATAGCTAACGAAGTGACGTTAATTGGCATCCAGGATGAAGGGGAAAATAGTTAATTAACAAGGTGCCATTAAATGATTGAGATGAAGGGGGAATGTTAGATAATTAGCAGAAAAACCACTAATTATAATGAAATGACAAGAAATAGGATAATAAATTAAATTTTAGTATTAAAATTGTGTAGTCAGACTTAGGTGTCTACATTTTCCCCTCTTTGATGTGGTGTAGCGCAAACGACGCCATTTCAAAGATAGTAGACAAGTTTAGAAAATTTGAAGGAGTAGAAGAAAAATTAGTAGGATGGACAATGCCCCCTTGTGTGTCGATGGGATGATATAAGAGGTCGATTGACACTCAAAAAGAAGAAGAGAAAAAGATCATGATGGCATAAAAGCTCATCGTGGCATCAGGGAGTTGAACTTGGCTGGGTTGGGCATTGTTCAAATTGACTGATTGAGTCAAATCCCATGCCTCAAGTGGAAGAATCATGGGAGGGGGGAGAAAAAAAATGGAAAACGATAGGTAGAAAACTAGGTAGAATATAAGATAAGATAGATGATGGATGGGATGATTGTGACAAGTATATGTACCATCTTGGTTTGGAAATAACTTTTTATTAGATATAAACATATAATAAAAGGGTAAAATGACACAAAGAGTGATAATACTGATTTTTATTCATTACTAAATGACTAAATCAAAACAAAATACATAAAGTAGTGCACTATGAGAAATTAAACAAGCAGGAATGAAAACAAATAAGCACAAACAAACACCGTCTAAGAAAGTTGTACCGATATTTTTGTTATCTAGCTTCAGTTCCCAAATGTTTGAGTTATATGACAAGTGTTAAAATGATGCCCCGAGAAAGGATACATGCAAGGGAGTAGACGAAGGAAAAAGAATCCCCATGAAAATCTACACACACTATGAAATTGATCTGAGCAATGATATATGCTGGGAAGACAGACACAACAAGCAAACTAGCTTTGTTGATGAAGGAATATCACAAGGTGATACACATGTTGTGCTCTAGAACAAACAAGCGATGTAGTAGGATGTTTTGTAAGATAGTTTTCAATTTTTAGGATTTTGTGTTTTGTGAATGTTTAGGATTTTTGATTGTTTTACCAATTTTTTGGATTTTTGAGGTTTTATCAATGTTTTTGGATTTTGGAGGTTTTAACAATGTTATTAGATTTTTGAAGGTTTTACTAATGTTTTTGGATTTGGCAGGTTTTACCAATTTTTTTTGGACTTTTAAAGGTTTTATCAATATTTTTGAATTTTTGAATGTTTTTAGGGTTTTTTGGAAGTTTTCCATAGCTATGAATAGGAAAACAAAGATGCAAAGATGCCCCTAGTGAGATGTGGGAATATAAAAGGGTAAACTCCACACATATATACAAGAATAAGATCAGTTGGATCTAGGCCATGAAGGATAGGCTCAAAAGGATTTCAAAACACAAGTGAAAGACTAGCTTGGAAGAAACGATCATACCCCTAGGTGTGATATGCTTGTGAACAACAAATCCTCGTGTGTTGCCGAAAAATAATTTTTACAAAAAGAATTGTCCAAAGTGCCACAATTGTGTGGTTTTAACATTTGAATGAATTTATTGCTCTTTACTGTTTTTGATTTTTTTTGATTTTTTGAATGCCCTCAAGCTCAAGTTTAAAAAAACTTGAGATTCATGATGTTCATAGGTTCTTGGAGCTCCTGACTGATCCGAAAATGGGTGTTTTATTTTTTCCACTTTTAAACGTTTTCAAGGATTGTTAAATTTTAATCAACTTGAAGTCTTTTATACTCCAAAAATTGATCAAATTCTGATTTAGGACTGTTTTAAAACTAAAATTTAAATTCCTTTTTATTCAACATTCACTGTTTGATCAAAGCCCAAATTCACTGTTTCTTGATTTTAATTGATTTTCCAAAGTTGTCAAATACTGATTACCATTGCATCCATATTATTTTTATGAACTTCAATTATTGCAAATAATCAAAAAATGAAAATAAAAATTAGAACACAACACCAGATTGTTTACGGGGTTCAGAATTCCTACATGCCCGGGTTTGTGGTGAACCGATCCATTAATAATGTTAAATACGTAAATACAATAACCTTCACATTAACCAATAATGAATAAAAAACCTGAAAAACTATGTTTCATACCTTCAAAGGATGTTAATGGAGCTCGACCTCTGTCCTTCGCCTTCCTGATCCACTTGTAGCAGTTTCTCCCTTTGGTTCTATGCCTTCATGTGAATTTAAAAACAAATAAATCTATCAAAAAAACTCCAAATTGGATAAATTATCACACCATCGCGATCGTCTCAAAATTATGAGAAAATTTCATATATAACTCAAGATCTGGAAGTTAGAAGAAGTGCCCCAAAATTGCACTTTTCCAAAACTACCTCCTTATTCCCTTGACATAGACCTGACACTTGTCTAATAAAAATACAAGTGAGCTTCATTTATACCATTTCCATGAGGGTGGCGGGTTGGTAAGGCCACTTATCTTTTTAGATGAGGTCACAGGTTCCACTCCCTATACCGCCTACTATGGGATTAATCGCACATTTACATGCTGAAATAGTGGAGGGGAGTTTAAATAGTAGAGCAGTTGGATGTTTTATTGGCTTTAGAGCCATTTTGGATGCATATTTATATAGTTTGGCCATGGCAAGTGGGATTTACCTAAGTTTGGCACATGGATATTTACACCTAATATTGCATGGCTATTTATATATATAGCAAATGGGATTATGTGTATAAGTTGGAATTAATGTTGGAGGATGGTTTGATAATTGCGTGGTAATTGGTAATTAATATGGAAATTAATATAAAAACATTACAAAGGTAATAAAATGGAATTCGACCTAAGTAACATGATGTTGTAAATACGACTAACGGTGACAACCTCTCAAACATCTGATTTTGCTAACGCCTTTTTGCCACATGTTGTGTTTTTATTGGTCCATTATTGACATGTTGACCAAAGTTGACTTTCCTGTTGACCAAACTTTGACTGGACATATCTCAAGTTCAGAGTTTCTATTTTTCACATTCTTACAGTCATCGGAAATCTCTCTAAAGTATCTACTACACTAGCATGGTTTAGGGAATTTTAGGGAATATTAACACTAAAAAATATCCCCTGATCACTCACCATCAGGATATATGAGTTTATAGGCCCCGAAACCAAATTTAACCACTACAATATATGGACCTAACCAGTTAGGCTCAAAATTTCCTATCTTTTCACTCTATTTTGTAGTGTTGAACTAGTTTTATTTAAGAAAAATATCACCTAAATCAATTCATGAGGGATGATGCATTTGTTGTAGCCTACACAAATTCAATTCTGATAGACTTTAAGATGGTCCAGGGCGTGAAGGTGTTTTTCATCCAGAAGTTCAAGATTTTATAACTTAGCTACTTTGTAATCCTCGTCTTTATCTAGATAGTCTTACAAGGATATTCACAAAGAGGGGAGCTCGATCTCTATGGGTATAATGGATTCAATGCAAAATACCAAGGAATAAGGGTTTACACCTGTAGGTGTACTGATGGAAATGCGATAGGCCCAAAGGGCAGGATAGATTTGGAGATGCCAATTATGGTCTATTTTACTAACCATTTTCTCCATAATTTGAATGAGTGTTTTATTGGTGACCTCAACTTTCCCATTACCTTGAGGGTAATAAGGTGTAGACCATTTCTAGAAAATTTTAAAGTGTTTGCACAAGGATTTCACTTGTTTGTTCTTGAATGATTTGCCATTGTCAAATACAATGATAGAAGGGATGTCGTAATGAAAAATGATGTGGTTTGTGATGAAATTAGAAATATGAGAACTTGTAACATAAGTAAGAGGAACAACCTCCTCCCATTTGGTATAGTACTCAGTAGAAGTGATAATGTATTTATAGACATCAGATGAGGTGGGGGTGAGTTTTCATATAAGATCAAGTCCCCATTTGGAAAAAAAACCATGGTGTTGTGATAGATTGTAAGGAATGAGACAACATAAATCAAATCACCGTGCTTTTGACATAGGATACATTTCTTCATATACTGAAAAAAACTTTTTTCCATAGTAGGCCAATAGTATCCCACACGTAGGAGTTTTTTACAAGAACCATGCCACTTGTATGAGCATCAAAAATGCCTTTATGCACCTCTTTGGTTGCTCAAATAACTTATTTATAATTAAGGAAACATAATAGAGTCCTATCATAACCTTGACAATATAGAGTTCCCCCAAGTAGGGTGTAATGGGCTATACATTGGATAATGGTTATATTTTTGGAGTGGGAGAGGTAGGGTGGGAAAGTACCATCCTGTAGGTAGTTATAAATATTGATGAAGCAAGGGGAAAAGGGACCAATAAATTCACATACCAAACATAATTATAGCATGTCATAGGACAATATCGTTAGATGATCGATAAGGCATTAAAAATATTTGGTATTTGGTGATAAGTGTAACAAGGATTCGATGGTAGCCATAACATCCATTGACTGGTTCTACATGTGTGGAACTTGAAGGAAGAAAATTAGAACAAAATACTCTTTTAGAGTGTCTACTATGCATTTCTATGGGATAAGATTCTCATATTTAACTTTGTACTAGTCATTTACCTATTTGATGATAAGCTAGGAGTCACCTATAATCTCAACTTGTTTGATGTTCCATCTGATAGTGAATTTAAGTCATGCAATTAGAGCTTCATATTAGGAAATGTTTTTTTTACATGGGAAACTAAGTTTGAAAGATTGTGAGATGATATCTCTTGTGGGAGTAATGAGGACTACTCCTGCTCTTGAGCCATTAAATGTGAATGACCCATCAAAATATAGCTTCCAGGTTGATGATTATTTAATATATAAAAATGAAGCATCTGGAAGATCCAAAATTAAGGGTTCCGCTCATGGGAGTGGTGCTTTGGCCAATTGGTCAGAAAACACTTGTACTTTGACTATTTTTTGATTGAAATATTCAATCTCAAACTCACTTAGTAAAATAATCTAGTTGGCCATCATTCATGTAAGTGCAGGTTTTAACAAAAGGTATTTGAGAGGGTCAAATTTAGATATTAGCTTGGTATGGTTGTTAAAAAGGTAATGGTGGAGTTTTTGAAAGGCAAAGACAACAACCTATCATTCTTTTTTAATCTGAGGGTAGTTGAGATCTATGCAATTAAGGTATGAATAAGGTAATAGATGACTCTCTCTTTGTACTGGGCATCGTACTAAACCAAGAGTGCACCTATAGCAAATTGGGTAACAGATATGTATAAAAAAGGTTCACTTGGGGTAGGTGGTATAAGAACAGGAAATTTTTCCAAATATTGTTTGAGTTGAGAAAAGACTTATTGGCAATCCGGTCCCCAGTAGAAATCAATATCTTTATTTAGTAGATGGGCGAAGGAATGAGACTTGTCTACAATCCACGACATAAATCTTTGAATGAATCAAATTTTTCCTTGAAGGCTACACAACTATTTAAGGTTATGAGGAGGAGGCATCACAATGATAACAATGAATTTAGTGGGATTTGTTGGTACCAAGATTCAATCTCCTTCACAACTTGAGCAACATCATGGATTTAACAAGACACTCAGAGGTAGATAAATGATTTATATGTCATTTTGTAGTTGGGGAAGCAATTTATTTGACTTGTTAGTACTTAAAATTTAAAGAAGTGGGTAGCAGCTTGAAAGGATTTTGATCTAATCCTCACTGTTTTAGGTTGTGCCTTTCAACCAAGGTAAGAGAACCTATATTGTAGCCTCTGTTTTGTGAAGGAGGTGGAGATATCCTTATACTGTGCATATTGTATGGAGATGGCCTTGGGAAAACATGATCAATTTTCCATTATTCAAACTCAACAGAGCTGTCACTACTAAATGATGGAAATTCTTTCAAAACAAGGATATGGCTGTTAGAGACATGGTATGATCCTGATTTTCTTTGTGCATTTTTGTAAATAGATTATGTTCTTTTGTTGACACATAATGCAATGAAGGGGTAGTATGGGGTGGGATTAGTTATTCTGAATGAAGTTTTTGGTGGGATATTTTAGACAAGACCAACCAGAATTTGCCAAATTCTTTGAGGACCTTTGCAAGAAATTTGTAAGACCCACACAATAGAATGCTTCAAAAGGGTTGAGATACTCCTTCAACCAGGATATGTGCACCAAATGGAGGCCCAGATCTGCACTCTTCCACACAATCTTTGATAACTTGCCAGAAAAGCTTGAAGCAGATGAACCAACAAAGCATCCAGAAATCTCTATTTTATCATGACCTAAGGTGCACCCAAAGGTTTACAACAATCTCAGAATTCAAGGAAGGTAAAGTGATTTTAAATATGTTTATCTCTTTATCAGATGAAAGCTCTTTTGAATGTGAGACTGAATATGCCACTAAACTATGAACAAGAAATGAGACCATGTATGATCAAAAGAGTTTTCAAACACAAGACTGCAACATGAGTAAGAAACACAAATTAAAAACATTCTGGAACATAAGTGCATTCAAATTTTGCCAAGAGATAACACAAAATAATCCAGAAATGATCAAATTTATCAGCAGGGGAATGTTATAAGAACAATCTCAGAGCTTGTTGATGGATTTACAACTGAAAACAACTCAACATGATACAAATCTGATGTAAAAGGAATTAGAAATGGTTCTCAGGTGGTTTCTCAGAGAATGGGATTCTTCCCAGATTTTTCCCGTGAAATTCTAAGTTTCTCCAACCATTTGCATTTCTCCAAAATGCATTATATACCTCTTGCCACATTGGATCCTTCTTTCCCAAGAAAAGCATATTCTAAGGGATCAAGTTTGTTACAACAATTTCTCATGATTCACTAAAAATGACATTTAACAAATTTGCAACAAGAGTTGCCAGGTGTTTCAAAAATACTGAATCATTACAAATATTCAGATCATTTTCCTTCCTAGAGGCACGTTTTTCATCATCAAGGCATGCAGATGCCTTCACTCTCATCATTTCACCTTTTCACCTTTTAAAACTACCTCTGTAACTTTAAAATTTAACATTTCACGTGTTTGGATGGATTAGGTAAAAACTTTGTTTCAAAAACACCTCAAATCTTCAAATTAATCCCTAAAACCACTTGCATTGATCTTTGTAGGCAAAAAGGACATGAATTCATAAAAAAATCAATTAAAAATGATGCAAAATTCACGTCTGTAAGCTTCCTAGAGCAAAAATGGCAGCCTAAAATGAAAATGTATAGTTGCCCTTGATATGCTCTTTTTCCTCCAATTTGGGCCCTCCACATGTCAAAATATGATTGGGAATCAATTCAGGCTCACCTTTTGACTTTTTGACTTTTTTGGAAAAATTAGAAAAAATTGACCTTTTCCTCTGCCCCTCCACCCTTGAAATTTGGTGATGACACATGGCATATGCTGGGTCCCATTGGGATCGTGGCTCAATTCTATGCATTTTGACCTTTTTTGGAAATTTAGAAAATTTTCACTCTTTGCCCCGTGGGCCCGCACCTCCACCTTTGCCCTTGACACATGTCATCCTCGCTATCACTAAAAAACCGCGGGCTTATTTCATGTTTTGATCCCTTTTTTCGCCAAGGGAAAAATTTCAATTTTTCTTCCGCAGGCCCGCGCTTCTGATTCCTTCCTGCCACGTGTCCCTGATGATTTTTCGCGGGGCCACACCTTGAATTTTCCATTACAAGTATTTTTGCAAAAGGGAAAAATTTCCCTTTTCCCTCTGCCGCCTTGCCGACCTGCTCTACCTTCGCCACATGTCTCCCTATGGCTCATTCGCGGGCCCATGGCTTAATTTCTTGCTTTAGCTCCTTTTGCTAAAAAGGGAAAAATTTCCCCTTTTCCTCCATGGTCCATACTTCCCTGCCCTACCACCACTTTGCCACGTGTCCACCTGTGATTGGCCATGGGGCCATGCTTCAAAATTTTACCTTAATATTTTCCGCCTCCAAAGGCAAAAAACTTCAAGAACCTCTGCCATCTACATCCCCTATGCTCAAAATTGATGCCACATGTCCTCCTCTAATTGGAGCGGGGCTAAAACTAATTTTGTAACTTTAGAAAAAATAGAGCTAAAAGACTCTAAGTCCCCCATTGGCCTACTCCTCCCTTTTTGATCTTTAGGACACGTGTCCAATCTCGATTGGCCGCGGGGTTTCGGGACAATTTTTGACTTTTTAAAATTTTGCAAAATAAAGTTTAAAAATTATAAGGGAATCTGACCACATGCCATCCCTCAGCCAATTAAAACCCGCCACGTTGCCAATTCATGCTAAGGAAGAAATTGACGGGCAAATGAGGCTCGTTTGACCATCAAAATACAGAAAATGCCAGAGATGCCCTAGAAATTGATTTTTTTGCCGAGGATGGAATTTTTTTGAATTAGAACCAGAAAAAACATGATTTTGAGCATTTCCCGACCTTGGGATTGAATTTTTGAAGGCATATATGTATAAAAAAATCAATTTTTATTTTTGACGATTAGGTAAAAGGGAGAACATGACATAGCTCGCAAATTTGAAGAATTTAGGGCAAACTTTGAGTATTCTTACAAAATAGGGCATGTCAAATGATTTTCAAATGGACTAAGGCATGTGAACAGAGGTAGCAACTTCATTTCATCTAATCAAACTATAAAAATGTTTTAGGAGATGTAGAGTGAAAGGAAAATTAGGGCAAAGGTGGTGTAAGATCAAAATGGACACCAACATCAGCTCCAACTCGGGGATGGGCACTCTTAGTGAGTGCCACAAGAACAATAAGTAGACCAAGTGCCAAAAAATCCATTGGAAAAAGGAGTCATGAGCCAAAATCACCAAAAACTAGCTGAGAACCTGACAAAAATGGCTGCCACACACCAAGGCAAACCACAAATCGACAAAACACCAGAAAATAGAGAAAAAATCCAAACACTATACACTATAAAAGTGATGCATACCTAAAATTTGGGGATTAATCCAAAAAATGCTTCAGATGCCTGCCATTAATAGGAAGGTCAAGAAATTCCCCATCTAAATCTTTGAGAAAAAAGGTATTCTCACCATTTCTGATATCAATGGAGTAAGGGCCCATCCATAATGCATTAAATTTTCCATGTTTGCCCTTATCTTCATTTCTGCTATCCCACAACAAAACTAGATCTCCAATATTGAAGGCCCTAGGAGTGACCTTCTTGTCAAATAATGCCTTTGGTGGGATGCTCTTCTCTCTTCATCTAGCTCCAAAATTTGATTAATCCTTGCTTCATATGGATTGAGCTCTTGATCTTTCAACTGTTGAATAAATTGAAATGAAGATAATTACAGATGTAAGGGAAGTAAAGGCTGAGCTCCATATACCAATTCAAATGGGCTCATACTCGTAGCTCTTTTAGGAATTATCCTATCAACCCAAACTAAAAATTTCCGTTGTTCACCCCACTTTCTCTTGTTCAAATCCAAGGTTCTTCTAATGATATTTAAAAAATTATTATTGCTGGACTCAACTTGTCCATTTCCTTAGGGATTATAGTTTGAATAATAAGTCAGATTGGTTCCATACTCCTTACACATTGACATCAAAGGTTTAGCTCTAAAACACATGGCATTATCAGTAATAATCTTGACTAGCACACGAAATCTGCATATGATATTATTCAACAAGAAGTCCATAATAACTTGGTGAGTTGCTTTCTTGGCGGGGATTACCTTAACCCACTTGGTGAAGTAATCTATGAATACAAGGATCCATTTATCTCCAACACTAGAAGGGTCTAAAATATCACCAATGAAGTCCATCCCCCACTGTTTGAAAGGAGATTCAATTGATACAGGCTACAAAGGAAGGGAGCCTGAAGCTTTCATTCTTTCAGAGAACCGCTGACAACTTTCACATTTTTTGATTAGCATGGTTGCATCTTTGAAGAGAGTAGGCCACCAATAACCATCTCTCAAAACCTTGTGTGCTGTAACCCTTCCAGAAAATTTTCCTCCATAAAATCCCCCATGGAAATCAACGAATACTTTGGGAACTTCATCTTCAGTTACACACTTCAAGAGGACACCTTCAGGGTTCTTCCAAGCCAGCCCAAAGTCAGTGATGATGTATTCTTGAGAAGCCAGCTTGAGGGCTCTTTTCTGATTTTTATTTAAATGATCAGGACAGAAAAGGTGTCTAAGGTAAAAGGTTATATCCTTGTACCACTTAGAACTTACTAATTTCCCAAGAACATTTGCCCTTTCTTCCTCTACCTCATTCACTTTCACAGTCTGTAAGTTGCTCTTAGCCATGAGCTTAGCAAGACCCAAACCTCTTACCAACTTTGTGGTTTGGATGTCCATATCATACTCTTGCAGTTTGTTCACCCATCTACATCTTTTACTTGAGATCTCCATCTCTGATAAGATGTCTTTTACCATGGTGTGGGGAACATAAGAAACAACTTTTGAACTTAAAATATAAGGCCTGAAAACCTTTGTTTCTTTTACCAAGGCAAATGCTTGTTTTTCCATGATTGTGTACTTTAACTTAGCAGCTTGTAAAGCCTTGCTAAAGAAGGCAATAGGCCTCTCAGCCCCATCTTCATCCTTTTGGAGTAAAATAGATGCAATAGTATTTTTAGAAGTAAAGGAGAAGATTTGGAAAGACTTCTTGTAATTCGGAGCTGCTAAGATGGGTGCATGTTTAAGTGCCTCTTTGATTCCCTCAAAAATCCTGAATAACAGCCTCCTCCCATTTGATAATTTGATTTTTATTTAACATGCATGTGATAGGAAGAGTCAACTCAGAAAAATTGGACACAAACCTTCTAATGAAGTTGATTTTCCCAAAGAAAGATTGGATTCCCTTCTTCGTTCTTGGAATTGGCACCCTGCTGATTGCTTCTACTCTCTCCAGATCAATCATGACACCAGCCTTTGAAATAATATGACCAAGCAGATTGGCATTTTTTACCCCAAAGTGACACTTCTTTGGATTGAGAGAGATTCCAAATTCTCTACATCTGATCAACATTCTTTCCAAATGCTGTAAGTGATCTTTTCTACGCTTTGAAAATACAGTCACATCATTATGATAAACTACAATAAAGTCATTTATATAACCAAAAAAAGCAACATCCATTGCTCTATGAAAGGTAGCTCTAGCATTCATGAGACCAAAAGGCATTCTCACATAAAAATATGTTCCCCAAGGAGTGGTAAAGGCAATTTTAAATCTTTCTGACTCCTTGACAACAACCTGATTGTAGCCAGAGAAACTATCCAAGGTGGACAACAATTCAGATCCAGTCACTAACTGCAGCATGTTCTCCATGTTTGGAAAAGGATAATTGTCTTTCAATGAAGCTCTATTTAGATTTTTGAAGTCTACACAAAGTCTGATATCTCCATTCTTCTTTTTGACTAACACAAGGTTTGCAACCCAAGATGAATACCTTGTGGGCTGAATGATCCCTCCCTCCTTTAGTTTCTTCAATTCATCTTGCATTTTCATGGAGAGGAGTGGATTAATTGGCCTTTGCTTCTGTCTGAATGGTTTGGCACTTTTCTCAAGAGGGATCTCATGCTAAAATAAGTCTTCTCTATATGCTTTCAGCTATGAATATGACCAGGTAAGGCAGTCTTGATATTGTTTCAACAATTGGAGGTAGGACTGTTTTTTTTCTTTGTTTAAACTACTTCCCAAAAAAACTTTTCTTGGTTTGTCCTCTGTTCCCAAGTCATGCTCTTCCACATCCCTTGAGGCAAACATGTTTCTATTGATGATGCAATCAACATTATTGAAATTTGACTCAAGAGTAACAAAACCTCTAGGAATGGTGTTAGTTTTCAATTTGATAATGATGTCCTTGACACCATACATTCATGCAATTGGTTCCCAATCAATATGCTAATCTATAAACTCACCTTGATTTTGTAGGAGCCTTTACACTTGAGCATCATCATCAAACACTTGCCAATGCTTGATATTGTTAGGGATAGCTGGCCTAGTTAACACTTCAACATTGTACTCACAATAAGGTGAAACAGTGCAGTCTCCAAATCTTGACCTCATCACTACCAAATTTTCAGCAGCAACATTCAAACTACTATCATGGTGCACAGTATTGAAGGAATCAAACATCTCAATTAGATCCCAAACTACATGTTTTTATTGCTTCATCTACTGATTTTTTGTAGCATACAATTTTCTTATTTGTTTGACAACTAGCTCTGAAGCTCCCTTTGTAATGATGTCCTTGACACCATACATTCATGTAATTCTCAGACTCAACAACAAGGCTTCATAATCAACAATGTTGTTAGTAAATTCAAAATTAAGCTTGAAGGAAAAAACAAATTCTTCCAAGCTAGGAGAAATCAGAATTACACCAGCACTATTTCCAAATTTGGAGCAAGCTCCATCAAATAGAAAGGTCCAAGGAGAAAATACCTATTCAAGGCACTTTGACTGATCCATTTTGTGTTCTTTTCCATCAACAAAACCAATAAAATTATCAACATCAACATCAATAAATAATACTTCATAAGAAGCATTGTTTGGGTCCTCAATTAGATGCAACATTTTATTTTCTCCATATAGCTTGACAAGGCTACCCTCAATGGGAATGGTGGAAAAAGAAATATCCATTTGGACACTCCCTCCAACACTTGTAACCCAATTTCTTGACAATAACATATCCCATTTGGCAGGGCAATCAACAATTACAACATTCAATTTTAAATTCCTCCTGGGATAAGATGCAAGCTGCACTACCAAACCCTTCACATAACTAACAACCGTCACTTCTCTTGAGTCCATGGAAGTACATTTTCCATAGGCTGCTGTCACTTTTATATCCAACTCATTCATGAATTCAAGGGGCATGACATTACATGATGCACCGGAATCAAACATACAATTGTGAAGTAGCCTATCCTTTATGATCAAAGTTGTGAAGAATGGATCAACAATTAATTGGGAATCAACCAAGGATGTCCCCAAATATACCTCAGGTGTCTCTCCAAGATCTATTGCTGGTGGTGTTTCAAGGTCAACAATTATTTGAGGAGGAGTTTCATCAACATTTACATTTATTCCTAGAGTAGTCTTCTCTTCTTTCAACCCCAAGTACTCAAATGCTCTCTTTTAATGCTCAGGGATCCTAAGAAACTCAATGATTGGAACAATCAATTTGATTTGGCTCAATACTTGGGCTATGTCATAAGGAACACTCTTTGGAAAAGTAGCATTGGAAGGGAGACAAGAAGATTCATTTGATGGCAAGGGATTCTTGGCAGTAATTTTTTCTTGGGACAATAGAGTTTTTGTCAAGTGTTTCTCTCATAGGAGCTTCTTTTGGAATGCTTGTGAGCAAGGGTGTTTTAGGTTTGGCTTGAGGCCCAACTCATTTAACAACTTTTCTTCTAGTGTTATAGTCTTTCTCTTGAGCTACTAAAACATTCATCAACAATTTTCTATCTTCCTCCAAAGGGATACCACCAGCATACTTCTTAATCATCAAAGCTCTTAAGTATTCAAAGTCATTGTTAGGAATTTCAAAAGCTTGAACTTCATCAACTTCAAGAGTATGAGGGGGAAGAAAGTATTGTGCCTGTTTGATGCAATCCTAAAAATTTGTAGTTGTCCTTGCACTTATCACTTCAATAGATGTTGCTCCTCCTTGTGGACTTGAAGAACAACCCATCATACAGATATCATCATCAGTACCATCATCATTATTAGCTTCACCTTCTTGCTGGTCCACTTCACATGGAGGATGGGACAGAAAACACCTATCACACCAATCAATATCAACAACTTCTTCAACAACAACAACCCTATCAGTTAGGGGATCAGGTAACACTCTTCCTTCACGTGCTTGAGGATGTCTATTTGCAGACCCCATGGGTCCTTTTCCCCTATCATCTACCCTTTGATCACCTCTAGGATGATTTAAAAATCTGTCATGGTTTTGTGCTCTTGGATAACCTTGTGAAGTTTTCCCAATTCCTTTCTTAGCTCTTTCCAACTTATATGAGATTTCTTTGACAGCCCCTACCAAATTTTTCACAACCTCCTCTAAATCAGCACCCTTGCTAGCTTGAGGTTTTTTAGGGTTTATCAACTTTGCACCATATCTCTTGAGAGGTTTCTCAATTGCTTTGATATTGTTTTCAATTTGAAGTGCCATGGTGAAAGCTTGTCTTAGATTGGTAGGGTTCTTGTCTCTTCGGTAATAGGCTACCTTTTATCAAATGCATCTACATATTTGATTAAACTAGACTCATCACAAGGCCTCAAACTAATAGGCAGCCTTCTCAAAGTTTTGTTAAACCTTGTGTTAAATTCATGGAATGATTCATTGGGGTTCTTCTTGATATTCTCAAACTCAGACAAGAGAAATCTAGGATCAGTCTTGTCACCATATTGCAACCTAAATGCATTCTTCATCTCAGTCCAAGAATCAATTGAATTATCAAGCAGAGCCTTGTACCAATCCCTAGCATCCTCTTCTAGTGTATGAATGAACAATTTAATATACACATATTCAAACTCTATCTCAAAATATTCCATCATGTTAATAAAAAGTTTGAGATGCTGATCACCAGTTATTGCATTGTTACCTTGGAATTTTGACAATCTATTTCTGACATCTTGTGGGACAACATTTGGGTAACCATCCGTTCCTCTAAAGTCTATAGGACCAAAGGTGTTAACAAAAAATGGAGGTCTATGATGAGCTATATTGTTTGGTAGAGGTGATCTTAGGGGTGACACAAGATGATGAGGAGTGCAAGATCTTTGGGGCTCAAGAATATGGTTCACAAGACTGGTATTCTCTAAATGCTGAATTTCTTGGAAATTTTTATTTGAATTGAAACACAGAGGTGCATATTGGAGAAGGAAATTACCCGGTACAGCAGAAGGATCCTTATTAGTTGAGGCAAACAAGTTTATGAGAGGATTGCTTGAATTAGAATAATGGGAAGAAGAGTGGTAATCCTCTACCAAAGGCTGATATCTCTCACCAATGGATCTATCTTTTCCTAATGTCTGACCTTTAACAACTTTCCAAACTCTTCTCCCTTCCAACTCTAAGTTTCTTGAATCTGTAAACAACTTCTTAGCAAAGTCCCTAATGAAGAGAGATCTTCTTCCTTCCAGTTTTGTAAAGATTAGCAACACAAAAATAAATGACAGAAAACTTAAGACACTGGTATTTATCAAGATTAGAATAGTATGGAGTGACCACTAAGGAATTTCACCCTAGTTATGCAAATGCACTAAAATAATCTGTCAAATATCTATCAACACTGAAAATCTTGCCCAAATTTATAGATCAGACCTTCCTTTTCTTGAATTTATCAATCATAAATGCAAATAAAGTGCATCTACTACTGGAAACAGATAACATTTGTAGGCAGAACTTATATCTTCACTTAATCCTTACAAAATTGATTATAAAATGATGCTTCAACAATGTATTTGCATGTAGAATCTGTAAGGGACTTTACTAGGGTTTGATATGCATTCAAATATCTCAAATATGTATGCACATGGATCAGATTGAACTAAGAGAATATCAAACTTAGAAATCTACTCTTCACTCCAATCTTATAAATCTGATCAGAAGATGATACTCAGATTTTGTAATTGCACATAAATCACACAAGAAGTATTACCAGGGATCTGAAATACTGAAATACTGAATAATGTCCTTGACAGCAGTGCCATTTGGGTGTTGGTACCCAGATTTAATCTCCTTCACAACTTGAGCAACATCATGGATATTACAAGACACTCAAAGGAAGATAAACGATTTATATGTCATTTTGTAGCCAAGGAAGCAATTTATCTAACTAGTTAGCATTCAAGCTTTGAAGAAGTGGGTAGCACCTTGAAAGGATTTTGATCTAATCCTCACTTTTTTAGGTTGTGCCTTTCAACCAAGGTAAGAGAACCTATATTGCAGCCTCTGTTTTGTGAAGGAGGTGGAGATATCCTTAGGAAAACATGATAAATTTTCCATTATTCAAACTCAACAGAGCTGTCACTACTAAATGATGGAAATGCTTTCAAAACAAGCTGAGGCTGCTAGAGACATGGTATGATCCTGATTTTCTTTGTGCATTTTTACAAATAGATTATGTTCTTTTGTTGACAGACAATGCAATGAAGGGGTAGTATGGGGTGGGATTAGTTATTCCGAATGAATTTTTTGGTGGAATATTTTAGACAAGACTAACTAGAATTTCCCAAATTCTTTGAGGACCTTTGCAAGAAATTTGTAAGACCCGTACAACAGAATGCTTCAAAAGGGTTGAGATACTCCTTCAACCAGGATATGTGCACCAAATGGAGGCCTAGATCTACACTCTTCCACACAATCTTTGATAACCTGCCGGAAAATCTTGAAGCAGATGAACGAACAAAGCATCCAGAAATCTCTATTTTATCATGACCTAAGGTGCACCCAAAGGTTTACAACAATCTCAGAATTCAAGGAAGGTAAAGTGATTTTAAATCTGTTTATCTCTTTATCAGATGAAAGCTCTTTTGAATGTGAGACTGAAGATGCCACTAAACTATGAACAAGAAATGAGACCATGTATGATCAAAAGAGTTTTCAAACACAAGACTGCAATAGGAGCAAGAAACATAAATTAAAAACATTCTAGAACATAAGTGCATGAAAATTTTGCCAAGAGACAACACAAAATAATCTAGAAATGATCAAATTTATCAGCAGGGGAATGTTATAAGAACAATCTCAGAGCTTGTTGATGGCTTTACAACTAAAACCAACTCAACATGAAACAAATCTGATGTAAAAGGAATTAGAAATGGTTCTCATGTGGTTTCTCAAAAAATGGGATTCTTTCGAGATTTTTCCCATGAAATTATGAGTTTCTCCAACCATTTGCATTTCTCCAAAATGCATTATATACCTCTTGCCTCATTGGAGCCTTCTTTCTTGAGCAAAGCATATGCCAAGGGATCAAGTTTGCTACAACAATTTCTCATGATTCACTAAAAATGACATTTAACAAATTTACAACGAGAGTTGCCAGGTGTTTAAAAAGATTGAATCATTACAAATATTCAGATCATTTTCCTTCCTGGAGGCACATTTTTCATCATCAAGGCATACAGATGCCTTCACTCTTATCATTTCACCTTTTCACCTTTTAAAACTACCTCTGCAACTTTCAAATTTGAAATTTCACGTGTTTGGATGGATTAGGTAAAAACTTTGTTTCAAAAACACCTCAAATCTGAAAATTAATCCCTAAAACCACTTGCATTGATCTTTGTACGCACAAAGGACATGAATTAATAAAAAAATCAATTAAAAATGATGTAAAATTCACATCTCCAAGATTCCTGAAGCAAAAATGGCGGCCAAAAATGAAAATGTATAGTTGCCCTTGATCTGCTCTTTTTCCTCCAATCTGGGCCCTCCACGTGTCAAAATATGATTGGGAATCAATTTGGGCTCACCTTTTGACTTTTTGACATTTTTGGAAAAATGGAAAAAATTGACCTTTTCCTCCACCCCTACACCCTTGAAATTTGGTGATGACACGTGGCATATGGTGGGTCCCATTGGGATCACAGCTCAATTCTGCGCATTTTGACCTTTTTTGGAAATTTGGATTTTTTTTCACTTTTTGCCCCCGGGCCCACACCTCTGCCTTTGCCCTTGACATGTGTCATCCTCTCTATCATTAAAAAACTGCGGGCTTATTTCATGTTTTGACCCCTTTTTTGTCAAGGAAAAAAATTCAATTTTTCTTCCGTGGGCCCGCGCCTCCGATTCCTTCCTACCACGTGTCCCTGATGATTCATCATGGGGCCACGCCTCAAATTTTTCATTCCAAGTATTTTTACTAAAGGGAAAAATTTCCCTTTTGCCTCCATTACCCCGCCGGCCCACTCTGCCTTTGCCACGTGTCTCCCTATGGCTCATTCACGGGCTCATGACTTAATTTCTTGCTTTATCTCCTTTTGCTAAAAAGGGAAAAATTTCCCCTTTTCCTCCATGGCCCATACTTCCCTACTCTACCACCGCACTGCCACGTGTCCTCCTGTGATTGGCCACGGGGCCGCGCTCCAAAATTTTACCTTAATATTTTTACCTCCAAAGGCAAAAAACTTCAAGAACCTCTACCCAAAATTGATGCCGCGTGTCCTCCTTTGATTGGAGTAGGGTTGAAACTGATTTTGAAACTTAAAAAAAAATAGAGCTAAAAAACTCTAAGTCCCCCATTAGCCCGCTCCTCCCTTTTTGATCTTTAGGACACGTGTCCAATCCCGATTGGTTGCAAGGTTTCAAGCCAATTTTTGACTTTTTAAAATTTTGCAAAATAAAGTCTAAAAATTATAAGGGAATCTGACCACCCACCATCCCTCGACCAATTAGAACCCGCCACATTGCCAATGCATGCTGAGGAAGAAATTGACTGGCAAATGACACCCGTTTGACCTTCAAAATATAGAAAATGCTAGAGATGCCCTAGAAATTGATTTTTTTGCCAAGGATGGATTTTTTTTGAATTAGAACCAGACAAAACATGATTCCGAGCATTTCCTGACCTTGGGATTGAATTCTTGAAGGCATATATGTATAAAATGATCAATTTTGATTTTTCACGATCGGACAAAAGGGAGAACACGACATAGCCCGCAGATTTGAAGAATTTAGGTTAAAAATTAGGGCAAACTTTGAGTATTCTTACAAAATAGGGCATGTTAAATGATTTTCAAATGGACTAAGGCATGGGAACAGAGGCAACAACTTCATTTCATCTAATCAAACTATAATTTTTTTTAGGAGATGCAAAGTGAAAATTATTGGAAAGGTGGTGTAAGATCAAATTGGACACCAACAGGATCTACTTGAATTCCATGACTAGACACAATAAACTCCAATAGTTTACCTGAGATGACTCCAAAGACACACTTCTTCATATTCAAATGGACCTTAAAATCCCATCGCCTTTTAAATATACAGTGAAGGACTGTCAGGTGTTTTACTCTAGTTTTATATTTTCTAAGGATATCATCCATATAATCCTCGTGAATATCATGTAACATGTCATGGAATAGGACAACCATAGCTCTATTATATGTTATACCTCCATTCTTAAGGCCAAAAGGCATGACTTGGTAGAAAAAGGTGCCCTAAGGAGTAGTAAAGGTGGTTTTTTGTTGGTCCTCTTCCGCACTCTTAATTTTTTATAGCCTGAGAATCCATCCATGAGGGATAGCATTTTGTGGCTAGTAGTAGAATCGATAATCATGTCAATGTTTGGAAGAGGAAATTCATCTTTAAGACATGCCTTGTTGATGTCTCTGAAATCTATGCAAATCCTTATACCAATAGGTTTATTCTAAACATGCACTACGTTGGATATCTATTTAGAGTAATCAATAGGTCTAATGAATCCCAACGCTAATACCTTTTCTAGCTCTTCTTTGACCAAAAGAGCCGCATGTGGATTCATTTACGTAGTTTTTGTTTGATTGAATTTGCTTATTCATGTACAATAGGTTATGCACTAGTAAAGAAGTATCCAATCCTATCATGTCTGCACATGACCAAAAAAATACATCCAAAAATTCTCTAAGAAGCATATCAAAAGCTTTTTATTCGTGTGTTGAAAGAGAAGCCCAAAGTTTGACAATTCTAGGCTCATCTTCTGTACTGGTGTTGATATCAATAATATCCTCCACAAGTAATTTGGATCCATCATTTAGATGTGTAGGATCAGGGGGAGATTGAGTTATTGCTATATGGGTGTCTCAATGAGATTTACACCCACATGTTGGTAAATTTTTATATCCTTTTTTGATTTTTTATATTTGTTTTTCCGTAAGTGACTCAAAGAGGTTTTCACTATGGGACTTGAATAATTTATTTTGGTGAGGATTTTTGGAAGATATTTTTCCATCATTCTCTTTTTTGTTTTTTTTGACTGCATAATTCAACCTCCTCCTCAAAATATGCTTTTACATCAAGGTTTAATAAAGAATCCCTTCTTATGGTCCCTAATAGGATTGTCATCACACAACCCCATAAATTCACCAATTGCTTCATCATTTTGAAAAAAATCAGTTGGTATATGATGTTGTTGGTCCAAGTTAATAAGAGAAGGGTGTATAAGGCCTAATTCAAGAGTGGAAGGGGAAATGGTTAAAATAACAATGTCAGAGAATAAGTTTGTGGAAGAAACGTCCTCGTAAAGGCTATAAAGGGACTCTAGTTCACTATCATAATATAAAGAGCTATTCTCATGTTCCAAGGAGGTGGCCTCAACTTCTATAGGTGGTGATCCCTAGGGCCTAATACCAACTCCGTATCTATCCATTTTATCATGTGTCGGAAGGGGTTCCCACACACCTTTTTCATTTATGCCACACCCATATCCTTTATATCCCATAACATATATTTTCTTATTAGGGATGACATATTATGAGAATTGATAACATGAAGCCATCCTTTCATTAGGGGATTTGGATGTATAAGTTTTATTCATTTTCTCATATGCCAAGAGATTACCAGGGATGAATTTTTTTATACTGCAAGGTTCCTAAGGTCATTGTGGTTGAAAGTTGGGCCTACCATGTTTTTTGGGTGAGTGGGTGAGATTTAAAACAAGGGAGGATTGTTGGAGGTTGTACTCCCCACTTTTGGTTGGAAGGATTTTCATTTCCCATGTAGTAAATGGGGATATGGACGTGGAGACACCACTTTTGTGCATGCACAATGTATCAGGATTGATGCGAGAGGTGAGGGCATTTAATTAAAGCTCACTAACTATTTCCATATAAGGACATTCATATGTTGTGAGGTAGTGGCCAGATAATGCTCTATAATGTGCAAAGGGTTGTGGGTCCCAAAGAAAGGTAAGTACTTGTCCTTGATTATAGAGCTTGATACATTAGTGAAATTTTGAGGGAATGACCTGCATGGCATGGATCCATGGGGTGACCGAGGAGAATATTAATGGGTAGTCCAAGTCAAGGACATGGGACTAGGTTTCATGTAGAATAGGCCCAACTTCCATCAGTAAGGTAATCATTCCCACTGACTATCTCTCTACATTATCATAAGATTTAATGGTGATCACACTAGGCTCAAATTCAGTTTTAGTGTGTCCTAACTATTTTTTGAGCTTCAAGGTATATATTTTATGGCCTGATCCATTGTCCAAAATTACCCTTTTGATATTTTTATGAGTAATGATCACTTCAATGTACAAAGGGAGATTGTGTTTTTGGTCATTCGTTGGAATCTCTTGTTGGCTAAAGGTGATTTTCTTAGATAACCAAGGCTTGGAAGCGTGAGGCATCAATGTCCATGGAAAATCCTGACCTTTGAAGAGTATTATAGAGGATATCCTTATAAACAATAAATATCTTGAGAAGATCCAAGATAGAGATCTTGGCAGTTGTCTTCTCAAGATTCTCTAGGAGATCGTAATGACCATCTGAAGGAGTAGGCAAGGAAATTCTTGGAATGATAAGATGAGTGCATCACGTTTCCACGACACACCCTAATGATTTGATTTTGATGGTATTTATATGCTCAGTAGCGTGATGAATATAATCAATGAGAGAATTAAATGGATTGTTATTTCGACAACAATGTGACTGAATTTTTTTCCTTATGAGGATTGACCTCGATCCAACTTCTGTTTTGCCTGTTAATGCTTAGGGAATGGTTCTTTATAAATTATCAACTATTTGTTAGACAATTTTTTTGGGTTCTTATGCATCAAACTTGATGTATCCTCTATCTATAAAGTCTTAAACAAAGTTTCTCAATTTCATACATCGATCTATGTTATGGCCTTTTACGGGATGGTGTTCACAAACATTGGTAAAACATCAAAAATCCAAAAATATTGGTAAAACCTCAAAAATCCAAAACATTGGTAAAAACTTTGAAAATCCAAAAACATTGGTAAAACCATAGAAAATATAAAAACATTAGTAAAACCTTTAAAATATAAAAACATTCACAAAACCCTCGAAAATCCTCAACATTTGAAAACACAAAATCTAAATATAGTGAAAAGCTCAAAAACACTAAACATTGGAAACTTGTGGACATATAATCACGCACTTTGGGTAACTATCTATTCCTAGTTACATGAAACTATTCATATAATTCCTATGTTAGAAAATTAATGATTAACCCATGTCTTTGGCCATCTTGCTTTCCTTCCAGTTGGTACTTTTAGTCTTGCACTCTCACTTGTTCAGTCTATGTTTTGACCCTTTGTCATTTGTCAGCTTGGACACCAGTGCCCAACCAAGACGCCAACACCAGATGGCCTTGTCCCCTCTGGGAGCTCCTTTCCCCTATTTAATTTACTCTTATCTTTTGGATCCTTTCTAACTATTTGAGAATTTTATCTTTTCGTAGTCAACCTTTTTGGGGCTAATTGTGAAATTTAAAGCAAAGGAATCATATAAATATAAAGTTGTGTGACCATAATGAAGGACCAAACACTAAGAATTACTATCTCCACCTAAGTTTGCATCCATCAAAGGAATCTATAGCTCTATGTGCATCCATATAGCTCCATCAAAAGGGACAAAGGCTATTTCATCTACATCACACTTCATAGGAGGGGAGTTTATTCTATTCCATGCACACATTATTTACATTCTACATCTAGCTTGTTTCTCGCTACTTCAAGTATGACATGCACAAGAAAAACATAGGGTACAATTCTACACACACACTAAAACCTACATTGGGTATGAGATGTACTGCAATGATTAGTGATAAGTCCATTAATTTGGCAGTTGAGGACAGTCTAAACCCTTCATATGCATCTTTTTTTTTTTAGGGTTTTGATACTTTGCTTGGGGTTTTGAAGGTGCTTCCTTCATTCCATATTTATAATGAAATCTGATGGAATTCAGTGACATACATGTGAATTTTTTTGAACAAGTACAAACATCTTGTGACCCTAAAAATTTGGGTTTTTGAGCATATGTGTAGACCAGAACTTAGACCAGAGCACCCTAGGCACCCCCATCCTTCTCCAGGTGCCCCAGTTTGACCAAATATTCCATATCTGTAACTTTTCATGCTTCTGTGTGATATTTCTCCACTCATGTTCAACCGATCTCCATTGCGACACAATCCAACAACCTCTCGAATCAGCTAAGGATTTTTTAACCCTATTTTCATATTAGGGTTTCATTATTTTATTGCTTACCTGTTTAGGTGTACTTCTATATTTTAATTTTCATTTACTTGCTACTTCCATAGCATCTAGATTAGGCTATTATTTTACATTTTAGTTTAATCAAAACTATCAGTGCTTGGTTTTTCTAGCGCATGACATTCATATCATCTTGCAATCTTACTTCATCTACAAAGCTAGTTTTCTTGCTATGTTTGTCTTCCCGATATATATTGTTACTCGGGGAAGTTTCATAGTGCACGTTTCTTTTCATGGGAATTATTTGTCCTCTACCTACTCCCTTGCATGTATCCTTTCTTGGGACATAATTTTAACCCTTGTTATATAACTTGAACATTTGGGAACTAAAGCTAGATAACAAAAACATTGGTACAACTTTCTTGAATGTTGTTTGTTTGTGCTGTTTGTTTGCATTCCCACTTGTTTACTTTATTGTACTCATTGATTTATGTATTTTTATTTGATTTAGTCCTTTAACAATGGAAAAAATTAGTATATGGCTCTTCATATTATTTTACCATTTTTTGTATGCTTATATCAAATAAAAAGGTATTTTTGAACCAAGATGATACATATAATATGCACGATCTTCCCATCCATCATCTATCTTATCTTCTATTATACCTAACTTTCTACCTATCATTTTCCATTCTGTTTAATCCCCCATTCATGGATTCTTCCACTTGAGGCACGAGATCCTACTCAATCAATAAATTTTAACAATGGCCAACCCACCTAAGTTGAACTCCCTAACACTGCGATGAAATTTTATGCCATTGTGATATTTTTATCTTCTTCTTTTCGAGTGTCAATATACCTATTCTATCACCCCATCGAAACTCAAGGGGGAATCATCCATCCTACTATTTTTCTTCTACTCCTTCAAATTTTCTAAAATTTTCTACTATCTTAGAAATGGCGTTGTTTGTGCTACACCACATTAAAGAGGGGCAAATGTAGACACCTAAATCTAATTACACAGTTTTAATACTAAAATTGCACCAATTATATTTTTTCCCTCATTTTTCATTATAATTAGCAGTTTTTATGCTAATTAGCTAACATTCCCCTTTACCTCGGTCAATTAACGACACTTCATTAATTAACTAGCTTTCTCCTTCATCCTAGATGCCAATTAACGTCACTTCCTTAGTTATAATCCTCTTTTAATTAATTAACCATTATTAATTAATTAATCCTTTCAATCTAGTATTTAAATAATAAACCTTCTTATTAGTCAAATATCCCTCTAAAACCCTTCAAATTATACTAATTTCCCTCTAAATCATCTCCAAATGGCTTTTTAAGCTTAATTTAGCCTATTAGTTAATCCTAGTTGATTAATTAAATCACCTCCAAATCCCATGAGTTGCTAATATTTAATTAATATCTTCTAATCATACTCACCCCTTTGTAATTCTACTTTACCTTTATCCCACATTCACTAGGATACAAGCTTCTCCAAAACTGGAAAGCTCTATAAAGAACTTAGTGCACCATGTTTCAACTTACACCATATCCTTGTAAGACATTTTCACTTGATAAGAGAAATTTTAGGTTATTGGAAAGATTTATTAAAATCCCCCCTTTCTACTTGGTAAAGAGTAGTAAGAGAAGAGATAAAAATGGAAATCAAGCCATATTGGTGAGATCTCTTCTTCTTCCTTGGAGAAATTCTTTGATCGTGCATGGTTGTGTTCAGTTCACAAAGGAAATATCTATAATTCAAAAGCACATCCAACAATCAAAGGAGGTTTAAATTTAATATTTGATTTAATGTTTTATGCATAGTTAGTTAAGATTTCCTTTATGCTTTATAATGATGTTTTTGTTTGATTAAACTAAGTTATGGATCTACTTGGTGTTGGGTTCATTTCATTATCTTAGATTTAGCTCAACATGCTTACAACTATTGATAACCCTGATTAAAAATTTTGATTTGAAGACTACCCTTGATTTAATCTTGGGTAATTTCTAGGCATTTGGGTTTGTTGTCTCTTGAGGGAGATAGTATCATTTGATATAATTTATACCAAGGCTTTAAGGTCATCATTTCCTATTAGAAATTTTAGGTATTGAGAGGGGGGGTGGGGGGTGAATCATTGCTTGTTAAAATTTTGATGCAATTTAAAATGATTTAATCAACCAAGATTAAATATTTTAACCACGAAGAACATGAGCACCCAACCATGAAAGAGAAATAGAAACAAATACATATGTTCACACGAGGAGACATGATTTAAGGTGGGAAACCCAATAAGGGAGAAAACCCATAGAAAGGATAAATCAAAGCAATATCAAGGAAAAATTTCCATCAAGAATCACAATGATCTGACCAAGTGGTGAGCATCCTCTCACCTTGAATCTCTAACTTGTTTTGAAGCACCCACTTGAATGTTGTTTTGTAAGCACTTTCTTGCTAGGAAGCTCACTCCTAAATTGCTGAGCTACAACTCAGACTTTTACTACAAGAATTTGTTTTGATTACCTTCACCACTTTGTTTCTTTCATCAACATGATGCGATCCCTGATTTAAATCACCTTATTTCTCTTATCCTCTCTTAATATTCCATGGATTCAATACACTAATACTCTCCTTATTTTCTCAATACAATAACCCAACTCTCCTCTCTTTAAAAAACAATTACATGCTCAAGAATTGAGCTTATATGGACAAAGATAACCTCTCAACTTAACCCTTGAACTTTCAAATACAATAAAACATCAACTAATTCATTCCTTTATATGTAAAAGAGGGAGGAAAAAAAACATTTACAAATCTCCCAAAGACTAATCAATCAACAGTCATGGAGAACTGTAATCTAACTGACTGTGAGAGCTTCCTTTTGGCTAGGAGAAACCACCTGAAATACAAAACAATACCATAAAAAGAGAGTTAAATCATATATGATAATGGAATTCCTAGCATATACTAGACCTGGGAAGTATGATAATTCCTATAAGGCTTTGCAATTTGGAAAGTTGCCACAAAATTTAACAAGTAAGGTAAGAAGACTTATAAGGTTGTCAATCCACTATTTATAAATCAATATAAAAAAACGTAAACATGTAAGTAAAAGAATCTAGTGCTAGCATTTTGATTTGGCTGCCTCAGATTACTATCAGTGTTGATATGATTAAATACTAAAATTCTATGTAAGTAAAGGTTTTGGATTAACATGATTCCATCCACCAAGATCATTTTAAAACTTTTCAATCACTTGGAGCATCTCAAGCTCAACTAGATATATCATCTTAATCACTCACATGCCCAGGTCATTAAGAGAATACTTCATTTTCAAATCAGATTTAGTCCACATTCATGAGAGACTCATTTTGACACACTATGCTAATAGATTCTAGCTATACCATCATGCCATCAAGCCAATCTAGGAGTTATAACATGTTGTATCTGGTCTATAGAGGGTGTCCATACCCTTCTTATACCTCTACAAGTGGTATTCATACACGGACACCTTCAACTCACTATGAATGGTTCTTACATTCACATGCTTCTAATGGTAGGAGGAATAAACTCACATGTACCTTCAAAAATATCCACAAACCTTGTAAAAATATTTTCATGACCACTTAGTATACATCATAAGCTCTCTGAGATGCTAAGGTTTTCATCATGAAACCCCCAACTCTTACCTGTACCTGTAATTTTCATCAAGACCACTATTTTTCTATTTTGTATAGTCACACCTGCAAATGAAAATTACCACCAAAAAGTGCTCAAGGGAGCTCTCTATACCTCTAAGAAGGTTTCATAGCTTTATCAGATGATTTGATGCCCCAAAACTTCATTTTACCTCCATCGCTCTAGGATGAAGGTTTGTAGTGTTTCAAACTAGGTAAGAAAAATGGTTATAAATTTTTGAATACTTAACCAATTGATCTCAGAACTTTTGAATTTAATTTTTATCGAAATTCCATGTAAAAAATATTTTATGATTTATGTGAAGAAGTCCTGTCAATTTTACTTGATAGTTAAGAAGTTAGAGTGTTTATTTTACATTTTCAAAAAACCCAGTTTTGGAAAAACTTCCATAGCTTCCACAAAAAACATCCTTAGGTCTTGGATTTTTGAGAACACCTTCACAACTCAATCCTACATGAATTAAAATGACCAATTTATCATATTTTTCTACAAAAATACCTTTACCATCTCATTTGTAAAACACTAGTTCTCTAGTCCTGAGAAAGAATTCTATTCACACTTGTATGTGTTTCACCATTTATTTAAGGATTTAGATGAAACAGATAAGGGTATGGGCCAAGAAGGAATACTTGTTGTGAGGGTCGGTTTGAGGTTCTTTGCGCATGTTCTGAATTCTTGATCCATATTTGACTGTGAGAGCTTCCTTTTGGCTAGGAGAAACCACCTGAAATACAAAACAATACCATAAAAAGAGAGTTAAATCATATATGATAATGGAATTCCTAGCATATACTAGACCTGGGAAGTATGATAATTCCTATAAGGTTGTCAATCCACTATTTATAAATCAATATAAAAAAACTTAAACATGTAAGTAAAAGAATCTAGTGCTAGCATTTTGATTTGGGTGCCTCAGATTACTATCAGTGTTGATATGATTAAATACTAAAATTCTATGCAAGTAAAGGTTTTGGATTAGGTTGTGGGTAGTGAAGGTGGTCTGAAGGTCACAGACAGAGTCTTGGTAAGTTTGGGTGAGATTTTGGGTTGTTTTTGGTGCTATACTTAGGTTGTTGGTCTAGGAAAATATTATCAGACACAGACACTGACACCGGTTAGGGTGGCTAATGTCAGTTTAGATAGGACCAATACTGGTTTAGGGTGACCAATATTGGTAATTATGAAAAGTGGTAGGGAGTTAGGTGGAGGATGTTTGGGCTCTCTTCTATATTGGAATAGAGAGTTGGAAAGGTCTTTGTGGGGGAGGGTGAGGTGACAGGTCCAAAATAGGTATGGTGAGGTTTTGAGTGAGGTTTGGGATAGGCTAAGGGTTGAGTTGTTAGGTTGGGTTGACATTCACAGTGACTGATATATACTGAGGAGACCAATGTCGGTATAAGATGAACTAACCATAGTTAGGGTTAACTAGTGTTGGTGACTGTGGAGAATTGGGGAATGTTGTAGAATGAGTTTTGGGTCCTCTATGTGATTGCACAAAGAGTTTAGAGGGTGTTTTTGAGGTCTACGTGAGGGAGACAATTTTAGGATAGGTTTTTGTGAAGTTTAGGTGGGGTGTGATGGGGTGGTTGATAGAGAGAATGCTGAGGGCTAAATCTAAGTAAGAACAGTGAATAGATGAAGGAAAATAAATAATACAACTGCAAGTAACAAAGGAGAAACCAACTTACTTGGAGTTCAGAAGTGTTCTAAATTCATGTAGTGGTGGAGGTGTGGTTGGAGATACTGGTGAAAGTTGATCTATGGAATGGTGCTCAGTTTTATGGTAGTGCTTCCCGGAATGCTGGTGTGAATACAAATGCCTTCTGATTAGTCTTGGTGCTGGCTATGGCTGTCTGGACGTGCGAAAAGGGCTCTAGTTCTTGCTTGCATACATATATCCTTCATTCCAAAACTTGAGAATGTGCCAACATCTCAAACAAGGTTACCCAGAATGAATATAAGGTAATCGACAATGGTTTAGGGTGACTGGTGTCGATTTAGGATTGATCGACGTTGGTTAAGGTGGGAAATCCTAGGTTTACTAAAAATGCCAGATCTTGGCAATATTTTTGGGCCATCTCAGTATATATTTGTAGATCAGAATGGAATGTTACATTTTAATGAGCAAGAATATGGTTAGTGGGAGAATAGGCATATAATTTTAGGGTTGCACTAAGTCTTAGTTCATTAAGGTAGGTATGACTAAGCCTTAGTTATGGTGAGTGAATGTTTAGTCCTAGTAAAGGGGAAATATGCTAAAACTATGTTTATGGTGAGGTGTCTAGGTGAGGTGGTGGGTTGAGGTGGAAATTAGTTTAATTAGGGTAATTAAATAATAAATATTGTGAGGATGAGTATCACTTTAATTATAAATAATTAAACTAATATTAATGTGGGGTAAAAGGGTCATGGTTAGGTGAATATATTTGAGTTGGCTATTCGAAAAGGGACCAAGGGGAGTGTGACCCAATTTTTGTGTCTACAGTATGAGTTCCTAATTCACCTTTTTAGACACCTATGAATCTCTATACACCTTATATGTCATCATATTATCATTCCATACTTGGTTTGCGTCATCATGCCTTGATTAACTAATCTAACTTGTATACTAAGCTTGGCTTACCTGAAAACTCTCAAAATGCTCAACGTCATGCCTTATATGCCTAATTCTTGACCAGAGAATCCTCCTATGGCTGATATACCAGCTCATATTTCTTTAACCATGATATCCTTGCTTTACCTTGATCAAATTTCATGTTTTCATGCAAAATTGCTTGGTTTAGGACCATAATTAAGCATAGAACCATCTGACTCTTCATGAGTTTGACCATGTTGACTTGTTATAAACACATTATCACTTCAAAAATATATTATTGACCATGTTTGACCTTGTGGAAGTATTGCATAGAATATTGGGAGGGCTTAGCACATTCAATCAATTCATTGCTTGACCATGCACTTGGATACCAATGATTTCATACCATGACATCATGATTTGACACCTGAGGACACCTTAAACCTACATGGGAACCACTTAGACACCTAAATGGGGACAATTTGACATCAATGAAAATCTTATGAAACATTTCCCAATAATTTCTCCCCATTTTTTATTGATGGAAACCACCTAGAAACATTGACTGACAAACTAATCAAGACCATTGAGGGAAACACCTGCAAGACTCGTTTTATCATGTTTATTGGTTCACTCTCCCCCCTTTTAAATCTATGACAAATGTTACTTGACCACTTGACATGAACACATTGACAACCAAGAACAACAATGCATGAGAAAGAAAAACTTACGTGTTCACAGCCTCCCCTTAGGACCTTGTTTTCTCTTTTCTTAGCTCCTACCAACAACATATGAGGTATATCATAGTCATGATTTGGGGCAATTAAAATAGATCCTCTTACGAATGTACTCCTCTTTCACTATCTTGACTCTATAACTTGGATTCAACTTGGCTCTTCATTATCTTCTAGACTTTTTCCTTTCAAGAAATGATTGCCAAAAGATGAAATAAGGCCATCATATTCTCCTAATTCATTACTCTGTTTTCTCAAAGTTGGCTCTTGTACCTGATGTGAGAAGATGTATTTTAGACCTATATCAAGCTCCCCTAGGACATTTTAATCACCTCATTTGGATACCAAATATCATGATTTGTTTATGTTATCTTTGTCTATAGCTCTCATGGTGTCTTATAATCTCCAACTTGGCCTTAAGAAGATGTGAAAATGTCATCTAAGTACACCTTTTCAGTGTAAAATGGACTGATTTTTTAACATCATACTATGGAAGCATCACCCTCATCATGAGTGAACATCCTTCCAATGACTCCCCCTATAGTGGTGACTATCTCCATTCCTACTTACTAACCTCAAGGAAATTTATCTCCAACAGCATGATACCTCACACTGCCAAAAGATGAATTTGCAAGTTGTGTCAAGGTCTTAAAACCATCGTACAATGGTTTTTAGTGAGTATAAGTAATCAATTTACAATTTTCATATTGAATTAACTAATCATCCCTAGACCATATTATCTCCTTTTTTATAAATTCTAGATTTTGAGAATTTTTGCATGCATTACTACCATGGGAATCCCAGTCATCTTTCAAGTTCCTTCACCAAGGTTAGGAATGCATCATCCAAATGTGCTGAGACTAGGCCATTTTACTATACATACTCATATAATTTGCCAGGATATATATCACTATTTTCTGTGTCAACCATTCTCATCATTTTAGCCATTCATATGATACTCTATTATCCACTCAACTTCATCACTTTCCAGGGATTTCTTAACACATGATTAATGTTTTTTTAGCATCAATAGAAGATCATCACTTGTATCAAAAATAGCTTGTATTTATGGTTGTATTGTATAAAGATAAATAACATAGTTTATCCACTCTCTTTATTTGATGACCAAGAGAATGTATTCATCACTATAATTCATGCATGCCAACTTATGAAGCACATCACTAAAAAAACACAAAAATTTAATCAATCATCCACAGTATTCCTTTCTTTTGCAGCCACTAATGTAAACTTAGTATTTTTAGTCATCGTCCAAAGGGCAAGAAGTTCATGTTCATATAATTTTACTTGTTCATACATCTCTCAGTCGATATGGTTTCTTGGAAAATGGAGGTCTTAATAGCCCATCTTTAGCTTATGATTCATATAAGGCAGTCATTAATGTGCTTTCACCCTTAAGGTAAAATGAATCGTCTTTCCTTATCCTTTCTTAATATGTGATATTCCCTTTTTCTAGGCTCTATAACAACCCCTACTTCATGTTGAGAGAAAACTATGCATTCTCATGGAAATGTGAGATCATGTCAAGCCTCCTCTCATCCTTCTTACAATAAAAACAAGAAATCTTCTATCAGAACTCTAAAATGAAGCTTCATTTCTTCCTTATTCTTCTTGAGTCACCAAGTTTTATAGTAGCCTTTCCTTAGGGATTATCAAATGTAGATTTTGATCTAGGGGTTTTCATATGAAATAGAAATTTTTTGGAGTATCCATTATGGTTTACCTTGTGTGTGTAAATATTCACGTATCCATCCTTTGTCAAGAATTCACCAAATATTCATTTTAAGGTTCCATATTAGGTCTTAGAAGTTATCTACAAGACTTCATGAGGAATGTCAAGGAATTCTCACATGCGGGAAAAAATTGGGGCCTAAAACCACTGAAATAATTTAGGAGGTACACCTAAGATTATTTTTTCAAATTTTCATCACCGGGTTCCATCATTTGGTCCTTAAAAACACAAAACATCATCTAACCCTAAGAGGGTTTTTGTGCAAGCTTGAGAGAGATAATTTCCTCACAATATAACTTGTGATGATCTTTACTACCTCAAACCACTTGCAAAAGGTTTTTTCCATCCTTATTGACCTTTCAATCTTACCAGTAGTAACATTCTCCCCTTGAAATTCTTGCTTTGGTAAAAAATCTCTAATCTACCTCTTAACATGGTGTTCTCAACCACTATTCATAAGCTTCTTTGTTCTTCACATTTACACCTCACTTTCATGGTCTAATGAGAGCATATGAAGCTTCAAATAAAATTATTTGACATGATCATTCATCACATTGATTGCATTTAATCTCAACTTGGCTCTCTTGATCATAATGAGCACTGTACTTGTGGAGTTATTGCAACCTAGTTTTCAAGTTGAAGAAACTTATCTCCAATATTCAATCTAGACCCCAACCTATTACACTATTTTAAGACCTTATGCTCCTTATAAAAAACTCCCAAATTTTATAGATAGATGAATAATAGCTAAGCCTTCACTTTTAGCAAATCAAACCTTATGCTCTGAGTTCATACAATTTTCTTGAGGAACATCAACTTCATTTTCTCCTTTTAATTACATTTTAAAATCTAGAACACTTTCTCTACCATTATTCATGTATATTCACTTACCTTATGGATTTTGATCACTTTGTTTGTCCTTGGGTACACCACTGGAACTCAATACCTTGTTCTGACCTTGATATACTCTCTAAAATTCTTCTTCATCCAAGAATTATGTGAAGAAAAGAGATGAACGCCATGGATCACTGAGATGAAAATACGAGGGTTTTATAGATCATTCATGAACACAATACATATCATGACATCAGGTACCTTCTGCATTAATCACATGACCATACACACAGAATGATGCCAAGAAAAAACCTTGAAATTTATGGACACTCCAACTGAGACCACCTTCACTTTAAGATCTCGGTTCTTTCTTCACGAGGATGACTAGAGCTTATACACTCAAAATACTTGTCCATGCATTCTTATGCCAATTTAAAACACCTCAACCATAGATCATGACAATATTGGACATCCGTGACTCATTTTTACAAACTTTGAGAAAACTCATGAGATTCTTCATACAAGCTATTAATGTATTCTATGTAGGATGATTCTTTGATGTCCATCATCACCCTATGCACACTCTAACTCAGACTCATAATTATATACTCACACTCTAGTAGGAATCATGAATTATATACTCAAAATCAGAGTTGTTGGATAAATGGAGTAGATAAAATGCACTTAGATAAAATAAAATTTGTACATGACTTATGGCTCATTTGTTGATAACTTTTATGCACACATATGCATGGCGACTCTATGAATGAGCTTGACAACACATAACATGGACCTCAATGATATTTGGGTGCATACTAGGGATTATATTTACTATAAGCATGATGTGTTTATCATAGAAATTTACAATGAACTGAGGTTCATTTAGGGAGAATTCTCATACATTGACCTTCACAACTGTGCTTCATTCTAGCTTAACACTATGCTTGCACACAATTCAAATAACACAAGATCTTTGTGCTATATTTTATATCTCTAATAAAATTTATGGACATATCGAATCATCAGACATCTTGTACACACTACTCATATACTAGGGAATTATGCATGAACTCAACAACACACCTTTTGACACTTTCTTATAACCTTGGATGACTGCCATATAGTGTGACACCATACACCTTGAATGCATCTTGATAAATTGAGTTTGGAGAATTTTATTTACTTTCTCAAGAACATCATTGAGAGTAAATTTAAAACCTTGATCAAATTGGCCACAAAATGAGGACTCCAATCAACAACAATTGATTATAACTTCCTTACAAACACTTGCTTTTGATTTTTCACATAACAACATCATGAAGAAAGCTTGATTTACAGGTGGATAGACTATTTAGGAGCTAGAATTGCTTCTTTTAATTGAAATATACCTTCTAGAATCCTATAGAAGACACTTCACCATGTGAGATAATCTAAAAATAGAAGATAGTCATAAAATCAATATAATGAATCAATTTCTTTCCTTCTTATCTATAAGTTCTTGCCATTCTTCTTAAGTGCACTCCTTGGTGTTGTAACCGTATCACTTGAGTTCTCACTTTCTGTTTGAATGCATGTAATGTTGCATTTTATATACCTACTCTAGTACAACTTGAGGTAGGAATTATTCATCACCTGTACTAGAATTGTCTTCCTTCTTCTTGAATGTATCATTTCCTCCTGATGCATTGTACAAGCTTATCTTTTCTTTTTCCAGTTTTGATTCTTTCTCAGCTACTTCTATAGGAGTGAGCTTGACTTCATCCTTTCTCTTATAGATGAGATTTATCTTATGAAAATGTCTTACAAAATGACCTATCTTGTCGCACTCAAAACATATAACTCTAGATGCCTTCTTTATCCAATTATGCTCCATAGGCTCTTTAAGGAAGAATTTGGCTATGTGACCATTCTCATGGAAATTGAAACACATTTTATTCTTTTTAAATTCAGTCCTGTAATACCTCCACGGGTGTTCTTTGTCTACTATTCTTATAAAATACCTAGTTCTATGTCCAAATACATGACATGAAAAGCAAGTTCCATGAAACTTACTAGTGAATCTCCTTACATTTGGATGATTGATGGTCTTGTTGTGTCCTTGATATGATAAATGGATTGGCTTTCCCTTGAAATCATTTTGCCTTGCTTATTCCAGTTCCTCTCTTAGTTTCATAAATTTTGCGTTTAGCTCACCACATTCTTTATCCTTAGCTTTTGTGGTTGGTTGGCATGGCTCATGACTAAATTTATGCTCCAATTCACACTGATTCGCTTCAATTTTTAAAACCAAAATTGATATGTCATTGGGGTGTCTTTGATTGCTTGAACTTTCCTTGGTTCTTTGATATGTCATCAATTTATCTTTAACTTATTCTATCTCATCCTTTGAAGTATTAATTTCTTCCTAAAGTTGGAAATAATCCTTTTCTTTGAAAATTAGATCGTTTGACATTTTACTGCTAATTAATTACACCTCTTTGAGTTCTTAGAGAATATTTTATTCCACGAGCTTAATTTTAGCCTTTACGTATTTAATCAGATCTTGAGAAATCTCATACTTCTTCTTCAACATTGTATCATCTTGACCACCCATGCTTGTGACTTAAGGACCATCTATTAGGTTGTTAAACTTGTACGAAGAGAACTTAATCTGATACCGATTTTTTGAAATTCTAGGCACTAAGAGGGGGGTGAATCAATGTCATTGTTAAAATTTTGATGGAATTTTTAGTGATTCAATCAACCAAGCTTAACTGTACTAGCCATGAAGAACATGAGCATCCAACCATGAAAGAGAAAGATAAGAAACATACATATACACATTAGGAGACAAGATTTGAGGTGGGAAACCCAATAAGGGAGAAAACCCACAAAAAAGAGAAACTAAAGAAATGTCATGGACAAATTTCCGTCAAGAATTATAATGATCTTGCCAACTTGTGAGCATACACTCACCCTGAAGATCTAACTCCAGTTTTGAAGCACCCACTTTAATTTTATGCCAAGCACCTACATGACTGCTATTATGTAAATATCTACTACCTAGGAAGCTCATGCCTAAAGTGTTGAGCTAAAACTCATAATTTTATTACAACAATTTTTTTTTATCACCTTCACCACTTTGTTTCTTTCATAAACATGATATGATCACTTTTTCAGCTAACTTTCCTTCTCTTCTCGTCTTCTAATTTACCAAGGATTCAAAACTAAAAATCTTCTTATTGTAAGAATCCTAGCACTCGATTGTTCTGTTTTCAACAACAACATTTTTCATGCTAAAAATGAGCTTATGAAAAATTCCTAACTCTAAACATAACTCTTGAATTTTCAAATACAAAAAATCTTCAATTATCCCTCTTCTTTCCATATAAAAATAAGATAAATTAAGAGACTTCTCATAAATTTACCACTAGGAACATTACTATATCTGATCATATTCAATTATTTGTTCATACATGTCATACTGTAATATGTCCTTTGGAAATTTTATATGCTTAACATATCTAACCTCTTTCATCTAATTTGTAACTATGATATGAACTTGTTCTCTAAATTTAGCAAACTCTAGCTTATATTTTACATATTTTAACCTTGCACCAAGTTTCATAGGCATGCAATCAATTACTAAAATTTCTAAAAAACTTCATTAACTCTCTGCATTCTCCATTCATTCCCAGTTTACTTCAATTTTTAATTTGAGTCACAATAAGCAAGAAAAGTGTAGAGATAGTTCATCATTCTTTTTCACATGAAGTATACATACACACAAGAGATAATATCAGAGTTGTATTCAGATTATTGAATTTGCAAGACTTTCTCATCAACTATCAAACCTTGGAGAACAAAAAAGAAGAATATGGAGGTCTAAGTTCATTGTTACTTAAAAATTTTTAACTCATATTTATGATATCAGGTAAACCAAGAGTTTTCACAACATAAGGGAATGGGATTTCAACATCTACATAGCTTGGGGAGAATGAATAAGTGATAATTTAATCACATAGCAGAGCACTTTAACTACACTATGAGTCATGCATTTGATCAGTGTATTCTTTGTGCTACTAAAACATGGATGTTCTTTCAAGGATTCACGTACTCACACCTTTCTCAATAAATATTAATCCAGGGATATATTTCAAAAGATAATAAGACTGAAACATGACTCCTTAGGTAGGGTATCATGCTCATGAGATCAGATTTTTCCATATCTTCATAAACAATGCTCGAGTAGGGTTTTAGTTTCCAAACCCTAGTCATGCATCTTAAGAATTTTACCATGTTGTTATCCATTCTCATGACACTCATAATGGTTTTACCACTCCAAGAAATGATATTATTGCTTTACGTTTATAGGATTTTAATGATGTGGCTAAGCTTCATGTGGAAAATCCTTCATGATATGAATTTATTATAATCTAAGACCTGTCTTGTTGTCACATGGAACCAATCTTCAAGAAATGAAATGAGTTGATTGTGAAAACCCTATCTTGGGATTTAGATATATCATACAAAGAAGGATACCTCCTTTCTATAACTTGCCACACTGAAACCACCAATAATACAAAGAGGAAAAATTTGAGAAACATGAATTATTCAGAGTGTGATCTTGTACTCAAACTATCATAGGGATGACTAAATTTGTAGTATTTTCACCAATATGACTTAACTTTTCATGCTCATTTATAGAAAAAATATTTCAAGAAATTCCTATTGATCACCTTTAATGGCTTGATTTAAGATCTTGCAATGAGAATAACTCAAGTAACAACTCATAATTTTAATCCACTTTGCTAGACATTCAAGACCATTTGAGAGCAATGACAACTAGTCCTTCATATCTCCTTAATACAACAAATTTGAGCATTAAATATTTCTTTAGGACCTTTTGATCTATAGTTCAACTCAATCATAAGACCTATGTATTGAACCAAAATTCAAAATAGGACAATAAACAACAAAACTTGCAAAAACATGGCATAACACATATTGTACTGTCACTCTTGCAAAATAAAAATACCACCAAATGTCCTTGATAGATTCCTCTACACTTCCAAGTAGGTTTCATAGCTAAAAAATTGTATTCGGGTCCAAAACACCTCAGTTTATGCCTATCACTTTAGGAGAAAGGTATGGAGGGAGAAAAACCTTTTTAGTAAAGTGGATAAATGTTTTAAAATACTTAAACAATTGATCTCAGAAATGTTGCATTATAATTTTTTATCTAAATTACCTACAAAAATTCTTCTATAATTTATCTGAAGAAGTATTCTCAATTTTACTTAACAACTAAGATGTTAGAGTGTTTAATTTTCATTTTCTAAGAAACCTGGTTTTAGTAAAACTTCAATAAATTTGAAAAATCACCTTGTTAGGTTCTAAATTTTTGACCGCAACTTAAAAAATCACTCCTCCATGATTCCTTAAGATGAATTTGTCATAGTTTTCTCCAAATATATATGTCTCATCTCATTTTTGCAACACTATTTCACTAGTCCTAGGCATGAATTACATTCAGGCTTGTATGAGTGCCTAATTAACCATTTTAGTCACCTACGAAGCTCTTTACAACTCATATTTCATCATATTATTCTCAAACCATGCTTGGTTTGCATCATCATGCCTTGATTCAAGAATCTAACCTGTATATTCAGATTGTCTTTCCTGAAAGTTCTCTAAGTATTCTACACTTCATGCCCTATATTCTTGATGCTTGGCATGAGACTCCTCCTATGGATGCTACACCATCTCATATTACTACAACCATGCTTTCCCTACTCTACCTTGATCCAAATTTCATGTTTTCATGCCAAATTTCCTAGTTTAGGACCAGGATTAAGCCTAGAACCACCTGACTCTTCATGAGTTTGACTATGTTGACATGTAATTTGACCTTTTGAAACCTTCATACAATTTTGGAATAACACATTAACTCAACTGATTTCTTGACTATGCACTTATACCATGCTTGCATATCATGACATCATGATTTGACACCTAAGGCCACTTGAGACTACTTGGGGATACTTGACATTAATGACAAATTTTGACACATTGCCCAACATTTCCATCTTGCTTATTAGGAAAATAAGATGTGGAGGTAGATGAGGGAACATTTGGTTCAAGAATAGAAGTAAGAGAGAGTTGAGTACCTTAGAGAATATCTGGAAAAAGAGGTGCATGAAATTTGGGAGCTATTTTTCTAGCTTATATTAGAATATTTTCATTCATAATGGCTATTGCATATGCATTAGGTAAAGTTGCAGTTCCCATAAATTGAATCATTACTGCAATGTCAAGATATAAAGCTCTTAAAAATTATAAATAGGAATTTTAAGGAGTTAGTTTGAAAATATCTATAATCCTATCCCAATTTCTCTAAAATATGAAGTTGAAGTCCATCATTACTTTAGTAGGATCTCTCTTGATAGTTGTCAATTTTCCCAACAAAGAGATGTTGTCTATCTTTTCTCAAACTACCATAAACTGCTTCTCCAAGCTCATCCCTTAAATGGATTGAGGAATGCAATAAAAAAATTTCACTGCTACATAATCATTAATTAAAAAATTCACTGAACACACATTAAAAACATCCTGGATATGTTTTATAGGAGTGGTTGGATTTTCATTAATGAAAAATGGAATAATTTTTAAATCAGAAACTGGTATATCATTATGAGTGACCAAAGCTAAAATAATACCTCCATTGAAGGTCACAGAGGGTAAGTTCATTTGGTGAGTCATGAAATGTATAGTCCTTGAGTTTTTGAGGGAAAAAAGAAAGGTCTACCAGGAGGACTAGTGGAAAAACTTCTGTTAGGAGGTAATGTGTTTCTCTAAGCTGATCTTCCTTCTCTTCTTCTCCTTAGTAAGACATGCAAGTGTTTTACAAGATCCCCCTAGCCAAACCTTTCCTTTTCTAAATTCTTCTCATGAAAAATGGGCACATACTTCTTGATACCAATGCTTATGGATTTGGGATTCATTATATGTGTTGAAATGATGCCTCCAAAGGATAGGTACCATTAAGAAACAAATCCATCTGAATGAAATTTATTAGAAATGAGATGAAAATGAATCGATTTGTCCCATTGGATGTGCCAAAAATTATTATCACTTGAGATTACACCCTTTTCTAAGGATGAGATTAAAACTTCAGTAAAACATGGAATGACCTTAAAAGTGTGGGACAATGGTTCCTTTTAAGGTCAATCTCCAGAGAAGGCTAGTTCTTTCTACTTTAGTTCATTGTAACTAATATAACTATAAATAAAACCTATTACTAACAATTCTAACCTAATTTTTCTAAGGGACTACGGTTCAAAAGGAGAAATGTTAAAAAAATAAAGGTGATGCACTAAAATAAAATAGGATTTGGTTTTAACTCAATAAGATACATATGTAGCTTTGAAAGTGAAGTTCCAAAAATGCACACAAAAAATACAAACAAAATGATCACAACGGTGTGAAGTATTGCAAAGGATTGAAAGATTAACATTAAACACTAATGAATTCAAAGGAAATATATCACACTTGCACAAGTTATCAAGAACTTATCCATTCACATTTCCATAGATCTGAGGCACTTGAAACTTCACAAATGCATTATAGAGGCCCACGGGCATAAGATTAATACTCAAAAGGGAAGAGCTCTCAAACTTAACAAAAAATACCATTAAATCATGCCCTTATAATTTTATTTATAGGAAAAAGAGGAGGAGAGGAGATAAGATTGCAGCCAACAATGAAGAAAAGCAACCTCTTTTCCAATCACTAAGGGTCAATCAACATTCCATTTTACAAACCAATTATGGGTGTTGGAGGTTATTTGAATCACACTCTATCGGTCCCCTTTGGAATGAGGGCTTCAGAATACAAGGTTTAATGTAAATTTTTGAGGGTGGTTGATCATTTGAACCAAGCCAGGTGCGGTTTCGCTTCATTCAGTGGATTTTAGATGATCCAAGGCCTTGCATTTGTATTATGTGGATTTTAACAATGTCTGGCGGGTTTTGAAGATCCACAGTTATGTTCCTAACCTCTGCCTTTGATCTATGGGTTTGTTTTATTCCATGGATTTGATTCATCTTTCATGGGTTTTTCACTTCCTTGTTTTATGACTCACTCAATCTCGTAGAATCCTTTGTTTGTCATAACTTTTACTTGGTACTATGGATTTTAAGCCTTGCACGTAGGTTTGATTTATCTTCCATAGTCTATCTTGGAGAACAAGTAGATTTACACAGCAAAATAATAATATATTCTCAATATTTTTCACACAATACAATAGCCTAATATATAGGCTGGAGTTTCCCTAGAATATAGGAAACTAACACAACTACATATCTTACCAACTTCCTATATATGTGAGTTGTTATAACTCACTCACCAATATACATGTACGTGATTATAAATCACTTTACAAATATGAATAAGAGAGCACTAATAAATTAATTCCTAACATTCCCCCCCTTCGTGCGAACATGGGGAAAACCTGCCTTATACTTGCACCTGCTCATGATCTGGTGATTTTCATAGGATGATCACAAACCTTAGGGATGGTTTTGCAAACGGTTGACCAAAAACCGAGAATGGTGGTTTTGCAATTGGTTTACCACAAACCACAAAGTGATGGTTTTGCAAATGGATTACCAACAACCAAGAATGGTGGTTTTGCTATTGGTTTACCACAAACCACAAATGAAGGTTTTCAAGTGGTTTACCTACAACCACATCATGATATGCCAAGTACTATTCTCAGCCCTCGTCACATCTCACTGCAGGGAATAACATAGGAAATTCTGTTGACATCTGTTGCTCATACATACATAGAAAAAATTGACATACTAGAAATGGAACATTGGAATGATGTTCCCCCCCTCAATGTGAAATTTCAACTTATTGAAAACAAGATTACAGAAAACTGAGGCACACCACATTGGAAGCACTAAAATCAAACTGCACACACACCTGTCACCAAAGCTGATATGCGGCCTCGTCGTTGGCAACTGACGAGAGGTCGCTGAATGACCTCCAACCTCCGATGCCTCCTGCCTCCTATTACATGCTACTAGTTTAGCTAGATGTGATCACAAAGCTCAAAATACCTTTCAATAATTTGGACATCGCGTACAAGTGAAAATGCATCCAAAATTGAAATGCGGGTAAGTTTTTTTATTTTTTCGGACTTAATACAATGACACAATTTTTTGACGACAATACAACTTGAATGGACCTTTTGACAAAAATGTAATGATTTAAGGGATTTGATCACTTGACCAAAAAGATACTAATTGATCTATAATCAACTTCAATATTAGCTATGACAACATTGACTGTTTTATTATAAAATGTGGCTTATGGATTTTTTTTTTAAACTACACACCTTACACTATTTACATGTCTCGAGGGCATGGAATTTCAATTTACCGGTGTCGTTAATTTCTAAGCTTGGAATCTGTAGTGAATACAAACTCACGAGCATCTATTTGCAATAAACAAGCTCCAATCTGGTATGAAGGTGCCGCCAATGGATATGTAGCAAATATTTTGCCTCCCACTTCACATGAGAATTTGTTTCTGAGTGCCCTCATAGATAGGATAGAATGGAGATAGGCGAGTGCTAAAGAGATCTCGACAGAGATGAAAAATAAATATATTGGCTTCAACGTCTCCTAGCATGTGGATTTAATATTGATTCTTTCTGAGATTAGAGGTGGCGTGAATATTGACCAATATGAGTCAAGCCAAATGTTGTTCCATGAAACTAAAGCACCATTTCATATGGCCTGTCAATCTTTGCATAGTTAAAATAATCTTCAACGCCAATCCAAATGTGAAAAACAGTGCAGAGCAAAGCCAAGTGAAGCTAAATACTTGATCAACCACGCGCAGGATGAGAGGAGATGTCAATACAGGCTGTCAAGGGGATTTGGATCAGTCAACATTGTTGAATGTATACTGAACATGTCAGCCAACGATCTGTTGTGCAATCACCTCCCAGGAGTGTCTTCCAAACGTAGATAGAAAAAATCAATGCATGAATATAAATCTTCTCGAGAATAGCATTGAGATATAATAAACGACAGCTGAAAACCACAAACAAAACCTAAAATCTGTCAAATACAAGTCTAGATTAATTGTATCACAATTTGATGAGAATTATTGTATGCAGCCGCGTTGATTTCTGTGCAGGTGAAAGAAATGGATGAAACAATCAACTCAGCTGGAGATGAATTTTGATTCAAAAAACCAATACATATTATCAAATCGGTTTTATTATCAATACACGGTGATTGACACTCATCCACCACTAATTTTCACATAGAAATTTAACTATCTAAACTTTGCAAAATAATCTTCTCTCGACTCTCATCTATAAGGGCAACAGATCAAACTGACTACCCTACCAATCCTCAAGATTCCATAACCTTGCTCTGATACCAAATCTTGGAGAACAAGCAGATTTACACAACAAAATAATAATATATTCTCAATATTTTTCACACAATACAATAGCCTAATATATAGGCTGGAGTTTCCCTATAATATAGGAAACTAACACAACTACATATCTTACCAACTTCATATATATGTGAGTTGTTATAACTCACTCACCAATATACATGTACGTGATTATAAATCACTTTACAAATATGAATAAGAGAGCACTAATAAATTAATTCCTAACAGTCTATAATATTTGTGGCCTTTCCTTTTGTTCCATGAATTTAAATTTTCCTATGGAATTCATTTTATTTTACTTCTCAAACTTACATGGATTTGATTCATTTTTCATAGTCTATACTCTCTGCAGGATTTTCCTTTTTTTCATGGATTTTTTATTTTCCGTGGTACCCTATTTCTTTAATCCACAACCTACTATGCTTCCTCCTAGAGTGATTCTTTCAACTTGTTTTTTGACGATTGTATACTTAGATCCGCATACATATTATAATTTGAAGTAAGTTTCCTAGATAAATACGAGTGCTTATTTGACAATAAAGACCAATAAAGAAACAATAAAAAATATGTTCATAAAGTAATTTTTTTTGATGTTTGATGCTCTTTATAGACACTGTAGAAACCTATACTATGCTTTTGCGATCTTATTACCAAAATAATGATGATCATTCTCATTCTTCCTAATTCCGTTATAATTAGTGATTTCCACTAATTAAATAACGTTTCTTACCACTTTCACTAATTAACATCACATTGTTGATTACCTAACCTCTTTTGCACTTACGATGCCACTTTACGATGAATCGTAACTCAAATTCCTCTTCCAAATAGATAATTAGAAATTATTAGTTACTTAAGCCTATTTTCCCCTTGTTTTGGTCAATATACTCTACTATTTTCTCAAAGCCATCTTCCAACCACTCAAAATCACCCCACTTCTCTCCACAGTGTCTTAGCAAGCTTCAAAAGCTTATCCTAGCCTCCTAGTTGACCCTAAGCGGTTGATTAAGGCTCCACATATATTAATCACTTAGTAATTCACTAATTATGATTAACAAAGCTTAATCATGATTATTAATTCTAATTTAATTTGGGATTTTAGTTCCACATGCACCAAAATACAATTTTTCCCCAAAAGAAAAACTATAAAAAGGGTTCACCTCATACCTTAATACTTTACACCATGCTTTGATTTGCATCTCATATAATAAATATGATTTATAGCCAAGTTCAAGCCTTGCCTAAAGCCTTCAACAAGGTTAGTAGATGGATATCCAAAATGACCATGTATTCATTTGGAGAGGCCATTTCACCTTGTTTGGAGTAACAACCATACCCATTTAATTGCCCTCTTAGGTCTTGTTATTGTAAAATCTCTTTTGGCCAATCATATTCCATGCCTAAACTCTTGCCTTTACATGTAGGCTTATCTTCTAAGATAAGATAAACCTTATCATCTCACATGGGTTCCACCTTTTTAGAATTTTTCACAAATAAAATACATAAAATATTTATGACATCACTCCTTGTCTTTATTACAAATATAATATTTCTAATTCCTAATCATGTAGACCCTACTTCTCTACTTACCCCAAATTTGACATTTTAACATTACCAGACCACTTACGAAAATATTTACTTTTTACCACAACATTTCTTTTGTACTTTGACTGTTACCATACTCTACTTTATTGGTGGCACCATACTGACGTCGCCGTTATCTTTTATTGAACGCCACTACTAATTATACTTAACATCATCCTATTCCTAATACATACATTAATAAAATAGAAATTACGGAGGAAAATTTTAATGTCGACACTTTCCCCCTTCCTAGCTTCTACTCTGTCCTTGGAGTAGACTATTCTGGTGTTTGGAAAATATTTAACTTGTCGTGGTTGACCCATTTCATAATGGGGGTGCCATCTAATTCCTCCAGTCGATATGTACCAGTTTCATCCACAACTACTATTTTGTAGGGCCCCATCCATTTGGGAAGAAATTTTCTCTACCTTCTTTTTTGTATCTAGAATCATATACTAGAACCAAGTCATTCACATGAAATGGAGACCAACGAATCTTTTGATCAAAGTATTCTTTCTGCTTCGTTTTTTTGTTATAGCTTGTATCCTTTGCTATTTCCCTCATTTCCTCTAACAAATGAAGATGTACCAACCTTTCTTTTACTGAATCACTTTCATCCATCCTTTCATTTTTCATAATTATCACAGTGGGAATATCAAACTCAATAGGAAGAACTGGATCAATGCCATAAGCCAACTGAAATGGGGAGTATCCTATTGCTGACTTTGATGTTGCCCTATATGCCCACAATGCTGCATGAATCCTTTTATCCCACTTATGTACCTGCAAGGCTGCATCTTTTGCTAGAATTTGACATAACACAAAATTTTTTCATTCCACCTGTCCATTTGTGCTTGTTTTGTATGTTGTTGCCTTCCTATGCTTAATAGAAAACTTGTTGACTAGGGCTTCTATCACCTCATTAATGAAGTGGCTTCCTTGATCTGTTACAATTTCTAATGGGCAACCAAATCTAGTGACAATGCGTTCATATATGAACCTTGCCACTTCATCCATGAAAGCTGTTTCCAATGGCCTAGCTTCAACCCACTTGGTTAAATAATATGTGGCAACTACAATATACTTATTTTGGTGTGGGGTAGTTGGAAGTGGACTTACAATATCTATTCCCCACTTTTCAAAGGGACAAAGTGGAAGAATAGGTCATAATGGTGTTGATGAAGTCTTACGGTTACCATGTGTTTGAAAAATATCACATGTCTTACAATAATTATAACAATCTCTAAAAAGAGTGGGCCAGTGATAACCTGCCTCCAAGATCCTTCTTTTTGTAAGTTGTCCAGAGAAGTGTCATCCACATGTACCATTGTGGAATTATTCTATCAACTCCTTCCCTTGATCACGTCCAACTGCTCATCTTATACTGTCCATCAGGTCCTATTCGAAATAATAATCCATGCAGAATAGAATATGGATGACTGGCTTGAGTAATCTTCTTCTTAATATTTACATTGACACCATCAAGAAACTTGAATTCATTTAGATAATTCCAAATATCTAATGTATTCACTAGGAATTGTGTCAAGGGATAATAATGCTACATTTGGGAAATCTTCATCATCACAAGATGAACCTAAACCAGCATAGGCTCGAGAGAGTGCATCTGCATTGACATGCTTCTTTATTGGCCTATCTATAATATCAAATTCAAATTCTTGTAGCAAAATTATCCATCTTGCTATCCTCCTTGATGGGTTAGGCTTATTTACAATATATTTTAGAGCCTGATGATCTATTACAACTATAAATTTCTGCCCTAGCAAGTAATTTCTAAACTTCTTTACAGCAAAAATGATAGCTAGAGCCTCTTTTTCAGTTATGGTATAATTTACCTCAGTATTGCTCATTTGTCTGCTCCCAAAGTAAACTGGATGATCATTTTCATTTTCATCCTTTTGGCTCAGAATACTTCCTAGTGCTGCATCTGAGGCATCAGTATACACAATGGACGGCTTTCTCCAATATGGATTCTTTAAAACAAGTGAAGACACCAAGGCTTCCTTCAGTTGTTCAAAAGCTTCATGCGCCTTATTTCCTGGTTCATAAGTAACATCCTTCTTCAAGAACTAGGTTAGTGGCTGTGTAATCTTTGAGAAATTCTTGATGAACCTTCTATAGTAACCCACATGGCCTAAAAATGATCTCAAGTTACTTCTACTCATAGGAAATGGTAACTATTTGATTTTTGAAACTTTATTAGGATCAGTACCAATACCATCTCTAGATACAACATGCCCTAACAAAACACCTTTAGAACATCCAAAGACACACTTTTTAGGGTTTAGTGAGGCTTTTGCTTCATCTAACCTTTGAAATGTTGTCTCCATCTAGTGCAGGTGGTCCATTTTGCTCCCATAGATGCAAATATCATTTAGAAACACTCTGATGAAGTTCCCAATGTAGGGTTCAAACACCCTATTCATCAAGCAATGGAACATTGCCGGAGCATTACACAACCCAAAAGGTATAACTCTATAAGAAAATTTTCCCTAAGGAGTGGTGAATGTGGTCTTCAGCTGGATCTTTCTACTGCTATACTGAACTTGGTTGTAGCCGCTATATCCGTCAGCAAAACTATAGCACTCCTGGCCAGCTACTTCGTCCAAAATCTGATATGAGAATGGAAGAGGGTAATGATCCTTCTTTGTTGCCTTATTGAGTTTTCTATAATCAACACAAATGCGTAGCTTCCCATTCTTTTTTATTGAGATCACAATGGGAGAAACCCATTCTGAATTCTCCACAACAAATATGAATCTTGTATCAAGCAACTTATCTATTTACTATTTTACAGTCTTCGAGAAATTAAGGTTCATTCTATATGTCATTTTCTTTATGGTCTTAACACCATCTACTCGCTCAATAGAATGTTCTACCCAACTTACTTGATGAAGTTCCTTGTAATAAAAAGTGAATATATGTATGTACCTCCGAAAGAGCTGGAGGTAGGATTCCTTCTCACTCTCCATTAGAGCATCACCAATCTTTATTTGTTGGAGACGATCATCAATTTATTCTTCAGATAATTTTATGGGGTCATGAGTTAGTGTGACTAGAAGGATATCCATAACGGAAACATCAACCTCACTTTCTTTATCTTCGGTGTCCACTTCACTGGTACTAGAATAATCAAAGGATGTCCAATCATTAGTTTTATACTCTTGAATCCACAGGTTCTACCTTATGATGCCGAGGGATCACGTTTATCTTCATCATCCTCTCTCTACCACGTCTAAGTGTCATGAATCCTTCATTCTAGTAGTTTCTTGCATGAGATATCCTTATCCATGGCCTTCCTAACAACATTAGGTACGCAACAGTACCATTTTTCATCACCTGAAAGTCTACCACAGATACAACACCCATAACAAATATTGCCACATTTGAAACAACACCTTCGAGTTTAGTTTTTCCCTTATTTATTGACCTTAACATAATTGCTGAGGGGCGATCAATTTTTAAACCCAACATATTTATTACAGACTCAGTCATTACATTAACTACAACACCTCCATCAACTAAGACATCATGAATTGAAATACCATTACATAGTACCTCAACTTGTGGAGTGTAGGGATCCGCCTTTGCCTCCAAAGTAGGTACCTCAACCTCCTTACTTCGTCGAGCATTGAGTCCACTTTGCAGCTCCCGCCTCTTCTCAGAAGACATAGCCAAGAGTTGACCATATGTAATATTTGCAGGCCTTTTGGATAGATCTTCTAAGATGGAGTATGGTCCTTGCCCCTGTGAAATCAGAAAATCCTACACACCCAACTTTCTTCTCCTTTCATCTTCTTAGGATCATTTCCATCTTGGTTATCTTTTTCTTTCTTTCTTTTTGTTACAAACACATCTACTTCATTATTTATGCTCTTATCTACTACATCAAAAGAAATCACAGGTGATTTTCCTTTATCATTATCTCTTGTACCAAATGTAGAAGCTCTATCTGGATAATTATACTTATAATGACCCTTGTTAATAACAACCATAACATACAACTTCAAAAATATTTCTTTTTTGACCTCTATCTCCTCCTTGAGAACTAAATTCCTTTCCTTGAAGAAGATTAATAGGTAACTGACCCATCTTCTTGAGTAGATCTTCATTCATCAGTAGATGTACTAGGAGAAATATTTGTGCTCACTGAGAGTGGTTGTGGATTTTGAACCATCCAAGGTGCAAGTGTAGGCTCTACTTTAGCAACAATTTCTTTGGGATCCTCATCTATGCTTTATTTTTACCTTCTTATAATCTCCATTTCAAATACAATGGTAGCTGGGTGGTCATACTTCACTTGTTCTCTGATATCTGGCTTCATCCCAATAAGGAAGCATGCTTACAGATTAGATTGGGCATGCCATTCATCAACCCATCCAGGAATCCTTCCTTCCAGATCTGGGCATCAAGATTTCTCCTTAGCTTTAGACCACGAGCATGATAATCCCTTATCTTCAACTTCTCTCCTTGGGATAGCTTTGTGATATCGAACATGAGATCTACATATTTCTGTTGTTCACCAAATTAATTCAAGAAAACTTTCAGTTAATAAATCCCATGAATTTTTGACTTTATCACCTAGTGTTTCAAACCACATAAGGGCTGAACCATCCAAAAAGGTAGGAAAAAATTCAGTCCATTGTTCCCTTCTCATGAGTCCATCACAAATGCAAGATTGTTTAAAATCTTGAATGAAAGAGGAAGCATCTTCATTAGATTGAGCTAAAAGAATAGGAATGTTCCCCATTTTCAAAAATAACCACAGTGAAATACTAACCCACAAGTACAATCAACAAGACTTATGTGCACAAATAATTGGAATCACTATAATAGAAAATAACTTTACACCTTTCTACAGTAAAATAGAAATGAGCACGGTAAACTATGGTAAAACTTGACTTACTGTGGTAAAAAATGACTTTACTGTAGTAAACACTATTCATAGTAAAAAGTGACTTTACTATGGTAAATACTATTCACGATAAAAAGTGACCTTACCATGGTAACTACTATTCACAGTAAAAACAAGGATACCCTCCAAATGTTTTCTAACTAAGTGGGAATATCTCTTCTAGAAAATCCACCAATGAGGAATGATCCCTAGCAACGGAACCAAAATGTCATCACCAATCCGGGCACTATGATAATTCTTTATCGAGAACTCCTTGTGTTATGATTATTTTCTAATGCACAACTTTTAGTTTGGTGGATGGAATCTGGAAGCACAACAACAAACATAACACAAGAATACCATAGACGATGATAAGAAGGAATGATGATAAATCTAAAATATAAGTGTAAATTATAATATCAACATGAAATTGTTACAATATCACCCATGAGGTACTTCAAGTGTTACTGACTTCACTTTCCTTTCCAACAATAACTATGGGAGAAAATTCACAATTACACTTCTTAATGGCTTCTTTAACACACCTTCAAAATGATGGCTTCCTTTACAAACTTACTCATACAATATTTCTCACTACTTCCTTTTATGCCAAATGAGGGGGGGGGGGGGGGGGGGTGGCCTCTTTATTTATAGGAATTCAAGATTATCCACCCTATCTCTAAGATAGGATGGGAAATCTCTTTTGGCCAATCATATTCCATGCCTAAACTCTTGCCTTTACATATAGGCTTATCTTCTAAGATAAAATAAACCTTATCATCTCACATGGGTTCCACCTTTTTAGAATTTTTCTACAAATAAAATACATAAAATATTTATGACATCACTCCTTGTCTTTATTACAAATATAATATTTCTAGTTCCTAATCATGTAGACCCTACTTCTCTACTTACCCTAACTTTGACATTTTAACATTACCGGAACACTTACGAAAAATATTTAATTTTTACCACAACATTCCTTTTGTACTTTGACTGTTACCATACTCTACTTTATTGGCGGCACCGTACTGATGGCACCGTTATCTTCTATTGGATGTCACTACTAATTATACTTAACATCATCTTATTCCTAATACATACATTAATAAAATAGAAATTACGGAGGAAAATTTTAATGTCGACAGGTTCCTATTCCTTTGTTTAGGTGCATGCGTGAAAACTTGCAAAGGACCTATTCCTAAACCTAATCTAAGTTTTACCAAGGAGACATGGATAAAAGGATTCCAAGAAATCAAAACTAACCTACAAGGTGATGCATCGAAGGAATGATGAACATTAGTTTTGTTGATAGACACAAACCAACAAAAATGCACACAATAATCAAGCAAAAATAACTAGATTTATAATGGAAGACCATATGAGAGAAATGGAGACAAGAAAGGATCTAAAATCAATCACAAACATGTTTTATTGCTTTGTAGATCGATACAATGCATTACAAATGGCCCGACGGCAGAAAATGTGTTGCAATCTAATGGAAGATTTGAAAACTCTATGAATTCCTTTTCCAGAAGAAAAGGGGAGACTGCAAAAATAGAAGAATGTCTAACCCTTTATAATGAGTCCCGACCATGCTTTTATAGATTCAACACAGGGGAGAAAGAGAGAGAGGCAGGAAAAACTGGGTCAAAGTTCAACCACTGCTACTAATGCCTCCTACAAAATCTACCCCCAAATCTATCTTGACTACATCAATTTCTTGTTCAGCGCCTCTGAGGAGGAAACGACGGATCAGATTGAATCTGATCTGGTTGTTGAGGCAAAAATAGATCCTGTATTAACAACCTGAATACTATTTTCTCCATTTCTCTCCCACCTAACCTCTCAAAACTTAAAATTTTTAGATCTCCATGGTGTATTCGAGGCTAAGATATTTCCAATGGTGTTAGATTTGTTAGATTTCGAGCCCCGATTCGAAAGATATGCCCATTTGAAATTTAGGTCAGGTCTGTAGAAAAAAGTGGGAAAGCCAGTTTGAAAATGGGCCCCATTTTAAAACTAGATATGTGGAGGGCTAGCGCATGTCTGAGGGCAGCCTCTGTATTTTTTTTTGAAGGAGCATCGGGTCGATACGTGGCTTCTTCCATGACCTGCTTGATTTCCTTATGTTTTTTTCCTAAGTCTTTTCTCGGCGGGGTCATATATCTGATCGGGGACACGTGGCGGCTTGACGCTTGATAGGAAACATCCATTCAATTCTTCTCTTGAACTAGCACCATTTAGACACTTGGAAACATCTGCTGGCATGTCATAATGTATTGACTATTCAAACCAACTCTTTCCCTATTTGAAATTGGATGCATGGAGGCTCCACGCTCACTTGGAAACCTGCTTAGGATTTTGCCTCTGGAGGAGCGTCGGGTCGACATGTGGAAACCCTTATAGGATTTTAGAATTTTCAACAACCCCTCTTACCTTTTTGGACCTTGGACTACGTGGTGAGTTTGTGCTCATTTGGGTCTCCACCTTTGGACTAACTTTTAGAGATGTGCCAAGCTGACGTGTGGCGGCTTCCGCTAACATTTCTATACTTATCCCTTTTTGAGACCCGTTTTTTCTACCTTTTGAATTTGATGCTTTGACTCTGCCTCTGCTTCGGGCCTAGGACATGTGGAGCCCCGACGCTTGTTTGAGCCTCTCCTTTTAGATTCAACTTTGAAGATGCACCACTTGGACAATTGACAGTGTCCGCTAAGTCGAAGACTATTCAACGACCGATGTAACTTTTTGGAGCTCTGGACGTGTGGAAGCTTGGCGCTTATTTGGGTATGCCCCTTTAGATTTAATATTTGGAGGTGCATCGTTTGGACACTTGGCAACGTCTACTGTCTCCTTCATACTTAGTCATTTTTTGGACTCATTCTGAACCGTTTTAGAGCTCAAATACTTCAAACCTTCACTGTTCCTTCTCGTTTAAAATTTTGGCTTCTTTGACACTGTCTCCTTCTTCCCCGACTCTGATACTTAATTTTCGAGCCCGCTTGTAATCTGTTTGATGAATTTAAGGCATGGATTCACTCGACAGAGTCATTTCTTCTCTTTCTTCTTGCATCGGGCCATTTAATCTTTTGCAGGTTCTGCCACTCCATTGTAGAGTCCCTTTGTAACTTGTTTGTAAGGTTTTAATGCGGTGTTTCTGGATCTTTTTGTGTGGGGTCGTGGCTGATCCAATATTTTTCCAGGGGAAAAATATGGATAACAGGTCTATTTAGGCTTATGTTAGGTAATTGAGCATATTAGTAGGCATGATTAGTTAGATTTTAAATTATATTCATGTTAGTTAAGCATTCCTTTAAGCTTCTATCTTAATGTTACATTCCTAGGCTTAGAGCCTTGACTAGAGGTGGTAATGGTGTTAACCTTCCTTAGTTAGTCATGCAATTTGCTTTGTAAAGTTTATGGTGCTTTCATTTGGCACACCCAGTGGGACCATACCCCATCTGCATTCATTTTAAAGCTTTTTAACTTAGTTTCAAAGTTTATCATTTCAAGTTTTCTAGCTTAGTTTCAAGTTTTCTAGTTTAATTTCAAGTTTTCTAGTTTAATTTCAAGATTTTTAGAGTACTTTCAAGATTTTTAGATTAGTTTCTCAAGCTTTTTAGATTAAATTCAAAGTTTTAGAGTAATTTTCAAATTTTTATGCATAAAATTTTCAAGCTAGGTAGTTGTTTCAACTAGATTAGTAGTAGAAGCTGTGTTTTCATATTATTTACAAGATATAAGTTGGTTAAGCCTTGTCAAAATCTCCTCAAAATACCAAAGATTTGAAAATTTTCAAGATATCCTCTCAAAAACTAGGATTTTGAGCACCTACAGGAAAGAGTGCACCTGTGCAGAGGAAAGTGCACCTATGCAGAGGAACGTGCACCTGTGTAGGAGAAAGTGTGCTTGTGTGGAGGAAAGTGTGTCTGTGCAGCTGAAAGTGTGCTTGTGCAACACTAGATTTTTGCTCTCTGTGTGTAAAGCGCACCTGTGCATTTGAAAGTATGACTACACCTCACTAGACATGCCCATGCATAACTGATTGTGTAAAATTGATAGGGGATGTGCCTATGCACTACTATATCCACCTGTGCACTACTAAGTGTGCACATGCTCTACAGAGTGCGCTCATGCATTAAGAAATGTGCTTGTGCACTAAGGTAAAATTTCCTCAAACTTCAAAATTTTAATTTTTGATTTTTAGAGTTCTTGTCATTTTTAAAGGTTTTTAGATGCTTTTTTTTTTTTGTCAATTTACTGATTTTTAGAGCAATATTCCTAACAAAGTTACCTTAGGGTTTGATAAGAGATATTTGATTAAATTGGCTTAGGGTTTGATGAGTGATTATGTTTTCATACTTTGTTTGAATTGGAATAGAGTTGTGTATGCTCGTCTCTAGCAACTAGTGTGATTTTGATAATCATAAGCAACTCTAAACCACTTTTTTCTTCTTGGGAGTAATTAGGAACAATCATCATTCATTTTTTGCTTAAGAGAATAAACTTTCATTTTTTGACATGTACTTGATCTTTTAGTTTAAGAGCTTTTTCACTTGATAAATAATCAAGGCTAAAATTTGTGTATGCTCTTCCCTTGCACCTAGTGTGATCTTGGGAACCAAAAGCAATTTTAGTCTTTTCATTAAGAAGCACTTGGATTAATTACGAGTAAACCTTATTTTTGCAAAATTTGATGGTAACTAGTTGATTTAAAAGTCTTTTTCATTGCTATCTTTATATGATATTGTGAATCTTTTTAAACTACTAACCATTTGTGTGAAGGAACTAAAATTATTGTCAAAGAAAGAAGGGATCTCTTCAAACCAAATTCTAACATTCACATGTGTTTTAGGTAGCCAACAATGGTCTAAATCAAATTGCTTAATCCAAAAGATGAAAAATACACCAACACACAAATTCAAAACACTGTATTGTAGGTTTCAGTTAAGAGCTATGGATCATCTGCTTTAAACTAGTACATAACCCTTTAGCATAAGCCTTAAGCTACAATAATGGGGGTGGTCTTAGGAACCCTAAAGTAGTTCATGTAAGAGGGAATCTTATGAACAAAACAGGAAAGTGCTCCACACTACCAAATTGACTAGTACTCCTTGAAAGTTTAGAGTCAAAGTAATCTCCATTATGACCCCAGTGATAATAGACATGAATGCACTAGTTGCTCATTTTATTATAAGGGGGTAAAGTAAATTTGAGATACTCCTTGTGAAACCTTGGTAAATCAAGCTTGAAAATATATCTTGTGACACATAGAGAGAGAACCCCTAGGAAAGCTTGCCAGCTTGGAGCCAATTTTTGTCTTCATTGTTATACTTGAGAGATTTCAAAAAGTGACAAATTTGTTGGATTCAAACTATTGTTTTTCAAATAAGAGAAATAATCTCTTAAAGTTGAAACCGCATGAAATTTCATCACAAAATATATTTAGTGTTACTTTGACCTAGTGTTTCACTTGTCCTAAGACAAGGCAAAACTCTGCCAAAGTTGCACCAAGTATTTTTCAACACCACTTGGTTTACACCTTTTTTTTTCTTGTTTCCCATTTTGGGACAAAAGGAAACAATATATACGAATGCTCCTTGATCATATTACATGTCCACCACTTTTGTATTCTATTTGCGTGACTAGGTTGCAATGCCGAAGCCCAAGTGTTGAAAGTGTGCATGGTACATACTCACAATTTAGTAGGCCCCCATTGTCTCAAAAACCCATATTTGAGACTCATTATCATTTATAATTAGGTGATATTATCATTGTATTCTTTTAAAATGTTACACTACCCACATTATAGCCATACAATTAAGATATTTGCGTCTTGTTTCCATTATGAAACTGGGCCTAAATCTCTATATTGTATTTGTTATGCTACTCGTGCACATAATAATTTCTTGTCATACTTAGATGTAGTTTTTACATCCTAGCATTTTCTTGATTTTTGTGAGTGTTGAGGTTACTTTGTTAGCATCACTATAACACCATTTTGATACTAAAATCTTTCTTTCTTGTAAAGTTTTATTACATGTCCAAATAGTGTTATTACACTGCTCACATTTGTATCATCCATTTTACAAGACTTAGACCTTGTTAGTATTTAGAAACTAATTTTGAGTATACCTTGTTAGAAGGTTGTTATTATAAATTTTTCCCCTCGGGAAAAATTGAACAAACAAGAGCTCAAGCTTTTTTTTGAAGAAGTCTGAAGTCCCAAATTTCAAACTTCAGAGGTGGAGATTTTCGGAGATCTTGGCGAAAAAAAATGTTTGAAACTCTGAAAGTCCAAAATTTCAGACTTTTAGGTTTCAGGTTTTCAGAGATCTCAGAGTGCGAAGTTGAAAAAAGGGAGCGACAAAGTTACGAAACCTGAAATTTTGAAAGTATAAAATTTCAGAATTTCAGGTTTTAGGGTTTCAGGAATCTTGATGAGAGAAAAATCCCAAAATCCAAAACTCTAAAATTTAGGAATTTCAAGTTTCAGAGTTTCGGAGGTGCAGGATTCAGGGTTTCAGAAGTCTCAGTGACAAAATCAGAAAAATGAATGGAAATGTCTGAAATCCTGAAAGTCTGAATCCTAAAAGGGTTCAGATTTTAGAGGTCAACGCAGTGGCATTTTCGAACTTCAGAGATTCAGGTTTTTGGACTTCGAAAGTTTGGGTTTTTGGACTTCAGAGTCTTTGGCAAGGAAAGATGGAAAAAGACAAGTCAATGTCTGAAATTCCGAATTTTGAAAGTCTGAAATTTTGGACATTCAGGTTTTCAGGTTTTAGACTTTCAGAACTCTTAGGTCATTTTGAGTGACGAACAATGTTTCAAATTCTGAAAAGGAAATGTTTGAAAGTCTGAATTTAAGGATTTTGGAGGTTGCATGCATTTCGGACTTTTAGATTTTTGGAATTCCTTGCCTGCCATTTTTGTAGAATGGTACCTCGAACTTTAGATGGCCATAACTTTTGACTGGGAGCTTGGATTTGCACAAGAAAGGATGGTTTGGAAATCTCTCGATGTCTGCTACACAACTACAACTGTATATTTTTAAATTGGTGAGAATAAGTTATTCAAAATGAAGAAATACAGTCCTCCATTTTTTAGGGTGTCAGGCTTCTCACCTACCACCATAATGAGGTATGGGCTTCCTTTCTTTCCCAATAAGGAACAACACATGAAGGCATGGGTTTTGTCATGGAACCCATCATTTTTGCAAGATAATTCAATGCATTTTTGGGTGGTTAAAGGAAGATTTCATTTTTTTATCTCCCCATCTCTCTTTTTCTTCCTATATATTGTAAGGAGGGGGATTTTTCTAAAGGTTGGACAATTTTTCCATGCACCCTCCCTTCTTCTCAGAACTATAAGTGAATTTGTGGAGTTCAAACCTCCCCTTCAAACTGTAATGAAAATTTTGCCTCTTGGCCATTGTAGTGTACTGTATCAAATTTGTGGAGCAATAATACATGTCTTTGGATGATTTTCAACCCTCTCTTGTGTTCATTGCCTTCATATGATATCTCATTACAATATTGGTTATTTTTTCATGGTAGTTGTATTAAATTTTAATGGTTTGTGTTTAATGGCAAAGCAGGTGTTCAAAATTCCTTTGGTGCATCAGCTCTATTAGTTTAGGTTTATTTTATTGCATCTTATCAACCCAGTCTCCTTGGAAAGTTAGAGTAGGTTTTAGAGTAGATCCTCTATGATTTGAATGTGTGCATCTAAATAGAGGAATAGGAACCGGTCTTCACCTGAAGAGCTTTCTCGATTGCAAAGTCCCACACTTTGGGAAAAGCTCCATGTTATGAAATCACACTGAGAGTCTCAACCCATTGAGTTGCAGACATTTATGGGTGTTGTGATTGCACATCAACAATCGCGTAACCAATTTCTTAGCATTTAGGTCTTGTTTGTTTCAAACTTGACCTAACTAGTGATATTGTGTTGTCACTATTTTGTTTCAAACCTATCTCAAAGAAACATAGGGAGTAAAATTTTGGTGTGACTGAATTTGAGTATTAGACGTCATTTTATTGTCTTAGAAATATCGTGTCATATATTATCTTGCTAGAGTAGATCATTCTTTATTCTTTAGCTTCCTTAGATTCATATTGACCTATTGGATTCATGGCTATTTTATAGTCACATTTTATTGTGATGACTTAGTGTCGTTACACCACTTGGTTATTCTTGGGGCCCATGTTTTCCAAATGCCTAGCTGGTTTTTGTTGTGCTTCCCAAATTGACACAGGACTCCCTTCCAATTGAAGGAGTTAAATCACACTATCTCGGTCTAGACATTTATATTTTGTAAATGCCAATAATGAATAACTATCACGAGGTTCCTTATAAATATGACATTAAGTAATCAAAGTTTTGGAATTCCCATCAAATCATGCCCATTATGGCTAAGCCTCATTTGGTTCTTCATCTAGAGAACTCGCTTAGGTACCCTGTTCTCCACCTTCATCTCATAGTTGGTGGTATGGTTTTGACACTTCTAATCCAAATTATTATTTGGGTTCCCCCCACTCTTCTTCTGATTCCAATCCAAAGTGCTCTTTTTATTCTTCGAATTCACCTCGATCTTTTCATGTCATTTGAGTCTTAAGTTGCAGTCCTCCTTTTCTTCGTAGGAATCCCCTTATCAGTCACCTAAACGACATCTTCCTCCTTTGAATATTTGTGCGGCTCTAAGATCCATCAATCAAACATATAATTTGGTTCTTGAGTCATGACCCTCCCTTGCTTTGTAGGACCTCCCTTATTCACTACCTTGAACACCTCTTCCTCTGTTGAAGATCAAGGAAAATTCAAATTCTTCTAATACAACACTTACATCGCATTATTCTAAGTCGACTCCCATGTCACACTCATCTAAGTCAATGCATACGTCAGAAGCACCTCAGACGACTCCTATGTCACAATCATATATTGATTTTCTATGTGATCCTCATTCTTTCCTAGAAATATGTCATCTTATAGGAAAACCAATACCAATTAGTTCTAAATATAAATCTTCTTCGACTCACAAGACATCCAAATCTAAATCTACTTATTCTCTTGATTCATCATCTCAATATTTCATGCCAGTTGGACCCATTTCTTCTTGTCAACCTCCCATGGTTATAGAAAAAATATCCATTCTGGTTGATTTATTTTAGGATGAAGAAGTGATCAATGAATTCATGAGGTTACATAATGACACTCCTCTTGGGGATAACAAGAAAAGATTCAATTTTCACTTCAATTCACTCATGCATTGGGAGTAATAAATTGATTCCTTTTATGAGAAAATAGAGGAATAACCTAGGATCATAGAACATGATCCTACTCATTTTCTTCCATATTCACATTCTTCATTGGCCAATGGAATGCCTAGGTCTAGCATTGATCCATTTCCTATCTTCTCCTTAAATAATCATTCTTTATCTATCAAGATTCCTCAATCACAATCTAAGCATGGGTCACTGCTTGGTAGCCCATAATCTTCTTCTATATGTGGGCCACCTCTAGGTAGCTCATTATCATCTATGTGTGGCTCACCACCTGGTAGCCCATTTTCTTCTATCTTGGGGCCATGTCCTAATAGCCCTTCATTGTCTATACTGGGCTCACGTCCTAGTAGCCAACCGTATTCAATTATTTTTCCATATTTTAGCAGTCCATCATCTTCTGTATATGGGACACCTCCTAGTGTCCCATCATCTTCAATCTTAGGGCCACATCTAAGTATTCCTTTATCTTTAATCTATGGGATGCCTCCTGGTAGCCCATCCTCTTCAATTCTTGGACCATATCCTTTGTGTTCATCACATTTTTCTTCTATCAATGATTGTGGAAATCCCATCGTCACTTCTCACATCTATCCTATTCATCCACTTTCTTCTCCCACTTCTCGGGATCAAACAAGTCACGTATTAGGTTATAGGAAACCCAAATAATTTCTTTATCAAGATAAGATGAAAAATTCCAAGAGCTCCAAAGCTCCCAACAATTTAAACCATCATAAAGTTCAGAATCAAACACAATTCAAGAATGCACACCAATGCAAACATCAAGTATGACACAAAGTACATAAAACTATGGATAGGGAACTCAACCTCCCACATATGAAATCCATGTTTCAAGATAAATCGTATTCATTTGTTGAGTATGGGCTCACCATGATCATCGAGATTGAGGATAATATGAATCTTAATAAGAAAACACACCTACTCTTCCTTATCAAGGAAATCGCTAACATTGTTGTTGGATCTTATCATATCGAGTAACCTTGACAGTCCCACATTTTAAAAAAGACAAAAATACAAAAAACATTTAAAAAAACCTATCGAAGGTAAACAGAAAAACATTACAATCAAGTATTACATACACATGGATGTTCTTTCTTCCATTTCTTACTCTTCTTCTTTAGGTCTTCCTACCATTTTCATCCCTTCGGTGATATTTTGGTTAGCCTATTTGCACACATTTGTGACATTTATCTCTATGGTATTTGTTTGGCCTTGGTCTTTTATCATGTTAAACCTATCTATATTTTCCCTGATCCAACTTCTACACGTGAAGAGTTTTCCTTTGAATATTCCCATTTGATGCTAGGGGAAATTTCACATCTTCAATTTCTTATGCATACATGTGGCATTCTACCCTTGTACATCCCATCTGTCACTGAGGCATCTATGATTCTTTGTTTCGTGTACATAGCTTTAGAAAAATTCTTAAAATAATAAACATTCAAATATTTTTGAAAAATAAAAAATATTCAAATATGTTTCAAAAAACCCAAACAAATTGGTAAAACAATAAAAAACCAATTTTTGGTTTGGTAAAATCATTAAAATCCCAAAAAATTGCAAAAATTCAAAATTTTACAAAAATTGGTAAACAACATACACACAGCTGAAGCTCTGTATCAAATGCATTGTCTTTGAATCATCAAAATATTGTCCTATGAAAACATATTTCTAAGGTTCTTGTTTGTTCTAGTCTCAAACATGACTTGCGGATCATCATAATCTACCTCCACTAAACAAAAGCTAGGTTTGCATGCTATGTCAGTACTCATGTGCAACAATGAGTTGCCAGAGACTGTGTCATAGTGCATGAAAGATTTCCATGGGACTAATTGTGTCTTTCGTTATTCCCCTCACATGTATCCTTTCTTGGGCACCATTTTAAACACTTTTCGTTACAACACAAACATTTGGGAACTGTAGCTTGATAAAAAAAAACATTGGTGTAACTGTCTTGAATGTTGTTTGTTTGAGTATGTGTGATTGTACTAGTTTCTTTGTTAGGTTATCTAGTTTACTTTCTTGTACTGCATTGCATTGCATTGTGTATGTTTCATGGAGTTACATAGAAATGAACAAATGTTAGTAATTTGTCTTTTCATGTTATCTTACACTTTTGCTTATTTCAATAAAGGCTAATGATGTAGATCTAGGGGAAAAATGATACAACAAGGTTGCTTGTTGAAAGGTTGGATGCAAAGATTGGGATTGTCTTATATTCTCCATTATCATTTCTTCTCCATAATCAATTATTATCTCTACAAATTTTCCTTCCAAATCACCTAGGGTAATAAACAACCATGTTTATCCCTATCCTTATTCCATATAAATAACCAAGGGTTTCATGCCCATTCTATCATATTTCTTCTATTCATTGTGATCATATTTTTCGATTGTCTATTGACTTATTCTATTACCCCATCAACACTCGAGGGGACATCATTCATCTTACTAATTTTTCTTCAATTTTTTTCCTATTTATGCTTGTATACTATATTTGAAGAGAAGTTACTTACTTCACCTCAAATAGGGGCGAATGTAGACACCTATATTCCACTTTTACAATCTTAGTGCCAAACAAAGACATATCATTCTCATTCTTCCCAATTCTGTTATAATTAGTGATTTTCACTAACTAACTAATGTTTCTTACCATTTTGGACAATTAACAACACGTTGTTGATTGCCTAACCTCTTTCACACTTAGGATGCCACTTTACGATGAATCGTAAGTCAAAATCCTCTTCCGAATAGATAATTAATGATTATTAGCTAATTAAGCCTATTTTTTCTTTGTTTTGGTCAATATACTCTACTATTGACTCAAACCCCTCTTCCAACCACTCAAAATCACCCCACTTCTCTCCACAACATCTCAACAAGCTTCAAAATCTTATCCTAGCCTCCTAGTTGACCCTAAGTGGTTGATTAAGGCTCCACACATATTAATCACTTGGTAATTCACTAATTATGATTAACAAAGCTTAATCATGATTAGTAATTCTAATATAATTTGGGATTTTAGTCCCACATGCACCAAAATATAAGTTTTTCCCAAAAGGAAAACTATAAAAAGAGTTTACCTCTTACCTTAATATTTTACACCATGCTTTGAATTGCGTCTCATATAATAAATATGATATATAGCCAAGTTCAATCCTTGCCTAAAGCCTTCAACAAGATTAGTAGATGGATATCTAAAGGGACTTTGTAAGTCATTTGGAGAGGCCATTTCACCTTGTTTAGTAGTAGCAACAATACCCAATTTGATTTCCCTCTTAGGTCTATTTAGGCTTATGTTAGGTAATTGAGCATATTAGTAGGCATGATTAGTTAGATTTTGAATTGTATTCATGTTAGTTAAGCATTCATTTAAGCTTCTATCTTAATGCTAAATTCCTAGACTTAGAGGCTTGACTAGAGGTGAAAATGGTGTTAGCCTTCCTTAGTTAGTCATTCAATTTGCTTTGTAAACTTTAGGGTGCTTTCACTCAATACTAGACACAAAACTATGCACCATATACATCAACTTTATTATGTCTTATCGGTATGTTGTTATATGCATGAATATAAAGTAAGAAAAGTACACATTGGTGACCCACTTTCCCTTTTCCTCAATATTATTTGATTGTAATTTCTAAATGACTCTCTTCTAAATCTCTTAGTTTTGTATGTACTTCTAGTCGGGTCATAGGGATCAATAGTGTTTCTCGAGTCTTGTCACATCTAAGACAAAGTTTTTGATCTCAAGACACTAGTGTTCAACTATATAGACACTAGTGCCCAAATGCTCATGTCCATTGGCAAAGAAAATGGATCCCATCTTCAGATTCTTTTTACACATTTGTCATTTGTTTTTGTATCTTGTTAAATTTTCTTATCCTTATCAAAAAACAATTCTTAGTTGACCTGCCCCATTGTCACTAGTGTCAAAAATCAAGTAAGGGACTCATATATATATACACAACATAACTAATATTCTAGCTAAAAAATTAAAAGGGAATATCACATCTACATATTACTGCTACTAGAAAAAAGGGTTAAATTGCATTATGAGAAACATACAATGCATAGGAGCCAGGGAAGTATTGAAATTCCATAGCCAGAAATGAATACATTCTTATGATCAAAGCCTAGTTATAGCCCACTATCTTGGCAGAGTTAGCATGAGGGAAAACCTAGGCTAAGAGATGAACTATTCCACACACAAGCAGGTTGGGAATTACATGTCCCAACTGTCTGAGATGTAGTGCAACACTCGGTAATAAGTTCACTCATCAGGTGACCATTGGGGTCAGTCTAACTTCACACATTGAAATATTTTATTTAGATATAATGTGATTTTGAGCTTGTACAGATAACTAGGGTATTTGTTTTCAATAGGTTACATGTGTGATCAAAACCCTAAAAATGAAACCAAAATGAAAAAGAAAAAATATAAGAAAAGATATTCTGACCCAGAAAAGGCCATATCCTGAACATTCACAAAGTTACAAGCACCCATACCTCAAGTCACCAACGGTCCTGGGGCAAAGTTATCATCCTATGCCCAAATTTTCCTCAAATTCAAATACAATCTTTGAGTTCTTGAGCCCCCATGTCAACCATTTTGACACTATTTCATCCTAGATCCATCAATCAGATAGTAATCACTTCCAAATCATTGAAATCAGAAAAGCCTGTATCCACTAGAATACGCCTTTGCATTTACTTAGAGTTAATCAGGAATTTTGCATATCACTTGTCTAAACTGAATATTGTTGTATATAATTACTTAATATGCAAATTTGTATATTCAGTGGTTATTTCATCATAAATAATATTAATTGCAAATTAGATTAAATCATTTGGTGAACCCCACTCAATGACAAACTCATTCCCTAGGATATACATCCCTCATGTCTAATAATCTGGTACCTATCCACGGAACAATAAGACCTGTTATGAACATTGAGCCAAATTTTTCCCAAACCTGTAAAGGAAATGCTGAATTTCATGATTTCATCTAAAATCCCATGTATCAACCCCATGTCATCCAACACCTCCTTGCATTCCAAGCATCAAATCCTGATGATCTCCTAAGTCTAAACTCTTGATTTGTCTCCCCCATCCAAAAAATTGACGAATATGCTCTTCCACCCATTTGAGATATGACTGTTGTTCCATATCCTCCTCCTTGTACTATGGTAAATGATAACACTAATGTAGATCCTTTGCATGATGAAATTTTTTCCTATGAAAATATCGATGACAATGATTATGAATATGATAATGAACTTTGCAAATGTTACTGAGGATGTTTATTTCATTAATATTTTTGAATGTGAATCTATTCCTCATATCTGTTTTTCTTCTTAAATTATTTCTAATGATTTCCATGTTGAAACCAATGTTAATCCTATTGTATATCCCTTTCTTCATGATGATCATACACCAATTGAATCCTCACATACTACACCTCTAGAGCCACATACATACCCTTCTTCCACACCCAATTCCCCTCCTCAATTTAAAATGATGGACTCATCATTTATAAGACCAAATGACCCTTGAACATGCCTCACCACTGCTCAAACCATACTCCCACAAGACATCATTTCCCTCATGCATGTTGTTAGTGATTTTCAAAGGAAATTCCATACCCTTACCTTAGAAAGAAAAGACTATTATGCTTTTATTGACAATAAGACCATTTAAAGAAATATCATCCTTAAGAAATATCATAATTCTATTTTTCCTAAGGGTTTCAACCATGTCATTTTTTCTCATGTTTCGATAGGTGAAGGGAATTATTTATTACATCTTAAATGATTTTCAATTAGCCATGACTTCATATTCCAATGATAATTTTTTGCCTAAAATCTTATTGACTCATAGTCTTGTGGATATTGATCTTCAGTGGTATACTCATTTACCTACTGGTTTTATTAGCACTTATTATGATATGGAGGATGCATTCCTTAGACGTTTCATTTCTAATAATGGGCCTACAGTTACATATGAAAGCTTACCTTAATTTCATCAAGGAAAGACAAAACCAATTCTAGATTATATTTTACGCTTTAATTCTTTCATGCACCATTTTATTTTCAGTCTATTGATCTAGAAATGTATTATATCTTTTGTCATGGATTTAATTTTTTAAAAGAAAAACTATTATATCATATATTCAAGGGATTCCTTTACTACTATTTGTTATAAATTTATTGACTCATAAAAAGACTTACTCATTGATCCTAACATGGTACCTATTTCTACCTCTTCTACTCCTCCCCCGTCTAGAACATGGTCCATTGACTTTAACAAAAATAGATTGTTAGGCAAAACCCTAATATTATTGAGTCACAACATGATAAATAAACAATGATAGCACAAATATGACATAAGAAATAAGCTAAGATAAAACTGTAAACCCTTAGTGCAAGAGAGAGGATAAGAAGAGGCTTAGTCGATGATTTCAACTTAATCCTAGAGGTGTATTTGGACTGGAAAATTGATGAAACATGAAGGAGAAAATTGTCGCAATCTGCAGCCTAGAAAATTTTGTAATTGTCAGATGATGCCTGGGACTAGGGCGCTTAGACTTGGGTCAAGGGATGCCTGGGGCACCAGAGACTACTACTGTTAAGCGCATGATTGACTACACAAGATGGTCATAATCTAGTTTTTCTTATGTCTGCACAGGTGATGTCGACTAACCTTCATTGTTGGTCACTTGTATGTCACACTGAATGCCCATCATTGTATCCGCATGTAACCTGCAATAACAAATGATCATCCTGCAAATCCCCTAAACTACATCAAATCCCAAAAATAAAAAAGATACAAATAGGGAGTTGAACTAACCCCGTCGGTCACCCAAAAAAGTGAACTTACAATCCGAGCACTACACTACATCTCAGAATCCATGTAGTTCTTGTGCGTGTGTGATAGAATCATGCCCTAGGAAGCTCTTTGTGCGATATGGCACACTTGAATAACGAGCAATGGCTAGATGTAGCAGATGTAGATAGATGTGTGGATGGAAAAATAAACTTCCCCTCTTATGCGTGTATGCAAAAGAATGTCAGTACCTTTGTCCCTTGTATGGAGTGCTAGATGAATGTCTTTGATGCTCTTGTAGAATGCCTTTAGATGCAAACTTAGGTGTTCATAATAAATGCTTAGATCTTGGTCCTTTATTTTGGTCACATAGCTTTGTAATTATATGATTCCCTTGTTTTAATTCCATAATTGACCAGCTAAAAGGTCCGACCCATAAGAAAACACGATGCCTAAAAGAATAAAAGAGGCCCAAAATGGGCGAGTAAGAAACAAAGAGGTCGGGGGTGCCCAAAAGGCGAGGTGATGGCACCTAGGAGCTAGCGTCTTGGATGAGAATTGGTTTCCAGGCTCATAAAAGCTGAAGGTAATCAAAAGTTCAGACTGAGCAGTAGGGATGTGTAAGGCCAAAGATAAAACAAGAAAGATAGAAAAGAGGCCAAAGACAATAGTCAATTAGTACTTTTCTCACTTAGGAATCATATGAATAGTAGTATGTGATTAGGACCTAGAAATGTACCCAAAGTGCGTGATTTAGTGTCTACATTTTTTCCCACTTTATGTCATTGAGTGAATGCTCGATAACATAAAGTAGAAAATATACGCGTACTTGATAACCATGTAGATCAATGGTGAAAAGTGTTCTGAGGAGACAATCAAAATCATGGAGTGATAACAATTAAGTGTTGAAGCTAGAGAAGAGGAAGTGATCCTAGGGGTGAAAGCGTGTGTGTTGTGTCACATTTTAACTATTGTTGATGTTGTTTGATGCTTGATGATATGACTGTTGCTTCCCATAAGGATGGACCTATAAAAGAGAAGAGAAAAAGAGTAGTCAAAGTCATGTATATGAAAAATTTCAATCCAAACATATAAAACATGTGTAAAAGGTATGTAAAAATGTGAAAATGAACATGTGCACCTAATTCGTGATGAGTGAAAAGGGTAGAAATGATCCTAAAAATATTGTATAAGCCGAGAATTTTTTAGGTGATCTCACGCAAAGAGCAAGATTTTTGATGATCTCACACCAAGAACAAGTTTTTTGGGTGATCTCATGCCATGACAAAAGTGTAGGGAGAAAGGTCTAGTGTTATTCTCCATCCTTTAAATGCTTCTCGATAATTTATAAACCACTGCAGATGGTGTGATCTTGCTTTGTTAAAATCTGATCCAATTCGATCCAATGCGAATAGAAAAAATGAAGAAAGAATGCATGCTGATTGCTGAAGGTTTGTGTCTCTATTGAGAAAACTACTGTGTAGACTGCTATGAACCATGTTGATATGAGAAAAATGTTGTAAATGTCCCATGGTCATAGGTGCCCAGGAAGGGTCAGGGCACCATAGGCTCATGTAATGTGTCTGGGGCTAGTGTCTGTGTTGAACTAAGGACCCATGTCAGATTTTGGGCCATGTTTCTAAGACTAAAGACTGTGTTGTACACGTATCGAACTATGTTGTACTATGATTATGAACTACTGTATCGGGTGACTGATTCAACCAATTTATTCCCCCCGCATTTGGGGTGCATGCTACGCCGCTAGGAGAATGCGGCCCAAAGGAGGAATGATTGCTAAACTATGACAGATGCCCTATAGGGGGGAGGGAATGTGCTTGGTATAAACCAAGGCATACACAAGCAATGTGGATGAAAACATGTGTTAGTGAAAACAAGACAAATACACATATAAAAGACAATGTGTAAACTATCACACAAGAAGAAAAATTAGACAAGAAATAGTGTAGACAAATTAGACCATGAAAAGTGGGTTTTAAACATGGGACATCACTCACAATGTCACAAGACAATTAGGGCTGAAGTGGCCAAAAGCATACAGTGTGCACACAAGACAAAGGGCAAAGCTCACAAACAATGGAAAACAATGGAAGACAATGAAAAACAATAGCAAGAAAAGTAACAGACAACCATGGAAGAAAATAGTCCTGCAAAGAAAATGCTACACATGAAGCACCTATTAGCATGTTAGAAAGATAAAATGTATGTCAAAGCATGTATGATCTAATATAGTAGTGTGATAGTAAGAATATGAAGTAGTATAAATCAAAATAATAACACCTGTAGTGTGTACGAAAGTATATGCCCCAAGGATCTGTTATGGTACTGGTAAGAGGTATAGTGCCAAGCATCCATGCTATGTGTAATGATCATTATAAAGTCTACATTCACAAATAGAAGGAAAATGAATGCGCATGTGTATATAGAAAATATAATGACATACGATGTATTTGTATAGCATGTGTAACAATGTGTGCATGTGAAACATAAGTAAGCAAGAGTAACGGAAATCAAGCTATGCAGTATGTTATGAGTGAGATGGAATGGAATGAAATGTGAATGTGATAGGAACAACATGCCCCCTGAATGAATGTGAATGAGTATGCATGATATGCTGTTCATTTTTAAATTCCCCCTCAATAGTTGAGAATGAACCATAGAACAAGAGTGCGTCATCGAGAAATGGTTTGGAATGTGTGCGATTAGAAAGATGTGATCAGTAAAGCATATAGCTGTAATAGAGTGAGTGAGTGTGGTGAGGTTCATTTCAGATTTGATACCCTCAACAATTGAGTATGAACCATGGAACTAGAGTGCGTCATCAGGTAAGTGTGTCATGTAAAAATGATGTAAGAAATATGTAGAAAGGGTATAGTGTGTAGTGCATATGATGTGTGATATAAGCTGTGAGAAAAAGAGGCCATGAATGTGTGATGTGTGAAAGGTGTGGTGTGTGAGGCTTATGTATGTAGTATGCCCTCAACAGTCAAGTGTGAACCATAAAATGAGAGTGCATCATCAGGTAATGATGATACAAGAGTGTATCAAGATGTGTAATGATGTGTGAGAAAGACTATATGTGATGCCAGATGGTATAGATGTGAGACAACTGATAATGCTAGAAGGGGGGAAGAGTAAGCATGATGCCCCCAAAGTGTATTATGATAAGAATGATTAAATAACGTCATTTAATAGATCATCATTGTCATGGTCAAAACCAAATGAAGATGCATCAGAGACATGGTAAGCAATAGTATGTGGTTGTTCAACTAAATAGCCATTATGGTGTAGATTGTACATTGCCCATTGCGTATTCTTCATCGGTGAAAGGTGTAGGTGGACATCCATGTGCATACCAACAAGTGAGATTTTGTGAATAACCGAGAAATGAGTCATTGCAAATAAAGTGTGACCAAAGGGAATAGGGAATGAGATGTCAATATGATCATGATCTAGAGTACCAACGATGTAGTCAAGCTAAGATTGCCCTAGTATGAGTGGAGATGTGTGAGGAGTGTAGGAAAAAAAGACTGAGAGATGAAAGACCTGAGGACCAAAAGCGACCGTGATGTGAGCAAATCCATGATAGAGATGAGGAGAATGAGTTGGTGGAGATAGATCATCAAGTGTAAATCTGAAGTTAGAGCTAAACTATCATGTGTGCAAATAGTGTCATAGCAAGTGGGATCAAATGTGATATGTGGCCAATAAGAATTATTCATAAAGGGAGTGCATGTGAAAGGCAAAAGTGTAGACATAGATTGCTTATGAGAAGATGAGGAAGGTGGTATGACGTCCAATATATGGACAAGCCCCTGATAAAGTACCACAACATTAGTGAAAGGAGGGGGTAAAACTGAAGCAGATGGAACAAAATATAATGTACAAACAGTTCCTTCGAGTGGAGGCAAGTTGTCTGGATAATGCGTAGGTCACAGATCAACAACATGATGTAAAATAACAAAAGTAGGAATAGGTAATGCAGTATTTGGATCTAGGAAACAATATTGGAATGGGTTACTATCAGCGGGAATTGCATATTCAAAGCCCTCATGTAAGAATTTAACACATCGGTGAATCGTAGAAGACACTGCTTGCATTCTGTAAAGACATGGCCTACCAAGTAAGAAATTATATGAAACTGGGATGTCAATGACAAACAACACTATAGGAATTATTTTTGGGCCAACTATGTTGGGAAAATTAACAGTGCCTATGCATGTACATGTAGTAGGATCATATGCTTGAATGAAAAAAGATGTTGGGTTAAGATTAGCTACAGAAAGCCCTATAGCCTCAATGAATGATAAAGGATAAATATTGAGCTCAAATCCATTATCGACTAAAGCATGCTTGACACTCAAGTTGTTGATACATACTCGTATATATAGAGGAGGATAATTGTCATAAATAGAAAGATCATCAGCTATAGTAGATGGAAAAGTAATCTGTTTAGAAAATGCATCTACAAATGTCTTATAAACAATGTCCAAATAAGTAGTAGAAGGAATATGAGTGTTAGCCAAAAGATTGATTATTTTATCTCGACAATTAGGATTGGATAACAAGAAACCATGAATAAAAATGTCCATGATGAGAGGATCCTAAGAAAAATGCAAGAAGTGATGAAATGAGGATCCAAAAGTGTTCAAATGAGATGGGTTCACCAAATGATTTAACAAAAATAAAATTTTAAACCCTAGATTGCAATGTAGCAGTTAATAAATAAGAAATGAAGCAAAAAATTGAACTAAACAATAAACAAGATAAAATTGAAAATCCTAAGCACAAGAGAGAGAAAAAGAGACTTCGCTGATTCACAACAAATCTGGAAGTGTATAGAGCTAGACAAACTGACTGGAACATAGGAAGTGCAGATTGTCGCAACTGAGCCCAAAAAAATGCAGAAGTGTCACAAATGCCAGGACCAGGGCGCCTATGCAGGGTTAGGGGCACCTGGGACGCCAAAGACCTATTTTAGGTGCATGTGACTACTCAGAGGTTGTGGAACTCAATTTCACAAGGTCGCAAGATGTTCCCTAATGTTCACATTTGATTACCTATACTTCGTTTTTGTTCACCTGAAACCTAGAAGAAGAAAGGAGCACTTGCAAAACCCCAAAACACATCAAATATTAAAAATAAAAAGATGCATATAGGGAGTTAGACTAACCCCAGCGGTCACCCAATTGAGTGAACTTACGATTCGGGTATTGCACTACATTTCAAACTCCATGTAGTTTTGCATGTGTGTGTATGTGTAGAATCATACCCTAGGTGGCTCTTGTACAAGTTGCACTTGATAGTGAGCAATAGCTAGATGTAGAAGATATAGATAGATGTGTGCATGGAAAAATGAAATTCCCCTCCTGTGAAGTGTATGTAAAAGAATACAGTCCCTTGTCCCTTATGTGGATCTAGATGAATGTTTGAATTCTCTTGTAATGCCTTTGGATGCAACCTTAGGTGGTGATAAATAATTCTTAGTGCTTGGTCCTTTATTATGGTCATATAGTTTTTATTTATATGATTCCCTTGTTTGAATTTCATAATTAACCACTCAAAGGTCAACCCATAAGAAATAAAGATGCCCAACAACTATAAAGGACCCAAAATATGCGAGCAAGATACAAAGAGTTCAGGGGCGATAGGGGCACCTAGTGCTGATGTCCTGGTTGGGAGTTGGTGTCCAGACTTAGAAAAAGTGAAGTGTAGAAAGTCAAATTGGGCAAGAAGGTGTGTAAGACCAAGAAGGATAAAAAAATAAAGCAAAGAGACCAAAGATTATGGTCAATTATTACTTTTCTCACTTAGGAATCATATGAATAGTGATATGTGATCATGACCTAGAAATGTACCCAAAGTGCATGATTTAGTGTCTACATTTCCCCCCACTTTATGTTATTGAGAGAATGCTCGATAACATAAAGTAGATAGAAGGTGCATACCTGATAACCATGTAGATCGATGGTGAAAAGCATGCCGAGAGAGACAAGAAAATTGTGGAGTCACATTGTACCTATTGTTGATGTTGATTGATGCGTATTTGATGTGATTACTGGTCCCCATAAGGACGGACTTGCAAAAGAGAAGAACAAATGAATAGCCAAATATGTGTATATATGTGAAAAAAATTGATCAAAACATGTAAAAAATTATGTAAGAAAGTATGTGAAAATACAAAAATAAACTTGCGCACTTGATCCGTGATGAGTGAAAAGAGATAGAAAGAATCCTAAAGATGTTGTAGAAGAATAATTTTTTTTTGGGTGATCTCACACCAAGATCGAGTTTTTCGAGCAATCTCATGCAACTTGTATAGGTGCAAGTTTTTTGGTCGATCTCACACCAATTGCGGAAGAAGTGTAGGGGGAAAGGTCTAGTGTTATTATCCAACCTTTGATTACTTCCCAAAGTATAAACACCATTACAGATGGTGTGTCCAAATTTGATCCAACACGAAAGTAGAAAATAAGGTGTAATGCATACATGCCGAGTGCTGAAAGAATGTGTTTGTCCTATAGAATCCAAAGTAAACTGTGCCAAAATGAGAAAAATTCATGACATGTGTAACTGCCCCTGGTCATAGGCGTGTAGGAAGGGTCAGGGGCACCCAGGCGCTAGTGTCTAGTGTTGGACGCTGGTGTTTGTGTTGTGTTGAAGACCCAAGTTAGATTCTCAGCTGTTGTTGAGACTGAATGTTGTGTTGTACCGGTACTAAACTGTGTTGAATTGTGACTGTAAACTACTGTGTGGGATGACTGATTCACCCAATGATGCCCCCCTCGTTTAGGGTGCATGCAATGTCACAAGGAAAATGTCACCCAAAGGAGGATCGATTGTTGAACTAAAACTAATGCCCTCCAGGGGGAATGTGTTTGGTAGATACCAAGGCACACATAAACAAAGTGGATAGGAAACAAGTGTTAGAGAAAACAAAACAAACACACATGTTGAAGATAATATGTAAGCTAGCAAGTAAGAAGATAATACGTAAGAAGACAATGTAGACCACAAAAAGTAGATTTCAAACATAAGACATCACTCATGATGTCATAAGAAAAATGAGGCCAAAGTGGCAACCAATAGAAAAAGTACACACAAGACAAGGGTTAAAGCCCAAAAACAATGGCATACAATGGAAGACAAGAGAAAACAGTATCAAAGAATGTAACAGATAACCATGGTGGCAAATAGACCTGTAAATAAAATGTTGCACATGAAGCACCCGTTAGCATGTTAGAAAGATAGAAAGTATGTCAAAGTGTGTATAATCCGATAGAAAGTAATGTTCTATGAAAAATGAAACAATAACATCTGTAGTGTATACAAAAGTGGATGCCCCGAGGAGCCTACTACAAAACTGGTAAGAGGTACATTGCCAAGCATCCATGCTGCAAGTAACAATATGTGTAAATTATTTTATTACAACTAGAAGGCAAGTAAACGAGCATGTGTATATAGAAAGAGAGAATGAATGCAATGTATCTGTCTAGCATGTGAAAAAAAATGTACATGTAAACATAAGTAAACAAGAGTAAATGCAACCAAGATATGCAACATGTTGTGAGTGAGATGGAATGGAATGTAATATGAGTGTGATAGGAGTAGCATGCCCCCCAAGTGGATGTGTATATATGAGATGAGGTTCATTGATAAAACAACCCTCACCAGTATGAGAATGTATCGTATAACAAGAGTGTGTCATTAGGAAATGGTTTGAATATATGTGCTAGAAAGATGTGATCATGAAACATAGAACATGAGGAGTGTGAGAGTTGTGATGTGGGGTTCATTTGAAATTAAAACCCTCAACATTTGAGTATGAACCGTGAAACTTGATAAGATATTTGCATATATAAAATGAATAATTTGTAGAATATAACACAAAACAATAGATATGAGGGGGCCAAGCTGCCCAAATATTCAATATATTCAGAATAATACCCTTAAGGTAGGGGAACACCATATAATGCTCCTTAAGGAAGGAGTAACTCCACAATCTTTCAAGATGGGAATCCACTTCGAGGGGGACACCTCCAATATACCTCTACCAAGTAGAAGACTCAACTAATACCCATCACATCATATGATACTCCCCTCCCTTATATAGACATACATTGCTCTTAATATATGGGTAACACCTAATCCCAATGTAGGCCGACTCATTACCCAATATAACTAATTCATATGTGACTAACTAAAGGGATGTGTGCCACATGTCGGCATCTCCATCAACTCATATACATTATAATATCATATCCCAAGGTACATAGCATTGCCTCCATCTTTGACATGTTTCGTCCCCGAAACAGAAAAATAAGCCATATAATGAGCGTGCTTTAAATTATTGCACAATTGTCACCATGCTCGATTATCCAGCCATCCATATGAAATCCTAGTAGGTGATGTTGCTCCAAACTTGATTCCATATTCCATTGTGCTCATCTGATTCCATCCTGGTCCATATGTGTGCCTCCTCGACATCCATGCATATCCATAATTATTATTCCTATGATTCCATGTATAGCCAAAATTATTACTCCTCCAATTCCCTGTATATCCATATAGATTTCTAAACTCATGTGTCCTAGCATGTCTCCATGATTTTTTCCTCTCGTGATGATGTGGGTGTCTATATGGTGCAACCTTAATATGCTCACCCTTGTCAATATTTCCCTCTACTTTCTTGTCCTCTTCAAACTTGTCTGTTATTTGTTTTTTTATCTTGAGTAGAGAAATTATTTTTGAATTTTTCATCATGCTCTTCATCCTCTCCTTCTGATTCATCCTTATTCCCTTCTTCGCCATCTTCAAATTCATCTTTATGATCCAATTTTACATTACTTTTTGCCTTACTAAGTGTGATATCTTGCGATGTAATTTTCTTTCTCTTGTACCATAATTTCATGAATTTCTTTTGCACATTAATATTAATTGCTCCCAATGCCTCTAACCAAGGATATCCAAGAACAATATCTGTACCATCCATATCTAAAGAATAAAAATATGAATGTAAAACATATTTATCTATAGAAAGCTTTAAATCTTCAAAAATTTGAATCTTCTTACCATCCATTTGAGATTCCTTGATATGATTTGCTTGAACATGTAGATGTTGAACTACATCCCTAGCAACGAATTTATATTTTTTACTAGGGTTTATGAAAATAATTACCTTTTTCCTTTGAATGTGCCCTTCAAACTGAAATATTGAAGTTTCCTTCCTTAGAGATGCATTATTTGAACTTGTATCTCGATCTGTTGTCTCTCCTTCTAAATCATGTGTAGCAACTTCAACCTCAAAATTTTCTTCTTCTTCTTCATCTTCTTCTTTTGATATTTTCTCTTCCTAACTATTATCATTAAATTCTTCTACTTTCTCTTGCTTTTCTTCTTTTTTTTCCCATCTGTCTATGAAAACGTGTTCTAGTTCCTCTAAAGACCAATTAGACTTTTCATTTTCTAACTCAAAAAACCAAATTTGTGCAGGGCCACTAATCCATAACTTGAAGATCTAAATATCTTATGGTTTAGAGAATTTATCCCTAAATTTGTTCCACCATTCTCTAGCATCAATCTTGTCACCTCCAAAAAAAAAATTACCATCCCCATGATCCACAAAACTAGGGTTTTAGGAATAGACCCTTTTGATCAAAACTTATTCCAACCCTTTTAGATAAAGTTCGGCCAAAAATCAGAAATCAGAGAACACAAACGCCAATTTAATTTTTGAGAGATTTCCGAAAAGGTAAGAAATTTAGGAAAATTCCTAAAATTGCAGCCTGTGGAGCAAGATATTAAAAAAACATAAAACTGCAATAACTCTCACAAAATAAATTCAAAAATTCTGAAATTTCATTGGTATCACCTTTGAATATATTCACATCAAACCAAAAAAAATATTTCCTAATTTGTCATTATTCAGAAGATATAGGTGAAACCTTATAATTAGGGTTTCAACTCTAAATATAACAAATCTTTCACAAAACAGCTCCAAAAAATCTGAAATTTGGAGGAAAGTTCACTTGAATTATGTTTCCACTCACCAAAAAACATATCTTAAAAATTTGAAGTACAACTCCAAATATAGGCAAATCACCAACATTAGGGTTTCATCCCATAAATTGCCCGAATAGCTTCTCTGATACCACTTGATAAGATATTTGCATATATAAAATGAATAGTTTATAGAATATAACACAAAACAATAGATATGAGGAGGGCAAGCTGCCCAAATATTCAATATATTCAGAATAATACTCTTAAGGTAGGGGAACACCATACAATGCTCCTTAAGGAAGGAGTAACTCCACAATCTCCCAAGATGGGAATCCACTTTGAGGGGGACACCTTCAATATACCTCTACCAAGTAGAAGACTTGACTAATATCCATCACATCATATGATACTCCCCTCCCTTATATATACATATAATACTCTTAATAGATGGGTAACACCTAATCCCAATGTAGGCCGACTCATTACCCAATATAACTAATTACTATGTGACTAACTAAGGGGATGTGTGCCACATGTCAGGATCTCCATCAACCTATATATATTATATTATCATATCCCAAGGTACATATCATCTCATGGTGGAGATAATACCATGACAAGCCATCATAAGAATCTCCACGATCAGAGAATTTGAGGTCTATAACCATGGGAAGATTAGAGTAGTTGGGCCAAGTTGTATGTCGGGCCCCATAGGATGATAAGCCAAGCCATTATGTGACAACTGATGGATGTTAAGATCACTGATGCGTTGTGGTTAGAAGCCTGAAATATGGAGAACTCAACGTTCGTGCTCATGGGAGTTAGGTTTTTGCTAAAATATGGTCGAGTTATCCGGTGAGTTGTAATTTGAGCTTAGTTTTGGGTGGTTACGGTCAAGATGGCGAGTAATTTTCTGAGCTATGTGGAAGGTTGTTGGTGAGGATGAGAAATATGGTGAGGGTTGGAGATAATGATGCATCATTGTGAAAAATCTCACGTGAAGGGTCAAATGTTGTAGGAAATGGCTCATGTGATGAGCTTGAGTGCAAGCTGACTTTGAAGGGGAGAACTTGACACTGATGTTTGCAACATAGGAGGAACTCGTGGATGATCCAAGGTGCTAACTGAGATCACGGAAAAGGTGACAGGGCTGAAATAAGAGGCGATCATTTCAGATGGCACGAAGATAGTTCCATGAGCCAAAAACAAGTCGGTGCTTGAAGTTGGCTCATGGAAGTCAACTCAACATAAGGCCATAGGATATTGATTTTTGCAACAGGTTAAGGCCAGTGTACTTGCAAAGCGTTAGGAGCTCAAGTTTCAGAAAAATCACTTGTAGGAGCTAGTATGACGCATGACGAATGAGAAGAGGATCTTGGCTTGAAGGAAGAGGTGAGACATTTTGGCATCGATAAAATGGAGGGAAGGCATATATCTCGTGCAGGGATAACTCATACTGGAAAGAGCAGCTTGATAGGGTGGCAAGCTCAAACATATTACACGAAGGAAATGAAGCTCAACTTGGATATGTTAGGTGAGTTTGGAGATTACAAACTCAGGAAAGTAAATTTTAGGGAGCTTGGTCATGTAGATTTCTCAGGGGCCCGCTCTATATGTGAGGAGAATGGAGCTCAGAAAGGAGGGAAGTGTAACGTTAGGAGATAAAATTTTTTGATACAAGGAGTCATTAAAGTTAAGTCCGAGGAGAATTGTTTGAAGTTGGCTTGCTGAAGGAAGGCATTGTGGGAAAACTTAGTGTGGAGCTCGGTTTAGAGCTCAGTGGAGAGCTCATTTCGGGAGCTTGACGCGGGGAGCTCAGTTACAGTGGAAGATAAAGGAGCTCGGGTTGGTAAAATCTTGCTGAAGAGAGTTCTTGAGCCAAACAAATGTGGAATGAGATCGTGATGACAGTAGCCTGTGAAGATAAGAGCTTGAATCGGTAACTAAGTTGAATCCGAGCTAAAATGATTACGATGAGGATCGATATAAGAGCTCCCTGACCTTAAAGATGTGGACTCGAAATTTATGTTTGCAATATTGAAGAAGCTCAAAGCGTGTTCGTGGGAGCTTGACAAGAAGATCTTATAACAAAGAGCTCACACATTAGCCGAGATAGACATGGAGAGTGGGCTGAGTTAGCATAGCTTGGATAATGCGATAGATGAGGAACTCATCACTAGCTTGGTGGTTGGTGTTGAGTACACAAGTAAGAACTCGATTACAAATCGTTGAGTGAATAGAGGATGTCATGCTGGGGTCGTGGATAACAAGCTGGATGCATCAGTGGTGAGCCGGTCTGCAAGGGACTCGGTGATAGAAGAATCTCTTCGGTATATACAAAGGGGCTCCAATACAGGAACTTGGCTCGGTCGCGGTGGTAGGATTTCAACTTGGTGGTGAGCTCATTGAAGAATCATGATCGCAGCGGTAGGAGTTCAGATCAGTTACGCTGAAGGATGAAGGAGCACGTGACCAACTTGGTGAGTTGACTTAGTGAGCCAGCCATCGAGTTGGTTCTTTTTTGACCCATTCACATGCCCCCCTCTTCAATAAAAATCAGTCAACAGGGGGCCCACCATATTTTAATAAAATTAATATTTTTATTTTAAATATTTTATTAATAATATTTATTATTATTATTAAAATATTTTATTTAAATCTTCTTTAAATTAATTGAGGATTAAGTCAACAACATTAGTTGCACATGATGGATTTTTCTCAAAGTGGTTCAATCAACTGCAATAAATACATCATGTACCTTTAATTTAGGAAGGGAACTTATGACTTTTCCTCTTCTCTCTCACATATTCTTCTATAAATGTAAGTTGGAAAAGTTAGATATCTAAGACAAGTGTAAATTTTTCAAGAGTCCTCTCTCTTATGTAATTTGTCCTTGTATCTTTAGGGAACTTTCAAGCCTCCTTTCCAAGACTATAATGGAAACTACCACCTCTTTTGAATGTATGATGCATTGTGCATGTTGTTGAAGTAATGAAAATGTGTGTTTTGTGACTAATATCAGTCCTTTCATCCTTCTATACTTATTTGTGCCTTTCTCATGCTTGCAGGTACAATGTGCAAGTTCATGTTTCTATTGCAGGTTCTTGGAGTTATGTGCTTATCAAGTGGTGGAGTATTTCATGTAGTTGAGTTGTGGTGCTTATTCACCCTTCTCAATTTCATCCTTCTTCACTGGAAGACTGATAGATTGTTGTGTTTGCTAAGTTGCAGTAGGTGAAGTTGACTTATGGCGCACAACACCCTCTTCAAATTAACCCTTCCTAATTCTAGAAACACCCTTTATTTGGTGCATTACAATTCCCTAGTATAGTTTCATTTCTTGCAAATCTCTCTCTCTAAAACCCATGAAAATGTTAGTATAGGACTAGATAACCATTTTTTAACTAGGACTAGTACAACACTTAGTTTAGGAAGAGGAAGTCAACCTTCTTTGGAGGTTCACCTCAAGCACAAGTCCCACAACTTGAGAGGTGATCCCATGTGTCCCAATCACACCAAATGTACTATTCACATTCTGGCCATTCGTAGGGTGCAGTGATTTGGCGACCACAAGTCCATTGCATTAAAATATGAATATTTTACTTACATTAATAATAAGAAACCACTCATATAGAAAGAGGAACAACCCATAAGAAAAACAAAGTTTTATTGCATCATGTTACATAATTTACAATGCTCATGGAGTACAAGTTGAGATGGAGATAGAATAACAATATAAAATACAATAGAGGAAATGAAAGCACTTGTTTCTAGAAATACAAAGAGGGCTAGTAAACAAGAATTAACCACCCCTTTACACTAAGAAGGTCATCTCCTTTTATAGCTCTACAACCCATCTCTTCATCTACCCCCCACATGAGTTTGTATATTACCTTTATAAGTGACTTTTCAAATGACCTCAGGAAAGAAAAAACATGTCCCCATTTTATAATTTCAAAAGGGATTTTTACATTGCACAAATATTATATAGTCACTTTAATGAATGAGACAAAAAGTCATTATTACACACAATGAAGAATTAGAAGGGAGTAGAAGGAGAGTGAGAATATGAGAAGGAGAATGAGAATGAAGAAGGATGAAGTAGCTCAACTTATTGATGAAGACCATTCCTATGATGAAGATTCCACCTTCGATGCATCATGCAAAAACTCAATTGGTTTGAACTCAATCCCTTTCACCTCTTTGGAAAGACTAATAATTGTTGGTGTGATCTTCTCTAACTAAATAATTCTCAAATACTCCAATGTGTTGATCAAATCCTCTGGAATGTGACTTAGCTTCTTGCACTCAATGAACCAAATTTTTTGATCTTGAGAAATATTTTACAAATTTTTGTGAGTAACTCTAGGGTGTCTTCATTGAAAGAGAAAGGATATCCTTCCTCTTTTAAACCATTTGTTGAAAAGGAGTCATGAGTTATTCCAAAGATGTGTTTTCATTGATATGAGGGGCCCCAACCTCTTCTACACATTTTATTAGATCTTACAGAATTCCTTGAGCACTGTTCTTGTACTCCTCGAGCTCTGTCAAAACATATTTTAGTACATCGCACCTTGCAGCCATGGTGTGGAACCAAACAAGGGATAAGTTCTCACCTAGGTCCATGAACAAATTTTTTCTTGTCAAGAATGAGGTGTCAAGAATCCCCATTTTAGAGGTCAGTGGGAGAACACTATCCCATATCGTCTATTCTCTTTCAATTTCCACCTTAGTGCCTTTAATTCTTGATATGGTACCTAAAACGAAGAAAAACTGAGAGATGAACTCAGGTAAAAGAAAATTCCCTTTTCAATAATTTTCCCCACCCACTTTTCATTTTCTCTTCCTTGTATTGTGAATCCTTGGGATTTCTTGAGGGCTTGTGGGTCAAAGCTGCTGATGGGTGAGACCACCTTAACTAGAGGCAAGGATGATAAGCCTGGTTCCAATAATTATCGCACATATGAAGACATGGTCCTCACATGTTCCTCAAATTGGTTGATGGTTGGTTTGTATTATTCATTCCACTCAAATATTCAATTCAAACACTCCTTGAAAAGATGAGCGTCACCCTCGTGTGTAGCTTGGATAAGTGATACTATGGTCATCTCATAATCAATGGGAGTAATTTCTTATAAAAGCTTGTTCACCTTAGGTCTTGTAACTTCTACAAACTGAGCCTTGGAAGCCTCAGTGTATAATCTTGAAGCAATTTATGCTTTCCTTGACTTCTTGGATTTCATATACTTTGAGATGGCCTCCAAGTTTGGTGTTGCAACTTGTTGCACCATTCTTGATACTCTACCGAGCAAGTCATGGACCCATGGGAATGGATTTGATGGTGTGGACTATATATCAGGGATCTCTGCTACCTATTGCAATACCAATGATTTCTCATTATGATTTGAATCAACTGCCTCAAATGTGACACTTAGCTCAACTTGATCCAAGGAAGATTGAGAGGGGTCAATATCTCCTTGTTCCAACTCTTCAAATTGTTCTCCATTCTCTTCAACTTGGTCCTCCCCGATCTTATCTTTCTTGAAAGACTCCATGAGAGGTGAAAATTCAGTTCTTTTGTTTCCATCACCTTCTTCTTGTATGTCTTCTTAGAATGGGATGATCCAACCACTCTCTCAGGCTCCTTGAGAGATGATAAATGTGATAATTGTCTAGGTAGAGTTAAAGTGGTTCCTTCTTCTCTACGAGAGGCATTATTCCTTCTGAACCACTCCCTCTATATTTGAATCACCACTTTGATATTCTCCTTGATATTTCCATCTTCAAGAACTCTCCATGAGGGAGGAGGAAGGGGAGATGACTTCACTATTTGGTACTCTAGATCAAAAAACTTGGAACCATCTTCTTAAAATCCTCCAGTGAACCAATAAAACCTGAATGTTTCCATTTATTCCAAAATCATCCTCATGTAGTCTCTTTCCCCGACCTTAAGGTCATTCACAAAAGTTTCCAATTGGGGAATATGATGCAGTCTAGGAACATTGAAAGATTCAAGATATTTCCTTATGTCAAAATTGGGCCTAGGAACATATGTAAACATATGAAATACAACCAAGGAGGTCTCAATGTTTGTGGCATCCACTTCTCTCTTAAAGGAGAAGACACTGAGTGATATGGGGAATGAGATGACCTTCCTCTTTAAACCATTGCACTTGATATGCACCTGAGAAAGTTACTTGCAAAGTTCTATTAGAATCATATTATCGGTAGGATACTTAGGAAAATTCAACATAGAAAGATCAAATACACTTACCCTAATGTAGGGGAAGGTATGAAATTGTGTGAAGTGACACTCGTACTTCTGAATCATTTTTTTTGCATGAGGAGATATTTTTATTTCAGGATTTCCTTCAAGGATTTAGATGAAGAACATGGTGAATGCATCATTCACCTTTGTGAAATGGACATTGATTTCCTTGAATGTGATTTTACTGTAATTATCAATGGTAGGAGATATTCGAGGAACATTATGAGAAACATAAAATTCTCTATATGGTATAGTGTATGTGAGGGCATACACTAGATATGAGGTCATTGTGAATCTCTTGGTGGTGAAAAGTTACATCGATTGGTGGTGGAGATTATCACTAATGATATGGACCCAATCTATTATTTGATTTCCCTCCATGATTGTCAACATGAAATGGGCCACCCATTCCTGTAATTATGTGGTGTGTTCCTCACTCATTAATCTACTCAGTAAGACAATAACATCTGAGTAGGCTTCATGAAACACACTCCTTGATAGTGATTTTGGTCGCCTTGATGGTTTTCTCCCAGGTTTCAACTAGGAGCCAATTACAATCCTTTGCAAGTAGGAGTATATCCCAAGCCATGAATGAGTTAAAAAATATGGTTTGATGATCACCATATTTCTTTGAGTTAGGACCGCCAACAATGAGTTTTCATCTTCAGTGATTATCCGGGAGGCAAGGCCATAATGTTTTTCACATGATAAAACCAATTTAGTGCTCTATACTGAAAGAGGGTAACCTCTTACTCTAAAAAATTACAATGGAAACTATATTTTTTTCCACTTTTTTCCTAACCTTGTTTGTTATTTGATTTCCCATTTCCTCTAGATCCAGGTAGGCTACATCACTGTTTCCCACAATTGTATATTCGTTAGATAGAGTAGATATTAGATCATATCCTGTATACTTAATCTTCATGGTTTCCCAAAATAATGATGGAATGAGGAGAGGAAGGTGTGTACAAAATTCAGATATGATTAGAGAACTTAATAGTTTTAGTAAGTCAATCTTCACCCTTACTTTCCAATTTTAGACAAATTTTCCCAATTTCACAATTTCTAGCTTTAGAGTCCCAAACCTGAGAATTGCATTGAGGGTTTTGGGAGGTTTCTTCTTTATTTTCAGACTTTCCATTTTTAGTAAGGATCATAGGAAAAATTAATAAAAATAGAAGTAGGTATTCCAGTTGTCGGATTGGTATGAAAATTGTCTTGCTAGATTAGAAATTTCACCGTTATTACTTTCTCCAATTTTTAGGTGTTTCTAGCCTTCGATTTTCTCTAAATCTAAAAAGAAAATTTTTTAGGGAAAAATTGTACATGTGGGTGCTCTGAAACAATGAGAGTATCAATGGGAATGAGGCTTGGATCATCTTCAAGGCGTTCACCATGGGAGTGCTCAGTCAAACTTTTGGGAGAAACAAAGTTAAAACGAGTGAGTTATGAGCAAATTTTCTGTTTTGGGTTTGGGGTTTCTTAGTGAAATATGAGCATGATAATATTTTAATAGAAATTGAGGGATGAGTTCTTGAAAATATATCCAAGAAATGTATAAGGGAAGTTTAAATATTTGAATTCTAACCATGGTTAAGCTAAACTCACCTTAAACCTACTTGCACATCTTTTCCTTAACCCGGGTTGAGGGAGGGTTAAAACTTACTAAATGGGTCTGGGATCCTCCATTGCACCTTACCACATTTAGTAAGTGGTTCAATGGTGAAAAAGTGCATGAAGCATGGAAAAATACGCCATGGGTCAAGTTTTCATGAGGAGGGGGACTAGCTTGTGCACATGAGGTGAACAAAAAGCATGCCATAAGAGACAAATTATGAAGTGTTAGTGACAAAGGAGAGGGTGATTAGATGGTGGTGGAATTTTTTGCACCTGATTCACCTTTACACCAAGTTCAAAAGTGCAACAAAGCTGAGAAATGGCGCCAAGGGTAACATTCAATATGAGGAGGGGCTAGTTTGGAAGTGTAAACACCTAACCATCAATGTTATGTTTTAAGTGACACATTAGCTCATATCCCTTGGTGGTGGAAATTTTTGCGCATCATGCACCTTTACACCAATTAAAAATGTGAAAAGAGGTATCCTAGGTGTGCAAAGTGTTAGGTCTATCATGAAAAGGGGGCCTAAATCACTTGAAATCACAAACACTTACCTAACCATGAAAATTGTCACTTTAAGTGACACAGGCTTATAAAATCCTCTTTCCTCCTTGGTGGTGGAAATATTTTCACCTATTTAAATTTTTCACCAAGTGAAAAGGTGCAAAATTTCATTAGATGTGTGAAAATGCGCCATGGATGCATTTGGAAACCATGCCTTAACCAACAACTGCCAAAAAACAACATGAAAGAGTGATTTTTCGTCCCCGGAGCTTCCTTGAGAGTTTAATGGGAAACCATTATATAATTTTGAATGAAAAATTTATGATGAGATTATCAACACCATTTTCAGTAGAAAATTTTTCTTACAATTTGAATTTTACCCCCATTTTTGATTATGCTCACGTGTGTGCACTGGAAGGTCTAACTGTCACTAGAGAAAAACTTACAATTCCATCCAACTTATCAAATGGATAATGTGGAAGGAATTGAATATTTCATATTGAAATTTTAATCAGGTTTCAAATATTTATATAACTCCTAGAATAACCAGTTGAATCTCCACCAAGATCAAGGGTATTCACCTGCAATGTCGGGCTAATATCTCAACAATTGGATGATAGAATCTCCTGAAACCTTTTGAAATGTGAATTAAAAATTATTAGTGTTACAATGAGTATTTGGTTACTTAAAAAATAACACGAGGCTCCTACAACATCTCGAATAATCTGACTACCATTTTGGCAATTTTCATTTCCCAACACTATGCTGTAAGTAGCCCTATATTACAGAGTTTGTTACCAAATCTGATTTTATTTATATAAATTCCCTAAAATACATTTTATGGATACATATCTCTACTAAAACCTTCCTGGATGCTTTGTTTCTTCCCTGTACATTCTCGGTGGGTGCTTAATAGGTGCAAGAATCTTGAAAATAAGCCTTTTTAGGCCTCTGGGAGTAGTTCCTTCAAAGTGGATCACAATGAACCCATGAAATGCTTCCCAACATATTACCTACACATGAAATACACTTTTAAAAATTCATTTATCACATCCCTCTCCAACATGATGGGGTTTACATAGTCAGCAATTGGCTGTATAACAGGTTTACATTACCTGGTTTAAGGATTTTTGAGAGTGGACTTAGTTGTCATGGTTTTTTTTTTCAATTTTTCATGCTAGACATTTAGCATGACAAGATAATGTCCATAATTTTGCTATTTCGAATCCATCCCCATAAATGACCTAATTTGGGGGGAAAACAAAATATCTCTGCAATAATCTTCCAACTACATCCTATTCAATCAACTCTTATCATTCAAACCAATCAATCAATACAATAATCCTAGTTACTATCGCTTCCAAATGACCTAATTTGGGAGCCACATTACATCTCTATTGCTTTAAGATGACCTAATTTTTAAGCCATTTAATATACTATTCAAGTTGGAACTTGTGTTACTGTAGGAGTGGGGGTAATGAGATGCCATTTTCTTTCCTATATTGTTCCTATGTGGGTTCTTCAATCGGGACAAATAAATTTCAATCGAAACAAAATGGTAACAATCCAGGTCCTTACCCGTCTATCAGTAGGTTGGACCTTTTGGGGAAGCGTCAATGGATGGAGATGAAATATAGACCTCTCTTCCACAACACTCTTCCTCTGGCGGCATGATGCACAAATCCTTCAATTATCAACAAATCGTGTTGGGAATTGATCACTCCCTACCTCCTCTATCACCTTTGACAAAAATTTGAAATCTCCAATATTATCACAATTATCTCTCCAAGTTGCTCCTTACGACGGTTTGTCTATCTCCTCCTACACTACAAGGGTCAAAATATTGATCCATGGTTCTGTCACGCTACAAGTTTCTATGTTTTATGTGCACTTTGCAACATGGCTTCTCCAGATCTTGTACAGGTATGTTTCTTACTTCCTTTACAGTACTTGAATTTCCTTCAAATAACATAAGAGGGAAAAATGTAGACACAAAACTATGGGTATCATCACTTTACTATGCCATCGGTATGTTATATGCATGAATCCTAATTAACAAAAGTGCACATTGGTGACACTTTCCTTTGTCCTTCAACAGTTCTTTGATTGATTTATATTATGAACTCTCTTCTACACCTCTCAAGTTTTGTATCCACTTTTGGTCAAGTCACAAGGATCCATGTATGTTCTGTTTTGTCACATCGGTCATTTTTTGGTCTCACAACACTACCCCCACTTATGGGCACTAGCGCCCAGGTGTTTGTGTCCCTTCTGGGCACTCATGTCCTCTTTATCCTTTTTGCACATTTTATCATTTGTGGTCAGCCTGGTACTTCTTTTCTTATCCTTATCTTGCACTTTCTTAGTTGGTACCTTCAGTGTCATTAATGTCGAAAATCAAACAAGGGAATCATATATTTACACAACATACCAACCATTATTCTAGCTTGACAATTCAAGAGGGACTATCACATCTACATATTGCTACTACCATTCAAAGGGACTGCATTTTGGGCTGCATACACTACATATGAAGGGGAAGTACTTGAATTCCATACCACACATTTGTATTCTTAGCATTAAAGCTAGTTATAGCCCATGTTATTTTGGCATCATTAGCACGTGAGGGCAAACCTAAACAAAGGACATCTATTTCACACACAAGTATAAAAGAACTACATGGAGTCTTAAGATGTAGTGCAACACTTGGTCATAAGTTCACTCATTGGGGTGATCGTTGGGGTTAGACCGACTTCACATATTGCATATTTTATTCAGATCTCATGTGTTTGTGAGCTTGTGCAGGTGGCTAGGGTTTGTTTTACATATTACATGGGTGCGATCAGAATCCTAACAACATTTATTCAGAGTGACAAAGAACAATGTTGGAGCGAAGACCTTCCGAACTAGAAAAGGCCAGATCTTGAATATTCTCAAAGTTATAAGTGCACGTAGAACAGTTAGCAATGCTTGGGGCACTCATGTCCTCCTATGGGCGCTTCTTTCCAGCACATTTCAGAGTTCCCAGAACTCTTTGCCAAGCCATTGCAACATTGTTTACTAGTCCAGATCCAACACTTCAAACAATCCTGCAATCACTTCTAGATCACTCGAAACCAGATTAAGTCGTCCATTCCTCTCTTGTATGTTACCTAGGGTTTTTACAATTATTGGAGACTTGCTCATTTCTGGATACCTTACTGTATATAATTACCAGTTGAATAGCATTTGTTACATTAGTTACTCTGAAATTAGATTTAATTTAATTTAAATTAAATCAAGGACAGAGAGTAACAAAAGGAGGTGACATCTTGAATCTTCCCCTAGTGTCAACACAAAGAACAATTGGCATGAAGACTCATTAACAATATTTGTATGAGTATGCACTTTTTGATTACAAATAAATGTCTTAGAAGGAATGTGGGATTGCTTCAGTTTATCATCTTTGAATCTATGAGGAGAACATCAGATTGAAGGTGATAAGTGAGGATTACTCGTCATAAATTGCTAGAAGTGAAGTGAAAATCTAGAAAAACATGTGAAATGTAATGAGCACATAGAAAGTTTGTGACTCTATTTGGGACATCAAGTTGCTAGGAAGGTATTTCTCAAACTTGTGAGCATATGAACATCTAAAACCTTAAGAAAATAGAGGTCTACATCCTCCTTGCAAGCAACTTCTTTAAAGAGCTCTATTTTAGGTAGAGATGAAGTCATGGATGACAACTCCATTTAAATTGCTGTCTTGTTGTATTTTTAGTGATGTCAACTTGAAAGACACCATGAGGTTAAAAAAGAATGTATCCAATAGATGTATTAAGGTATCATTCAGGAACAAATACTTCAAAATGTGGAGGATCTTCATAAATTACTTCCCGAAGACCTCGTTGTTGAACAAAATCTGGACTACCCCACGATTGCTAAACTTCAAACAAAATGGATGCTTTTGCGAAGAGTTAAGACTTTAAGTGTATTTGAACTTTTTGACATACGTGATCAAAATTTTGAATGCATTTAGGCTTTTAACATACATAGTCAAAATTTGAATGTAGTGAATCTTGTTTACATATTATCAAAAATCTTAATTTATTTAATTGAAATTTGAGAAGATTTTATAAAATATGTAGTAAATTTATTTTCACCAAAATATGCATCAGTAAAATTTAGTTTTTATCATATGAAGTATAAATTTTATATTACTTTTCAGCATAAAAAGACTAATTAATTAAATATATACCCTTCACAACAATAAAGATTCTCTTAGAGGAAGAAAAAACATATGGACCGTGGAATAATCTCAATAATTGAGTATGGACCATTCATACTTTCTTTCCGTGGTGTGCAAGCAAATGTGAAGGAAAAACAAAATACAAAAACCACCACACAACCGAAAAAAACAAAAAACAAATCAAATCCAAATTTCTTGCACCACAATTCTCCCGCTTCGTCTTCAAACCCACTTTCTTTGATAAGTAGAGTCGAAAATGACAGGGAGGGAAATTGATTAAATAAAAAATGAAGTACCATAGTTTGACGTATTATTAAAACATTTTCAATGCTATCCTCTATTTGCCGTTATTAACGACAACCACAACTTCCACATCATTTCTAACCGCAAACTTAGGGATTTGGACTCCTAAAGTCTATTCAGCTGACAAATATATTAATATAATATTGTATATATTAAATAAATAAACAAGATAAAATATCACATCTAAAATGATTTAGAATAAAAAATGAAAGGTTTTAAAATTATAATATTACAGTCTTTTTAATTAAATAACAACTGATAATATGTTTATGTTCAATTAATAATCCATATAATTAATAATAAATCATATAAATATCTTGAATTTAAATAATTGGGTTGATGGGCATAACCTACAATAGTAACATAGGGGGGAGATGGAATATAGTAGTGTGAGATGTCAATAAAATTAACCAATTTTGAATGTGATGTGTATTTGACCGTTATATGGTCTTGTTTTTATTCTTAATAAAAAAAATAGGAGGAGATCGAAAAATTGTGATAGCTATCGCATATGGTGGGTTTCAGAGCTTATTTTTCCTCAAAATATTTTTCATGCCCAATGAGTGTACAACCGGATTGAGGTCATCTACCAACAATAAGGAGCATATGTAAAAAATGTGATGGGTTCATTAATCAATGTGGAACCTTTCAATAGGATAAACTATGTGACAATCCCAAGATATACACCTCAAGATTGATATCTATAGGCATTTTTTCAATAAATACATTTAGAATATATGTCTGCGTTACGTGCTAATAGGCATCACCTACAATGGAAGTGAAAGGTGCAATGGGAGGAGTGAGCCAAATAATGTGAGATGTCAATCAATATGGCCTGCACCAGTCTCACCATTCACTTGCTTTGAATTCTGTTCGTTTTACCAATCCTGTCATTCACTTGGTCTCTCCTTTATTATTTGTGCACTGATATTGCCATTTGTTATTTTGTTTTTTTGCACTAATCTTGTCATTCACTTGATTAGTATTTTATTTGTTGTAAATTCAAATAATTATGTTGATAGACATAATCTATAATGGTAGTATAATGGTGGTGGTGGAGTGTAATAGTGTGAGATGTCAATAACAATAAAAGAGCTTATGTGTGACGTGACTTTGACATTCATACGATTGTTTTTTATTCTCTTATTTTTTTATAAGTAAACACTTTTAATCTGGAGCTATGAACCGAGGGGTTATTGGGGCCCACCCTTACATTGCTATAGTTGACATAATGCCAAACGATAGGGCTTTCTACACAAAATGCAGCTACTGCTGCCACCCTGATACAAGTATTACAAAAAACCAGACTCTACATCGAAAGAGCCAAAGCAAAACAAAGACTACTATGGAAACTTAATCTGATAACACTATGACCTCCTGGCTTGACTTGAGCCTCGGCGTTGAATGCAGCCTCTATAGTCTTCTTGTGCTTACTGTGGCGGCGTCCCACTTCCCCTACTTTTACTGCCTTCAGAAGGAAGTCATATGAAGATTTGCCTTTGACCATTAGCTGAGAGATTTTAGATGGAACAAGGCCAATTGGAGTAGCCAAAGAATCAAGCTCCAGGGGCAGAATGAAGTTGGACCTGAATCCTTCATCAGGCATTTCTTGTGGATGACTACCACAAAATCCTATTGAGAGCAGAGTTTCTCCTTTCTAGTTCGACCATGCATTCCCTTGCAACCATTTTGGGCTCCCCTGCTACCGTCACTTCGATGAAGATTGAAGGCATGCAAAACTTTGTGACTTCTTCCTCCAAACCCACAGCATGCTTTGGCCAAATAATTTGACGAGCAATCAAGATGGATTCTTCCTTATTCTTGTCAATAAGCAGCAAATTGGTGACAAATGCATACGCAATTTTGGCATTTCACCCTATCCCGACCACTCCCTTGTAAGTAATTATCCCCCAAAATTTACTCAACAATTTGGTTGCTAACTGAACCAGAGCCAATACGAAAGACTTTCTTCAGGCGAGAGAGGGAGGTTTTGCCATAGAAGGCCATCTCGTGGATTCCCCCTTCAAGATCAGGTTGGGAAAGGGTGAAGTAGTTATGAAAATGCGGGGAACCATTGACCTAAAGCACATTGAAATCGAAGGGGAGAAGGAATAATGAATGGAGATGTGTCAAATCACATTTAAAAAACAAGTTCCACATGAGTCAAAAGCCCATCATGCCTAAGCATTAATAAATTTGGAGTCTCTTGCAATGATAGCGGATAAGTCGAGGCCACTTATTTGCATCATTAGATATGATTGCCTCCTACACTTGTGTCACACCTTCATTGGCCAAATAATCAGCTATTAAGTTGGCTTCCCTATACATGTGTCCTATGCGCCATGATTCCAACTTGCCAAGCTAAAAAAGAATGTTTGAGATGTGGACATCAAGAGCCCAGTGAAGAGCTTTACCATGTTTTACTACCTATACTATAGTTTTGTGAGTCACCTTCAATGATGAGGTGGGAACTCCCACATTCGACTGTCCTTTTTACCCCAAAAAGGAGGGCCTAGGCTTTTGCTAAAATGCATGTCCCATCTTGCAGATGGAATGAACCAACACTAACCAACCTAGCTCATTGCGAGGAATGCACCCCGCCCTCGAAAGTCCATGGTTCCCCTTGGAAGCCCCGTCAAAATTAACTTTGTGAAACCCAGGGGGTGGGGTTATTTTTATTCTTACTTATCAGAAGGTGATGAAAAAAATATGCATAGAATGGAGCTCATTTTTCTAAAAATATGTTTCAAGGCCAATGAAAAAACTAGCACAATTGGGTTTAAGGCCATTTATCACCAATAAGATAAGGAACATTCACGAAGAATGTGATGGGTTCATTAATCAATGTGGAACCCTTCAATAGAAAGAACAACATGATAATTCCAATAGATGCACCTCAAGATTGATATCTATATAAGCATTTTTAGATAAATATATTTAAGATATTTCTTTGTTAATGGAATAAACACTACTAGAAACAGAGGCATGATAAATGAATAAGATGTTTAAACCTGCCAAACACAGATGGCCTTTTCTGACCCAAAACCAGAACCGAGGCTTCCAATTGCTTGGCACATCTCACAACTGTATTTGTCTTATCCCCTCCTTCTCTAACCACCGACTCAACCTCAACCTGTTATATCACCACCATTTATTTTTTCTTACATTTTCATAAGCACCATAACACATTATGACAGGCAAAGTTTTGTATCAAAAACATACATACATCTGGGCGGAGGGATTTACAGAAAACTTCCAATGATTTGGTGAAAACTAATGCTTTTTCTTTAGAATTGTCATCATGTTTGGAAGACAGCCCATCTGCAATGAGAAGCACTATATCAGTTTGTGGCATATTTAGGCCTGGAAAAGTGTAGCATTTCAAGAATGATTGCAACAGAAGAAGACTATTGGTAATATATGGAGATTAACTGGATTCAAAAAATACTAATCAAAATTACAGTGCCGGATTAAAGGTTCGGAGCGCTCTAGGAATAATTATAGTGGACTTTCTTCTCGCAATTTTAGTTAACAAGTTTTCCCAATAAGTAAATAAATAAAAGCTTCCTGCATAAATTTGTACTTTGAAATTTGCACCAGGATCATAATCAATCATAAATCTAGAGAAATTGTTATATAAAAAGAATCAAAATTTCCGATAAAATTATCACATACGTCCAAGAAAAATTCCACGGATGAAGAGAACTAATTGTAAGAAGAGTTTAAAATGCAACAAATACAATTTTTAATACAAGACTGCTTGTAGGTTTGAATTACCAATATCAAGTGGGTAATGAGACTAAAACCTGAATACAACACCATTATTTCACAAAACAATAAAAATTATGTATCTCCTATGGTTATGTGAAGATTGGTATTTAGACCAGGCCTATGAATTCCTCCATAAAAAATAATAGACATTTCCTCCAAAAAAATTATGAGTAGATAATTAAATACTTCTTTCCTTCAATTTTATACACGTCTACTAGTTACACCGGTGACATTATAAAAAATACATGAACCTTTTCCTAGAAAAAGTTACACCTTGCACAATCTGGAACTAGAGAATGAGTAACAATACCAACAAAATCAAATAAACTTAGAAATATGTCATATTTGTTTGTACTTACAATAATATTATAATACCTTTTTATGTGTATACATGCAATTTATGTTACTATATAATAATATCATTAAATGAGTGAATTAATATCGAATCTTGGACTAAATTTTTTTATTACTAAGTTCTAAAAATAAACAAGAAAATCTTTGGATTTAAACATCCCTTGACTGCTGGCGCCCTAGGCAATTGCCTAAGTTGCCTTGGGTTTAATCCCCCCTTAGTTACAACATCAATCCAAAATTCACACGTAACAGAATAACAATATCAGTAATAAAAAATCATAATATTCATATATAATAAGCTCAAAATAGCTGTAGATGGAGAATACACACTGAGTAGAGCATTAATATAACTTGCTATCCAAGATAGATAAATTAAGGATGATACTGTACATGCCATGTTGTGTATACATAACAATAAGACTAGTTCATACAGTCAGTTTGTGACATTGATAGTTATAATTCATACCAAGCAATCTTGACTTAACTCAAGAAAGATGTTGGTATTGAACTCGACATAAAAATGGGAATTGGGCAGGTTTGTGTGACAGACCAATAGATTTAACCCATAAAATTGTAATCAACATGAGATCAATCCAATAATCTTGAGCATAAAGAACAACATTAATAACCGTGTAGAATGGATTAAAAGAAAGAAATTTCAAAAAGGTTAATTTCTGGGAATAGCCATTCAAGAGGGTAATAGAGAAGTATGAAAAAATTGTCCAGAATGATACTAAATGCAATGTTGTATGTAAAACATAAAACAGACGTTTCTATATACACAATAAAAAGAATCTGAATAGTTAAAATATTCAACTTTTAGCATATTTTGTTATTGATGAGTGCAATAATCCGAGGATGAAGATTTTGCTTGGAGTTGGATGGTTTTTTGCTGTAGATGATGGTCCTTAATGGATTTTTTTTTTGTTCATATTGTTTCTATTTTTTATTGTTGTTGTTTAGAACCATGTCCAAGAACCTTGAGAACAAACCACTAATGAGATTTTAATGAAGACGAGATCAATCAACTGATCAACTATAAAGAACAAAAATGTAATATATTTAAAAAGAGGAATGGAAGAGGTTTTCATTCGTTTAACAGACTATAAACTATTAATGGCAGCTCGGCAGAAGCTCTAACACTGTCAAACCAATGAGATGTAAACATGAGATCAACCATTGATCATTAACACAAAACAACAATACTTCCAGGAAAACACCTCTATATTCATAAGGGCCCAGGCTAAATTGTCATTAGATTAAACCCATTGTTCATTAACAGAAAACAACGATGCTTCCAAGAAAAAACCTCTACTTATAAGCGCCCAGGGCTAGATTCTCATTGTATTAGGTACTCATAATCATGCAATTTAAATCAAGAGATCTGTCAAAACATGAAATCTAAGGTGGGATAAGTTTGAGCATTCATGTTCCACCTAGGTTAAAATCCCAGTAATTCCATATAAGGTGTGGGGCCCTTGGAGCAGATTGAAGCTCACACCCCTCACATTAATAGAAGTAAAATTTTCTCAAACACAATTTCTCAAACACAATTTCTCAAACACACACTGCATGAACTGTGGGAAGACACAGACCAATAAAAAAAAACATGAAATCTTGTTAAAATTTTATTTTGGAATTAAAAAGGATACAACTCAGTTACAGGAATTGATGGATTATAACTTACTGTTACGGCTGATAGATATGTGAAGCAGTATGAGCTTGTGGGAGGGATTGGCAACATGAATGAGGCTCCATTGCAAGGCTACCTTGGCTTCTTTGGAGTCATCCACCACAACTACTACCCTTTTCATGTGTTCCCCTGGTGCTGCTGAAATATTCTCCCATTTCTTAAGCAGGCCTTCTGAGTATGACACTGCAAATTCAGAATTATAACCTAAATCTTTCAGGTTCCCATGACACGCCGGTTTCTTGTTCCACCCAAGTAGATTTTTGAAGACTCCAGGCATTATTTTCTCACTTGATTATCACATATAAGTTTGTCCTCAAGGAATAGGCCAAGGCCAATCATGGTTCAGTTAACTGTATAATCCTCCTTGCCGATGATACCCATTAAAGCAACGCAGAAGAAGGCATTGCATATGGTTGCTGTGCATCATCCCCATGACAGAAATGGAAAACAAAGACATGGTAATTTAAGGATATTCGTTTGGTTGCATTAAAAGTGCCACTTTTGTCTCATGGATGACGAACTGCCTCTTCCATATTTGCAACACATTAAAGCCTAGTAATGTGAGCACCGAGAATTTCTGCAGTAAAATCTAACCTTCCTCTTGAATAAATTTATTGCACTTATCCACATATTATGGAGATTTCAGATGAATTTTCATATAAAACAAATAATGTACTTCAAATTTTGTAGTTAACAATTGTCTTCAAAGTGGTTTGGTCGTTTCTCATCACAAAATTATTTGTGATATGAATATGTTTGTTTTCCGCCGATTTTTTTTTAATATTAAAAAGATTTTTTTTTAATAAAATTATCATTAAATATTTGTTTTATTATTTAAATTAGCTATACTTTTTAAATATATCTTTAAATTATTTTTGTTAATTTTAAACATCTTCTTTTTCTATTAAAAAATTTGAATACAAATTACTATAAAATATTAATAAAAATATATTTCAAAACAATAATTTAATATATTAGAAAATAAAAAAAAATATAAAATATATTCAAAATAATAATTTAATAAATTATTTTAGGTATATTACGTTTGTCACATAATTTAAGATCAAAATATTAATTAAAATTTGTAAGACAAAAACATTCTGGAAAACAAAAAAGTGTTCAAAAATTCCATATAAAACCAAATATATTTAAAAAACCGCATAATCAAATTAATACTAAAAGAGACCAGAAAACTAAAGCCAAACTAATAAAACCCAAACTCTTAAGAAGTGAAGAATCATTCCTTAAATAGTATTTTGAAAACAGAAATAAAAATTTACATTCAACCTTGTTATAGCTCCTCGTATTCTTTCCTTTTGTCCTTCCGCTATTGGTTCGTTTGAGAGGTTAATTACACTATTTTAATTTTTAACAAAAAAGTTTCATTCCAAATTTTGAAGTTTTCATGTTTATAAAATAAAATATTTTTATTATAAATTATGAATATTATATTTGTCTAATCCATTTAAAAACGTTAAAATTGAGAACACAATTACTTCTTTAATAAAGTTATATTGATATATATATAGATATATATATATATATATATATATATATATATATATATATATATATATAGATATGTTCTCAAAGTTCTTTATTAAATTATCTTTTGAAATAAGAGTCGATCTAAATAAAAATATTTTTATAAAAGACATTATAAGAAAATGCATCTTTTACCCTCTTTTTTGGGTTGAGAGTTATAGTCTATAATTACGTCAAAGGCATCTCCTCTATGGGAAAGGGCTTTGCGGACATTCACGGGACTACGTCAAATTTGACGGTTGTTTGGACGTTTTTGCTAGACATTAAATTTGAAGGGCATTTTCGCTTTTTGCTATTATTTTTAACAGTTTTGCTTTTTCCACTGTTGATTCATGAACGACTGGGGAGTTGCAGTTCAACTCCTCTCCACATGGAAAAAGATTTCTCTTTATAAGACTGCATGGAAACGCCAAATTAGGCATTACATTCCAATGCCAAAAACAACAGTGCATGAAAATATGAAACACATATTTAAAAATTAGTACAACTTTTGTGAGTTATAATAGTAATATAGGAATGAATCAACCTAATCGGAAGGATTCTCTGTTATAGCGAACTTCTGAAACAACGGTTGTAGAAGGTTTTGAAGATGAATGCATGGCCGTAGAAACATCGTGCAAAGTTCTTAGTACCTCCGGAAAAAGATAAAAAAGGAAAAACTTTTATTGCTGCAGTTGAAAGTGCAGGTGAATCGCGCTTGGTTGAAAGTCGGTATGTAGCAAGGCTAGGACGATAGAGAAACCAGAGAATGACGAAGAGACTAGGCTACGTATTAGATGATATGTTTTTTATATTTATTTTGGCTATTGTAATTTTAGTCCTACGACGACGTTTCCATCGTATTAGTCAGTCACAGGAACCTTGTCTATTGGAATTTAGTTAAACTAGATACAAATGTATAAATAGTCTTACAGGTACACAGATTAAAGTATTTGGGGATGCAACTAAATTTGACATAAATTGATATGTCATAACCTCACACCCCTAACAACCCCATTGCATAACATGGATTCCCTTTTGGGTTAAATGTTTGATTTGAAGGTGTATTTATTCTGCTTGGACTCTCGCCTGACATTGCATGGATTCCCTTTGGGTTATATCTTATATATTTGATTTGAGTTATTACTCTCACCAGAATTTTCATTTGGAGGAGAGGACTCTCACTCTTATAGTGTTAAAAAAACATCCCTACAAGATAATAAGTGAGATATGTTGGCAAATTATGCATACCAACCTCAACATTTTGCCATTTGGAAAAGATCTTTGCTAAAATGAAAAAATTCAATGAGGAGTTGAAATATTGAAGACAAATTATGATTATTCACTAGTCTCTTTGGATATTTGATTAGGGAAATAAATTCAGAGAGATGTAGATTCAGGAAAGTTGCAGTAAGAGTCTAAATCCCCTTCATTTCTTTGGCGGTTTGTATGTGGTGTATCTAGAACTAATGGATCCCATTAACTCATTAATTCTGAACCATGTAGAAATTGTAAGTCCAACATCATATTGTCAATTTTAATTTTTCACTAATAAGCCAAAATAGGAAAAAATATCTCATCGTTAAAATAGAAAAATATATCTCATTTGTTGTTAAGATTTTTAAAATTTCATAAAGATGAGCATACTAGGTTCGAATTCAAGCTTCTCTCCAAGCATTATGCCTTCCATACACCATCTGGTACATGTTTGGATATCTGGATTCTAATGCCTCAAGAGGGGAGTGAAGGGTTTCGGTTAGGGCAAAAACAATCAGAAGAGATATAGATTCCCAAGGGAATTTGCAGTAAGAGTCTAAATCCCCTTCATTGCTCTAGCGGTATTGAATGTGGTGTATTCTTTTGGAACTAATGGATCCCATTAACTCATTAGTTAGGGTTTGTTCTGAACCATGTAGAAATTGTAAGTCTCACTTCACATCTAACAATAAGCAAATATAGTAATCAGTGTTCAACCTTCATATTGCTTGTAGACATTGGACCTGCGAATGTAAGATTAGTTTGTAAGGATAGAATACAAAAACATAGAGCCCAAAAGAAGAACCATAACATATATTTTTGAACCTACCATTGTTTCCTTGGGATTTGAAAGGAATTTGTATATTTTTCCCAAATCCCATCTTCATAAACGGATTAGCAGAGCCTTGGTTTTGGAATTTTAAATTTTTAGGATATTTTGACAAACACTTGGCGTACCAAGTTCTGAAACAAAACAAAATCTTGTTGAAAATGCCTTCTAATATGGTAACTAATAGGAGTCCATGTCTTTGGGTTGGTATTGTAACTTTGCAGCTCACATGGGTTAATAGTATAAAGGTGCTTCTGATATGTTATGTAGATATGGTTGTATGATATAAAGTGTAGCTATATGACTGAATAATATGTGGCAGGAAGTTTAATGTGAAAATGTGAACATTTCCAATGATTCTATCATGCTTCTTTGCTAACAATAAAATAGACTGCAAACTAACCATGTCCATTCTGTGTTTTCCTACAAACCTATGCCGCCTCAGTCCTCCACACTTACCCTACACAAAAATTGTTGCCACAAATCCTCTTTATCCCAAGGTCTACTTTTCTCAACGGATGAGCCGATTTTCAAGTAAACAATGACCAATTTTTCCTTTAACAACCCAATTTTTTTCATATTAATTCAGTCCACTGGGAACATCAATGCTTAGTGAGAAATTTGATATATACAATTCCGTCAAGTAAACAATGACCAATTTTTCCTTTAACAACCCAGATTTTTTTCATATTAATTCAATCCATTGACTGCCATTATTTTGGATTAAGTATAAGTGGATTCCCACGAGTCCTCTCTATCCCAAGGTTTGATTTTCTCAACGGATGAGCTGATTTTCAAGTAAACAATGACCAATTTTTCCTTTAACAACCCATATTTTTTTCATATTAATTCAATCCACTGGGAACATCAAGGCTTAATGAGAAATCTTATCTATGTAGTCACAGAATTGTTCTTCTGGAGTAGCTGACGGGAAGGAAGCTATGGAAAATTGTATAGAAGATTTTTCATGCTTCCGGTGGCTCAATTTTTTTTAATTTGCTCAATGCTTTGGATTATCAAGTTTGAGATTTACAAAGTTTGCAATGATGGAACTTGCTTTGGTGCCATGCCACTAATTCAAAGATTCTAAGTTTTTACAGTGCATAATTGGTTGTATAAGTCATCACTATAGAACCCAAGGATTTGATTTGTTGTATTGTTACAACAAATTTGAAAGGCCAAGGTGGCTTTTGTTAGGAAAACTTTACAGATGATTACTATTCTAGGTTTTTGTGGTACAAATTAGGTCTGGACGTTAATATTAATAAGCCCTTGGTAATGTTTGGCGTGTGTATAATTTTTTTGATCTGTATGCATGTAATCATGTAACCTGATGTGTTAGTCAATGAGGACAAGACCCATATGAATGCTATTAGATGAATGCTAATTTGTGCCATTGTAGGAAATTTGAATCTTCTGTGTAAAGGTTATCTTTGGCTTTTTAAAAAAAATCTGTGATATTATATAATTTATGGGTGTCTAAATATATATATTTTGGTTCATTCCTCTTCCTGATGCAAGTCCTCTGTATAATACCAATATTAACTAACTGAAATAAAGAAAGTTTTTATATCAACTATAATCTTCTTACTATCTATTTGCTTTTTTGTTAAAAATATTCTTCTCCAATTTTTTTTTGAAGAATCTCAATCATGATATTATTTTATAAAATGTACATCCTATATGACAAACACTCATCATGGAAATATGTGCCAATATGGTTACATGTTGTTTACAAAAAGTTGGATTGACATTTGTGCACTGTCCAAAGGAGACGTGACAATAATTGTCAAGGGGTGCATATCATCAATTTTAAATTTGTACCATTTTCCTTGTAATTGTTGATGTGTTTTAATAAATCATAGTACTCTAAAGATGCATTTTATAAACTATAGAGACAAAGGGAAAATTTTAGTAGGAAATTTTCGTAAAGTCGTGAAAATTGAGAATTATAGAAATTTGAATTGGCAAATATTATGTGGTTCGCAGCTGACTTATTCGTCAAAAAATTTAACTGACATGTCCCTTATATTATTCGTTTTGCCTAGATTTTACAAATATATAAGAGCTTATGAATGTAATTCACCATAATTTCAAATCATATCGTGCGTATATTCACTGAAGTAAACATAAGAAAATTCAAAATCCGCAGCCGCCAACACATAAATCTGAGCTGTCCAACCACAAGCCGTCCAACTCTGAGCCATCCAAACCTGAGTAGTCTAATCCTAACCCGTTTAACTCTAATTCTAAGCCATCCAAACTCTTAGCCATCCAACTATGATCTGCCCAAAACTGATACATCCAACATTGATCCATCCAACACTGATCCGTCCAACTCTGACCTGTCCAACCCTGAGCCATTTAATTATGATCGTCCAACTCTGATCCGTCCAACTTCTAGTCATCCAACACCTAACTGTCCAACCCGTTTCCATCCAAAGGTCAACCCCTAGCCATCCAACCCATTAGCCTTCCAACTGTTATCCATCCAACCTTGAGCCGTCCAACCCCCTAGTTGTCCAACCTTGAGATGTTTGACCCCTAAGGCTTAAGCTATCCAATAGTTTAGGCATCCAACCCCTCTGTTGTGAGTCGTCAAACCACTCAGTGACTTAGTCGTCCAAACCTTTATCGTCCAACCTTTTACCGTCTAACCAATACCATTTAACCTTAAACCATCCATTCCCAGAGCCTTTGAACATAAGATCCTCTCCTAAGTGCCTGAGCAGTAAGCAGTCATGGATACTAGAAATCAGGGCAAGAAGATTACAAATTCAGCCAGTTTAAAAAAGGGTGCAAATACTTTGCTTGGCTATTTTAGAAAAAAGAAAAAAATGAAGTCTGTTTCTGCATCAGCTGAAAATATCAGTATGTGGCACATGCTACTTAGTAGTTATTTAATCTTACAGAATTTAATAATTATGTTTATCATACTCTTCTTGGAACTCTTTGTACTTCGTAAAAATTTAACTATAGATAAAATTAATACTAAATAAGTAACAATTTTATAGAATTATATGTAGTCGTTTTAGAAATACCTTCACAGAATAATCATTTAAACATATCGATGATCCATTATATGTTGAGGAAAACATTCCGTCCATTGATGACTTAAAAGTATAAGAAAATTCATCGAATTCTCAAAGTACACCAACAGAGGAAACTTCTACTCCAAGTTCTATTTCCAGGAAAAGGAGACATGAGAATCAAACTATTCTTGCTGACAGCTCAGATGCAGAAGTTAAATCCCAAGAAAAAAAGAAAAAATGTCAGAAGAAAGAGGGAAAACTAGACAATTGGAATAAAATTCTAGTTCGAATGGGCTACAAAATATCCTTTTATTGAACCTGTGTACACTGAAAATTGTAATGCTGTTCCAACACAATGTCGATTCAAAATATGTGGTTGGAAACAGGGGAAGGAGCACATGATGAAGCTCAAACTGGACACAATTGAAAAGAACTATGGGAAAATATACATTTCCCAAAATCTAAAGGATGGCAACATAGTCAGAACACATAAATGGAAAGATGCAAAAGATTGTCTACATGTCAAATATGAAGAAGAGTATTAAAAGGAAAAAAAAGTATCAAATATATAAATGAAAAAGGTGGGACCATAATAGTCAGATTGAGCAAAGCTATGGAGGCAGAAATGCAAAAAAAAGGTATTCAGTTTTCTACCATATTTCATATAATGAAAATGGGAATATCGATGTCAAATTTCAGAGAAAATAAAATGTTGTATCAAGTTATTGGTCTATAGAACATTCCTCAATCTCATTGGTCAGATACCAGTGGCTAAGAGATTGTAAAATGTCTATCTATGGTAGAAAAGGAGGATCTAAAATTGTGTGATCAAAAGGAAAAGTATATTTCCCTTTTATTAGATGAGGTTATTGCAGTCGTTAATACTTCATGGATATGTATTCATGTTTACACATTTGCTAATGAAATAAGGACTCCACACCTCTTAACAATTCATAAAATGACTGAGAATTGCAATTATGAAAATATATATAAATTGGTGGTGTCAAATCTGAAGGATATCACCGGAATGGATGACTTTGTCATTGTAACAAAATTAGTTTGTGTCAGAACCGATGGTGCAACTGTAATGCAGGGAGCCAAAAATGGTATGTGTGTTAGACTTCAGACAACTATTGCTCTGTATATGGTTGTTATCCATTGCATGGCTGATAGAATGAATCTCGCCTACAAAATTGTGAGCACATTTGAAAATGTAACTAAAGTGGATGAACTGATACGTGATCTGCATTCCTATTATTCTAGTAGTCCAAAGAGATTTTTAGAATTTCAAAAATTTTCTATTAGACTAACAGAGGGAAAGAAATTCTCAAAGATGTAGATACCAGATGGATATCTATGTATGAACCTGCATGTAGAATATTTGATGAATATCCTTCACTCACAAGATTTATGTTTAAATACCATAGGGATGTAGATAAAGCTAAATATCTATTGTGCCGTCTAACTGACATAGAAACTTTACTCACACTCTGCGGTATTTTTCCCATGTTGAGGGAGCTTAATATTTTAATGAAGCGCATGCATAAGATCATTCATTCTACATTTCATACTTCGTAAGACTCAGAATACATGTTTGTTGGAATCTAGAAAGTTTATATATTTTTGATGGGAGTTTTCAGGGTGATGCTTTTGAAAACTAGAATGTATTGACAAATTTGAAAAATTTCAGGGGCTTCTTAAAATACAATATACATGATCATCTATGTATAACAACACATGGAAGAGAGATTCCACTTCATGCGTTCCAAAAAAGAGTTGATATGGCTAACTCAGAAATAGAAGAAGTACAAGTGACACAAAATTTATATGATCCAATATTAATGGAAACTAGGAATAAGTTGAGAAAGATCTCTGAATCATTAGCTAAAGAGATCCGGGAAAGATTCAAAAATGATAAAATACTTGAAGCAATGGGAGTTGTAAATCCACAGTTTTGGAATTTGTCAGGCGGAAAACCATACACATATATCAGTCCTTTATTTATCAAAAACATGGGTGATCTAACTGATCATTTCTCTAAGACTGAAGAGATAAATGGAGTTTCTTTAGAAGGTATTTTGAAAAGAAAACTACTTAGTTCACAGTCAATGGATTTTGCTAATACTATGATACAATAAGTTCAGCTTCTACAAAACCCACAATATTACAGTGCTAGGAAAGGATTTGGAAGGATATCTATTCCAGTAGTACTCTAAGTGAAGATTTGCGTGAGTATATTAAGCTATATGAGCTTTTCCAAACAATGATTCTGAGTTCAGTGGAAGATGAGAGGGTTTTCAGTGCACTATCCTTTTTAAATTACAAAGTTCAAAACAGATTGGATAGGAATCTAGAAAGCTATCTTAGATTGTATGTTTCATGTTACTTAGTGGAGTCTTTTCCTTATGATAGATCACTGGCATTGTGGAATTAAATAGCAGAACAAAGAAGAGTTAGTAATATTCTTCCTGACCCAGGGGATCGAGACACATCCACAGATCATGCTACAATTGATTTCTAAGACACAAATGAAAGCGTTCTCCAAGACTGTTCCAATTCACATAGATTTCATTACAATAATGTTATGTAATAAGTATTGATTTATTTCATACAAAGATTACAAATTTTCCATTGGAACAATGTCATTATATGTTTCAATTATCCCATTTGTGTTTTATATTTGGTTTTCAAATTCAGACTGAAATAAGTACACATTTGTCTTTAATATCTGTTAATTGATTTATTTTACATTTGCAACAAATCAGAAATGTAAATATTTCATACAAAGATTATAACTTTCTATAAATGCAATATTATATTTGTCTTTATTTGATCCTTTGCCATTGGAACAATGTCATTATATGTTTCAATTATCCCATTTGCTTTTTATATTTGGTTTTCAAATTTAGACTGAAATAAGGTGACATTTGTCTTTTATATTTGTTAATTGATTTATTTTACATCTGTAACAAATCAGAAACGTAAATATTTTAAAGAAACAAAATCAAGTAAATTTAAACAACATTCACGTAAACAATAAAAAAGAAACATAGTTTGTATTAACAACATATAGTAACATTGTACAATTCTAATTTCCAAATTTCTTTTGAAATCGATTTGAATCTCATGTGGTGGATTACTTTATGAAGAAAAGTACAAATTCATAAAGCATTGTCAGCCAATATAATTCCAAAAAGGGGGTTGTCATAACATATCAAAGCTTCCGAACAAGTTCTGTCATATAAGGGCACATTACGAGGTCATCCTCTTTTCTGCCTATGATTCAAAATCATAGTTGTCCTTACATTTGTCACGTGGAATAAAACCTAAAAAGGGGCTGACCACTATCTTTAAATTCCTACGCCAGTGTCGGAATTATGACAACACACCTATCACATGGTGAACTTTACTAACATATCTTATTTTATGTTGCAGGTGAAGCTTGTTCTTTTTCTTGCGTTAGAGGTGGAGGATTCTGTTGCATCTGTACAGAGCTATCTGCTATAACTCTTGATGCCTGCAGATCTCATGCTGCGGTATTGATATTCTCTAGAATATTCTGCTTCTCCCTGGATACATCTCTTGCAGACAAAAGTGTTGCATCTGCATCTATCTTTTCCTTCAGTAAGACTTCTGGATCCATCTTATGCTCCTTTATTATCCTTCTCAATGTATTATTATTTTTATTTATAACAATGAGTTTTTCCTTCAACTGTGCAAATGAATTCAGGCTTTTGCAGGCATTCTTCAAATGTGCTTCAAATACAACTGCTTCTTTCTTTAAATTTTCATATTTTTCCTGCAAAACAGAAATATTAAATTTTTAGTCTATTAGATAAAATGAAAAAATATATTGCAGTGCTTATAATATAAGGATTTTGCATGTAAAACTAAAAGCCCACTCACAACAACTTTTTTTTTTCCAGCATTTTTTATTAAGATATTTGTCTTGTCTTTAGCCCATTTATTGTAGTAAGCATGTGATTCGACATTGAAATTCTCCAACATGTTTAGCATTATGTCTATAATTTCATCATTGTAGTCATTAATATATGAAATAGTCCCTGACTGAGCTTTGTTTAGCAAAACATCCTGCCATGCTGGTTGGCTCTCTACGACAATGACCAATGAATGCCTTTGAGCATGATTATGGTATCGTGTATTTATTTCTTTTATCAAATTTTTTTGTCTCCTCTCCAAAGACCGCACCAAATCCACATCAGACATTACAACCTCTTGAATTGTTTCCCCCATACTATATGATATCAGATTTTCTAAAATAAAATGTGTCTTTTCATCATTTGTTTGTGGAGCATTTCTTAGAGGAGGAGGAGAGTCACTACCCTGTATTACATGCACATTTTGTTGTGGTTGAGGCGGAGTAGATTGAATCATATCGTGGGTGTCAAAATAGTTACCCTTGTCTGCATCGCCACTTTCAAAGCTCAAATAATCCTCATCAAGGGTGATGTTGTTGAAAAGATATGTGGTTGTTACACTTAAAACACCACCTAGTGACAGTCTAGGTAATTTTGTGGTAGCAGGATGAACTGTTCCTGCTGACTCTATAGGAATCCTAATATTCTTTCCTGCAGTTCTTCTTTTGGTTTGGACTGGACATGTTGGAGGTATTGGTGGCCTCCTTGCAAGTGGAACATGCCCAGAAGCCACATTACCTGCATGAAGCAAACAAAAAATTGTCAGAATATTACGGTTGTGATTTGTAAATGCTAAAAAATTGTAAGGAAACAAAACATGCTAAATATTATACATTACAATTTACCTTGTATAGACATAGACACAATCGTGACATTTTGATCTTCAAACCCAGAATGAGTTTTATCTTCATCATCAAACTTAGTAGTTTATGAATACAATAAATGTATAAAAGAACAATAGAAATATTAAAATACAGTAGTACATACATAATCTATATTAATTGTTTGAATTAGTTATTTATAAAAAAAGATAACTTCATACCTGAAGTTAAATGTGATGGTAAACGTGATGCGCATATCGACCCTCGAGGTTGCTTTTGAAGAGGAGGTCTTACTGGTGTTGATTCTCCTGAATCCATGTTAGAATCAACAGAGACCTCTGGAGGGGCTTTACCTCTAGCAATTTCCTCCTTATGAGATGTCGCAACTATAATTTTTCTCTGCAAAATAAAATCACACAATTATTATTTTATCCCAAAATATTGAATTTGAAATACTTATAACAAGTAAACAGTAAAAGTAACTGTTACCAACTTACCTGTTGTTCTTCGAGAGTAAGACCAATCATTTGATCATTGATTGCAGTTGGAATTTTATCTTGTGGAATTTCGTAGTACGCTTCATAATAAAAAGTAAGAATATAATTGCAACAAGAGAATACAGTCATGGATTGATTAGATTGATTGGATTTGCGGGCATGTGAGATATTTATTTTTATTCTATTGGACAAATGACTACACCAATCGAATTGGTTCCCTGCTAGTTTCTGCAATAAATATTGAACTACCCAATACAGAATGTTTACAGATCTACCCTATAATACAATCCTGGCTTGAAAAAGTGACACATCTGCAATAAATAATTTATTTGTAATACCTTGTAGAAGAAGGCCTCTTGATGAACGATTAAGAGGAGCTGCAATAACAGAGAAGAAATGTTAGAGCCTTGGGTGGTCTAGTAATGTTAAGAACAAAAGCATTTGAAAACAATAAACTTACCATCAACCTGTACATTGTAATGAGACTCTAAAAACCTTTTATATTCGTCTGTAAGAATAACCTTTGTAGTAATGGCTAACTTATTTTTGAATGGTAAACCTGTTAACAGATGTACATCCTTGGGTTCAATTGAGAAAGAAATTTGACGACGTCTCGGATGCACGAGGAGAACGAAAATTTTTACCATCACTCTCATTGTAAGAGGCGAGAAGGTAATCAAGGATTGAAGTATCAATATCGAATTGGGGCATGTCCACAAGCCCGTTAAATTATGAGTTTTTGACCCAATCCTTTTTTGCATCTTTTGCTCTTAGTAGAGCTACAATATGTGGGAACATGAGGTTTTTGTATTGAAATTTGGGTGTAGGAATAGATGTGGTGCTGGACATTGCTGAAATTTGGGAGAAGTTTGAAGATTGGAAAGCTCATAGCACTGGAAATTTTCGTAGCAAAGTGAATAATTGAACCTTGAAGGGGTATTTATAGGGGTCTGTATGGTTCAAAGGACACATGGCGGAAAATTATTGGTTGGAAGTGGCGGCCCAACCCGTACTCACCCAATCCACATGACCAAACATTAACCATCCAACCCACACGTATAACCATTATGTGTCCAACTAAATACCATCCAACCATTAGCCGACCAATGCTTTGCTATCCATCCCACCCACCCAACTCTTAGTCGTCCAACCCCTCAAGGCTCAACCATCCAAACCCCCACCCGTCCATCAATAAACTGTCTAACCTGAACCCCTCATCCATCTAACCTACCCGTTCAATGATTAACAGTCTAACCCTTCACTCGCCCAACCCTTAGCCGTCCAACCCCTAGGTCGTCCAACCCACACGTCCAACCCTCACCCGTCCAACCCTTAGCCATCCAACCCTCACCCGTCCAACCCTTAGCCATCCAACCCTCACTCGTCTAACCCTTAGCCATCCAACCACCCACCTGTCCAACCCTTGGCCATCCAACCCTTGGCTGTCTAACCCTTAGCTGTCTAACCCTCACCTGTCCAACCCTTAGTCATCCAACTGACCATATAACCCTTGGCCGTCCAACCCTTAGCTCGCCCATCCAACCCTTGTCCAACCCTTAGCCGTCCAACCCTTAGCCGTCCGACCCCTCGCCCGTCCAACCCCTCACCCATCCATCCCTTTTGCTTAACCCTCAACCGTCCAGCCCCTTACTCATTCAACCTCACCTGCCCAATGGTTGCCCAACCCCTCACTCATCCAACCCACCCATCCAACCCTCACCCACCCAACCCCTCAACCGTCCAACCCCCTATCAACCTATCCGAGCAACTTCCCACCCAACAATAACTCCCAACCAACCTACCTGAACAACTTTGCGAAATGAGAAAAAAATGGTCTCTGCAAAATCACTTTTGCCATGAAATATTTTTTCAGATATTTGCCAACGATTCGAACGTTGATTTTTGAGATTCACAAATGTTTCAAAATTAATTTTTCAGAGGAGTCTTCTTAAAATGAACCCTGATAGAGACTTATTTTTCAAATGAATTGGTTGGTTGATTAAAGAGTATGTGTGAAGATAAAAAACACTAATTTCTCTTTTATTGTTCATATATCGCATTTCAATGTAATATTTCATATATATTCCTACACTACCACTATCAATCACACCCCTTATCGAGTGTACAAAAAAGGTTTTTTCACCAAAAGACCAACCAAATAACTGATGTAACACTAACACAATTACCCCGAAATAAATACAAACCACATCAACTACAAAATAAATTAACTATCCAAAATAGTATCAAATGTATTCATGTTTAGAGAAAAAAATTGGCCACAAAAGGCTACCACTCATTATATAAAATCTTCAAAAAATAGAACTCTTCATGTATTCATGTTAAGTTCAAATAAAATAGTCCGTAAAATACTACCACTCATGATATAAGATTTGCAAATGTACATGTACGAATTCGTAAGAAGTTTGAAATGTAGAGAGAACCTTTAAATGAAGTGGTTCATCTATATTTCTACACTTATAAAATCAATCACACCCCAACTTATCAACATCAACTATAAAAGTAATAATTATCCCTATAAATCAAATAACATATATCGTTCAATGTTCACATTAGATTGCACACATGCAATTGCTAGTCTACTTCTTGTTTTCCCACACTTAAGCTAGACCTAATTTAAGCTATAAATATAGATCTTTTTCTTTCTATTTAATTTCCCCACTATACAAATACTTTCACAAAATGTTCACAAGCTAATTAGGTTATATAAGATAGTGTTGATTGTGGTCAATTCAAATTAAAACTCAATCCATTAATTTAGTAATTTTATATCATCCACATCCTCCTTTTATTTGCAAATATTATTCCACTATTGTCTCCAAAAGTCCCAATTTAATATATTATTTTTCATTCAAAAAATTTATTATTTTAGATTAGAGCCATATGCTCATTATATATAATACATAGATTAAGTTTATTGAAATACTTGTAATATCAAAATTAGGGTTTCACTTAATTAAGATAAATGGTAATATGTAAAATTATTTAAAATAAGAAATACAACAATAAAATTTAAATATGTATATTCTAGAAACATTTAGCAAGCATAATGTCAGATATTCAAACTCCATAAAGTTAGATAAAGGAAAGTGTGGGTTAAGGTTAGAGAATATTTCACCTATATAATTTGATTTGACAATTATGATGATGGGTTTGGGTTGTAAAGGTAGAGATATGAATATGTCAAATATTGTATGATTTAGAAGTGTACAAAGGATGCATTTTATTGGAGATAATTTTCCTTTCTAGGAAATTTTGTCCTATACAATATTTCACTCAAATTTGGCTTTAGCACTGTAACATTTTTTTCCATGGAATTATGATTTTGTGTTTAGTATTAATCGATCACATCTCTATATAATATTATGACTTTGTATTCTTCAAACCCTAGGTTTCTTTTTACTCAAAGTGAAGAACCTAAAAGGGGAAAGTATGTAGTGGTCGAGCTTCCTCAAAGCCCTACTAAGTTGAGAGTTCCTTACATAAAAATCATTTGAAGAGGTATCAGAACGATATATTTCTCCCACTTGGCTTGAATGTGTGTAAAATCTCCAATATCAATGGATTATGGAAAATAAGAACCAAATAGGACCTCCAATGTTTGGCGATGATCTTCGGTATAGATTTTAACATATAATAATGACCTATAGAATCCTCACAAGATGTAAATTTAGACTTGGTAACTAGTGGTTGTGCTTACAAATTTTATTTTACATGAGGTCCTTTGTTGTGATCTCCTATGTAGCTAAAATATGTGAGAGATGAGCCCTTTGAATGGGTGGGGCGAGTGTGATGTTTTATGTGACTTTTGTGAAAGGTTTACTGACTCAGTTGATACTAAATTGAGTAGGCTAACTTTAGTATCTAAAAATGTTAAATTTTGGATATAAGTGTCACTGTGATAGATTATAATGCCCACAATTTTACTACCCAAAATGTAACATAATAAATGGAATTTTTTTTGGTTGGTTATAAGACACAACACTTAAAACAATTGCATTGATCACAATGCATATAAACGCTAACACTTTACTGTTGCATTATTTCAAACAAACACATGGTTTACAATTTCACTTTTGTACGCATTGTGTTTGTTTACGTAAGGATTATTTCATTTGCGATAGCATGATTAATATCATTATCACACAAAAATTCTCATATTTTCTCTCATTACCTCTTCTAGAACATAAAACTCAAATCCAATTCTTAACACAAAAAGGTTAGGTGTAAGAGTGCGTAACTTTGGTGAGACCCGCAATGACACTAGCCATTTCTCAGGAAGTGATGCGTGCACGACTAATTTTATAAAACCATAGAAGGTTTCCCTATCCACCATTATATTACGGAGTCTAGCTCACACGTAGTCCAACTATACAAAGGGCGAAGAGTATAACTCGTAACACCTTTCACGAGGTTGATGCACCTCTCACCAAGGTATTTTGTAGGTACTTTAAGTGGGTCTAACACCATTTATCCCCCTTTTAATTTGGAAAAAAAGAGATGCTTGAGCTAGTGCAAGAGTGTGACCATGAACCGACTTAATTTTTCCGATACTACTATGTCTAAAAGCCATCCACTGAACATGGTGTTATATTAAAAAAAATTACCTCCAAGAAACCATACTAACCAGGGTATAAGGTTGTCATTCAAGACTAACCCACGAACACGAGTTACTAAGAAGGTCACTTATGAAACTATAAGGAGTCCTAAGGACATCCTTTTGTGGCGCAACCAAGGTTTGGCTCAAGTTTACCTTCACACATTTCTCTATGTCATTCAAGGACACATCTACCATATCATGCTCATAGGTTAACATAGGAAGAGAGTTTCATTAGATTAGTGGGTATAACAACATTATTCTCATGATAACTCCAGAGAAATTATTACCACAAGTTACTAGAAGGAGAGACTAATTTTCTTAGTTAGGAACATAAAAGTTCTCATCATTGTTGCTTGTAGGAATATCGATTCACAATAATCTTGTTACATTAAAAGATTTATCATGTTTGATTCCTTCTAGTTAAGAATGACATAAAAAGGGATTGGAAGTCTTACATTAGTTTTTGTGCAATAATAAGCACCACTTATAAATTTTCTTTCACATCTTGCAGTTGGGGTTATATTTAGATTTGAGATGAATGGACCTTTTTACATTATGGGGGAAGGGTTCCACCCTATTTCCAATTGTTACCAAAACTATTAAAAAATAGTACCAACATGGTATATCACTATAAAATTTTCCATGAAAAACATTAACTTCCTTCCTTTATCAACTCCTTAGTTCATTCTAAATGAGCCCCCGCCCACTTAGTTATCATGTTAAATGTACTTAAAAGAACAAAAACACTTAATTTGGTTTCTAACAATTCTAAGAGAAGAAGGGATTTGTTTGAATATCATAATGTATGATTGGATCTTTTAGCAATGTATGAAATTTTAGTGTAACCCTCTTACTTGGGTCTCTTTTGGTTAACCAATCCTCTCCTAGATTCTATTTCACAAAGAAGTTCTATTTACACATCTTTATAAGCAACATCCTCCCTATGTGGGGTATGAGCTATTCCCTAAAGGTGGTGCAAAACTTGGATACCTATACCTATCTATCGCTAGGTATACTATGTTTTACATGCAATCGAGGGTGATATAAGTAGATTTCATGACCTAACAAGGATTACCCCAAAGTTTAATCTCAAGCTTGTAATTTCCTTTATCCTATGTAACATCATCAACATTACAAACACACACCCCATTGAATCAAGGGGATTGATTGTTAAAAAAAAGTAGCGATAGTAACATTTTTTCTAGATTATTCAGTGTTATCATGATACTCTAATTCGACCATGATAGCACTTTTTTTCCTTTCCATGGCTCCCTGTATTTCATTTGGGATACACAATTTGGACATACAAATATAAATAAACTATTTTACAAATACCATACCATTTTCATTTACTTATAACAGTAAAAATAACTCTCACTTGAACTAATGTAATAAATATATTTCCATTACTTATTTGATTAAATTAGGTTCTCAAAAATTTCCACAATAAATACCTTACATTTTAAGATATAGATGTTACTAAAAGAACACCAACCAACACTAGTAGGTCCTTAATTCTTAAATCAACATGGCATACCACCATACAACTCTACATTCATGTCAAAACGCCGAGGAATACAACCTAATATGAAATAAACAATTTATTTCTCATTTTATAAGAACATACACATTAAGAAACCATATACATATTTAACACATTAATTATACCATTGCACCACCTGTAACCTGAAAAACCATGTAAATCATGTGTTATCAACAAAAACTTACATGGAAAAAACCCTCCCATCAAACATGCTAACAAAATGCCCAAATCAATTTTGGGTTAGAGAGAGATATATTTATTCATTTTCAATACTTATTTATATCAAAATAACCTTTTTAAATTTTGGAGAGAGGTTAGAGAGAGAAAACAACCATTTTCTTTTACCCAAGTAAAATAAACCCTTTCTATAACCAGGGAGAGTGAGATATAGAAAAAACAATTTTTTATTCATTACATTCAAGTTTCAAAGGATTTTTAGAGTAATATCAAGTTCTACAACTTCTAACAGAGTTTTCATCTCTTGTTGTCGCTATAAGAGCCCAAATACAAGTTCCAAATCATGTAATTCCAAATTTTCATCAACAGTATTGATTAAGTGTACCAAACCACATATTTATACTCTTGATACACATTTCCAAGCATAACATTAGTTTCAAGTGTTGAACAAGCCTTAGAGGGTCAACATGTGTTTGTAACCTTTGATGCACTGTTATGTAAATCAGCACAAGTGAACATGGAATCATCCTACAAAAATTATGTGGGATACACCTTAGACACATGAGATCTATGAAATGTTGGAGATGATGTCTTGGGAGATGCATACAGTAGGAAGGAGGATGGGAAATAGGGTTGAGAGATATACTTTGTTCTTGCCAATTATATTTTCTCGAAAGGTTCCAAGACCTTTCAACAACCCATTTTACATTTGTGTTGGAGCCATGGAATCCCTTGACACCACAGTTCTTTGATGCATTTGAATACATTTATTTTAGGTATTTTGTTAAGAAATTAACCTTCCTATGTGTCTGACCAATTTCCTTAGGAATTTTCAACAAGCATGTTATGTACAGACCCAACAATCATGTTGGTCACACGCCCATAATTTAAAACATTTTATCAAACAATCATGTGCCTTGTTTGTGAGTCTAGATTGCATAAAAGTATACCAAGCAACTAAATCCATGCAACCACTAAGGCCATAGGGAATCTATGCAAATTTGGAGGAAATGTCTTGGGAGAAGAAGGTGCAAGATATTTCTACCCTCTAAAACAACAAAAGAAAAATTCTAAGCATTTGAGGATCTAAACTGACTCATTGCAAAACCTGCTAGAAATTTACCGAAAACCATGCATATATCTAACTAGCACAAGGGAAAAGTGTCCACCAAAACTTCCATGCCCTATTGTCAAAAATCCTATTCAACACAGGCTGGGTAGATAATAAGAGGTAAATACATCTGAGCACAAAGAATTGACACCGTTTCACCAAAAGTGGTGAATAGGAATCCAAAATGATAATTTCAAATTTTCATACACGTATATTAGGGAATCGAAACTATAACATATAAAAAAAGGTCTTCCTTGATGTAGTCACTCCACACGTTTGTATTCATTCAACATGTTTAAGAGGGTTTGATCAACTACTTCACCCTAACCTTGTAATGTGAGGATCATTTCATGCTTGAAATAGCTTATAAATGCAAGAAATTGATCAAACATCACCTTAATTGGCTCTCAAATTTCTTTACCCTACTTACCTACCTCATGCAATGTCATTTCAACAGAAAAATGATCTCATTTCATTAAACTTGCTTTTTTCACTGACCTTTCATATTCACAACTTCACTAGATTTCCTTGCATTCTTGTTTCAAAAAAAGAAATTGGAATCTCTAGTATCCACTAACCTCTTCCACTTGTATGCATTTCTTTACCACTTCTAAAAAGAGTTAAACAACCATAAAAAAGAATCATATTCAAAGAAAACTAATTTATCATCTATTAACACCATACTATCCCTCATTAGCTCCTTCTTCCCAAAACATGTCACATTTTCTCTTAGGCTTATTCAATGCATCCTACCTCATTAATCATGTTCACATACTCCAAAAAATGGTAAATCAACTATCACTTTGATTTCAAAAGATCAATAACACACCTTTTCACTTATGTACTCAAACATGTTATGTTATGTCCTTAAGACACGTCAATGTGGAATAGTCATGCATAGAGACCCCTATGATAACACACAAAATTATTTCAATTGGTTCCTTGACCCCTTACCATATTCATAATGTTCCCAAAGTTTCATCACTTGAATATTTTCCTTCCTCTTGCAAAACTACTTTCCCTTCCTCACTCACAAACCCTCAACTAGGTCTGATACAATCCAGTTTTTGCTATAACTCCTAATATGGATGGTTCTAAAACATAATGAAAGAATTTATGGGATCATTTTAAGAATTTTCACCTTCCCTAGAGATTTAATTTTCTAACTCCAAGATAAAAGTGTGGTTCCTTTGAAAAAGAGCATCTCCAACTAGGTTTGAAAACTGTGTTTATAGTCCTCTAAGGAACTGGTAAGAAATTATCAAAATTTGACCAGTGAACTTCGAAATTTCTTTCTAGATCTTTGATTAGACCTTACCATAGAGTTGTCTTATAAATTTCAATGATAATTTCCCTATTTTGGTACCTCAAACCACATGCCCTAGTCAAGACCTGACCATGAAACTCAGTGAAGCTTGAGGACACAAGTTTTGCAATAACTTCTCAAGATCAAGGATTTAAGACTTAAATTTTGGCTCAAAGCTTAATTTTAAAGAAATACAAAAGAATATCTTACCAGTGAAGGTCTTGGAGCACGTGAAATCCTTCTTCCAAGTATTTCTCTATTGCCCCTTCCTGGGTGAGCACTCAGTTCACATTTTACTCTCTCTCTCTCTCTCTCTCTCTCTCTCTCTCTCTCTTCCTTAATAGACCAAATCACAAAATTTGGCAAAAAAATTCCTTCTAGGTCCCAAATTCATTCTTCACATCATGGTTCAATCAAGGGATCATAGTCATCACTACTATCAATCAATCAAGGTTTCATGTAAACCATCAAGTAGAGTATTTGCTCTTTCAACTATGCACACAGAATTTCATAAATTTTATCATGGTATTTCCACAAGGTCATTATCTTGAACAAATACACAACAAGAATGCAGGAATATTACTAGAAGAGATCAATATTAGAAGCATCTACAGTTTTATGCCTTTATGGATTGCTAAAAAAGAATATTCACAACTAGATTCTTATCAACCTCTTCATAAATCTTGAAAAGATTGTTTACATACTTCAAGGAATGCATTCATCTTCACCACTAAATCTCTTTCAAAAGGAAAACACACAAAATTCAACAATACAGTCCTTACTAAGCAAAAAAGATATCATTATTAAAGAAATATCAATTTACATACAAAACTTTGATTCTTTACATTATTTCTCTCCTCCTCTCAATATATTCCCCTCTCTCTCCTCTTTGCTCCTCCTCTTGGAGGATAACCAACTCCCTCTCTCGAATTTCATCTCATTTTTAATGTATTTCTTCTTGAAACTTAACTGAATTGATGACGCATCCCAACCTTTTCATATGCCATTCATAGGAAAATAGAATTTTTACAATATTTTTAACATGTAGGCCTTAATATGACCTATGAAATCTCTCTGAACATGTCCACACCATCTTCATAGTTCATCATGTTCACACCTAATCCATTTAGAACTCTACTTTTACAAATTGAGAATTTAAATTACATTTTTGGAGGGAAAAGGAGTAATTTAAAATTTAGAAACTCTTAACCATGTAGTACACATTCTTAGGACCTCAAACACTTTAATACACCCATTACACTCATGACAAGGAGGTATTGCACTTTGTAGTCTTTTTGATGATGCCCCTGCATCATGCTTCTTTTCCATCACGTCTCCTCTAACCACACCCAACCACAATCTTCACTTTCTCACTCACCACCACATTTAATTTTTATATTTTTATTATTATTATTATTTATTTTTAAGTTATCTAATCATTTTAGTATTTTATTTTTTAATCATACAATTTATCGTCGTCCGAGATAATGCTAGTTGCATCCAATCTCAATCTCACAACATTTTCTTCAAAGGACCAGCTAGCAGGAGCACTATGGGACATCTCTATCTACAAAAAATGTAATTCAAGGAAACTAGAACTAGGACACAAACAATAACCATCCCTAATGTACCATACTTCTCATTCATGTTATTATAAGGACCCTAATATTAGTTTCTTATCCCTAAGAAAGTACAAGACAAACAATAATTACACCGAAGGCGTTCCCCCTATGGTAGAGGACCTCTGGATGTTTCTACGACTGTCCTCAATTTGACAGCCTTTTAGACGTTTTTCAAACGGGATTAAATTTGACAGTTGTTTGCATGTCGTTTTTATTGTGCATGCAATTTTTGATTCATTTCTATTTTTAAGATCATATTTTTAACTGCTATTTTTTTGAATCCCCCGTAATTTAGAAGATGTGGCCATATAAATTGAGTTGTATGATCGAAGTTTATAGTTACATAATTTGTCTGTTGTTTGACGCGGCCGTTTTCGCGATAATTTACCTGCTGTTTGACGTGGCTAGTGGCTGGTCTCATCGGCTCTATCATGGCGTTTTCGGTATTCTTTTTTGAATGAGGGTTCATCGGATGAGCCTCTTATTATTCACGGCCTGTTACTATTCATCTTCTTGTGTGATATTGGATGGGGTTTTGTTCTTGGGCATCTTCGATTGATGTCAACGTGGCCTACTCTATTTTATGGTTTTTACGGAATATGTTGTTGAGGAATTATTGTTTAGCCATTTAGGAAATAAATTTATCTTCTCGTGGTCCATGACCTATGAATCGATACTGTCGTATGTGTTGCAGGGTTTCTTTTAATATCATAATTATTTTTTGGAAAATCTCGGCTCGGTCTATGTAGATCTGTTTTTCTGGATAAAGGAAGCATTGTTTATTTTTGTATTTCGGGAAATTTCCCCTTGGTTTAGTATTTTGATTGAAATAATTATTCTATACTAACAATGGGATGCGACTGTAATGTATTAGATCTTTTTGATATCTCATCAGTAAATTGTCGTTTATTTTTTCTAAATGTTTTGGAAGTAATTTTGGAAGTATATTCAATTTGGAGCACTAAGAATTAGTTATTGGTAATTGAATGAGATGTGAACGCCAAACGGTATATGTTATTTGATTTAGAGGTATAGTTATTATTGATCCACTTATTCTGAAGGTTGTTTTTACATTTCAAAATTGTTATAAATTCATACATGATTAGTTGGGATACCATTTTCGATCCTTGCTTGCTAGATAAAACAAAAATTCTATCCACCTCCCCGCATGCGGACCTTGAAGAACTGCTTAATCGAGTTCAGCGCCACACTAAATGTTCAGAGCAGACATGTCTACATAGAAAGCAATCACAGCTGCAGTGCAGGTACAACGCTCCTTGGGCCATGCAACCTATTTCTTCCTTACACATTGAAGGTGACAGGAAAATAAAGTACCTCCCTTCCAGAAACGATGACAGATTGAACATCCATAATCGAACAATGATATACATATGGAGAGAAAATGTCGATAGCCAACCGGTACTTTCCCGCCATGCCGTTCTTAAGTATATTGCAAAATATGCTTCAAAAGCCGAGCAACGTTCAGAAACATATCACCAAATGCTATCCAGAGTTTCAAGAGATGCAGATGTAGATTCTCTAGCACATATCGCGATCCATAAAATGCTCACAGAAAGCGTTGTTGAACATGACATAAGTGCACAAGAAACATGCCACATGCTGCAAAAAATGCCACTTGTTATGTGCAGCCGTCCATTCGTATCATTAAATGTCAGAAAAAAGATTCTGAGACGTGTCGTTGAAAGTGACGCCGATGCACAACAAACAACCGCTTTCTTGGATGCATATAAAGTTCATCCAACAACCATGGAACACCTACCAATTATTCAAGTTGCTCGAGATTGGAGCTACAACAAGCACCGTAAAGGTGATAAATGGAAAAAATGACCGATACAAGCAATTGTACGGGTCCACCCGAGATTTGTGGATGTCCCTGCTCAAGAATCAACGTCATATGACCTTTTTTGTTGGTCAGAACTCCTATTATACAAGCCTTTCAGAAATATCACGTTTGAATTTGGCTCAACCCCACATGACATCAATGTCACTTGGGACATGTACAAGCACAACTACAGACCGTGGCATGTTCTACACACTAGTGTAGATACAGGACTTGCAACAGATGTTAGTTCTGACTTAGAGCCCGAATGCAGTATTCAACAAGAACCATTACAAGAATGGCAGGTCTTGCACAACTTCACCCCGGAAACAACACGGGTCTAGATAGTCTTGAAATGTTGGGGAAATGATATTTTGACATACACAATAATTGGACCATACACGACGTTCCCCATGATTTGTAGATAACTGGTTCATCATTCATCGAGAGAGAGAAGCCACACACAATTAACAACAACATACATGCCACACCACCATCTTCCACACTTCCTTTGTCTCCAGAACAACAAATAGCTCTTGATACCATACTACACCATTCAACAAACAAATCCCTTCTACCTCCACTAAGATTGATAATTCAAGGAACGACTGGCACAGGAAAATCATTTCTAATAAATAAAATCCAGAATTCATTCACAGCATCAACCATATCTCCCTCTCCTCTACTTGTACTCGCCCCTATCGGTGTTTCAGCATTCAACATCTCTGCATCCACAATCCACGCAGCCATGCGTATTCCAATCAAAGAACTAAAACCCCTTGAACGGAGTGCATTATCATCTTTTCAAGAATCGCTGAAACATATAGAATATGTTTTATTGATGAAATGAGTTTCATCGGGCCAAAGTTGCTAAGCAAAATTGACAGTAGGCTCCGCGAAGCTTTCCCACACTCAAGAACATCTGAATTTGGGAACAGATCAGTCATCCTCCTCGGTGACCTCAGGTAATTACTGCCGGTTTTGGACAGTCCTCTTTACGCAAGTAATTCCTACGGAGCAACCCTTTGGAAGGGATTTCAATCTTCCATTACATTGTGAACAATATTTCGGCAACAAGGAACAACCAATGCACAGGTTTCATTCTGGAATTTACTGCTCCACATGCGAGATTAACCCCTCTAATTGAGGATTGGGAACTCTTGATGTCTCGCACAGACACACACCTAACTCAGCAGGAGCTCAACATTTTTAAGGATGCACCACATTTGTTTGCAAAAAATGATTAAGTGGCATGCCACAACCTACAGATGTTGAAGGCATTGAACGTTTTGATTGTCCAATCCATTGCTGAAAGTAACAGGCAGAATGGACCAGGAAATCCTGATGATGATCAGTTGCAACACAACGTTCTATTATGTAAACAACAAAAAATAATGCTTATTACAAATCTATGGGTTGATGCAGGCCTCGTGAATGGTGCCACAGGAACAATCACAGACATTGTCTACGACGCATCAATGCAACCACCAACATTACCTTTATTTGTTGTTGTAAAATTTGATAGATACAATGGCCCATGTTGGGATCCCTCCAACCCCTTACATATTCCCATACCCCCTATTTCCAGAGGGAATCGAAGACAGTTACCGATTAAAATGGCCTGGGGATTAACTATCCACAAGTCGCAGGGACTTACTTTGCACAGAGCAACCGTCGACATTGGAACCACTGAAAGGCAGGGTCTGACATTCACAGCTTTCTCCAGAGTACCCTCGCTTGCAAATCTGTGCATTTCACCGGCTTTTTCATTTGAGAGATACTCAAATATGGTGCACGTACCAGCACTCGAAGCAAGAAGAAAGGAGGAAGCAAGACAACTATCACTCAACCCATCGTAAATACTAGCTTCTGCTTTCATAGCACCTCAAATACTACTATACACAACATTTCTTCTATCGAAAGCGGCAAGGTCGTTCTAGGGGTATCAAATGTAATCAAGTTTATTGAAACTAAAATTGCCCACTAAATGCTACCACTCATGATATAAATACTGCAAACGTATACATGTCTCATTATGTGTATGTATACCTACATTTATTTTTTGTTTGCAAATATGGTATGCAACTTTAAAAGTACAAACCTGTAACATAATTAAATGTACACATACAACATTATAATGTAATGTTTCAACTAAATTCCTGCACTACAACTATCAATCACACACATTATCAATTGTATAATAAATGTTTCTCCAACAAAACACCAACTGAACAACCAATGCACAACTAACAACATCAACTATAAAATTGATTAACTATCGAAAACGATATCACAAGTAATCATGTACGAATTTATAACAAGTTTGAAATGTAGAAACAACCTTCAGATTAAGTGGATCAATAATAACTGTACCTCTAAATCAAATAACATATACCATTCGGCGTTCACATCTCATGAAACACATGTGATTGCTAGTTTGTAACCCTCTTAGATGTATCATACCACCAAAGAGCTTGTTATTTCAAGAATCCTAAAGCTAATTTTCCATGACATGAAAAAGGACTATAATTTCCTATAATAGTTTCCATTAAAAGTTTCAAGTTTTATTAATCCAAAACTTGCTAATGTTTCATATAATGTTAAAATTGGTGTGCAAACATATATGAAATCATTTTTCTTCAAAAAAAAAAACTATAAGTATAAAAACATATTATTTTCATGCATGTAATAAAGTTATTTTAGCATTGTTTTAGCTCATAATGTCTTCATAAAGTGTAACACCTCTTTTTACTTCATCAAAATTAGGGAATTTGTTTTACTCATTAATTACAGTTTATGCCTTCAATGAATTTAATATGCAACAATTAAATTCCAACATACAAGAGTTATAAACCCCTTAAGTTAACCTAATATGATCCATTTAATTATATTGATGCCTTCAATGATTAATAGTTTACAACCAATTAATCCACAATTAATTAATGTTTAGAATCCAATGAGATAAACTATGATAACCATGTGTAACGACGATGGTTCAGATCCTACTCGATCCCCTCAAACACTTGTAAAGAGACAACATACCCAATATATCATTTGGTAAAACCTTTTAAAGGTGTAGAGGATGTGTTTCTTCTTAGTGTAGCCTCCCAAGCATAACACATTTAATAAGGAAGAAATGGTGATCAGATAATGTAATTAGTCATTTGCATTACCATGACCGTAGTTTAGGGCATCACGCTAGCTAGCCCGGTTTTGTGTCTGTACACAAGCCACATTAAACTTGTCCCTCCATTCACCACACAATCGTCTCGTTCATAGTATCGGGATTCATTTCTGTTGCTTACGTTATTAGGTTTATTGTTAAACTTCTTACATAGTCATCAATGTCCATTATTAGTTACTAGGTTGATTTATTTTATTAAAATTGAGAAGTACATTTGTACTATTCAAGTGATCATGAAGTACCTTTGTAATTCATTCCATACCATCATGTTCTGGTTGTTCATTGATGGTACTTAACCATGTAATTGTATGATGCTACTATTAGATAACATCAACTTGTTTTGAATTGATTACAACATATAACCTGATTTATTTCACTTGATTAGTTTCAATCACACTGTAAGTCTTGTAAAAAGTGTAAGTTTCTGCCTCAAAGGTTAGCAATTAGTTTCACATACAGATGCCATGGTTACCAAAAATCAGCTTCCGGGTCGTGTAGATCATGCCGACACCACTTTGGAACCCTATAGGAAAATATACGTCCTTGTAATGACCTAGGTCATTACATGTCTGCCACTCTACTTGTACCCAACCCAAATTTGGTGCGGGTATGGAACACAAGACTCAAAGGTCGCATTGTGCTACCTGCCTTTGTGTGCTATTCATTATATCAACCGATGCAGTTTACATCATGTAGTTATTTGTTAATGATCAATACACAACAACGAGACATCATTCATTATGTCTATCTCTTTTACATTAATGCAACAGTAGGTTTCTGACGTTCTTTCATGATTAACATAAAACATATTAATAGTCAATTTACATATATCATTCAATGAATAATATAAACATGTTGTTATATTAAGCGATTTGTAATGCATCTTAAGAGTATAACTGTTCTTTTGTGCTTTAAATGTCTGATTTTACATACATAGATATTCAAATCACCCGAAATCATATATCCATTTATACATGTAATTTTGCATTGACAATCTGCCATAAATTTGACACCATAACCCTTAATAGAACACAAGTACGTTGTAAAACAATGTCATATATTTATATCACAGAGGTTAAAAACATCGTTAAAAGTACATATTGAACAGGTAAACAATAATAAGTACAACAAGATTAAAAATCCTTATTACATGCGAGTATACACTTCCACTTTTGTTCAAGACAATACATTTATGTCATCATCATAAATAATACAACAATCATCTCAATTAATCATTGAACAAAATTTTCCTTTTTGAAATACTTTATAATCCTACAAATCTGAAAATGATAATTTCAACATGATCAGTTTAAAAGAACTGACATGGAATCAAAACTCATAATCATATTGTACATTATGAAATACAAATTATTAAGGGAATTACCTAACCTCAATGCAATCAATTACACTTAATCAATTTAAAAATAATCACCGATTCATGAAATGAACTTTATTTCTTGGACTATTCATGGTAAATAGATCTTACACTTAAATAGAAAAGCCATAATATTATCCATAGGAATGAACCTAGTTCAAACTGTTTCCCTATCCAATACACATCAACTGAGACAATACAGTTCACAATTTATATTAATTAGCAGATAAAATTGTCATGAAACCATATTCCAATTCCCAACTATATAAGAGTTAAATCAAAGATTGACTTGGCACAAATTTTAATTTAAAACTCCCTTGATTAACAAAGTTATCCCGGGTAAGACAAACCCAATTCTTCAAGTGGAAATGTAGGAAATTTATCAATAAAGTATCATTCAACAAGGATGAGTAATAGGAATTCCCTTCCACATGAAATAATATAGGCACATGAATGCAAACCAGTCAGCACAACATAGCCCTAGGACAAATTAATTCGCTTAGAAATGTATGGAATTGAACAAGTGGCATGGAGGATTTATCAAAAGAAGATAATTCCATTAGAATTAAATAACTCAACTCATATACATAACGAACAGTTCCACATCCTGTAATAATAGGCAAACAGGGTAGATAACTTTGGATGAATGACCCAAAATACCACTATACTACAAAAGTATATGCTGCTTAAAAGTAGTTAAAAGATGGGCCATTTAGGAATCCATTTATAATCTGATCCAAGCCAACAATAATAAATATCTAAAGGTGGGGTGAGAACTTAGGACCTCAAAGGATCTATCATTTGTCGAAACATCTTTTAATAATTTAGAACAGACTTACACTAATGCAATCAATTTCTACTCAGCTCGAATAAGATGCAAAATGCTCTTTAATATTAGGGCGAGCTCACTGGAACTCTCAACTATACAACCCAGTACCAGAGAGTATACATTCTCAGACTTAATAAGCTATTTGCTAATTCATCCCAACCTATTTGCTAATTGGTTCTACCTAGAATACGTGGGTTGTGGTCACTACTTCAGACAGAAGAAGAGTAAAGCTAGTTGATTAGCCATAAACTAATAAACTATGAGAACCCATCATGCATTCAAAACTATCAGGGTTTTATGTTACTAGAATGCCATGGATCTATCGACCCATTTTAACCAATTACATGAAGTCTGGGTAGATTCACGTCCCTCAGTAAAGAAGGGACATATATAACTATATATACTCACAGTGACACGGGTGCAAATTTTCTTCCTCGTTGGCATTTACATTATACCCTCAGTTTATCCAACATACTGTATACTTAATATTTTATGGACGAAAAACTTAATACCAATCAATAATCTCAATAGTATACAATATCAATGCTCATTATCTAAATGGTTAGGTAATTAAGAAAAAATCGAAATGTACAATATTTATTTAGTTCTGGTTTAAAATATAAGTTTTGAGCTACCCAAAGTGATACAGGGTATACACTTCTCAAATTGATTCAATTTACCAGGTTATTCGATACTAGAAGAGGAAAAGCTCCTAATACACAACTTTGAATCACATAATCTTTAAACAATGAGAGAGCATTTGAGTCTATTTTGTAAGGAAATGAATGAGCATAACCGATGCCTGTGGAGTGTTTCCAGGGTAATTCTCCACAGAATCACCAGCAGGATTCACAGAGATCCAACACAAGCAATTTGAACTCCCCCGATTCACCAATAAGAAACCCAAAAAATATAAACTCGTTAACAGATAATCCTCAAAACAACTCAATTTATAAAAAGTTCTTTCCATTAGCATATTAAGTTCACAGTCAATCGGTGCTCAAGATCCATTTTTGCATGGCTTCGCCACATCAAGCTCGTCAAAACCAGAGCCAAAATAAAATAAATCTAACATACAATGGTAGCTTCACTATGAAGCTTCGAGTTTTTATAAGATCAGGACATGCATTGATTGCATTCCATCCTTGTGCCACATTGTGGCTCCATTAGATTAGATGATTTTTTTCCCTCCAGACAAAGTGGCGGTGTCTATTAATACTATCAACTTGTATGGAGGATATTAAATCGATCGGTCAAAGATCAGTAAAAAACAAACACCTCCCTTTTTCACGGGTCGATTTGAACATATAACAAATAATTGAGCGAAATTAACTCCATGTAATTCGACTTAGGTCGAGTTTATATAATTTCTAACAAAACATAACCAAGAGTATGGTGGGTGATAATTGCAACATTATCAATGTCAATGCATATGGTATATGACCATAATGTTTAAACCTTCAATATACTCTTGCAAAATCATAACAATTATAGCCTTTTTATTTTAAAAAATTCCATGATACCTAGCCATAAGAGTCATGTTAGCCTTGTAATTTATCCAACAATATTAATGCCTTCACTATAGTCTTAGACCATTGTAAGTGACAACTATATCACTTTCTTGAGCACGTGTTGTCATAGCCCATAAGGGTTAGAAATAAAGCATAAAAATTACACAAGTCTCAAATATAAATACGACTTTTGTCACGGTCTTAGACCATCCAATAAGTCGGTTATCAGTTAGCTTGCTATCAAGTAGGATTACTAGAATCAATCCTAAAAGATATTCAAATGTCTGTAAGTATGAACCATTACATTATTAATTTCTCAACATGGAGTTAACAGTCAAAAGCCAATCATATTTAAAATAATCAATACTCATAAACGGCAAAAGAGACCAATCATATGGAGAGGAAGAAAAAAATGCCTCAAAATAAGACTTGGGAATAGTAATTTGGTAAATATTACATGGGTCAAGAACATACATCCTGGTCTAAACCATACATACGGTTCTAACCCTATCATATGGTTTTCTTAGGGGGCATTTTCTCCAAATTTGTAAACATTATTTTGTTTTTATCATTGAAACAACATTGTCATATGGGTTTAGACTCAGATTGACTTAGTTTGGCACATATTCAAGGGGAATGAATTATTTCATTTTATTTTTCTCCATGGTACTTAGATTCACTTCAAGTTTTGGACACATTGGGGGCATGGGTCTCCTTTCTCCACTTAGATTTCATCATGTAATTATTTATATTCATTTTCCACATAGTTGTGCAGAATATGGGGTCACTTTATTCTCTTTTCTATTATGTCCTAATCTACAAAATTGGGCTTATATCCATCTACAATGGTATGGTTCATGGGGCTCTGGAAGGTATCGAAGTAACTAAATTATTTGTAGGCAGAACTTTCCTATTCTCTCTGCACTTAAGGGGAAGATATAAAATTTAGTGAATTACTTTGATACACAGCCTTCTTCCTTGGTAGGGTGTTTCGGCTGGTCTTTTTGGTTCTTATCTTTGAAATTTGTTTATTGGGTTGATACACCTAACACATCAACCTCTCTTCGGCATAAATTTGGGACTGAACATCCCTAATTATTCATTAGAATTCACCAAATCCAGAATATTTAAGGCACAACAATGGGAGAACATTCCTTCCCTAAAATAAGCACATGTATTTCTTCCATTTTTTGCATCTCTTTTGAATTTTTTGTTGCAAATTTCTTGAGAGTAATTTCATTACATTTGATTTAAGGTTTAATTTTCTATTTTAGGCATTGAATACACTATGTGTTGTAGGTTTCATTCTAGAGCATATTAATACTGACACAATGAGATACTGCAAAACAAAGTTATTGCAAGAATAAAAAAAGTGTATCTACACACTCTAGTATATTTTCTTTTTAAGCATGCAATTTTCATTTCATACTTAAAGTGGGGAAATATAGACACTGAAATTTCACAATCTATTCTTTGACACTGTTAATATCATGGGAAGTTCACTTAGTAAAAGTATGATATAACATGTGCGTTCGAAGAAGAATACCATTAATTATAGTTTTTACCTCTAATTATTCAATTGATAATACCTCCTCCTATTATATTCTTAGAATGAGAATACCCCCTATTTTTTCCATGTACCTTATTCACCCATTTTTCCATTACAATTTTATTTACCCCTTTTATTTATACCCTTATATATTAAATAACAAATGTATCATATTTCTCACTATTTTTTTATAATATGCATTTCCTCTCAAAAGATAGTTTGAATCCATTCTAGACCTATTACCAATTACCTTATAAATGTTAATCTTTAATCATTTATCAATAGTTATTCAAATAATTAGGATTGTGAAATAATATCACTTGTGTTGAAAAGCATACTCAATCCTAGTTTTCTACCATCTTATTATTTCTTGGTTAAGAATATCTTAATTGAGATTTCTTTATTCAAAAAGAGATTATAATTTAACTTAATGACCAGATTCCTTTTTCTATTTTAAGGGATTTATTTTTAAAAACTAGAGTTCAAATGTTTTAGTTTTATATTACAATTAAACCTCCCTTTCCCTAGGACCACCTCTCTAACTTACCCCCAATACCTGATTCAAAATCTTAATAAATTAAACCCTTTCACCCCCTCATGTCTACCGATATACTGAATTTACTTTTATTAATTTTAATTACCTCAATATGAAATCACATGCTAGGATATTGCCTAGCTAATGAAACCCCGTGGTTAATATTGGCATTACACACTTGCATGGATAAATGCATTCTCCTCAATATTTCCTAGCACACCATAAAATCCCTTCAATTCCTTTTTTATCTTTGCACAACTCTTTGTCATTAGTTTATGAATTTTAACTACATATAATCTAGAAACATCCATCCTTCAACTAATGAAGTCAAAATTAACTTTTCTCCATCTGGTCCAAAAATGCCAGTTTTAGTCGAGATGTAGAATTATATATTAACCCTATTGTACAATTTTTTACCGACATGTTTTAAGCCTATTATTTCAATTATATCACATTGTTTTGAGTAAATGTATCCCCTTGATTGGCCTTTCATGACATAAAAACTTTTAGAAACATATATAAGAAAGTAAATCATACCTCATTTGGTAACATGGCACTTTAAGAACTCATGTAAAAGAAAGCACCAAAACACACTCCACGCTCCACAAAATGTGAAATAAATCATGCACATATATTAGGGCAACACCTTCTACAAGTCTAAAGTCTCCTTCTAGGCCTAGGAGTCTCCATATTCATTATACAAGCAAACAAAGTGACCCTTCCCAAGTATTTGAGAAAGTGTGAAACTCAAGAAAAGCATTTTCAAAGCATGGTTGTCAATTTCTGATTGTACTACATAAGATATCACATGCTAGGAGAAAAATGCGTAATTTGAGCACTCTTAGAAGTAGTGGCGATGCCAACGATGCACAGGGGTGCCCTCAACCCACCTAATTTTGTTTCACATGAACTCCTTCTTCAAGTACAAGGGTTATAGGGTTTGAAAAGAGTTACAAAGCCATTATAAAGGTGAGAAAAGAAGACCAAAACACAATGAAACAAGTTTCTAGGAAGGTGAAGCACTCATGAAGTTATAGACCCAGATTCCAAGCATGTCCAAGACCATACAGAAGGTTCATGACCGTACTAACACTTTGGACTGAGTTGTACGATTTTGTCCAGGTTTAGTTTCAGGTGCCAGTTTTAGTAACGAATCATATTAGTATCAAATCAACATGTTCTTGCACTCATATCACTCAAACTCTTCCAAATCCATTCAAAATAAACTAAGTTCAATATTTTCCTTGTGTTTTGATAATTGCTAGATCAATAGTTACTTTGAAAAGTGTTATTCTGATTTATGCAATTAACGTTGGAACTGAATTAAATCATGATATCCACCTGAAAAATATATTCATTCATTTTATGTATGTTTAATTAGAAAATATTTTAAAAATTCAAAAAGGAATGAAAGATTCATGAAAAATCAACTCCACGACCTTTTCTGCATACTCAAAGCTCATGCAGAAATGAGACTTTCAATTTAGGGTATGGATATATATCAAAGTATAATGTTTTTTTTTTTTTGTTTTATAATGTTATAGTTATTTTCATACATAAAGCATAAAGTGTTTGAAAAAACGACTCCATGATATGTAGATGTACCATGAAATGGCATTTTTTGGTTAATTTTATTGAAAAATAATCAAGGATATGTGGTCCCATGGAATACCTTTATTATAATGTGTTTTACTGACACAAACAAAATTAATAACCTATTTGAACTTGATATCAATTATTTACAAAAATATCTACGAAAATTAAAAAAAAAATTACTTACATTTATTTTTACATAGGAAAAACACTTGGTTATTTGAGCTCCTTCTCCAACTTTGCAAGAGTGAAAATGAGAGATGTAGTGAAAATGACATTCACTTGGGATTAAATAAGGAATGTGGGGTTGTGTGGTTAAAATTAATGTGACGTAAATGTGGTGAATATGTGACACAATTAGTGTCACATTTATGCCAAATTTGTGGCACTATTAGCACATCATTTTTGCATCACAAATCCCTTTGAAAAAAATCCTATTCACGAATTGATGCAAAATCGACCCCATTTTAGAAAATTTTAACACTGTATGTAGTAGTTAATGGAATCATGTCTTTGTAAAATTCTTGAATTAAAATTAGGAATGAATTGGCTGACACACAATAGGGGTATACATAAAAAAAAAAGAGGACAATGAGTATTGAGGGGCCTAATATAAGGAACTAAAAGGTCTCACCAAGATGGCAATGAGAACCATAATGACACAATTATGAAATTATGCATGTTTATATACACACATACATAGATATATATATATGTGTGTGTGTGTGTGGGGACAAAGAACTTCAAGGTTCTTTCGGAAGGCCCCACCAAGAAAATGACCATAATTGTAGAGGTATGGCAATGAAAAATTAGAATAATACTACGACAATTCTAATTAAAATAAATACGAATACAAAAATTCAAAAAAGGGAGAGGAAACAAAAAATTGAGAAAAATAGAAAATTGACAAGAGAAAATATTGTTTTAAGTGTTGAAAATGAAACAAAATACAAAATATATATTAAAAAATGATCAATAATTAATTGTTAACTAGACCCATACCAAAATTAGTGCCTTAACTTATAAGAAAAAAGGATTTAGTTTTACATATTTTGTTAATAGTGAATTAATTTAAGTACAAATGTTTCACGAGATAATTATTGAATATAAACAAAAGTCATAATGCAACTAGTCCATACCTTAACATCGAATTGTTTAAAAGTAATTAGAATTGAACTATTTTTATCTAACTGGGATTAAATTTCTTTAAATGTATAAAATGACTGATGAGTAGGAGTGGGTAATTTAATTTCCATAGCAATTGAAGATTGTGTTCCAAATAGGGCACTCATATAGGGATCTAGTATTGGGCGTTAAGTTGGAGAAAAAAATGTTGTTAGAAGATTCAAACCCTAACATTGCTAAAAAAGGTAAATTTCTTAGCTTGGTTAAATTTCATGTGCAGGGGACTTGAACATTTCACCGTGCTACAACTAACAAATGTTGGAAGATATATCTCTCTAGTTTTGTTATTATGGTGACAAATGCAATGTTTGAATGATATATGAAAAAATTATGTTGTAGTGGGAAATAAACTTCCTATGAAGATCATATGCCTTACAATGTGAAAAGTAAAAGAGGGAGGATTAATGGCATGTTATATCATGTAACATTGCTAGGAAAATGCAGTTAAAATTAGTAGTGTTTAACAAAGATTTGGTTAAGGGTCTATATGGTCTTGATCACACTATCATGTAGACATTATTAGCCAAGTTTCTTATCTTCATTTAGACTGGATATCAGGTGGAATTGTTACACTTGAGGTGGTCTAGTGCTGAAGAATTTTTGCTTTTGAAAAATAGGTCAAAAGTTTAAATTTTGGTGGGGTAGTGTATGTACGCTTTGATCCTGAGTGTGGGACACTATGAGACATGATAGATCTCTAGGGAAGGCCGGTTCCTGCTCCTAACCTACCTAACACTAACTACTCCTAATGTAGGAAAACTACTGACTAATCCTAATCTAATGCTTCCAAGGGGACATGGAAAGAAGGATTACATGAAAGAAACCTACACTACGAGCGGTGATACACCAAGAAAGGAGTGTTGATCACTTCCCCAACTTGCAAAACAATGGAATAGATGAACCTAGAAAGGGTGGACCTACACCAAAAACTAAATTACATCCAATACATCATTCTCGAATGAGCATAACACACCAAAATCATGTAATAAATAAGGAAATGCACAGATTAAGAAAGAACAATGAAAGGTAAGATGAAGACAATAAACCATGAGAGGTTAAAGAGATCAACACAGACATAATCTTATTGCTCCATATGGATATACACAATACATTGTTGTAGCAGAAAGAGGCATGAAGCCATTACAGATCTTGAGAGGAAGGCTTGAAGCCCCAAGAAGAATGGGGTGCATGGGAGGAGAGAAAAAATTACCAACCTTTTGCACATGCAAACCCCTTACATTTTATAGAGGAAGAAAATGAGGAGAGCGAGGGAATAAATTTGAAATTGCACTCCAATATCCTACAAAATCCATCATTGTCCTTGCAGGAGTGATGGGCAAGCCTGGAAAGCCCATACTCCAATGTACCTTGCTAGTTGGGGAAGAAAGGAAGCCCATACCTCATCATTTTGGGTAGGTGAGAAATCTGGAACCATTGGACTCTAAAATGGCAGACTGTGCTTCCACATTTTGAAATATTTAACTTAATTAAAATTAAGAAATCCATTGTGTAGAGGACACTGAGAACCCACCCTACTTTCTAAAAAGTTCTGATTTTGTGCAAATTTGGAGCTCAGGAGTTTAGTCAAAACCATTATGGCCATCTGAAGATGAGGGTGCCATAGAAGTCAATAAATGTGAGTGGATTTAATCTACCTTTTTCGGACTTCAACCCTGCATTCGCACCCTCTGAAATCTGAAATTTCAGACTTTTGGGATTCAGACTTTGTGTATTTTAGACTTCAGGAGACGAATTACTGTTTTGGACTATTTTCGAAATGTCGAAACCTCGAAGGAAATTCATATTTGGGTTTTGGACTTCAAATTCCATGCACTGAGGATTCAATGTTCTAAAATGGAAATTTAGGACTTCGGGGTTTCAGACCTTTGTGTTTTTGGGGTTTCAGGTTTTGGGAGGTTTAGTTTTGGGTTTTCATTGCATCCAAGAGCCACATATTTTTCTGAAATACTGAAACCCGAAGTCCAAATTTAGACTTCAGGTTTCAGACCTTTGTGTCTTCGTTCTAGTATTTCATGGCACTGTTCACCTTGCTTGGGTTCACTGAAAGCTCTGAAATCTCTGAAATCCTAAAGTTTGAAATTCAGAGTTTAGGGTTTTGACTGGTTCATTTTTCCCCTTTTCAGTGCTCACTTTCAATCCCCGAGTTTTGAAATTTCACTTTCAGGCTTTTTCTGCTCTTCAAAACGATGGCTCACCTAAGCAAATCTTGAATTTCTTTGGAAGTCCTTTTGAGCTCCCTCCATAGCTTGCATTTTTACACTGTTCAACTCATGCCTTTCAATGAGCTTGAACCCCCACTTCAACTTGCTCAACTTGAGCCCAAAATGTGAGCTCCCATGGCCAAATCGATCCTTCTATTTTCTATCTATGAGGTCCTGTTTGTCCAATTTTACCTAAGGGGTAAAATTGGATAACAATTTGGCGACTCACGGGGTCACCTACCTACTAGGTGGAAGATCAGTTGCCTTGAAGTATCCATTGGGCACAGAGTCACTATATACCTACAAACTGACTTTCTCCCAAATGTGCTAAAATTGAAACCCGGAGACCACTTGTATATTGCCAAACTTGGGCCCCCCCTATGCACTCTCAATTTTCATGAGAAAATCTTAAAAATAAGATTTGTGAGAGTAGAAAATTGTCTTGATTGAAATTTCCACCTATTCCGTTATGCAATCCTGTCTCTGTGAGACTAAAACAAACTATCCCAAAACCTGATTATACCAAGTATGAGCACACAACTGATGATTTTAGTATGCATGTATCGCATGTTGCAGAGTTTTAAATAAGACAATTCTCAAGTTTTTACATCATGGAAATATATTAAATCTTGATATTCTTTCCCTTCTGAAAGTTCCATGCTTCGACATGGTGTTGGATGTTTCTTTCCCGATTTGGTGGAGGCACTTGGAAGTTCACCTGTGATTGGCCTTAAAGGACTCGAAGAATGAAAACTTAGTGAAACCTATCCTTAACCTGATTTTAGTTGCTCTGCATTAGTTTCCTTTTGAGATATGCACCTGTTTCCCACAAGTATGAACTTCTTCTATTTGCGGGAGGTCTACTGAAACATCATATATTGTGCTAGAAAACACCAACCAAAACTATATACAAAATAGATATCATACATGCCTAAGTAGACATGCAGAGTGTGCCTAAGCACTTGTTATGCTGAAAAAAAATCCTACTCCTACCCTACACTAACTAGAAAGAGAGAAGACTTCAAACAAATCCCACCACTGGTAGTGTAAATTAGCTTCCTTTTCTTAAACTGTAGCCATGCAGATGATTTGACACTGATCATGGCTGTAAAAATGAGTGAAAAATTGACACGGACCCAATTTTCCACTTGAATTCTCAAGGTATCAACTGGACATAAAACAAACACCCCATTGGAATGATCCACATGGGACTCTTGGAGATGTTGTAACTGATGCAACTGATCCTTGGTACTATGAAGCTCACCCTCATGTTTAGAGGTGAACATGACTGGTGGTGGCAACTTTGGTTCTAACTCCAATGAAGCTAGATACCTGATAGGGCATGGCCTGAATCACCGAGTGTATCCACTGCTCTGAATTGGAATTTCAAAAAGAAAATGTTTAAGCAGAATTTCCTGGAAAAGGTGACTGTCTGTGATTGGATCCTCTTTTTCTTGCACATCTATAGACAACTGAAGCATCACCTTGGTGGAAGGTATGGAAGAAATGATTTCCTCATGCTCTTTTCCTTCATGGAAATTTAGAACTCCTTGTCTGGCATGCTCTTTGGAAGATTCAATTCCTCTAATCTTGGCTCAAGAGGAGTCTTATGAAGGATAGGTTGCTCTTGCATGTGCTCCACTCTGGAAATGGGATCTTTTTCTTGGAAGATGGATGATGGAGGAGAAAATGATGTGATCTCAACAGGATCCTCTTCATTGAAACAATCCTCCAAGTTTGACAGATAATCTGTCTCCTCATTGTCATACTGTGCCAGTTCAACCTCCTCCATAGCGGGAGCATGCTCCTCTTCTTTTAGATTTGGTGCTATTCCTTCCTTCCCTCCTGCTGATTTTACAACTTGTGTTTGATCAATATTTTGTGAAAACAAAGTGTCATTATGAATGCTGCATTCTGAACACTCTGACTGTTGATCATCCTCAACCTGTTCTTTCTTAGAAACTGCTACAACTGAATCAACCTTCACCACCTACTCTTCCTCAACTTTAGCCTCCTCCGAAGGCTTAACCAGTAAAGGGATTTTTTCTATTCCAAAGCTTAGAGCCCAATTCTTCAAAAATTTTTTCATTTCGTTCCTTTATTAGGCTCCTTTTGCTGCTTTTCTTCTTCATTGGTTTTTTGAGTTTCATCCCAACATGGATTCAGGGAAGTGAGAAGAGTATTGGGATGAGTCTTAATAGGTGGTTTTGTTGGTGGTGGAGATGGTGGGAAGGTTTGAAAAATATTCTCCTGTAGAGGGGATTATTTTTTGGAAGGGAAGAGGATAGAGGAACTGAGATGAGATGGAAGGGTGGAAGATGGAGAAATGGATTCCATAATAGGTATATGAAACAGGAAACTTGGAAGTTGAGGTTTGGGTTCAAATGATACTGATTAGGGTGAAGGAAAAGAACTATGAGAGGGTAATACAGGGTCTCCCATTGATAGACAAGGTTGACTTGCATAACGTTCAATGTCCCTGATCCATCCTTCTAGTTGGTGTAGCATCTCAACTATGAAGCTTAGTTTCTCCTGAGGGCTAAGATAATATGGAAAGGGTCCTTCCCATGGAAAAGGGGCCTTGAATCCAATCTTGAATGCCTTCATTTGGGATGAATCCCTAGACTGCACCATACCGGCCATCATCTTGAGGATCTTCATTTGTAACTCTACATCTCCAGGAGGAAGAATGTCCTTCAAAATCTACATACCCCTGCCCTCCAATAGCTGGATAGTTTGGCATATAGCCAAAACCGTTACTGTTTTACTTGTTGGGATATGCCCACTACTGATTTCCATCATAGTATGGGTCCAAAGATGGTTGGAAATACCTTGGAAATGAATTTTACAACTCTGAAGGAGGGTTGAACTGATGTTGTTGCTTTAAATGTGAATCCCATGAGGCGAACGAAGCCATGATTGCAAGACTTCATGAAATGGAAGAAAAATGAAAGATGAGAAAAATGGATAGAAATGGATGGTGAAGGAAAGGAATGTCTGCTGCTCAGAGAACGGGTTTTGACCCAAATGGAGTTGCCAATTATGCTTGTGTGTGTCTCCAAAGACAGTGATTTCACCAAGTGCACAAAAAATTCATAAAATGAAATGAATACTTGTATGCACACATTGAAAGCTCAAAAATGGGTATGGGGGTCGAATTTTTCAACTACAAATGATCTTTGAAATCCTTTTGGAATGGCTCAGTCCTTGAACTTCTGAAGTAGAAAAATCCAAAACTGGAAATGCACAAACTCCAGCAACCTTTGAGAAGGAAACACCAAAATTCTGAAACTTGAAATAACCTTCGAAAGTCCAAAATCTGAAAATAACACAGCTTTGAAATACTAAAAGCCCAAAATTTCTGAAATCTTGAAACCTCCAAAATATGAAATTTGAAAAATCCCAAAATTTGAAAACCTCTCGAAATCCCAAATTTGAAATCCCAAAATTTAAAAACCTCAAAATTCTGAAATCAAATTTCAAAAATCTAAGGATACCCTTTTGAAGCTTAGACCCCGATCTATCATCTGGTAAATTTTGAGCTCACTTTGCAAATTTTTATCCCTCCAAAATTAATTTCGTACTTTGACCCTGCAACTGAAACCTCTGAAATCTGAAATGCAAGGAAACCTCTGAAATTGAAGTGTTTGAACTTGGCTTGAATGTGATCATGATATGTAGTAGAACAACTTGTAAAAATTGAGAACTTTGATTTCTTGAAGTTGTCGCACCGAGCGTGCCAAAAATGTTATGTCGAAATCATAACACCCCCCAAATTTCCTGGTTTGAGATGGGGCATTCAGTGTGATTGCATAACATGGAGCTATCTTGAGTGTGGGACATTGCGAAATGAGATAGCTCTCAGGAGAAGGCCGGTTCCTACTCCTAACCTACCTGCCACTAACTACTCCTAATGCAGGAAAACTACTGACTAATCCTACTCTAATGCTTCCAAGGGGACATGGATAAAAAGATACATGGAAGAAACCTACACTACAAGCAATGATACACCAAGAAAGGAGTGTTGATCAATACTTCCCCCATCCTGTAAAAAATGGAATAGAATGAACCTAGAAAGGGTGGACCTACACCACAAACTAAATTACATCCAATACATCATTCTCGATTGAACACAACACACAAAAATCATGAAATAACCAAGAAAATGCATGGACTAAGCAAGTGCAATGAAAGGTAAGATGAAAACAATAAACCATGAGAGGCTAAAGAGATCAACACAACATATGTTTTATTGCTGCATATGAATATACACAATATATTGTTGTAGTAGAAAGAGGCATGAAGCCATTACAGATCTTAAGAGGAAGGCTTGAAGCCCCAAGAAGAATGGGGTGCATGGGAGGAGAGAAAATGACCAACATTTTGCACATGCAAACCCCTTACATTTTATAGAGGAAGAAAATGAGGAGAGAGAGGGAAGAAAATCTGAAAATGCACTCCAATCTCCTATAAAATCCATCATTGTCCTTGTGGGAGTGATGGGAAAGTCTGCAAAGCCCATACTCCATTGTACCTTGCTTGTTGGGGAAGAAAGGAAGCCCATACCTCATCATTTTGGGTAGGTGAGAAATTTGGAACCATTCCTCTAAAATGGTGGACTATACTTCCACATTTTGAAATATTTAACCTTATTAAAATTAAGAAATCCAGTCGTAGTTTTGTAGAGGACACTAAGAGCTTTCCAAAAAGTTCGTTTTGTGCAAATCTGAGCTCCTAGTCAAAAGTTATGGCCATCTGAAGATGAGGGTGTCATACCGCAATAAATGTGAGTGGTTGATCTGCCTCTTCAGACTCTCAACCCTGCATTGCACCCTCCAAAATCCAAAATTTCAAACTTTGGGGTTTTTTACTATTAATCTGATTGGAGTTCATGCTAAACACCATGAATTCAAAATTTGATAAGTTTGGTTTTGAGATTTTGGTTTGGGTTTTTCAGGTACTTTTCATCCATCTAAGAGCCAAAATGTTTCAAAATATTGAAACCACGAAGTCCAAAATTTGGACTTCGGGTTTTAGACCTTTGTGTCTTTGGGCTTGTGGCACTGTTCACTTGTCTGGGTTCTTGAAACCTCCGAATCTATGAAATCCTGAACTCTGAAATTTAGAGTTTGGGTTTCAGACTTTCTTCTCCCTTTTTCATGGCTTCTTTCACTATCGAGTTCTGCAAATTTCACCTTGGCCTACCTGTCTAACAGTCTGAATTTCAGACTTTGGAATTTTATGTCCTTTCGGACCTTTTGATTCCCTGAGCCAATTCAGAATTTTTTCCAAGCTCCGAATCCGAATGCTCTGCCACTTCAACTTCCCTCAGCTCGAGCTTGAAATGTGAGCTCCCATGGCCGAATCGATCCTTCTATTTTCTCTGTGTGAAGTCATGTTTGTCTAATTTTTCCTGAGGGGAAAATTAGGATAACAATATCCCTACTTTAAAATAATTTTAATGGACATGTGTCATAGTTTGGTTTTCCGTCAATTAGAATTGCTTTATAAATTTGGTTGCTTGTATTTTGATAATTTTTGTGTGATAATTTGGTCTAAGTTTCATTGCAACCTAAGTATGCTTCTTATCCAAAAAAGTAACTGGAGGCATGATAACTAAAAAAAATAAAATACATAGAAATCCTAACTGAAAATGAAAGGGAAATCCCTGAAAAAAGTGTGACATGGGCCACATTTACAAAACTCAAAGTAAATATGAATGGAAAAGTTAGTGGTTTTATAAAAGCAAGAACAAAATAAATGTGAGACGAATGAAATGGTCTCTAAGCGCTTTGAAATGGTGAATGGAGCTATAGTGAAACACCAATACATATAAGTCATGGGTGCTTCAAAATATAAAGAAAGGAAAGGGTGAAAAATATCTAGTTTTCACATCAATTTAGTAGGAGAGTATTTTCAATTTAAAATGAGAGTATTAATTAATTTAAAAGGGATTGCATATATATAAGTCAAATAATAAAGAGACAACTTAGAGTTTATATAACATACTATTTAATGAGCATTAATAACCTATGACATCATTTTTCTATAGGAGGATAAGGAGAAAAGTCTGCCATCCTCTGTGTGTGTGTGTGTGTGTGTGTGTGTGTGTGTGTGTGTGTGTGCGTGCGTGCGTGCGTGCGTGCGTGCGTGCGTGCGTGCGTGTGAACTATATGGAACTAACATAATTGAATTTGATTGGTTGACAAAAAAGTTAAGTAGTAGAAAACCAAGGTTCATTTTAGGGGCGAATATTCGTACATTTGTGAATATTAGGATTTTTGAAATTTGAAAAATTGGTGATTTTTTCATTACCATATGGTAGCAGGCTTGCCAAAATTTTATGGGTCATAAATAAGTTTGGCCCTAGTTTCACCTATTTGTTTCATGGGCCGACCAATGTTGGTATATTCACCATTATGTTATAATATACTATTATATATAAGATTAATTCTCCATAATGTATTAATACAATCTAATTCCAAAATTCGTTAAGTTTGAGATCTGGAGTTGAAGATGAAGGTAAAAGTGAGTAATCTTATGAAAAAGCTACCGTGTGTCAACGCAAAACTGTTACTGTGTCACAACGCAAAAGAATACTATCGTGCGTCAATGCCAAAATGCTACTGTGCAACAACACAAAAAATGCTATCGTGCGGCAACAAAAAAATGTTATTGTGCAACAACACAAAAAGCTACTAGGCAGGTACATCCATGAGGGTAATAGTCTTCCATGTCACCACCCAGTAGTATTTTTCCTTACTGTAGGCGAATAATGATGTTGTCAGAAAAAAGGGATTTTTTTGTTTATGCCATATTTTGGGAGGACAAATTTCTCATTAAGATGATCATTTTAACCGCTAACATAAAAAATTTGCAAAAAAAATCCCATACAAAATTAGCGAAATCTACATTTTTTTCACAAAAAATCACTTTTTTGAATTTGTTTTTTTGTGCCATATTTTGTGAGGACATATTTCTCATTGAGCCAGTCATTTTAATTGCTATTGTCAAAAAATGGTTTTTCAAAAAATTACATATGTTTTTGGCTGACATCATATACTATCAGCAAACATCATATACAGTTAGTCAAAAAATATTACCGACCAACACCATTATTAAATTGATCGAAACCTATTTTTTTCAGATTCACTATCATTTTGAAAATCATTTTCACAGATTCACCAAAAAATATTTAGGATTTTTTTTTGAGGAGGGGTCTTAAAATAAACCATGTAGAAAACTGAATACTATAATAACCCTACCCGGAGTAGGAACTAATAAGAGTACAATATGGTAGGTTTGAACTTTAGGGGCATCCTTTCTTGTCAAAATGGAAATTGACAATGGTTGGTTTATTATCTACCTTTTAATTTATGCTATAAGTTTAAAAGAATTGCTTTATAACAGTTGTATTTAATTACAACTACAACCATCTCAAACAATATGCATTTAAACTTAAATAATTCACGTTACTTATATGTAACTACATTTATAAGGAATTATATATATGTTATCGATTAAAAAATCATTTTAATTTTTAAATTTCTTTCAAGTAATAAAAAAATTACAAATTTATTTTAAAAAAATCTGTCACACAATCTAAATAGTTGTTACTTTAATTATCAAAAATATTGTCATAAGGGATGAGGTCAGGATCGTGTCCAGAGTGAATTTGGCGGAATGGAAACTCCTTAGTCCTTGGTTGTTTAATCGAAAAAGTCTACCCACCTCAACTATAGGATATAGCAGTCTATGACCTGCCAAGTTTCAAACAATTTTTTTTATCAAAAATAATAGAAACTATTTTAATTAATTATTAAAATTATGTTTCAATAAAAATATTCTAACAAATCTTTCATATTATAATTTTAGAAAACAATAAAAATCACTCTAAGATATTATATTTAGCTCTCCTTAATGTTATATTAAAATATTGATATTTAATTATTAACAATGTCAAATTTAAGATTTAAGATTTAAAATTTAACAGCCTAAAACTACAATTTAAATATTTTGTGAAATTGTAAAATGATTTAAAAAAAATAAAAACCGTCCATGTACCATGATTATAGTACTTAATGGAAATGAAATAAAGAAAATGGGTGAGACACGAGAGGCCCTCCACTTTTGTTTTTAGCTTTAAAATATGAAAGTGGTCACGTAAAATCAAATAAAAAGTGACAAGATTGGCGAAACGCATTTTAGCAAAAACAAAGTAAAAGCTGAAAGTGAGGGTCCCTCTCTTTTAATTGCCTTTTTTGGAAGGCTCGCGAGTCGTGCTTTCAATGGTCAATTATTTCCTCTAGATGCATGTGCAAAGTTTGATTGGAACTTGTTTGAGTGTGAAGTTATAGGTGTTTGTTACTATTATGTATTATAATCATTTCATATTTTAATTGTTAAAGTAAAAATCATATTTTAACTTAGTTTATTATAAAAAATTGTATATAAAATTTATATACAAGAAATTGAACATAAATATATAAACTAACAATCATACGTGAAATGTGTGATGAAAATGTCGAAGGGGATGCATTGAAGAAGTTAAAATTAAGGGAGTTGAGCATTAGAGGAGGAAGAGTGGGTATGAAGAAAGAGATTGAAAAATGAGAAGTGTGTTGGTGTGGAAACAAGCTGGGGCAACCTATGACTTATAGAACAATGCCCTTTCTTACAACAAGGAATGTATGTAGTTCTTGTCATTTGTGTCAATCGTGCAAAGCAGAAAGGTGTTAAGAGTTAGCCATCGAGGAGAAGTACTTTAGAGATATATATGAAAGTAAGGTATGGTCGATGAGTAGTTTCGAGGGAAACTTGCACATGTTTTAATGTCGAAACATACATATATTTTACACTTAACCTCTAAATGTACCATTCATCATGTCACTGATAACATGCATAAATGTGGAAAGAGTTTCTGTGAAGTGAATAAGGTAGAAAATAGGGCTTCATGTCATCAGTAGTGCCTATGAAAATTTCTAGCAATGATTAGCTACACAAAGCCTTGTCCTCTCATTTTCCCAATTCACATGTCAAGAAAAGTTACGGAGAAGCGTATTTAGAATTTCCTAATAGCATAATCAATTTTTAAAGAATCGACATGAGAGGAAAATCATTTTTTGTGCGTACATCTCGGGTGTGTTTAAATCCTAGAACACATACGAGGTTATAAAATGAAACATTTAAGTTTAAAGTTCATAATACGATTGATTGAAGACAAGATTATAATTTGGTTGGTCGGCATAAGCATTATAATCTAGTGATGAGCCAATGAATCTAAAAACATTGAATATGTTGAATGCATGGATGTAAGTCAAGGAAAATAGGAAGAGTTTCCAACCCGTATGTCGACGCATGAGGATACGAGCAATCTACATCAACTAGTTGTTTGGAGAGTCAACCAATGTAATGTTTAACGATTGCATGCAAAGTGAAAGCTTCGGTGGAAAAAGGGTAAACCAATGTAATGTTTACTTAATTTGTTAGTTTTTGGGGGATATTAAATGGTTTTTGAAGTATGTTTGCCATTTCTTTGTGTTATTAAATTGTTTCTAATAATTGTTTTGATATACTCTGTTGTAGTGGAATGTTCATTACATCTTTAAGATATGTTGATGTCTAAATTTTTATGTTTTTGAAAATGGGCTATCAAAATGCTGTAGAGGTCTAAATCTACATAATTTTTTATGAGCAGAATTATTGTCGCGTTCCAAACCATCAATCAACTACTTGTTTATTTGAAGAAAATAGACCAAGGGAAACCTACATATATGGGCTATTTAAATATTGTGGACAATATTTAGATGTTTATAGCCAAATATTTAGATTAATCAACCATCAAATCTTAGAATATTTAAAATGTGCTTGTAAAATACATCACAGGTCTAAATTTGCTTATTAATTTATTCCATGATCCCTATGATCAAATCTTTTTCTCTGGAATTTAATAAACCATAATTGGATCTAAATTTTTTTTTCGAAACTAACGTGGCCCACGAATATCCAATTCACTATTTAAATTATTGTAACGAATTCTATCTATCTTGAACACATAAATCTGAAGTTGCTTACGTTTACCCATAATTTTCCAAAAACCTCTTTGGATCAAACAACTAAATATAGTCAAACCGTTAATTTTTTAAATTCAAATCTTTAAATCAAACGACTAAATTAATTTAATAGAAGGTAATTGAATTTGCTCCTTTATAATTTATGTTGTATAAGCGTTATAAATGTTTATTGTTTCACAGTTTGTTGCTTGTTTGATAATTTAGTTTATATTATATCGCCCTATCTTTTATTTGGCAAGTTTGATATAAAATAATTCAAAGATTAGTTTTTGTGAGTTAATAATTTAAATTTATTTCTTTTATCTCCTTGGTAGTCCTTTATCTCCGACACCGATACAACAAGATGATTTTCTTTTATGTATTGTATTATTGTTAACCTATTTGTAAAATATATTTAATTGCGTATATTGTTTTATTCCACGTTCATGTGTGCCAACGTATGGTTCTCTGATATTATTGTCCAAATCTATGTTTGATAGTATCTTTCGAAAAAAATTGATACTTGTTTCATTTTTAATCAACACAAATGGGAGATATATATTCTATTCGATAAGAGAGATTTTGGGCAATAAAAAAAGATATATACTTGTTTCAACACGAAAGGGTAGACAATAGATAAGTATACAATATAGCCATTATGAACAGTTGTAGAAATCATGACTGTCAATAGTTACATAAATAGTCTCATGGCTATCATAATGCAGGTGCAAGAGAAATTTTTATAAGGTTGAATAATATCTCTCACAGAAAAACAATACAAGCTAATTTATTATATAAAGAGAAGGAAACTAGCCCAATAAATTTAAAGAATATTAAATGTCACTCAACTACACACTAGTTCCCCCATAAAAGAGCTTTAATCTTTTAGACAAACCTGTAGCTCACACATGTAAAATTGATTTTTTACAATTAATAAATCATGATTTCTGCATACATCACAATTCTCAAAATAGTTTACAATAAAGACCACAACTCACTGTTGATTCAACCAGGAGACAGTGATGCCTTTCCTGCTAATTGTAACAATGTCCGCTGGTGATAAGTTAACCGATTTTTTTTGAATTTTTGAATAAAATCAGATGACTCCGATTCCCCAGCCAGGAGTTGTTGATGTAGGTTTTGTGATTCTTCATCGGCTGCATCTACTTCGATCGCATTTGATATCTCACCCAGTTTCTTAGTTCCACAATTTGGGACTCATTTTCTAGATTTTTTCCTGACAAATAAAGCAAAAATAAATAAATTTAGTTTGACTTTAACTATTAAAAATTGCTCAAAGCTAACAATGAAAAAAATAGAAAAAGATGAACTTCAGTACTCTCTCTACCTCCTCCCCCTCCTCTTACATCTAAATTCTTAAAATTACTCCATATAATCCGGTATGTGCCTTATGTAAATAGTGAAAAACTACCTGAGAGTGGAAGACAAAAAAAATACAATGCAAACCTCCTTGTAATCCTTCAGTGCAAACCTTAGTAAGTTTGTAGAGACTTCGTCTATAGAACCTTGCAAATGGATGTGGGTACTCTTGAATGTTCTCCAAATGTGATTACAAATGCTATAAACATAGATACTTTGGCTTGGAAATTTAGCAAAATTATTGTACTTAAGATTCAAGAAAATTTGTAAGAGAATAAGCCTACAATTTATAAAGGAAAAATTAGTTAGAAATTGGTTACATACGGTTGAATGCATATGCTAAAAATAGCATTGGAGGAAGTTACAGTAGTGCCAGGGCATTTAGGGGTAGTAAATGGAATTAATCACAGAAGTTGCATTTGGGAAGGTGGTTGTAAGTGCAATTCAATTGCCCCCACCTTTCTAGGATTCTAGAAGTGTAGTCAACTAGGATAAGGATATGGAGTCTAAGTGGAGTCCAAATGGATGTTGACCAAGTGGCAGATGACTAGGATGTGCAGACACTTAATTAATTAATAAATGATAATTAACTTAGCGAAAGGGGTACTAAGGGTACATGGGATTAATTTAATTAATCCAAAGGGTATAATGTGTATGAATTAATAATTTTAATCAATTAATCACAAATGGGTGAATAACATGGTGTATTAGGATACAAATGGGAACAGGTGGAAATAGGTGTAATTTTGGGATGTCTACATTTTCCCCCTCTTTAAAGTGCTATTGCGAACTAATAGTGCTTTTAAAGATAATAGATGCATGTAAATCGATGAGTGGAAAATTGTGAAGCATTGGGAAAACAATTTTGTGACTTACCCCAAGTAGAGTTAGCATATCATGCAAAGGGAAGAAAGTGATAGCTGTAAGATTGACACGATCACTAGGGTAATAGATAAAGGTATGACGTTTAATAAGATTGTATTTAAATGTTGAAAGATTCACTGTAATGGTTTTCTAATTGAAGGATTTTCTTTTATAAGTGAATGTGTGTTCAAATTTTTGTGATTTTTTTTTGAAATATCTGGTTTTTTTTTTTAATTTTGTGAATTTTTGAAATATTTGAGAAGGAATTGAAAAGACAAATGCAAATAAAATGCAAGAAAACATGAATAGATATAAAAAAGGAAAATGCTCCATGGCTTAAGTAAACTAGGAGAAAAATACAACACATGCAAGCGACAAGAAAACAAGTAACAAGCATTGAAAATAGACTCAATATGAACATGAAGGAATAACACTAGAGTTATATGTGAACTAAGATGTAAATAAATTTCCTGTAATTGGTCCATAAGCGCATTCCAGATACACAAAGTACTAGTTATTGTAACTGAAAAACATAAGAGACTAAGCTAAGAATATACAAAACAACATCCCATATGTACAGACTTTAAATAAGCAAATACAACAAACAAGCTAGTGAACAAAACACACCAATGTCAAATACTAACAAGCAATCTATAATATAACACAACTCACAAAAATAATGTCCAAAGACTTTAAGAGTGTTTTATATAATGAAGAAATGAATAGATGTCAAGTTGCCCCTAAGAGAAAGCTAAAGCCAAGTGATATCCCTAAAAAAAGTTACATTGCAAAGAGTGGGTTGATTGGTTGGAAAAGATGATTGGGAACAATCAGATGAAGAAAATGACGAAAAAAATTACATAGTTGCTAGTGTTTTTTTGGAAATCATTTTCAAAACATTTATTATTATTATTTTTTGTATTTTCTAAACAATTTTATACAATTTTTGAAGTTTTGTGAGACATTTTTGAATGTTTTTGGTCTTTTTGGAATTTTGAACCACACACCAAAGAAGAGGGAAAATGAAATTCCCAAGTCAAAACCAACACGCTACGTATAAAGGAATTAAACAAAATCATAATGGAAGGCGAACAATAGTGGTAGACAACGGGTATGACAACCTAACAAGGAGAACATGCGACACATGACGAGGTGAAAATATACAAGTGGGAAACAAGGGGAAATGACGAAACATGTGGATACACTGATATGCCCCCAGCACAAGGGTAACTCTTAGGAGTAGAAATTCTTCAGATGAATGACATTCATAGGATCCTTTAACTCTTTTCCATCCTCAATAGATAGTTTATATGCGCAAGATCTAAATTTGGTAGTTATTATTATCCATATTTTGCCCCTAGGTAAAATTGGATCAGCCACGAACCCACACAAGAAGAAGCCAGAGAATTCATGTTCACATCCTACAATAAGGAAGTAAAGAGACTCTACAATGCGAGCTCAGCTCAAGGAGCGCAGGGTCAAAAGAGGCCAGCGGTGTCAAAATAGTCTAGACTGCACATGAGAGAATTAGAGGAATGACTTGAAGTTTCAGACTTCGAATATGATTTGGCTGGAGGCAGAACAAACAGACTCGTGGAGGTGTTATGCATCGTCTTGGCACAATTCCAAAAGGCGCATCCAAGGGGCAGTCCCTAAACGAGGGAAAAGCTTCCACATGTCCCAATTCCACAAAGGAAAATAGAGTCAGTCATTGAAAAGCCCATGTTCGGGACAAGCCGGCAGAAGCCCCCATGTGTCTCTCCGGTGCAACTCTTAATTTGGGTCCAAAGGGCGGTCCTCAAATGAGCGCAAGTCTGCCACGTAGCCGTGGGACAAATTCAACAGTTGAAAAGTCAAAATGGGGCAGAGCCAGCGGAAGGTGCCACGTGTTAATTGGTCACAACTTCAAAGACAAACTCCGAAGGTGGAACCCCCAAACAAGCACAGTCTCACCGCGTAGTCCCATGGTCTGAATAGAGGGGACAAGGAGAGTGGGCCATTTCAAAACGACTAAGTATAGAGAGCCAGCGGAAGAAGGTGCCACGTGTCTTAATGAGGCGTAAATTCAAAGGCGCGATCCCAAGACAGAGTTTTCACATGAGAATGGGCCTTCCGCGTGTCCTCAGAGTTTGAAAGGGGACAGACTCAGGAATTGGCTAGGTACGAGGCAAAGGTAAGCTAGTGGAGAGAGCCATGTGTCAGCATGCGACACAACTTCATAAGTAAAATTCAGAGCGTAGGTTCCCAAATGCAAGCGCTAAGCCTCCATGTGTCCAGGAGTCAGATCATAGGGCCCTGCCAAACAAAAGGAGACTCAAGCCAAAATGCAAAGGAAGCCCAAGGTAGCACCTGCGGATAGATGCCACGTGTCCCGCTAGTCATAATTTCAAAGGGGCAGACTGGCAAGGGTCCAAATCCCATAAAGGAAATATTCGAGGTCAGACACAAATTAGACTAGGTATGGAGGGGCTCTTTAAAAGGGTGCCACGTGCCTCATCAGACCCAAATATTCAAATGGCCATACTCTTTTGACTGAAGTTTCCAAATATGGGTGGCAAAGCCGCCACTTTGTCTCGAAACGTCTCGACACAGTGCCTCCGCACCAGTGGGAAGGACTTAGGCAAAATATCATTTTTTAAAATGAGGGGAGCCTGCGTGACAACATGGGAACATGTCTTCTACGGGAGAATTAATTTAAGAGCCTAATTTCTCAAGGGTAAAAATCTCAAATGAGTGCGGGGTTGCCACGTCTGCCCCTATATGAACCAGACCCTTGACATACTGTGGGGTGGATGTTGAGAAAGGCACCTGACCCGATAGTGGTTGAACTTTCAGACAGCCATATCTTTCGACTGCGATAACTCTAGGATGGTTGAAGTGGGAGAAGACTTTTTGGAAAGGTATCAACATCTCTCTTATTCTTCCTATGGATAGCCTGTAACAGAGGGGCATATTCAATAGGTTGGTCAGGTGGGTGTGAATAACCCCCCTTGTCTCTGTAATATCCTTAATGAAGGATTCCGAGTCTAAGCTTCAACCACCCATGGATTTGTATTTGACCTATCATTCTTGCCTTCTTTCAAAACACTGATGATGTAACATGTAACATGGGGAGCGACAGACTCGGTAGATTTGTGGGAAGATGTATGCAGGGGGCATCCTTGGGGGATGGTGGTTGAGCTCTTCAGATCAAGATCTCAATGCATTTGTAGGGGTGGTACTGTGAACAGAGTTCTGACTGTTCCCTCTCTGCAGGTCATAGGGAGCTGCGTCTTAATGGGTTCTATATATTGTAACATAGGGGCATATTCAAATGGTTGGTCATTGTTTCTCCTCATCCCCCCCTTCTCTCTTCTTCCTTAGGGTAGAATGTGGAGTCTAAGCCTCCTCTCATGGCTCTGTAATGGAATTTTCTTGCCTCTTTCCCATTGATGATGTACGTGTAAATTTTGGAGCAATAAAATCTGTTTCGTGATGCATCTATCCATCCTTAGCTCATTTTATTGTCTCTTCTTACCTTTCATCATTGCAGGGTATACTGTGCATATTTTGATGTTTATTGCAGGTTCTGGGAGCTATGTTTAATGTGTTTGAAGTGGTGTTTCTATGTGAACTTCTGTCTCTAGTCCATGGTGCATCTTGTCCACCCTCTCCTCTGATCACCTCTCTCCACTTTAGGTAGCTAGATATGTGATCAGCCATTTCCTTTTCTAGTGTATCACCGCTTAGTGTAGGCTCTCTTTCACCCACTTTCTCTCTTTCTCACTATCTCCTTGGAAATGGTTAGATTAGGATTAGGTTAGATCTTGCTTGCACTGGAGTAGCTTGTGGTAGGTAGATTAGGAACCAAGAAACTGGCCTTCTTTCAGAGGTCCATCTCTAGTTCCACAAGTCCCAAAAATTGAGAGATGGTCAAATGTTGTGCAATCACACTGAATACCCCACTTCACTATCAAGCCATTCGGGGGTGTTGTGATTATGCACTAATAGTTATAACATAAGGTCCCAACCAATTAGGCTCAAATTTTTCCTATTTTTCTCGTGGTTTAGTTATGTTCTTTTGATTTTCCTTTAAGACCAAATCACCGATTTCAAAATGTTGAGGTTTGATATTACAATTATAATTATGGTGCAGTTTATTATGATATACCTGTATATGGTCTAAGGCATGAAGTTGTCTCTTGTCCAGTAATTCTAGCTCTGTAAGGCGTGCAACATGGTAATCCTCTTCATAAATGAGATGTTGGAGGGAGACATGAAGTGAAGGTAGTTTAAGTTTGATAGGTAATATGGCTTCAGAGCCATATACTAGGGAAAAAGGAGTAGCTCATGTAGGTGTACAAAAGGAAGTGCGGTAGGCCCATAGGGTGGGATCTAACTATGTATGCCAATTACATCCATGTTTATTGAATGTCTTTTCTAGAATGGACTTGATAGTCTTGTTTGATGCTTCAGATTGGCTGTTACATTGTGGATAGTTGGGTGTAGCCCATTTGAGGTGGATATTATATTTTTTTAGCTAGGTCCTTGAGATCCTTTTTTTTTTAAAGAACCACCATTTTCAGTGATAATAATAGTGGGGATGCCAAAACAACAAATAATATGGTTGAAAATGAATTTAGAAATATTCCACCCAGTAACGTTGGTAAGAGGCATAACCTCAAACCACTTGGTGAAATACTCAATGGCAGCTATAATAAATCTATGGCCATTAAAATATACGGGCATTATTTTTACAATTAAATTGAGTCCCCATTTTGAAAAAGGCCAAGGTGAAGTAATGGTGTGATGACCGCTAAAACAACCCACTTGAGACCCAAGAAACAACCTAGGATTAATTAGGAAAATTATGGAATAATTATTTTTTGTTTAAAAGAGTCTATTATCAGGTTGTAAGACAACAGCTATCACTAACAAGTTCCAAAACAATTCTTTTCCACTAGAACATAATTTTCTTGTATTAACGATTATAGAGGTCACAAGGTCCAAATTTTAGGGTTAGAAGTTTCAATTAGGTTCAGAGGGTAAATTATCACCATACCCACTCTCTAACAGGCCTATAGTTTCAACTTGATTTTTCTCACACTTAACACATTCAAAATTTCCCTAAATCATTTTCATTGGATAGGAAATTCCCTCACGTTTCCAATGATATAAATTAGTCCTCCTAACTCCTTATAAAACTCAAGTTATGGGCTGGTGGGCCTTGGGGTGAAAATTTTCCCCCAAGAGTAGGTTTGCGGGCCCAGGGATGAAAATTTTCTCAAAAAGGTGAGTTGGCGGGTTGCAGGAAGACTTTGAAAATTTTTCTTGCATGGGGAGGAAAATCCAATTTGTGCCTGTGTCCCCATGGGTCTGCCAGGGACACGTGGCACCCAACAATCCAAAACAAGGGAGAAAATGAGGGAAGGGTGGGGCGGCGGAGGTGTTTAGGGAATTTTGCCAAAAGGGGAGATAAGGGGTAAGTTTGATGCGTGGGAAAGATTTCTCGAAGGTAAGGGTGGGAGTGTGGGGCTGCGGAGGTGAAAACAAATGTTTTCCAAAAACTAATTTTCAAAAAGGATAAGGTTACATGGGTTCCGCCCCTCCGTTGTCACCCCCATGGTGTCACGTAGCAGCCTTTCATTGGCTGCAAGATTACAGGCCGATGGAGGAGATTAATAAAATTTTCCAAAATTTTTAAAAAAGGTTCCAAGGAAGAAAGTTATGCCGCGCCTCCACCATTGCCTTGTGAGGCCACGTGGCAGCCTCTGATTGGTTGTGGGGTGGCGTGGAAAATGTTAAAAATTTTCCCAAATTTTTTTATTAAGTCCTAAGGGAAAGTTTTGGGCCGTGGGCCCACCAAGGAGATTTTTTTCCAAAATTTTAATGCCGGTGAAGAAAAATTCAGAAGGCCATAAATTTTGATAGAAAGCTCGGTTTTGGGAAAACAAGGATTTTCTGGAAAGCTCTCGATGCCCTATTTGCACAAGAATCATAAATTTTGGATTTTGATAAAGTTTAAGCAGTCAATTTTAAGAAAATGGCTTGCAGGATTTTTAAAAGTAAACTGGTAAATTTTAACTTATAATTTTTGTTCAATTTGATCTTCTCCTTCACTCAACATGCCAAACAGACATGGAGAATTATTCTAAGAAGGATTTAGGATGCATTTGGAGGGTAATTTTGCTTGATTGATTTCCAATTCAAATTTTCCAACAATTGACAAAAAAACGACTGTGAAAAGTTTGGGCCCGATTTTTGCAATGTTTTAAAATATTTCCTTAAGTGTTTTTTGTCAAATTGAGTTCATTGATATCATAGCATGCTAAATTTTAATGTTTCAAAGTTGATTATTATTTGCAGTATCGAGCTGTTCATTTTATATAATTTTTTTACCAGTTTTAAATTTACAACAGAGATAAATTTCTAAAGGATATGTTTATCAATTTCATCTTCCATATATGGAAATTTCATTTCTATTCTAGCCTAATACATTTAGTTGATATAAACAAACCATTTAAAATCTAAAATGTAAAGTCTGGTTTCTAATTTTGTCATATTTTCCAAAGGACAAAATAATGCGATTCCTTCATACGTATTCCTTTATTGCAAATAGATATTTCAATAATATTTAACGTTTAGATTTCAATGCAACAATGAAAATGGAGAAGGGTATTGCCATACTTTATTGACTTCCAAAAAACAACATTACATCTCTCAATTCCTTGAATGCAATTAACGGATTTCAATTTCTTTCTTTCAAATGAATAGAACAGAGTATATAAATCTGTCACATTTCAAATTTACAACTTTCATAGCCCAATACAAATGTCTTTCCATTACAAGATATTTACAAATTTCATCCACTTCAAAGTGGGAAAGGTTACAAAAGATTTTGTTTCTCAAGGTACTGTCAAATTGTATTTTCCTCTACTCCAGAACAACAACATGCAAGTTCCCTTTACTTCCAATTTGATCACAACAAAAGTGGGTGAAAGACAACGCTCTCCACCCAACCAAGACATACAATGAAGAGGAGAAGCCATCCTTATTCATTGGCCCCCGAACCCCAAATACAATGCAATAAGAAATGTATTTCAACTCATGGCAACAACAAGCTTCCACAAACACACAACACTCTTTCAACATGCACATTTCAAATTAAAGATACAGTTCAAACAACACAATAGTTTACAACTGCATTGAAACATTAAGACAAAACTCAAGCTTCATCATGCAAGCCAAAGGAGCAAGAGCTATGGGTGAAGCTACTTATGCCTCCCAATGGGAATTGGGAATCCACCTATAACAAACTACCAATATAATTCATCACACATATCCTTATGCCCCCCACAATCCCTCCTTATGCCCCCCACAAAGTAAGAAATGCAAGCTATTTCTTTTCCATGGTGGATCCCAAACCCAAAATCCCTCCACAAGAATCTCGATGCTACTGGCATTCCCTTATGCCCCCCCACATGGATTCCCCATAGCCTTCTCCTACACCATTCCTATGGCAGTCTACCCAAATAGCCAATAAACACACAAAACATTCACCATTCACACAAACACAAAAAATAAAATAACATCATAGATGAAGAGCTAAGCTCCTACCTCTTTATGGTAGATTTGTTCCAAAACAAAAAACTTTCAATATCGAAATACAGTCTCAAAATCAACAAACAACAAGCATGCAAAGTTCTCCAATCTCCTTCCAAAAGAAAGATCTACAATCAACAAGAAAATTTGCCCCAAGGAAGCATGGAAAATGTTTCAACAACACAAAACAAAGCAAAGAGTTTCAATTTTATAGAGGAGGGAAGAGAAAAGGATGAGGTGGATCCATGTAGGATGCCACATCATAGATCCTCAGCTCCAACACAAAAGTCAAATTTCATTCTCCCAAGCACAATAAAGAGGTGGGTGAAAATATGATAATTTACTTCCACACTCCAATCCAACCCACACCTCAAAGGACTGAATTTAATAAAATGTGAGAAGAGTGCAATTAAAACACACAACTTGATTTATAAAAATGCATTAAAATGTCTAAAATCAACCCTCCACCATAGGTATGGTTGGTAGATAAAATTAAGAGGTATGGGACAAGTTTTACTTGTCCCACAAGCCTCCAAAAACAGCCTCCATGGACAAATTTGATTTTCCAAGGAGGTGGAGTGTTTCATACTCCAAAATCTGACTTACACAACTCTTACACATACTTACAACATTTAATACAAAAGCCAACAAATTTAATAATTACTTTCTTATGTCGTAATTTTAATTAATTGTTTTAATACTAAGTTGTTTTCTAGATTAAAAGTGTGCTGGGTTTAAGTTTCATGTCTCAAGTTTTCTAGTGTGCCCAATGGTCCAAGATTTTAAACCACTACTCTGAAAGTGTGATGCCCACTAAAACAACCCACTTGAGACCCAAGAAACAACCTAGGATTAGTTAGGAAAATTATGGAATACTTTTTTTGTTTGTTTAAAAGAGTCTATTAACTGGTTGTAAGACAACAACTTTCACTAACAAGTTCCAGAACAATTCTATTCCACTAGAACATTTTTTTCTTGTAATAACGATTATAAAGGTCACAAGGTCCAAATTTTAGGGTTAGAAGTTTCAATTAGGTTCAGAGGGTAAATTATCACCATACCCACTCTCTAATAGGCCTACAGTTTCAACTTGATTTTTCTCACACTTAAGGCATTTAAAATTTCCCTAAATCATTTCCATTGGATAGAAAATTTCATCACCTTTCCAATGATATAAATAAGTCCTCCTAACTCCATATAAAACTCAAGTTATGGACCGGCGAGCATTGGGGTGAAAATTTTCCCCCAAGAGCGGCCCTGTGGGCCTAGGGGTGAAAATTTTCCCAAAAAGGCGAGTTGGCGGGTCGAGGGAAGACTTTGCAAATTTTTCTTGTGCGGGAGGGGGGAAATCTAATTTTTGCCCACGCCCCCGTAGGTCCACTAGGGACACGTGGTGCCCAACAAGCCAAAGCGGGGGAGAAAATGAGGGAAGGGCGGGGCAGCAGAGGTGTTTAGGGAATTTTGCCAAAGGGGGAGATAAGGGGTAAATTTGATGCGCAGGAAAGATTTCTCTAAGGCAAGGGCGGGAGTGCGGGGCCGCGGAGGTAACAACAAATTTTTTCCAAAAACCAATTTTCAAAAAGGATAAGGTTGCATGGGTTCCACCCCTTCATTGTCACCCCCATGGTGCCACATGGCAGCCTTTCATTGGCTGCGGCATTGCGGGCCGGTGGAGGAAATTAATAAAATTTTCCAAAATTTTTAAAAAAGGTCCTAAGGAAGAAATTTATGCTGCACCTCCACCTTTGCCTTGTGAGGCCACGTGACAGCCTTTGATTGGCTATGAGGCAGTGGGGAAAATGTTAAAAATTTTCCCAAATTTTTTTATTAAGTCCCAAGGGAAAAATTTGGGCCATGGGCTCGCCAAGGAGAATTTTTCCCAAAATTTTAATGCCAATGAAGAAAAATTTAGAAGGCCATAACTTTTGATAAAAAGCTCGGTTTTGGGAAAACAAGGACTTTATGGAAAAATCTCAATGCTCTCTTTGCACAGGAATCATAAATTTCAGATTTTGATAAAATTTAAGGGGTCAATTTTAAGAAAATGGATTACAGGATTTTTAAAAGAAAATTGGTAAATTTTAAATTATAAATTTTATTCAATTTAATCTTCTCCTTCACTCAACATGCCAAAAAGACATGGAGAATTATTCTAAGAAGGATTTAGGATGCATTTGGAGGGTAATTTTTCTTGATTGATTTCCAATTCGAATTCTCCAATCTCCTTCTAAAAGAAAGAGCTCCAATCAACAAGAAAATTCACCCCAAGGAAGCATGCAAAATGTTTCAACAACCCAAAACAAAGCAAAGAGTTTGAATTTTATAGAGAAGGGAAGAGAAGAGGATGAGGTGGATCCATGTAGGATACCACATCACAGATCCTCAACTCCAACACAAAAGTCAAATTTCATTCTCCCAAGCACAATAAAGAGGTAGGTGAATATATGACAATTTACTTCCACACTCCAATCCAACCCACACCCCAAAGGACTGAATTTAATAAAATGTAAGAAGAGTGCAATTAAAACATGCAACTTGATTTATAAAAATGCATTAAAAGTTCTAAAATCAACCCTCCAACCATAGGTATGGTTGGTAGATAAAATTAAGAGGTATGGGACAAATTTTACTTGTCCCACAAGCCTCCAAAAACAACCTCCAAGGACAAATTCGAATTTCTAAGGAGGTGGAGTGTTTCATACTCCAAAATCTGACTTCCACAACTCTTACACATACTTACAACATTTAATACAAAAGCCAACAAATTTAATAATTACTTTCTTATGTCCCAATTTTAATTAATTAACTTTTAACCATATGTTTTCTCACATTAATCTACCACAATTTAATTAAATAAAAGAAAGGGACACATCACTAATAAAATACATACAAACAATAATAAAAAGGAACCACATTAATAAAATATACAAAACCCCTTGGTCACATTCAAAGGTAACCCCCCCATGGGAATCCCTAACAAGACAACACACACACACACACACAAAACATGTTGCCATGGTGACCATGTTGAATTCATCTAGAATTCCAATGTGGTTGGTCTCCAATCCTCCAATGTTTGTTGTGATATTTTAACCTGCAAAAAACAAATACCTCCTTCGGCCTCATAGCCACATCAGAACATATAACATGATATAAATATAATCACAAAGCCATCTATACATATGAATCACGACAACATCAAGGCAATCAACAATATTAGTTACAATTTATATCAACAACTATATCATCATCATATAATGTCTATTTTCTAGGTCTACTTACAATATCCAAAATCACATGTTCGAACAACATTCAAAATATATCTATGTCAAATAGTATATCATCATCCACATATTAAGTGGTCTTTAATAATCATCATGCATCATAACCAAATCAAGATCAACAATAATCCATGGTCCAACATCTAACATCATACTAAATCAAAACCATAATAATGTCCATAATGTAATCAACAGTATCAAGATTAGTATTAAAAGGTGTCAAAGGGAAGTGGGCACTACAAATGGGCTGCAAGGCTTGAGATGGTGCATGAATGAGATTACTGTGTTTTTGGCAAGCTTGACATTTCTTCACAATGTTGCATGCATCTTCCTCTATTGTGGGCCAGTAGTATCCAATGCGTAAGATCTTATTCTCAAGGACCATTCCAATGGTATGAGCACCTTAAATACCTAAATGTACTTCAGCTAGCATCTTATTAGCTTCATCCTGATTGAGACATCTTAAGAGAGTCCCATCATAGCCTATTCGATACAAGGTGTCAGCAAGAAGGGTGTAGCACGAAGCATGTTGTGATAAGGATATTTTATTAGATGAATTAAAATTAGGAGGGTAGGCTTTGGTTTGAATCAAGGTATATATATATATATATATATATATATATATATATATATATATATATATATATACATATATACATATTGTGTTAATAGGGATGATCATGACCAATAATCTCACAAACCATGGTGGACTCTAGAAATTCGTATGTAGGCACCAAAATATGTTCAACGAGGAACGTGTTGTGAGTTTGATTAGTGTCGAATGAAATAAGGGAGGCGATAGTTTCCATGACATCCATTTCTTTGTTTTTTATGCGAGGAAATTGTTCACAATTGATAATCTAGAAATACCCTCTAAGGCTATAAACCATTCTTTTATAGGGTAAGAGATTTCCATCTTTTACTTGATATTCTCCATTAACTTAATTAATGAAGAGAAGAGAATCACCAAAAAATATCAATTCTTGCAGGTGCCATGAGATAGAAAACCATAAGCTTTCTGTCAATGCTTCATACTCTATTATGTTATTTGTGCAAGGGAAGATGATATGAAAATATTTAGGTATGAGGTATCCATCTAGTGTACGCAAGACGATTCCTACTCCAGAACCATGGATGTTGCAAGATGCATCAAAGAATAACATCCACAAGGGTGTTGCTTCTATATACAAAAGGTCCTCATCTGGAAATTAAAAATTTAATGGATGTGAACCTCAAAATGGTGCTATGGCTAGTTAATCTACTAGTGCTTGACATTTGATAGCTTTTTATTGACAATTTCAATGTCAAATTCATTGAGTAGTGCGATCCAGCTAGGAATTTTTCTTGTTATGGATGGTCTCGAAAGTAGGTACTTAAGAGGAGAAAACCTTGAAATTAGCTTGGTGGTATGATTTAGGATATTGTGTCGCAACTTTCCAAAAGTATAAGATACTACTAAATAAGACTTTTCAACCTGTGAGTACTTGGTCTTATGTTTGAGGAGAGTTATGCTCAAGTAGTACACAACTTATTCTTGACCCTTATCATTGTGTTGCGCCAATAATGCCCCAATGGCATATTTTGTTATAGATGTATACAACAACATAGGATTATCTTGTATAGGCAGCGTGAGTACCGACAGAGATACCAGGCATTCTTTCAATTTTGCAAAGGTGTCTTGACAGTCTCGTGTCCATTTGAATTGGACATCCTTCTTAAGCAACTAGTTGAAGTGATGGCACTTGTCTTCCATTTGAGAGATGAAGCGATGAAGAGACTACATTTTTCCTTGTAGGCCCCTTAGTTGTCGAAGGTTCTGAGGAGGTGACATATCTATTATAGCTTTGACCTTGGTAGGGTCCACTTCAATTCCTATTCGTGAGACAATGACTCCTAAAAGTTTTCCTGAAGTGACACCAAAGCCACATTTTTTTGGATTAAGGAAAACCTTGTACTCCCTTAACCACTCAAATATACACCTAAGAAATGTTGGATGATCCACTCTAGTATTTTTTAGCAAGAATATCATCAACATAATCCTCCATTATGTTATGAAGAAGGTCGTGGAAAATAACAGTCATGACACATTGATAAGTTGCACTAGCATTTTTAAGGCCAAAAAGCAAGACCTTGTAACAAAATGTCCCCCATGGGGTTGTAAAATTTGTTTTATACTAGTCTTCTTCAGCAATTTAAATTTGGTTATACCCGAAAAATCCATCGATAAGGGATAACATCTCATGGCCCATAGTAGAATTGAAAATCATGTCAATATTAGACAAATGGAAATCATCCTTAGGACATGCTTTGTTAATGTCACGGAAATCTGTACAAATATGGATTTTAGGGGTATTTTTTGCAACTAGTACCATATTAGATATCCACTCTGAGTATTCAATACACCGTATGAAGCTTGCATCCAATAATTTTTGTAGTTCAGCCTTAATAAGTAATGCGACCTTGGGATGTATTTTACATAGTTTTTTCTTTACAGGTTTAGCATCTGGGTGCACCACAAGAGAAGTATCAAGGCCTGATGTATATCTTTGTAAGACCAAGCGAATAAATCCTGAAACTTGATTATAAGTGTTGTTAAGGCTTTGATTTTAGTTTCTAATAAACTAGCACCTAATCGTAACAACTTTGGTTGGTCTTCAGTTACAATGTTAATGGTTGCCGTCTCTTCTACCAATAGCTTAGAATTTTCATTATCTTGAAATGATGTTGTAGGATTATGTAGATTGTCTGATAATTCTGGATCTGAATCTCCTATCTCTAGTGCCTCTGAATTTTTTCACTAGGAGATGGGTCCTTTTCCTTCTTTTTCTTTTTCATTTTTTGCTTCTTATATAACGCCTCAGAAAGGTTTTGACTATGTGAGATATAATTTCTATTTTTTCTGTGTTTAATTTATTTTTCTTTAGGACTGGAGATTGTAATTTCTTCAATGAATTAGGTGGTAACATCAAGGTTTGTATCAAAACCCTTCATGTGATATGATAAGGGAAAAGGGTCCCGAGCCTCGAGGAACTCCTGGATGGCCACATTGTTTTGAAAGAGGTCCATGGAGATATGACACTGTTGGTCTTGATCAATGAGGGAAGGATAAACAATATCAAGGGCTTGATCAGATAATTATTTGAGGAAAATTATAGTTTTAGCTAGGTCTTCGAAGAGGTTATTTGTAGAACTAGTCTCAGCTTCTGAATCCGAGTCCTCATCGCTAGGTAATACATCAAAGAATATAGGCCTCTTCTCATATGTCTCATGCCCTAAACCATATGTGTAAAGATTATACTTGAAATTCATAGTTTCAAGAATACCATGTCCTTGTGGGCCAAGGCCTATTCCTTTCTAGTTCATGTTTTTCATCATTCTATGGCCCTTGGTGTAATCAGTGGATTCCTAGCATTCCACCATCTTGTCTTCATATACCCAAGAGTCTTCATAGATTAGAATATGTTCATCTTCTAGATATCCATATCGTCTCCAAATAGTGTTTCCGAGATAGTAAGCTGGAGGTTCTTGTAGATGAGGAGTGTTAGGATGCCAATAGCTATGAGGCTATAATGGGAGTTTTCCAACAATAAATGCATTTTCAAGTGTGTACTCTCCTAAGCCTTTATGGGATAATATATCTTCAGGTGATACCTTAGATGTAGATGCTTCAGAGGAAGGCACAGAGGCATGAGGAATATCCTTAGGTGACGCTTTAGACGTAGATTCTTCAGAAGAAGACGCGGAAGCATGAGGGAATAATACTATGGAAAGGTCAATAAGGTTGGTAACAATAAGAGTTACACTAGATCCAGTTGTTCTATCAACATATGGAAAATAATTTGCTTTTTTATACCTTGCTTCAAAAAATTTATAGTATTCAAAGGGGTCAGTATTTCCATGCAAGGTGAACTCTCTGCCATTATGTGGAAACTTTATGCATTGATATAAGGTGGAAGGTATTGCATGCATCACATGTATCCAAGGTCTACCTAGAAGAAGGTTATACAATGTTTTTGTGTCAACTACATGACATACAATGTCGAGGAGCTGCGGGCATACATGTATGGGAAGAGTGATGGTACCACAAGACCGACGCTCGGTATTATCATAAACATGAATGGTAATGATACTAACATCTAAGTCATCTATTGTATGACCAAGGAAAAAAAGAATGTTTATAGAGAGGATGTTAAGAGCCACTCCATTGTCGATAAGAACTCTCTTGACCTTATGTTCTGTAATGTAGGATTTAATGTACAAAGAGTTATTGTTAATTAGATTTGGGTTCAACATATCTTGAGGGAAAAAATAGAGGATAGGAGTTTCAGGTGTAAGGTTTGCGATCATATCCTGAAACTTTTGAACATTGAGAGAATGAGGAACACATGATTCATTTAGAGCACAAGTGAAAATATCTTGAAAGCTAGGTGACTCTTTTAACAGTTCCATTAGAGAGATATGTGATAGTGCAGTTGTTAATTATTTGATGAAGTCAAACTGACCAGGAATAAGTGATTTGGTATTTGAGTGTGAATTTTGAAGGGAAGGAGTTATTGGTTTAGATGTTTGAGGTTTTGCAGAAGACATAAAAGGTTGGTTTTCTGTGGGAACCCATGTATTCCTTTGGTGTGTGGTCACAACATTACTTGAAGATTTAAATTTAATGGTCACCATTGTAGATGGTACTTCCTCAATAAATGAGATAATTGAACTTAAATCAGCATTATTTGCAGAGGGACCTTTGTCAGCATTTTTATTTTCACCACCATGTTTGGGAAATGGGTTTGAGAACACCTTGAGAATTTCATTGGGTGTCTTATTTGGTGACGAATCTTCAACAATGATATCTCCACTATCAACGAGGTATTGTAAAAAGTGACGTAAGTGAAAGCATCGATCAGTTGGGTGACCTTTAATGCAATGAAAATCACAGTAAGTATCAACTTTATCCCAAGTAGGCTTGGGTTCTCCCTTAACCCAAGGTTTGGTGATGGGATAGGTAACCATGTTTGCATTAACGAGTTGTTGAAGGAAACTTGATAGATTTTCTCCCAAAGGAGTGAAATGACGTCGCTTATAATTAGGAGAGGAGGAAACCTCTTTTTTAGAAACAACAAGAGGTTATTTACCTTTGTTTGGTCTAGTCTGAGTGTTTTGGACATTGTGGACATTGCGGTTGTGTATAACACCATCATTGACCATATTATGATTATGGTTAACATGTTTAGATTTGTCTTGGTGAGAGCTATTAGGATGGTTACTATGTTGCCCATTATCTTTTGAATGAGGTATAATCAAACCTTTTGGGACAAGGGCTTTTTCAATCTGTGATCCTTTCTCAATAACTTATTGAAATTTATTAAGGCAATGCATTTGAATGTAAAAGGATAGCTCACTATGGAGGTTAGGAACAAAGATGCTCACAAGTTGTTTCTCAGGAATAGAGCATAGGAAACGACTAGCAATCCCATGTCATATTTGTAGGAATTGTGAAAAGGTTTCATTTGTTCATTTTTTGGCATTACAAAAATCCATCATTGTAATTTCAAAGTCTAGGTTGAATGAGAAATGTTTAACGAACATCTTTGAGAGGTCCACAAAAGTTTGTATAGAGCCCTTAGGGATGTGTAGAAACCAGTCCAACAATTGTCTACCTAGCCTTCATGGAAAGAGATGCATTAAAAAGACATCACTATAGGCCACCTCTTGGAAAGCCATATAAAACTACTTGATATGCTCTCTAGGATCATTCTTGCCCTTGTATTTGTCAAATTTTGGCGTCTCAAAATATTTGGGAAAGGGGATGTGCAAAATGTCCTTATCGAAGGGGTAAGGACACAATTCTTCAAAGCTAAATTGTTTGCATTGATGTTACATGCCTAAGATGGTGTCCTTCATCATTTTCTGTTCTTGGGAAAATGGTGAGTTGTTCTACAAGAAATATAAGGAACCATCACTTGTAGCGTTGTTATCTTTGGTATGTGCGGTATGAATCTTAAATGAAGCATCACTAATTTTATTTGTTGCCTCATTGTTAGGAGATTCATTGGTGAATTTGGAATTTAAGATAGTAAGTTTCTTAGCCATGTCATTAATTTGATTCATGAGGGCTGGAATGGGATCGGTGGCTGAATCAGTTGATTTTCCTTTGTTCCCTTCATCATATTTTTCTGTATTTGATTCATCTCCTTTGGTGTTGTTTGAGGTGGACTTGTTTTGACCATCATTGTTTGTGTGACTAGGGCTTGCCTCATCGTCATTTTTTTTTGAAATGAAAGGTTCACTCTTATTAGGCGGTGTTTTTCCAAGTAATGTTTGTAGACTATCCTCATCAAAATCAGAGGGAAATTTTTCTCCCATCTCAAGGATACGAAGTAGAAATTTGTCTTTATTCATATGTAAGATATTTTCAACATGAGATTGTTCTTAGAATGAGATGTCATTCTGATCATCCTCAGAGTTTTGGTGTTTATCACTATCAAAATTTCTAAAAGGATTTCGATTTCATTCACCCCTTTCAAAAGGAATATAATATTTGTGTCGTGTTCACACCATTTTTAAAAGAGGGAGGGAGAAAAAGAGAGATGCGAAAGATAACTCAACCCATAACAAAGTGAATGCGCGGATGGTATAGAGGTGTGTGATTAAATTTGTTAATAACTTGTCCCTTAACAAAGTGAATGTCAATATGGGAAAGAAGCTTGGAAGATATGAATGATGCAACCCTTAACAAAGTGAATCTCAAGATGGAAGCGTGCGAAAGTGTTAAATAAAATTGACCCTTGACAAAGTGAATGACAACATGGAATAGTGGCTTAATGTGGTGAAGGTTATTATCCTCTAAAAAAGTGAATTCAAGAATGGAGCAGAGATATAGTGAAAAATTCCAAATGTGCTCAACCTCTAACACTATGAATTATGGAAAAGGAGTCAAATTGTATGTGATGTGCTCAACCCTTAACATGAATTAGTTAATAAGGAGAGGATAATGAAAGGATAAGACTAAAATATTGACAATGTAAACGTTGGAAAAGAAGATATGATGAAGTATCTAAAACACAACAAAGATTTTTTCAAGTTAGAGACGTGAAGAAATCAAACGCATATAGTTTAACAATGATGATGTCAAACTAAAGGACATAAGAAGAGAATGAAGATAAGATGTGATGAAACAAAGTTGTGATAAATTAGAACACAACACTGTCAAGGTGTGAGTCGTAATATGAAAGTGCTTGAGCGAGGATGTGGATATCCGCAATGCAAGACTTGATTTTGAAAAGATGATGGAAACTTAAACTTTAGGGAGTGTAATATAAATGTTTAAGTGTCAAAAGAAAGGAGAGGTAAAATCAAAATGAGGTGAGTATGAAAGATAAAATATTTTTGTAGTGCCCACTTCCCTTTGACACTTTTAGATACTGATTTTGATACTATTGATCATATTATGGACACTATTATGTTTTGTTTTAGTATGATGGTTAGACATTAGATCATGGATTATTATAATATAGATTGAATTATTATACATGATGATTACTAGAGGCATTTCGATATGTGATTGATGACATACTTTTGACATGGATATATTATAGATGTTGATATGGAATTATGAAATTTTGACATTTTGAGTAGATCTAGTATGGTAGATTTTGATGATGATATAGTTGATTTATTTAATTAAAATGATAATGTTGAATTATTGATATTGTTGTGATTCATATGTTTAGATGATATTGAAATGTTGTTTATATCATTTTGGATGTTCTGATATGGCCACGAGGCCGAAGGAGGTATTTGCATTTTGTAGGTTAAAAATCACAACAATGTCGAGGGACTGGAGACTAACCATATTAAAATTCCAGGTGAATTCAACAAGTTCACCATGGCAACTATGTTATGTGTTTGTGTGTTGTGTTATGTTAGGATTTCCCATGGGGGGATTCCCATTATTGTGACCATGGGATATATGTGTTTTATTTATGTGTTCCTTTTTAATTATTGTTGTATGTATTTTATTAGTAATGCATTCCTTCTTTTAGTTAATTTTAATGTGGAAGATTAATGTGTGAAATCCTATAGTTAAAATTTTATTAAATTTAATTGGGACATGGGATGTAATTAATAAATTTGTTGAATTTAAATGATAATGTTGGAAGAGTGTGTAAGTTAATATGTAAGAATGTGTAAGAAATTTGTAAGAGCATGTAAAGTAGATTTTGGAATGTTAAACACTCCATCTTTTATGAAATTCGAATTTGTCCTTGGAGGCCAAATTTGGAGGCTTGTGGGACAAGTTAAACTTGTCCCACACCTCTTAAAATGATCCACCAACCATGCCTATGGTTTGGAGGTTAAACTTAGGCATTTTTAATGCTTTTTGAATTGACATTATGTAAGTTTTAATTGCACTTCCCTTATATGTTTTAAATTTGGTCCTTTTGGAGTATGGTCATTTTGGAGTGTGTAAGTCATTTTGTCATTTTATTTATTGTGATTTGGTGAAGGATGTTGAATTTCCTCTTGGGGTTGAGGAAGAATGATGTGGCATCCCACATGTATCCACATCATCCTCTTCTCTCCCCTTTCCTATAAAAGTGAAACTCCTTGCTTGTTTATGGTTGTTGAAACTTTGTCCATTTCCTCTTGGGGGCGCATTTTCGGTGTTGTTTCTTTTGGAGCTTGTTTGAGGAAGAGCTTGGAGTCTTTTTGCTTGCTTGAACCTTTCTGATTGGGACTATTTTTGGCATCTTGGAAAGATTGTGAGCTTGGAACAAACTTTAGTATGGAGAGGTAGGATCTTGAGTTGTGTTTTAATTGCTTTTACTTATCTTACATGCATGTTTGAATGGTGTTTGTTTTTGCATTCTTGGCTGTTTGGGTAGAATTCTTAGGACATGGCGTAGGAGAAGGCTATGGGGATTTCATATGGGGGGGCATAAGGGATTTCCAATGACATTGTTTTATTGAGGAGGGATTTTTGGTTTGGGATCCACCTTGGAAAAGAAATTGCTTGCATTTCTTACTCTTTGGGGGGCATAAGGGATAAACTTGGGGGGGTGGGCATAAGATGGGGTTGGGAGATATAAGTTTTATGGGGTTGATATGTTTATTGGCAGTATGTATTTTGGTGGATGCCCAATTCCAAATTGGGAGGCATAAGGAGTTCCCCATAGTTCTTGCTCTTGCTAGATTGTTTGATCAAGCCTATGTGTTGTGTGTATGATTTCAAATGCAATTGGGAATTGCTGTCTTGTTGGAATGTGTATTTTATTGTTTGTATGAAATGTAAAGAATACTTTTTTGTTGTGAAAGAAGCCTTGTTTCCATGTGTTGATGTTCATTCTTTATTTCGATATGGTTGGGGCTTGGGGGCCAATGAGGAAAGGATGGCTTCTCATTTCTTATTGGATGTCTTGGTTGGGTGGAGAGCATTGACTTTCCCCCTTCCTTGTTGTGATCAAAGTTACAAAGAAGAAGAAACAAGCATGCTACTGTTTGGAGAAGGAATTTCACACTTTGATAGTCATTTCCCTTTGAGTAATTCAATATAACCTTTCTCACCTTAAGTGGATGAACTGTACAATTATTGTAACGTGAAGTTAGTCTATTGTAGATGGAAGATTGGATTCGAATTGAGTAATGTAAAGGAAAATTATATTTGTCCATTGTTTTGGGAAGAGAAATGCAAATGATATTATCTATACATTATTTTATATTTTGAAACCAAATCAATTGGAAAAGAGAGAGTTGTAAAGTCATTTGGATTATCAATAAAGGATGGCATTAGTTCTTTTGAATTGTATGATGTATTGGATTTGAAATTGCTGTTAAAGATTGTAATTTGTTGTTTGGAAAAGATGCATGCGTATGGAATGAAAGACAATGTTATTTCCCTTGCAAACTGTATATTAAAACTGAAATCAGAAATGCATTTTCAATTAAAATTGGATGGATGATTTAGTAAGCAATGTATTTGAATAAGTTAGGAATCATATGCATTCTCTAGAGCCAAAATTGATATTCCAATCAAAAGAAATAGTTCACGGTAATATACTTCATTCTAGCGATCCATGTTTTATTAAAAATCAGAAATTCAATCTTACATCAAATAATAAGATAAGAAACATTGAAATATAGACTTATTAATACCTAAGGAACTCAAATTCACTATAACAGTCAAGAATGAATATCTAAAACTTAATGAATTTCAAATGGGAACTTGCACAGTCATTTTTTTTATTGCCGGAAAAATGCAACCTCGAACAAATTGGATAAATTGACTTCCCTAAAACACTCTAAACCATCCCTAGACTGATCCTCCATGTCTGTTTGACATGTTGAATGAACGAGGAGTTCTAATTTTATCAAAATTATAAGTTGAAAAATTGCCAGTTCACATATTAAAAGCCTGTAGATCGATTTCATAAAATTTACCCTTTGAACTTCATCAATTTTTTTGATGACTCATGTGTAAAGAGGACATCGAGAGATTTCTGAAAAGTCCTCGTTTGCCCAAATCTGAGCTCCCTATCAAAAGTTATGGCCATTTGAAGTTTTACTTCAAATTGGTATTAAAAAAAATCTAACTGTTACAAAAAAATTTTAAAATTTAACTTTGGAAAAATTTCACAGAAGGGTCCACGGCCCCCACTATCCCACACCAATCAGGGCCTGCCACATGGCACCATGGGAGGGTTGGACTAACCTTTCAACTTATCCTTTTGAAAATTCACCTTGGGAAATTTTTCCCATTTTACTCTGCAAACCCGCTAGCCTGCAGCCAATCACATGCTGCCACGTGGCATGGTGGAAGGGCGGATCGAAAATAAAAACTTATGCTTTTAAAAAATTTTGCTTGGGAAAAATTTTCATTTTCCCTCCACCGACCTGCAGCCAATAAGAGGGTGCCACGTGTCCCCTTGTGGCGACGACGAAGGCGCGTTTGTTTTTTTTTGAACTTAACCTTTTCAAATTGTTTTTGGGAAAAATTCCCATTTTGACCCCGCCGACCCACAACCAGTGAGAATGTGCCATGTGGCACCTTGGGGGTGGCGACAGGTAGAGCGGGACCCTTTGAAAATTTTTGTTTGGGCGTTGGGAGAAATTCCTAGCTCCTCCCCGCAGCCCGAAATCCCACCTTGCCTTCGGGCTTTGTCATTCTGTGGGTGTGTGGACCTGCGCGCCTTCTTTCCCCTTTTCTTCTTCATTTGGCACAAAGTGCTAGTTCCGCCAGCCGCTCTGCCCTTCCCTTTCTTCCCTCTTCCGCTTAACACTAGGGTGACACGTGTCCACCTAGGGATTGGTGGGGGTGCAGAGTGTTTTGTGCCATTGAGCCTGCATTTGGAAAATTTCACCATGCTGCCCTGCGACCCGCCAATCCACCGAAGGCACATTCCCCCTTCTCTTGTTATGTGTCCCTCTAGGGAAAATTACCTGAGGAACTCCACCCACTCATAACTTGAGTTCTGTAAGGAGTTAGAAGGACTTCTTTATATCATCAGAAAGGTGAGAAAAATTCCTATCCATTGGAAATGGTTTAGGGAAATTTTGGAAGCATTAAGTATGAGAAAAATCTAGTTGAAACTCTGAGCTTGTTAAAGAGTTGGTATAGGGGTAGATTTCTCCCTGAAACTAATGTTGTCACAAAAATCACTGCACCCCCCGAATGGCCTGATAATGAATCATGACATTCAGTGTGATAGTGACACATGGGATCACCTCTCAAATTGTGGGACTTGGGCTTGAGGTGAACTTCCAGAGAAGGCCAGCTTCCTTTACGTAAACTGAGTGCTCTACTACTTCTAATAAAAGAAAATGGCTAACTAGTCCTATGCTAACATTTCATGGGATTAAGGAGAGAGATTGCAAGGAAATAAAACCTATGCTAGAAATGGTGATGCACCAAGAAAAGGGATGTTCAACTTCTGGAAGGGTTAAAGTGGGTAGGATGCTTGCATCATTGGCCACCTTCACCTATTGCAACTTGGAAATGGTATAAAATACCACAGACTAGCAACATGTGTTCCTTTGTTAAAATCTATTAGACAATAAATTACCAATATTATGGTGAAAAATGATTTGTTAAACTCTATTAGACAGTAAATTACCAATCTTCTAGTAGCATGCGTTCCTGCTTGTTCTTGAGCCTCAAATTCCGCAAAAGATTTAGTCAAAAATGAGGTTTTCTTGATGTCAAGTTTTGCAGCCCATTCCTTTAGATTATCTACATGCTCTCCTTCTCTATTCTCTTCAACCACATACTCCTTTTTGCTCATTTCTTCACAAATCTTCTCCCAAAATGGATTTGGAACTACAAGAGGAGGGGTGGGTTGAGATTTAACTTATTCCCTCACTGTTTGAGGAATAGATTCATTCTCTTGTCTTGATGGACCTTGTAGAAAAGAATGAATTTTACAAGGGAGAGAAATGGAAGATTCATGATGGAATGGAAAAATAGATGATGAAGTAGTGAATTCCACTTCAGGGGAAGCAAATGGAAGGTTAGGGTCATGGGGATCAAATTACAACTGTATGGATGGAAACACGAGAAGAAGGTTGTGAGGTGGTAATGCAGGGACCTCCCATTGACAGGATTGACTAACATTACATTCATGAACATCACTTTTTTTGATCCATTCTCCAACTTGAGTCATTGCCTTGATTATGCATTGAAGATTTTTTTGAGGGCTAAGCTCACATGGTATATGACCAGTCCATGGGTATGGAATTCTGAAGCCAATCTGGGCTGCCTTTATCATTTCATTGATCATTATTTGCTTCATGTTACACTCCTAATCTCAAACCTTCTTCTACAAGTGATCTTCTTCAGGTGTGCAATAGATCCTAGAATATGCATGCCATTGTTCTTCAGTGACCCCCATGTTTGGTGGATAACCGAATTGATCTGCATCTTACTCCTGTGGACTTGCATGCTCAAACTGATATTCCTCATGAAATTGGCTTGGAAGTGGATTGTAATAGCCCAAAGATGGAAAGAACTACCACTGCTGCAAGTAGGAATCCCACTTTGGAAATGAAGCCATGATTGCACAACTTCATGAATGGGAAAAGTGAAAAGATATGGAAGAAAACTAAATGGAAAATGGGTAAAAGGAAAGTTTGCAACACAGAGAATAGGGTACTTAGACCAATGGAGTCACCAGTTGTGCTTGGGTATACCTCCTAAGGCTGAAATTTCACTAAGAGCACAACAACTTAATGAAACAAAGTGAACAAGAATATGCACACCTATGAAAGATGTGTATGGTCCGACCCGGCGTGCCAAAAACTGTTGTCACAAAAATCACTGCACCCCCCGAATGGCCTGATAATGAATCATGACATTCGGTGTGATAGTGACACATGGGATCACCTCTCAAATTGTGGGACTTGGGCTTGAGGTGAACTTCCAGAGAAGGCCAGCTTCCTTTACGTAAACTGAGTGCTCTACTACTTCTAATAAAAGAAAATGGCTAACTAGTCCTATGCTAACATTTCATGGGATTAAGGAGAGAGATTGCTAGGAAATAAAACCTATGCTAGAAATGGTGATGCACCAAGAAAAGGGATGTTCAAATTCTAGAAGGGTTAAAGTGGGTAGGATGCTTGCATCATTGGCCACCTTCACCTATTGAAACTTGGAAAGGGTATAAAATACCATAGACTGATAGCATGTGTTCCTATGTTAAACTCTATCAGACAGTAAATTACCAATCTTCTGGTGAAAAAGGATGAACTTAAGAAGGGTGAACCAACACCACAACTTAACTACATGCAATATTTCACCACTTGATAAGCATAGAGCTCCACGAACCTACAGTGGAAACCAGAACTTGTACTATGCACTTGAAAACATGAGAGAGGCAAATAGAAACAACATAATCATGGAAGGACATTCATATGATCACAAGCATAATTCTCATTAATTCAAACACTTGCAGAGTGCATCATTACATTAGATGAAAAGGGCATCAATTTCCATTACAATTCGAGGAGAAAAGCTTGAGAGCCTATAAATTCACAGATTGTGAAAAGAAGGGGAAGCTTGGAATTGTCTAACTCTCTAACTTGTGAGACCTGTTGGAATCCACTTGTTGGAACCTTCAGAACCTAACTACTCTGACCCTTGGAATGAATTTCCAATTTACATTTTATTGAAGAATGAGAGAGAAGAATAAAATAAGTTATAACTACCTTCCTAAATATAAGGTACATGATGTATCACTCATTACATTTGGTTGAACCCCCCGAAAAAGGCTCCATCATGTATCCTTGATTGCTTGTTGACATAGTCCTCATAATTAATTAATAATAATATTTAAATAATAATAATAAATATTATTATTTAAAATATTTAAATAAAAATATTATATTAACTAAAAATAAATATTAATTTTTTTAATGGCGGGACCCCTTTTGAAATGATGTGCATGAAAGGGGAAAAGCCAAAAATGGCCCAGCTCGCTGAGTTTGGCCCGAGCTCTTCCAACGACCATGAAATCCAAGTGAATATCCTAATACCGAGTTTCCCAAATGATCTCGCTACCACAAATGCCGAGATCCTTCATCACTCATTGACTGAGTTCCCTGTTACCGTCACATCTTGCCAACCGAGCTCAGACCAACCATCTAACACAACCATCGTTAAGCCCCTCTATTAGCTCACCACATCACTAGCTACCTTCCTCCTCTATCCAGGAAACTTCCACGAGCCTTCCTACAAGCTCACCATGACTAGAAATGGCTTACACCACTGCAACCACAATGGATGTCATGCCCGGGTTTGACAAACCGTGACCCAACATCGTCGCGACCAATGCAACTGAGCTCGGACCAACCATGGAGCTCATCCTCAACAAATCCATTCACTGAGTTCCCTCCTGCCATGGCCGAGCTATAACGTCTGAGTTCACTACCGAGCACCTTATTCTCCAACTCGGTGAGTTTGCTTTATCTACATGGGATCACCTCTGAGTGATGCCTCTCGAATGCATTAAACGAGATCTTTTCTATTCACCGAGATGGTATCACCTGATCAGGCCTTGACTCTACCAAGGTAGGTTAACATCTTACCACATCACTCAAACTCTTCTACCAACCTACGCTCCAATGTATTAGCTGAGTTAAGTTATTTTGTTCCTCACATTGATTGAGTTCCACCTCCTTCCCTTTACCAACTTGATTCGAGCTTACTGCATCTACTCCTTTGAGATCCTCGTGACCTTCCTCGACCAACGCCACTACCTTCAACTCCAACTCATTCACGATGAGTACAAGCTTCACCTCTGATGAGCTCCCTACACTAAGGATGCCAATAGCTCGGTTCAATCAAAATGATCACCCTTCACCATTTTGTTTGGATTCTGCTTTGTAACAAGATTTCTACTAGACTCTAATCCCACGCAACTCGGCACATTATTTTGACTTGCCGACGGGCTCGGCATGCAATGTGATCCCACCTCAGCACTAGACCAGGGCCTCCTCGCGACTCGGTGACAAACTCGAGATAACACATGACATGACGATTAACTCAGATCTCAGAAATTCGAACAACAATTTCTTTGAAGCCACATACTTCCGAATCCCAAAATGTTGAAACTCTAAAATTTAAAGTTTCAAAATTTTGGGCTTCATATATTTTTAACCCGCCTAATGTCTTCAAGCCCCCAAAACTATGAATCCTCAAAACAGAAAATTCCAACACAAAATTCAAAAGCAAGACTCTAAATTTCAGACTTCGGAACAATTCGATTTTGGATATCTGCGACTCATTTGCTTGGGGATTTTCCTTGTGAAGTTTTGAAACTATTTACTCTGAAAGAAAATTGAACTTCTTCCGAAACAAAAGTTTGAAATCTTCCTTGATGCTGGTCAAGCTCTCTTAATCATCTTCGAGCTCAATCCTTGATCGAATGTTGAACCTGTATCTTATTCCAATTATTCTCGAGCTCCATCGCTAAACTCATCCCCACAACTCAGTTTTCTCAGCTCCTTTTCATTAAACCTCTTTATGGCTTACTCATTCTCTTTTCCGAGATCCACAACTCATTTCACGAGCTCTCCCCTGAAGTCAAAATCTCCTCCCGAGTTTTGGGCAGGCTCCATTAGCTCGACCTATGAATGCTAAGCTCGTCAAAACTCCGCCTTTGAATTTTAACATGCATTCCTCCAAAGCTCCACTTATGTGACAACAATCCCCTGCCTACATCTGATTGAGTTAGTCATGGCTGAGTTTATATCCAGTTCCAATCTCACTACCCTAACAGCTTCCTTGCTAGCTCGGTCTGCCTGATTTTCTCTCTTGAAGCTTACCAAAACCTTCTCACTTTGGACTTACATTTTATTATGGCTCGACCATCTTAATTGGCTCGCGACTGAGTTGGTTCCTTGCATGAGCTCTTCAGAATATGGAAATCCCACTCATTCTTTGGCCTAGCTCGATTCACGGGTTGTACATTTCTGACATGTGTGATTGTATTTCCTCACTGAGTTCCGAGGGATCCGTAGGTTATGGTTCCATCCTAATCCCTACTCACGAGCTCACCAAAATTTTAAACTTAGACTTCTTACAAAGCTTGAAGCGAATGCTTCATTTAAATTTCATATGATTTCTTTTGTTGAGCCGTTGGTGTATGTAGTGAACACGCTCGAACTCACCCACGTTATCCTATCATCTCCATATTCAATTTGAGTTCATCGATCATTCACTGATCTCCAAAATAATGCCTCATTCCTGAGTTTCTACCTTAACAAAATCCTAACTCAGAGCCTCTAATGTGATCAACACACAACTCATTCAATGTTCTAAGCTCAAGCCCTAACTCGATGTATAGAGCTATTCTTCAATTTGGCTAATCTTGCTATTCTATGTCCATTGGCGAGCTACCAATTCTACATGGTAAAAATACTAGAGCCTAATCTCTAATGGAGGGTTTCCTGTGAGAGTATTAACTATAACCCTGAGTCTATCACATAAAGGAACACTTGGTGACACAATGTTTATGTAGTTACACTTTGTTCTATAATTCCATGATGGCCGATACTCCTTTATCTTATAAAATGCTTCTTCAACTATCATAGGTGGTGCAGGTGAAAACTAAAAAACAAATTTGAACGAGAAGATTATGCAGGTAACCTTACTTTCTACTTGAAGTTGAAAAGTACTTCGAATCCACTATCAAGCTCAATATCATAAAGATCACCACAATTGTCCATTTTTTCCTAAGGGGGGGGGGAATTGACAACATTTTTGGCAACCTCTTGAGGATGTTTGCCTGCTAAGAATTAGGCCAATAGCCTTGTATATCTGTTGGGCATGGAGTCACTCTTTCTCAATCTGAAACCAAACTGATCCCGAAATCATCTTGAGCATTACTGATCTTGGACCTCCCTCGAATGTGAAGCATGAAGTATACTGAATCTGATGAACACTTGGAAACTATGGACACGTTGTAGTTTTTTGAGATGAGGCGGATCATGAATCTCCAATGGAAACTTTGAACATCCCTTCTCCTTGACACCTTCCAATAATGCAACAATGTGTTGAACAACACATAAGAGAGACAACGGAAAATGAAAACACATGACAACAACTGAAAAAAATACATGCCCCAAGTGGAACATGCAGGGTGTGTAATCACACTTAATCTATTGAAAACAAACCTATACTACCCTACACTAATCGAGAAACACATGTGAGCTAAAAAAAACCCACAATTAGTTGTGCAAAATAGCTTCCTATCCTTACAATGGATCAACATGCAAATGATGTGACGATGGATATAGCTGAGAATGAGAGTGAAAAACTGAAACAAGCCCAATCTTCCAAATGGTCTACCAAGACATCAACTAGAAAGAGAAAGAATTCCTCTTTTAGTTGCTCTGTATTTGTCCTGTATAGGAATTACAACTAATCCTCATAATTTTGAAACTCATCCTCACACTCTGAAGTGAATGTGACTAGTTTTTGCTTCTCTTCTAGATTCAATGAAGCCATGTACCTAATAGGACATGTTCTAAACTGTTGAATATTTCTCCTTGTTTGAACTTCAATTTTAATAAGAAAGTCTTATTGAAGACACCCCTTAATATTATTTACCTTATTTCCCTCTTGTTTCCCATTTACAAATGACTGATCTTCCACCTCATTTGACATGGAATTTGGAAAATCCAACCCTCCTATTTATAGCTTCGGATGATTGTTCAGGGAGACAAAATCTTCAAGAAAACTTTCCTCCATCACAGACTTGTTGACCAAAATAGGTTCCGTAACTGAAAATAGAAACCTCTCCATGACATAATCCTCATCCAATATTTCTAGATCAGTCCTAGCTCCTCCTGTGTGTTCTTCCTTTACATGTGATGAAGGATATAAAAAAATAAATTCCTCCAATTCTAATTCTAAAGGATAGTTATGAGCAATGAGCTATTCTTGAGCATATACCTCCACAACACTTGACACTTTTTGATGGAAAAGAAGTGATGGAATAACAAGTTTATCAAGTTATGTAGGCCCATGACCATCAAAATATTCTTCCAGATCTAATAGATAATCTACTTCTTAATTCTCTGACTGTATCAAAGCTTTCTATTTAATCTGAATATCTTCCAAACTGGAACCTCCTTCATCCTGATATTATTCATTCTCAAACATGAAATCAGAAAGATTAAATTCGTTGAGAAAATCAAATTTTCGAGAAGGAAAAGGTTTAGAAAGCTTTTGCATAGTCTCATCAGTGTTCTTGATCTTTGAATCCTTCTTCGTCTCATAAAATCTTTCATGGCCGATTGTACAATCAAATGATGACTTTGGAAAGATGTTACTGTCTTCCAAAAGTGATGCAAGTTCTTGACATGCATGGAAATTAGGATCATTGCATTCATTAGAATAAGTTGGTACACTTGAAATCCTTTCTTCTTCGACCTGCACATGTTCTTCTATTACTGATTTTCCCAACTTTGGTGATTCAAAATCTTCTGATGGAATTGAGTCAACTTGAATACTACATTCTGAACAAGTAGACTGTTGATCCTCTTTATTCGATTCCATATTTGTTTCTAGTACAAAACTAGTTTGTCCCGCTTGTTCTTGAGCCTCAACTTCCGCAGAAGATTTAGTCAAAAATGAGGTTTGCTTGATGTCAAGTTTTGCAGCCCATTCCTTTAGATTATATGCATGCTCTCCTTCTCTATTCTCTTCAACCACATACTCCTCCCTTTTGCTCATTTCTTGACAAATCTTCTCCCAAAATGGATTTGGAACTACAAGAGGAGGGGTGGGTTGGGATTTAACTGATCCCCTCACTGTTTGAGGAAGAGATTCATTATCTTGTCTTGATGGACCTTATAGAAAAGAAGGAATTTTAGAAGGACGAGGAATGGAAGATTCATGATGGAATGGAAAAATAGATGATGAAGTAGTGAATTCCACTTCAGGGGAAGCAACTGGAAGGTTAGGGTCATGGGGATAAAATTGCAACTGTATGGATGGAAACACAGGAAGAGGGTTGTAAGGTGGTAATGAAGGGATCTCCCATTGACAGGATTGACTAACATTACATTCATGAACATCATTTTTTTTTATCCATTCTCCAACTTGAGTCATTTCCTTGATTATGCATTGAAGCTTTTGTTGAGGGCTAAGCTCCCATGGTATATGACCATTCCATGGGTATGGAATTCTAAATCCAATCTGGGCTGCCTTTTTCATTTCATTGATCCTTATTTGCTTCATGTTACACTCCAAATCTTGAACCTTCTTCTGCAAGTGATCTTCTTCAGGTGTGCAATAGATCCTAGAATCTACATGCCATTGTTCTTCAGTGACCCCCATGTTTGGTGGATAACCGAATTGATCTGCATCTTGCTCTTGTGGACCTACATGCTCAAACTGATACTCATCATGAAATTGGCTTGGAAGTGGATTGTAATAGCCCAAATATGGAAAGAATTTCTTCTGTTGCAAGTAGGAATCACACTTTGGAAATGAAGGCATGATTGCACAACTTCATGAATGGGAAAAGTGGAAAGATATGGAAGAAAACTACATGGAAAATGGGTAAAATGAAAGTCTGCAACATAGAGAATAGGGTACTTAGACCAATGGAGTCACCAGTTGTGCTTGGGTATACCTCATAAGGCTGAAATTTCACTAAGAGCACAACAACTTAATGAAACAAAGTGAACAAAGTGAAAGATGTGTATGGTCCGACCCGGCGTGCCAAAAACTGTTGTCACAAAAATCACTGCACCCCCCGAATGGCCTGATAATGAATCGTGACATTCGGTGTGATAGTGACACATGGGATCACCTCTCAAGCTGTGGGGCTTGGGCTCAAGGTGAACCTACAAAGAAGGCCGAATTCCTTTACCTAAACTGAGTGCTCTACTACTTCTAATAAAATAAAATGGTTAACTAGTCCTATGCTAACATTTCATGGGATTAAGGAGAGAGATTGCAAGGAAATAAAACCTATGCTAGAAATGGTGATGCACCAAGAAAAGGGATGTTCAACTTCTAGAAGGGTTAAAGTGGGTAGGATGCTTGCATCATTGGCCACCTTCACCTATTGCAACTTGGAAAGGGTATAAAATACCACAGACTGGCAGCATGCGTTCCTTTATTAAACTCTATTAGATAGCAAATTACCAATCTTCCAATGAAAAAGGATGAATTTAAGAAGGGTGAACCAACACCACAAATTAACTACATGCAATATTTCACCACTTGATAAGCACAGAGCTCCACAAACCTACAGTGGAAACCAGAACTTGTACTATGCACTTGAAAACATGAGAGAGGCAAATAGAAACAACAAAATCATGGAAGGAAATTCATATGATCACAAGCATAATTCTCATTAATTCAAACACTTGTAGAGTGCATCATTACATCAGATGAAAAGGGCATCAATTTCCATTACAATTCGAGGAGAAAAGCTTGAGAGCCTGCAAATTCACAGATTGTGAAAAGAAGGGGAAGCTTGGAATTGTCTAACTCTCCAACTTGTGAGACCTATTGGAATCTGCTTGTTGGAACCTTCAAAAGCTAACTACTCTGACCCTTGGAATGAATTTCCAATTTACATTTTATTGAAGAATGAGAGAGAAGAGGAAAAGAAGTTATAACTACCTTCCTAAATACAAGGTACATGATGTATCACTCATTAAATTCAGTTGAACCCCCCGAAAAAGGTTCCATCATGCATCCTTGATTGCTTGTTGACATAGTCATCATAATTAATTAATAATAATATTTAAAATATTTAAATAAAATATTATATTAATTAAAAATAAATATTAAAAAAAACTTTAATGGTGGGACCCCTTTTGAAATGATGTGCATGAAAGGGGAAAAGCCAAAAATTTCCTAGCTCACTGAGTTGGGCCCGAGTTCTTCCAACAACCACAAAACTTGAGTGAATCTCCTAACGTTGAGTTTCCGAAATGAGCTCGCTACCACAAATGTCAAGCTCCTTCATCACTCATCGACTGAGTTCCCTGTTACCACCGCATCTTGCCAATTGAGCTCAAACCAACCATATAACACGACCATCATTAATCTCCTTTGTTAGCTCACCGCATCACTAGCTACCTTCCTCATCTAGCTGATGAACTTACACGAGTCTTCCTATGAGCTCACTGTAACCAGAAATGGCTTACACCACTACAACCAAAATTACTGTCATGCCCGGGTTTGATAAACCATGACCTAACATCATCGCGACCAACACAACTGAGCTTGGACCAACCATGGAGCTCATCCTCAATGACTCCATTCACCAAGTTCCCTCATTCCGCAGTCGAGCTATAATTTCTGAGTTTGCTACCAAGCACCTTATTCTTCAACTCGGTGAGTTTCCTTTATCTGCACAGGCTCACCGCCGAGTGATGCCTCTTAAACGCATTGAACGAGATCTTTTCTATTCACCGAGCTAGTATCACCTGATCGGGCCTTGAATCTACCGAGCTCAGTTAGCATCTTGCCACATCACTCGAACTCTTCTGCCAACCTATGCTCCAATATCTTAGCCAAGTTGAGTTATTTTGTTCCTCACATCGATCTAGTTCCACCTCTTGCCCTCTGTCAACTTTATTTGAGCTTACCGCATCTGCTCCTTTGAGATCCTTGTGACCTTCCTTGACCGATGCCACTACCTTCAACTCCAACTCGTTCACGGAAAGTCTAAGCTTCACCTCTAATGAGCTCCCTACACCAAGGATGCCGATAGCTTGGTTCAACCAAAATGATCACCCTTCATTGTTTTGCTTGGATTCTGCTTCGTAACAAGATTTCTGCCAAACTCTAATCCCACACAACTCGGCACATTATTTTGACTCATTTACGGGCTTGACATGTAACACGATCCCATGTAAGCACTAGACCCAGGCCTCCTCGTGACTCGGTGACAGAATCGGGATAACACATGACATGGTGATCAACTCGAATCTTAGAACTCTGAACAACAATTTCTTTTAAGCCACATACTTCCGAATCCTGAAATGTCGAAACTTTGAAATTCAAAGTTTCAGAATTTTGGGATTTAGAGATTTTTAACCCACCTATTGTCTTCGAGACCCAAAAACTCTAAATCCCCGAAACAAAAAACTCCAACGTAAAATTCCGAAGCAAGACTTTGAATTTCGGACTTCGAAACAATTCGATTTTGGATATATGCGACTCATTTGTTCAAGGATTTTCCTTGTGAAGTTTTGAAACTATTTACTCTAAAAGAAAATTGCATTTCTTTTGAAAAAAAAGTTCAAAATCTTCCTTGATGCTGGTCGAGCTCTCCTAATCATCTTTGAGCTCAATCCTTAATTGAATGTTGAACCTATATCTTGTTCCAATTATTCTTGAGCTCCATTGCTGAACTCATCCTCACAACTCGGTTTGCTTGGCTCCTTTCCATTGAACCTCTCGATGGCTTACTCATACTCTTTTTCAAGATCCACAACTCATTTCATGAGCTCTCCCATAAAGTCGAAATCTCCTCCCGAGTTTTGGGTAGGCTACATTAGCTCGTCCTACGAATGCTAAGATCGTCGAAACTCTACCTTCGAATTTTAACATGCATTCCTCCCAAGCTCCACTTATGTGACAACAATCCCCTGCCTACATTCAATTGAGTTAGTCATGGCCGAGTTTATATCCAGTTCCAATCTCACTACCCTAATAGCTTCCTTGCTAGCTCAGTCCACCTCATTTTCTCTCCTGAAGCTATCGAAACCTTCTCACTCTGGAATTACATTTTCTTATGGCTCGACCATCTTACTTGGCTCACGGCTGAGTTGGTTCCTTGCACGAGCTATTTGGAATCTGGAAATCCCACTCATTCTTTGGCCTAGCTCGATTCACGAGTTGTCCATTTCTGACATGTGTGACTGGATTTCCTCGCTGAGTTCCGAGGGATCCGTAGGTTCTGGTTCCATCCTAATCCTTACTCATGAGCTCACCAAAATTTTGAACTCAAACTTCATATGAAGTTCGAAGTGAATGCTTCAGTTACATTTTATATGATTCCTTTTGTTGAGCCGTTGGTGTATGCAGTGAACATGCTCGAACTCACCCACGTTATCCTATCATCTCCATACTTGATTTGAGTTCATCGATCATTCACTGAGCTCCAAAATAATGCCTCGTTCCTGAGTTTATGCCTTAACAACATCCTAACTTAGATCCTCTAATGTGATCAACACACAACTCGTTCAATGTTCCAAGCTCAAGCCCTAACTCGATGCATAGAGCTATTCTTCAATTTGGCTCTCCTTTTAATCTTGCTATTCTACGTCCATTGGAAAGCTACCACTTTTACATGGTAAAAATACTAGATCCTAATCTCTAATGGAGGGTTTCCTATGAGAGTACTTAACTATAACCCTGAGTCTATCACATAAAGGAACACTTGTTGACACAATGTTTATGTAGTTACACTTTGTTCTATAATTCCATGATGGTCAATACTCCTTTATCTTATAAAATGCTTCTTTAACTATCCTAGGTGGTGCAGGTGAAAACTAAAAAACAAATTTGAATGAGAAGATGATGTACTTAACCTTGCTTTCTACTTGAAGTTGAAAAGTACTTCAAATCCACTATCAGGCTCAATATCATAAAGATCACCACCATTGTCCATTTTTTCCTAGGGGAGGAAAATTGACAACAACTAACTAGAACATGTAACCCTAAAATTTGAACATTGTGAACTTGATATAAGTAAATAAAGGAAATTTGTGTTTTGGTAAATAGGTTTTATTCCAGAACCTACCAATGACAGACTGATGTCTTGCAACCTGGTTGTAGATACTTCTAATAAAAAAAATTATCCCATAATTTTTCTAGCTAACCCTAGGTTGTTTCTTTGGTCTCAAGTGGTTGTTTAAATGGGCATCACAATTTTGATGACCACGAAAGAGGAAGAATCAAATAAGTGAATGAGAACTCTAAATGAATGAAAGAAGATCAAATGGAGAAGGCAATGAGGATGAAAATATTGAAATAATGAAAAAGAGAAGAAAGTTCTGAAAAGGGGAATTTTGAGAGTAAAATTAAAGTTAGTGAATGACTGATGATGAAGAGGAAAGATGACGAGAAAAGAAGAAACGAGAATGAAAGTAGAATCCAAACAAGGATTTTTTGAAAAATGAAAAAATGATAAGAAGAGTGAAAGATGGATCCCAAACAAGGAGTGTTTGGAAAAAAAACGAGTGTGGAACACTACTACAAAAAGAAATAAAACAAAACAAGAAAAAATAAAAAGAGGTTTTTTTTTTTAAATGTTTGTTTTTGGCCTCTACCTTAAATTGGCTTGGATAATGTTTGGCTTCCTAGGTGGCTCTCTCAACTAGGTGTCAGCAGTATATCTAAGAGAGCATGATCCTATTGTTAGATAAAGGCATTACTTTATCCCCTTTGAAACCCTGAGTAAAGATCTTGCTCAAAATGAATTTCATTAGGGTCACCACTAAGGATATATGTGATTCTAACTCACAAGGCTTTACTAGTCAAGTAGGATAAAAATGTTCCCGCTTCATCCAGCAGATCCCTCAAGGTGCGGACTACTTTGGGGTTCCTAGAACCACCCCCTTTATTGTAGCTTAAGGCTTACACCAAGGGGGTTATGTTCAAGTTAAGTGGTTGAGTAGTAGCTCTTAACCGAACCTGCAAATACAATGTTTTGAATATGGTGTATTTTTAATCTTTTGAGCTTAATGTGGTTTGGTTGTACACCGTTTTGAAACCTATAGTTAGTAGTTTTTTGAGTGTTTTATCCACCTTTTGTGAGAGTGGGTCTTGTAAGAAAAGATTAGAAAGTTTTCTGGAAGGAGGCAAAAGAAAGGAAAAACAAACAAGGCAACAAAAGTGAACCCACATTTTTTTATTTCCAAGATCACTTAAAAGGTGCGAGGAAAGAACATATGTGTGTGTTGGATTTGATTAAGTGAAATGTTAATTCCTAAAAACAAAAAGAAACGACCATGTTTCTGATTCCCAAGATTGCTTAAAAATTGCGAGGGAAGAGCATACGTGTGGTCGTGTCATTATTAGTCGCACAAAAACAAAATAAAATGACAAAGGAAAAGTATGAAAAAACACGTTAGAAAGCGTTATTAAAGTTTGCAAGACAACTAAATGTATATAAGAATGGCTAAAAAGTAAGAAAAATTGGATCTAAACGTCCAATAACGTTAAATTGACAACTTTTCACAAGTACTCTGAAGGGAAAATTGTGAGTGAAAGGGGCTGAGTGCAAGTAAAATTTGTTGAAAAAGGTCTCAAAAATGGAAAATAAGTGGATGAGAAGTTCCTATTATGCCTACAAAAAATAGATTAAACAATTAGTCTATTTCGACGAAAGAAGTGAAAAAACAAAAAGTACTAAATGGTGTATTTAAAAATCGTAAATGAACTAATTAAACTAAGGAGTAATTAACAAACGAGTAAATATTAAAAGGCAAAAAAAGAACAAGGTGAATGAGTCTAGTTTAGCTAAAATATCGAAAAAGAAATGAAAAAGTTCCTAATTATGTGAAAAAGGTCTAAATAATTAATTAAACTAAAGAATGAAATAAAATAGATTAAAAGAATTAATTAAAAGTGGATCTAAAGAGAAGAAATTAATATTTTAAAATAAACTTAAGTTTAAAAAAAGGTGCAAAACTATAAACAAAAATAAAAAGAAATGAATTAAAAATAAAATCTTAAGTTTAAAACTATACATGAAACCTAAAACTATAAGTTAAAACTATATGTTAAAACTAATTTGGAACTAGAGGAGTAAATAGGAGGCTGGGGGGATGTGTAACCCTAAGGTTTTAAACAATGAGCTTAGAATAAAACCTAAATGATAATGTGGCCACTATATTGGTTGGTTGTGTGGGCAGGATTGAGCTGAACGTGTCTGTGGTGTAGAGGGTTGGATGTGTTAGACATAGGGAGGGTGAACAGAAAAGTGGGGTGCAAACATGGAGGCCAAACTAGGGTCTGTGGGTGAAGGTTCGAAAGTGACAAGGTTGGGGAGCTGAGTTAGTTTGTGGGAGTGGTGAGACACGGGCTAGGTCATGGTGGGTAGGGAGGTGTCTGCGGGGGGATTGAGGGAGGTGGGTAAGTCGACAGGGGGCCGTTAGGGCTTAATCGAGGGCTCGTGGGCAGGGAGGGAATGGGATTGAGTTGGGCGGGTTTGATCAAGGAATGGGGTAGATTGGGGGTAGCTAGGGATTCGGGGGTGGGGAAAGGGGGAAACCAACTCGGTCGGGGTAGGTGGGTACTCTAGGATTTAGAAAAAAAAATTGCTTTTCAATTTTTTTTAAAATCTAACTTATTATGAATACAATTTAACTTAATTTTTATTTTTCTAGATTTTTAACATTGCAGGAATAAAAAAAAAACTACCACCATAGAGTGTAAAGTTGATTTGTGTTTGATACATAAAGTTGCAAACCGGAAGAAAGTAGAAATTGATAAAATTGAAGAAAGCAAAAATAGAGAAATTGTGAAGAAAGCAAAAATGTAAACTAAACAACTTCGTACAAATACAAAACACCTAAAAGCAATAGTAGCTTCCCAATTCACTTGTGAAATCTGCACACAATTTTTTTTATTTAGAAACAAATAAAACACAGGAATAAGAAATGAAACCAAAAACAAAAGAAAATTGGGTGCTACTCCCACTGGGCGTGCCAAAATGTAAATAGTGAAAAACTACTTGAGAGTGGAAGACAAACAAAATACAATGCAAACCTCCCTGTAATCCTTCAGTGTAAAAATCAGTAAGGTTTTAGAGACTTCATCTATGGAACCTTTCAAATGGATGCGTGCTCTTGAATGTTCTCCAAATGTGATTTCAAATGCTACAGACACAGATACTTTGGATTGGAAATTTATCATAATTATTGTACTTAAGATTCAAGAGGATTTGTAAGATAATAAGACTATAATTTATAGAGGTAGAAGTAGTTAGAAATTGGTTACATACGGTTGAATGCACATGCTAAAAATAGCATTGGAGGAAGTTACAGTAGTTCCGGGGCATTTAGGGGCAGTAAATGAAATTAATTACATAAGTTGCATTCGGGAAGGTGGTTGTACATGCAATTCAATTACCCCCACCTTTCTAGGATTCTAGAAGTGCAGTCTAAGTGGAGTCCAAGTGGATGTTGACTAAGTGGAAGTTGACTAGGATGTGCACACTCTTAATTAATTAATGATTTAATTAATAAATGGTAATTAACTTAGCTAAAGGGGTACTAAGGGTACATGGGATTAATTTAATTAATCCAAAGGGTATAATGTGTATGAATTAATAAATTAATCAAAAATTGGTGAATAATGTATTAGGATAGAACTAGGAACAGGTGGAAACATGTGCGTAATCTTGGGATGTCTACACCTTATAAGTTATAAGTTATAAGTTATAACCAAACATCCTTTGCATGTTACCCAATAAATAATTGTAAAAGTAAAAGGACGAATGATGTATACTTGCAAGTTGTGTTGCCTCCCTCAAAATCTCATCATGCAACTAGAAGATTAATGTTTCCAATGTTCCCCTATGTCTACTTGGATACACAAAACATTACAAAAAATTTACAACGAAATTGAGTAGATCCATCTCCCCTTACTCACGGTCGATTCACCTGACGCTACCTAACAGATCCATCCTATTTTGGCCAGCCCAAGAATAGAAGGTAATGGGCTACCACGAGTTGAACCACAAGTAGAAAATGGAGGGCTACCCAGGGGTGGCTCTAGGATAGATGAAGATGATGGGCTACTAAATGGTGACCCAAAGAGGGATTTTGATTAAGGAATGATGATAGATAAGGAATGATTTGTAAATGAGAAGATAGGCCATGGATCAATGCTAGACCCTGACATCTTATCATGCTTAGAGGAAGGTGAAGATGGAATAACAATAGAAGAATCAAGTTCCATGACTTTAGGATATTCCTTTATGTTCTGATAAAAGGAATCAATTTTTTCCTCCCCATACGTGAGCGTATCGAGTTCTAGGAAGAATCGTTTTTTGTAATCCTCTTGAGGGATATCTTTGTGTACTCTAATTGTTCATTTTGAGAGAAATCAATCAGTAGAGGTTGTTGTTATTCAACCATAGGAGGTTGACTAGAAGAAATGGACCCAATAAGTGGGGAAGATTGATTGATAAAATAAGATGTTTGATGATGTATATGATGGGAAGTCTTGACCTTATCACTCCTATGAAGAACTTTGATGGTTCTTCAAAAATATATCTTAGCACATGGCTTCTTTCTAAGGGTTCGACATGGTTGCATACATTTATCCTTTAGAAGATGGATGAGGAAATAATATGATATGGTTGAAAGGGCTCAAGGGCCGAAGAGGGATTGAATTTGGTTTGATATCAAAATATGACATAAGAGAGGAAGTAGGCTTGGAGGCGGGCATCTCATGAATGGATGACTTGGATCTAGACTTAGGTCATTTTTCTAGAAGACGATGCAATGTAGGTTGGAAAGTAGGATTCAGGAGTCAAGTTGGATGATTGACTAGAGGGCATCCAATTCATGGAAATATTTGATGGAGGAAGAGGTCGTCGAGATGACTAATGAAGGAGGTCCTGTGAAGAAAGGAAGGACCATGACTCAAGAACCAAATTAGATGTTCAATCGATGGAACTTGGAGTCACAAAAGTCTTAAAAGGAGGAAGACATCTTTGAGGTGATTAGGAATGAAGGTCCTTTGAAGAAAGGGAGAATCGTGATTCAAGATTTGATCTAGGGGTATCTGAATTATAGTTGGGATCCAAATCTTTAGAAGAAGAGTGGGAATCTGAACAATAGTTTGGATCTAAATTAGAAGAAGAGTGGGGGAAACCTGAATAATAATTTGGATCAGAAGCATCTAAACCATACCGCCAACTAAGAGCTGAAGGTGGGGAATAAGGTACCCAAATGGGGCCTCTTGCACGAAGAACAAAATGAGGCTTAGTTGTAATGGGCATATTTTGATGTAAATGCCTAAACCTAGGTTCCATATTTTTGTAAGTGTGAGGAACCATGCGATAGTCAGTCATTTTTTGCGTTGTTTAAGAAAAAATTCTTAGATGTAGCTAGTGTGATCAAATTCATTCAAAGTGAAGAAAGTTCCATGTCAATTCAGGTAGCATAAGGGAAACCAACTAGACATCTCATAAATATGAAGATACGTGCGTGATTTTTTGAAGAAGGTCTTATTGGTATCCAAATTCATTCTCCTTTTCAAGCCGAGCAGCAACACAGATTTGATAGGGAGCTTAGAGGAAGATAGATTATAAATGTGTATCATTTTTGTAGCTAGGGATGAAATCTAACTGACCGTTTGTTGCTCGGGTTTGTGGAGAGATGGATAACACCTTAACAGGATTTGATCTTATTCTAACTATTTTAGGTTGTGCCTTTCAACCAAGGTAAGAGAACCTATTTTGTAACCTCTGTAATTGAAGGAGACACAGATACCTTTCTTTTACACAAATTTTATAGAGAAGACCTTGGGAAAATATGATCAACACACCAAATATGACTCTCACAAGTTGTCACTTCTAGATTATGGAGATATTTTCAACACAAGGCTAAGGTTATTGAAAAAATTTAGAATCTTGATCTATTCTGCATACTTTAGCAGATGGATTTTGTTCTTCTATGGATATACATAGCAGAACATGGGTAGTTTAGGGTAGGATTGGTTATTTGAATAATTTTTTGTGGGAGATCAACAAGATAGATTAGACTTTGCCAGATCCTTGAGAAACTTCACAACAAATGGAGAACTCAATAACAGAAAGCTTCAAAATAGTTAAAAAATTCCTTCAACCAGAAGGTGTGCATCAATGGAGGCCCAGACATGCACTTTTCACACAATATTTGAGATTCTAGCACGAAGGCTTGAGTTAGAAGACCCAATAAAACATCAAAATCTAAGATCAGTCACGCCTGAGGTACACCCAGAGGCTTACAAAAAATATCTGTCAACAAATGAAAGAAAAGTGATTTTAAATCATTTATTTCATTCCCAGATGAAAGATATTTTGAAAAATTAAATTGTACATGCCACTAAACTATCACAAGGATTGAGATCTGTGTGATTCAAAGAGATTGTGATACAAGATTGCAATAGAAACAAGAAAAAATACTCGTAGACATTCTGAAAGTGAAATAAACACAAAATTGGCTAGAGATTTAACACAAATTAACTCAAAAATTATCAGATTCATTAGTAGGGGCGAGTTATTTAAAAAATATTAGAGCTTGTTGATGGCTATACACTTGTAGCCAACTCAACATGAATGAAAATCTAACACAGAGGAATTTAATCTAGTTTATCAGAAAAGTTTTCTCAGAGGATGAGATTTTCTCAAAACTTTCTCATGAAAGTGAACTCCCGACATTTTGCAAGAGTACTCTCATTTCATTTATACATTTTACTCACTCCCCCAAAAAGAAAGAATATTCGAGTGACCCTTGCTTGTTACCAATTTACCTCAGAAAGTAAACTTTAACAAATTTATATCCAAAAGCTACCAGTTGGACCAGTTGCAAACTAATCATGTTTCTTAGGCCCTCAACTGATGACTAGGATGCCATGCCACAACCTTTTGGAAATCCTTTGAAGTCTCTGCATAGCTGGGCTCGACAGGTCATCCCCCCTTGCTCTCCTTCATCTGCAATTCTACCCCACATCCATCTCCTCTGGTCATTCCCATTTCAAAATATTGACTTTAATGATCCTTATAATCACCATTTAAGTTTCAAATCCATTCAATGGAACCTTACCAACAAGGAAGACAAAGAATTTCATCAGAGAACGATGAAAAACAATATGTATTTATGTCTTCAGGAGTCTTGGAGCAAAATGGTGGAAAAACAAGTGAAATGTACAACAACCATTGATTCTACCCCCTTTCCACTTTATATCAGAGCCATCCACGTGTTTCCTTGGCGCAACTACAAAAGTGAGGCACAGAGGCAAGTATCAAAACAAGCACGTGCCTTCCACATGTCGCATGCCCTTTAGAAAGCTGCTTGAAAATTCTAAGGGAAGGGAAGGCCCAACAGAAACCTCCACGTGTCTCCCCGGTGCATCTCCAAAAATAAAAATTAGGGGACGGTCCCTAAACATGCGCTGTCCTTCCACACCATGATAACATATAATATCATTCTTAACACGCCTTAGTGGGTGAAAACCTAGAAAACATGTTTTCCCCATTAATACGAGATCTGTTGTCTTCCACTACCAGGATATTGGGATTTTAGTCTGCCATCTTTTCTTATACAACAAACAAGCATGGGGCACTAGACTCGAAAAATGGAGGATAGAGTTTTTATCCACCAAATCAGGGAGATAGAAAACATGATAGAGGCTGCAAACTGAGGGATTTCATAGGAAAATGGTGCAAGATTAGAATGAGCACCAACATCGGCTCTTGCTTGGGGATGGGCACTCCCAGCGAGTGCCACAAGAACAAAAGTAGACCAAGTGCCAAAAATATCCAATGGGTAAAGGAGTCAGCTTGCAAAGTAGAAAACCAGAACCATCCTCTAGAAAATGAACTGAGAAAATAACAAAACTAGGTCACCTAGGACAAGAACAAACAAAAACACAAAAGTAGAATGAAATCAAAGAACTATATATTGTACAATGGAGAGCATCCCGATTCAAAGAAAACAATCAAGGAAAAACTTCAAGTGCTTGCCATTATGGATATGACCATGTTAAGCAGTTCTGATATGTTTTTAACAGCTGGTCATATGATTTCCTCTCTTTTCCATCCAAGTCGCTATCTGACCACATTTCTTTAGGCTTATCCTTTGTGCCTGGGTCAAGTTTTCTATAATTCTTCGAGGTTGCATCAAAAATCAAATTCTCAGGAAAATCATCCTACTCATGATACCTGCATTGATCAATTTCATATTCCTTGAAAGCAACATAACTCACAGAGTTATCAATATTAATATCTACATGTAATACTTTAGAAGAAGCATTGTTGGGGCCATCAATAAGAAATAACATCTTCTCTTCACCAGGTAACTTCACAAGGTTTCCCTCAATTGGTATGGTGGTGGTAAAATACATATCTATCTGAACACTTCCACCAACACTTGCAACCCACTTTCTTGATAACAGTATTCCCCATTTGGTAGGGAAATTAATAATGATAACATTAAGTTTCAATTTCTTACTCAGATAAGCTGTAAGTTGTACCACCAAACCTTTTACACATCCTACAACAAGCACCTCTCTAGAATCCATTGCATTAAACTTTCCATATGCTACTGTCACCTTGATATCTAGCTCATTCATGACCTCAAGAGGCATGACATTGCATGATGCCCCTGAATCAAACATACAATTGTGCAGCAGTATGTCCTTAATGATCAAAGTTGTAAAGAATGGATCAACATTTAATTAGGATTCAACTAAAGATGTCCCCAAGTAAACCTCAGGTGGTTCACCTAGTTCCTCCAGTACTTAGGGTTTTTTCAACTTTGAAATGGTAGGAGGAGTCTCTACAATGTTTAAATTTCTGCCTGAGGTACTCCTTTCTTCTTTCAATCCCAAGTACTCAAATGCTCTCTTCTTGTGCTTAGGATTCCTAAGAAACTCAAAAATTTGAACACTAACTTTGATTTGAATCAAAACTTGGGAAATGTCATATGGAATATTCTTTGGCAAGGAAGCATTGGAAGAGAGATTAGCAAACTCATCAGATGACATGGGATTCCTGACAGTTTGGGCATGAGGAGAAGTATGAATCTTGTTTGGGACATCAAGGTCTTTGGAAGGTGTATCTTTCTTAGGAGACTCTTTAGGAATACTAGTAAGCAATGGACTTTTAGGTTTTTCTTGAGGCCCTGCTCCTTTAACAACTCTACTCCTAGTATTATAATCCTTTTTCTTAAGCAACAAAAAAATTCATCAATAACTTCCTATCTTCCTCTGAAGGGACTCCTCCATCATACTTATTTATCATTAAAGCTCTTAAATACTCAAATTCATTATTAGGTATTTCAAAAGCTTGTACTACATCTACTTCAAAATTATGAGGAGAGAGAAGTGGTACTCGATGAATTCAATCCCAAAACGTTGCAGCAGTTTGAGCACTTATCAACTCAGTTGAAATTTCTCCTTGCTATGAGCTTGTAGAGCAACTCATCATGAAAACGTAATCATCAATACCATCATCATTATCATATTATTCATCTTGTTGATTTAATTCACATGGAGGATGGGGTAGAAAGCATCTATCACACCAATCAATCCCATTGGCATCATCAACATCAACAACCCGGGTAGTCAGAGGATCAGGTGCCATTCTACTTTTATGTGCTTGGGGATTTCTATTTGTAGATCCCATGGGTCCTTTACCTCTATCATCTGACCTCTGATCACCCCTAGGATGATTGCCAAATCTATCACGATTTTGTGCCTTTTTCTGACCTTGTGAACTCTGCCCAATTCCTTTCTCTTCCTGGGCTAGTTTGTAAGAGATTTCTTTTACAACCCCTACTAAAGTTTTAACAGCCTCCTCAATATCCACACTCTTTCTTGCTTGAGGTTTTTTTGGATTTATCAGTTTGACACCCTCCCTCTTAGGAGGATTTCCAACTACTTTGATGTTGTTCTTAATTTGTAGAGCCATTGTAAAGGCCTGCCTCAAATTTCCAGGGTTTTTATCCCTCAAATAGTATACAACCTTCTTGTCAAATGCATCAACATAGTTTATAAGACAAGATTAATTGCATGGCCTCAAATTCATAGGAAATATTCTCAATGTCTTATTGAATCTCGTATTAAAATCATGCACTGATTCATTGAGATTCTTTTTAATATTCTCAAATTCTGACAAAAGAAACCTAAGGTCTATCTTGTCACCATACTGCAATCTAAATGCATTCTTCATTTCAGTCCAAGAATTAATAGAGTTATTAGGCAGAGCTTTATACCAGTCCCTTATATCCTCTTCTAGAGTATGAATAAATAATTTAATGTATACATCTTCAAACTCTATTTCAAAATCCACCATCATGTTGACAAAGAGTTTCAAGTGCTGATCACCAGTTATTGCATTATTTACTTGAAACTTAGGCAATTTGTTTCTTACATCATGTGGTACAACATTTAGATAGCCAGTCATACCTCTAAAACTAATGGGACCAAAAGTATTAATGACAAATGGAGGTCTAGGGGGAGGCTGAGCTATATTATTCTGAGGATGTGATCTTAGAGGAGAAATAAAGTGACAAGGAGTGATGGGTCTGTGTGGTACATGGATACAACTTTCAGAATGACTATCCCCCAATGGCCTTTTTCATGGAAGGCACTATAAAATTTGGAAAATACAGGGGTATAATGAGATGCAAATCTTGAAAATACAGGGGTATAATGAGAAGGCCTCTATCCAGATGGAGAATTCAGATTTACAAAGAGACTACCTAATTCAGAAGTAGTTGAGGAAGCATTACAATCCTCAATCACGTGCCAATCATTTTCACCAATGGAGACCTCTTTTCTTAAGGTTTGATCTCCAACAACCTTCCAAACTCTTCCTCCTTCTGAATTAGAATTTCCAAACTCTGGAAACAACCTTCTACTAGGGTCTACGGTGAAGAAAGATCTTCTTCCTTCCAGCTTTGCAAATATTAGTAACAAATTTTCAATTAATAGAGGTTAAGACACTGGAATTTATCAAAATCAAATCAACTCAGATTTTACACTAAGTATTTTCACCCTAGTTGTGCAAATGCACTAAAATAATCTGTTAAATATCTGTCAGCACTAAAAATCATGCCAAGATTTTTACAAATAAAACCTTACTTCACCCAAATTTATCAATGGTGAGGCACACCTAGTACAATAACTACTGAAAAAATTAGATAGAAAACATGCAAAACTTATAACTTTGTTCAATCCTTACACATCTAATCAGAGAATGAGGTTTACAAAACATATTTGTAGATAAAACTATAAGAAACATTACCAGGGTTTGTACGCGTACACCCTTATTTAGATACTTCAAAGAGTCCCCGAAAATGGTGCCACTAGTGTTGTTAATGGGCCAAAGGGATACAAATTGGAAATAAATCAACAAATCAGTCTCGACAACGCAAACTAGTTCCCAACAATGTAAAGCAGTCCCTAATAATGGCACCACTAGTTTTGGTATCCAAATTCATTCTCCTTTTTAAGATGAGTAGCAACACAGATTTGACAGGGAGCTTGGAGGTAGATAGATTATAAATGTGTATCATTTTGTAGTCGGGGATGAAATCTAATTGACCCTTTATTGCTCAGGTTTGTGGAGATATGGATAACACCTTAAAAGGATTTGATCTTATTCTAACTATTTTAGGTTGTGCCTTTCAACCAAGGTAAGAGAACCTTTTTTGTAACTTCTGTTATTAAAGGAGATGCAGATACCTTTCTTTTGCATAAATTTTATAAAGAAGACCTTGGGAAAATATGATCAACACACCAAATCTGACTCTCATGAGTTGTCACTTCTAGATTATGGAGATATTTTCAACACAAGGCTAAGGTTACTGAAGAAATTTGGGATCCTGATCTGTTATGCATACTTTAGCAGGTGGATTTTGTTCTTCTATGGATATACAGAGTAGAACATGGGTAGTTCAGGGTAGGATTGGTTATTTGAATAATTTTTGGTGGGAGATCAAGAAGATAGATTGGACTTTGCCATATCCCTGAGAAACTTCACAAAAAATGGAGAACTCAATAACAGAAAGGTTCAAAATAGTTAAAACATTCCTTCAACCAGAAGGTGTGCATAAATGGAGGCCCAGACATGCACTTTTTCACACAATATTTGAGATTCTAGAACGAAGGCTCAAGTTAGAAGACCCAACAAAACATCAAAATCTAAGATCAGTCACACCTGAGGTACACCCAGAGGCTTATAAACAATCTCTGTCAACAGATGAAATAAAAGTGATTTTAAATCATTTATTTCATTCCCAGATGAAAGATCTTTTGAAAACTTAAATTGTATATGCCACTAAACTATTACAAGGATTGAGATCTGTGTGATTCAAAGAGATTTTGATACAAGATTGTAATAGAAACAAGAAAAAATACTCGCAGACATTCTAAAAGTGAAATAAAAACAAAATTGGCTAGAGATTTAACACAAATTAACTCAAAATTTATCAGATTCATCAGCAGGGGTGAGTTATTTAAAAAATCTCAGAGCTTGTTGATGGCTATACACTTGTAGCCAACTCAACATGAATGAAAATCTAACATAGAGGAAGTTAACTTGGTTCCTCATAAAAATTTTCTCAGAGGATGAGATTTTCTCAAAATTTTCTCATGAAAATGAACTCCCGACATTTTGCAAGAGTACTCTCATTGCATTTATACATTTTACTCACTCCCCCCAAAAAGAAAGAATATTCGAGGGACCCTTGCTTGTTACCAATTTACCTCAGAAAGTAAACTTTAACAAATTTATATCCAAAAGCTGCCAGTTGGACCAGTTACAAACTGATCATGTTTCTTAGGCCCTCAACTGATGACTAGGATGCCATGCCACAACCTTTTGGAAATCCTTTGAAGTCTCTACATAGCTGGAATCGACAGGTCATCCCCCCTTGCTCTCCTTCATCTGCAATTCTGCCCCACATCCATCTCCTCTGGTCATTCCCATTTCAAAATATTGACTTTAACGATCCTTGGAATCACCATTTAAGTTTAAAATCCATTTAATGACACCTTATCAAAAAATACGACAAAGAATTTCATCAAAGAACAATGAAAAACAATGCATATTCGTGTCTCCAGGAGTCTTGGAGCAAAATGGTGGAAAAACAGGTGAAATGTACAACCATTGATTTTTCCCCCTTTCCACTTTATATCATATCCATCCACATGTTTCCCTAGCACAACTACAAAAGTGAGGCACAGAGGGAAGTCTCCAAACAAGCACGGTCCTTCCACTTGTCCTAGGCGCTTTAGAAAGCTGCTTGAAAAGTCTAAGGGAAGGGAAGGCCCAAAAATAAAACTCACGGGCCGGTCCCTAAACATGTGCTATCCTTCCACACCATGAAAACATATAATATCATTCTTAACAAGCCTTAGTGGGTGAAAAATTGGAAAACGTGTTTTCCCCATTAATACGAGATCCATTTTCCTCCACTACCGGGATATTGGGATTTTAGTCTGCCATCTTTTCTTATACAACAAACAAGTGTGGGGCACCAGACTCAAAAAATGGAGGACAAAGTTTTTATGCACAAAATCGGGCAGATAGAAAACGTGACAGAGGCCGCAAACTGAGGATTTCATGGAAAAAAGGTGCAATATCAGAATGAGCACCAACATGTCTAAGGAAAATATAGATCATGATGACGTGATCTTGATGAGATCAAAATGGATTGTCCTATAAAACAAGTTTTCCAGATGAATAATTACAAGGAACAATCATGCAAGGGTGAAACACAAATCCAATCAATAATGAATATGTAAAATGTGTGTGAAAAAAGATAGTTTGATGCAAAGATGATCAACACAATGTCAATACTTACGTCAAGCTTGAAATTAACAAGGCATAAATATTAACAAAAGGTAAACGTGACTCCCAACCAAAGGATACCATACTGATTTTAGCAACCAACAAGGCCTAAATGTAAAAGGGTGAGGATTACAAATGTAAGATATGTAACTCCACCAATTGAACATGTCTGTCAAGCTTCACGGAGAAGTGAGATATTAGCATCAAAGTGGTATCGAAATGATAAAAACAAAGTAAGCAACACTCTTCAATATTTTGGTCAATGTTTGAAGTAAAAATAAATCAAAGTATACTAAGGATGTGCTAAAATGTGGGCAATGTAATGACACAATGAGAACACTTAGTCCACGTTTACGAGAAACATGCCGTAAGTATTTTAATTGTGTTGAGATGTTGTGAACAAGGTAACACATCAAAGGGATACTAAATGATGAATCAATCCTAGCTATGATGATGATCTTGAAATCAAGATCAAGTGGCCATCAAAGATATAAGGATGCATCCACGTACTTTAGATGTTTAACAACTCAGCCACAAACATGGATGAGTGTAAAAGGACATAAAAGTGGTGAACACTATCTATGCCAACACTCTTGAAAGACGCCTTCTCATGTCCCAAATGTGAAATAAGAATGCAAAGGTATAGATCAAAATATGTGAAATAAAACTAAGTGTCACTTGGGAAGAGTTTTTCCTTGTTTGAAGGTGAGAAAGAAACCAAGCTAAGTGACTCGTCATTTTAATTTTGTTATAAAAGACACTTAGATCTAACTCAAGTGGACTCTTTTCCTTGTTTGAAAAACAAGTTTCACACTCCAAGTAAGTAAAGTGGGCTCTAAGATAGAATGGATTCCCTAATAAGATCTCTCAACTAGGTGTTTAAGAGAGAGCTCAATTTGGGAAAGAGTCACACTGACTGGTTTGGGATTATCTCAGCTTTACTTTACCCCCTTCTGATATAATGAGCAACTAGTGTGTTCAGTTGTACCGTCACTAGGGTTGTGATACGGAAAATCTTTGACTCTAACTCACAATGAAAAACTAGTCAAGTGGGTAAGCGGAGCACTTCCTATTTCATCCACAAGGTTACTCAGTGGTGGATTACTTTAGGGTTCCTGGAACTACTCCCATTGTTGTAGCTTAAGGTGTTATGCCAAAGGGGTTATGTTCTAGTTGAACAGATAGGGATGTACCCTTTTCTGAAACTTGTAATATAGTGTGAAGGGAAATGATGTGTTTTTAATCTTGCTTAACTTAATGTGGTTTTAAATAACACACCCTTTGGAAACCTATATGAAAACACATGTATTAGAAGGGTTGTGTTTCATTTTGACGCCTTTTCTTTGACAAGCTTTAGGTCTTGTACGTGACAAGTTAGTAATTTTCCATTTAATACCGATATCAATAAAGAGAATTTACATGTTACTTTTGATTCCTAAGATCACTAGAAAGGCACGAAGGAAGAGCATACACAATGTCAAAATTCCACTAAAATAAGTTATATGGAAAGTAATTTACTTTTAGAAGCATAAAAAAAGTGTTTATAAACGTGACAAAAGGTTGTACAAGTGTTTTTGATCTCCAAGATCACCTAGAAGGTGTGAGGAGAGAGAATACATGCTTTACGCAACCTCATTTTAGTTAAGGAATGAAAACACTTAAGTTATGATAGCTTAAACAATTAATCAACACCATGCACTTTCTTTTTTAGACCTTGAAAACTTCATAAAAATTTAAAAAATGATCTTACAGCCGGGTGACAAAAATTTCAAATTTTGACTCAGACGCTTGCATACCCCAGCCAATGGATACACGCCCCAACCAACATGGACACATGGCCCAGTTTTATGAAATTAGACAAAAACACCTACGCAGGCATGTCAGATAGGTGAGCTAGGGTTTTGACACATATACTCTCAGTTCAATGGGTATTCCTGTAGGAAAAAATTTAGAGAACATAGTATGACAACAAACACCAGTGTGTCCAAAGACACGGAGATGCTGAATGGTAGATGGATACACCGACGGTTCAATGGAGATGCGGCCCATTCTAAAATGTGTTGTCAACTAGTAGTATGAAAAAAAAAATGTGGATATCTTGATGCCAGTTCTAGGGTATCGACAGAGATGCACCCCTTCAGGATACCTGTGTGCACCCCCTAAAAACCTACAAAATTCATGGAATTAAATTTTTTTGACAAACAAACAGGTTAGAGGTTAGTTAAAGAAGTCTATTTCCAGCCTAAACCCACAAAAAATGTACAAAAGGGATGATTTTGTTTCGCACAAAATTTTGTTCCAGAATAGAGTTACTTCTATCTTTTCATTCTCTTGAGAAACTGATAAGGGTTAGGGCTAGGAGGAATACCTGTTGAGTGTTAGGAAGGTGTGCACGTACTGTAGAGAGATCATACCGATTGTGAAGAGCTCCTTTTTGTCTAGGAAGGACTACTAGTTTTTGATGCGGATGCAGGTCCAAGGAATGCATTGGTGAAGGCAAGGCTCAGTTGGGCTGATCCGACAATCGGAAGTGAGCTGATGAAGCTATCCTCCGACTCTCCCAATGTTTGGATGAGTGTGACAGTGATCTAGTTGCTCAGTTACAGTCTTGGGCTCGATACTCCTCTCTGCAACCTTTTTTTTTCTTTCTCACTTGTCTCCCTTTTGCAAATGAATTTTGGATCCCTTTGTTTTGGTTGGGGGAGGTCATTTACAGGGAACTGATGATGGTTACCTAACCGATGCCGGTCACTTAGGGACCGATGTCGGTTAGGTTAAAGTTGGCTATTTTTAGTAAAATATCCAACTTTCCGTCCTTTTCTCCCGAGGGGTCAGTTGTGGGCTTGGTCAAGTCATTATTAGGTTTGTTCTGGTGTGGGTGAGGGGTGATGAGTCATGGGTGTGGGTCTAGACCAAGTTATAGGTCTTAATTAGGTTAGTTTAGGGTTAGGGATAGGTCATGGTGAGGTGGCGAGGTGAGGTGGTAGGGTTGGAGATGTGGATTTATTAATTATAAGGTAATTAATAAATAATTAAGTGTGTAAGGTTTAGGTGGTGACGTAGGGTTAGGTTGCGAGACGAGATGTGGGGCATAGGGCATCGTAAGACCCAAATTTGGTGTTTACATTTTCCCCTTGTTGTTGTGTAGCTTGTCTTGTAAAGCTGCACTGACAATAATCAGAAGTGGTTGCCCCAGTTAAGGGTATAGGTAATCCCCCTCAAATCTATCACAGATTGAGGCAACGTGAAATCAGGGATAGGGTTGATAAAGGGTGAATGATGATGAGATAATGGTAAGATTGTGGGGTAAGTTCAAGTAAGCAAACACATGTTGAAATGCAGTAGTGCGACCAGGGTACACGATTTGAAGAGCAAACAAGCAATTCATAGGCAAAGGTCGATAGTTTATCCAAACAAGGTTGATATAATCCTGGTATCCAAGGCATAGGAAGTAGCTCTAGGGGATATAATGGGTAAGGTACCGGAATGTTTAGGCATGTTCGGTAGTACCAAATGGTTGGGTTGGTTGAGATAAACGTCACGGTCTCGGTCTAGGCAAAGCTATTCGGCTGATCAATTCAAGTATCCTAGTCATGCTAAAACACGAACATGTGAGCTCGATTGAACAAACAACTATATGATGGATAGAATCATAATTTGAGGGCCTCAATCAAGGTACTTAATTGGTGTGGCCTTGGGTCAGGCCGATTGGTTGGGTGCGACCTTGGGTCAGGCCGATTGGTTAGGTGTGACCTTGGGTCGGGTCGATTGGTTGGGTGCGGCCTTGGGTCGGGTCGATTGGTTGATTGCGGCCTTGGGTCGGGCTAATTGGTTGGTTGCAGCCTTGGGTTGGGCCGATTGGTTAGTTGTGGCCTCAGGTCAGGCCGATTGGTTGGGTGCGACCTCGGGTCAAGCCGATTGGTTGGTTGTGGCCTTGGGTCGGGCCGATTGATTGGTTGCGGCCTTGGGTCGGGCCGATTGGTTGGTTGCGGCCTTGGGTCGGGTCGATTGGTTGGTTGTGGCCTTAGGTCGGGCCGATTGATTGGTTGCGGCCTTGGGTCGGGCCGATTGGTTGATTGTGGCCTTGGGTCGGGCCAATTGATTGGTTACGGCCTTGGGTTGGGCTGATTGGTTGGTTGTGGCCTTGGGTCAGGGCCGATTGGTTAGTTGCAGCCTTGGGTCGGGCTGATTGATTGGTTACGGCCTTGGGTCGGGCCGATTGGTTGGTTGTGGCCTTGGGTCAGGGCCGATTGGTTGGTTGTGGCCTTAGATCGGGAAAATTGATTGGTTGTGGCCTTGGGTCGAGCCAATTGGTTGGTTGTGGCCTTGGGTCAGGGCTGATTGGTTGGTTGCGGCCTTGGGTCAGGCTAATGAATTCAAAATAAGGCTATTTAGCAAAGCCGGGGGTAGGCGATGTGGTGAAAAATGGAGATTGGTGGATAAGGGTAGGAGTTAGGTTAAGATAAGTAGGTAATTGATATCGGTTATGGGTGACCGATATCGGTTAGAAGACCGATATCGGTCTTCTAGGGCGCGCCCTAACCGATATCGGTTAGAGGTCAATACCTATAAAAAGAAAAAAGTGGCATGTCATTTTCATATTGTGAATATGAGCGCCAAAACATCTCTTGTGGAGTTTTGAATTGATTGGGTCGAGTGTTTGGGTTGAGTTGGCACTAGTTGAGTGGGTGAGTGAGTTATTGGTAGGCCCCAGAGATCGGGAGGCAGAGCTTGATTGGTTGAGGACCCTCCTGAGGAGATTTGGAGCTATGGCACATGCTGGAGGAGTAGGAGGTGCTGGAGGAGCTAGACCACCACCACCTATCCCACCACGATGACGTGTATTCATACCGGTAGGCTCTAAACCCCTATTTTTTACAATTTTATGAATTTAGCTGGGATTTGGGTATTGGGGTAGGAATCCAAAATTTGATAAAATAATGAATAAATGAAGGTAAACAGTAAAATGGATTGGGTAGATATGTTAGGTAGGCAAAAACGTTAGGGTGGGTAAAGTTTTAGGCAATTGTGCTGGGTAAATGGGTGGAAATAGGAAAAAAGGGGGTTTGGGGGCCATTTTCGGTTCGGCCCCTAAACCCCACAGTAACCGATGTCGGTCACTAGTCGATCGGCATCGGTCACAGTTTTTAGGTATAGATTGTAGGTGAAGAGACCGGTGTTGGTCATGTGTTGACCGACGTCGGGTCTTAAAATTTTGGACATAGGGCGAATGGGGGACCAATGGCGGTCAAGGGTGACCAATAGCGGTCACCATGGGTAGGAGGTAGGATTGTAAAATGGCTTTATTAGGTGTTGGTTTAGGCGGGTAGGATAGATTATAGGGTTGAGGGGGGAGAAGGTAGATTTTCTGGGTGAGGTGGGTGAATTGCTAGCGGGGATTAGGTGGGATAAGTTGATTAGGGTAGGATAGGTCATTGGGGTGGGGGGTAATTGGGTGGTTGGGGTAAGATAGGTGGGTGTAAATGTGTTTACAGAGTTGGGTTGTGATTGGGTGGGTGAGTAAGTATATAGGGTTAGGTTGGTTGTTTTGTTAAGGGTAGGACTGACAGAGTGGGTTGTTTTTATAGGCACGCCAGCATTTGACCATGCGAGATCAGATGCCGCCCCTATTGGAGTGGATGCGGCCACATGTGACCACAGAGTAGTGGGTAGTTATGTGGGAGGTTGGACTCGGCGGAGTCTAGAGGTATAGGGCTATGGATGGGGACCACAACCTAATGGTTGCCCTCATCGAGAGATAGGATCCGGCAACCAATGCCTTCCATCTCCCTACTGGAGAGATGACAGTCACCCTAGAGGATGTGTATTACATCCTGAGACTACCGATCATAGGTGAGGAGGTGTTCCAGGTGGATTCTGAGATAGTGATGGATAGCATCCTACAGTTATTTGGGGATGCAACCCCATTGGTTACGTATCATAGTGCGAGCATCTACTACGGTGAGATGTATCGCGCTCATCAACGAGAGACACGGCTTGTCATGCTGATGATGGTCGGTATCACCTGCTTCACCCTCCCTGACTCAGAGGGAGGCCGCTTCCCACGGGTGCTAATGGGAGTTTTACAGGAGGTGGTGGAGGAGCACACCTGCTACACATGGGCACCCGTGTATCTGGTGCAGCTATACAGAGAGCTCTTGGGCTATTGCCATATGATGTGATTTGGTATATGTTCGACATTCTTGTTACACTACTGGGCATACAAGCACGTCGTGTGTATATAGCCAGTAGGGTTGCCCTAGAAGCCAGGGCCATAGGCAGTCTACAGATATGGGTTTTAGAGGTGGTTGGGGGTCATGGGCCAGCCACGAATAGTGGTCGTAGGGCGGGATGTCACCTTTTATAGACATATGTTAGAGGGCCTGACTACATTAGATATTATATGGAGGCCATACAGAGGCCATCGGCCCCGTGGAGGAGCCCGAGCACAACTTCGATGGATCCAATACATCTTCTGGATAGCTAGACAGAGATCTAGGGAGTATGAGTGGATTCCCTTAGAGAAAGTATGACGAGAGCTAGGACTATGGCAAGATGTGCCACCTCCCCTCCCACAATATTGGAGGGAGGATGTAGACGCACCACTGCCTCTACCACAGTCATTTGACCCAGTCTGGGTAGCAGAGAGACTGACAGATGACACAGTGGACGATGCCGGGGTTACAGGGTCATTTTTGGTTTGGTGGGCAGGGCAGAGGGCGGCCGTGAGAGCACAGCCAGCACAACCAGATTTAGCAGTTGTTACAGCAGAGAGGGACCGTCTCCTGGGTTAGGTGCAGGTACTACAGGGGCAACTTACTACCACAGGTACAGATTGGGGTGTTATAGGGGAAGTTAGCCCAGGCATAGGCATAGGCACAGGCACAGGTGCAACCTCAAGTCCCTGTTCAGGTTCCGATGGCAGCTCCACTGCCACCACAGGTACCGGCCTAGGTTCAGGGCATACAGGCAGGGTAGGGCCCACTTCTATTAGGAGCTGGGGGACCAACCCCACCAGCCATAGTTACACGGGCCCATTACATGGAGGCTAGAGCGGAGGCCCATTACTATTAGGACCTACTTGATGGTACCAGTGTAGAGTATCAGCCATATGTGGCTCATAGAGCCGAGACTTCCTGGAGTCATAGGTCACAGGCAGCCGTAACCACAGCTGATGGGTCGGTTACATGTAGGAGGCGAGACCTGGCACAGGGGCCAGTTGAGGGACGGGCTGAGGGAGGGGGAGAGAGCTGAGTCACCCCAGGAGCGAAGACATTTTTGGTCAAGTTGGATAGATGATTTTTGATAAAGACACCGGTTTGCGAACTGAGTGTGCATATAGGGGTCTGCATGCCCACATAAGATTTATGTATTCATTTTTGTTGTATATACTGGCCTGTGAGCCGAGTAAATTTTGTATAGTTGATACTGGCCTGCGAGCCGAGTATATTTTTGACATGAGAGACCGGCCTGTGAGCTGAGTTGAGATTTTGACAAAGACAGCGGCCTGCGTGCCGAATTTGTATTTTGGATTACAGAGGCCCCATACAGGGAAATTTTTATATTTCAACATTGATTTGACGATATATAGATGATGAGTTTGATCCATATGATGTGTATAATTTTTGATTTGATGCATATATTATAATGTTTCATGTGTTTTGTTGATCGTATTAGAATGTGATGTATATAGATGATGTTGATGATGTTTTTCTGATATGCATATGTTTTGAAATATTGATGTTATGATGATGATGGAGTTGGATAATGATGTCGTTATGTAGGGAAAAGAGGTAGGCTCCGCCAAAAATTTACAAAAAACAAAGAAAATGCCAAGGTATAAGTAAAAGGAGACAGGTCACCAATATCGGTTAGCTAACCGATGTCGGTCACTATGAGACCGATACCGGTTAGGTAACCGATATTGGTTATGCTAAAACAAGCTTTTCTAGAAATAGAAAGGCTTGGGAGGCAACTCAAATTCTTATTTTTAGAGTCATGCAACTTGTTAAATACAAGGATGCGAGGTTGTTGATGTCCATACAGGTTAATTGCATGGGAGAATTGAGTGATAAGGAGGAAAGAGACAGGTAAAGTGATTGTGGGCTTGGATTAAGAAGGCGTAAAGTAAAGTTATAGTGAAGAGGGTGGTGAACATGGCTGAATAAGGAGAAGCGTCTAGCAGGCAGAGAGGAGAGGAAGACAGGTTCCACCTCAAGCTGCTGCATCCCAAGAGGTATAAGTTTTGGTTGGAATTAGATTTTGCATGGTTATGAATAGGATGTGGTAAGGTAAGTGGGTAGAGATGAAAAGAAAGGTGATAGGCAAGGGTTTGGGATGGGGTGAGTGGTATGGGGTAGGTAATCAGGTGTTTCAGATATGTGTTTGGGTATAGAGAGGGGAAAACAAGTGAATAAGTTATCATAGGTGGTGTTTTTGAGCAGGGTGGATAGAATTGACAATGACCAATATCGGTTTGTGCCTAACCAGTATCGGTTACTGTGTAAAGATGCATATTGTGATAAAAAACACTTGGGGATTTATTTGTTGTTTGTTGGTTTGATGTGTGCAGGAAGAGGCAGGGTTGAGGATGAATGATAGGGTGCCAGCTTTGTTATCATGGGTCCGAGCGGATGTAACACCAGCTAAGTGGGCATTAATAAATCATGTGGGGTTAAGCAAAATCCACTATTATTCATGAATCACATGGAATCATGCTATGTTGTAGGCACTGATTGAGAGATGAAATTCAGAAAAGAATACCTTCCACCTACCAATAGGGGAGATGACAGTGACATTAGAAGATGTGTTTTGAATTTTGAGACTTCCAATTACAGGAAGACCAGTGTATCAAGCAGGGCCCAATGTGGCACGGGAAGCGATAACGATAGTATTTGGTCCAGCCGCACGAGATCTGACACAGCGAGGCTTGAAATTTACTTATGGTATAATGTTTGCGGCACACCCTGAGGCAACAAGGTTGGCTGTGGTATTAATGATAGCGGTGGGGTACTATGCATTACCTAGAGCAGATGGGGGAAGATTTCTAAAATCATTGATGTGTATTATTCGTGAGATGATAGAAGGTAGTGTTACTTTTGCATGGGCACCCACATATCTGGCAAAGCTATACAGAGGTGTATGAGCATGCAGGTGAAATCACAAGACTACACTGGATTGTGCATACTTATTACATTATTGGGCCTATGAGCACATTGTGTGTGTGAGACCAATAGGCCAACCAATCCAGGCAGGAGAGATAGGATTACAGAGGTTGGGATTCAGGTGATGGGTCTAGATAGAGCAAGAGGCAAGAGCCGAGACCGTGACAGATGACGTCGAGTACTATAGGCAGATGTTGGAGATGGTGACAATTGTGGATATCCTTTGGAGGCCTGATGGGAACTACATGGTGATGGCGAACATAGTTGAGGATTTGAGGGGTGTAGATCGATTGAGGTGGATCGCAGGACACAGGCTAGGTGAGTACGAGAGGATTCCTCTAGATCGCATGCGGTGACAATTTGGATTTGTTTAGAATGTACCCATGGATCATAGACCATACAGGAGGATCGATGTTAAGGCACCATTCTCACCTCCATGGCCAACACTTCTATTAGGACCAGAAGAGATAGCGGTTGATCGCATGGTAATGGATGCAGGAGTGACAAAGTCTTATAGATTATGGTGGACAACAGAGCTGCGAGGTATACATGAGACGGCCGATCATCTTGACATAGCTGTGATTACAGCAGAGAGAGACCACCTGCAGGGTTTAGTTCACCAGCTGCAAACACAGGTGAATGAGATCACGAGATTGTTAGAGGCTTCGCAGTCACGAGTGGAGAGACTAGAGGCAAGATTCTTCCACGTGAGAGGGCATATTCGTATGTTACAGGAGAGATTGGTGGATCAGTGGGAGGAATCAATAGTAGTGGTACCTTTGAGGATGGAGAGGCTAGGTGAGTAGCGTCAATGATCACCATCACTACCTAGTCCTAGACAAGGCGTGGGGGCCTAAGTGAGTTTCATACATAGGGGTAGAAGAATAAATAAGGACTCTGACCTGTGCGTCGATAATAGAGAAGATGTATTTGTTTAGCATCTAAATAAAACTGAATATGTATGTTGATTTGAGTTACGATAATAATAATACTGTTTGTGTTTTGAATGTTTGGATTGATAAAGGACAAAGGTGAGTGTTATAAATATGTGAAAATATGTATATTTTGAAGGAAACATAACACATGATAGGTTATAGTAGGGGATGGTCGAGCTAACCTTGGGAGACCCCATGTCTCCTAAGTGCTACCTACATAGCCCATTGCACAAAGTAAGGAGGGGCCTTAGACCGATGTAGTTCTCCCTTAGGACCAGGGAGAGGTGAATTCAAGAAATTTGGTTGTGGTTAGGAAATTCATTGGTTGGTAAAAGTTTGATGTTGGTAGGGTAATGTTGTTGGTGTTGGTAAGGGTATAGGTGAAGCGAGGGTTAGCTTACCCAAGCATAGGAAACCGTGTCCTGATTAAGGTCAACACATAATCCTAGATTTGGGTAAAAGAGGCAAAAGTGTCCCATAGTTGGAAAGAGCTAAACAAACCACGTATTATCATAGGATGAGCTTGAATCCCTAGGTACCTTGCATAGGTGAGAAGTTGATAGGTGAAAAAAGTTGTATAATCGTAATATATCGGATATACATCACGTCCCTTGAGTTTTGTTGTTTTGAAGAATGGTGAGGTGAGGTGGATGGTATAGCTGGGGCAGAGAGAATTTGTTATAAGGTGATTATTCTGACGAAAGAGAACCAAACCTAAATAGACAAGTCCATGACTCTAAAGTGCTTTTGAATACTGCTTTTATTTTTTTTGGATATAGACTGATCGATGTGGGAAGTCTATATGGGATATGCATTTTGTTGTTCTTGAGGTCTTCACGAAGCTGATCAATGCGAGAAGCTACTGATAGAAGCTAACTTTGTATAGTTGTACTTCAAGGGAGCAGTCTACTTATAGTAGCAGATGTGGCTTTGCACATAGTTGTCCTTCGAGGGAGTAGTCTAGTTTATAGCTTAGAGGTCTAGATGTCCTTTTGGCATGAAGCATCTAGTTTTGTAGGAAGTTTGACTCAAGAATATCCCAGAATTGTATAATTGAGAACTTGCTATTTTGATACTTTTAAGTCATGGACCAGACTAAAAAGGGGAAGAAATCTTTAAGAGGAGGTGATGATCAAACCACATGAGTTTGATTCTACTTTGAGATACACAAAACAAGTTATATGAGGTGGTAAATGAGCTCAAGGGACAAGCGCAAGGTAGATAAGAAGTGATGTAACACTAAATTCAACATTAGAATGGTCGAAGATGCAAGGCATTAAGGGGTTCAGGCTCAGGTTTACCATTAAATGAAGCTAAATGATAAGTACCTGATCCATAAGTGTGAGTGATAATGTAAGGCCCAATCCAATTAGGAGTAAATTTTCCACGTTTACTCTTTTCTAGTTTGGTTACGTGCTGATTCTCTTTGAGCACAAGATCACTGATCTTAAAGGTACGCTCATGAATTTGCTTATCATAAGCATGCTTGATGCACTTTTGATAAAGTTGAAGGTGGTCAAGAGCTATAAGACGACGCTCGTCAAGAAGCTCCAATTGGGCTAACCGTTCTTGGCGGAAGTCATCATTGGTGAGAATATCCTGGAGAGATATTTTGAGGGAAGGGATTTGTATTTCGAGAGGCAAGAAAGCCTCGGTACCATACACCAAAGAAAATGGTGTGGCATTAGTGGAAGTACAAATTCTGGTACGATAAGCCCAAAGGGCAAAAGGGGTGTGATCATGCCAGTTTTTCCTAGAATCGTTAATGACTTTCATGAGAATTTTGGTTAAGATTTTGTTAGAAGATTCGGCTTGACCATTTTCTTGTGGATAGTAGGGTGACGAGAAGCTAAGTTTGATACCAAATTTTTCACAAAGGGCTCATAATAGCTTATTTTTGAAAGATTTTCCATTATCTGTTATCAGGCGATGAGGAACACCAAAATGATAGATAATGTGATGATTGATGAACTCAACAATTTTCTCTTTTTTGGTTGAAATGAGTGGAATGACCTCCACCCATTTAGTGTAATATTCAGTTGCCGTGAGGATTCAATGGTGACGTTGTGAAGAAGGCGGGTGAATCTCGTCAATAAGGTCTAAACCCCATTGTGAGAAAGGCCAAAGATCTCATGTGACCTGTAGCGGGTGGTTGGGAGTATGTTGAAGGTTGGCATGCTGTTGACACATAACACAATGCTTAACGTATTCGTAGAAGTATTTATTAAGAGTAGGCCAATAATATCCTAGGTGAAGGATCCATTTGGCCACGGCAAGGCCACTAAAGTGCCTACCACAAATTCTATCATGGACTTGTTGGATGGTATGGGTGACTTCAGTGCCAGTTAGACATCGAAGGAGGATACCATTGAAGCCACGTTTATAGAGGAGTCCCCCCATGATGACATAACGAGAAACCCTTTTAAGAAAAGAATGTTTACCATTACTAGTAAGGTCAGGTGGGAGAACAGAGGTTGTAAGGTAGTTGTGAAATTGGTGATACTAGGTATCCTTCGAATTAGCCGATACATTATTTACCATACAAACATCTGGGACTAAGTAAGATGGGGCAAAGAGTTGTTAGACCAAGACAAATATGTCAGAGTCAGTTGGTGAGGTAGGAATTTGCGAGGCCAAGCAAGCCATAGTATCCATAAATTTATTAATTAAGCATGGAACGGTTTGGATAGAATAATGAGTAAATAAGGTCAAAAGTGAATCCACGTAACGTTTGTACTTTTGAAGTTCTGTTGGTCCGAAAATCTATCGCGTGGACAGATCTATGGATAGACGAGCCAACAGTGTGCAGGGCTTATCCCCTCTTTGAGACAGCAAAGTGAAACTGGTTTATTGCTATTTCTACTAGCATGAACCTATGCAAGTCTCACAGATCCTGCCTTCGGGGGTTGGGATCTCATCCCAGTAAAGTGTTCCAGGCTGCGAAAAGAAAGGAATGAAAGAGGGAGAAGAGAAAGAATAGATCCGAAGGGAGAAAAGAAATGAATTCCAAAGTAGAAAGGTCAGAAGATTTATGTTTTTAGTTTGGTAGTAAACAGAGCCAAACCTACTTGCATAAATAAACAAAGCAATACTGATAAACAAATGACGGAAAAGTAGATATGAATCCAACAGATTAAACACATACAGATCTAACGTAAGAAAGATCTAATGTATAACACAGCTATTGAGCACAAAGTCTGAATAATTGTATTACTGTTCTTTTCTGTTACAAGAAAGCTCAAAGTCTTTCTCTCCTCACTTCTATTTCTATCTAAAAAATGTTCACCTCTGAATACAACAAGTATTCTCATATTTATAGAAGATGAGGGAGAGAGAAGGCAAAATGGAGCCAACCACTTATTTACAAAGATATTTACAAAATATCTAAAAGTCATGTTGACTTTGACAACTTGGTGGATGACATCATCCCATGATGCAACATGGATGATGTCATCATTTGTGCCAACACATTTTAGACATTACGAAAAGAAAGTCGGAGAATAGAGAGAAGAAGAGGAAGAAGAAGAAGAAGAAGCTACTCATCATCATCATCCTACGGCCGAAAAGGGGTTGCCTGTTTCTGATGCTGCTCAGGTGATGATATGTGGAACTGAGCGCGGTATTCCAAAAAATTGCTAATCATCGGCCCAAATTGATCCTGTGATGGATCCTTGTGCCATTCACTGATTGCTTCGCAAGTCTCCTGCTCGTCTATGAGCTTTTCCGGGAGTTTGGAATAATCTTTCTCCACCTCGATAAGGAACCCGATGAAGTCCCTACAGGCCAGTAGGTTGTTGATAGATTCAGTGTCGAATGTGACCTCTGGCCCTGTCCCTTGAGAAGTTATCTCCTTGAAGATCCGGATAGTGTCATCAGCTGATCTCAAGGTAAGGGAAGGAGTGAGCAACCCTGGAGTCATGGCGAGGACAATTTTCTCCATTTGATGCATTGCATCCAGGGCCTCTTCCTTTACCTTGTCTATCTTTTCTAAAACAAATTCCAGCTGATCTATCTGATAGTCCAGAGTGGACATAGTTTTGTTGAGGGCCCTTGGATGGCCGAAGACTCCGAACTTGACCAGATCTTCGACTGAACAGTCGAACATTTGTTGGAAGGTCTCGTGCTGGAGTCTAGCATGTTCTAACTCTTCTGATATCGGACCTGCTAATGCTTGGAGTTCCTTATTCGCCTTCTCGATGTTTAGGTATAAACTGATATACTCGGCGATTACTCTTTCACTATCCTTGAGGATCTGGCTCCTCCAAGCAGAAACAACCATACCCTGCTCGCCGATCTTTGAATACTCATTGATCTTCTCCTGACTGAGCAGCTCAGGAGTCTCGGCGGTAGTTGTGGGAGGTGCACTTCCCATCTTCTGTAAGGCTTGAAGTAGGTATTTGTTCTGCTCCTTCAGTAGCCTTTTCTCCTCTTTTGTTTCCTGAAGCTTTTTGCAGAGTGCATCAACTGCGGAAAGAGCTTCCCCCTGGAGACTTTCAGAGGATGTCCCCATTGTGACTTGGGTCACGGTGAAATCTGTCGGAGACAGATCTTCTTTCTCTTTGAGGGGGTCGGGGTACGCTATTTCCATGACTCTCTCACCTGCAGCACTCTTCGAGAAGCGTGTAACCGGCTTGTGCTTCTTTGCTCCTTTAGCCGGAATGACCGAAAATTCCATCGGAGTGATGGGGACTTTCCTCTTTTGTTGGCTCAGCTGCTGAGAGATCCAAGCTGGTCCTATAGAAGAAGGACCAGAGACAGAGGGGGAGGCAGCAACGGTAGAAGAGGGGAAAAACGTGGAGACACGCGGCGGCGGCATGGAAAGAATAGCCGAAGAAGTGTCCACGGGAGGAAGGGAAACCGCAACTGCAGAAGACATAGGAAGGGAAGGGAGCTCGGAGATGAGGGAAGAAATAGAGGAAGACAAATCAGCGAGGGAGGAGAAGATAGATGAAGAGGCAGGGGAAAGGGTAGAAGAAGGGGCAGAGGACGCGACCAAAGGGGTGGTCGCTTGAGTCACTCGAGGAGGGGAAGGAAGAGAAGAAGAAGGGATAGAAGGGACCTCTGAAGTTGTAGCGACGCCAGACATCCTGGGTGGATGGGCGTATAGGACTATCCTCTGTCAATTCTTCATCAAGAGTTATAACCTGTTCAGGCTCTGAGGGAAGAGGACTTTCAGGGGCTTCCTCCTGAATGGTGCTAGATTCACCTTCTGCACCTTTGCCTTTCAGCTGCTTCTTTGACCTTGGAGGTGCGTTGCCCAAAGGGGAAGTTGTGAAATCTACCCCGAGGTAGATTAGTCTGTTCATGCGGCACCAATGCTTTGTTCTCCGCATAGTCTCTTTGACCCTCTCCTCAATTGTTTGAGGAGCCTTGTTCCTGTCAATGGCCGGGAAGGGCCAATCGTCTCCTTCTGTGTCATTGTACACTTTGTCAGTTTCGTCTTCCGTAGTTTGGAAGCCTTTGGGGACGATGGCCACTCCATATTGAATAATTTCTACCAATGCCAAGCGAGAATGATCCTTTCTTCTTAGTTCCACCTCGTGGATGAATATCAATGTAAATGTCCTCAATTTGAGGGACATGGATCGGATCAAGCTTAGCCCTTGGCAGGCAGCCTCTTGGGTCGAAGGTAGGCCTGGCTGGGAAATCATGCTTCAAGTTGAGGAGTTCCAGCTCAGCGATACATCTCCTTCGCCTTGTGGTAGGTGGAGCATGTGTATCGGCCTACTTGTGAGGGGGAAAGGAGTTCCGCCCTTCTTTCTTTTGAGGCACTTTTCATGGTACGTGACCAGCTGCCTTGATAGTTCTAATAGAACCAGCTTTGGTCCAGCATACCTTGGTAACCTGGTTGGTTCTCCCAAGAAGTTGACAGCCCTCAGATAGGTGAACGTGGGAAACTGGGTGAACAAGGCCCCCCACTTCTCCTGTGACTGACACTATGTTTCTTGGTCGTCCGGCCATGAGTTAAATTTGGCCGCAACATGCACATGATGTGATAGAAGAAAACATCATTGACTTTTAGCGAAATGAGGGATGCTATTCTCCAGCCTCAGCTCTGGATAATATTCGTATATTTTGACCTGAGGCCAAATTCCACTTCGGTTGAGCCCCGGATAATCTCTTTCAGATGCAGCAGCGTAGACTACGTAGGAGTTCATATGGAATACTCCTGTTGTGGCGAACTGTTGTAGCTGCTCAGATATGGTGCTGCTTATTATTTCCCCCCAGTAAAAGCGCTGATCGGGCAAATTCTTATTCATTGTCTCCAGGTACCAGCAACATCCACTTATGGAAATAGTGGGCATCTGAAAGCCTGAAGACTCTGCTCAGGAAAGTGATAGTGTCGCTGAGTTCCTCTGAGAAATCACTTCGGTGGATAGTCTGAGGCCACCGGGTCACCACCTTCTTGTTCTTTAGGTAGACCTCATTCATCAACTGCATGCACTGGTCTTCGTTGTCTTCCCAGGCCTTGATGCATTCCTGTTGGCTAACAGCCACGTAGTTCCGGTGGTGAGGGATGCCAAGCATTAACTCAAAATGACGGGCAGTGAGGTTTATGACTGCCTCGCCCTTACTGTTCTCGACACATCTTGTGTCTTTGTTGTAACATTGCGCAATCACCATCATGAATTCGTTGTTTACAGCGCTGACGGGGATTCCTCTGGCGAAGTGCAGGGCACTGCCTATTAACTTGTCCATCCATGGACTTCTTGTAACTTTTTGAGTCCTAACCCAGAACTCATCCATGTCAATGTGACCCAATTCAGAGTCTCTGACATCCATACTACACTCAGCCTGTGATTCGGGCATCCTGACCCTCTGATATTTGTATTTCATCTCTTCTTCTGTCAGCTTAGCCTTTCCTCTTGGTTTGGTGGGTCTCTTGCTTGACGTAGACATGTGTCCCTTTCGAACTCAGTTGCTGATCTGCATGAAGAAGAAGTGAGACCCAATCCAAAAAGGTTGAATTAGTCATTTGATCTTCCATTGGAAAGCTAGCAGAAGAAAGAGTTAGAGATTTTAAGGCTCAGGGCGCAGGGCGCATGAAAAATGCAACTGGCAGGCCAAATAGATAAGGCGCACAGAAAAGGAATGTTGCAGAGGTTATACTGGCGCCAAAGGTGCATGGCGCATGGATGAAGCAGGTTGCATTTTATAGCAGGGCGCATGGAAAGAGTATGTTACATGAAGGTTCGGTGCGCCCTTTGGCGCATGGATGGATTATGTAACATTAACAAATGGTGCGCCAAAGGCTTTGGCGCGGCGCATGAAGGGTTTACACAACATCATGTTACTGCAATGGAGGGTGCGCCCGCGCCTTGATAGCTTTATACTTGCGCGAATAAGGCTTGTGTTACATGAAAGCTGGGTGCGCTCCTTGGCGCATGGAATCAGGATGTAACATGGATAAATGATGCGCCAAAGGCTTGTAAGGAGGCGCGGGATTTACACTTGTAGCATGCAAAAAGGGCGCGCTTTGAAGGCGCATGAGTTCTAGGTGCAGCATGACAAGAGGGTGCGCCATTGGCGCGGGTTTTAATCATGTAACATGGCAGTGTAGATGCGCCAAAGGGGCGCAACTGTTTTAAGTGTGACAAGACGCGCCAGTGCGCCATAGAACTAAACTCATTGCTCAATATATTTTCATTCTTTCTTCCATTTCAAAGATAGCATGGACATATAAGGCTTTTTATAAAAAATTCTTGGCAGACCAAGCCCTTTCAAAACAGCTACTCCTTACCAGCAGATCTGGAAAGAGGGAGGGAAAGGAGGGAAAAGAAGAGAAGGAAGACAGGACAGCACAGGGAGGGAAACTAGCTCAAACCATATCTTATTTTAACACCGGCTAGCAAACCACAACGCAGACCAAGGAACACAGACCAAGAACACGCAAGGAACCGAAAGCACAAAAATGGAGAAGAGGGAGAACCTCTTACCTTAGAATATATAGCAAAAATTTGAGAGCGGGTCCACAGGGCGACGAAAACGACGAAGCAGAGGCTGACAAGTCCAGAGTGATCACGTGCTCGACAAAAAGAATGAAAATGACATTGGGCGCGCACTGATATATATAGAAAAACTTGTCATCAATGCGCCAACCACTTTTGAAATGGCGCATGAAAGTTGCTGTCGACAGGGGAAAGCGTGCGCCCTTTGGCGCACGAAAGTATTTGACAACGAGGAAATTGAGCGCGCCTTTGGCACACCATATGCATTGTCGACATGAAGTTATGTGCGCCCTTTGGCGCACCAAAACTTAGACTGTTGCAGAGAGATTATGTGCGCCCTTTGGCACACCGAAAGACGTGTTAACATGGAAAACCATGCGCCAAAGGCTTTTAAGGGGGCGCATCAAAACTTTGTGTTACAAGGCAAATCCATGCGCCCAGCCAAAAAAGGCTCAAAAAGACTAAGTTCGAAAACTAGATTTCCCGGGAAGGGATTTTACAACGTTTCGAACGTGAGGGATCCCTAACGAGGGATCGAAACAAAATTTTCGGTATGGTTATCGGTAAAATTGCCCTTGTCAATTTTACGGGATAACAGCTGGCTCTTTTTGGGGACTACTCCTTGAGCAAACTCGGGGGTAGAGAATCCCAGATCATATGTGCCTATCCATTGGGTACGGAGTCAAAAAAAAAGGGGGACCGGAGGGAGAACAAAGGAAACACAAAACAAACTGAAAGCAAACACACGACGAAAGCAAACACACAACAAAAAGCAAACTGTACAAAGAAGAGAGCAAGCTCTACTTCCTGAAGATCTTGAGATGTTGCCCGCTATAGGGAAGCGGGAGTTCAGCTCCATCTAGATATGAGAGATAGAAACTATTCTCTCCATTGAGTTGCTTGATTTTGAAGGGCCCTCTCCACAGGGAATCAAATTTTCCGTGCATGCCCTTTGGCTCTCTTCGCTTGTCCCACAAGAGGACGAGATCTCCCACTTGAAAATCTCTCTGCTTGGCCTTCTTGTCAAAAAGCCTCTTTACTTGATTCTGATGTTTAGTGATCCTGTCGACCACTCTTACTCTCTTTTCTTCAAGTTCCGCAAGATACATGATTCTCTTTTCTAGAGAATTCTGGAAAGTTTCATCTTCGATCACTCGTGCCAAGCGTAGAGCAGGAAGTTCAGCAGAAATGGGAAGTTCGGCATCAGTGCCATATAACACTTGAAAAGGTGACATGCCGAGAGATCTCTTGGGAGTAATGCGGTCCGCCCACAAAGCGTCGTACAAAGACTTGTGCCACATCCGCTGATTCTCATCTACTAATTTCCGTATGATGGTCACCAAGTTCTTATTACTGGATTCCGCCTGACCATTTCCCTGAGGGTAATAATCCGAGGCATGTGCTAAAGTTATCCCATATTCATAGCAAAAACTAATAACTTCCCGCGAGGAGAAGTTAGAAGCATTATCAGCAACGATTTTGTTTGGAACGCCGAACCTGACAATGATATTTTCTTTGATAAAACTGCAAACCACCTCAGAAGTGGCATGCTTGACAGGTATGGCTTCCACCCACTTGGTGAAGTAATCCGTTGCTGTAAGGACATAGCTATGTCCAGCACTCGATTGAGGATTGAGTGCGCCAATAAAATCAATTCCCCATTGCCTGAATGGTTCATTGATGATGACCGGTCTTAGGGGAAGGGCAGCCAACTTGGGCTTGCCGACAAATTGCTGACAGGGTTCACACTTTGCCACCCAGGTAGCCGCATCTTGAAAGAGCGTTGGCCAATAATACATGGCTCGAATGATCTTATGTGCTGTCACGGGAGAAGAAAAATGGCCTCCACCGGCTGAATTGTGAAAACTTTCCAGCAGTTTTACTTGCTGGGGCTTGTCAACACATCGCAGGAAGACACCGTCTATCCCGCGCTTATATAAACCGTCATCCCAGATGACATATTTAGCTGCTCTGAGCTTTATAGTGCGCTTCTCCCTCGCAGTTAGGTGCATTGGGCATTCGCCGTAGGTAAGGAAGAAAGCGATGTCGGAGTACCACTCGTCACTAGTTGCAACAAACAGAACCAGAGGTAGAGAATCAGGCTCCTTTAGAGGGCTTTGCTCTTTGTTGGCACAATCCTCTTTTCCTTTAGGATCTTCTAAATTTTCATTTTCAGCCATTAGCTGACACAGGCCTTTGCCCCTCACCAGCTTGGTGGGTTTAATATCCAGGTCATATTCCTGGACCTTTGCGATCCAATTCCCTCTCAAGCTTCCTAACTCCTGCTGAGTTAGAATTGATTTCACTGCGGTGTCGGGAACCAGCACCACCGTATGCGAGTTTAGAATGTAATACCTGAAATTCTTCACTGCTTTGACAACGGCAAAGGCATGCTTTTCCAATTGAGTCATCTTCAACTCGTGAGGCTTGAGGGGAGAACTCATGAATGCAATCGGGGATTCAATGTCTTCTGAATTCTTTTGCATTAAGATTGCAGACACAGTATGTTCTGATGCGTAGCTATACATGATGAAGTCCTTGGAGAAGTCGGGACATACCAGGACCGGTGCATGGGCAACAGAAGTTTTTATTTCTTCAAATGACCTTTTCCCTTCCTCACTCCATCTGAAAGTTGGTGACCCCCTTCATCATGTTTGATATGTGGCGAGTCTTTTCGGCAAAGTCAGGAACAAAACGCCTAAGAAAGTTCACCTTTCCGAAGAAAGAATGAACACCAGTCTTGCTTGTAGGCAGAGTAAGGCTCTGAATAGCTTTTAACCCTTTCAATATCTATCTTCGTTCCTTCTTTGCTAACCACGTGTCCTAGCAACTTCCCTTCCGTAACTCCAAAAACGGACTTTTTGGGATTTAGGGAAATTCCATGTTCTCGGCATCTGGCCAATACTTGCTCCAAGTGATCACAATGATCACTTCGTTGTTTAGAGAACACGGTTAAGTCATCTAGATAAACTACAATGACTTTTCCCATCATACCTTTAAATGCAAAGTCCATGGCCCGTTGAAAAGTAGCACCTGCATTAGTTAGGCCAAAAGGCATCCTGCTGTAGGCAAATGTACCCCAGGGAGTAGTGAATGTTGTTTTGAATTGATCTTCAGGCGAGACTTCAATCTGATTGTAGCCTGAAAAACCATCAAGCATAGACAACATTTCTGATCCAGTTACTGCTTGCAGAACTTGATCCATTATCGGAAGAGGGTAGTTATCTTTCAGTGAAGCTTGATTCAAATTTCGAAAGTCTACACATATGCGTATCTCGCCGTTTTTCTTGCGCACTGGCACAATATTCGCCACCCAAGTGCTGTGATGGATAGGGAAGATGATTCTTGCATCCAGCATCTTCTGAATTTCTGCCTGGATGGTGCCCGAAATCTTAGGATTATAATGCCTTTGCTTCTGGCGAAAGGTTTTGACATCTTCTTTCAGCGGTATGTCATGCTGAACGTCCTTTGGCTTGAAGGACTTTAGATCGGCATAGGACCATGCCAACACATCCATATATTTCTTCAGCAACTTGACAAATTTCCGCTTCTCTTCAGGCGTGCAACATTTGCCAATGTTTACAAATTGCGGATGTGCCTCAGAACCTATATTGACTGGTTCTGTTTTCTGGGGATGAGTCAGGATCATCTTGCTTCTTCTTTTCATAAAACGGTCGTGCCTGTCAAACAAGCGCTCCAGAGAAACCAGGCCCTTCGGAATTTTATTTCCTTTGAGCTGACATATGCCGTCCTTCTCCTCTGATTCATGGTTTTGACCGTTGATTGATTCACGGCATGTAGAGGTGGATCCTTCAAAATACAACTCATCAAAATGTTCTGATTTTTTCTAGAAAGGCAATGAGGTGATTATCATCGTTGAATACTTGCCAATGCTGAGAGTTGTCTGGCACGCTCGGGCGGAAAACCACTTCAATGGTGTATTTGTTCATTTTCAAACCCGGGTGCGGGAGCATGAGAGATGCCGAAACGGCCAATGAATCGGCCATATCATTTTGAGCTCTTGGAATTGCTCCTATTGAAAAGGCATCAAATTCTTCGATGCTGTCCCATACTACGTTACGGTAGTGCCTGAGCCTCTCATTTTTCACTTGGTAAATCCTTTTGACCTGATTTACAACTAGCTCAGCATCACCTTGAACTTTCAGATTTTTAATTCCTCTTTCCTTTGCAGCTTGCATACCGAGCAACAGAGATTCATACTCAGCAGTATTGTTAGTGTTGAAAAACTACAACTTGAAAGAAAGAGGAATTACCTCCTCTTCGGGAGATATCAGCACAACTCCAGCGCCACATCCACTAGTCGTGCAACTTCCATCGAACTGCAAGGTCCAGATCTCATTAAGATCCTTTTCTTGAACTAAAATGCCCTCTGTACCTGTCTCGGTAGATAAGAAGTAGTTCCCCATCCCTGATGATTCAAAAAGGATTTGGGCTTTGGGGTCCTCAGAGCTAGTAACCAAGTACTTCTTTTGCGATTCTGGTTCTAAAGTCTGCATCACACCTTTGACGGGTATTCTAGCTTTAGACCAGTCCATGTGAATTTCTCCGCCAACTTCGCTGCAGAAACTCCTTCCTAGCAGAATTCCATAGGCTGCTGGAATGTCAGCAACGAGGACGGTCATCTTTACCCTCTTTTCAGGGAATGCTGCAAACGCAAATTGCGCGTCTTTGATTTGGCCAATCAATGGCACTTGCTTGGTCTCCAATGAATAACATCTGCCGAAAGGTTTGGTAAGAGTGAGGCCCAAAGCATGGGCGACTTTCACCGGCATGACGTTATTGGAAGCTCTGGAATCAATTATGCAGTTGCTCAACTTATGGCCGTTGATTAGGAGAGAGAGATAGAAAGGTTCTATCTTCCCTGATGTAGATGTTGAAGCAACATTTATGTGGGATTCAGGAGGAGTGGAAAGGATTCCTTTTGGGGAAACCTGTTTAGATATAACAGCTTGACTCTGAATATATTTAGTTAATCTTACAAGCTGTTCGGGATTTGACTGAAGGTACTCAGCTTCAGACATTTGGATCTTGGTCTTTTTTGCATGATCTATTATATCGAATGCGGCCAAGGGTTGCGTTGGTGAGGGAATGAGTCCTTCACTTCGCGATGGTGGAACAGGGTTACTGATCTTGATAGGAATATGAGGGGGCTGATTCGGAGGAGAGATGGGTGGAAAAGACTTCTTTGCAAAAGACTTAACAGGGAGTTGAGTAGGAAGAGGATTACCTCTTTTAACAATGGTTGGAGGCATGTTTGACACGACCTTCTCTTTCTGCACATGGGCAGCAACTTCTGCTTCCTTTCCTTGCGAGCGGGTAAAAACAGCGTAGGATTGTCCGCTTGCATAGCCCTGAGTACTCTCTTCTTCATCAGATTCATCCTCATCAAATTCCATGTATCCAATAGTAGAGTCGCCAGTCGGCTCACCGACATCTTGATCATCTTCGCCTTGAGGCGAAGATTCTTCATAGTACTGCTCTTCCTCTTCAATTTCAGCCAAAGCATTGACTGGAGGAGCTTCAAGCGCCAACCGTGGAGCAGTTGCAGGTAGACGCGGTCTTTGTGAAACATTGTTGGGAACAAAAATCCTTCGTGGAACGTCTCGGTATGAGGAACTAGGAGCCTGGGCCAACTGCTTTTTTAATGCGAGCAGATCATTCGCCATCTTTTGGAATGCCGGATCAGACGAAGTAGCAGGCGAGGGATCTGAAGATTTGGACTTTGATGATTCCTTTCTCAACTCACCAGATATTATCAAATTGTCTTCTATCCGGATGGCAGCAGCCTGAGCGAGAGGTAGAGTAGCTACTCACTCTTGAAGGAGCAAGAAGCTGACTTTTGAGCTCATGGCGTTCACGAAGAAACACTTCTGATTCTCCGGTGTTGGAAGCATGGCAGTAGGGACACGGTTGATTAATGCATTGAACCGGGTGACAAAATCACGCATAGTCTCATTGGCCTCTTTCTTCAGGTGGGTGATCCGTGATAGCAACGCAAATGCATCTTCTGAAGGCTTGTATCTGTCTTCAAAAGCTTCCCGCAAGGTTGCCCAACTGGTGATAGATGCGGCTGGCAAATGCTGAAACCATTCGGCTGCGGGCCCTTGTAGAGTTTCTAGAAAAAGGCGAACCGACACATCTTCGTGAGTCACGTCCAAAATACTGCATGACATAATGAAAGCAGATATGTGGGAATCCGTGCTTTGATTTCCGCTCCCGTCGAATTTAGGAAAATTCTTTCTGATTTCCGTGAGGGAGCGCGTGAACTGGATGTGGCAGTGCGAGAGGACCCATAGCATTTCCCCATGGTACCGCCATTTGAAAGGCTGGAAAAAGCACACGAGCTGGGAGGGTGGTTCCACTGAGCAGCAAGGCACTACAGAGGGATGTAGATGCTCCTTGTACAAGACTTTTTCTTTGTGGAGGTGAGACACTCCTGGATGACCGGCTAGCCGAGCTTAACGCTGAAAAACGTGCCGGTGTTACGCTGAAATTGTGCCTTTGAAGCAGATCGAAAGTAGGATCAACTTCTCCACAGGCTCTCCTGCTGCGCGTAAAAGGTTCACTTGCCAGCGTACCTTCCAGATCTGCGATATTATGGCGCAGATTTAAACTTTATTTTTGGGCGTACTTGCTGATTTTCTGGTTTTTCTGTCAAAAACCAGCAGCATGCACTTTTCTAGATATTTAAAAACTATCCTCCTCGAAAAACCGATTGCGGTTAATGACAAATAGCAGCGAGGATAAGATGGCAGGGAAGAATAGCAGGCTGATTTTCAGATCTGATCTTTACTTTTCAGAGGGTTTCAAACTTTTTTAGAAAACAGTCAAAAACTCAGATCTACGGAAAAATGTTAACTTTGATAAAAACTCAGCGAACTAAAGATCTGTAACTAGGCCCGATCTATGGATTTCAGAAGAAAATTTTCAATTTCGGGCACTTTTGCAATTTTTTTTTTTTTTTTTTTGGATTTTCAACAAAAGTTCAGATTTGCAAACTGGCAGCGATTTTCTTATATTTTTCTGATTTTATATTATATCACCACCATAGATCTGACAGATCTATTCGATCCCCAGCGGAGTCGCCAAAAACTGTTGGTCCAAAAATCTGTCGCGTGGACAGATCTATGGATAGACGAGCCAACAGTGTGCAGGGCTTAGCCCCTCTTTGAGACAGCAAAGCGAAACTGGTTTATTGCTATTTCTACTAGCAGGAACCTATGCAAGTCTCACAGATTCTGCCTTCGGGGGTTGGGATCTCATCCCAGTAGAGTGTTCCAGGCTGCGAAAAGAAAGGAATGAAAGAGGGAGAAGAGAAAGAACAGATCCGAAGGGAGAAAAGAAATGAATTCCAAAGCAGAAAGGTCAGAAGATTTATGTTTTTAGTTTGGTAGTAAACAGAGCCAAACCTACTTGCATAAATAAACAAAGCAATACTGATAAACAAATGACGGAAAAGTAGATATGAATCCAACAGATTAAACACATACAGATCTAACGTAAGAAAGATCTAATGTATAACACAGCTATTGAGCACAAAGTCTGAATAATTGTATTACTGTTCTTTTCTGTTACAAGAAAGCTCAAAGTCTTTCTCTCCTCACTTCTATTTCTATCTAAAAAATGTTCACCCTGAATACAACAAGTATTCTCATATTTATAGAAGATGAGGGAGAGAGAAGGCAAAATGGAGCCAACCACTTATTTACAAAGATATTTACAAAATATCTAAAAGTCATGTTGACTTTGACAACTTGGTGGATGACATCATCCCATGATGCAACATGGATGATGTCATCATTTGTGCCAACACATTTTAGACATTACGAAAAGAAAGTCGGAGAATAGAGAGAAGAAGAAGAAGAAGAAGAAGAAGAAGCTACTCATCATCATCATCCTGCGGCCGAAAAGGGGTTTGCTTATTTCTGATGCTGCTCAGGTGATGATATGTGGAACTGAGCGCGGTATTCCAAAAACTTGCTAATCATCGGCCCAAATTGATCTTGTGACGGATCCTTGTGCCGTTCACTGATTGCTTCGCAAGTCTCCCGCTCGTCTATGAGCTTTTCCGGGAGTTTGGAATAATCTTTCTCCGCCTCGATAAGGAACCCGATGAAGTCCCTACAGGCCAGTAGGTTGTTGATAGATTCAGTGTCGAATGTGACCTCTGGCCCTGTCCCTTGAGAAGCTATCTCCTTGAAGATCCGGATAGTGTCATCAGCTGATCTCAAGGTAAGGGAAGGAGTGAGCAACCCTGGAGTCATGGCGAGGACAATTTTCTCCATTTGATGCATTGCATCCAGGGCCTCTTCCTTTACCTTGTCTATCTTTTCTAAAACAAATTCCAGCTGATCTATCTGATAGTCCAGAGTGGACATAGTTTTGTTGAGGGCCCTTGGATGACCGAAGACTCCGAACTTGACCAGATCTTCGACTGAATAGTCGAACATTTGTTGGAAGGTCTCGTGCTGGAGTCTAGCATGTTCTAACTCTTCTGATATCGGACCTGCTAATGCTTGGAGTTCCTTATTCACCTTCTCAATGTTTAGGTATAAACTGATATACTCGGCGATTACTCTTTCACTATCCTTGAGGATCTGGCTCCTCCAAGCAGAAACAACCATACCCTGCTCGCCGATCTTTGAATACTCATTGATCTTCTCCTGACTGAGCAGCTCAGGAGTCTCGGCGGCAGTTGTGGGAGGTGCACTTCCCATCTTCTGTAAGGCTTGAAGCAGGTACTTGTTCTGCTCCTTCAGTAGCCTTTTCTCCTCTTTTGTTTCCTGAAGCTTTTTGCAGAGTGCATCAACTGCGGAAAGAGCTTCCCCCTGGAGACTTTCTGAGGATGTCCCCATTGTGACTTGGGTCACGGTGAAATCTGTCGGAGACAGATCTTCTTTCTCTTTGAGGGGGTTGGGGTACGCTATTTCCATGACTCTCTCACCTGCAGCGCTCTTCGAGAAGCATGTAACCGGCTTGTGCTTCTTTGCTCCTTTAGCCGGAATGACCGAAAAGTCCATCGGAGCGATGGGGACTTTCCTCTTTTGTTGGCTCAGCTGCTGAGAGATCCAAGCTGGTCCTATAGAAGAAGGACCAGAGACAGAGGGGGAGGCAGCAACGGTAGAAGAGGGGAAAAACGTGGAGACACGCGGCGGCGGCATGGAAAGAATAGCCGAAGAAATGTCCACGGGAGGAAGGGAAACCGCAACTGCAGAAGACATAGGAAGGGAAGGGAGCTCGGAGATGAGGGAAGAAATAGAGGAAGACAAATCAGCGAGGGAGGAGAAGATAGATGAAGAGGCAGGGGAAAGGGTAGAAGAAGGGGCAGAGGACACGACCAAAGGGGTGGTCGCTTGAGTCACTCGAGGAGGGGAAGGAAGAGAAGAAGAAGGGATAGAAGGGACCTCTGAAGTTGTAGCGATGCCGACATCCTGGGTGGATGGGCGTATAGGACTATCCTCTGTCAATTCCTCATCAAGAGTTATGACTTGTTCTGGCTCTGAGGGAAGAGGACTTTCAGGGGCTTCCTCCTGAATGGTGCTAGGTTCACCTTCTGCACCTTTGCCTTTCAGCTGCTTCTTTGACCTTGGAGGTGCGTTGCCCAAAGGGGAAGTTGTGAAATCTACCCCGAGGTAGATTAGTCCGTTCATGCGGCACCAATGCTCTATTCTCCGCATAGTCTCCTTGACCCTCTCCTCAATTGTTTGAGGAGACTTATTCCTGTCAATGGCCGGGAAGGGCCAATTGTCCCCATCTGTGTCATTATACACCTTATCTACTTCATCTTCCGTAGTCTGGAAGCCTTCGGGGACAATGGCCACTCCGTATTGGATGATTTCCGCCAATGCTAAGCGAGAGTGATCCTTTCTTCTGAGTTCCACCTCATGGAGAACGTCAATGTAAATATCCTCAATTTGAGGGACATGGATCGGATCGAGCTTCGCTTTTGGCAGGCAGCTTCTTGGGTCGAAGGTAGGCCTGGCTGGGAAGTCATGCTTCAAATTGAGTAGCTCCAGCTCTGCGAACATTTCCTTCGCCTTATGGTGGGTGGAGCATGTGTATCGGCCCACTTTGAGGGGGAAAGGAGTTCCACCCTTCTTTCTTTTGAGGCACTTCTCATGGTATGTGACCAGCTGCCTTGACAGTTCTAGTAGAATCAGCTTAGGCCCAGCATACCTTGGTAGCCTGGTTGGCTCTCCCAAAAAGTTGGCAGCCCTCAGATAGGTGAACGTGGGAAATTGGGTGAACAGGGCCCCCCATTTCTCTGTGACTGCCACTATGTTTTTGGTCGTCCGGCTATGAGTCATGTTTGGCCTCAGTAGGCAGATGACCTGATAGAAGAATGCATCGTTAACTTTTGCGAAATGTTGGATGCTATTCTCCAGCCTCAGCTCTGGATAGTAATCAAATATCTTGGCCTGAGGCCATACTCCACTTCGGTTCAGCCCCAGATAATCCCTTTCAGATGCAGCAGCGTAGACTACGTAGGAGTTCATATGGAACACTCCTGTTGTGGCGAACTGTTGTAGCTGCTCAGATATGGTGCTGCTTATTATCTCCCCCCAACAAAAGCGTTGATCGGGCAAATTCTTATTCATTGTCTCCAGGTACCGCAGCATCCACTTATGGAAATAGTGGGCATCTGAAAGCCCGAAGACTCTGCTTAGGAAAGTGATAGTATCACTGAGTTCCTCTGAGAAATCGCTTCGGTGGATAGTCTGAGGCCACCAGGTCACCACCTTCTTGTTCTTTAGGTAGACCTCATTCATCAACTGCATGCACTGGTCTTCGTTGTCTTCCCAGGCCTTGATGCATTCCTGTTGGCTAACAGCCACGTAGTTCCGGTGATGAGGGATGCCAAGTATCAACTCAAAATGACGGGCAGTGAGGTTTATGACTGCCTCGCCCTTACTATTCTCGACACATCTTGTGTCTTTGTTGTAACATTGCGCAATCACCATCATGAATTCGTTGTTTACAGCGCTGACGGGGATTCCTCCGGCGAAGTGCAGGGCACTGCCTATTAACTTGTCCATCCATGGACTTCTTGTAACTTTTTGAGTCCTAACCGAGAACTCATCCATGTCAATGTGACCCAATTCAGAGTCTCTGACATCCATACTGCACTCAGCCTGTGATTCGGGCATCCTGACCTTCTGATATTTGTATTTCATCTCTTCTTCTGTCAGCTTAGCCTTTCCCCTTGGTTTGGTGGGTTTCTTGCTTGACGTAGACATGTGTTCTTTCGAACTCAGTTGCTGATCTGCATGAAGAAGAAGTGAGACCCAATCCAAAAAGGTTGAATTAGTCATTTGATCTTCCATTGGAAAGCTAGCAGAAGAAAGAGTTAGAGATTTTAAGGCTCAGGGCGCAGGAAAAATGCAACTGGCAGGCCAAATAGATAAAGTGCACAGAAAAGGAATGTTGCAGAGGTTATACTGGCGCCAAAGGCGCATGGCGCATGGATGAAGCAGGTTGCATTTTATAGCAGGGTGCATGGAAAGAGTATGTTACGTGAAGGTTTGGTGCGCCCTTTGGCGCATGGATGGATTATGTAACATTAACAAATGGTGCACCAAAGTCTTTGGCACGGCGCATGAAGGGTTTACACCACATCATGTTACTGCAATGGAGGGTGCGCCTACGCCTTGATAGCTTTATACTTGCGCGAATAAGGCTTGTGTTACCTGAAAGCTGGGTGCGCTCCTTGGCGCATGGAAGCATTATGTAGCATGGATAAAGGGTGCGCCAAAGGCTTTTAAGGAGGCGCGGGATTTACACTTGTAGCATGCAAAAAGGGCACGCTTTGAGGGCGCATGAGTTCTAGATGTAGCAGGACAAAAGGCTGCGCCATTGGCGCGGGTTTTGGTCATGTAACATGGCGTGTAGATGCGCCGAAGGGACGCAACTGTTTTAAGTGTGACAAGACGCGCCAGTGCGCCATAGAACTAAACTCATTGCTTCAAACATTTTCATTCTTTTCTCCATTTCAAAGATAGCATGGACATACAAGGTTTTTATAAAAAAGATTCTTAGACCAAGCTATTTCAAAACAATACTCTTTACCAGCAGATCTGGAAAGCGTGAGGAGGAGGAAAAGAAGAGAAGAAAACAGGACAGCACAAGGAGGAAACTAGCTCAAACATATCTCATTTTAACACTGGCTAGCAAACCAAAATACAGACCAAGAACACCCAAGGAACCGAAAGCACAAAAATGGAAAAGAGGGAGAACCTCTTACCTTGAATATATAGCAAAAATTGAGAGCGGGTCCACATGGCGACGAAAACGACGGAGCAGAGGCTGACAAGTGCTCAACAAAAAGAATGAAAATGACATTGGGCATGCACTGATATATATAGAAAAACTTGTCATCAATGTGCCAACCACTTTTGAAATGGCTCATGAAAGTTGCTGTCGACAGGGGAAAGCGTGCGCCCTTTGGCGCATGAAAGTATTTGACAACAGAAGATTGAGCGCGCCTTTGGCGCACCATATGTATTGTCGACATGAAGTTATGTGCGCCCTATGGCACACCGAAACTTGGTGTTGCATAGAGATTATGTGTGCCCTTTGGCACACCGAAAGACGTGTTAACATGGAAAACCATGCGCCAAAGGATTTTAAGGGGGCGCACCAAAACTTTGTGTTACAAGGCAAATCCATGCGCCCAGCCAAAAAAGGCTCAAAAAAGACTAAGTTCGAAAACTAGATTTCCCAGGAAGGGATTTTACAACGTTTCGAACGCAAGGGATCCCTAACGAGGGATCGAAACAAAAGTTTCGGTATGGTTATCGGTAAAATTGCCCTTGTCAATTTTACGGGATAACAAGTTCCTCATTTTTACATTGGTAGATGCCAATAACTTGATTTACGACCAATTGAGAGTCACCAAAAACATTAATAGACTTCACACCTAAGTGTAACGCAACATGGAGACCCAAACCAAGGGCCTCGTATTCCGCTGTATTATTAGTGCAGGGGAAATCAAGCCTGGAATGAAAGAGGCATAGGTTCAGCATCAAGAGGGATGAGAACAACGCCTGGCTCCTCCACCGCGCTGGCATTTAGATCCATTCGAGAAGAGGGTCATTTTGATACGACTCATCCCTGAGTGAAAGAGTGGTGATGAGTTCGTCAGGGAAATTAAAATTGGTGAATTGCTCCCCAGGTAAAGGGGCCTCCGCCAGTTGGTCTGCAATAGTTTATCCTTTGATTGACATTTCTATTGTACAAACTCAAGGTCGAGGTTGGTGAGGAGCATAAGCCATTGGGTGATGCGCTGGTTTAGATGTGGTTTGGCATACATATAATGAATGGGGTCCGTGATTGGTGATGACAAAAGTTTTGTGATTCAGGAGGCAATGTCAGAGTTTGGTGGCTACGAATGATAGGGCTAGGCACAATTTTTCTACATGTGTATACCTAGTCTCGTAATCCATGAGAGTACGAATTATATAATAAACATGCTTGTTCTCGACGTGCTCAGAGTCCCGATGTGCGAGCATAGCTCCTATAGCATGGTCAGTGGCAGAAAGGTAAAGGTAGAAAGGAGCAATCATCTTGAGGTGGAATAAGCACGGGTGGTTGTAAGAGATAGGATTTGAGAGCTTCAAAGGCTTGGTGAGCACTCTTCACTCCATTGAAAGGCAATGTCCTTTTTAAGAAGAGTGATGAAAAGGGTGACATCGATCCGAGAGTTGGGAGATGAAACGCCAGATGGATTGAAGTTTACCCTGCAAACTACGCAATTGTTTGAGGTTTTTGGGTGGGGGCATTTCTAGGATAGCTTTGACTCTAGATGGATCGATCTCAATGCCACGCAAAGAGATGATAAAGCTAATGAATTTTTCCCGAAATAGGACACTAAAGGACACATTTCTTTGGTTGAAGCCAGACAGAATATTGCAACAGGTGATCGAAAATAATGGTTAAAACATCGAGATGTTCACTGCGATGTTTAGATTTTCCAAGAAGATCATCGACATAATCCTCAAGGATAGTGTGCATAATGTCATGAAAAATGTAAGTCATAGCCCGCTGATAGGTAGCACCAGCATTCTTAAGGCCAAATGGCATGACACGATAACAGAAGGTTCCCCAAGGAGTTATGAAAGCGGTTTTTATGTTGATCAGGCCGGGGCTACCAAAATTTGATTGTATCCCAAAAAACCATCCATGAGAGAAAGCATTTCATGGCCCGCAGTGAGATCATCAAGTTGATCAATACTTGGGAGGGGGAAGTCATCCTTTAGGGCAAGTGAGGTTAAGGTCTCAGAAATCCGTGCATATTCTGAAGTCCCACCATCGCTTTAGTGACAGGTACGATGTTAGAAATCCATTGAGGATAGTCAATAGGAAAGATGAAGGAAACAAAAAGAAGTCGTTGAAGCTCTTCTTTGACCAAGAGGGCGATGCGTGGATGCATCTTTCTCAGTTTTTGTTTGACTGGTTTGGAATCGGGGTTTCAGGGTGATGTTATGGACAACAATGGTCGGGATCAATTCCTGGCATGTCAGCGTAGGACCAAGTGAAAGCTTGGTTGCGGGTATGGAGAGAAGGTAGTAAAGGCGGCTTGTTCTGATGTGTTAGAGGGATTGTCCGATCTTCACAATGTGAGGATCCTTCACTCCGTGTGGATGTTGATTTCTATAGTCGACTCATTCAACATGGTTTGAGTTTCAGACGGTAAAGTGCACGTTGAATATAGGAGTCATCCGCCCCAAGGTAAGTGAGGATGGAGTCGTCATCCTGGCACTCAACAACATTAATCGAAGGTGAATCCTCTTCGATCATGTCTGGATACAGAAGGGGAAGAGAAGATGGATCCTCATTATCGCGTTGATAAGTGAGAGGACCTATGAAGATAGCATTTATGAAAAAAAAATGTTAGGAGGGATAGATTCAAGGTCTATCGACTCTGTGGGTGATGATGGCAAAGTGGGTGATGATGGTTCGGAAGGGGTGACTTCATTCGTCTTCCTAGGATACAATTGACACGAGGTTTCTTCAGTGTAGGTGGTTCAGAAAATCCAAGACCACTACTATCTTTGTGTTTGCATGTAGTCACGGGAATGAGTCGTATGTCAGCCTTGTTCATAAAGAATGAAACCAAAACCTTTCCAAGCACAGTGAGTCAGGAAGGTGAGGGCAAAACGATGGTGGGTTAGATATTGAAAATCAGATTGGAAGGGAACCACACTAAGAGAAGGTTTAGGGGTGACAGAGGATGCATCAACACCCCCATACGTTAGGTTGGTACAGCAATTAGGTGGTATGTAGGAGATCACCTCCCCCACACGACGGTCGTAGGTAGGATGCACATGTAACTTTCCATACTCTTGTTGGGTATGGAAGGCACTAACATTGTATAGGTGTACTCCCCTAGCGTAAGGCGTTGAAAAACACCTACCAAGGGATTCGGAGGTTGGGATGTTGTCTGCGGGGAAGGAAGAGGTATTCGCGTCGGTGGTTTCATTGGTTGAAGGTGTGGGTACGGCTAAGGTGGATGGTTGAGGCGTGGTTGAAGTAGATGGTTGGGTTGGATCAATGGGTGCCTTGATTGGTACAAGCACATCATTAGGGTGGTATAACATATTGCAGGTTTTGAAGGGGGGAGCATCAGCTTTTACGGTGTATGAATTCCCCTCATACTGAAATTTTATGCATCTATGTAAGCTGGAGGGAACGCATCCCATAGCCTGGATCCAAGGGCGAGCCTAACAACATGTTGTATTAGAACTCTCCCTCAAGGACATAGAAGAGTTCGGGAAAGGTACGTGGCCCTACACGAATGTTAAGGATCACGGTGCCTAGGGTAGAAGTAATAGCATTGTTGAATGAACGCAACATGGTGGGGTTGGCACACATGCAACTAGGAGGGATATTCATCTGTTGGAAGGCTTTGGAAGAGATGATGTTTAGGCTAGCACCCCCGTCAATCATAACACAATGTACCCAGATGTCCTGGACGTAAGCTGAGATGAAAAGAGCAGGGTCAGGATCTTCTACACCAAAGACGATAATTTCTTCTTCAGAAAAACTGACAGCAGTGGCTTGTTGTACAGGGACAGAGGTGGTTGTGGAGGTAGGTTGTTTGGTGAGAGAAGCGATGTGGTTGGGTGTTAGAGATGGAGGTGACGGGAAGGGTTTCATTAGGTAGAACCTCTATCCCTTGGAGGATCTCAATTAGAGCTTGTCGATGAGATTCAGATGTTTGAATGAGATCATAGAGTGTCATTTTTACAGGAGATTGGTGAAGTTGTTTGATCATGGTGCGATGGGAAACTCCATCAGAGACTAGATAGGTAGGTCCACGAATAACCACTTTAGGTGGTGGTGTGATCAGGATGGCAGAAGGAGAAAGAGAGGCTGCAGGTGTGCTCTCTTTAGCTTTTCCATTGTTTTTCTGACCTCGAGTAGCAATGCTAATCATGTTGATCTCGTGAATACGAGATGAGGAAGATGGTAGGGATAAGTCATTGTTCTCGAGAGGTGGGGTTGCAATGATGATAGATTTTGGCGAGGCGGGGACAGGTGGTATAGGAGAAGGGATCGAAGCTAAGGGCTTTTCCTTCCGTAAGTTGTCTTTCTTAGATTTTCTATCCGAGATAGGAAACTGGTGAAGGATGACTTTCAAAGCTTTGAATCCTTCTACATTGTGTCCTAGTGTGCGGTGGTAGGCACAGATTTTAGATTCATCATAACCTATAGGTCGAGGTTTAGATGGATCATAGGGTCTAAGTGGGGGTAGGGAAATGGTTGCATCCCCTACCAAAATATCAAGGATCTTGGCGTAAGATCCTTTGAGCGGGTCAAATTCAGATGAAGATGAGGCTATTGATTGAGTGGGTGAGATTATTGATTGTTTTGGTAATGGTTGGGTACGAGTGGTTCATACGGGTGGTGGTTTAGGAAAGGGATTTTGATGATTGGGTTTAACTAGGCGTGGCTTCTTCTACGCAGAAGTCATGTTTAGCTGGTTAGATGATGAGGCCACAGATGACGTGGTGGCAGGAAACAACCATGGGGAAAGAGGAGTGACAGAAAACAAGTCCTTCGAGGATCGATTTTGCTTAGGGTTGGTAGGTAGGCAGGATAAGTGGGGTGATGGTGTTGAGACGCCCGTGGATTTCTGTATGGGTGCAGAAGATGCAGGTCGCTGTTAAAGAAGATGTGGGAGGCATGATGTATTGAGGCAAGGTGGAGGGGTGAGGCCCCAATATAGAAGGTAGGTGTAATGGTGAGGGTTAAAACCGTGCCTACTATACCGGTGTGATCGGGGGCGAGGGTTTTAGTTGTGACGGAGGCATAGATTGGACTCGAGGAGATTGGGTCTGTCTCCTAGGTGGATGGACGGCTTTATTTTTGGATAAATCTAACCGTTTAGGTGGATGCGTCAGACTAGGTATTGGTGAAGTCCCAAGCGTAGGGGAAGGTTTGGTTAGGTTGATAGAGGTGGATGAGGTATTCGGTAGAGATGAGGGGGGTGAAGGTGAGGACATAGGCATTTTGAGCTTTTGTAAAAACTTCGGGCATATGGTAGAGGTGTCTGGATTAGTCATCTGCATTTGAGTAGAGCATGGTGTACTCAAACGTTCCCATAAGACTTGTCTATCTTCTTGGGGATGACAATCTTCTCGTGTGAATGGGAATTTTGGTATGGAAGAGAAGTGGACTGTGATTCCGGTCCACTGTGGGTGTGATATAGGGGGTAAATGAGGTGTTGTATCAATGGGTGTTAAGAGGTCAACCGGTTGCTGGAAAGATTTAGGTGATGAAGAACTAATAGGGAGGAGGGCATGTTCTAGAGGATCTGTCATGGTTAAGGAGTTTGGTGATGTAGGCTTGAGGGGTTTCTCCTCTAAGGATGACATAAAAAGTGGCAAGATCCTTCTTCTTGTGTAGCAAGAGTGGTGGAAGGATATGTTTGGGAAATAGATAGGTTGGATAACATCCTCTCACAGTCTTACAGGGATGTGGTGTAAGAAGACTCTACTGTGAGAAAAGAACTCTGGGAAGTTGATTCCTTTATGGGTAAAGGAATAGTGGGGTTGTCCTCTTGTCTTGATGAAGGAGAAGGGGGTGAGGACCCCTGCGTTGGTGAAGAGGCTTGATTCAGAATTTCCTCGATGGAAGCCCTTGGTTGGGAGTTGAAAACCGCATGGATCTCATGCACACTCTTCTCTTCGGCTGAGGTTTCTTGGTTTGTGTTACTGTTAGATGAATGGTTTGGAAATGGTTTGTTGAAGATTTTTAAATTTCGATTAGCAGGGGCATTAGGATTATCGAGGGTTATATCCCCTGCATCAACCATTTCCTGCACTATATTTTTCAACATCTTGCAGTTTTCGTGGCTGTGTCCCTTCACGCGATGGAAGTTACAGAAGTCATTTTCTTTATACCAAGAAGGTATAGCGTGGGCGGAATCAAACCTAGAATGAGGTTTAACAGGAGGCAAGGTGATAGCTCCTGCTTTAAGCAATTTTTCCAAGATCACATCATAAGTTTCTCCCAAGAGAGTGTACTTGATGGGCTCGGCTTTATACCTATAGGTGGTTTTTGGCTGGGTATTAGACGGTGCTTGAGATTTGACCATCACCGCGTGTACAGCTCCTTTTGATTTTGAAGCATCTGATGCGTGAGAGTTGGTGGTGTTGGGTTTGTTGGTGGAGTCTTGGGTTCAGAAATTTGAGTTTTTGTTGCGCAACTTCAATTTCTCCTCCTCTAAGGCTCGAATCTCTAGTTTCTGAGCCATAGTAAAGGCCTCATCAAAGGTGTGGAAAGTTTGAATTTGGAGGGTGGGAGAAATGTGTTTAGCGCAGGCCCGCGTAAAGAGTTCGATGAGTTTGGCCTGAGGTAAGGCATAAGTAAGTTGGTTGATGAGGCCCCGCCATCGTCCAACGAAATCTGCGATAGACTCGTCTTCAAATTGTCGGATGGCATAGAGGTCGGTAATAGATACTTTCTTGGCAATATTGATGGAGAAGTGATCCAAGAAAGATTGGGCTAACTGGTTAAAGGAGAAGATTGAGTGCTGGGCTAAAGCACTGTACCACTCCAAGGCAGGTCCTGATAAGGACATGGGGAAGGTACGGAGTAGTAAGGCATCGTCATGAGCAATCAGATAGCAGGCATGTCTAAACGATCGCAAGTGTTGTTGAGGGTCCTCCTTACTACTAAAGTGAGTAAATTTCAGTAATTCCCATTGAGGAGGATATGTATGAAGGGGGATAGAAGGATGAATAGGCTCCCGACAAACTTGCTCGTATGTCAGGGTGTTACGGCTTCCTGAAACAGAAGCCTCAAGATTTTGCATCTTGTCCATCATCTGTTTGATTAAATCATTGGTTGGGTGAGATGATGGTGTTGTTGTGGTAAACAGAGGAGGATTGGGCCAAGATCCGCTACTAGAAAATGGTGGGGTTAAATGTTGATAAGGTAATGATGATGAATGTGTTAGGGCAACCGAATAAGGGTGTCCTATATAAGATGTTGCGGCCACCCGATGAGTCTGCGGAAATGAAAAGGTGGGTGGAGCCTGAGAAGGAAAGCTCGTGTGGATAGATGGTAGAGAGTGAGTTATGAAAGAGGCAATCTATGGGAGAGATGAGGTAGGGGCAGTGGATGGTAGTGATATGTGGGGCCCCAAGATTAACCAAAGGAAAGCCAATTGGTGCAGTATGAACCACCGAAGCCACTGAGCTGGGATACGGGGCTAAGGATGAAGACGGTGAGGTGGAGTTATTAGGTGCGGAAGGGGCTAAGTGAGCAGCTATACTAATAGGCATACCCAAGAGGAGCTGACCATCAGGTGTACGGTCAGGGGTATGAGACAAATAATACTGTATAGTGCTAGGATTAGCATCCAAAAATTTGGCAAATTCCAGATCTCCTACAGAGATCTTGGGAAAAGCACTGGTGTCTGTAGGATTCCCCATAGGATGCAAAGGGGGTGACTCAGGCAAAGCATGAAACAAGCATGTGAAACCATGGCTGGCGGCTTGTTGTCGGGTGATAACAACCATGGACAAGAGGATATAGTAGGGAATTAATCAATCAGGAACAGAAACAACAACAAAATGTTGGAATTGGTAGGTTGCTGGTTTGTCAGGAACTGTGAAACACAATAACCGATATCGGTCTAGTAACCGATGTTGGTCAGATAGTAGCCAGCGTCGGTCAGTGTAACCGATGTCAGTAGAAGAGGACTGGTGTCGGTCACTGTGAAGGAAAAGAGAGAACATAAGAGGCTACTGGTTTGGGGATAACAAGGCTTAGTATACCCACCAAACTGTCTGAAGTGATCACTGAGACAGGGCATAACAAAGAAACATAACTGAAAGAAAAACAAAAAACAAACAAGATGCACAAGCAAATCAAGAGACTAACCCTAGGATTAGTTTTAATCACTTTGGGCTTATGCCTTAGATGCAAGATGATGTCAATCCTAAACAAAAGACCTAAGGGAGATGTCAAGTTTGTTTTGGCTTATAAGGCTACCTCAATCGGGCGGAGGAATACTGCGGGAAGGGGGGATGTTTGAGATGTTGTGTAGCTTATGATGTGATTTGGTATGTGTTGTGCAGTGAGAGTAAGATTAATTTCTCATCAATACCATGGATATCACCCCCACGTGTACGACCTGTTACTTAATCTACAGTTCACTAGAATTAAAGACAGCAAGCAAGAATGTGATGCACGTGTTTTAAACCCAAATCGAAAATGATATTCGATGAAGCAAAGAAAGAGAAGAGGTTAAGAAGATGACTTTCACTAATGCAAAGATGCGAAAGAAAGACAAGTTCTTTTACCAAAATGACAAAATATTTTGTGAATATTCAGAATCAAGCTTAACAACAAGTGTGCTTCCTATATGAAAACAAGTTTACAAGAAAGAAAGAAACCCAGTTAGAAGGGTCCCACGCTATGGCGTGCCAAAATGTTTTGCACAGAATTTTGTTCCAGAATAGAGTTACTTCTATATTTTCATTCTCTTGAGAAAATGATAAGGGTTAGGGCTAAGAGGAATACAACATTGAGTGTTGGGAAGGTGTACGCACTTACCGTACAGAGATCAAATCGATTGTGAAGAGCTCCTTTTTATCTGGGAAGGACTACTAGTTTTTGATGTGGATGCAGGTCCAAGGAATGCAGGTATGGTGAATGTCAAGGCTCAGTTGGGATGATCCGGCAATTGGAAGTGAGTTCCTATAGATGCAAAAGCTATCCTCTTACTCTCCCAATGTTTGGATGAGTGTGACAGTGATCTAGTTGCAACAGTTACAGTCTTGGGCTCAATACTCCTCTTTACAACCTTTTTTTTCTCTTTCTCACTTGTCTCTCTCTTACAAAATGAATTTCGGATCCCTTTGTTTTTGGTTGGGGGAGGTCATTTACAGGGAAGTCGATGGAACGGTTACCTAACCGATGCCGGTCGCTTAGGGACCGATGTCAGTTAGGTCAAAGTTGGCTATTTTTTTAGGCATACTTTCCCTTGGACTTTTCTCCTGAGGGGTCAGTTGTGGGCTTGGTCAAGTCATTATTAGGTTCAATTTTGGTACCCCGGGTGAGGGGCATGATGAGTCATGGGTGTGGGTCTAATGACCAAGTTATAAGTCTTAATTAGGTTAGTTTAGGGTTAGGGCTAGGTCATGGTGATGTGGTAAAGTTAGGTGGCAGGGTTAGTGAACACCAAGAACCAAAAAATAGTTCCAATTATGCCTAAATAATTTGACATTGTTGATTGTATAGTGTACTACAAACCTAATGGTAAATGCATGAACCAAAGGAACAAAAGAATGCTCTATCTATTTGAGAAATGATCGATTCATCTGACCAAATGGCCCTTAGAAGATAATGGTGAGTCTCCCATTGGGCGTGCCAAATGTGTTCATGAATAAATTAGATATGCTATGGAAATGAAGTTAAAACATATAACCTCAAAGAACAAACTAATCTACACTAAACCATCATGATAAGAGATAAACAAGACTAATATATATCATTGTATGAACTATATTAACTATAAACTAACATGATAAAGCTACTCTCTACTCTTTAGATCATTAATTAAACATTAAACCTAAGAAGATCAACTTAGCAATCAAAGGTGTGATTCATTGTTTATGGTGCTCAAGCTTTCAAGAATGGAGTCTCACCATCAATGGCTTCAAGGCCAATGTTTCTCTCCATATTACTTAAACTTGGATTATGGATGCAAATGGAGGCTATTAGCTCAACAATGGAGGAAGGAAAGATTTACATCAAATGTCTAATTAGCTTAAAGCTAATACAAATGAGATCCAACCTTTCTTAGGCTTGTTTTGGTTTTGTGTTATGTAAAGTTGTGTGTTTTGAATGGGTAGGCCTAGCCTTGTATTTATAGTTTTTGGTTTGGAAGAGTTTGGAATTCTTGTACCTATGGGACTAAAATCTAAAAAGCACTTTAGGATTAGGAGCTAAATAAACATGCTTTATACTAGTTAAACTAGGTTTATGCTAGTTAAGCTTGGTTTAGGATAGTTAAATAGAGTTAGGATAGTTAAGTTTGACTAGCGAGTGATTAGAGACTCATTGAGAGTTGGGAGGGGTCTGGTTAATCATTTATGACTAATAGATAGCTTAGGAAGCCAATAGAAGTGGTTCAAAGAGAAATAGGGAGGATATGAATGGTTGAAAGGAGGAATGCTTGGCTAATAAGAGAGATATTAGCCCAATTAGATGATTATATGAGGAATACAACCAAAAGAGTTTTGTGAATGGGCATCCGAGAATGGAGAAAAGAATGGGGAATTAATGAAGTGTCGTTAATCGGTTGAATTGGAGGAAATGCTAAGTGTAAGCATATTTTAGGTGTCTACTCACCCAAAAAAACTCACTCTTAACATCGGATCTCCCAAAAAACTCACTCTTCTACAAAATTTTTAGGACATCATTTTTATCCTTTTACACTCATGATCATAAGGTGCACACTATTCTTTTACTACTTTTACACATATTTGCATGTTTTTACATAGTTTTCACAATACATGACTTTGACTACTCTTTTTCTCTTCTTTTGCAGGTCCATCCTTAATCCATAATAAGAAGCAACCCTACATCAATCACAACAATAGGTACAACATAGTACAACACAATACACTTCACCCCTAGGGTCACTTACTATTTCTTATCTCGCACGCTTCATTTTTTATCACTTCACAATTTTACTTGTCTCCTCGGCATGCTATCATAATCACACTCTACATGGTTATCAGTTACACATCTTCTAATTACTTTATGTTATTGAGTATTCACTCAACAACATAAAGTGGGGGAAAATGTGGAAACACATTCATGCAGTTGGGTACATTTCTAGGTCCTAAAAGAATATTTTCAATCATATGATTCATAAGCGAGAAAACTAGTAATTGACAACTACCTTTGGCCTTTTTGCTTGGTTTATTGTCTTCTTTATAGTCTTTTACACCCTACATCCCAATAGGCAATTTAATTTTTTATCTTTTATTTCTCTAGACACCAGTGCCCAGTCATGACACCAACACCTAGGCACATCCATCCCCTTTATGTGCCTCTAACATTTTTCTATCTTACTCGCTCTTTTTGGGATTCTTTTATCTTTTGGGCATCTTATTTTCTTATGGTTCAACCTTCTAGTTGTCAATTACAAAATTCAACCTAAGTAACCATATAAATATAAATCTATGTGACTAAAATAAGGGACCAATCTCTAAGCATAAACTATCATCACCTAAGGTTACATCCAAAGGAATCTAAGAGTATCGAAGACATTCATCTAGAACTCATTCAAAGGAAAAGGGAATGCATTTTCAGTAGATGCTTCATAAGACGGGGAAGTTCATTCTTCCATCCACACATCTATTTACATTGGTACATCTAGCTACTCACCTACTATCAAGTACACTTGCTCAGTTGTAAGCTCACTCTATTGGGTGAATTCTAGGGTCACTTTGACTCCTTATATTGCATCTTTATTTTTTGGGATTTGATGTAGTTTGAAGGTTTTGTAGGTGAAAATATATTTACAGGTTACATGTACAATTGGTGATCGTATTACGACATATAAGATACCAATAAAAAATATAAGTGAAACCTATGCGACACCAGAAAAAATAGATTATGACCACCTACAGAATCACGAGAACCCAATAGTAAAATATGGTGACCAGGTGATCCTGATCTAGTCCAGGCACCCTATTCCATCCTTATCCAAAATTTCTAAATTTTACAGTTCATAGTTGCAACAATATGCCCTTCATGTTTATCAATTTTCTTGTCCATATCATTTCCATGAAAAGTGTGAAATCAACTAAGTCATTTACTCTCTCTCTCTCTCTCTCTCTCGTACTTAGGTATTTCATAGTTTATTGACTTATTTCTTGTGTCAAATTTTTACTTTAGTGATTCTATTTCATATTTTATTAGTTTATTTTATCATACATGACTCTACAATTAGGATTTCATAAAATAATATTTTTGTTAAATCACTCACACCAAGCCATACACCAATGGCTTCGACTTCCTCTACAACAAATCCTTCAACTATACCTATCTCCACCACTGTACATGATCTTGTTTAACACCTATCCTACAAACCCCACGAGGATTTTTTTCTTGGGATTCAAAGAACAACCCACCACTTCTTCTCTATGCACTTCCTCCTCATCCTCTATCAACATTGAACCATCATCCCCTTCCACATCCAACCATCCCATGGACCCAGATGACACCATGTCTCTCCCCATGACTTTTTTTTTAATCTCTGCCATTTACCTCAGACCAATCACCTATCATGATGAAGGTGAAACTTATTCCTTCCCTCTTAAATTTCTTGAGATGATATAGGAGGATTCCCATACCATCGATATTTTACAATGTAACGATAATGAATTCATTCTTTCCTACATGGGGGTAGGAGATTATCATGTTCATAAGTCCTTACCTCCTGACACATCCACCCTTCTCAACAAATTCACCATCAATATTAATAGAGGGACTCCGTAAAAGCCTGATATTCTCAAATTAATTCAATCCCTTGATCCATAGGAGCTCGATTCCTTCACCGCTTTCATTTTCAAGTATATTCAGGTCTTTACATGGTCTTATGTTGACATGTCATGCCTTGATCCTTCCATTTTTGTCCATAAAATCATCGCTGTCCCTGAAACTAAGAAAGATAAGCAAACGTTATGTCACATGCATGCCCATGTTTCCCTCCTTATCAAAGAAAAACTCTAGAGTCTTATTTCTACCAACTTCATCCAACCCATTAACTATCTACAATGGGTTTTGATCAATGTACCCATTTCCAAGTCCTCTGGAAATCTCCTCATCTGTACAGACTTTTGATATTTAAATCTTGTTTACCCTAAATATGAATTTACCTTTCCTAACATCGATTAAATAGTTTAATTAACATCCATCCATGAAATTATCTCTTGTATGGATGGTTTCTCTAGTCACAATCAGATTCTCATCACACCTGAAGACTAACATAAGACATCCTTCATCACCCCTTGTGAAATCTTATGTTATTGGGTCATGCCCTTTGGATTGAAAAACGTAGGGGCCACTTATCAACATGCTATGATCTATATCTTCCATGATCTTATCCATAAAATTGTAGAGGACTATGTCGATGACCTCTTGGGTAAATCTAAGCGTCAATAGGACCACATTTTTTCCCTTAAAGTCCTCTTTGCACAACTCATCCATTTATTCCTTCGTATCAATCCCGTCAAGTGTGTGTTCAGATTTATAACTAGAAAACTACTTGGATTCATCGTTTCTATTATGGGTATTGAAGTTAACCCCGCTAAAATTAAAGCCATCCTCAATATTCCCCCCTTCTAATCTAAAGAAAATTTACAAGATTCAAGGCCAACTTCAATATGTCTTCCACTTCATCTCGAAAATATTTGATTGTTGCCAAACCTTTCATCATCTCCCTCATAAAAGACACCCATTTTAAGTGGGATACCAATTGCTAGAAGGAATTCGATGATCTCAAGAAGTATCTTCTATCTCCACCTATACTCACACCTCCATGTGGGGGGGATTATTTATATCTCTTCATATCTACCTCCGATCATGGTCTAGGTGCCATGTTGACACACCTAGATGAGTAAGGAAGGGAGAAATTCATCTATTATATTAGCCACACCCTTCAGAATTACAAAACCCACTACACTGAAGCTGAAAATCTATGTTACACTCTTTTCTTTTCCACCTCCAAACTTTGTCATTACCTTCTCAAACATAAAACCTATATCGTCACTAGCTTCAATCTCCTCAAAAGCATGCATTTAGAACCTTATCACAATGATTGAATCACTTGATGGATCATTCTCATGACTGAGTTTTACCTAGAGTTCATCTCTCAAAAATTAATCAAGGGCCAGGCTATCGCCGATCAACTTGTTGAAGCCCCTATTCGTGATAATCAACTTACTCATAAATAATTCCTCAATGAATCTATCAATACCATCAATAAAAAATTATCTCCTATCAAAATGAAACTTTTCTTAGATGGATCTAAGTTTCGACAAGGGGGAGGTGATGGCATCATAATCATTCTTCCTAGGGAAACTCCTATTCTCATTTCCTAAAATCTTAACTTTGAGTGCACTAACAAAATGACCGAGTATGATGCCCTTATATTGGGAATCCAAACCAATATCATGTTTAGTGTTCAAATTCTTGACATCTATGGTGATTCTCAACTTATCATCAATCAAATCAAGGGAGTCTACTAATGTAAAAATGAAGTCCTTCAAAAATACAAGGATGTCGCCAACTTTCTCCTTTAAGAATTTGATTTGTAAACTATCCAAAATTTCCCTCGTTAATCCAATATTTTTTACAAACACTATGGCATCCCTCACATCTCTATGATTTAACAAATAGTATTTTTTTGTGAAATCCTAATTGTAGAGTCACATGTGATAAATAAAACACTAAAGTATAGATTTGACCTAAGAAATAAGCTAGATAAAAATGAAACCCTAGGTGCAAGAGAAGGAATACAAGACTTATCTAATTTTGTAATTAATCCCAAAGTGTGTTAGACTAGGATAATGATGAATAAGAAGAGGAAACTATCGTAATTGAGCAAAAAAAATTTGTAACTGCTGGAATAAGCTAGACCATGGTGCCTGCACTGGGTTAGGGGTGTCTGGGATGTAGAGTCTTCTTCTAGGTTCCCATAGCTGTGAAAATGGTCAGAATCTAAATTTTCTTATCTCATAACAATTTCACTAACCTTTTTTATTTGTCTAATATGTGTCACACTATGTCCATAGAGTTCTCATGTAACCTACAAAATAAATGATCTTTTATAAAACCCCAAAACATATCAAATACTAAAAATAAAAAGATGCAAATGGGGAGTCACAATGACCCTGGCAGTCACTCAACAAAGTGAACTTACAACGAAGTGTTTCACTATAATTTACAATCCATGTATTTTTGTGTGCGTGTGTGTAGAATCATGCTCTAGGTGGTTCTTGTACAAGATGCACTTGATAGCGAGCAATATCTAGAGGTAGCAATGCAGTTAGATGTATGAATGTATAAAATAATTTCCCCTCCTATGAAGTGTATGCAGTCCCTTATCCCTTGAATGAGTGTTAGATGGATTCCTTGATGTTCTTATAATTCTATTTGATGAAACCTTAGGTGGTAATATTAGATGCTTAGATCTTGGTCTCTTATTATGCTCACATAGCTTTGTATTTATATGATTCCCTTGTTTGAATTTCAAAATTGACTTCTAAGAGGACGAATCATAAGAAAACAAGATGCCCAAAAGATAAAAGAGGCCCAAAAGGGGTGAGCAATGTGCAAAGAGGTCGGGGTGCCTAGAAGGGATGAGGGTTCTTGGTCACCGGTGTCTAGAGTGAAGAAATATAAAACAATAAATATCAGACTTGGATATGGGATGTGCAAGATGAAATATGAAATCAGGAAGACATAAAATAGGCCAAAATTAGATGTAAATTACTAGTTTTTCATGCTTAGGAATCATATGAATAGTGGTATGTGATTAGGACCTAGAAATGTACCCAAGTGTGTGATTTAGTGTTTACATTTTCCCCCACTTTATGTTCTTGAGTGAATAATAGATAACATAAATTAGATAATATATGCATACCTGATAAACATGTAGATGGATGGTGAAATCGTGCTGAGGATTGTAGTCTTATTTACTCACAACAACTCACGACACACTGGCACATCACTCAGTCAAAGATTAGCGCTCACCCGAAGTGTGCAAGGGTACCAGGTCCCTCTTTTATGTCTGCTTGTTCAAGGAGTTAGCATGATGATACAAATATTGCAGATCAATAATAACCATTCAGAAGTAAAGCATCAATATGAACTAGATCTAGATCTTAACCATATACAAGATTAACTTATACAAGAATCAAGATCTACTTTACCATGCAAGAACCATTAAAAAATATGCCAATAACCAATATCCAGTCACAAAGATCCATTATATTAATTGTTGTAAAACATAGAAGATTCTTACATACATAATGATGTCACCATGAGTCATGTGCATACACAAACCAACAGCATAACTCTATTACAGAAGTAGTCCTCCAAAACTATGTAGATCATACATATATATAGGGGTGGGGAGTTTCCCTTCACCACTCATGCATCCTAAAAATAGGTTACATGCTATTAATATCCATGTACCACTACAAGCTAACTACAAAAGCATGTAATATTTCCTAATGATTATATCTGCTATAGTTAACTCTTAGTTCAGATCCTATTATTAGCTCAGAACTATGCATGTCATTTGGTCATCCTCTTATCCCAAAAATAACCCTTGTTTGAACCGAAAGTCTTCATATTTCAATATTATCCTTAAAACCTTGCTTTGTCACCACTCCAAGTCTATATTTAGATATGAATCCCAAAAACTAGATAAGTGTCCAGTCTGTCTCTTGTGCACATTTCTATCTGATTTTAGTACACAAACCCTATTATCCTCACATGTGCATCCTTATCCACCTTTCTCCTACAATTCCCTTTGTGCATGCTAACCTCTGTTCTCGGGGACTTAGTCATTTTCCATACTCATCATTACCCCACACTTTCTTCATTTCCACCCCCTGAAAATTGGTAATTTTATTAATCTCTTCATGAATAAAGAATAAAGAATATGGAAATCACAAAAATTTAAAAGAATATATTCTGTCATCAAAGAATAAAATAATCCAGTCACTGTGTAAGGGGTATGGGAAAATCCTTAGTTAATGATGCTTCAATTGCATTACATCCATCCACCTCACTCTATGCTTTCTTGAACAAACCCCAACATTGTGCTGACTTCTTCAAATGTTATATCTTTACCCTTGGCCTTGATTGTGTCAGCCAAATTTTCCAACTATTTTCCAATGTCTGTCAGCACGTCAATTCTAAACATTCCCCGGGGATACAATTCCTTAAGCTTATTCTTTATAGAGGTCTTTAATATATCAAGAGAGTCCACTCTTCTTCTCTACCTCTACAAGGATCCTATCTCATTCCTTCTGATTGTCTTTGTTCTTAGCCTGTAACTCCTTTAAATCTACCTCATGAGTGGTAACCAGTATACTTGCTACCCGATCCTTGTCTTCACAACTGTCATAGACAATTTTTTGCCATATGAGTCATGGTTTTAACTTATGCAAGAAGCTTAGTGTACCAAGTTAGGGCCACCTCGATCAGTTACTTCTCTTATTGTTTCTACTGCGCCATGACGTAGTCCGCAGAATCTAGTGCTAGGATTTGCTTCTACACCATGATTATGCATGTTAAATCCTCCAAATAGTGGAGAGATGATTCATAATTCTATGAAGGAGGCCCAATTCTGGGCACGCTAGTATGATTTAATCTACCATCAACTCTTCCTTTTTGTATACTTCGCATAATTTTCCCTTTTCCTCCCTTGGCTCAAACTTTAACTGTGTAATAGTTTTTTTCCTTCCCCCCTATTTCCTTGTCTCTCCCAATAATTTATTTATTATTTTCTTCTAAATCCTTTTCCAATGCCTTTATTATGTTATTCCTCCCAAACAATCTGTCCTCCACTTCCACTGATACTTTGTTCAGCGCATTACATGCTTAGTCATCAGTCAATTGTTATGAATCCACTATTAGATTTATCTCCTTGGAACTCGGTGAAGCACGTGTATCTAGTAATGCTCCTACATTGAATTTGAATTTAGGTTCATCAACATGGGAATAAAATGTCTAGGAAATCATCTTCCTTGTGTTGTGGGAAAGACATCTTCCCTATAAACATATGACTAACATAAGAGTTGGTCTGTTGGTACTATACTTTGGTGGAGAGTGCACAATACTTTTTTGGGATATGCATCATAGGATATAGTTAGGCCTTTGTTTGGTGGATGTGCATCCACCACCCATGTGCACCCACCCTTTGGGAAACCTACCTCCGAAATTTTTTCTCCTTTGAGACTCCCACCTTTATGTATTTCTTCTTCTTCTTCCATGTTGCACTCTACCTCTTGATTGACCAAGGTCTATATAATACTAGTGACTTCACATCCTGTTAAGGTCTCTACTTTTGGGCTGGAGACACGCACATTTTTTCCAACTTCTTCTTCTCCATGCGCTTATACTTCTCTTGCCTCCTCCAAAGGCACGCTCATCTCCTCATTTGACTCGTGCACATTATACGCGGGGGGGGGGGGGGGGGTTCTTCTCAAGATCTTGTTCTTCCTCCTCCCCCTATATTTCTTCATTCTTCAAGCTCTCTATTTCTTCAAAGTTAGTACTCCAAACTACCCATTGCTTCTTCTTTACCAGAAGACTTCTCTTTATCTAGAGCCTTCTTCCTTCAATTATAAGTACTCATACCTGCACCTGTCTCTTGTGTCCATGTGGTCTGACCCTCATGTAAACTTGGTGCCTTGTTTGTTGTATGGGTTTCTTCTGGATCTTTCTTCTTTATTTCCACCTTATTTATCCCTAAAGGGTCCTCAGGTATGCTTACATCATCCTCTAAATACGCACCTTGTTCAATCTTTGGCAGCAGATGAATATACACCATTATTTTAGTGGCCCCAGTGATCAGTATTATAATAGGCTTGACCATCTGTATGTCATGTGAGACATACCTTTCCATATAGGCGCACTTCTTCGAAGGAAAAGTTTTCAGTGCAACTCACTATGCTCCTGATCTATAGTAATTTTCCTCTTTGAACCTATTAACTATGATTTGGAATTACTACGTTGTGAAGGAAAATGGAAAATTTCACCACAGGATCTTAGTGCCATTAGTCAGAGTGAACCTGCTAATGAAAAATTGTTGGTAAACTACAAACTCAGCCTCATCTTTTACCAGGGCTAGAAGTTTCTCTAGGGTTCTCCATTCGGTTCCAAAGGCATCACACATCTGCTTATACCATTTATCTAAGCATACCTTATACATCGGTGTCATAGTATCACAAGTATAAGTCATAAACATCTTAGAAGGAGAGGGGTATTCTTTAGGGTACTCCCATATGTTGTTATTCGGCCCATCGGGCACTCTAATCTAAGATAATACAATCAAAAGAAAGATATTACCATACATTATATTTTCTCCATCTCGTGTGACATCAATTATATATTCTGTAATAAAGGCTGAGATGTTGTAGATGTGCCCTAGGCTATCTTTGTGCATACATTCAACCACATCTTATTAACTTGGGTCCAATCAATTTGGTAAGTAGGCATGTGGCCATATTTATCACTGGATTACTGATATTTGAGATTTCAAAGGTGCGACCACCTTTCTTATACCCATATTCCTTAGTTGTTTCTTTGAAAACCTCATTATCACACAAGTCATCATCAAATGACTCCCTAGTGTAGATGAGTCCAGTGAACTTTGAGATTAACTATGGGATTATGAGCATTATCCTTCTAGCATCTCTGAATACCATTCCTCATTGAAATTTTCCACCGCACTTGGTTTATCTTTGCCCTTTCCCTTTTTCTTTGGTGAAATGGTTACTTCCCTTCTTGGTACCATTCTTGGTCGGGTACTTTTTAATTTCTACCTTGTGTTTTCGTCCTTGCTTCTGCGTAAATTCTAAAAACCGTGCCCAACCCTAACAAGAAAACCTTCTCTCCTTCACACCACACTATCCAAACCCACAAAACTTATTTCCCAATCTTTCTCTACACACGGAAGTGTTCTTCTTCATAATCTGGTTCTCAAATATTTACATTTGCAGTTGAAATTTTTCCAATACTCTTGAGGATGCCCTAGTTTGCATAATATCAATCACAAAAGGTAAAAAGGATTTACCATGACCCCTTATTTATAGTTTTTTGATTCTTACCGTATTTATTACAAAGTCACCTACCACCATATTACCATAATAAATTCAATTTTTCCTGCCTTTCTAAGCACATTTCCTCCACCCATCCAACCGTGTGTAACCTCTGCAACCTTCTGGCACGTAAAACTATATTGATGGTGGACCTCCTTATGTGCTCTCCCAACACCGAATTACATCAACAACTATGAACTATTCCAAGTAGTTCTCCCTGATGATGCCTACATCACGCTTCCCGATGCATTCATTCATACATGTAGATTTTTTCTTTGGCATTGTCCTTATTATTAGCATATTCCTTTTGACACCTTATCATTTTCTAATAACCAGTATCACCACCGCTATGCATGCCCCTTTGGGACTTAGGAATCCCATCGCACACTCATTTTTTTCCTAGGCCATTGTCAACATCAACTCTTATATGGTTGCCTCTACTTGTACTCTACCCCACACTAAAATTGTGTGTAGTCCTCTACGCATGAACTAAAAAATAGAGTAGTCAGCTTCTGGCATGCAAACACACTTATTACATAAAACATTGAACTAAATTGACAAATATTTACAATGATTTAAGGAAAAACAAATAAAGTAAATGCATTAAAGGAAACCCAATCTAACTGGAAATACTACCTTATTACAAACACCAAGAATACTTATTTATAGTATGGATTACACTTACTTCCGTTGAAGTAATTGAGAAACCATGTCCCATCTAGGGCCTCTGACTGGAAAGTTCCTAAATCAAGTATGTAAGTCACAACATATGGTCCCAACCAATGCACTTTAAGCTTTCCAGGGTGGCACAAAATTTTTGAATCATATAGAATAACCATCTGTCAAACTTAAATATTTTTATCCTTAATATGTCTATCATGTCATGCCTTCTACTTCGCCTTTCTATTTTCTAACTCCAACATGTTATGGCATGCCTTTCATCTAACTGCATTAGGTTTTCAATGTTCTCTTCAAGTGCATGCTCATCAGTCAAACCTCCTACGTGCACAATACGTAGAGAAGCTAGCATGAATTCTATGGGTAAAAAAGCCTCTGCACTAAACACCAACTAAAAGGGTGTGGATTTTTTCAATCTTTTATAGGTTGTCCTCTATACCAAAAGTACATCGGAGACTTTATCATCCAATTATTTTGTTCCAACATCACAAACTTTGTTAGTGTATGTCCTAATATCTTTTTGAAAGCCTCAACAGTCCCATTAACCTATGGATGATAGGGTGTTATCTTGTGATATGCCAACATAAACTCAACCAACAATATCCAGATAGTCTCATATAAAAATTGTGTGCCCCTATCACTTGTCAAACTCAATGGGCATCCATACCTGCTGATAATGTTTTCCCACATAAACCTTAATTTCATAGCTATCATGCAATCCTTTGTAGGTGCCACTTTTTCCCACCTTGTAATATAATCTATACAAGTTATGATGTAGTGCGATCCAGTCCTACGTGCGGGTGGGGAAATGGGACCCAAAAATTTAATTTCCCACTTTTCAAAAGGTTATGCACTAATAATAGGCCTTAAAGGAATTTCATCTCTATGCCCCAAATTTCCAAGGTGCTGATAGTGATCACAAGCCTTACAATATTCTTTGCAATCCTTATAAAGTATTATCCACCATAAAATAATCAATTACATTTTATGCGTGATTGTATCCCCTATATAATGTCCACCTACAACACCACCATGAGCCTCCTCCATAATAGCTTCACTATCATGCTCAAGCACACATCGGCATAAAAATTTATCCTGACCTAGTTTGTATAAGTCTCCACTAATCAACATGTAAGGTGCGACACAGATGGCAAGTTGCTTCCTCTCTATACTCTTCATTGCTTCAGGTGCCACATAAGTATGGAAAAATACAAAAATATCTTCTAAATCACAGGGTGCATGGTGCAATATGAATAGTTGAAAACCCAACATTATATCCTCAATGCTCTGCGTGTCCTCTCCTATAATTTTTTTCAATAGGTGTTAACTTCTTGCTTGCAAAAAAAGGATAATCAATAATACCTTCTCTAGGTTGGGCTAGTACCGCACCAATGGCCACACCAGAGGCATCCACATGCACATGAAAAGGTTTGGTCTATGAAGGAAAGCACAAAATAGAAGTTGTAGTAAGCCTTTCCTTAAATTTCTCAAATGTACGATGCTTCGCTTCACCCCAATGAAACTTTCCTTTACTCTTTAACAATTCTTCCTAGGGCATGAAAATCTTAACATAACCTTTGATAAAATTATGGTAATAACCTATGTGCCCCAATAATCCACACACATCACTTTTGTTAGTAGGTTCCTCTAAGCCAAAAATGACAAAAACCTTAGTAGGGTTCACTAACAAGCCTTCTTTAGAGATAATATGTCCCACCAAAGTCCCATAAGTTATAGCAAAAATGCACTTCTTAATGTTTAAGGAGATGCTTGACTATCGAAACCTATTAATCACAAGTCTTAAATCATCATAATGATATTTTACTAGCCCATACACTTTCCAATCATCCAAGTAAACATGTAAAGACTTATGATTGAATTCTTGAAATGCTTGAACAACAATACATGAAAATACTGTAGACACATTCTTCAACCCAAAAGGCATAACTATATATGCAAAACCTCCCCACTCAGTGGTGAAATTTTTCTTCTCTTTATCGTATTTAGAAATCCTTACCTGATGATATCTAGAAAATCCATCAGTGATGGAGTTGATCTGGCACCCTGCAATGCCTTCTAGGATCTCTTCAATAAAAGGTGTGGGAAAGGGATCTATTACATAGGAAACATTCAAATCACTATAATCCACACAAATTCTTATTCTTCCATCTTCTTTAACCAACTCTGAATCCTCGATGGGCTCAATTATTTCATATGTCAACATATTATCAATATCCTCCTTTACCTTGACGTGGAGATTAGGATTCATCTTGTAATTCATCTTCCTAACCAGGTGCACACCTTCCTTCAGCTTGATCCTCATTTCACCCAAAGAGTGATGTACCCATTTCAACTCATGATATCATCTAGGAATTAAGTCCTAGAAGTCATGTAGTAACTCAATTATCTTTGCAACCTCAGAGTCAGACTAGTAATCTTTGATGAAGTCCTCTTTAGGTTCAACAACTATCCCAATGTTTGAAAGAGGGTTTAAAACCTATAATCGAGGATCATGAGGGATGATGTGCACATCAATGGATGTGCGAACGACAGTGTGAAGAGATATTGGGAGGAGCGAGCATCAACCAAATGTGCATGCAAAGATTTGACAAACGAGTAGAACCTGGTTAAGCCATAAAACTCTCCTCTATCACATAGATCAAATGGGGTGTACATATAGGAGGTGCTGAGTAACCCCCAGTGCTGCAATCATGACAACTTGAGTAGAGAGGGGGAGTTACATTCCCAGAATAGAAGTGTAACTCCCAATGAGGCATATGACACACTGACGCACTAACACACTAACGCATAAGAGAATCTCATAATGACCCCTAAATGACACATGGACCTACGATCTCACCTAAGTGAGATGACTCACCTAATGATGTGGAAAATAACACACACCAACACCCCCCCCTTCATCGTAACTTAGGATGAGGTGGCAATTCAAAAATGAGAAATGGGTCCCGGCACAAATCTTGATGAGGTACCCATGCACAAAAAAGAAGATCCCAAGTAGTGAAGGAAAACCCAGTGGGAAAAACATCCACCACAAGAGAAAAAAACACTCTCTAATCTAAGAAAGATGCCAAAGATGGGTCCCAGCTATAGACGATCCTGAAAAGGTACCCATGTACAAAGAGGCAATCTCTCGGAAAGAAGAAGAAGAGAGAAGAAGAGGGAGACAAGAGGAATGCAGAAGATGCCATGGACGGATCTGAACTCTGACAGCTCTAAGAGGTCTCCCAGAAATAATGTCGATGATAGAGATCCTCTACCTCTAGACTGAAGAAGATCCACCCGCACCGAACTATGTGCCTGCCCTTAGGAAGGATAGAAATGGACGTGTTAGAAGTCCACCCACTCCATAAAGGGAACCAAAGGAAACAACACGAAGAACTCTGAGTCTGGTCCACCAAAGTGTGACATAGGTCTAGTGAGTGAGTGCCAAGGAATTGAAGGTAATGCCATGTGCATAGAAATTTAAGAGTGAAAAAGAGGAACACCCGTAGAAAGGATGTCCAAGTGATGTGAAGGGAACAAAACATCCTCCACAACAAAAAAGGCATCCACAGCTGAGGGTGGATCAATGAAGGTCTCTAGAAATGTGGAAATGACATGATTCCCAGAAGGGGCACTCCCAACAACAAAGATGATGAACTCCTTTGAAATACCTGTAGATGGATGAGGAGACCTATAGTGCATCACAAGTAGACTCTGCGAAAAGACGACTAAGGTCAGGTAGATACTTGTCTCAAATGAGGGGGCTCAACAAATAGAAGAGTGATGTCAAATAGGTATGAGTCATCCAATGAAGGTAGAGGAGTGGAATGGGCCTCAAACACTGGAAGTGGAAAGGAGGCAGGTGTAATGACAGTATGAGAGATAAGAAGGAGACTGCTCGATATCTAATGAGATGTGGGATGTGAAAACACTCTCTAGAATAGTGAGAGAAAGAGGAGAAGAGTCCTCTGTAGTACTCTCAACATCAGAACTGGGTACACAATCCTTTGGTATGAGGATGAGTAGGAGATTACTCGATATCTGATGAGATGTGGGATGTGAAAACACTCTCTAGAATAATGAGAGAAAGAGGAGAAGAGTCCTCTGTAGTAATCTCAACATCAAAACTGGTTACACAATCCTTGTCATAGGAAGTAGAGCCAAGTGAGTCTATGTCAATGGAACTATCATCACACGAAGAAGAGGAGACAATTGAATCAACAACAACAACAATGGCAGCAGTATGTGAAGGGTCTCCATAGAGGGACTGAAGAATGCTCTAGACACGGTGAGGTGGATCTGAGTGTGCCACGTGAAACCAGAGAGATTGAGAGACATGCATCATCATGTGACCAAATACATGGTCACAAGTGTTGAGGAAGTCCTCTAGATGATAATGATCAGTGGGTGCAGGAACTGGCCCAAGCAAGAAGGGTAAAAGACCCTCGTGAGTGAAGTAACATTCCATGGAAGCATGCCAAGATAAAATCAGTTCCCCCCTCTCGCAGCTGAGAAGTGGTGGAGGCTGTAAGGTGATCCTATGATTGCTCAAGTCTAGAAGGAGCACTCTCCATGATGAAAAATGCAAGATGCACAAAAGTAAGACGTCGAACTCAGCCGATAATGCGTCTGCGTATGAAAGCCCAAGAGTACAATCAACCCCCCCCAAAATGCAGCACTTTATAAAATTAGTACATTTACAAAACTGATAATCCCATCATGTAGAATGTGAGAAAACATGCAACTTTGACTAAAGAAGTGCTAAGATCCGAGCAACAAGTCAAAAGCTATAACACAAATTACAGATTCCCGTAACTGATGAGAAAATGTCAAGAAATGCTGGCAAACACATTAAAAAAGTGCACGAAGATGGGTGTGAAGGGTATCGTGTGGGTACTCGTTGGAAACGACCATGAGAATTTTAAGATAGGGTTTGTTTTGAGTATGAGGGGGGATTAGCCTCCTACCAACCCTGGATCTCACCCTCTGTCTTCATCGCTCGAAGGAAGGATAATACAAGCCAAAAAAACAGCCTTAAAGATTTAATTACATGTCATAATGAATGTTTTGTTTTTTTAACACCCTAAAACATTAAAAAAGAAGGTGGAGGAGGTGGGCCCACGTTTGGAGAGTGCACAAGGCTAATTGGTGTGAAGCACCGAAGCTTGCTAAGTTGAGACCACGTGACTGGCTGTCACGAGCTAACACAGCAAGATCAAACCGTGTGTGCACCACCAACCACGTTGAAGCCTGAGGTGTTTGGAGGGAGGTGGCCACGTGCTGTGCAGGGTTGTTGACCATTGAAAAGAGTTGAACCCAATGCCAAGGAGGGTGGAGATAGCTGCAGTCAGCAACTGCACAAGGTGGTCCACATGCCATAGCTGTAGAGTGGAATGATTTTTTTTAAACGACAAAGCACAATTCAAAATGCATTTTTGTGTAATGGAGGCCATGTGAACGTGGCTGGCATGTAAACATTGGTGTTGGCTGGCTATGCAGAAAAGTACAGGCCTAAGTTAAAGACCACTGTGTGTAATACAAATAAAGCTGTGTGGAACTGTAGACCCCAAAAAGTGTCAAAAACCGCTAAAAACGCCCAAAAAATAGCTGAGCACGTGGAGTTGGATAGAGGTGGAGCTGGTACTACAGGTTGCAGAGGTTGAAAACACCCAGTTGCCAGCATGATGCGTGGAGCTGGGAGGCAATCTGCAGGCTGGAGCCACTGGATTATGCAAAGAGGAACAAGCCAGAGATGAACGTAGGCATGAACCAAATGGTTGAGCAGGTGGTGCCACAAGGACGTCCAAAGACAAGTTACAGAGCAGTTGAATCGGGAAGAAGGTGTAGGTCTCGATGTGCAAATAGGGAAAAGGAACACAACAGTTGGTCTGAATCCACGTCCAGCCAACGTGAATGTAAAAGAAGTAGATCACTAAAGCAAAGACAACATAGTCTGAGGTAGAGGATGTTTACCACATATAAGTCAAGAGTCTGAAAAAAACCAAACGATGCTGAGAGAAAACTGAGTCGAACTAGAATGAGTGAGATGAAGCCACTGTAAGGACGCAGGTAGAGTGTAAAGGCATGAAAATTTCCAGTACACAAGCACATCCTCGAAGCCAACATAACCAACTCACAAAACCCTTGAATAACCTGCCAGAAAAAAGCTAGCTCCAACTTAGTTCCATGCAAACCTCGAAGATAGCACCCAAAATCTGCAAATCACCTCTAAACACTGCATGCCAAAGTCAGAAAACCATGAACAAACCCAAACAAAGGTGTAAAGGGCCGAAATTAATGTAAGTAGAGCACATGATCAGAATATCCATTACGACACACATGCACGAGAATCAGTATATCATGCCGAAAGCTAGAAAACATGCACACAGAAATGCCGATGAGTGCATGGATCCACAAGATACACTTTAATACCATGAAAGAGTGTTTAAAATCCGTAAGCGAGGATCATGAGGGATGATGTGCACATCAACATATGACATGCAAACGATAGCATGAAGAGATCACGGGAGGAGCGAGCATCAACCAAATGTGCATGCAAATATTCAACAAACATGGGAAGAATCTGGTTAAGCCATAAAACTCTCCTCTATCTCATAGATCAAATGGGGTGTACATATAGGAGGTGTTGAGTAACCCCCAGTGCTGTAATCATGACAACTTGAGTAGAGAGGGGGAGTTACATTCCCATAATAGAAGTGTAACTCCCAATGACACATATGACGCACTGACACACTGACGCGCTGACGCACTGACACGTAAGAGAATCTCATAATGACCCCTAAATGACACATGGACCTACGATCTCACCTAAGTGAGATGACTCACCTAATGATGTGGAAAATAATACACACTAACAATGTTGACCTTCATATTTTTCATAGGTTAATAATACGTGCTCACCTTCTCATATGCAATTTATAAGACCTCACACATACCCTCATTATTCTTAACGTCCAGATTATCCACTTCTTCATAATCAATTACATAGACCATCTTAAATTATTCTTTTTCTAGGCACCCAAGTTGTCTCTTCTTCTTCAAAGCGCACCTCCATATCTGACTCACCTAGTAGCTCCTGAATAAGTTCCTCAGAATTTACACTATCTCCCATATTTAGGTGCTTCATAACCTGTAATGACTCATTCACTAGAGGTTTAATGGAAAAATAGTCGAAGGTTTGGATCATACTTGTAGTCTATTCTTGCCAATTCCATGTTTCTCTATTCAACTCTGCATAAACATACCATGTGTATACGGAGCCTTGAAAGGTGAAGTAGAAATTGTGCATGCAAAATGAAGGTGATAAGGCCTCCTGCCACTCTATCTAGAGTCTCTCACACTATTGAATGTGATGTGAAGCATAATCCTTCACATGGAATTCACATGTCTTGGTAGGTGCATTGCTCTGAAATAAATCTATAAGAGAAGGCAATTCTCACTTCTCACCACTCCAAAATACCATATTTGTGTACCATCCTCCAGCGCGTTGTTATTCCATGCAAGGTATACACCAGTATATTCTTCACATAGAAATACTTCTAGATTTCCTTCACCTATGTACCTTAGTACCTGGTTACTACCCAACCACCTAACACAACACGACCTACTTATGGACGTAACTTCACTCTTCATCTTGTGCCCAATCATTTCATAATTTCCATGTTCCCAGTTGTCACAAGTAATGTTGGTTGTATCACTCATAAACTATGCATCTTCCCATTGAATAAGTCCTTACTTCAATGGCTCAAGTAATTTAGGATCTCTAGTGGTGTGCACATAAATTTTGTTCAGATCCTCTTCACTCAATAGTTCTACATAAGGTGCATCTTTTCCATCCACCAAAGGAATGATGACATGTTCTTCCTTGTTATCAAAACTGATTTATCCTTTATTAAAACACAGATCAACATTATTGACATAACACCAAGGGATCCTAAACAATGCTGGTAAACTGTCACCCTCTGCAAATGCCAAGACCTCAAAGTCCTCACTAAAATTTTCCCCTTTTATATTAATAGTAGCATCCTTTAAGAATCCAATGGGTGTGGATTAATTCCTATTTTACATAAATAAAAAATTTGAAGATGGTTGCAATGGTGGTCGCCCCATCTGATTTCATGCATCTAAGGTGAGTACATTCACTTCTACACCTATATACATCAAAGTGTTACTCAAAATCCATCCATCAACAACTACGTGTAGAGTGATCTATTTTTCATAATCCAAACTGTCATGATGTAAGTTAGAATGTAGAATTTTTCTCTCACGCTCAACTCCAACATGCGGTATCTTTTCCCTTAACCATTCCCCCAATAAAGGAATAATGTTTTCTTATCACAACATCATAAAAACCTCTTTCAAGTCATCAACATCCTTCTGAGGAAGCTCAACTGCATTGGCTAGCTCCATCTTCCATGACTGCTCCTCCAAACATTTTTTCTCACCATATAAGTTTCTAATAATTTTCATGGTTTCTTGATAAACTTCCTTTGTGTGAGTAGGGTCTAGATACCTTGCATTCAATACCTCCTATTTTGTAATAATAAGATTCTTCTTCGGAACTTCCCTAGCATGCACAACCTCACCGTGTGTAGTGACTAACATAGGAACCATCTCAGAATCAGGTGATAACTATGACATCCACTGATATTCCACAATGTACTATACTATAGCCATCCCCACACCATTATTTTTTTTTCTTCTTGCTCAGATGCTCATACATGTTTGAGAATTCTTCATAATTGTGGTTCTTTATGAAAATAGCAGAAATAATATTATGAGGCCATTCATGCCTATAATGATTAGGGGATATGCATGTATAACATGTTCCTCATGTAAATTCACTTCTTTCCACTACGCATGCGAACTCAACCTCTGAACCCTCCATGGTAATTGTGACCTCTACCTCTACCAACTCCGTATGAGAGCACCCTTCATTGTGATTATGATTATGATGTTCACTTTGTTCCTTAGAATTATTTGCAAGTCTGTGTTTGACGTACACTAGTTTCAATGGCATCATGAATATGATCAATCAACTATGTAATTCTCTGTATCGTGAGTGGTAGACCTAATAAATCTTACAATAACAAGACACGTTCTTCCTAATCGCATGCTACAATAAGGGGTGCCAACTTGAATCATGATCCAAATGACATATCTCACAATCCATCAACATGGTGCGCACCGATTTACTTATGAGGGTAATTATCCTTTGTATGTCCTTCCACCTCATAATATGTACACCAAATACCACTGCATGTCTCATGGGTTGAATTAGCTGACAACGTTTTCCAATTATTTTTCCATAGATGCAATCGATGTGCCTCCAAAAATGGGCTAACATCCAGTGTTCTATGCTCCCAACCGCCTCAACACATAGAGCTACCTCCAAATTCCTTGTGCATGGATCTATATAATGTCTTATGTGAAACATCACCCTTCTGAAAGGTGTGATCAAAACACCAATAAACCACTGTACACATGCTGGCTAGGGTGAATATCATATGATACACTTTAATAGCAACAGTTTTAAAACATGCATCATACTCACGAACTTATGCTCTCAGCCATGCCCTACTTAATATCTTTCTAGTGCGTTGATGCTCTTCTGTTCTCAAATTTAGGTATATGGAACTCAACTAAGAAAGCATCACGCAACACGGTGTATTTTCTACATAAGTTTAGTTTCAGATCATACTCCCTATACGAACTATGCATGCACACCTTGTACAATGTCATAGCAAACTGACTTGTCTTACACTCATAGAGCTGTGATCTCCTTTCAGTGCGCCATAGTATCTCACACATATGCACGTGCTCAATTGTTTATTCAATACCTCTGTATTCCGGTAGGTGAAGAGACATATCATAATAGAATTGTTTGGGTTAGTGCGGGCTGTGCCCACTAGATCCAGAACCTATATTTCCTCCATGTATTCCCTCCACCTCCATAGATCCACTAGATCATGAACCACCTGGTCCTCATGATCCTCCCCTGTGGTATTGGGCACTGGACTAGAGGATGTGTTTCCTTGTGTTTCTAAAAGTTGTACTATATTGAACTCGCCGTGGTCTATGAAGTGGTAGTACTTCCAAAGATGTGGAGCTACCGGTGTATGTGCATGCCAAAAATCTGTGTCAGATGACTGCACCAAAAAATATACCTCCAACCGAACCCCCAAATAACAAAGATGACGATTATACCCCGCTATAGATGAATGTGTTATTTGATTAACTAATTGAATTTAATGTAAATTAAATCTATATGTCACTACTCTAAGTTTCGGGGACTAGCCAGTTTCCAGGATGCAAAAAAATTCCTAAATTTTGGGGACAACCAAGGGGACAAGGGATTAAAATAATATCCAGGAAAAATTAATATGTTCAAGGGATTTTAAACTTTTTTCAAAGAAATTTATGGATTTAAACTATAAGGTTGAAGATGTATTATCTGCCATGCTTATCCAAATTATAATTGAATGTTCTGGATGGTAAAAATAACACATCCTCTGCAAGAGCTAAAAAAACTTTGCAGATCCAACTCTCTCCACAATTCCATTCATTAGAAAAATTGGGGATGTCCCCTCCAAGTCCCTCTCAAGTGCCTCATTAAATGTTCGAGTTATCATTCATCTTTATGCCTTACCAAAATCTAGGGGATGCGTCCCCACATAACACTATGGAAAACAAAATCCTACCCCCGCGCGTTGTGAGGTTTAGCTAGCCATAAGACATTGTTCCAAATCTAGGGTCATGATTCAAGATCAATAATTGCTTTAGGGATACTGGACACACCAAATCCACAAGGGCTAGGGATAAGTTAGGTAGGGATCAGATGGACACCTGTGACTCTAAAGTCATAGCTTCATCATATGTGACTCTCACTATACCAATGATCTACAACAGAGGGTTAAGTCATATCATGAATTACCCAAATGGGGGACCTACTAGATGCTTCATGGCATCCAAAAATGTCTTCCATGTGAGCTCCAAATATTCTCTTTGAGTGCATACTCTCTCCAGCAACACTCATTCGTTCCTCAACATCAGGGCTACTTCATAAGATTCTCTCTTGCATACTTCATGATATAAATTAAGTTCAACTTTCTCACTCTTTGTGCATTGAATCTACCGCTCCAGTACTACCATATTGTCACCACGCTTGCTCCTGCCCCTACATGTGTCTAACCACTCTTCAGCTATTGACCATAGGGTGTTCTTTAAAATCCAGTAAGTCTACATCATACAAGATCTTGGAAAATCACTAAAGGGATAGCTCGGCAAGTAGAATCCAAAATGTAGTTCATGTATTTTACTGGAACTTAGTACACCTCTAGATAGGAATAGGTTGAAACATGTACTCAACAATATAGCTTAGTGCAAAACACCACTCCACCAGTGATCTATAACGCATGTACCAAGTCCAAATCAACATCATGCAGAGTCTTGTTTAAGGATCTTAGCCTGAGTCCATATAATTATTTTATACCTCCATAATTTCTCATTTAAATGTCAATGCTACCAACCACTTGTACTAGACTCTATATCTTAACCACATACAAGAATAACATCTCATAGACTTCATGATATCAAGATTTTCTTCAACCCATGCGTGAAGCATCAAAATATAGGCCCAATGTTACCAATATCCAGTGAGAAAAATCTTCCTCTATATTGATTGATCTACCCAACATCTCAATATTCTGGCTTACATAATGATGTCAACATGAGTACATCTTCATCATGCAAACATCCTTGCAATAACTCTGATTAAAGAAGCATTCCTGCAAAACTATGTAGATCATATATATATATAGAGGGGTGGGGAGTTTTATTTTACCACTCATGAACAACCTTAAGGCATACTGGTTACATGCTATTACAGATAGATCTAAGCACTACAACCTGAAGTGCACAAGGGTACCAAGTCCCTCTTCCTTATGGTAGATCTACTATAGTCAAGGAGTTAGTTCATGAAAAGACTATTATAATCTCAGATCTATAACATGTCATTTGGTCATCACACTCATCCCAATATTATCTCCTATGCGTATTGAACCGAAAGTCTGCAGATATTGTGCACACTCATTATCCTTAAAACCTTACTTAGTCACCATTTCCAAGGACCATATTTACATACTGAATCCCAAATATCAATGGCTAGGTGTTTAAGGCCTGATCTCCTTTGTGCATTGCCAATTGGACTATCAATGCACAAACACCAAAAACTCCTCATGCACAGATCGATCATGTGCCTTTCTCCTGATACATGCTCTTGACAATGCTGATAACCTCGGGATGAATGGATGTACAATCAGATGCATGGCTTCTTCCATTCTCAAGGAATGAGAGAACCTGCATGTAAAGACAACTAAACGAGGTAGATATTAGAAAAATAGATAGTTTGGAAGTTTCTAAAGCAAGAGGAAGTGATCCCTAAGAACCAATGAGATTCCTCTAAGGGTTTCAACTCGTTTTACAATTAAGGGATAACAGTATGAAAGTAAATTGACAATGTAGGGCTACTTCTTGTTGCGTATTAAGGACGAAACTGTAAAATAAGATTAAAAGAGTATTCGAATATGTGTATATCAAAAACTTTCATCCAAATATGAAAAAATGTGTGTGAAAATGTGAAAACGTAGTAAAAGGAACATGTACACTTGATCTATGATGAGTTAAATTTATAGAAAGGATTGTGAAAATGTTGTAGAAGAGAAATATTTTTGGGTGACTCACGCTAAGAATGAGTTTTTTGGGAAATCTCACGCCAAGTATGATTTTTTTTTACGATCTCATGTCACGACAAAAGAAGTGTTAGGGAGAAAGGTCTAGTGTTATTCTCCATCCTTGACTACTTCCCAAATTTATACACCACTGCATATGGTGTGATCCCAATTTATTCTAGTTTGATAAAGTTTGATCCAGTTCAATCCAAAGAAAATTGAAAAAAATGACAATTAAATGCATTCTAATTTTCGGAGGATGGTGCTTGTATTGTGTAAACTATTCTGTGAAATTTTGAATACTACGTTGATATAAGAAAGTGACTATAATCATCCCTATTGATAGGCACCCAGGAACTAGTGTTTGAATCTGGGCGTTGGCATCTGTGTTGTTCTAAGGACCCAAGTCAAAATCAAGGTTTTTATTTGTCTGTAACTATATTCTGGTAATGTCTTGAACTATGTTGTGTTGTGACTTTGTACTGTTTTATGGGATGACTAATTCATCCAATGTATTCCCCCCTCATTTAGGGTGCATGACACATCGTTAGGAGAATGCACCCAAAGGAGAGTACTGGATACTGATATGAAAATGATGCCCTATAGGGGAGGAAATCTACATGGTAGAAACCAAGGCACATGCAAACAAAGTGGATAGAAATAGGTGTTAGTGCAAACAAGACAAATATACATATATAAAACAATGTGTAATCTAGAAAACAAGAAGATAGTATAGACCGCGAAAAGTGGGTTTCAAACATGAGAAATCACTCACAATGTTGCAAGATAATAAGGGCTACATTTTCCCCCTTTGTCAAGTGGTTTGTGATGGACAAGGCTCTAAAAAAAACAAGTGGAATGATTTGATTTGTGTTGGATAAGTGGTCCCCCCTCAAATGGGGGTTATTGTAATGAAATACAATGATCATAGGTTTGAATATGTTATTAGATGAGAGAAGCTTATGTAATGTTGTGTTTTAATTTGAGATACCCCAAGACTAGGAATGAAAACAAATTTGATAGGGGAACCAATAGGTTGTTGACCTATAGACATATGAATTCTAAGGAAGTGACTGCGGGAAAAGATTCTTGAAAGGTGTATAGTATCCACGGAGTATCGGGAGATGAAAAATTGATGATGTTGCCACAAAGGTGGGCTTGCGTGGCCAAGAATTCAAGTGATAGGGGAACCAATGGGTTATTAACCTATAGATGTATGACTTAATAGTGAAAATGGAAACATTTCCCTAATGGATGTGAAATCTAAAATAAATTTGATAAAGGCAGGCTTTGTGTTGGGACCACAAAATATTGGCTAAGTACAAAAAGGTGCATAGGCGCGTAAGACCTAGTTGGAGAAGGGCGCGCAAGGAGAAGGCACGTAGGATAGGGTTTAAGGAAGGATTTAAGAGAACAAGTAACGTGTGCACGCAAGCAGCACATAGCTAAGGATTTTGGGACTTAGCCATATTGGGCATTTCAGGAAAGGACATGAGAAAAGTGTGACCTAACTGCGCATGTGGAGTGGATAAGGTGCTAGCCTGGCAGTAGGTTGACCTAGGAAGGAATATTCCCAGTGCAATAGAAGCTTCTAGAAGACCATCATGGTAAAAAGTGGAGAGCTCAGTCCTGGAGGAGCATTCTCCCATAGAAGGACCACATTTAGACACTTGGCAACCAGATATAAAGGCCATCAGAAAGGATGAGTTAGTAATTTTGGAGACCTATATATGCAAGCTCCCGTAGGAGAAAAAGATATGAGATTGGATAAATCGAGAGGAGAATATAAAGAGAAGAGCTCTGCAAAAATACTATGAGGATCTCTATTGGGATTGGGTAGATGGCTATATAAGGGAAGTATGTATCAAAAGGGTTGGGTTATGAAATTTTTCTTTCATGTATGGATGAAGGACTCTGATCCCTAGCTGTGATGTATGAATTTGGTCTGATCATAGCGGTGGCATTCTAAAATGGATCCATTTCAAGTAATGAGGTTGTCACACATGAATGGAGTATAAATGTAATTGACTCTAGTTCATATACATATATTTATGTAGTTCTATTTCATATGTGTTATATGGAATATGAATGTAAATTCTTATTTACTTTTCCTGTTTCTACTTCAGTTCTATATGTTATCTTTTAAGTATTCTTCTGTTTAGAATGACTACATTTTTCTAGAAGGCTGTTCTGAGCCCTATGATGATTATATGTCTCATGTCCATGCACATTTATTCATTAAGTTCCTGACATAGATGATGGTTTCACACTTAACTCACATAAAAGAGAGACTCGAAACTCACGCGTGCCTCGAGTGAGTGCCCAAGACCTGTTGGGTGATAGGCCAGTGCGCATGGGGTTCCCTTGTTCTTCTGGTGGTTGTAAAAATGACTACATATTGGTTCTGTTTTTGGGACCTCTTTTTGAAGTTGTAGTGGGAAATGACATACATCATGATCTGTGTAATAAGTGGTGATAAAGCGTTTAACTTTGGAAATTATTGAATCGTGGTTCAAGAGAATAGAAGGAAAAATTTGCTAAGAGATTCAACACTGGATATAAGTTTGATGCACATAGATGGGTAGAAGATAACCTCCACCATGATTTGTATGAAACTTTTTTCTGTTGCTTCTCCAATAGAGCTATATAAATGGCTCTCAAAATATGCATCCAGATCAAGCTGGCATTTTAGATCATACATGTGGATCCAAGAAGAGTACTAGAGGCTGTAGGATGCAGATTCTGGTGTGGAATCATGTTGTGGATCATTGGTGGAGAGGATTATTGGCTAGTTACATTATAGAATATGCTATTTCTACATATTCTATATCCAGAATTTGCCTAAGTTTGAGTTTCTACGGGAACCTAGAGGTTCATTTCTACATGTGCTATTCCTCTGGTGATGAAGATATTGATTATTACCTTGAGTTTAGAGGAAATTCTGATGGATGGCTAAACAGTTCTTGAGCACTGGGTGAGGACGCCAGGGTGGAGAAAGATTGGTAGACATTACGACAGAGAAAGAAAGGGAGGAAATACGACTCAAGTATAGTTAAGCACATGAAAGGGAGATTACTAGACAATGTGAAGTTACAAGTATGATGGATCTATAGAGGTAGATGTTGCAGGAAGGAGTTGAGGTTCACGCAAAGGATGTGGAACATGAGTAGTCTGTGCTACCCCATCTTGACAAGTGTGTAAGAGAGACCCCTTCAGCTTATGATGAGATTTTGTTGCATGGAGAGAGAAGATTCATTGGTACGCATATGAACCCACCTAGTGACCAAACCCTGGTGCTTGGTTTTCCAGATCATAGGAAGGAGTATCGCTGACACAATTGGTATCAGTGGAAGTGAAAAATTGGCATTCCCAGGAGATATAATTTTCTCATTTGGAGCTTTTATGGATACACACTCTATTCTAGTATTTGGAGGAATTTCTAGGTAAGGAGTAAACACACAAGGGTTCGCTCTCACATCAAGAAGTGGTGTGCGGGATTACATTAGTGGTAGTGGGGCATTATCTCAGACCATTGACAAGTAGTTTAGTGGAACTGTTGGGGAAGCTAGGACATGACCACTATAGGACCTGGTGGATATGGTGGGTCAAGAGGAACATGACTTGGTGGATCTAGTGGGTCTGGTGGGTCAGGAGACACAAGACTTGGTGGATCTAGTGGGTTTGGCAGTGGAAACATGAGGGGGAAACACCGGAGGAAACTAAGGCTCTAGACTCAGGAGGACAAGTGCCCTCAATCGCCTCCTCAAGTCTTATTTTAGATGTCTTTACATTTGCTAAATTACTATGGGTATTGAAGATCGATGCAACAGCATGTTCATAAGTGTGAGTTTCTATGGCACGCGGAGGGGATCGACAACCCTGGAGCATGGAATGCTATTTAGATTTGCAACGACGTTGTAAGGGTGTGCACATAGCTGGTATAGGAAATATGACCCCTCATTAGATGGTGGTAGATTACATCGTATTGAAAAATGCCTTCCTAGCAGAATTCCACATCCTTGAGTTTGAACAGAAGAGCATCAGTGCCCTCAAGGAGATTCAACAGGGAATGACGGAGAGTGTGCGGGAGTATGACACGCGGTTTAAGACTCTCCTATAAAAATTTTCATATGACATTCGCCATTCACATCATGGTCAATGGTTTATCAGTGGGTTGATAACACCATTTAGAAGATATTTATCTCATAAGACTTTCACAGACCCGCGTGAGGCGTTAGAGGCTGCTCTGCGTGCTGAAGCTATTGGAAGTGTTGATACTAGTGTTAGCTCATTCTTGGAAGCTCAAATCACTGCTATGGCTAAGAAGATAGAAAATTTATCATCAAACTCAACTCATGAGACTCGAAGTGGAATGTGGTGTATAGATTGTGAAGTAGAGGGGCATGCCAAGGATAGTTGCCCCTGGAAGATAGTATGCACCATAGCGATAGATTGTGAGATTTATCATGGGGACCATGATGCGAGTAGATGTCCCTTTTTGCAATGTGAAATTTGGAAGAATATATATTGCTACTGTAAGATCTGCTTCTCTACAACCCATGATACTAAGGATCATAGGCTTATCAACCAGATCCATGAGGCCATTGATCATGGTGTGCACCATACCAGCCTTGTTAATAGTTCTAAGGGTGATGACCGCCATTATGAGGAGTGTGCGAATGGAGGAAAGTGTGGAATAAGTTCTCATAGAGGATTTTTGGGTCATGGAAACTGAGGAGGAGGAAGAAGTGAGTTCCCACAGGGAAAATGTTATAATTGTGGAACCACATAACATTATAAACAAGAGTGTCCTGATCTATTACAATGCTCATGGTGTGGGAAGAAGCACAAGTATGAAGAGTACCTGGAACTCTATAAGGATATGAACCAGAAACATTGGAAAGATAAGGGTGTTGCTATGGTAAACATAAAAAGGTTCGATTCACAATGGATGCCAAGAGTGGCGTGTGAGTCAAAACTAGAACCTATATTGGTGACAATGCGTGCAGAGGCCGCATGCACTAAGGAGATGACCAAACCAAGGACATTAGTTTCTAGAGAGGAGGTACCATATGGAAAGTACCTGGACCCTACCCATTAGAAATAAGTATACCAAGAGACTATGGACATAATTCAGAGTTTACAAGGGAGATACAATGTCTCAAGGAGCAATCAAGGCAGGTGGGGTAGCAAAAAGATAACGAAGTTCCAAAAAGTGACCTGGATGAGGTCAAAGAAGTATGTAAAATGTTAAGGCAAGAGAATATTATTCCCTTGTTGGGAGAATGGCTAAGGGAGAAGGTACCATGCGCCGGAGAGGAGCGCGAAAGATAGGTTTTACATGCAAACCTTTCTCCACATAGCCTTGAGTATGACAAAGAAATTACTCTGAATGCAGTTGTCGAGGGATGGATCTTGAGCAATATCCTCATCGACATAGGAGTAGAAGAGAATGTTCTTACCTTAGATTCTTGGAATCAAATGGGAAGGTTCGCGTTGCAGCCATCTTCAAATGTGTTGTATATGGCAAACAAAACTAAGGAAATTCCCATTGGAGTATTAAAGGATGCGGTTATCACCATTCAAGAGGCCAAGTTTACTGGGGACTTTGAAGTCTTGGTGCTCACCGAGGCAGACAATTTTCCAGCATTGCTTGGGCACTCGTGGTGTTATAAGAATAATGCTAACATAAGGTTTAACAAAGGATATATCAGTCTCAAAAATAAGGAAGAAGGGGTGATCATCCCTTTGATATATGGGAAGTCAGCGCCCTACACATAGCTGTTGGGAGAAGAAGTCCTTGATAGAATGTACGTGTGCCCAATCCAAGATCTTGAGATAATTCACCCTACAGAAGGAGCTATCCAAATGGAGGATGCCCAGTCTGTGAGTGATACCACAAGCATGGTGTATGGCAATTGGGCACACGGGATGTATGATTTGATTAAATGACATTTAAGAGGATCGGTAACCAAGGTGACAAAGATGCGTACAATCCAACGCTTGGAAGGAAGAAAACTACCAAGTTACTCAGGAGGGGATAATTCAGAAGATTTATTGCAAGAAATAGAGGCCCATTGGAGAAATGAGAAGGAAAGGAGGGAAACACTCAATTGCAATCTTCTTGGAATTGTTGTGCACTGGTGAGCGACACATCGGGAGAACCTCTTGGAATGACACGAGGTGATAATTGCCTTCTCCATAAGGTTTTATAGGAGAAACGTGCCCACGGCTATAAAAGACTACCATGGTAAAGAGACTACTTCCTTCCATATCCAAGCATGTGAGACAACCTAGATGGGAAGCGCACAAACATTACCACCTTCATTATGGGTTCACAAGTTATACTCCACCCTGCAAGGTTGTGAGCGTACGTGGTATATCCACTCGGAGATGCGTCGTCAAATTGGTAATTTGAGAGAATTGGCGGCTGATCTCATCTAAACATTCGAGTATTGGAGTACAAATCCATTAGTACATAAGGCATTATAGGTAGTCAAGCACCTTACAACAGGGGATAGTGCTATGGTGGAAGATAGAATAAAAGAATTACTAGGTGAACCTGGCCTAGAGGCGTGCGTTGGGGAAGAAGAAACAAAAGAGATACAACTTGTACATGTGTGTATAGAAAAAGAAAAGGGAAATATGGTGTATGTCATTGATGGGGAACAAGTGGAAATCTTGGATGTTAACCATTCTGTAGGGATGCGTGAGGTCATAGATAGTGATGATGAATAGGCACGCACCTACCATGAAACTTTAAAGATGAAAAAGGTTAACATCGGCTTAGAAGTAGTCACCAAGGAGGCGATCGTTGGAGATTATTGGTCGGAGAAAGAAGTATATAAAATCATTGATATGTTATGTGAATGTTAAGATTTGTTCCCATGCAGGTACCATGAGCTTAAAGGTGTCCACCATTATTTAGGGGAGATGAGGATAAAGCTGAAGGAAGGTGTGTGCAAAATCAGGAAGAGTCCATACCGAATGAATCGTAATCTACGCATAAGGGTCAAGGAGGAAATAGACAAAATGATAGCATCAGGTATCATTGAGGCTATGGAAGAGTCAGAATGGATAAGTCTAATGGTGATTAGTATCAAGAAGGATGGGAGGATAAGGATCTGTGTTGATTATAGGGACATGAATGCAGTATGTGTCATTGATCCTTTCCCAACCCCATTTACTGAAGAAATCTTAGAGGGAGTGGCAGGACGTGAGGTCTACTCTTTCACAGATGGATTCTTGATCTATCACCAAGTAAGAATTTCCAAGGAAGACCAAGAGAAGAAAACTTTCACCACTAAGTGGGGAAGTTTTCCCTATATGGTAATGCCTTTTGGGTTGAAGAATGCGCATGTGGTGTTCTCATGCATTCTGGTGCAAGATTTCCAGGATTTCATTCATAAATTTCTTCAAGTTTACCTGATGATTGGAAAGTATATGGGTTAGTGAAGGACCATTGTGACAACTTAAGGTTAATATTTGAAAGGTGTCAGTAGTTGAGGATATCCCTCAACATTAAGAAATGTGTCTTTGCTACCTCATTTGGAACTGTTATCCAATTTCACTCCCCAGGGTTGAATTGATAACATACATTAGAATTCTCAAGTCCCAGGAAAATTGATTGATCCAGGGCAAAAATCATGTTTCTAGGGTCCCTTCAGAAAATTTTCTAACTCTCCTGTCCAGGTTGAAAAGAACAAGCTCTGAGAAAAATGCAAGAAAGTTGCAAAAAATAAGCTTGGGCCAGAAAAAATTGTGAAAATCAGCTAAGTCCTAGTCCTCGGGACAGTCGGGACATTTGGGACGAAAAGGCGCGGATCGGCCGAAAAGCCTACAGGTGGCCCAAACAACAAAGGGACATCTGGGACAAATGGACGTGAAATTCCCGAATTGGCTTCGAAAGAAAGAAAATTTGTCCAAGTCCTTAATTGGAGCAAGCGGGACAAGAGTATGCGAAGGACCCGAACCGGCCGGTTCGGCCGGAACGGGAAACTTTCACACAGGGACATCTAGGCCGTGAGTGTGCGGAGGACGCGAACCAGCCGGTTCACCTAAAATAGAGAATTGTAGCACCGGGACAGTCGGACCAGAAGGACGCAAAGGGCGCGAGAAGCTGACCCGGCCGGAGAGATAAGAAAATCGACCAACTGCTTTGGGACATATGGGACAAAGGAACACGAACCAGCCGAATAGGATGAACCAGAAGAATTTTTCCCAGATAGCACTGGGACATTCGGGACAAAAAGACGTGGTGGACGTGAAAATCCAGCAGGCCTGTGGACGAATCACAACATGACACGTGTCGCCAAGGAAAAAGGTCAAAAAAGTCAAAGGGGCAAGGTTTGAAGCACTGGCCCGAGCCAATTAGTACAGGACACGTGTCCAATGGAGTAGAGAAGTGTGGAGCCAGGGAAATATTTGGGAAATTTGGCCAAGTTCAGCCAAAGAGCTAAAAGCGAAAGTCTACTCCGCGCCCCGTGTCGACCAATCAATGCATGCCACGTGTCCCAAGTGGTGGGGGCGCGGAGGAAAAGTAAAAATGTTCCGAATCATCAAAAAGTCAAAGTTTTCAAGGAAAACCCACGAGATAGGTCAGATGAGAGAATAACATATCCAATCAGCACTTGCCACGTGTCATCTAGGTGGCAGAGCGCGGGAAGAAATTTAAAAATCTGTTTTCACTTGTTTTGTGCCCTAGATCTTCAGATCTCCATATCTTTTGATCTAGAGCTCGGATTGGCACGTTCTTTATATCAACGGAAATCTTGTGAAATTATCTAAATGATTCTGGGGTTAATATCGAGTTTTGGTGTAGTCTGGAGGGAGAAAATTGAGAAACAGCCCTGACGCGTGTTCATGACCAGAAGTGACATTCCAGCGACCAGATTTAATGCAGAATGGGTCGCCTTCTCCTGTATTTCAGTAAAAATGATAGGGTATGGGTTTGTAAGGTTCCCCATGCCATTTTAATGCACCTGCATTCAAGGAGGGATGGGCTCTCATGTTTTTGTACGTTTCCTGTCCCCTGGGCTCGACCCTTGCATTGTAAAAGCCAGATTTGGCTCATTTCCAAAGGGGGAAATTTTTTGACATAGCAACTTCTTCTTTCAGCTCTAGCAAGTGACTGAAGTAAGGATCAGACCTCTCCAAATATTGTAACAGTTTTCTCTTACCTCTCTGAGTGTGTAATGCATGTTTTTGACACTGAAAAGATAATGCAAGCTCTGTGAATGGGTTTCAGTCCTCTGTTTGTATTATTTGCTTCATTTAAAATCCTGAATTATATCTTATCAGTCTGTGTATGTTTTATGTTGTAAACTTTGGTCTGTGTCTATTTGCTTGACAAAAATGTTTCACCACTCCTTTTGGTGCATCACCACCTTTAGTTAGTTTCATATCTTTTGCATTTCTATCCCTGTCTCCTTGCAGTTTAGAGTAGGATTAGGATCTGAACCTCTGTAGTTTTGCAAAATATAGATCTAAATAAGAGGATTTTGAGGAACCAACCTCTAATCTGGAGATTCCTCTCTCAGTTTTACAAGTCCCCACACTTGGAGAGAGGTTTCCATGTTGTGCAATCACACTGGATGCTAGAGTGATCAACCTAGAAGCCTGATCTGCATCCAGGGGTGCTGTGAACCTGCAACAACATGAACATTATTGGGGCACATCATATGTAAGGAGGGCTTGCTAGTAGATCCCATCAAATTCTCAGTAATTGTGGGATTGGGGGAGCCTACTAATCAAAGCACAGTACGTGGATTTGTTGGACACATGGGTTACTATAGAAAGTACATCAAGGGATATGCCAAGATCTCCACACCTTTAGAAGAGTTACTTAGACACAAGAGTTCCTTCCTTTTGGGAGAGGCGCAGTAGAAGGCATTTAAAGTACACTTTAAATGATAGGATTATCACTGCACCCATACTATGATTCCCCTTGTGGGATAAGCCCTTCCATGTTCATGTTGATGCCTCAGGAACCACCATTAGAGTAGTACTTGCACAACCTGGTGAAGGGATTGTTGATCTTCCTTTATGCTTTGCAAATAGAAAGTTAACGCCAGCAAAGTAGAATTATACTACAACTGAGCGTGAGGAATTTTCAATGATCTACGTGCTTCACAAGTTCAGACAATATCTGCTGGAAACCCCTTTTATATTTTACACTGACCATATGGCATTGAAATACTTGGTGAACAATCCCGTTCTACAAGGGCGCATATGTCGGTGGGTACTATTGTTCCAAGAATTCAAGTTCACGGTGTTTGTCAAACTAGGAAAAAGTAATTCCAGACCTGATCATTTTTCTATAATTGATTCAGGTGAGGACACGCAAAGCATTGAGGCTACCATGCCAGATACACAACTATTTAGGTTGTGGCACGTGCCCTTAGACTTAGAAGATATTGTAGTATATCTCAAGACCCTAGGTGTAGCGCCGGAAGGAATGAAGGCATTGGATAAAAAGTAGTTAGTTATACGCTCCACGCCCTACATGTTGATTAGTGGGGATTTATACAAATTAGGACATGATGAGATTCTATGCTGGTGTGTGTTAGAACATGAGTTCCTAGCCATAATAGAAGAGGCACACGGAGGTAGTGCAGGTGGACACTATACAGGCGATGCCACTGCATGCAAGATATTGATGGTTGGATTATGGTGGGAGACCCTATATCAAGACTGCAAGGAATATTGTAAGGCTTGTGATCATTTTCGGTGCATTAACAAACTAGGGTGAAGAGATGAAATGCCTCTGTGCCCTATTCCCAGCACTGAGATTTTTGAAAAGAGGGCTATAGACTTCGTAGGCCCTATTTCACCAGCCGCGCGTAGGACTGGGCAACGTTATATAATCACTTGCATAGATTAGTTGACAAGGTGGGCAGAAGCAACTCCTACTAAATATTAGTACAATAACTATTGCAGCAAGATTCTTATGGGAAAACATTATTACAAGGTATGTATGCCCTTTGAGTTTGACTAATGACAGGGGTACACATTTCTTAAATGAGACAATAAGGATTCTGTTAGTAGACTTCATGGTGGCTCATCACAAAACTACCCCTTACCATCCACAAGCAAATGGAACCACGGAGGCATTTAACAAGATACTAAGTCATACCCTAATCAAAATTTGTGATGTTGGTAGGCAGGATTGGGATGACAGAGTATCAACAGTTCTATGGGCATATAGGACAACCTACAAGAGGTTAAATAAGGCCACATTGTTTTAATTAGTGTTTGGCGTGGAGGCTGTCCTACCAGTTGAATTCATGTTACCATCACTACGTATAACATGTGCAAGAGGTTTGGCTGATGAACAAGCATTGGAAGAAATAATTGACAAGTTAAATGAAATTGGAGCCAGAAGACTGAAAAATAAAAACAAAAGGCATGGTATGATCGTCACATTAAGAACAAAAAGTTTGAGGTTGGGCAGAGGTGCTACTATATGATTGCAAGTTTCTGCGCCATCCTGGGAAGTTAAAATTCCATTGGTTGGGTCCCTACATCATCTTATACATCCTTGATTTAGGCATGTGCCAGTTACAAGCACTGGATGGGATGAGATTTTTAGGACACTTTAATGGGAGTAGGTTGAAGCCCTACTATAAATAAGTCTTCTTGGTCTTTGTAATAAGGCAATATTGCTAGATAGTTTAGGATTTCCTTTAGTACTTTTATTTTCTTGTGTTCCCCTTTCTCGTTGTTGTTTTATTTTACACCTTGGGTGCCAGTAACCTCTTTACTTTTTGAAGGTTGTGAATGCGCAGAGGACCGCACATCATTTTAGTGTGGGTGGAATAATGTGAAGGAAAGTGCAAAGTGTGAAGTTCCAGCAAGGATTGCGTTGGAAATCCTGATTGAATGGCCTTGTGGAAGAAAGCATATAGGGGAAAAGGTGAACAAGGATGGTTGGTATCAGGATAAGGCTACATTTTGATTCCACGCACAAGGGAGAAAGAAGTGTAAAAACAACACGAGGTAGGCGAGAGAAAAAATCATTAGGATAGAAGAAGTACCTTCGGCGTTGGTAACGTGCGCGTAAGAGCCTTCTGTCAGATAAAATTTTTACATGCCAGAAGGTTTTAGGATTTTTCGTGCAAGGATGGGTGCGTGAATGAGGGTGCTAGAGTCCATCTTAGTGGAAAAAGCCGCAATAAGTGTTAAAGTACGGTGGTAGGTGAAGTATTATTTAATGCTAAAAAGTGGGAAAAATTATAAATAGAAGGTCGAGCACTTCATTATCAACATTTGTGAATATGAAGAAAGAAGAGCTCTTACAAACTAGGGTTTCTAGAGTTGACTCGTGTGAAAAAAATTTATAAATACCCAGTCTTTCATCTTTCCCAATTCATCTTTCCCTTATTCTTTTCCAAATAATTATTTCTTCTAGAATCTATTGTAATTATTTATTCATTGAAGACGTGTTCCCACGGGCGGAGAATAGGCATAGTGTGGGGTGATGTTAGGACCCTGATTTATTGGCTAAGTACAAGAAGGTGCATGGGCACATAAGTCCTTGTTAAAGAATGGTGCACAAGGAGAAAGCGCGTAGGACATGATTCTAGGAGGGTTTAATAGAACAAGTAGCGTGAGTGTGCAAGGCAAAGCACGAATCGGGGCTTAGCCATATTTGGCATATCAAGAAGGACACATGAAAAGCATGACCCGACTATGCATGCAGAGTGGATAAGGTGCCAACCTGTTGATAGGTTGGCCTGGGAGGGAACATGCTCTGCGATGGAAGATTCTAGAAGACCATCATGACAAGGAGTGGAGATCTCATGCTTGGAGGAGCATGCTCCCATGGAGGACCACATTTGAACACTTGGCAATAGATCTGAAGCCTCAGAAAGGTGGGTTAGCAGTTCAAGAGGTCTATAAATACAAGTGCTCATAGAGGAATTGAGATATAGATCAATAGATAGTGGAGCTCTGTAGAAAGACTGCAAGGAACTCTATTGGGTTGGGTAGATGACCTATAGGGGAAGGATGTATCAAGGGGTTTGGGCATGAAATTTTCCTTTAATGTTTAGGAGGACTCTAATCCAGTTATAATGTATGACTTTGGTCTACCATACTGTGATATTCTATAATGGATTTAATGTATGTGATGAGGTTGTTGGATATGATGGAATATAAATATAATAGACTCTGGTTTATACATATATCTATGTAGTTTTGTTTCACATGTGTTATATGAATGAATATAAACTCCTATACATTTCCTTTTCAGTTCAGTTCTATAAATTATTAAGTATCCTTTTGTTTGGAATGACTGCATTGATCTAGAAGCCGTTCTGAGCTCTATGATGAATGTACTCGCTATTTTTAAGTTCCTATCATAGATGATGATTTCCCGCTTAACTCACATAAAATATGGACTTGGTACCCACGCATGCCTCGGGTGAGTGCCCATCGGCCGCTAGGTGATAGGCCAACACGCATGAGATTCCCTTGTTCTTGGTGGGTGTAAAAATGACTATAAGTGTAAAATTGTAGTATAATAAAACAAGAGTAAGTGCAACCAAGATATGCAACATGTTGTGAGTGAGTGAGATGGAGTGATATGTAATATGAGTGTGATAATAGCAACGTGTTCCTCATGTGGATGTATACATCTGTGTATGTGATGAGGTTCATTTATAAATTCCCCCTTAATAGCCAAGAATGAACCATAGAAAAAGAGTGTGTCATTGGGAAATGGTTTGAATGTGCATACTAGATAGATATATCAATGAAGCATAGAGCATACAAAGTGTTAATATGGTGAGGTTCATTTCAGATTTAGACCCTCGATAAGCCAGTATGAACTGTGGAACTAAATTGCATCATAGGGTAGTGTAATGTGTGATAATGTGATGTCAAGGTGATGTGTCATGAATGTACTGAGTGTGAAATGTGTATTGTATATGATATGAGGTTCATAGGTTTAATATGCCTTGAATAGTAAAGTGTGAATGTTATCAAAAGAGTGCATCGTAGGGTAGTATGATGATATAAGTGTATCAAGATGAGGCAGCTATGTGTAAAATACTAAATGTGAAGCTTGAAGTGAAATTGTAGAAAGAAGAAACACCTAAAAATGCTAAGGGGGGAAGATAAGCGTGATGCCCCTAAGTGTATGATAAAGATAAGAGTCAAGTAACATCATCTATAAGATCATCATCATCATATTCAAATCCAAATGGAGATGCATTAGAGACCTGACAAGTAATAGTACATTGTTGATCATATAAGGAGCCATTGTGACGTAAATTGTACATGCCCATTGCATAATCTTAATCAATGAAATGTGGTTGTGGATAAACATGTGCATGGTAGTGAGTAATATTTTATGCATATCCTATTAATAAATCATTGCAAATAAAAACATAGCTGAAAGGCATGTGAAATGTGATGTCATTATGATTAGGGTCTAGAGTACCCCCAATGTAGTTTAGAAAATACTGCCCAAGTATGAGTGGAGAAAGGAAAGAAGCGCATTCAAAAAAGACTGATATATGGAATACATGAAGATTATAGGCAGCCATAATGATAACATATCCATGATAGAGGTGAGAAGAATGAGATGGAGGGAGGAGATCATCTAGTGTGAATCCTAGCCAAGCCAAGCCATCATATATGCAAACAGTGTCAGAGAAAGTGGGATCGAATGGAATGTGATGCCAATAAGATCTATTCATGAAAAGAGTGCATTTGAAAATAGGAAGTGCAGATGAAGATTGATCATGAGAAGATGAGGAAGGTGAGATTACATCCAATGTATGGATATACCCCTGATAAATTACAATAGCATAATTAGCAGGAGGGGGTGTTGATGCAGAGAATTCTTGAGAATATGATGTTGGCACGTTATGATTTATGTGTTGTCATTGATGTAAAATCCCATTAATGAAAAATTAGATGATGGAGTAGAGTTAGAGGATTCTCATAGTGATGATGTCATGGAGATTCATGTATTTTCTTAGTTGCATGTGTTGATTCAATGAGAATTGCTTGTTCTAAAAAGCCTAATCAAGTGACCTAACTAGCTTAGGTGATGGTGTATGGTGATTAGATATTTTTTGATAGATTGAAGAGCATATTTACAACATGGAGAGCATGTTTGGGGAGTTTCTAGGTACTCACATGAGTTTAGGGTACATGTACAAGTTGAAGACCAAGTTTGAGGTGCTCTTTTTGACCAGGTATGGGTGTTAGGAGGTATGAGATTAAGTTGTGGAGCCATGTGAGATCATGGATGCATGTAGGAATTTTTTTCACGATGTACCAAGTATATTAGTATATTTTAGAGAAGTTTTTATGATGATTTGTGATGATATTTTAGTTGACCCTAGCCTAGACAGTGTAAAACCCTAAGGTTTATTCATGCAAGTCCTAGTGGATAGAGAGATGGAGATTTTTTTGAGCTAATATGATGATTGGAGATGATGCACAAGGGTGTCCTTGAGGTCTGAGAAAAATTTGGAGTCATTATGTAATGAGAATTACAATTTATGATGTTTTGTGTGCAACATGGTCTAAGAAAGGGTATTTTCTAGCTTGAATTGCACCTTCTGATGCTGACCCTAAATTTTTTTCTTTACATGGGACCTTATGGATTTAAGATATGTTTTTCACATTGATTCTATAAGGCTTCATGAAAATAATGAGGTCATTTCATCGTCATGTTTTTTATGAATGAATGTTAAGAAGGTAAACAACTTTTTATGTGCTTAAACCTCTAGCTCAAAGCAACATGAGAGAAAATGATCATAAGTGTCTAGAATTTATTGATAGTTCATGGGTGATGATTGGATGATGTACTCTAGTTTTCCATAAAGTTATAGTAGTTCTTGTGGTGATGAGTGGACCCCACTCAAATAGACATATTTCTGAAAATGTTTAGTTTGGGACAAGGTTGTTCAAAAGAGATACAAACTAAATGGAAGTTTTTATTATGTGAGTTTTTACTTATTTCCATGGTGTTTTTAGGTCATTTGGATGCATAAAAATATCAAAGTGTGCCCTATTTGTGAAGACTAGTCAAAGGGTAGTTTTGGGCCAGTTTCAGGCAATATAAAGAGATGAGCTTGGTTGAAGGCCTTCCACTTGGATTTGGAAGGAGTTAAAATATTTTATGGAAATTTGATTCAGATATATTTCCAATGGCATAAGTTATGTCTCATTATGATGATATTTTAAGGGTCATACATGTTAGTTTTTGAAGATGAAAGTTTATTGATTTTTAGGACAAGACTAATTTTTCTGAAAGATTGAATTGATTAAAGCATGAGATGATTGATTTGATGTTTTTTACCACCTAAAAAGTGAAGTGGGATTATTTTTTTTCTTATTGTAGGCATTTATAGGTCTTGAAAGTGTCAAAAAGAGTGCAAACTAGCTAAGTTTACAAAACTAGGGTTTTGATAGCTTGTTTTGGTGAAGTGTAAAATTATTGTGGTTTGAGTATATAGATGTCTCAAGAGGTATAAACTTATTCGATGTGTTATAAAGGTTTTTTGGCTTGCATAGAGTTTTCACAGGTCATATTTTAGTTGATCTTGAGGGGTATTTAGGCCCAAAGGTTAAATCAAGATGTTGATAGTAGCTATTTTGTTAAGGATACGAGCCAATGGGCCCATTTAATGAAATATTTGATTAGTTAAAGTAAATTTACAATCATATATGATGATATTGTGCTATATTAATAATGTGTGGTGAATTTATAATATTTAATAAGCATGGTTTTAGCATGAGTGGATTTTTCTCATCCTAGTGATGGGGTTTCGAGGCCTTCGGGTGCATGATGGATGGTTTTAGGCATGACCGACTTACATGGGTCATATGTGAACATTTTTATTATTCAAATGGGATGTTATGAAGTTTAAACGGTCAAACCAAAGTAGGGAAATCAACCTATTTTGAATTTAAATCAAGTGAAGCTTATAAAGTGATGTTTTTGGTGTAATTTGTAATTAATTAAGTGAATGTGAAAAGTGTGACCTATGTGTGATTGATTTTCTGGTATAAAGGCATGTGTTGAGGTATTATAGTGTTTTTGAAAGGTTGGAGAATGTTTTTAAGAGTGTTTGAAAGGTTTTGATGCATTGAGAAGTGAAGATAGTGCAAGTTTGAAGACCTAGGGTTTGAAGGAAAGTGAGTTGAATATGTGATTTCAAACTAGTTGTGGTAGGAAAAATACATCAGAAATCTTCATCATAAGGTGGTTGAGTGCATTCTTGATCATCTTGGGGGGTTTTATCCTTCTTTTGGAGTTAGTGCTCTATTAAAACAGGTGTTGGTCCTCCTTATGGGGTTGGTGCCTCACTAATTTTGAAACATAACAATATAAAGTTTTTATTTCAGTGGGGTTTCTTCCCCATGAGGGTTTTCCACTTACATCTTGTGTTATGGTGTTGATTCCTTTTTCATGGTTGATTGCATGTATGTTATTTTATGATGTGCACAATTTAATGGATGGATATGTGGTTTGTGATTTAAGAAAGTAATATGAAATTAAGTTAAATTTGTAAGGATTGATTCATCCCCCCTAAATCCATTGTGCTTCAAACAGATGAAGTAGGTGGAATGGTATCTAATGCACAAATAGATCCTTAGAGATGAATAATGTCAGTGGTAGGGGTAGGAGGTTCTATGAGTTGATAATCAGTAGTGGGATATGTATGAGGATTATTAAGATGACTAGCATTGTGATGGAGAAATGGGGTAGGGGGAACATTGAGTGGGTCTAGAGTGCAATATTTGAATGGATCATAGTTGGAAAGAAAAATATACACAAAACCATCATGTATGAACTGAACACATCAATGAAATGTATAAGGTACTATCGGCATAACATGAAGCCATGGTATATCAAGTAAACAACTGTATTAGAGCTTAGAATCAATAAAAAATAATACTGTGGGGATGGTTTTGGGAAAAACTATGATAGGTAAGATGATATGGCCAATGAATGGTCATGAAAAAGAATCATAGCTACAAATAGAAATGGATTTTTGATTGAGATTAGCTAAGGAAAGGCCAAACTATCGAAGAAATGTAATATTACACAAATTGAACTCGGATCCATTATCAACTAGTACCCTTCGAATGCCTATGTTAAAGATATAAGAATTTATATAAATAGAAGGATCATTGTTGTAGATAGAAAGAGTGGAAAATACATCAGATGGGAAAGTAAGGTGTTGAGTATTAGCCAGAAAATATTTGATTTTAGCCTTACATTCAGGGTGACATTATAAAATGTCATAAATGTAAATAGTTGTGATAGAAGAAGAAGAAGAGAGTATTTGAAGGAAATGTTCACTAAATGATCTAACAAATATTTAATTTTTGTGAAATCCTAATTACAGAGTCACATGTGATAAATTAAACATTGAAGTACATACTTGACCTAAACAATAAGTTAGATAAAAATGAAACCTTGGGTGTAAGAGAAGGAATAGAAAACTTAGCTGACATTATAATTAATCCTGAAGTGACCTGGAATGGAAGATTAATGATCAGGAGGAGGAAAATTTCACAACCAAGCATAGACAAAATTTGGAACTACTAAAATAAGTTGGATCAGGGTTCCTGGACTAGGTCAAGGGTGCCATAGTATACTTCTAGGTACCTATGACTATTGAAATGGTTAGAATCTAAAATTTCTTATGTCGTACCAATTTTTCTAACCTTCATTTTTTGTCACCTTTATGTCACACTATGTTGACAAAATTCACCTATAACCTGTAAAATAAACGATCTCCTACAAAACCCTAAAACACATCAAATCCTAAAAACAAAAATATGAAAATTGGGATTCAAACTGACTCCAATAGTCACTCGACAGAGTGAACTTACAACCAAACATTGCACTATATTTTAGACTCCATGTAGTTTTATGTACATGTGTGTAGTAGTGTGCCCTAGGTGGATCTTGTGCAAGATGCACTTAATAACAAACAATAGCTAAATGTAGCGATGTAGATAGATGTGTGGATGTCAAAATGAACTTCCCCTCCTACGAAGTGTAGGTAGAAAAATGCAATCACTTTTCCCTTGAATAAGTGCTAGATGGATGCCTTGATGCTCTTAGAATTCCTTTTAATGCAACCTTAGGTGGTGATAGTAGATTCTTAGACTTTGGTCCCTTACTATGGTCACATATATTTTTATTTATATGATTCCCTTGTTTGAATTTCGTAATTGACAACTAAAATAATAACTCATAATAAAAAAAATTTCCCAAAAGATAAAAGAGGCCAAAAAGGGTGATAAAGATACAAATAGGTTAGGTTTCCATAGGGGATGAGGGCACCTGGGTGCTAGTTTCATAGCTAGGCATTGGTTTCCAGAAGGAAGAAAGATAAAGCAATGAATATTAGACTAGGTTGTGGGATGTGCAAGACCAAAGAGGAAACCAGAAAAACATAAAAGAGGCCAAAAATATATGTTAATTACTAGTTTTCTCACTTAGGAATCATATGAATAGTGGTATGTGATTATGACATAGAAATGTACCCAAGCACATGATTTAGTGTCTACGTTGTCATCCCTTGGATAATGGAAGAATCCAAACTCTTCATTGGCATTCATCGTATCGATCAACCATCTCATACCAGTGAGATTCCTCGCATCAATCTCATCAATTCTAGTCAATCTAACATATGGTACTCTCAAATATTCAACTATCTATATATATCAAAAATCCCATGCAACCCATCCAAAAATGGCAGGAGGTCATTTATTTAATGTTCTAAGCACTATGTTATCCTTAGCAGCATCCTCTAAAAATGTGGATTTGATGGTATTCTTCTAAGATGCCTTAAATCCCATGAATCCATCTGCGCTATCCAATAATTCCATAATGGCATCTATGGTGGACACTTTAGAGGTTTAGCTGTCATCAAGAATGTTCTTATCATGGGATACTACTGACCTACCCTTAATGAATATTTTTTTGGGTATGTCAAAATGTACATCAAGTGCCAACAACATCCCATTCTCATTAATATCCCTAGCCATGCTTTATATCCAACTCAACATCTATGGCATTTCTCATAATGGGGTCTCAATCTCATTGGCCTTATCAATCCACAATTATCCCAACATCATAATTTTATTATCACCACCATTGAATACTTCACCAATTGGGTGGAAGCCATTCCACTTGCATCCACCAAAGCTAAAAAATGTTCAATTTCATTTATCAGCACATCATCTGCCACTTTTGTGCCCCTCATAAAATCATCACAGATAATGGAAATTCCTTAAAAAAACATCTTAAGAATATTTTTAACTCTTTAAATATCAATATTAGCTTCTCATATCTTTATTATCCTCAAGCTAATAGATAAATCAAATCCATTAATAAAACTGTTCACAACATTTTCTCTAAAAATGTTGATAAGGCAGGTCAAGATTGGAATCTTCACATGCCCTTCACTATTTTGGCATATCGGACTAGCATCCACACATCTACAGGTGCTTCTCCCTTATCTTTGGTATATGACTCTAAATATGTTATTCCTTTTGAAGTTAAAATCCCATCCTTGCGCATCTCCCTTCATGGATTCATTTCTGATGAGGATTATTGTCAGGAGAATCTAACACAACTTGAGTTTTAAGATGAACCTCACTTAGTCACCCTTCAACATCATCATTTCTATCAATATCAAATAAAATATTCTTATAATAAGCACCTCAAGCAACAAAAAATTAGTATCAGTGGCCTAGTCTTAAAAGAAAATCAGAATGTCACTACTCTAGAAAGGATTCATAGTTGAATTTTGTCTCCCAAGTGGATTGGACCATATATTATCACAAATAAGTATGGGTTCGGGGTGTATCACTTAACCTCCCTCAATGGTAAACCAGAAACATAACCCCTTAACCTATTACACTTGTATCCTTTATATTGTTAACATACCTACCAACGTGCCACAAGTCACACTTAACAATCCTCTTTTTCATCATCATCCTTCTCCATCTTCTTGTTCAAATAATTTTTTGCTTTCCTAATTTAAATTTGTGAAGTGAAATAACAAAATAAAAAATGACCTCAGAAGACCACAGGGTTTACTGATACTTGCGAAGATAAATTTCATAGGAAATGTTTGATGGTTGATTGAAGTTTCCGAGTTTGAATGAGTGTACAAGTTCGTGTCTCCTGAAAAGTAATTCGTGATCAAAGACACTAAACAAAATGGATAAACAAACTTATCAGAAAAGGACAATTCTAGGAATCCAAAGGGACTTCCTTAGAGGATGTCATCTTGCTTTGTAACAATAAAGAGAATTGATAAAGATAAATATAGTAATTTATGACAATAGAAAAATAATAAATGGATGCAGAGCACTAAAATTCAAGGTTGAAAAGAAGGTCCTGTGTGGCTTGAAAGGTGGCCCAAGAAAGTTTGGATGTAATTTAAATGTGTTAGAAGTAGTCGTACCATAAATCATTAGTCTCTTGATGGATATAATTTGGAGGAACACTAACTATAAGATCCTTAATGTCTTGTTTGTAAATTAAAAATTAGACTATGCACAACATCAGTTTGTGAAGAATGTTGTATTGTTCCCAGAAAAAATGGTTATTGGACTATGGGGAGATTGTAAATGCTTGTAATCAGGTGTAAACGGATAGAAACTAACATCTAATAGAGATCCATAATTGGAAACAACATGTTAAATGCACAGAGATCTATGAAAATGATGTAAAACTGATAAATTGATAAAAAGATAGATTTTGACAGGAATCGCCGGTAAATTAGGGCGAATCACTATCGATAACTATGGAAATTGATAGTTTTACAAAAAATGATGATTAAAGCTCTAAAATGATGTTTTTAAATTTATTTTGATGCTTCTTATGAATTGTAAAGGATAAAAAAGATAAAGGAATACCTTCATATAGAAGAGGAGCTAAAAGATACCTCAAATATTTAGTGGAAATGATCAGAGTTGTTGTGTTGTCTTGTCACGCTCATGGAGGCTGAATGATGGGAATGGTTTCAAAAACATTGTTGTAAATGACTGATATTGATGCCTGATGATATCTAAGTATGTTGTGGATGATGAGAATTATAAGAGCTAAGTATGGGCATGAATGAAAAAAATATAAAGATCTTGGTGAGAGAGTAAAAATGTGTTATTTATAATCATAGGAGATTAGGTACAATCATCAGCAATCCACTTTTTTTGGGGAAATTGCTTGCAAAGTGGTTGAAACCACTCCAAAACAAAGTTTTTTTGTTTTTGATGTGGGTAAAAGGTTAGGGGGAGGTTGGGGATGAGGTGTAGAGGTTAAAATGTAGTAATAAAATAGGTTTGAATGGTTTTTGAAATGGTTAGGATATATTTTGGATAGTTAGGTGGTTTTTAAGATGGATAAAATAAGATTTTACAGATGTAAGTAGTATTTACAAGGTGTGGGAAGATATTTACATGGAGTAAATATTGTGAAGAATATTAGACTTACGATAAGTGATTGTATATTAATTAATGTGACTAAATGACTTGATTTGATTTAATATTATTGCGAAGATAGTGTATGTGGTACGGGAAATTAGCGGTGCTAATTTTAGGTGTCTACATTTTCCCCTTTTCATCGAGTAGTTTGGTGTAGGAAAAGTACTAGATGAAAATTATTTAAAGGTTGATTTTATTTGTGTGGGTGATCCCCCATCAAATTGTGGTGACTGCAATGCGGTGCAAGGAACACCAGTTTGACAAGTTGGTTTTTGGATGCGTTTAATTGAAAATTACCCTGAAACAGGTGTAGACACCTAAATTTGGTATTTATGCCCCTCACCTCCCATGTGCACATATTTATTTAATCACCCTTCCTCATTTAATTAAATGCCCATCTAATTTATGTTAATTTATTAATTAATCTTTATTAGTTAATTAATTAATCATTTTTATCCTATCATTATCTAATCCTCATCCATCAACATTAATTAATTAATCCTCATTAATTACTTAATTAATCATTTAATCTTTATTAATTCACATTAATTAATTAATTAATTAATTGGTATCCACATCCACATGCCTATCTTGTAGATTAAGCAACATGGGTGGAAGCCTGATAAAATATATTAAACTCAATCAACCAAGTTACATATGAATGAGCTGCAATACTTATAAGTATTGTACATCTGAATACAAACAAGAAACTAAGTTTCATAGGTGAAAAAAATATTCCTATTTACATAAGCTTCCAATATTACATCTGGGGAAGCACAACAATAATTTTGTTAAAACAATATAACAACACCCATAATGTTTGAATAAAAACAATAATATGGTTTATAAGTAAATATAACCATATAAACAATAAATATTTTAATTAATATGAAATGATATGAAATGCATAATTAATATATAGGTAAATAATATTTAACCTAACATTACCCGCATTAATTGTGCATTGTTTGAAGAGATGAGGAGAGGAACTCTTTGAACAACTCGAAACTTGTCACGTGCAAGTGACTTCATGAAGACATCTGCTCGTTGTTAAAATGTTGGAAAAAATTGAAGCTAGATGTTATGCTTCAACACATGCTCGCGTATGAAATGAACTTATACCTCAATGTGCTCTGTTATTTCCTGAAACACTGGATTGCAAACAAGTTTGAGAACACCTTCATTGTCAACATACATGGTGGTCGGTTTTTCCTATGGTATTCCAAGTCATTCGAGTATGCAACATAGCCAAATCGCTTCACAGACAACTTATCTTACAGAATGATACTCAAATTCTGTGGAAGAGTGAGAAACAAAGTGTTGTTTCTTGCTTCCCCATGATATTGGTCTAGATCCCATAAAAAATACAAATCCTGAAGTGGATTTTCTATTATCAATATTTCTTGCATGATCTGAATCCAAATATCTAGTCATGAAGAAGTTGTCATTCTTCTTGTATTCTATACCAAGATCCATTGATCCTTTTAGATATCTTAAGATGGACCTTGCTTTCTTCCAATTAAAAAATTTGGGTTCATGCATGAACCAGGATAGATAAGTTATTGCAAATCTGATATTTGGTCTAGTGTAGGTCAGGTAAATGAGACTCCCAATCAACTGCCGATAGAGAGTAGCACTTACCTCAGGAGATGGATCTGAACGAGATAACTGCAATATGTTTTCCATAGGTGTAGCAATTGGTGTGCAATCCATGATCCTAAATTTATCAAGATTTGTCTTGGTATATTTCATCTGAGAAACCAAAAATGTGATTCTCTTTTTGCCATACTTTCAATCCAAGACAGTAATGTATCAGCCTAAGATCAGTCATGTCGAACTATCGATTAAGATCTTTCTTCATTACATCAATCATCCTCACTGAACTGCCAGTGATGACTAGATCGTTGACATAGATAAATAAAATCACCATCTCCCCCCTTACTTTTTGAGGTAGATATTGGGATCTTATGGATTTCTAACAAATCCATGTTGTATGAGATGCCTCATCAATCTTGATGTACCATGCCCAAGGTGGCCTTTTTGAGGCCATACAGAGATTTCCTAAGTCTACATACCTTTGCTTCTTGACCAGGTACAACATATCCCTTAGGTTGAGTCATATAGACTTCTTCTTGTAAATCTCCATTCAGGAAGGCAATTTTTACGTCCATCTGATGGACTTTCCATCCAAACTGTGCAACTAGAGCAAAGATCATCCTGATCATTTTGATCTTATTTGTGGGAGAAAATACCTCCTCTTACTCAATGCCTTCTTTTTTATGCATACCCCTTTGCTACAAGTCTTGCTTTGTACTTGTCCACTGTCCCATCTGCTTTGTACTTTGTTTTGAATATCCATCTGAATCCAATGGGTTTCTTCCCTGGTGGAAGATCGACAAGCTGCCAAGTGTTATTTTTCATCACTAATTGATATTCAGAGTCCATGGCATCTTTCCAAGCTTTTGACAATAGGGCTTCCTAGACTATAGAGGGCTCATCAGACTCGATAACTCTACTCATCAAAGAAAAGTTAACTTATTCTCTTGCTTTAATACGAGTCCGTGGTCCAGGGGTGGATGTATCCAATGGAGCATCCATTCTTGCATCTCGTAATGTACTAGTACACCACTTAGGCATATGCTGAACTATTCCCATGGGTCATGGTTCTATTTGATTAACACCATCATCCCCATCATCACTTTCATCATCTGATGGGAACATCAGGTTCAATTTTTACAACTGGTGAAAAATCTACATCTGGTGAGTCTAGAGGAGGAGTCTCTACTTCCTTCTCAAAAAACTCAACATCTCTGCTGGTGTGTACTTTTCTGGTCTTTGGATCCATCAATATATACCCAAGAGTCTCTTCACTTGTACCCAATGAAGATGATTTTTTGTGACTTTCATGTGCAATTTATTTCTATTTTTCTAGGGTATTTGCATGCTTGCTTTGCACCTGAATACTCTGAGGTGTGCAATAGATGGTTTCCTTTTTTACCATGCTTCTTTTGGTGTTACTCCTGTTAAGAGAAACTTGTGGGCACTCTGTTCAACTAAATATACACTAATATCTTTGCTTGCTTCTTCCTAGAATGTCTTTGCAAGTCCAGAATCATCGATCATGCATCACACCATTTCCATGATAGTACAATTTCTTCTCTCAACAACACCATTCTTCTGCGGTGTGTGTGGAGGAGACATTTTTCGACGAATCCCATGAGTTTGTAGGTAGTCTTTAAACTCATTACTGGTGAATTCCCCCCCGATTTGAGTGGAGAGTTCTGATGTGATGACCAGTTTTGTTCTCAACTGCTACTTTGAACTTCTTGAAAGTTTCAAAAGCTTCACTTTTCTTGTGAAGACATAAAATCCACATTTTTCTTTAGTAGTTGTCAACACAAAGCATGAAGTACTGGAACCTAGAATGACTTGGTTGCATTGGACCGCAAAGATCGGTATGAACCAAGTCAAGTTTTCCATGAGCTTGAAATGTAATCTTCTAGAATGAAGCTCTGTATCTTGTTTTCCTACTAGGTAGTGAGGACGCTTGTTTATATCCTTCTGAAGAGATGGTAGCCAATGTACCATATTACCAGCGTGAAGTTTATCGAGATATTTGAAACTAACATGACCAAGTCTTTGATGCCACAACTATGCTGAGGTAGAGTTCTTAGCCACAAGTTTCTGATCATCTCTGTGAATAAAATCAAGTTGGAACATGCGTCCCACATTGGAGGCTTTTTTAACTATTTTTTAGCCTCTTGATTTATCTCGAATCAAACACATTTTCTTGCCAGAATGACTATCAAATTCAATTTTTAGGTTGTGATCTAGGATTTGACTAACTGAAAGTAGATTATTTTTCAACCCAAGGACATATAAGACATCTGATAGTCTGCAGTTGCATGAATCAAGGGGTAGAGAAATGTTCCCAATCCCCTGAACTATATATGAAGAATCATCTCCCAATGAAACATGGTTTTTCGAATGGTGTGTCCTTCATTGAGGTAAACTAGTCTCTGTGGCCAATCATGTGTTGAGTGGCTCCCGAATCAACATACCAGACATCACTAGATGATGTGGATGGTTCACTTGATTGAGAAGTATACAAGTAGTCTTCATTGTCTGACTGTTCTTGTTGCTCAACAATATTAACTTGCTGATGGGGTCTTCTTTTCCAATTCCCCTTTTTCTTCCCTTGATTGTGGTTTGAATGTCCCTTTTAAGATTATTGTTGTGGAGGTATAGAGTTGCTTGATGAACCTTTCTTGTAAGTATTATACCAACAATCTTTTAAGTCATGTCCTCTTTTACAAATTGGACATTGCTTCTTCTGTTGTTTGTCTCCTTGATGTTGATACTGATTCCGATGTTGGTACTTTTGATAGGAATTAGGTTTTCCTTTACCTTTTCCTTTCCATTTTTGATGTGAAGAAAGTACCTGCTCCTCTTCATCATCCTTATTATGCATTTCTTCCTCTTGTTGCCATAGGTTTACCAATTTTTCAAAACTAATTGTCGTATCTGACACGTTTAGTGTTGTTACCAAAATGCGGTAAGAAGAAGGGAGTTCTCTCAGAACAATGGGAACAAGAGCATCATCTGTGACCACTTCTCCTAGGGATAGAAGTGAAGCCCTCAATCTACAACTCTTCTTAAGAAAGCTTCAATTTTCTCATTCTTGTTTGAACTTCAATGTGTGTAACTAACTCTACAAATTCAGTATAACATTCTTGTTATTGGCCTCATATACTGTGCTCAAATTATGCCATTGCTTCTTTGTCTATTATGGCATCATGAATGTGGGGTTACACATCATCAAACACTCCAAACAAGATGATGAGTTTGGCTTTCTGATCTACTCTATCAAACTGCCTCTATTGTGTTGTATCAGTACGTTGATCTGGTCAAAGTACCATTCACAATAAGGCAAAATATCTTCAAACTCAAGTTGTGTCTTGATTTTTATCTTCCATGCAGCATAGTTGTTTCCTCTGAGTAGTTATGAATCTAGAAGAAAACATTTGGGGGCATTGGTGCCCATTTTGCAGAAAACAATGACAGGGTTTGGCTCTTATCACTCCAGGTATAAGGTCTCCTAATCTATATACCATCAGTTCTGATATACCGAACCTTTCTATATACGTGCCCTTCCAATATACCCAGGATCGGTACATGGAAGAATCTCACCCTTTCTGATATACCCGAGTGGTATGTGAAAGAGGCGTTAACGTACATGAAATAATTCAATATGTGGTACCAAGATAGTACTGAAAGGGGTGTATGCAATTATTGACACCAGCTCAAAGAAATATCCTCATACGCGTGTGTAACTTCACTATATACTTGGATAATTTCTCATTCTGGATTTATGTCGTGCAATTATTCACAGAATGGATGGGATGGCTCATAGTGTGTGCACTATGACCTTATTACTCCCCATCGATTTAAAGGGTCGATGCCTAGACGATGTTGTTGCAGCTATATTAGGCGTTAAGTACAGTAGTAGTCATGATGGATTTACCCGTAAGCACTTCTCAAAGGCACTGTATATACCGAATGCTACGAATAAGATCTAGGATCTCGTGAGTGTTATCAAAACCAAAAAAAAAAATTACTATTTTTTATTACAACTTTCTGCCAATTTCTGAGCAGTTACAATATTTGTGGTTGACTATGGAAACCTACAAATTAGTACAATAGAATGAAGCATGAAATTACATTAAAAAAAACTAGAGAAAATTAAATGGCAGGCAAAAAGTTTTTTGCTTTTGCGGGCCTTAATGGCCTCCGGAGCCCAATATGACCCAAAATGCAAATAATTACAAAAACCCAGCTGAAAATGCAATTTTTAGCTATCCCCCCTTTGGAAAAAGTTTTTGGGAATGAAAAAACAGGCCGAATAGGAGAAAAAAAAAATTAGCCTAAATTAGGGTTTTCCTCACTAAAAATTTTGGAGGCCTATCTAGCTATAACTAGTAGTTTATATGTGGTATTCCTACTAAAATCCCCTCTAAAGTTTGGTGGATTTCGCTCAATTTGGTTTAGAAAAATTAAGTTACATGATCTGAATTATGCCCGTCATGAAACATGATCCGAAAATAATCTAATTTTCGAACCGCCAAATTTCAAAATTCAAAAAACTTGTCACACAGTGTTACGGAGTGTGATTCAAACCATGCACTTCACCATTCCCAAGTCGCTTCTACGTACCTTCCACCTAGGCTCTATAACGATGCACTTGTGATATGAAATGAAGTATATTGTATTTAATATATTCAAAAAATGACTAACCTTGTTTTTTAGTGTGACGTGGCACCTTTGTAGGGAGAAACCACGTGGCTTATGAGCCTTGAGGATTGGTTTAAGGTACATGAAAACTGGATCTCACCTTTATAAATTAAGGCTGGGGGTGTTGACCACTTCCTTTGAATTGGCTTCTAAGTGTTGAATTTTATCCATCGCCATGCATTGTCTTTGTGATTATCCTCCTTGCTTTGGATTTTAATCATGCCATTTTTTATTGTTTTGCCGCTTGTGTATAGCTCTACTGAACTTTGCAGGTCACTTTTCTTTTCTCACCATAGTTTATTTGGTGATGTCATGTGATCAGTGCATTTCGCACGACTTTGTTTCATTTGTAGGTCGGCTTTGACTTGTGTGTGTAGGTCTACATGGAGATGAACACCATTGGAGGTAGGTTACACGGTGCTTGTGGAGAGGAGGATGGCTTGGAATACACCAGCTCATATTTAGTGGCTCGGACAGTGAAAGAACTTGGCGATGTGAACACTAATTTGCAAAAAATGGCTCGATCTGTGCAAAACAAGGCTCGACACTTTGTTAGAGGAGATCACGTCCTCAACTCGTCTCAAAATTTTTTGAATGCCTGCATATTTGTGTGGATTGCTTCAACATTCAGCTTGTTGTGTATGTAGGAGGGATGACTTGACCACATGCAATGCCTTTATCCAACATGGTTAGGGTCTATGGTTTCAACACATCAACTCGGCTCTCCAATGTAAAATAGGTGTTGAAAGGGCTTGGTTGATGTGGGCTCGACCTCAGAGGGCTTGATATTTAGAACAATGGTTCACCAACACAATAATTCAAATGCAACTCGACCTGTAAATTTTCTTCCAAATGTAGAGCTAGGATAATTTTAGCAGAGAGTCCTCTAGAATTGGCAGAACCACTGGTGTTAGTTACAACTAACATTGTCACCAAATTTAGTGACAAAACCCCTACTGGTATTTTTTTAAAATTTTCTATCTGTGTAGCAAATTTTTCCTGGTGTTGGGTGCACCAGTACAAAAAAAATTGTGTTCCAAACACCTGGAATGGAAGAGGGGGTTGTGGAGATGTAGGGATGTCTGGGAAGTTGCTAGAGGCAACACAGGCTCTCCTGGAAAGCAAATTATTCTCCAAGACTCTTCTCTTCCTACTACAACCTCTCTTCAACCCTTTGTTGCTTCACACGTCTAGATTATCTCTCTAGTACCAAATGTAGATTAAGCAACAGCGGCGGAAGCCTGATAAAATATATTAAACTCAATGAACCAGGTTACATATGAATGAGCTGCAATACTTATAGGTATTGTACTGCTGAATACAAATAAGAAACTAAGTTGCACAGGTGCAACAATATTCCTACTTACATAAGCTTCCAATATTACATCCGGGGAAGCACAATAATAATATTGTTAAAACAATATAACATCACCCGTAATGTTTGAATAAAAATAATAATATGGTTTATAAGTAAATATAACCATATAAACAATAAATACATTAATTAATATGAAATGTATAATTAATATATAGGTAAATAATATTTAACCTAACATATCTAATTTCTATTTATTAATTAATTAATATTTATAAGTTAATTAATCAATCATTACTATCCTATTCATTACCCCAACCAACCTTCTATTTTTATTGCTTTTATCCTAAACATAAATCCCCTTGCTTTTCTAGCTTTTCTCTATTATCATGCCCTAACTAACTTTCTTCCATTTTGGAATGTTTTCATTCCAAATCTACACCCCTGCTTTTCCCTACACTTTTTCTAACCTATCTCCACTACCAAATCACCTACATCTCATCCCCCAAAACCCCCTTCCTACCTAATGCTTTAACGTATTTGGCCAACTCTTAAAACAAGCCAAAAATCATGTCAAAATCACAAAATGCATTCCCTGTAGGAAAATTTCCCCACAGTCGTAGGCGACCCAACCTGGTTTCCATCTACCCTATAAACCCAAATTCATTCCTCTCCTTAAACATGACAAAGAAAAAATAACACAACAATAACACAATCGAAACACAATGAGAACACAACCAAAACATAGCAATAATATAGGCGCATCTTCTCTCACATTTTCTTGCATTGTGAAATTCCTTCTTCAAACCAGAGCATCTCAACAACCCTCTTGTAGCCCTTGTAAGCTCTTCTTGATCATCTGCATAACATCAATAGGTTTGCATTTATTTTTATGCTATCTATATCCTTTATTCTATTATTTTGATAAGACTAGCATCTTGCATGTTTTGTAGTCATCATCACACCATTATAAAGCTATTATTTGTAACAATCCCATTTTAAAATTTTAGAAACAAGGAATTTTTTTTTGTTCTCTGTTCTAAATGCATAATTTAGAACACACATTTCATAACAACCATTCTTATAATAGATAACCATATGCAGCTATAATGACTCAGTGAGCAACCAATCTATTCATTTCATAGCTCGGTGAACTACCGATCTATTCATGCGTAACATTGAGTTTTTGAGCATTCTCCTGAATACTCTGTATACTTGGTTTTCTTACCCTACTTTTGGTATTGAGTGATCTGTCTAAGGAACCTAACTGAATATTTGTTACCAATATTCATTGGCATCACAATCCTTAGCCTAGGTGACATAGGACAATGCAATCAGCAGCTTACGATACTTTGGCCAAATATTTCTAACATATTGTTTGTATATCTTATTCCTTGACGACATACTCGTCAATCCAGAATATGTCCTTCACCCCACTCCATTGTTATCTAGAATGCCTTATACTGACTTTTGTCAGCTCCCTTGCCCAAGGTTTACTCTAGTTTAGGGTAACAACATAGGCCATCATATGAAGAGGCTCACAAAGACTTAGGATAAATTGGCATACTGGGTCAACTTGGGTTAACCCTATGTTCCAAGGTACCCTGAGTCCTAGAGGGCTACTTCATATCCTAACTATGTTACTATCCAAACCTAGAAGGAAAACTTGTTCAAGTTCAAAGGTGTGTAGGTGCTAATGATCAATGCAAAAGGGTGTTGCCACATGTTAACTCTACTGTTGTATCCTCAAGAAGATTCTAATATTCTTGAAGGTACAACCCTGCAATTGACGTGTTCCAACATCCTACAAAACAACTTCATTAGGATGTACATGCCTCAAAGATTTTACTTATGTTAAGTTAAATTGGGTTAATACACGACATGTTCGGTAGCCCAACTAACCCCGAGTCCAACCCTCTTTACATCCTTATTAAGAGTCAAATATTAATTAATCCAAAGAACTTAATTAACTAAAGGTTGCTTCCCAATTGGTTATTTTTGGCATAAAATCTCGTTATCCAAACAGAGGACGACAACAATAACACAAGTTCCTTTCATATAAAATGATTTAACCACTTAAGGAGTTGTAACAACCTAATATGCTGAAACTTATCAGACTTATTACAATTAAGTATTAGTGTTAGAGAGGAAGAGTCTTCCTCCTATAGTAAAATTCTAGGGTATAATACACCCCATTTATGTACTTTATAATCTCAATAATTTTCATTATAGTTTTACTTCACATCATATGTTATAATGAAATACTTAGATAAGAATGTTGCATTCCACCTCTTATTTAACTGCAACTTACTTAGAGAATTCCTCTAATTCCATTTTACAATTTATTTATCAAAATTCACATCCAACCATATAAATAATAAGTAGAAAATCCTCAAGACAAGATACCATCCTACCAACAAAGGTACAAGAGAATTTATACAAACAATGCTAGAAAATTATCAACTTTCAATTCATAGTCAACTTATACATTTACGAAATCTATGCATTTTAGACACATGGCATAACAACAACATTTCCTCAAAAGAATTTAACTTTTCTTTTCCAATACAATTTATGCCAATCAAATTTCTTTAAAAGAATCAGATTTAGAACAGCCAATGCATCATATAAGTTTGTGCCTTCTTTTATCACTTATGTTGTCCATCTATAAAAACTACTAGCACGATTCAGTTCAATGAACTGAGCATGAAAAACACTAAACCTTAAAACAACATGCAACCAACTAATTGTTTCCATAAAACAACCTTGCTTTAAGGATCAATCAGTATATCATACAGTAGGTGTAAGTAATTACAATCAATTAAGAAGAACAATAACATCCTAAATCACTTCAAAAGGGGAAGAGTAGAATATGTTAAATAGCATTGATCCTAACATTTTAACATGATATTTATTCCATTGATTCCCTTTAAAACAACAGATCATACCATGACCTTATATTCCAACTTTACCACAATAGAATAGGATACTAAGTTATTTACCTTAATATAAAAGGTTTCTTACATCATGATCTAAATTAAGATGATTCATCTAGAATTAATTAAGATGTCCATTGCAATAGGATAAAATAAGAATACCCAATAAGGAGAAAGATAACATCACCCAGTCCCTAGTTTGTATTCCCCATTCAATATCTAGTCATCATTCACCTTCTTTTCTATTACAATGCAGAATAACTAAAAGAAATCTAACCAAAAATGTTCAACTTTATCCTAAGAACATTCCATCATAAATCCTTATAGCTGAATTCATTCCAACTGTTTGTAAAATAAGCAAGGAAGCAGTGTACCAATCACAAAAATCGTCTATTTTACTATCATTAATAATAGTTCCTTTTTCAATCCAATAACAATTTTACAGATGAATAAAAGGGTTCCAAGGAAGAGATCCTAACACTTTTAAAGCAAAAAGGAGAAACTTATAATCCTCTTCAAAAACTAGATCTCCCAATCAAACAAGTATTCCCTCTCATTCATTCATTAAAACAATGAAGGTTATACACAACCATAAAAGTTCTAATAATTTCATATAAACTCTATATTAATTCAATGAACCTAGTCAAGAATTGAAACCCGAGTAAGAAATCATACTCAGAATTTACCCAGGTGTTTAGACAAGACAAAATTAAATGCTTACTTCTCAACTTGTCACTCCTGAAGTAAAAGATTGAATTCCTAACAGGATTAGAAACTACGAAACGATTTCAAGTCAAACCCTTTACGGTTACCTGGAAATTTAGGAAAAACTATCATTTCCAGTTTCATCCCAAATACATTCAACTAATCCTTTAGTATGCGACGGAGAATGACAACTACTAAACAATCTAAGGTCAACATTAAAAGTTTACCAAACAATTTGTATACTATCAATTCCAGTTTCCTTAATACACATGCAATTATCCAAACATGCAACTATATCATTTCAGGTTCATATTTTACCGAAGTTCATTCAAAACAAGCTATATTCAATGAAGATCTTGCAATATTTTCAACCAATTCCTTCGTGTTCCAGACTTGAATTATAACCTGAGCATCTTGTTTAGCAAGTGTTCTCATCAATTCAAACATTCAACCGATTGCATCCAGTACGGGTAGTTAAATCCCTTAACAATTATACAAAGAAAACCAAATGGTTCCTCACCTGGATTGACTCTATGCCTAGCCATCATTACAATCATTAAGAAACAAGTTCTTTGAATAGCCTATCAGTATATTACTCACATTGAACTAATAGAAATTCCGCATCAAAGAAAAAGAATGGAGTAGTGAGTAAACACTAGAAACTTCCTTAATTAAAGAAAAGTTTACATAATCATCTTTCAACCCTTAGTTAACAACAAGGACGAATTGAAAGATTATAAACAGAGAGTCTAGTCTATACTCCATAGCTATCAAACTATTTTCATTAAGAAATCCCTTTAAAACTTATAGGGTTACATAAAACATTTACTCCAACCAAATACGGGTTCACTATAGGCCCAAGTTTTCTTGTGTATAACACACAACAAACAGAGTTTTAAACAAGTTGGAAAATAAGAACCACCCATATGCAACACATCCTGATTATTACAACTAAGAAATAAGTCTCAAAATCAAAGAATCTTGAAACCCAATCAATAGAGCTCATAAGACAACAAGTATCAACAAAACTCTAGCTGCAGGTAAGGTTCCTTAAACAAAAACATGGGTCTATCCAGTTTTAACATTCGTTTAAACAGAAACAGAGGAACCCACGATTCTTCCAAGAAAACTTAGCAAGAAACAAAAATATGTTTTAAACAAGAAAACTAATACCAATGATTACCAGATCACATTATGCTAAACAACTTACAAAGTTCCCTTTTTGCATAGATTTTCATGTGCTAATACTAACATAATGAAAAGTCTAATCAAGATTATTCTTTGTAAAGGATTTCAAACCAAGAAGAGAAAGATTTATAAACCCAATAACAAATAAATAGGCAACATGAAATGTTCTAAACTAACAGAGCAGAGTTGTTTCAATGAAATCATTTAGAAGAGAGCAAAAGATTTTAACAGTCAGAGCCTATCATGCCTGATAGTGTCACTGTAAAATTGAAGAAGACCATGAGCCGAACTCATTTCTTCTCCTCTTCTCCACGAAATATCCAACAACCATATGCTTATTTCACAATGCCTTTTATAGGTTCTAAGAAATGAAAATAGATTGGAAACCTCAAAAATAGTCATGAAGTGTAGTTTAAGCTATTGGTTTGAAAAACTAGAGTTCATGTAGAGTAAAAATCGGAGACCATGCACAATGAAACAACCCTTGAAAAATCTGTTGACATGCCTACCAAAGTGGTTTGGGCTCAAAAAACAAACGCAATTAATTTCATTAATCCCAAATCTCCCGCTCAATCCTATTTGCCACCGCCTGCCAAGTCGCATTCAACAAGCATCTCAAATTTTAGTGCCACTGCCACCTAGGCTTCTACCAACCTAATTATCCCTTGTCAAATTTGGTAGTACCACCAGTCCTTCCATCCTTATCAACATCTTAAATGCCCTAGGAACCATTGCCCAATACTTGCAACCCTTACTTTCCCTTTCATGACATAACTTAGGATAGATAATTGGCTTATGTTAGATCTTAGGTAACTTAAATTTTATACCTTAGGATATAACACTAACCACTAACCCCTAACATAGGTCCTTAGAAATTAGGTTAGATAATTCCACATAGGCAATTAATAAAAATGCCATAGTTTAAAGCTCTAAGTTATATCGTCATATAGCCTTATAGTATTAGGTTCCAATTTTAATACTTAGCAACCCCTTCCAACTCCTTAGTACCAAGTTTAGGTTAGAATCAAAATTACATCAAGTAATCTTAGCTTAGGTAGGAGATACTCTCACCTAGTTTAGGGTTCTGGTTTTCCCCAATGCCATGAATAGGTTGAAATCCCAATTACACCAGTAATGACCTGTCAGGGCCAATTTCCAAAGATCCAATGAAAATTTCCCCTGAATGGAAATATTTTCACACAAAAAGAGAATTAAAGAGCTTACATCTACTAAGTTCAGTCCATATGCTCTTAGTTCATGGAATGCCAATTCATCAGTTGTTCATTCCAAATAGATTTTAAACATCCCTTGGATCATTGAAATTGATCCAAGGGTGAGTCATATAAGCAGATAAGTTTATAATTTTACATAAATCAGAATGCACACACATCTATAAGAAGTGAAAAATGAATCGAAGAAACATTCCAGTTCAATCAAAAGATCTAAAGAGCAGAAAATATTTAACCATATCAAGCATGATTTCCCATAATCAAGAGAACATATCCTCAAAGGAAAAATCACATATCAACACTTGAATGCAAAGGAGGAAAATAACAATAGTCAAGGATGTTAGACTTCTAGTTTTTATACTTGTAGGTTGCATTTTTAGTCAATCTACTCTCATTCTTTCTCTATTCTTCTACAGTCACCATCAATCCCACATAGTCACCATTGACCAGGGTCCTGTTCATTAAATAACCTATCCAAATCATTGCTTTCTATCCTTTTCTCTACCTTTTTGCCTCAGAGACCATTTTGTAAGTCATCCTTCAACATCTATAGGCCTGTGTCATTGACTAGCTTGCACTAAGACATTATAGGTTTGCATATTTCAAATACAATCCATATCTTCTCTCTCAAGTCACTGTTGACCTACCTCTATACAACTCTGGTCACCATCGACCTTTTCAGATAATCTTGTTTTGCATTCATCTAAATCATATTTGTATGCACCTTACATTTCTACATATTTTAGTTTTTGTGTGCCTCATATTCTATATATTATCCAGCTTAATATTACTTTTATCTTACCTTATCAAACACTAGGGTTGACATCTGTCAAGGAAGATAATCATTTCTTGGAGCCAGAATTGTTTGGGAAGCCCCCACATATAATATCTAATCAAATATTTCTCTAGTTCTGTAGTTTATATATCTTGCAACAAAGATCAATCACCTTTGTGCCCATTCATCCATCACATCACATTTGAGGTACCTTAAAACCTCCACCATTTGAGGTTTTCTAGCTTCTTAATTAGCTAGATCATTAATTTAAAAGCAATGAAAAAATAGATAAACATTCTTGGCATGCCTAGTGGGACCACCCTTTTGATGATCTCTTTGGTTTTCTCTCTCTCTCTACACACACACACACACACACATTATTTTTTCTTATATTCCACTAACACTATAGTGTGAGGCTCTGATTTATTTCTTTCCTGTGTTCATGGTATGGATTTCTCATCACTCAAGAAGTGTAGATAAATTGGAAAAGTGATATCCAAGTATTCCTCACTTTTTCCCTATTTTTCTCCTTTATTTTTTGTAGCGTAATTTCCCATTCCCGCTTGTCTCCTCATCGAATATCATACTTCTTTTTCGGCATAAAAAGAACATTATTTTTGTATCCTACTTGGCCACATAGCTTAAAATATTGGTTTAATATTTTACACCCCACATTTTATCACACATAGCCTTAAACCTTGTAAATCCAATTAACACATCAAAACATCCCCCTACCTGGTTTTCTTATTGGGATTTCATCACTCAATAAGAAACCACCTCAGACATTCCCCAACCATAACTTACCTGAAACCAAAAATAGATTTCCTCCTCTTAGGTACATCATTATCCATTTCCCCTTTTCTTTTTCATACTTTCTTAAACCAAAAACATAAAATAAATTGTTTTCCTGAATTTCTTGATTTAAATTGGAATAAAACTTCTCCCCAAATGGTTATGCAAAAACATCTACCCATACATCAGATATTCCCAACCAATCCTAATCATCTTATCATATTTCTTCTTCCCAATTTTATACACCTCCTCAACCAATACAATCTACACCACTCCTTGACATTTTCAGAAAGCCCTTTCCTAACCCAATACCAAAAAATATGTTTTCACCAAACAAATATAACCCATTTTCAATTGATACCACACCAAAAACCTCTACCTCCTACTCCACTAGAGGTCTATGAGCCTCCCTCTATCCCCATATATGAATTTCTACTTCTTAAACCCTCTAAAATTACTCAAACCTATCAACCTAATTAATCAGAGGGTTCTATTCCATATACATCTTCTTTGGTAAACACTATCTCTACTTCCATCAGTTTTACCAATGAAATACCCATCCAATCATCACAATCTACCAACATTCACACTTCTCGTATGCTCAAAAAATAAAATATTTTAATCCAACCTTGAACATATTATTAAACATCCCCTCTAGCTTTAACACACCAAGCTTCCTTATATTCTTATCCATCCACTCCTTATGTTTTACAATCAAGACCATTAGACACTTATCCTACATCCACATCAACCATAACTACAACCCCCATGAATATCACATCAATTACCACCACTCCTCAAACACCTAGCATAATCGATATCTTGTGTTTGTCTGCTTCTAGCCCCATCTATGAATACTTTCAATATACCTCTGGTTCTCGATTATGTCAACTAGAGGGTCATACTCTATCCCTGTCACCTTATGAAAATGCCATCCCTACTCCATCTACCCCACTTTATGTACCTCAAAAATCTCAACCATCATGTTATAGAACTACTTCCCAATATTACACAATTCCGCAACCAAATCAATATCCACTCCTAGATATCTTCAAACAAACCTTCCCAGATCCACCATCGACAGATCCATTTCCACCTTCCACACCATACAATTTCAATCCTTATTCAATTAATATTTTACATCAAACACCTCTTTTGGTACCCACCCCCACATCTACCATTAATTCCACACCTATATCTACCTCATCCTTACCCTTAATATCATCTAGAGATCCAATCCCAGTTTCCACACCTACTACATCAATCATTGAGACCACATCCACATCTTCCTCCTCTCCTACATCATTTGAAGAATCATTAAAAGAAATTCGACTTATGAAAACTTCAAATGATCCTTTTACCTCATCAATGCAATCGAATCAATCTTCATTTTCAGTAGATTCCGTCAAACAAATGTTGTTTTCTACGCCTATACCCACACCACCTCCAGATCCTCTGCTGGATATTGTTGTTTTCCTTCAAAGGATGCAACCTCAAAAATAAAATACACAACCATTAACAAATTTCCTCAAAATTCCCTTATACATACCTATAAGGAAATTAATATTACTTCCACTAAAAAATCTAGCACGACAACCCTTTCATCAAGAATAGTTCATCAACTAAAACCAAAATCATTCAATACTATGGAATTTACTAATGTAAAAACTGAATTCAGAAAATCAAGACATCAACATGCTTGAAATTTATCCTCAACATCTGTATTATCGCAAACATCCACTTCCTCTTCAAAGATGAGGATATTATGCAAAGACAAAACATGTCCTAACACTTTTGTTGAATCATGTACGAGGTCTTCCGAAAATTATTACAAATTTTTGCAATCACACTTCCTCCTATTAGGTCCTTTGACCCAAATAACAAGAATCCATCATGGTTTAATTCCAACCTTATCTACGCATATCATCGTACTCTTGGACACGATATTGAACATTGCAGAGCATTTCAATCCATTAATGAAGGATACCTCCTTCCCAAACCAAACCAATATATTCCTTCTACTTCAACATCTACACCTCTGACTTCATCTATCCAAATGTAAAATTCCCCTCATTTTTTATGAGCTTTCGCAACCATTTCACTTCCAAATGAAAATTCTCCTAAAAAGGATATTTCATTATCCATCAAATTTGTTTGGTTTGGTTCACATGACCTTGAATATCAACCAACACTAAAAATGAAACCAAAACACCAAAATCCCAAAGCAATCCACCCCCAATATCCAAATGAGCTCATATATCAACATCCCAAACATCCATGCCCAAATTTAAGTCTAAGACTTCCAAAGGAAGGACATATCGCAACAATAAATCCAAATCCAAAAAATCAAATCCTCTAACCAAACTTCATTTGTCTTCCAAGACACCTAATATACCTGTTTAACCTGATTTTTAGACGTTTCTTTAAAAGTGACGAACCATATAGGGTAATGAGCTTAGGAGGAATACCTGTTGAAATGATGGTTGATAGGTTGTTGTGCACGTATGACTTATGAATCCACAGCTGATTGTGAGAGCTTCCTTTTGGATGGGAGGAACTACCTGAAATGGAACACAAGACCACCAAATAAAAGTTAAACAATATGTGCAGTGAACTGCCTAGTGTGTGCTAGATCTGGGAAGTGTGATACTTCCTAGACGGCTGTCAATCCACTGTTTAAAACAATTTAATATTGGTAATGAAGTAAATCCTATTGTAGTTAAAATTATTTAGGTATCTCATTTAAAACACAATAAGAAAGATCTAATCTAACATGCTAGGTTAAAATAAGATCTGAAGGTCAAGTAACTGGTTCTAGGTCTCTATAGGTCTGACAGAGGTCTTAGGTGGGTCACAGGTGATTAAGGGTGATGTGGGAATCGGTGGGTAGGTCACTATTCTAGGTTGTATTGGTAAATATAGAGACTGATGCCGGTTAAGGGTGACCGACGCTGGTTGGGGAGAACTGGTGCCGGTTACTATGGAATACTAGGAATATCACATAATGAGCTTTGGATCTCCCTTATGATTTCACAAAGGATTAAGCTGTTCAGAGTGAGATATTAGGTCATTTGGATGAGATTCAGTGAGATTTTAATGAGGATGTGGAGGGGTGAGTATTAAAGGAGGTAAATGGGTGGCTAGGAGAACAAAGGATGAAGATACAATGATTAAATGAATGAACCATAGGAGTAAAATGTTCTACTTACTTCGAATATGGTTTTGGGCATCTGTGAGTGAGGAATGAAGGTGTTGGTAAGGGGTTCAATGATGTAGAGGATCAAAAAACATTGGGGAGCTCTTACATGGGATGCATGTGCTCTCCTTCTTTCCTAATTAAATCAAATATTTGTTGGGTTGTTGCTGGATGAATGTCAGATGTGTGTGCAAGAGAAAATGCTTGATCTCCTTCCTTGCATGCATATTCTCGCTAAATCTTGTTCTCAAAAGATGTGATATCTCTTTGGAAAAACTCCCAACCTTTTGGCAACCTCTAAAATAAGGTTTTTTGGGGATTAAAAGGTGAGCGACGACGGTTTCAGCTTAACTAGCAGCGGTTAAGGGTAACCAGCGTCAGTTAGGGCAGGATTTCATAGGTTTACTAAACTAGGTAGATCCCCTTGATTTTCTAGGATCTCATGTCGTTCACTCATGGATTAGATTGGAAGCTTCCTTTAAGCATGCGGGAATGTGGTTAGAGGGAATGTAGGCATTGATTTTTAGGGTTTGGGTAAGTCTTAGTTAGGTATGACAACTTACTAAGAATAGGTCTTAGGGTGAGGTGGCTTGATGAGGTGTCTAGGTGAGGTGGATATGTGGGCATTATCTAAATTAGGATATTCAAATAACAAATATAGTGAGGATAATGAATTAATTTAATTGTAATAATTAAATTAATATTATAGTGGGGTGAAGGGGGCCATGGCTAGGTGGATGTGTTCAAGGTATTTATTTATCAAGGGACCAAGGGGAGTATGACCTAATTTTGGTGTCTACATTTTTCCCCTTTTTGTTGCGTAGCTTGTATTGGTAAGCGATGCTGACAAAAATAAGATGTGGTTGCCCCATGTGTGGATGGAGGTGATCCCCTCAAACCAAGAACTGATGAGGTAGAAGGAAGAATCGGTGAGTGGTTTGATAAAAGGTAAATGTGATGAAAAGGAAGGTGGGAATAGGGGAAAAATGAGTAAGGTCTACTCAGGTAATCAAGATAATGGGTCAGGGTCAAAGGTAGTAACATTCAAACGCACACACACGTATAAAATAAAACACACTACCAAGTTGAAGAGAAGGAAAACTTTACATTGTCTAAGGTTGATACGTTTATCCAAACAAGGTTGAAGTGATTCCGGTATCCAAGGTATAGGATATGGTCAAGAAACACAATGCAGGTCAGGTGTAGGAATGTTTAGGTGTGTTCCGGTACACCAAAGGTAGGGTTAGGATAAACGATCATGACAAGAGGTAAGGTAAGGTCATTAGGTTAATCAACACAGGTAACAGTGTCACAAGGTATAGTGAACACATGGGGTCAAAGGTCACTAGCGATGTTCCAGGTCCAAGTATCTAGGTCACGGCACGGGTAGGGTTGAGGTATGGGTAAAATAATGAGTCCCCAAAGGAGGACTAGATTAGGCAGTAAATGATGAGGTCTGGAGGGTGAGGTATATGGTCAGGGTAAAGGTTGGGGGGGGTAAATGATTAGGGTAAGGGTTAGGTGTGGCAAAAAGGAGTGATGGGTAGGGTAATAAGGTAAAATTTAGGGCAATGTGCAAGAAAGGGTGACTAATGTTGGTCAAAGGTAATCGACACTGGTAAATTGTAACTGACCATGGTAAGGTAGGGAACAAGACTGATGTCGATGAAGGTAAAAACAACGTCAGTTAGGGTAGGTTTGTTATAAAAACAAAAAATCCGTGCTTTTTGTTATTCATTTGTCATTTAGCGAATTGAGAAAATGACACAAGAGAGAGAGAAAAAGGGAAAAGTGTCCAGACATAATGGATATTTGAGTTAGCAAGCTGAATGGTGGGTGGGTGGTTGGTGAGAGGTGGGTCCACTGGATTGATTTGTGTGATTTGATTGGTTGGAGTCACGGGTAGCGAGTTGGTGATGGCAGAGGCCAGAGAGGGATCGGGTGGGCCACTCGTGCAGTGGCCAAATGTGCCACCACAATGATGGCAGCATGATGAGGTAAGTGTCCAACTCTTGTAGTGTTTTGTCAGGTAGATTAGGTGATTTGGCTAATGGGGTTTTTGTGTTTTATTTTGGGTGGGGGAAAATAAAATTTGCAAAATGGGAGGGTAAATTGGGTAAAATAGGAGTGGGGAGAGAGATAATTTGGAGAAGAGGGGAAGGGATGAAGTGGAGGGGGAGGTGTAGGTGATTTTAGGTGGGTAGAAGTGTTAGGGTAGTAAATTTGTGAGAAGGGAGGGTTTGGGGGTTGCGGGTTTTCACCGTGACAGTGACCAGCATCGGTAGGGTTAAACCGGTATCAGTCAAAAAATAGGTGACCGATGCTGGTTTAAGGGTGAATGGGGGCAGTTAGAGGTAACCGGCACCGGTCAGGATTTAGAGAGAAAGGGGCCAAAAGTGCCACAAGTTGGGTGAGTGATATGGGTAGGGGTAAAATAGGGTGCGAGAAAATGATAGTGGGTGAGTATGGGTGCGATAAATGTAGATTAATTTTATTGTTTGTATTGGATGCAGGGGAGAGATCAACTACACATGTGGGACATGTTTCCACCCCTTCTCATGAAATTTCATGGCATGAAAACACCTGAGGAGCTACAACATGTGGAGACAGTGGGCCTGAGTGGGGTCTGATGCTACCGGCATGTAGTCCGGTAGCTAAATCTAATGGCCGCTCTCATATATAGATGGGATTCCGACACCAACATGTTCCACCTACTTACAGGTGAGATGCCAATCACCATGGATGACTTGTTTAGGATTCTGCAGCTACCCATATTGGGTACATAGGTCTATTCGATCTCCTCCAAGGCCTTAGAGGAGTTGATGCTAACGGTGTTTGGAGAGGGGATGACCAAGCTCACATTTCATAGTGCCAACATTCGCTATGGAGAGATGTACCTAGCCCATATGGAGGAGATGAGGCTAGTAGTTCTATTGATAGAGGTAGTGTGCTACTTTACACTTCTAGATGTAGAGGGTGGGTGGTTTCCCCGATCATTGATGGGGGTATTACATGACATGATGATAGACAAGACCCACTTTTCCTGGGTGCCAACATTTATGGTGTAGCTATACAGGGAGTTATGGGCATATGGCATTTGCATAGGTTCAGCTGGTGTTGTACCTTTTTACTTCACTACTGGGCATATGAGCAAATTGTATGTGTGTAACCAATGGGTATGCCCCAGACTGGGCCGATGCCTTTCCGTCAGGCTATGTATGAGTGGGGTATAGGTGATAGGTGCTTGTTATTGGAGAGCAGAGATCAGACAAGCCCACACATGATGTGGCCTATTTATGGAAACTATTGGAGGGGTTATCTGGGGTGGACATCATTTGGAGGCCCTATGTGGGCTTCCCATCATATAGGCATATGCGTGATGAGCTAGCTGAGTTGTAGCTACTGAGATGGATACAGGGTCACCATGCCGGGGAGCACGAGATGATCCCAGTTGACAGAGTGAGGTGGTAGTTTGGGCTGCTATAGGACATACCTCTGCCCTTCCTGCAGTACAGGAGAGATGATGTGGAGAGGACATTACCTCTACCACAGCTGACAGTGCCCACAGGGCAGGAGGAGTAGGAAGTGGACCGGCGGATTGATGATGCCAGGGTCACCGACAGATATAGAAAGTGGTGGGTGGCTCATTTATGAGAAGTACCACCCAAGCTGTTGGAATAGCCTGAATCTAGATCTATCCACCATCGCGGTGTCAGAGGGATGCCCTACAGGGGCAAGGTGGTGACGTTGATTACCCTTAGTTGGGTATGATGTAGACACATGAACTTTCCCAGCTCAGAGGTAGAGGTACTAGAGCTACATGTATAGGTGGCCAGTCTTCAGGCCCATATGGCCGGGGGTAAGGATAGAGATAGAGATGGGGATGATGGCTGGGTAGTTTCCCTATAGGCATAGTTGATAGGGTTATAGAGCTAGTTGGCCACAACACAGGCACATATTGGGGCCTTACATGCTCAGATACATGCATAGGTGTAGGGGTTGATGGCACCACCATAGGCACTGGGATAGGGTCCTAGTTCATAGGCAGGGGTGAGACAGGGTCCCACAGGATAGGTATAGGGGCTGAGGCCTATGGGGCCACCATAGACCATGCCCATATCCAGGTTATGGGATGCCCTAGGTGAGGTTAGATACTACCAGGACAATTTGATAGTGGTTGGGATAAAATTTATATCCTATGGAAATGTACAAGGAACAATCAGACATCGAGTGAGAGGACAAGGTCGCGAACTCACAGTGTAGAGAGCACAGGGGGACATCGAGCTCCAAGGATAGATCAGGGAGAGGCCACTAGCTCACGGAGACTAGCTTGAGTTGAAGTGCCAGTAAGGACCCAGCCACCACCTATGATGGGTGGGGAGATGTTAGTAGGTCGCCAGACAGGGATCGAGGAGGCAGAGTGTATAGGTGATATAGGTATAGAGGATGTCCACCGAGATCCCTGAAATATGGCTCCTGATTTTAATGTATTGTAGTCATTTTTTGATATATACCAACCTGTGTGCCGAAGATAGTGAGGATGTATGAGATTTTTTGTATATTTTGAGTATATATAGCCGACGTGCATGTTGACAATGGGATGATTTGTTTGAGATAGACCTGATGGGATATCCATGTATATTGATGGGTATTGAGACACACATATTTATTTATATGATGAGATACATGAGATGCTTGATTTGGTGGTGTTTTATGAGAATTTTAATTTTTGTTGTGATATGGATGAAAACTAGGTGAGTTAGGCATGATGGAGTCAGGTTGGTTTAGGCATGGATCAAGTTAGGTCTTTGGCATGGATCGAGTTAGGTCTTATGCATGGATCGAGTCAGGTTTGTGGTCTAGGCATGATTGATTTTAAATTGGTTGGGGTTATGATTCATTAATTTTTGTAATGAATAATGATATGGGTCATATTGAAGATGTTTTTATAATATATGCATGATGATGATAGAGAAATGGAAGTTGTAATAAATGTATGTTGTGATGAGGATAAAAATGTTAAGTAATTTGTTGTTTGTTTGGTTTAATTTCCAAGTTTTAGATATAAAAAGGAAACTAAATAGGGTAGAATGTAATTTGAGGAAAATAAAAGATGAATTGGTTAGTGTAGAGAGTGGTCGAGATAACCTCAAAGGGCCCCATGCCCTCGGAGTGCTGCCTACATAGTCCCAAAAAAAAGGGACCTCAGGCCAATGTAGTTCTCCCATAAGCTAGGGAAGAATATGAGAAGGTATGAAAATGAGTTGGTAGGTTTTAGGCATGATGGGTTTAGGTCTGTTACATGTGAGTGGGTTATAGGCAAAGTGGTATAGGTGATGTTGATTATGGTAAATGAAGAAAATACCCCAAAGGTACGCATCGAGGGCCGAGTCCTGTATAAGGTAATCAATATGTAATAAAGAAGGTAAAAGATAAGGGGAGGCAAGAAATCCTCTTGATTGGTTAAGGTCATACTAAGTAGGTCATACCTCAGAGGATCTCATGAATGAAAGACCTGAAAGACATTGCATGATTGATTGTTCTAAGGATGAGTGATAGGCACATGATCACCAAACGTCTTGGTTCCAAGAGGTCACTTGAGGCAGTAGGAAAATGGGGATGCAAATGGTGAGAGGGGTGAAAGATGGGTAATTTTATACGATATGAGGTGGCATGCTCTTTGAGAAAGAGATCCGAGGTCACAATGGGCAAGTCCATGACTAAAAAATTGTCTATTTTGAATTATATTTGAGATAGATTGATTGATGCAAGAAGTCTATATGGGATGATTAAATTAACTCCTTGAGGTATTCATGAAGCTGATTGATGCGGGAAGCTTTAGTTTCTCTCATTTTTTTTAAAGAGATTTACAAAGTTGTCCTTCGAGGGAGCAATCTATTTATAGTAGTGATTGTAGAGAGGAATATGTCCTTTTGAGGAAGTCATATTTTTATTAGAATTTTGACTCAAGGAGTTGGGTCCCATGCAAGGGCTTTGAAGTCATGGACAAGACCTAGGCGAAGAATAAGATTCTTGTTCAAAAAGAAGGGTGAAACGACCATGGGATCTCATCTAAAGGTAGATGAAAAGTATCCATGAGAATCATGTTATGTGCAGTGCTGTGGTACACATATTCAAGTGAATATAACAAGTGACGGGACGCACATGATGCTTGTTTAATCGCAAGTGAGGTGTAAGAAGTGAAGAGCACTCAAGGGACGAGCATGGAAGGAGACAAAAATTGATGTATGACTAACATTAAATAGTAGAATGGTTGAATATGTAAGGCATTAAGGGGCTTATGTTCAGGTTTACCATCAAGTGAAGATAAACCATAATCACCTGATCTGTAAGTATGGGTCACGATGTATGGTCCAAGGCAATTAGGAGAAATTTTTCCCCGTTTACTTTTTTCTTCTTTGGTTACATGTTGATTTTCTTTCAGGACAAGGTCACTGACTTGGAAGGTTCATTCATGGACACATTTGTCGTAGGCACGTTTAATACGTTTTTGGTAAACTTGAAGGTGATCAAGAGTGTTAAGACGACATTGCTCTAGTAACTCAAGTTTTATTAAATGGTCTTGACAAAAGTCATCATCATTGAGCATGTCATGGAGAGAAATGCGGAGTGAGGGGATATGGACTTCGAGAGGTAGAATAGCCTCTATACTGTAGACTAGAGAAAATGGTGTTGCACTAGTTATGGATACTGGTGTGGTATGCCCACAAGGCAAAAGGAATGTGCATATGCCAATCCTTCCTAGTATCGTTAACCACTTTCATGAGAATTTTTTTTAAGGTTTTGTTAGTGGATACAGCTTGGCCATTGATTTATGGGTAATAAGGTGAGGAGAAACTTAGCTAATTGTTGAAGGCGTTGCAAAGTTTTTGTAATGTTTTGTTTTTGAATTATTTTCCATTTTCAGTGATGAGGCAATGAGGAACACCAAAGTGACAAATGATATGGTGATTGGTGAACTCACATATTTTCTCATATTTTGTGGAGATGAGTGGCATGGCTTCAACCCACTTTGTGTAGTATTCGGTAGCGGTGATGATCCATTGATGTCGTTGGGAAGAATGGGGGTTGATCTCTAGGACAAGATCTAAACCCCATTGAGAGAATGGCCAAAGGTCACGGGTGACCTGTAAGGCATGACTATGTGTATGATGAAGGTTAGCATGTTGTTGGAATTTTACACAACGTTTGACATAGTCACAAAAATCATGATTAAGGGTTGGCCAGTAATAGCCTAGGCAAAGAATACACTTAGCAATAGCAAGGCCACTGAAGTGACCTCCACATATGCCATCATGATCCTCCTTAATGGTATAAGGAATTTCAGAACTCGTGAGGCATCGTAAGAGAATACCATCAAATCCACGCTTATAGAGAAGGGTCCCCATGATGACGTAATGAAAGATACCTTTGTAAGGAAGGCGCGTTGTCCCATTACGGGTGGAGATCAAGGAGGTAAGATGGAGAGATAAAGATAGTCAGAGTATTGTTTATACCAAAGGTCACTCGAGCTCAGGGGTATCAGTTCTGATGGAGTAAACATCGTGAGGTAAATAGGGAGGGTGATTGGAGTACATTGTATGGTGACAAATATTTAATGGAATCTGTAGGCGAAGCAGGTATTTGATAGGCTAAGCAAGCCATGGTATCTATAAATTTGTTAGGTTGAACGGAGGGACAGTTTAAAGGGAACAACGGTCAAAGGTGGTCAAAAGTATGTCTACATGATGTTTATACTTTTGAATTTATCTCATTATGACATTGGTATATACCATTGAATTGATTTATGACCAATCGGGATATCACCAAAGATGTTGATTGATTTGACATATAGGGCGTAGGCGGCTCGGGGACCTAATACGAGTGCTTCGTATTTTGGCAATATTGTTTGTACAATCAAAATATCAAGTTTGAGAGATACAAAGGCATGGGTTCACCATCAAATGGAATGAGGATAACACCAGCCCCACCTATATGATGACACTTGGAACCATCGAAGAAGAGTGTCATTTGGTAAGGGGATTCATCCAAGGAAAGGGTAGCAATGGACTCATCTGGAAAGTCAAAATTAGAGGGTTGATCCCCAGAAATAGGTGCATCGGCCAATTGGTTGGTGATGGCTTGGCCCTTGATGGACTTTTGATGAATGAATTTGAGGTAAAGGTCAGCTAAGAGCATAAGCCATCATGCGACACGCTGATTTTGATAAGGTTTGGCATACATGAAGTGTAAGGGGTCGGTGTTGGTTAAAAAATAGGTTTTGTGGTTAAGTAGGTAATGGAAGAGTATTGTGGAAATGAAAACTAAGGCTAAGTAAAGTTTTTTGGGATTGGTGTATCATGTTTTGTAGTCTAAAAGATGTATGGATTATGTAATAAACCATGCTTGCTCCCTATGTTGTTCATTGCAATGAATGAGCATGGTTCCCAAGGAGTGATCGATAGCTAAGATGTATAGGTAGAAGGGTTGATTGTCTTTAGGTGGAATGAGTATGGGTGGTTAGAGAAGGTATTATTTTAAGGCCTCAAAATATTTGTGGTAGTCATCATCCCATTTAAAGGAGATATCCTTCTTGAGTAGATGATGAAATGGTTGACATCAATCAGATAATTGTGAAATGAAACAACAAATAGACTGCAACTTACCTTGCAGGCTACGATATTTGTCTAAGGTTAGTGGCAGAGGAATTTCAAGAATGGCCTTGACTTTAGTAGGGTCCACTTCTATACCACGTAAGGAAATGATAAATCCTAGGATATTTCTTGAGAGAACCACGAAGACACACTTCTTGGTTGAAGGTAAACACAATATTTAATGAGACGGTCAAAAATGGTTTTGAGGACGACAAGGTGCTAAGAATGGTGTTTAGATTTGGCAAGGAGTTCATCCATGTAATCTTCCAATATACGATGCATGATATCATGGAAGATATAAGTCATAGCCCACTGATATGTGACACCATTGTTTTTAAGGCCAAAAGGCATGACTCAGGTAGCAGAAGGTCCCCCAAGGGGTGATGAATGCAGTTTTGTGTTGATCCTCTGGGGAAAGAAAGATTTGGTTATAACCTGAGAAGCCATCCATGAGTGATAACATCTCGTGACCAGCAGTAAGGTAAACTAGTTGGTCAATACCAAGTAGAGGGAAGTCATCTTTTAGGTAGGCGAGGTTGAGGTCATGGAAGTATGTGTAAATGCGGAGTCCCCCTGTCACCTTAGTGACAGGGACATTATTAGAAATCCAATGAGGATAATTAATGGGTAATATAAAGGAAATGGAAAGAAGGCCACTGAAGTTCTTCTTTGATGAGAAGGGCAATGTGAGGGTGAATTTTCCTCAGCTTTTGTTTCATGGGTTTGGTACGTCGGGAATGGTTACAATATTGTGGACCACTATGGTGGGGTCAATACTAGGCATGTCTTGCGTAAGACCAAGAGAAAGTGTGGTTATGATCTTTGAGAAAAGAAGTAATGGCTTCCTGTTCAGCAACATCTAAAGATTGAATGATCTTTAGATGTGTGGGTCGTCCTGAGTATGAATGTTGATCTCGACAGTCGATTCATTCAACATGGTTTGTGTTTTAGATGGTAACGACTGATGAATATATGAGTCTTCTTCACTAAGGTAGGTGAGTATAGATTCATCATCTTGACATTGAACGACGTGTTAATTGAAGGTGTATCGTCATCGATCATTTTAGGATACAGGAAGGGAAGAGAGGAAGGGGCCTTGCCCTCACGTTGATAAGTCAAAGGCCCCAAGGAAACGGTGTTTATGAAAAAAAAAAGTTAGGAGGGATAGATTCAGGATCCATCGACTCTGTCGGCGAAGGTGGTGATGAAGGCGGAGCGGGTGAAGAAGGCAGAGAAGGGCTGATGTCCTTGATGAGTTCAATGCGGGCCTATTTGGTAGGTGGTTCAGGAAAATTGATACCACTACGGTTGTTATGTTTGCGGGTGGTACATGGAATAATAGTATGGTGGCCTTTCTCATAAAATCCAAAACCAAAACCCTTCCACGCACATTGTTGTAGGAAGGTGTGGGTGAAAAATGACGATTGGTGAGTGACTGGAAGTTGGCAGAAAATGGGGGGAGTTTGTGACGGTGGTTTGGGTGTGTAAGTTTTAGTATCAAGTCCCCCATAAGTGAGACTGGTACAGAGATGAGGGGGACCATAAAGGAAGCATTCTTCTATGTGGTGATCGTAGTGAGGTTGTTGGTGAAGGCTTCCATACTCTTGTGGAGTAAGGAATGTGTTAACACTATATAGGCGATATTCTCCCAAAGTGAGGCATTGAAAAATGCCTTCCAAGGGATCGGTGGTTGGTATGTGGGTAGCTGGAATAGATGATGTGTCGGAGGTCGATGCGGAGGTGGAGCTAATGGATTGGGAGGCTGATGGGTCGGTCGTGGAGGTTGTTGGCAGCCGTAGGAATGGAGGATGTAGGTGTGGTCGAGGTAGTGGACGGCACTGGCAAAGCAGAGGTGTAGGTGAAGCAGTAGTGGTGGTCGCAGAGGTAGATGCCTTAATGGGTATGAGCACGTCATTGGGTTGGTAAAGCATGTTGACATGTTTTAAAAGGTGATGGGTCAGCTGGAATAGTATAGGTGTGCCCTTCGTGCTCAAACTTTACACAATAATGCAAAGTGGAAGGAACACAACCCATGACATGAATCTAGGGTCTTCCAAGCAACAAGTTATATTGAAATTCCCCCTCCAAGACATAAAATAGCTCTAGAATAGTGCGGGGGCCACGCGAACGTGGAGGATGATGGTGCCTAGTGTAGAGGTGATAGCGTCATTGAATGAACACAACATGACAGGATGTTTATGCATGTAATTTTCAGGTATGCACATTTGAGCAAATGCATGGGATGAAATGATATTAATGCTAGCACCCCCATCAATCATTACACGTCATACACGTATATCATCGATGTGGATAGAGATGAAGAGGGCTGGGTCTGGGTCATCATTTTGGTGTGGTGCGATCTCTTCCTCTGAGAAGCTAAGGGAGGCTACTTGGTGAGTAGGGTGCAGTGTGGATAAAGGTGGCAATTTGGTGAGAGAGGCTACATGATGGGGTGTGATAATGGAGGCTACGGGTGTAGGGTCATTGGGTAAAACCTCAATAGATTGAAGAACCTCCATGAGAGCTTGACGATGGGATTCTGAGGTTTGGATGAGGTCATATAAGGACATTTTGAGGGGGGATTAGTGTATTTGTTTGAGCATGGTGCAATGTGTGACCCCATTAGAAATAGGGTATGTGGGGCCACGGATAGTGATTTTAGGTGTGGGTGCAGATGGTATGTTGGGTATAGGATTGGTTGGTGGGTCAGTTGCCTTTTCCTTGCCTTTGTCTTTCTGAGCACGGGTAGTGACGTGGATCATGTTGATTTGAGGGGAGTTGGTAAATGGAGAAGGTGTAGGATGAGTGGTGTAATGATACATGATGGGAAAAAACCTACCTGGAGGAGAAAAACCTTATGAGGTGAGCTGGGTCGCAAGGACATTTGGGTGATGGTGTGGCAAGTTCTCTGATGTGAACCATGTTAATTTTGAATCTTGGAGGTGGCTCTAGAGCTGTGGGGGTGGAGGTCATGGTTGTTGAGTAGGCTAGTGAGGGAAGGAATGTGGGAATGGGTTTTGGTGAAGTAGGGTCCTCATCAAGAAGGTCGTCATCATCAAAGTTGGCTTCAAGAGGACACAACTAGATAAGGATGGTTTTCAAAGCCTTGCAGTTCTCCACATCGTGCCCTAGCACACGATGGTAGGCACAAATTTTAGTGTCATCAAACCCTTTTGGCTTGGGTTTGAGGGGGTCATAAGGTCTGAGTGGTGGTAATGTGATGATAGAAGTCTCAAGGAGGTTGGATAAGATTTTGGCATAGGACCCTGCTAGTGGATCGCAATGGGAAGTGAAAGTGGGTTTGGGTGTAGGTGTGGCTGATTATTGAGGAACGGTCCTTGCAGGAGGGGGAGTGGGTCAAGCCATGGTTTTGGGTGCTGGAGTGGTCTTGGGTGTTGGTCATGTTTGTTTGGGTAGGGGTATGGTAGATGAATGGGCAGGAGGGTGTATGGTTGTTTTGACTACCTTATTAGAGGGTTGCAGTATTCTGTTTTTGGGTTGTACTTTCTTGGGTAAAGGTGATATGGGTGTCACATGAGATCTAGAGGGAAAAGTGGATGGGGGAAGAGGGTGAGTTACCCACAGGGATAATGGAGGTGCTGTGAAGGTAGATGATGCGGGTCGTGCAGGGGGTGTGAGGGACAGAGACTGAAGTGTAGTGGGTAGTGAAGAAGTTGCTGAGGGTATTGGAGGTATGGGTGGTAAAGATGTTGTAGGTGTGGGTGTAAGTCATGTTGGGTGCCTGGGTATGTTAGAGGTATGCGAGGAAGGAATGGGCCGTTGTGTTTTTGGTTTATTGATGGGTGGATGTTTCTTGACCATGTTGGGATGTTGAGGTCCTAAATCGGATGGAAAGGGTGAAGGTGATGCATGTATGATTGTCACAGCCTGGGTATGAGTTCTATGGGATTTTTTTTTCTGTTTGGGTGTTGGAGTAGGTGTGGTGTTGACTTTGGAGGATGTAGCTAAATCTAGTTTGATAGGTGGATGAGTAAGGCTAGTGGTTGGGGTGACCCCTAAGGTAGTAATAGGTTTAGTCGAGGAAGATGTTGTAGGTGTGGGTTTGGATTTAGATGTATGTTGGGTTATGGGTAAGGGTGTGTGTTGAGTTATGACGGGTGTCATGGAAGAAGTTGTGATAGAGGTGGTTGTGCATGGCTCAATTGGCCAAAATACTTTTGGGTAGATAATGGAAGTATCAGCAAGTGACATTTGCATCTGTGTTGAGACCGGAAGCAGAAGACGCCCCCACAATAAGGCTCTGTGCACATAATCTAAGTGATCGGCCAAGCATGAGAAAAACACGTCTGTAGGTGATGTTGATGAGGACCTAATGGTAATTCCCATAAAATGTGTCTTAGAAATGGGGAATTTGGCTGGCTTTGGCTTCCGTGGGTAAGAGAGCTGAAAGTAGGTCTATAGGATCTTGGGTAGCTGATGGAGAATGTTTGCCTAGAGGAAAAGGTATCTCTACTGGATCCTTGATAGGTGGAGGAGAAAATGGGATGTTCCTCTATAGGTGGAGGAGATGATGGGCACTCCTCTATGGGTGGAGGAGATAAACAAGTATCCTTCATGGATTGAAGAAGTACTGTAGGTGACGAGGTTCTCTAGGTGGAGAAGCCAAAGGTGAAATGGTCTCGATATTAGCAAAAGGCTCTTCCACATGTGAGGAAGGAGGTGAAAGGTGTTCCTATGTGGGTGGAGGAATAGGTGAGGTGGGTTCTAATGCAGAAGGAGGATTTTGAGCTAGAATTTCCTCTATGGAAGGACTATGCAGTAATTGGGAAGCAACAGGTGCGTCTAAAAATAGCGTGGCCCTCGCAGCTATGGCTATCGTGATTTGAGGTCTTACTGGTTTGATCAGACGAAGGGGCATGATTGGGAAATGGTTTCTTGAAGATGTGTAGGTTTTGATTGGTAGGTGCATTAGGATTATCCACAGTTAACTCACCTTTCTTGAGCATTTCTTAAACAATGTTTTTGAAAGTGATGTAATTGCCGTCACTATGACCCTTTACTCGGTGATAGTTACAAAATTCATGCTCTTTATACCATGTGGGTGTGGGGCGAGCATGGTCAAAACCAGTGTGTGGTTTTATAGGAGGAAGGGTGATGGCACTAGCTTTGATGAGATTTTATAAGACAGAAGAGTAAGGCTCCTCAATTGGGGTGTATTTCCATTGTTCTCGTCTAAATTGAAAAGTTTGAATGGGTGAGAGATTAGATGAGGGGCTAGCTTGATTTGATGGATGAGTTGGGCCAGCCTTAAGTACCACTGCATTAGCAGTGCCCTTGGCCTTTGAATAATTGTTTTACAGTTTGGAAGAAGAGGAGGTATCATTTGACTTGAATGCCAAATTCTTATTGCGTAATTGTATTTTCTTCTCTTCAATGGCTCGAATCTCTAGCTTTTTTGCCATGGTGAATGCTTTGTCGAATGTTTGGAAATTTTGGACCTACAGGGTCGGTGAGATATTTCTAGTACAAGCCCACGTGAAGAGCTCAAAGATTTATGTTTGTGGTAGTTGGAAGGTGAGCTGATTTATTAGGCTGCGCCAGCGAGTGACAAAATCTATGATAGATTCATCATCATACTGACGCGTGGAGTATAGGTCAGTCATGGTAACCTTCTTGACAATATTGATGGAGAAGTGATCCAAGAAGGCTTGGGCCACCTGATTAAATGAAAATATAGAGTGTCTAGGTAACCCACTATACCAATCTAACGCAGGTCCAGTCAAAGACATGGGAAAGGTCCTTAAGAGCAAAGCATCATCGTGGGCGATTAGGTAGCACCTGTGTTTGAACGACTACAAATGTTTTTACGGGTCTTCCTTGTTATTGAAATGGTTGAATTTAGGCATCTCCCAATGTACGGGGTATGGGTGGATAGGGATGGATGGGTGGATAGGCTTGTTACAAATTTCATCATAGGTGAGGGTGTTGTGGTAGCCAAAAACTGATGCCTTTAATGTCTTCATCTTGTCCATCATTAATTTGATTAGGTCATTGGTAGGTGGCGATGGTTGGATGCCTCCTATAGCATAAGAGGGTTGATGTTGGGCATATGACGAGGGTGGCATTCCAGTATATGCTGGTGTCATGTAGGTGGATTAAGGAGAAGGTAATGAAATAGGCGGTATGTACCCAGAATGAATAACGGATGAAACAGGAGGCTACTGATAGTACGTATATGGAGGTGGAACAATCGTGGTAACTCTAGTGGCAATGGGGGCTAACAATTGTGGAATAGAAAGGACCACGATTTGAAAGGGGGTAGGGGTCATCGATACGGGAGGTGGTTATGTAGCTACGGGTATATGCAAGATAATATGGGTGGATGAGGTTGTGTTTTGGGTGGTTGTCAAAGGTATGGTGGATGTGGAGGGTTCAACGGATGTAGTAGACTTGGTAGTCATAGCAGGTATAGGACCTAGCTACGAAATGACTGGGGGTAAGGTAGATGTAGGAAACACAGAGTTAACAGGGGCTCGAGAAGAAGTAGGAGTGAGTGTCAGGGGGATAGATACGGGCATGCCATATATCATCTAACCTAAGGAATCTTGATTGGACAAGTGGGAAAGATAAAACTGCAAGGCGGCAGGGTTTTGGTCAAGGAGTCGTGTGAACTCCTCATCTCCGGTAGCGATAGTGATAGGTTGGATGGGATCCATGGTGGGTGATAAAATGGAAGGTGGTGAAGGGCTAGGTGGGAGCGGTTAACAACTGGCATGGAATATGAGGGCACTAGCTTTTTGACGTGTCAGTACCATGTGAACAGGTACTGATTAGGTTGGGTTGCCTTTCTGTAAATGACATAGAAATACAACAAGAATAGGAAGAACAGGCAGTAATAAGTGGATTAGGTACCAAATGTTAGCTGGAAAATGGCACAAGATAACCAATGTCGGTTAGGGTGAACTGATGCCGGTTAGGGGTAACCGCTACCGGTCACTGTGGGAAAAGGACAATGAGTCAAAAACAAGGTGTAAGGCCAAATCTGACAAGTATGCTGAATACTGATGAGATTTACAAGGTCAATGGGAATGATAGTAGTGACAGGAACTCTAAATAGTTGAAGAAGGTGAATAAAATTTCCTTTTGGATAGGTTAACCAAAAGGACCTAGAACTGATGCCGGTTGGGTATAATCGATGATGGTTGCTGGACCAACACTGGTTACTGTGAAATTGAAACAGTGATGAAAGAAAAGTGGTTGTGAATTAAAATATGATGTGGAATCAAACCCAAAATTCTAAGAATGATGAGAATATGGTCCAGGCACACGTAGAAGAAGATGGAATACACCAACTATGATGAGGAGCGTGTAAGGAGAAACAAGAAAAATGAAGAATGTGACTTCTCACCTCAAAATGCAAGTCAAGCAGAAACACTAAGAAAAATGTGATCCTAAGAGTGCCTTTTCTATTATGTTTTTTTAGCTTATGCTATTTAGGGACTAACTCATGAACTATAGAATAGAGTATTTTTTGGTGAGGATGGCTTCCTATGAAGAAGGATATCTAAAATGTAAGGTTTCAGGTATGTTATGGTGGGGGCGGGCTTCACTCTAAAGTATGAATCGATAGAGCAACGAGCTGGGGAGTACCTGTAAATCCTCATATTAGTGTGATCATTGACAGAAGTTCCTAGGAAAGATGTTGTTTAAGAATATATAATTGTTTTGATTTGTGTAATTTGGCAAGACTCAAAGAGAGAGAGAGATGTGCTTTCTATGATTCATTTGTCAACCATCAGTTGGGAATGACTTCCAGCGTATAGGTTTCCCTCAATTAATGTGAGCTAATGTGATAAATCAGAATGAAATGCAATGATTTTTAAGCCCAAATCGAAATATGAAGTTTGATGACACAAATAGATGAAATGGAAGAGGGATGTTCTTTCACTAAAATGTAGAAAACAAGAAGAAATGGTTATTTTAGAGAAAATAGAAAGAAAAATAAGGTTACCAAGGAAGAAAATTAATGTGTATGCTTTTCAGAAGGGAAACAAACACACAACTTTTCCTAAGAATGAATAGAAATGCAAGGAACCCCGGATGGGTCCCACCGGGCATGCCAAAATGTTTCACCTGATTCTTAGACGTTTCTTTGAAAGTGACAAAACAGATAGGGTAATGGGTGTAGGAGGAATATCTATTGAAACGATGGTTGATAGGTTGTTACACGCGTATGAATTCTGAATCCACATCTAATCGTGAGAGTTTCCTTTGGTTGGGAGGAACTACCTGAAATGGAACACAAGACCACCAAATAAAAGATAAACAATATGTGCAGTGAACTACCTAATGTGTGCTAGATCCAGGAAGTGTGATACTTCCTAGATGGCTATCAGTCCATTGTTTAAAATAATTTAATGCTGGTAATGAAGTAAATCCTATTGTGCTTAAAATGATTTAGGTATCTCATTTAAAACACAATAAGAAAGATCTAATCCAACAGGATAGGTTAAAATAAGATCTGAAGGTCGAGTAACTAGTTCTGGGTCTCTATAGGTCTGACATAGGTCTTAGGCGGGTCACAGGTGATTAAGGGTGATGCGGGAATCAGTGGATAGGTCATTGTTCTAGGTTGTATTGGTAAATACAGAGACCGATGCTGGTTAAGGGTGATCGATGCCGGTTCGGGAGAATCGGTGCCAGTTACTGTGGTATACTGGGAATGTCACAGAATGAGCTTTGGATCACCCTTATGATTGCACAAATGACTAGGCTAGTCAAAGTGAGATATTAAGTCGTTTGGATGGGATTCTACGATATTTTAATGGGGATGTGGAGGGGTGAGTATTAATGGAGGTCAATGGGTGGCTAGGAGAACAAAGAATGAAGATATAAAGATTAAATGAATGAACTAGAGGAGTAAAATGTTCTACTTACTTTGAATCTGGTTCTAGACATCTGTGATTGAGGAATGAAGGTGTTGGTAAGGGGTTGAATGTTGTAGAGGATCACCAAACATTAGAGAGCTCTTGCATGGGTTGCATGTGCTCTCCTTCTTGTCTGATTGAATCAAATCTGTGTTGGGTGGTTGCTGGATGAATGTTGGATGTGTGTGTAAGAGAAAATGCTTGATCTCCTTCCTTGCATGCGTGTTCTCGCTGAAGCTTGTTCTCAAAAGATGTGATATCTCTCTGGAAAAACCACCAACCTTTTTCCAACCTCAAAAATAAGGTTATTTTGGGGATTAAAAGGTGACCGACGGCAGTTCCGGCTTAACTGGTGGTGGTTAAGGGTAACCGGCATCGATTAGGGTGAGATTTCCTAGGTTTACTAAACTAGGCAGATCCCCTTGATTTTCTAGGATCTCATGTCATTCACTCATGGATTAGACTGGAAGCTTCCTTTAAGCATGCGGGAATGTGGTTAGAGGGGATGTAGGCTTTGATTTTTAGGGTTTGGGTAAGTCTTAGTTAGGTATGACAACTTACTAATAATAGGTCTTAGGGTGAGGTGGCTTGATGAGGTCGATATGTGGGCATTATCTAAATTAAGATATTTAAATACTAAATATAGTGAGGATAGTGAATTAATTTAATTGTAATAATTAAATTAATATTATAGTGGGGTTAAGGGGGCCATGGCTAGGTGGATGTGTTCAAGATATTTATTTATCGAGGCACTAAGGGGAGTATGACCTAATTTTGGTGTCTACAATACCCATCCAATCTACATCTACATCTAAATCCCAATCCAAACAATCCAAATTTGATATATCTTCCAAGAAACCTAATTTAGCCATCTAATCTACATCTGTAGCTAAATCCAACCAAAAACATTATCTTAAAACCCATAAGAGTTACCCTCCCCATGACACTCGATTGGGTCCTACATGGATATCCTTCAACATTTAACTCAAATATTTGCCATCACACTTCCTCCCATTAGAACCTTTAATCTACATAATAAAATTCCATCATGGTTCAATCCTAACTCCGTATGTGCCTATCACTATACTCTGGGTCATGACATTGAGCATTATAAGGCATTTTAGACTATAATCCATAACCTTATTTAGAAATATGATTTCCTCATTCAAAGGAGCCATTCTTTTCCATCCACCACAACCAATTCAAATCCAATTCCTACATTCCCATCCACCAAAATTACTAAATATCATCCTTCATCAACATCATCCCTTACCTTTCCTCTTAAAGAGGGCCTTCCCTTATTTATTGATATTTTTCACCTTGTTGATCATTTCTATGATCCCCGACCATCTATCTAATCCAAATCTAAAGCTATAATCAACAATCCCATCCAATCCCATTTGGTACACACGTTATCATCTACATCCAAATCTCCCAATGTGATAGTATCTTCTGCTAGGGGAACACCTTCCCTTCATTATTAATCCTCTCATCCACGCATCATATTCACATTAGTGAATCTTCCTATCCATCCAATACTTCCTTTGACGCTAGGGGACTTCATTCCAGGATTTGTCTCTTTGTAGATTAATTCATTTTTCACATTGTTTCATTTACCAAATCCGAATTCATATCATCATCTCATCTTGTTTCAAAGACCACCATTGTGGCTACATTTGCTCCTCCTTTTAGGTACATTTCATCTCTTTTTTCATTGAATTCCACCTTTGTGGCCGTACTTGTGCCTCTTTTGGGGCACCATATTTCCATCTCTTTCATCAAAGTTCACTGTTGTAGCCCTATCTGTTCTTTCATTGAGGGACCATTTCATTTCATCAAATTCCACCTTTGTGGCCAAATTCGTGCCTCTTGGGTAACCATCTTCATTGAAGTCCACCATTGTGGCCATATTTGTGCCTCTTCAGGGGCATCATCTGTTTCATCATAAGTCTACCTTTTGTATCCATTTTTGTCCCTCCTTTGGGGGACCATTCATCTTTTTATCAAAATCCACCTTTGTGGTCATATTTGTGTCTCTCTTGGGGGACCATCTCTTTGTATAGTTGGGGATGCATATTTTATCTTCCTCAAGGGTAGTGCATATTTTTTACGTTTGCTCATCTATCTCATTGTATCCCATCCTATCAAGCTCTCATCCTATCTTGAACGTGATTTTAATCAAAAGATTGAATGGAATTTTTTCCTTCCCTTGATGGTAAACTGGAAATGGAACCTCTTAACACATTGCACTTGCGACCATTCTATTGTTAGTAAATTTACAAATGTTACCTTACTAATGTCTTCATAACATTCCTCCATCTCATCCCCTTCTATGTCTCATCATGATGATTTGGAACTATGTGGTCTTCTGTTATATCCTAGAAGTCACCTTAAATATGGGCACCACGACTCTACTCGTAGCATATTCCATATGGATAGGTATTCCCCTTTGGTGATAACTCCACAATCATCACATCTGTCACCTTCTTATTCACCTATTGAAACCATGTAAAGGGTCCAGGGGTGTCTCTTGTACACTCTTTATCTCCTCCTAAGTGGCCTACTTACTTAGTCCCAGCTCTTCCCTATGTAAAATAAAAATTCGTGGATGCTTAAATAAAAAAATTAAAGTTATCAAAAACTGACTGATCCCTTGAAGGAAAGTTCTTCATGTAAAAATAAAGAAGAAATAAAAGGCATGAAATCAATTTAAATCAAATAAATAGACTGATTCGTCAAAGGACAACTATCGTTTATTCTTGTCATCTATATATTGTATAAAGTAGACCATACCTCGAAGGATGGCTAATCCTTATGGCATTGTAAGCCTTCCTGCATTGATCAAGCTTCCATTCTATCAGCATCCTAAGAACACTTCTCGCATTGATCAACTTCCTCTTTCCCCTTCCCAGAGTTGGGGCATAGTATAGGGAATGCCACTTTTGGGAGAACCCTTTTTCCTCTTACAAGTTTCATATCAAACCCCCTTTTGTCATAATAACATTAGGTTTATGAGATCATCTCATCCATTTCTTCCTTAGGATCTATGAAATGACTAACTATATCATTGGTTATTTGCTAACATCTATTTTGGTTACATGTGCCTTGTATTACTTGGATCCCCCTCTTGTTACCTCTAATTCAATTGGAGGCATATTTTCATCACACGTTCCTTGATATGCCATAGTGTCACTAGATCACCATTGATAAGTTGTATCTACCTCTTATCTCATCAAAATCCAATATGACATTTCATTTAATATTATCGATCCATCTGATCTTATCCATGTATTTCATAAAATCTTATCCAATTTATCTCTTCTTAAGTCCACTTTTGTGGCCAGCTTTTTGTTCCCTCTCGAGGCACCATATCTCAAATTTTGTTATCTCGCCTTTGGGCCATATTTATGTCCTTTGCTAGGCACTATTAATTTCATCTATCTATCCTTGTTTGCTCTCAAAGTCAACCCTTGTGTCCATCTCTATTCTCCCTCTAGGGCATTTTGTATCACTATTTCGCATCATCCACTTATCATCTCGAAGTCCACATCTGTGGCCATATTCATCTTCCCCCCATAGAATTTTAATTATACACTCAAATAATTAATTTATACTTTCAAATTCCTACCGAGCCATACTTTTTTTGCTCCTCGGGCATTTTACGTTATAATCCTATCTAATCCATGCATCAAGTCCACCTTTGTGGCCATACTTTCGCCACTTGAGGCATATTTTATTTCCTTTTTTTCCTTCAAGGCCATACCATTCTCTCACTTAGGGCATATTCTACTTTTTCCTTTTCACCTTTTTGGCCATGCTTTCCCCTTTGGGGCATATTACTTCATCACTCGCTTTTTCATTTTTCCTTCTCGGCCATTTTTTGTGTCCCATTTGGCACCATATCATTCATCCTCATCCCTTGTGGAAACATACCTTTTCACTCAATTCATCGTGTACGAAGTATTTCACATACCTTTTCACATATAGTTGCACATATTTTGATGACTTTCCCATGACCTATTGGTCATCCTGACCTGCATCCATACTGCAATGATCTTCACACACTTTTTGATCCGTAGAATGTTGTAGCTTGTCTCCATTGAGACCGCAATTTTCCCCTAGCGATGTGATATTATAGTCACTGCCATTGTTTATGTTCATATTGTGATCCTTTTTTTTCTGGGGAATCTTTCCTTGGTAATCATTTTACCCATATTTTCTTCACTCACCCACCCTTTTTTCATCTATCTCTTTTCAAATGTGTCATCGATTCCTCGTGGTGTCATCGATCCCCCATTTGAGGGGGAGCTTACCATCAATATTTTATACTCATCCAACCCTTTTTGTTTTTCTCTTGAGGCTTGCTAGCGCAAACCAATCAACAAAAAGGGGCAAAATGTAGACACCTAAATTCGGTATCTATGCCCCTCATCGCCCTCGTGCACATATTTATTTAATCATTCCCATAATTTAATTAAATTCCCATTTAATTTATATTAATTAGTTAATTAATTAATCATTTTTATCCCATCATTATCCAATCCTCATCAATCAACATTAATTAATTAATCCTTATTAATTAATTAATCAGTTAATCTTTATTAATTCACATTAATTAATTAATTCCCTTTTATTGATTAATTAATTGGTATCCACATCCACATACCAATCTAATTTCTATTAATCAATTAATTAATTAATCTTTATTAGTTAATGAATTAATCATTATTAACTTATCCATTGCCCCTACCAATCTTATTTTTTTATTGCTTTTATCCTACAGATAAATCCCCTTGCTTTGCTAGCTTTTATCTATCATGCCCTAACTAACTTTCCATTTTGGAATGCTTTCACTCCAAATCTATACCTCTTTTTTTCCCTACACTTTTTCTAACTTATCTCCACTACCAACTCACCTACATCTCATATCCAAATAACCCCTTCTCATCTAATGCTTTAAAGCATTTGACCAACTCTTAAAACAAGCCAAAAATCACGTCAAAATCAAAAAATCCCTTCCCTTTGGGAAACTTTCCCTGTAATTAGTGGTGACCCAGCTTGGTCGCCATTGAACCTATAAAGCTAAGTTCATTCCTCTCCCAAAACATTTCCAAGAAGCAATAACACAACAATAACGCAGTCGAAACAAATGATAACACAATCAAAATGTAGCGAGAAAACAATACATATCTCAGATTTTATTACATCATACAATTCCTCCTTTGAACCAGAGCATCTTAACAACCCTCTTTTAGCCCTTGCAATATCTTCTTGATCATCTGAATAACATTGGGAACTATGCATTTATTTTTATATTATCTATATCATTTCTCCTATTATCTTGATAAGACTAACATCTTGCAGGTTTTGTAGCCTTCGTCACTCCATTATTAAGTTATTCTTCTAGTTTTTATACTTGGAGGTTTTCTTTCTAGTCAATATAATCTCATCCTTTCCTTATTCTTCTACAGTCATCGTCAATCCCACCTGGTCACCATCGACTAGGGTCCTGTTCATCAAACAACCTATCCAAATCATTGATTTATGTCCTTTTCTCTACCTTTTTGTCTCAGAGATCATTCTACAGGTCATCCTTCAGCATCTACAAGCCTCTATCATCCACCAGCTTGCACTCAGACTTTGCAAGTCTGTATATTTTAACTACAGTCCAAATCTTCTCTCTCAAGTCTTCGTCGACCCTGTCAGGGAATCTTGTTTCACATTAATCTAGATCAAATTTGTATGTGCCTTACATTTCTGCATATTTCATTTTCCGTGTACCTCAAATTTTATATATTATCCATCTTATTATTAATTTTATCTTACCTTATCAAACATGGGGGTTTACATCGGCCAAGGAAGCTAATCACTTCTTGGAGCCGTAATTGTTTGGGCAGCCCCTGCATAAACTATCTAATCAAATATTTCTCTAGTTTTGTAGTTTATATAGCTTGCTATGGAGATCAATCACCTTTATGCCCGTTCATCCATCAAATCAAATTTTAGGTACCTTAAACCCTCCATCATTTGATTTTTTTTAGTTTCTTTAATAGCTAGATCATTGATTTCAAAGGAACAAAAAACTAGATAAACAATGGGGTGTCAAAATGATAGATTTTATCATGAAATCAAGTGATAGGGGAACCAAAGGGTTCATTGCCTATGGACATATGATTCGTAAGGGTAAGTTGGAAGGATGAGGAAGCCAAGTGATGGGTGGCCAAAGGGCGCATGTCCTATAGACATATAACTTTCTTGTACTAAATTGATCTTGCTAAGGTTTTTTAAGTTTCGAGGATGGAATAACTAGATGAGACAATTTTGTCAAAAAAAGTGATAAAGTGATTTTTGATCTCGAAAAAGGTGGTTAGGGTAAAAAAATTGATGATTCACTCATGATTTATGATGATCACCAAATATTCAGGTGAATCACTAGTGATTCACGGAATCGTCAGAGATAAAGTGATTTTTGATGTCGAAAAAGTGAGTTTCGAGGATGGGATCTTTAGATGAGGTAATTTTGTTGAAAAAGTGATAAAGTTATTTTCAATGTTTTTTGTTTGTTTTTAGCTAGTTTCTAATTTTTTTGTCGTTAGGGCATGTATGGATGGTTTATTTTTTGAATCACAGGTGATTCAGGTAGATTTCTAGTGATTCATGTGAATCATTTGCGATTTGTTTGTTTTATCTACGTCGTGGTTTATTTGTTGGCGACCGGTTTGTTTGATGAAAATTATGACAAGGATAGATTTTAATATGTGTTTTTGTGTTTCTCTTGTTGTTGTAGGTGAATAATAGGATAACTATCCAAGATAGGATTTCATTGATCCTAGTGGAGATACATGAGGATACGTCAGATAAGGATTGGAGACATGTAGAGGTTGTGGGATTCATAGGGATGCGTGATTATAGATGCATTCATAGATCATGAGGATTATTGTTGGATTTGGTGGAAATATGGGATCCAACCACCTGTATATTTTGGTTATCGACGAGTGAGACTATGATTACTATGGAGGATGTACATAAGATTACGAAGCTTCCATTCCACATGGAGGGAATTTCCTATATTGATGAGATAGAGAGAGAGGATGTTATGAGGAGACTATATGGGGATGATGCTACAGATATGAGATATAATTCAGGTGGTTTTTATTACTAGTCTTTGTAATCTACGGCGAGAGAGGGTTGTACTTGAATGACGATGTTGATGATGGGGATTTCATGTTTTGCATTTCCCAATTCTAGAGGTGGTATATTTCCATGGATGATGATTGGAGTATTTGTAGAGATGATGGAGCATTATAATATCTTTGTATGGGCCCCTGCACTACTGGCACAAACATACAGAAAGTTATGGGCTTGGAGAGTCCACAAGAGATTTGGGATCGATGTGGTGTTTTCTACAATGTTGGGTGTTCAAGCATATTTCTGTGGGTCATTCCTATAGTCTACCATGGGGGTGTGGACATTATTGATAGATCTAATGGTTTTTTGATATGGCAGAGTGATGCATCACGATCGAGAGGGGTGAAGAGGGAGGATCATTATAGACAGATCCTTACATGTTTACATGTGGGAGATGTATTATGGAGTCTATATGTTGATTTTCCAATGTGACTGGGGTTAGAACGTGAGCTTGATGTGTTACAGGAAGAGATGTGGGTGTAGGGAGATGAGTGGGAGAGTGGGAGATTATCATCTTTTTCTGTTTTATACAAAAATTTGGTTTGATTCCGGATGTACCCGATGGCCTAGTACTATATAGATGAGATGAGGGATATTTTGATACTCCCAAGGTGGTTGTGGGACCACCTCTTATTATACTTAATGAGAAGGGAGCCATGGGTATAAATGAGCATATCAGCTGAGTGCCTATTGATGATGTTGGAGTGACTATCATTTATAGGAAGTGGTTGATTGGTGCTTATGCTGATTTTGAGAGGGGTCATTTAGTTTGGAGAGGGAGGAGTGTGTGTTCCCGAGAAGAGGAGGCATGGGATATTTTTGATGTTAGTGATGATGAGGAGGATGATGGATAAGGGGAATATCTAGAGGTTGTTTTTTCATAGTTGATGGCTAAGAATTCCACAATGGAGACTGAGAGAGATGGATAGTGTATGGAGTGAGATGATTTGATTGGTGTGTGGCCTACCATAATTAGTGAGAGGGATGGTCTTATATTTGAGGATGATGGGATAAGGTAGTAGTTGGCACCATCCATGACTAATCAAGATAGGTATAGATAGCAACGAGAGACCTTGAAAAGAGCTCTTGATTTTACAGGGAAATCAATGTTAGGTGCAGAGTTATCAACCCAAGCTTAGGCTAGTAGTCAGATGGGTGCATAGGGCATTATTAGTTATGCCCACTATTAGTCTTTATGAGTGGAGTTTACCTACTATGAGGACTAAGTGATACAGAGCTCTCCCAATACAGTTCTTTATGATGATCATTTAGCACAGCAAGGGGAAGCTCCTATTGTTAGCACAGTGAGTGTGGGCCAACCACCTCGAGGACTAGATGGAGGAGATGAAGGTGATGGAGGTACATAGGGAGGTGATGGTCAGGGGAGTGTTGTTTGTGTTAGTGTGTTTCTTAGGGGTGTCTAGGTTACTAGATAGTTATGATATGTATTGTATTTTGATATGTATACGACTTTTTTACAAAGCGTTGATGTATAAATTTTGATATACAGAGTGAAGGGACTCCTGATGATGTATTGAGAATTTAATCATGGTTATATATGATGATATGGTTTGGATTATGATTCATGTGTTAGATTTTTTGTGATGTGATTTTAGGACTATGTTTACTTATTAATGTTTTTTATTTATGATTATTATGTGTTTTGAATGTGGAATGTTTATATGATTTGAATGTTGAATGGTGATGTATTAATATTATTTTGACTTAGACGTGATTTAAATTTTATCAAAATGTTTTCTAAATTTTTAAGATAGGAGTAAAAGTGGAATGATTGCTTTGATACTAGATTTGATTCATATGTGATGGGTATAAAGACGGTGAAATCACTTGCACTTTTGGCCTAAAAAAATGTTAACATGCCACTATCATCCCAGATATAGAGATGGGGTCATAAAATGTACCTTCCGAGAACGTGAAAGGGGTAACATATGTAAGTTATATGGGGTAAGTAAGGTTCTCATTTCAATAGTTTCATAGAGAGATGCCCCATATTTACATATTGTTTTGACACAAAATGATCGATGTGGGAAGTTTTATTTGATAGGAAAGTTGATTGATGCAAGCATATTACCTAGGATGCTTTGATATTTTACTTTTTTAAGGCTGGCCGATGCGTGGAGCATTTTACATGGGTAGCCATCCTTTGAGGGAGTGGTCTACAATTTTTGATTTTTTGACTTTTTATAGATATCCATCCTTCAAGGGATCGGTCTATAATTTGATGGGTAGTTATCCTTTAAGGGATCAGTCTACATTTACTTGAATAATATGAATTGAATAGTTTTCATCCCAGGGATCAGTCTATTATTTTTTATAAGATGCATTCATAAATATTTTTTATTTTTTAAGCTAAGGGAAAAAACCTAATAGACCATTTCGAGGAGGGGAATAAATGTGTGCACAAACTACACATATATGCCCCATGACACATTTTTAGTTGCTAGATAAGGTTGGATAAATGTAATGATTATGAAGTTCCTGCAAGGGGGGAACTTGTCTAGTTGAAAGATGAGATGAACAGAGCTGTGATGCTCATCTTTAAGGTTATTAATGATAGTAATGGAGAGATCCACATAATTTCAAATCATTACAATGATCAAATTATTGGTTAATGGTGGAATGAGATATTTGATGTAACTACTGTCATGATGGTCAAAATGTTAATAGTGGAAAGGCTACAAATGTAAGGTGTTAAAATGTTCCTTTTCAGGTGTACTATCAAGGGAGGTTAGGCGATACGCTCCCAGCCCATACTTGTGTGTAATGACATATGGACCGATCTAGTTGGGGGAAAAAAATTCATGTTTACTCCTTTATAAATTAGTGACATTTTGATTTTCTTTGAGAACAAGGTCACCTGTTTTTTAGTCACATTCTTTTACATGTTTGTTGTATGCGCATTTGATGCAGTCTTGGTAGACATGATGATGTTCAAGAGTTTCCAAGCATTTTTCATCTAATAATTCTAATTGTGTTAGGTTATCTTGTCAATATTCTTCATCAATGATAAAGTCTTTAAGAGATACACGGAGTGATGGGATTTTAACTTCAAGGGGAAGAACCACCTCATATTTGTAGACTATTAAGAAGGGTGTAACAGATGTATGAGTATGGATGCTAGTTCAATAAGCCCAAAGAGCAAATGGGATCTGGAGATATCAGTTCCTGCCTACGCCGTCTACTATTTTCATGAGGATTTTGTTAAGTGTTTTGTTAGAAGCTTCAGATTTTCCATTTTCTTGAGGATAGTATGGTGATGAAAATCTAAGTTTAATGTTCAAGGTGTCACAGAGTTTCTTAATGTCCTTGTTTTTGAAGGATTTCCCATTATCTGTGACAAGTTTGTGAGTAATACCGAAGCAACATATGATGTGTTGGTAGATGAAGTTGATGATTTTGTTTTTTTTAGTTAAAGTTAAGGGAATGGATTAGACCCATTTTGTAAAGTATCTAGTGGCCACGATGATAAAGTGGTGTTGTTTTGATGATCGAGGATTGATAGTGCCAATGAGGTCTAACCCCCATTATGAGAAAGGTCATAGGTATTAGGATGGATATAAAGCTTGACTAGGAACATGGATGAGGTCTTAATGTTTTTCACATTTGATGAATTTGATTAACATATTTGCAGAAATCTTGGTTGATGGTAGGCTAGTAATAGCCTAGTCGTAAGACACATTTAGTGACAACAATACCATTGAAGTGTCCACCGCATATACCTTCATGGACTTCTTGGATGACTTTAACAGATTCATGGGATTTAATACATCTTAGTAAGAGGCCATAAAATCCTTGTTTATAAAGGATACCACCTATAATGATGTAGTGGGTTACACGTTGAAGAAAGGATCATTTAGTGTTTTAGGATAGATCGAATGTGATTTTAGATTATGAAAGGTAATCATATATTTGTGTGTACCAAAGATCATTTGAATTATTTTTGATGGTGTTGATAGAAGTGAGTTCGTTTTTGTGCGGTGTTTCATCTAATATGTGAACAACAACAAAAAGTTTGGAATTGTCAATTGATTCTTCAATTGATAAAGGAATAAAGTATCCTAAAAAATCCATGATGTTTACAAACTTGTTAGACGATCGTGACACTGTTTGAATGGTATAATGATTGAAGGCTTCAAGGATAAATTAAACATTGGCTTTATATTTTTATAGTATTTCATTTTTACATTCATAATCTCCTTTAATTTGATTAATGATGAGTTGTGAGTCTCTATAGATTTCTAATATTTGAACGCCTAGCATGATGGTGGTTTTAAGGCCCGTTATTAAAGCTTCATATTTGGCCATGTTATTAGTGCATTTGAAGTTAAGTTTGAATGATATAGGAATATTAATCCCCCAAGGAGGTATGACGACAATACCATCCCCTCCCCCTTGTTGGAATTTAGATCCATTGAAGAAGAGGGTCATTTTGATGGGAGTGAATTCATTTGTTCGTTGATAGTGTTGATAGATTCATCAGGAAATTGTTCATGAGGAAGTTGAGTGTTAGGAAGGGGTGCTTCAGCAAGTTATTCTGTGATGGCTTGACCTTTAATAGATTTTTGTGTTATGAATTCTAGGTTAGACTCGGTCATAAGCATAAGCGACCGAGTTATGCAGTCATGGTGATATGGTTTTGAGTGGATTGAAACTAGTGACAACATAAGTCTTTTGATTGAGTATATAGTGGCATAGTTTATAAGATGCAAAGTATAGTATGCAACATAGTTTTTTAGCTTCAGTGAAATGAGTTTCATATTCATAGAGGATATGTCTTATGTAGTAGATAGATTGTTCATGTCACTGCTTGTCTCGGTGAGAAAGCATGGACCCTAAGGTGTGATCTATAGCAGAAATGTAAAGGTAAAATGGCTCCCCCTCATGAGGAGGTATGATTACATGTGGTGATAAAAGGTATTTTTTGAGTTCATTGAAGTCTTTTTGACAATTAAGATTGCATTTGAAATCAATGTCTTTGTGAAGAAGATGATGAATCAATTGAAAATGGTTTGAGAGTTGAGATATGAATCTTCAGATAGATTGTAATTTTCGTCGAAGGCTACGCAGTTTCTTGATGTTTGATAGAGGATGCATTTTGATAATCACTTTGATTTTTTCTGGGTATACTTCAATGCCTCAGATAGATACGATGAACCCTAAGATTTTTCCAATGAGAACACTAAATACACATTTACTAGGGTTAAGATGGAGGAAATATTGGATAAGAAGAATGAAGATTGTGTCAAGGATGGTGAGGTGATCTTTGTGTTATTTAGACTTCCTTAGGATATCATCTATGTAATCTTCGATATTTTTGTGGATAAGATCGTGGAAGATAAATGTCATGGCATGTTGATAAGTGGATCTAGCATTCTTAAGCACAAAGAGCATGACGCGGTAGAAAAATGGCCCCCAAGGGGTAATAAAGGATGTTTTGTGTTGATCGTCAATGGCGATGAGGATTTGATTGTAACTAGAAAATCCATCCATAAGGAAGAGTATTTCATGGTGGTTGTTAGATCAAAAAGTTGATCGATATTCAAAGAGGGAAATCATCTTTAGGACAAGCAAGATTGAGATCCTGAAAGTTAGTATGGATGTGTAACTTTCCTAAATATTTTGTTATGGGTATATGTTAGAGACCCATTGTGGATAGTCAATGGGTATGATGAAATTAGTGGAGAGTAGGAATTGTAACTCTTCTTTGATGAGAAGAACTATAGAGGGTACATGTTACAGAGGTTTTTTGTGTAGTTTAGCATTAGGATAGGTGAAGATATTATGTACGATGATGTTGGGGTTGGTACCTGACATATCACTATATGACCATATAAAGGCTTGGCTATATTTAGATAAGAATTTGGTGAAATCATTTAATTCTTTTTTTATCTAAGGATTGCCCAAATTTAACTACGTGGGGATCTTGAGGGGTTCCTATGTTAATTTCGATAGCGGATTTGCTGAGAAGGGTTGATGTGTAAGGTGGTATGGATTTTGAAAGGAGATGGTCCTTTACTCCCATATGGGAGATAATATATTAATCGTCAAGACATTGAAGGATATCGATGGTGGGAAAATCTTCTTTAATCATTTCTAGCCAAATGAGAGGAAGTTTCTTGGTGGCATGATTAGATTGATAAATCAAGTGACCTAAGGAGATAATATTAAATAAAAAATGCTAGGTGTAATGGAGCATATGGTCAGTGTCCATGGGATCGTCCTGTTTTGTTCAAGATGACGATTGTGATGTCTATGATCCAGTATGTGAAGATGATTCAGTAATGGGTCCATTTCATATCCTAGTCGTATATTTTTAATGTGGTTTGAGGGATTTTTTGGTAATTAAATCATGTATTCCCTATTTGTAGCATCCAAATTCAAAACCCTTCCATGCCAGTGATAAAGATACATTTTAAAAAGGTCAGGATTATATAAATAGTTTAAATATGACATGAATGACATGGCGTGGTGATGATCTTTTTAGAAAGGGTGATCAATCCTCCATAGATGAGATTCGTTTTTTAGATATGCGGGACCATAGGAGATAACATCTCCAATGTCAGGCTCATACAAGGTTTTTTTTCTTGTCTTCCATATGTTTGGGTGTAGGAAGAAAATTAAGATAAGGAGATGATACTCCCCCAGCAAAATAAGTTCATAACGTCACCAAGGGAGGAGTCATTAGGAAGTTTAGATGATGGGATGGATGTGTTGGTAGATGCTTCATCGGAGGATTTTGATTTTGATTTTGGTATAAGGACATGATTTGGATGATATGTCATTTTGTAGTCAAAAAACTGATTAGGATCCACAAGGGACTATGAATGTTTTACCTTCGTGTTCATCTTTAAGACATCGGTGGAGTGTCGATGGGACACAATGCATGGTACGTATCGAAGGTCATCCTAATAACATGTTGTATTAGAAATCTCGTTTTATAATGTAGAAGAGTTCAGGAAGAGTTTTAATGCCAAACTTAAGAGGTAGAATGATTTTTCCCAATGTGGGAGGGGTTGTATCATTAAAATATCATAGCAGGACTGGTGTTTGGGTGATAACAATGTTTGGAAATCAAAGTTAGTTGAAAGTGATGGATGATATGATATTTATCGCAGTGCCACCATCAATCATGACTCTCTTGAAAAGGACATCATTTATTTGGGTGGTGATGAAGAGAGGCAAGTCATGATCCTCTAGCTGAAGTGATGGTATTTTGGCATAGAGTCAAAGGAAATGGATGACGATGTTTTGAGAGCACCTACAAAATCTGTAAAAGAATTTGGGTCATCTGTACAGGTACTGATATATAACTGAAGGTCTTCGATCATGGCTTGTTTTTGTGAAGTGATGTCTACACAAACTCATAAAGTGACATTTTGATAGGGTCTTGTGTACCATTGTTTATTGAGAACTTTTTGTATAGTGGTGGAATATGGTGGAACAGTGAGGATGGATATTTTGGTCTTGGGTTATGATGTCTGATTAAAAGTCTTAGGATTAAGAGAGATAGAAACCTTACATTTATCTTTAGATGAGGAAGGGGTGAGTTCTAGAGGTGGTGGAATGGCGATGAAGATTTTAGGTTTAATTTGTTCTGAAGGATTAGGCTCATGAGTATGTGCTCGAGTAGTAATGTGAATATCATCAATTTGATATGGGGAAGAATTTTAGTCAAATATTCTTTAATAGTGGTAGATGATGATGGTGTAGTTGTGGTGGTTATAGATGTTGTGTGGGATTCTTTTATTTGTGTAACTCTGAAGGAAAGAAGACCTTTACTTCAAAGTTTTTTAATGGCTACGTGAAAGGATTTACAATCTTCTAAATAGTGTCTTACGCATCTAGATGGTAATCACAGAAGGCTTAAAAATTATACTAGGAAGGCTTCCAGCCTCGAGAGTTGGATGGTTTAAGAGGAGGAAACAATATGAGTGATTTTTGAAGGATTTTTCTAGAATTGCCGCATATGAAAATATTTAAGAAAATAACATCTCATTTAGTTTGGAAATTATGGGAGACATTGATTTTAGTGTGGGTTCTTTAGTTATTTGTTGATAAATAGTTTTTTATTGTGTGATGGTGATAGGTGGTCTAAACAAAGGATGTGGCCTTAGGATAAAGGGTTGATATTTTGGTTTTTTTGTCGGAGTGTTTGAATGATTTTGGGATATGATTGTGACCTTTTTAGATGGTAGTAAATAATCTTTTTAAGGTTGTGTGGGTGATATTGGGCCAAATCATCATATAATCATATTGGGATAATAGGAGTTTCTGAGATATTCTGTAAAGAGTTCATAGATGAGCTGGGTGAAGAGGTGGTAGAGATGGAAGAATAAGAATCATTTTTGAGTATGTGTTACGTGGATATTTTTGATTTTTTATCATATTTTGTTTTAGGGGTATTACTAGAAGGCAGTGCAGGTGTAGATTTAATGATAGACAATTTTTTATTGATGGTGTTTATGGTATGATGGGCTTGAACAATGTTATCTTGTGGTTGACTAATCGGTGGAGAATGGTTTGGAAATGGTTATTTGAAAACATTGAGATTTTGATTCAGAGGTGTGTTAGGATTGTCTAAATGAAGCTCAACCTTTATCAATCAGATCATGAAGGAAATTTTGAAATGAATGACACATTCAATATTCATGACCTTTGACCCTATGGTACTTTGCAATAGTTTATTATCCCTTTACCAAGAGGGTTATGAAATTAAGGTATCGATAGGACAGATACATGAAAGGGAGATCATATTAGCAGTGAGGATTTTTTCAAAGACCACACTGTAAGGCTCTCTAATAGAGGTATAGTTATGTTGAGGATGGGAGTGTTTAGTTTTCAAATATTGCCTTAGGACCAGATTTGATGACTATTGTGTTGGCTGATGATTTGGGTTTATCCTGACTAGAAGATGGTTTAGAGGGAGATTAGGATTTTGGTTTCTTTGGTCTAAGTTTGATTCTACCTTACTAAAGAGATTGAAGTTTGAGTTTACAGGGCCATTGTAAAATATTTGTCAAATGTCTGAAAATATTGGATTTGGAGTGTGGAAGAGATGTGTTTGGCACATGAATGGAGAAATAATTTGATTGACTCTGTTTGTGGGAGAGAGAATGACAAATGATTAATGATACCCCTCCAGCGGGTGACAAACTCTGCAAGGACTCATCCTCAAATTTTTTAATTGCATAAAGATCTATAATGGTGATTTTATGGGTGATGTTGATTGAATTTTTTTTGATGAAGAGTTGATCAAGTTATGTGAATGAAAAGAGGGAATATTGTGGAATGCTTATATACCAGTCTAAAGTAGGACCAAAAAAGGACATGGGGAACGTTCTTAACATAAGGTCCTGGTCATGAGTTATAAGGTAACATGTATGATGAAAAGATCATATTTGTTGTTGAGGACCCTCCTTACTGTAGAATTTGATAAATTAGGGAAGTTCCCAGTGAGGAGGGTAAGCTTTGTAGGGTACACGTATGGATGAATAGGTTCATTGCATATTTTTTCATATGATAGTGTATTTTTAGGGCCCATGGAAGTAGCTTCAAGACTGGATATCCTGTTCATTAAATCCTGAAGGGGGTCAGTTTTTGGTGGTTGTTGTGTACTAGATTACGAGATAAGACTAGGTTGATTAAATGAAAATTGACTGGGTTGTTTATATTATTGTGGAATATTTTGTTGGAAAGGAATGTTTTGCTAGGGTATATTTGTATGTATATTGTAAGTGGGATGTGATACTAATAGTTACGACGGCTAGATTTACTAATATTGGGGAGGGATAAATGTATTTAGAAGAGGTTTTGATTGTTGTGGTATGTGTTGAAAGGGAATAAATGTGTGGATAAGAGTTTGTGAATATTGAGGTGCCTGTTGGAAGGGTATGGAATTGAAAACAAGGGATTGTGGTTATTGTGGGATGTTATTAAGAGGGATATAGGTATGCATAGAGGGTTGTGATGGTTTTGGTATATATAGTGAGGAAGCAAGTGACTGGGATGGTTGGGGTATGTGTTGTGAAATAAGTGGGGTTAAGGACTATTATTAAATGGGATGGGTACTAGTAACAATGCTAGTGTTGATTAAGGATGTTGATATAGGGATAGACATATTAATGTTTTGAAGAGGTGGCATATTTATGTTTAGAGGGTGGTGGTTGAGACACATGTTAGCAAGAAAACATTGGAACTTATGATTAGGTGTTTGGATAGTAGAGGAAGCTTGAGGAGTTTGTGTAGATGGAAAAACATTTGTGTTGTTTTGAGGTGGTGGGGAACTAGTCTAAGGGTATGGTGAAGATGTTGGTTGTTGAGTGGTCGTGTCTTATGAATAAATCATGTTAAGGTCAAAAGTGATGACAAAAATCAAAGACACGACGTTTTATGTTTCTGGTCGTTGCCCAGGATCAGAAAGAAGCCCACCCAGAAGTAAACTCTAAATATGGTACCCACCATTGGGGCATCATGATCGGGTGTAGAATAAGAATATATCAAATGGATGACTTGTTCGTGATTTGGATCAATTAAATGGGAAAAACCACATGAATGAAATATCAGGTACATAAGGTATTAGTTCAGGTATTGTTGATTGAATGTGGACACCCATGGCAAGAAAGGTATGCATTAAGAGAAATCAGGGTTTGAGTCTAAGACTTCTAAAAAGACAAGGATCTCCACTATGAAATAAGCAAGGACTAATAGGATCATGTATCTTAGATGAAGCAGATTGACTACTCAAAGAATGTTGTTTGTTCTGTGATTTTCTAGTCGGGGTGATAGAGTAGCTCGTTATTCCTCTATGAAATGTGAGTCGTCTTCTATACATGATTGAGGATTTTACATAGATATGTGGAGATTTTTTACCATAGTTTAATAATTTTTGATACGGTATTGTTGTATTGTAAGAACCATAGAAATAAACAAAAAATCACCTAATAAAAAATAGAGTAGATAGTTGATTACAAACAACAGACACATCACACAGATGAATAAATTTTTATTATCTGGATTAATTTACAAGAAAATTGAAATGTGTCAAATGGCTGATAAGGTTCCTAAGAAATGATCCTCTAAGGATGGTTCTCAAGTAATGTTTAAGGATGGATTCCTTAATGTACCCAAAGGTATGTGAGGCCCAAATATGTGTTGGTGACAGTACATGGGGCCTATGGTATTGGGGATTACCCCCTCACTTTATGGTCCCATAGTAATAATAGAGTTGGGTGATTAGCCAACTATACTGACAACCAGTTTTTTATACTGCGGCCAAAACATCAAGTCACATTCCTTATTGGGCGATTAAATCGCAATAGTTTCACCTAGGTATAAATGTCTCAATGTAGTTTATGTTTTATTTCATTTGGTTGTGTACGAGGGAGATTAAGTAGATGTAGTATATTAACCTCCCAATTAGACTATGTGATCAATAAGGATGCAAATTTCATTTAAATCCCAAAATAATGGTTGATTTTGATGAGGACAGATAGGAAAATACGATGCTTGAAAACAAAAATAAAAGAAAAGGACTCACCTAAGAAACACTTCCTTTTAAAATTTTAAAAATTTTTAGCAATGCAATAGCGCAGCAGGCAAGAGCCCTCAAAGCATGAACCTACAAAAAGGTTAGCAGAAGATAGAAACAGCATGAGAAAATGATGTTAGAGGCTGACTGAGATAGTAATCAAAATCACTCACCGAGATCGTTAGTGATTGACAGGTATCGCTGGTGATTTGACTAGATCGCTGGTGATTACAAAGCAGAAGGCCTAAAGATGAATTTTTAATATAATTGAAATGAAAGAAAAGGGACTATAGTCCCACCAGACATACCAGAATGTTCAAAGAATTTTTTCTTTTCTACTTTAAATTAATGAATCAAAATAACAAAACAAAACCAACCTCAGTAGACAGTGGGCTTTATCGATACCCGTGAGGATAGATGTCGATGCTGATGGTTGATTGAAACTGGAAAGCTCAAATGAGTGTATAAGTCTACTTATCCTGAAAAGTAATCTATGATAAAAGACACTAAAGAGAAAGGATTAGATAAATGGATAAACGAGTTGCTTGGAAAGGTCGATTCTAGGAATCCAAAGGGACTTCTTTGGAGGATATCATCTCACTTTGTAACAATTAAGTGAATTGATAAAGATAATGATAGTAATAGGTAACAATATACAAATGATAAATGGATGCAGAGCTCTAGATTTCAAGGTTGAAAGGAAGATACTATGCGGCTTCAAAGGTGGCCCAGATAAGTGTAGATGTGATCTTAATAGAATCAAAGTAGTTGTACCAAAAGTCCTCAATATCTTGTTGGATATAATGGAGGAACTCAATCTGATCCTCAATGTCTTATTTGTAAATAAAAACTCATATTACACACAGTGTCAGTTCATGTAGGATGTTGTATTATTCCTAGAAAAAGTGGTGTTGGACTATGGGGGATCATAAATTCTTGTAATCAAGTGTGAATGGCCAGGAACTACCATCTAACAGAGATCCATGCTTGGAAACAACATGTTAAATGCATAGAGATTGATGAAAATGATGTTAAAAATGATAAATTTATTTTAAAAAATTGATAGGAATTGCCAGGGATTTAGGCTAATCGTTGGCGATTAGGGCAAATCACTAGCAATTACGGTGTAAATTGATAGTTTTGCTAAAAATGATGATTGGAACTCTAAAATGATATTTTCAATTTCTTTTTATGGTTCCTATGAATTATAGATGATATAAAAATATGCAAGAATACCTTTGAGTGGACAAGGAGCTAAAATATTCCTCAAATCTTTAGTGGGAATGATCACAGTTTTTGTGTTGTCTTGTCACGCTTCCTGGATGATGAATGATGGAAATGGTTGTAAAAAAATTATCTATAATTATTGATATTGATGTCTAATGATATCTGAGTATGTCCTGGATGCTGAGAATTCTAAAGGCTAAGTGTGGGCATGAATGATGAAATTCTGAATATTCTTAAGAGAGAGCACAAACATGTTATTTATACTCGCTGGTGATTAGTTACAATCGCCGGCAATCCACTTTTTTAGGGAAAGTGCTTAGAAAGTGGTTGAAACCACTTCTAAAAAATAGTTTGTGATGTGGGTAAATGGTTAAGGGGAGGCTGGAGACGAGGTGTAGAGGTTAAATATAGTAAGAAAATAAGTTTTAATGGTTTTGAAATGGTTCAGATAGATTTTGGATAGTTAGATTATTTTTAAGAGTGATAAAATAAGCTTCTACAACTGTAAAGTAGTATTTACTGGGTGTGGGAAGATATTTACATGGAGTAAATAGTGTGAAGGATTTTAGACTTAGTATAAGTGTTTATAGATTAAGTAATGTGACTAAATTAATTGATTTGATTTAAAATTATTCCAAAGATAGTGTATGTGGTCCTTGAAATTAGCGGTGCTAATTTTAGGTGTCTACACTTCCATCGCAATGATCTGGAATTATGTGGTCTTCTATCACTATCATACTTATGACCTTGAATAGGGTCACCACGAATCTTCTCATAGCATATTCCCTATAGATTATTTCCTCCATTTATGTGGGAACATCGTAATAATTGCATACATCTCCCTCTTATCTACCTATTGGAACCATGATAAGCATCCATAGATGTAGCTTGTACATCTTATTTTCCATCTTGAAGTGGTCTACTTGGCTATCCTCATCTCTATTATAAAATAAAAAAACTGGATGCTCATATCAAAGCTATGTTATCCCAAAAAATGGATTTCTCCCTTGAAGGAAAATTGTTCATATCAATAATATTATCAAAATCATATATTGATCCCTCAAAGGATAGCTATCATATATCTTGTCATCCAAATAAAAAGTAAAAACTCTAAAGAAAATGCTCAAAATTGTAGACCACTCCCTCAAAGGATGGATACTATCTTATATCATGGTAGTAAAAGGCTTCCCCCTTTGATCAACCTTTAAAAATATCAAAAGAAAAATCAAAATCCAAAAGCTCAAGCATCCTACAAAGCTTCTCACATCGATCAATTTTCCATCTAAGGAAAACATCCCGCATTGATCACTTTGCACAGTATATCTCAAAGTTGGGGTATAGACCTGGGATAACCAACTAAAGAGAACTTATAGTCCCCCCCATACAAGGTATATGCAAAAAAAATTTCATGTCTATAGTAGGTGTATAAGCACACATTCCGTCTTTCTCCAATGATCTTAAATGTGACTCTATCGTTAGTTGTGTTAACACCTATAATTGGTCGTAAGTGTTTTTCTTTGTTCATGTTCCTTTTCATGGTTTACCTCTAATCTAATCCATGAGAATATATTCTACGTGAGATATTTGATTTGATGCAACCATATCCTCCCATTTTCATTAGATTATGAATAATTCTAATCATCATCCCTGTCATCTAATCTATCATATCACATCCAATCTAAATCACAACATCATGCTTCCTTTAAACATAATCACATATAATCTAGGTTTACCATATCATTTTCTATCCATCACACCATTCCTATCTATATAACATCTTAATCCACCATATCAATTTCACAACATATATAAATCATACCAAATATCTAGATCAATCACATCTAATCTAAATCTATATCATATCTATCACATATTTCACATTATGATCTATTTTTCATCCAAATCATCTAAATAAAACTCTCTAATCTAATTAAAACATCATGTCCTATCCATATCTTCATCAAGCATCAAAATCCATCCAAACATAAACATAAACATAAACATAAACAATCTATCTAATATACTCATCAAAACACGCGTAAATAATGACAAAATAATCATATATGTATATCATCGAAATGTTTTTGCATCCAAGATAGGCATCTAGTGGGATATATCTCAAAATATATACATCAAGATAATCAAAATCTACATATAATGTTCACCCGCTACTTACTAAACACCAAATTAGATGCCCTGAGTTCTCCTGGCATGGGAATCTATCCTCCTCCCTTCCCACTATCTGGTCCTCCATCATGCCTTGTTTGAACTATGCTATTTTATCTCTTTGAGGCCGATTGTATCCCTAAGGTCATCTATCAAGTGGATCTCCTCCCTCCATTCACGTATGCCACGTAGTGTGGCACATCAGGTAGTCTTGTTGTAACTATGCACTCATAATAGTGTTCCTCCTCACATAGTGTTTGGTACTGCTCCATTGGCACTGTGCTAGATGGGTAAATCTATCCAACTCCATGTGTCTTAGATGCAATACCGAGATCTAAATATTTGTCCTGTAAGGCCTCTCTTGACCTATGATACCTATCTTACTGTTGTATAGCCAGGTACCTCTCCTAGCATGTCCTATCTAACTCATGTTTAGTTTCATCCAACTCCACCTACAGTCTAGCTATCTAAGCCACCGATCCTCCATCTCCACCCTCCACTCCTGTAGGAACTTCCACCTTTCCTCCTACTAGCTCCACTAGCTCCCCTCCTTCCTATGCCCTCTCCTTAGCTGCCTATGCTTCCCACTCCTACACCATCCACTCTACGAAGCCCTCTCTAACTCCCACATTATCATCATCAGTATCCCATGACTTCCTCTCCTCCATAAATGGATGTTCCATCACAAGATTGGGAAGGTCCCTCTCTTTCTCCTCTCACTTTAATCTAATTTGTGCTCCAATCACCATTTGAACCAACCCAAATTGTCACATCACCCATGTAAATTGTACTGCCTCCACCATCTCTGCCCTCCACCCCTAAACCCATCTAACCCTCTGTATCCCTACTAAATGTATGTTGAATATGTGTCAGACCATGTTGGGAACCCTCTATACAGCATCCATCTAGCCTCATCCACATCCAACCTCCCTAACCTCTCCATTTACGAATCCTCTCCTCACTCCTCCCTATCTCTATGCACCTTATTGGATCTCCATAATAAAAATTCAATAACTATCTCTATGTGATCACCTATCACCCATGGAAGCCTTGAAAGCCTCACCATAGCTATATGCTCGCAGGCCCAACAATGAAGTAGAACATGCACATCCAATCCTGACCACCTCTCCGTAACATACATCCACAACTCATGATATACCTAATCCAAAAAATATATCCCAAAATAAAACACTGTCCTATGCTCCACAATATTATCTAGTACCCATGCTAACACCCATGGGAATCTATCCCAACCTGAATTTTGTAAAGCATAACATGAAATTTCCATCATGATCAAACAAAAAACATAAATCACAAAAAAATCACAAAAAATAAACTAAAATAAAAATCTAAGATAGGGTTTGGTCTCTTAACGCTCTCCAGGTGCTTCCTCCCTCCTTGGCTTCCGTATCACTCAAATATCACACTTTTCTCTCTATCACAACTCTCGATTGATAACTCACATCATTTAAATGAGCCTTATTGAGCATCTTTGTTGTGATTATAGTCATGCTAACCCCAGTCATCGGTGACCTACTTAGTCATCGTCAACCCAAGACAAGTCACCATCAACTCACCCATTCACCATCGACCCCACCCTTTTCTTTTCTTTTCTTTATCCCCTCCCATCTAATCTCCTCATCAAATTATATTTTCTTCCCCTTTAGGATTTTGTGTCGGCCATAACACACCTTGGTTTATCTATCATAGCTCATCTTGCCATTGTTTGTCCTATCTATCTATTTTGCACTCATATCTTACCACCCACTTGGTGGACATATTTATGTCCTTCTTGGGGTACTATCGATCATCTAAAATCCCAGCATTTTGGCCATCTTCTCTATCTTCGTCCCTCCAGGATGCATATTTTATTACTTCCTCCCACTTGAAGGATAACGCATACTCTTTTTTCCCCACTTTGTTTCCCAGCCATCTGTCATACCATTGTCTTGATCATCCTCACATTTATTTACACATATTTTGGTGTATTCCTTTGACCTGTTGGTCCCATAACTTACACATCCATTTGAGTGGACTCCCATTGTATTCCTTTCATATCGTAGTGATATGTTCCGACTCACATGGTTCGAAGGCCATTAATGTTTCCTCCATCATAGGCCATGATATGTCCCTACCAATGTGTTTCTAAGGTAACCACCATATTTTTTACTTCTTATTTTATCAATGGTCACCCCCTTCACTTGAGGCACCTAGCTATCTCTTACCTACTCTTTTCTCTCTCCTCTCTCTACCTATCCCTTTCAAACTTATAATCGATTCTTGTTCGAGTATCATCAATCCCTAGTTTGAGGAGTAGCACCTCAACCATAATTTTTCATCACTTCTCATTTTTGTCTCGTGGATTACTTAACACAAAATTTAGACAAAAAATCCTAAACTTTGATTCATTATTTAGTCTCGATCACATATTACTATTTTCATGGTTCATAAGCAAGAAGAATAGTGATCAACCCATGTCTTTTACACAATTCATACACAATGGATTTTACAGGGTAGGTTGTCCTTAGCACATTCTGGGGAGTAGTTTCAGGTTAGATGATAACACCAGACCTTCCTCTCTACACTACTTCTATTTTGGCATCAAATTTCCCAAAAAAATAGACACTACAGAGATATCTTCGGTTTTGGAAAGTGGTTACAGGTTGGAGGATAAATAAGACTTCCCTCCCTACACTTCTTTGGATAGTGGCATGAGATCACCCAAAAAAATCATGCACGTTCACATCATCTAAAGGAATCTTTCTACACCCTATTTTCATCATCACGGATTGGGTGCACATGTTCCTTTTTCACATTTTTAGAATTTTTATCTTACATACTTCCTTATATAATTTTATACATATACATGCATATTTTACTACTTGATCATCTTCTCCTTTACAAGTCTGTCCATATGGGAAGCAAGCAGTCAACATCACACACACAGTAGGTACATCACGCACACGATACTGACCAAATAGGTACACTACACACATTAACATCTACACATGTAATTTCACCCTAGGTTCACTCTCATCACCTTTTTACACTTTTTACATCTTTAGTCTCCTCACTCTATATTTTTATCACTACACGCTTTATCTAGTCCCTTTACACACTTTCTACATTGATCTACATCGATATCGAGTATGCATTTCTATCTAATTTATGTTACCAATAATTATTATCACCAACATAAAATGGGGGAAAATGTAGACACAAAATCACACACTTTGAGTCATTATTTAGTCTTAATCACATACTACTATTTGCATGGTTCCTAAGAAAGAATAATACTCATTAACTTGTGTCTTTTGACATATTTCATTGCTTTCTGTTGAGTAGACCATGTATAACCCTTAGTATAAATCGTAAAAAATATTCGTGCAAAAGGGTAGAGCACATTCAAAAGTGCAGGACGATCGGGAAGGAATCACGCACTAAGGATAGAGATAGATTTGGGACTTAGCCATTTTCACAAGTATGATCTATTTTTGAAAGATGGAGTGTGGAGCACACAAATAGGATGAAGACTTACACGACACGCATAGGCTATTTTTGGAAGAGTAGCTAAGGAGTGCTTTGCATGGATACGAGCTAAAGGTAGAATTGTGATTGATAGTTAGACTGTGAGAGGTCTATTGTTAGAATTATTGCATGTAAGCCTATTATTGTAAAGGCACATGGCTATTTTTAGCATGCAACCAATTTTGGGATTAGACTAGTGGTGAAGGTAAAGCCCCCTTCCTTATAAATATGTAATGAATTGCATAGTAGAGAAGTGATATATGTGAGAACTGAGTTATTGTGAGGTTTCGCTGTCAAATATGATGCGCACATAAACAATGGTATTATCTATTGTAATAATATTCTATTTATTTATCATGTTTAATGAATGGAGTGTATTGGTTGAATTAGAGAATCAAATCCTAAGTATAAATGGTTCTTGCATGCTTGATTTCATCATGGTTATCATTTAAGTTTGTTATTCTCTAGATCTATATCTGAACATGCACTGTAGAATGATATATAAGTCATGGATATGAATGCTTTAAGTCTTCATCATGCTAACATACTACAACAACAACCCTAAAGAGGGGCCTAATACCTTTGCATACTTCAGTTGAGTGCTTAGTCTAGGCTAAGTGATGTGCCAGTGTGCCTAGGATTTTACTGGTAAATTCTAGGCTGCATCATTTGTTCCATTACCTGGACCTATTTTTCAGTTATTTTTAGGATGGTTCATGATTAAGACATACCAGTTGACACTAGCAAGTGTTGAGGAGTGGATACATGACCTAGAAGAAGAATACGCATTGAGGTTTAACATTGGATCTGAGTTTGACACACGCACTTGGATGGAGTAGAATATGTATGACTATTTGTACAAGAGCTTCTTGGATATTTTTCTAATAAAACTGTATGAGTGGCTAGTTTCTTATGCGTTTAAACAAAATTAAAGGTATCACAAACTTGTCTAGATGCAGGAAGAATTTTAGACCGTTTATGATGCTGATTTGATTTGGACTTGCGATATGGATATTGAAAAATTAATATCATAATTGCATAAAGAAAATTTGAAATCTTACTCTTTATTCTTGTTACATTCATAGGAAGTATTACATCCATTTAAATAGGAGATGTTGTTCCTATATTTAAGGAGATATAATATCCATAAATATCTCCACACATAACTCCTAAAACAACTCCATGTTATTTTACGTGAGATTTTGTTTTCTCACAAAACTAATATTGTTAATGAGTTGTTTACTCAACAACTCATAATAATATTTACTCACCCACTCATAATTACATTTATAATAACGTAATTAATTATTACAACACATATTATACTATCTTAGATAGTATAATCATTCACATAATATTCTATTTTCACACTACAACATAGATATTCCTAACATTTGCCCCCTTAGTGTGAACATGGGGCAAGAGCTCCTAGAAATATCAAACTTGTCAGAGTATCCATTGCTACTAGATCTTGCTATCTCGATCTTGCTACTAATGATCATCCTTTTCATATGAACATCTTCATCGTTTGATCACCTTCAAATGAAGTACCTTCCACCAAAGTATGGTAATTAGAGGAATGTACGAAAGTTAGAGGACTATACAACAGTCAGAGGATCATACATAGATGCTTTGCCCCTATAAGCTAAGTCAAGCAGTTTGCTTCTTCCACACCAAATAGACAATCAAGAACTGTTTTTAGTCTATGTGAACACATTCAAATCAAAACATGAAAATAGTTTCACCCCCTTATGTATAAACACACCACACAACTGAAATAGAACATCACCACATCTTTCTGTGACCCCATCGTTGGTGAATGACGAGAGGATGCTGATTTTACTCCTTCCTCCATTGCCTCCTTCCTCCAAAAAGTAAACTATTTACCATAATAATTACTCATCACTAGGATAAGAAATTTCTTCATCTTTAAAGTATTCATCCCAATCAATTTCTTCTTCAACAAAAAGAGATTTTTGATCTATTTTGTCATCAAGTAGATCATTTTCCCTCTTTTTACAGTTTAAGGCTACATGTCGCGATTCATTATAGTAATAGCATTTCATTTTACCTTTAAAATGGAAAGGTTTTGCAGTTTGAAATTTCCTTTCTTAGATGAAGTACTTGCTTTATTTTGTACATACATTACTTCTTCATATTCTTCATAATTACTGTGATAAAGTAATGTGAAGATTACTCCTTCTAATATATAGAATACAGAATTGAATCAAGTACTTTAAAAAAATTATATAGAATACCTTTGAACTTCCAAGCAAGACAAGACTCTATATTAACAATTCAGCATTATTGGAAATTGGAGAAAACTTTCAGTAGAAGAATTGATATGCTGAATTTGATAGTTGCATAGTGAAATTCATATTTCTTCAAAAATACAATCTGGGTTCTACTGAAATTTCTGCTGTCATTTTTTGACAAACACTGGGTTCTGCATAAAAATATTATAGAAAAACCCAAATCTGGAAATGAAATATAGAAGCTATTCTTTGAGACATATTTGATCAAGAAAACACTAAAATTTCTCGCATCAAACTTTCTTTGGTACCAAATTAAAATACTATATCAGAATTACATAAATTAAATTCAAAATCTTACACTTTTATTCTTACTATTACATCCATTTAAATAGGATATGTTTTTCCTATATTTAGGGAGATATAATCTCCATAAATATCTCCACACATAACTCCTAAAACAACTCCATGTCATTTGACATGAGATTTTGTTTTCTCACAAAACTAATATTGTTAATGAGTTGTTTACTCAACAACTCACAACAATATTTACTCACCCACTCATAATTACATTTACAATAATGTATTTAATTATTACAACAAATATTATATTATCCTAGATAATATAATCACTCACATAATATTCTATATTCACACTACAACATAGATATTCCTAACAACTATTGCATCCTTCTATATGTTCCTACGTAGATTATAAAACTTATCTGATAAGGATACACATATTTTATTTTAAACTTCACACTCGTAATGCTTTATCACACATCTTAAAATAGGGGGATTCATCAAGGTATATTCTACATCTACATAAATATATCTAGGTTTTTTCATAGGTTTTCACAAAGAACCAATCCCAGAAAACATATCCAAATACAAAAATTGGGCAAAATTTACATATGTTAAAAATGAATATTTTAGGCATGACCATATGGACATTCTTGACTCTCCCATATGGTTCTACCCTAAGGAAATTTTCTTTATATTTTTCTATATTTTTATATTTCTACTTATGGATATAGGTATTTGGCATATCTTCATGCTCATTTGACATAATCTACGTTAATTTACAAGGTGCATGAATATATCACTCCTTTAGTTTAGTACTCAATTTTAGTTATAAATACAGGATTTTTGGGGCATGGGTTTCCTTCTTGGTAATAATTTTAGCATATTACACACTCTTAGTTAGTTTTTCAGTACATGGGAAGGGACTAGGGTAACCCATCTTCTTTTATATTTAGGCCTAGATCCATCTACAATGGTATGGTCATTGTGAAACCAACAATGGAAGGTATCAAAGGCAAAGCTAAGTTATTTGTAGGTAGTCACTTTCTATCCTCTTAAAGGGGAAGATATTATGGTTACCACAAAATTTGAAACATGGTCTTTTGGACTCTCTTCGGAGTACTTCGGTACCCCATTCTTATTATATTTGTACCTGCAGTTATTTGACTGATGGGTTACATCCATTTAATACTTGAATCTATTCTTTGGAAAAAACTAGGGACTCAAGATCACCAGGTATAGGTGGTCTAGTTTATGAAATAAAATCTGGTGGTTCCCTGGAAGTAGAGGAAACACATGAGATTTTGGATTGGATATCCTCCCTCTGTACCATACCCAATTATTTACTTCCATGTTTTTCATGTCTCTTATCTTCACTTTATAGGGGAATAGAAGATTTTAACATGTGCTACATGTGTAAATTTTGTGGCACACAATTAGGAATTTCTTTTGAGATGTAGACTAACTCTTTATTACAAGTTTCTACCTGGATTATGCCAACACCATGCACATTTGAGAAAATATGAAGTGTGTTTACACCCTCAAGTATCTTTCCTTAGACTAGCATTTTATTTTCATTTCATACTTAAAATGGAATTAGACACTCAAATATGGTTTCTACCCTTTTGAAACTCTTGGTTATGAAAATAATACATTTATAAGAACTCAAAGATATCCAAGCAAGGCACTACTGAAGTGCAGAGAGTATTATCTCTCTCTTCAAAATGTTTTATATGAATCCTAACATTTCTGTTGATCACATTCTGAATAAGCCAACATCCACAATGTATTTGAACTCTTCTTATAATAATACATATTTTGGATTATATTCATCATATCACTATATAACATAAACTTACATTATGGTCAAAGCACTTGAAGCATACTTTAGTCCTGAGTTGACCTCTGGAAATCTATAGACTAACTAGGGTGACATCCTCCTATTCTTTAGAATTTTATTATCATTGCTTTGATCATTTTAGAAGCTCCTCAAATTCACACATTGACATGCACATTGTCATAATGATTCACTCAGATTTAGAACTGGAAGGTATCACTTCATTTACTCCCTAAAAGGAACTCAATGATCCCTAAATATCCCATTTAAACCATGATGCTACATTGTTGCCCATTAGGGAAGTCACTAAGGAAGAAATTTCTTGCTACTCAAAAGTCACGGAGTCCAAAAACTCATTCCCAAGCATCTGGAAGATATCATGATTGATCAAGATCTTAGAACACTAGAGAAATTGGTTATCTCAATCATGCCAAGATAACTCTAAAGTTACCAATGAGCATCAGGATCATGATCACAATCAGGTAGCGAACTATATGATCGTTTAAGGACACTTTCGGAGGTAGTGTCAATGAGGTCAAGGATACACTGGTGGACGCAAACACTAACCTCCTTATGGTGGTTCCACCCATGAATTCCCAGGAACATGTTATACATTTGCAGATCCCTAACCACTACAGGTGCACATGAATGTCCTCTCAATATTACATGTTATTTAGGGTGGAAAGAATCATAGTTATGAGGAAAACCCAGGGAACTTGATATGTTATCATCTTAGTTTTGAGTAGGTACATAAACCGTAAGTAAAACCAAGGTTGTAGGGACTAATCTAGGAAGATCTATATAGAACTATGGAAAACTAGTGGATGCCCAAGTTGGAAGTCAGAAAGGCATTGCAGGTAAATATCACGACCCACACTGAAAGTAGCGCACGCCAAAGAAGCATTGCAGTCTATGAAGCCTACCATCACTAAGGAGGAGGTTCTGTATGCAAGTATAGATCCTACCCATCAGAAGGAGGTTTACCAAGAAACCATTTCAAGGTCACTAGGAATCTTCAGGGTGAAATCTAGTATTTAAATTAATTTTCACGGAAGATTTAGCAAAAGAAAGCATTAGAGATGATCCAAATTGTATGGATGACTTGAGAGAAGTGTTTAAATTTTTGCAGCCAGGATAACATATCATTAATTGGGGAATTGTCTAAAGGGAAACAACACCATGCATAATTACTCGAGACTAGATGGCAGATCCTACATCTATAATCTTATCCTCATAGATAGATTATGACAAGGAAATCTTTTGAATGTTAATTAGATGGGTGGTTATTGAGTAATAAACAATTGTTATACAATGCACTTAAGTCAATGTTCTTACTTTATTATGCATGGGTACAAATGGGGAGACCTCCATTGCAGCCATCCTCTAATGTTTTTTTCATGGCTAATTTTTAACTAAGGCCACTCCCATTAGAGTTTTAAAAGATGCATCCATTACCATCTCTATAGCCAAGTTCACTAAAGTATTTTGAGTTTTGTAGCACTGGCAGAATCAGATAGCTTCCCAGCTCTAGCATAAAAGCATCTTGGTGCTATGCACAAATAATGTTGAGGTCTCTTGGTTCAACAAGGGTTATATCAGCTTTGAAGGAAACAAGGATTCTTGTCTGAATGTATTATTATCCCTTTAACAGATGGTAAATCTATGCACCCTATGTTGAGCCCTTGAGTGAAGAAGACTCGAATAGGATTTATGTATTGTCATCTAGGATCCTAGAGGTGCTTGAGCCATGTCATAGATAGGAATCCTTTAGTGGGAGGACTGCATAATCTATTAGCGATACTACAAGTGTTATCTTGTGATAATGGGCTCATAACACTTATGAGTTGGTATTGCAAACATCAGTAAAGAAATATTTCCTAGGGATTCCAAACCATGTTATATCAAGGAGAATAGGTAACAACTTGGTACCTTGTTACACTGGAGAAGGAGACCCTACATGTTCCTACACGCATTAAAGGTCAATGGTCTAGACCATCCATTACAGAGCATGAAATATGCTATACATATACCCTAAGTGGACAACAACATTCTGGTGGGTAAGCATTACAAGGATAATAATTGTACGATGGAATGAAATTAGGATTAGGTCTTGCTACTAGGTTTTCAGGAACAATCTCACCTACTCAAATAGGTATACTTATCATGGCAATAGTTAGCCAACACCACATTTCAGTAGTGTGAGAGACTTCAAGGGCACCCTAGAGGGGTAGGAAGCTTTACCACTTCAATTGGTGCACAAGTTTTATTCCACTTTACAAGGATTTATGCACACGTCGAGTATGTATATGTACAACTCTATAGAGTTCAGACTTAGCAATTGGATCCTGACTATTTAGGATTTCTAGCCTCAAATGACACCACATGTTTTTATCCTTTTCTCTACTAAATGTTTTGTAGAAGATGCATTAAAGGTTATAAAATGCTTAACTATGGGGGATAGTGCACAAGGTGGAAGAACTCATACAAGAAAGAGTTATTAATGAAGGATATTCTAGGAAATAAATGTTTTCTGAAGAAATAGATCCTTGATGCCACAAACTTCAGTGCTTTCCTTGAGAAAGAAAACTGAAAAATGGTCTACTTAGTGGATGATGAAGAAGTAGAAAATTTTGATGTAAACCATTCAACAGGTAGGCGTGAGTTCCATTTGGACACTCTTAGATAACACCACGCGTGCCTATCATGAACATCTATGAAGACAAAGAAAGTGAATATTGGATTAGTTGATGTATGAGCCTAAGGAGGCCATAATTGGAGACTATTGGTGTAATATTTGAAGTGGTAAAAATCATAGACTTAATTAGATAAGGATTATCAGGATTTATTCCCTTATACCATGAACTTAAAGTTGTGCATAAATCATTAGGAGAGATGAAGATAAAGCTTAAAGAGGGTGTGTACCCAGTTAGAAAGAGACCCTATAGGATGAACCCAAAATTATGTGAAAAGGTCAAGGAAGATATTGACATAATGTTGAAGTCTGGAATCATCAAACCCCTCGACGAGTCAAAATGGGTTAGTCCAATGGTGATCAATATCAAGAAGGATGGTTGGATTAGGATCTGTGTGGACTACAGGGAGCTAAATGTTGCATGTGTGACTGATCCCTTTCCTACACCATTCACTTGAGGAAATACTAGAAGGCATGTTGTCAAGGCATGTGAAATCTATTTGTTTACATATGGGTTCTCTAGGTATCATCAGGTTAGGATTGCCCAGGAGGATCAGGAAAAAACTACTTTTACTACTGAATGGGGTAGCTTCACCTATACTGTGATGCCTTTTGGTCTAAAAAAACGTTGTCTGTTGTATTTTTCGTGCATAGTTGTTCAAGCGTTTAAGGATTTTATTCACAACTTCTTGCATGTTTATTTTGATGATTGGATGGTGTATGGATTAGTTAAATATCATTGTGACAATCTATACTTAATGTTTGAAATATGTAGACAATTTAGTATCTCTTTAAACATCAAGAAGTCCATATTTTCTACACCATTTGGAATACTATTAGGAAACATAATCTATAAGGAAGGTTTGTTGGTTGATCCAGCTAAGGTTGCAGTCATTATAGGCCTAAAAGATCATACCAGTCAGAGTGAGGTGCATGGATTCTTGGGTCACACGGGGTATTATAGAAAATTCATAAAGGGGTATGCTAAGGTTGCCACACCTTTGGAGGAGTTACTGAAAGGAAAAGGTACATTTCATTGAGGAGAACCGCAACAACATGCATTCGAGACATTAAAGGAGAAACTTACTACCATTCATATTCTACATTTTCCTTCATGGGACCAACCATTTCATGTACATGTGGACGCCTCTGGCATGGCCATTGGCATGGTATTGGCTCAACTTGGAGAAGGTATTATAGATCATCCTATCTATTTTTCTAGTAGAAAGTTGACTTCTGTAGAGCAGAATTACACAACTACAGAGCCCAAAGCTTTGTCAATGATCTATGTGCTACATAAATTCAGATAGTACCTACTAGCTACACCATTTAAATTTTATACAGATCACATGGCATTGAAGTATTTGGTAAATAAACCCATTTTATAAGGGCGTATATGCAAATGGGTACTCTTATTTCAAGAATTTGATTTCACAGTTGTGGTAAAACTAGGGAAAAGTAATTCTAGACTAGACCATTTATCCAGAATATAGTCAGGAGAAGAAGCACAAGCCATTGAAAATACGATGCCTAATGCATAGTTATATAGGTTACAACACGTGCTTGCCATTGGAGTTAGAGGACATTGTTTTCTTTCTACGAACAGGTATGACACCAGAAGGAATAAAATCCTTGGAGAAGAAACAACTTGCTATATGTGTGGCACCCTATATGTTGATTAGCGGTTACCTATACAAATTAAGTCAGGATGAGGTATTGTGCCGTTGTATACTAGAACATGAACATACAAACATCATGAAGGAATCTCATGGTGGTATTATAGGTTGCCAATATGCAAGTGACGCCATTGCATGCAAGATTCTACTCACTAGATTACGGTGGGAGACCCTGTATAAATATTGTAAGGATTATTGCAAGGCTTGTGATCACTTATCATGCATCTTGGGAAACTCCAGTCAATGAGATGAAATTCCTCTAAGACCCATTACTAGTGGATAACCTTTTGAAAAATGGGCTATAGATTTTGTGGGTCCTATTTCACAAGTCGTGCACAGGACATCGGATCACTCTATATCATTAACTTGGACAGACTATCTGACAAGGTGGGCAGAAGCAGCTGCCTACAAAGGATTGTACAATCGGTTATAATAGCCAGGTTTTTATGGGAAAATATTATTACAAGGTATGGATGTCCTTTAAGTTTGAATAGTGATAGGGGCACACGTTTTATTAATCAGAAAATCAAAATTTTATTGGATGAATTCATGATTGTACACCATAAGACTACACCATATCATCCTTAGGAAAATGGGACTGCTGAGGATTTCAACAAAATTTTGAGCCAGACATTGACAAAAATTTGTGATGTTGGAAGAAAGGATTGGGATTATAAAGTATATGCACTACTTTGGGCATATCAAACAACATTAGAAAAGGTTGAACAAATCCACGCCATTTTAGTTAGTGTTTTGTGTAGAAGCAGTTCTTCCTCTTGAATTCATGTTACCTTCTTTGTTTATTACGTGCGATGGAGGTCTAGCTGATGAGAAAGCATTAGAAGAACATATTAAAAAGTTAATCAAGTTGGATGAGTGACGAGTAATAACATGTTCAAGTCAAAAACAAGAAAAGGCCAGGTAGAAAGCATGACATGATAGGCACATCAGGGATAAAAAGTTTGAAATTGGATAGATGGTGCTCCTTTATGATTCTAAGTTTTTGCGCCATCCAGGAAAACTCAAGGTACATTGGTTGGGGCCATATGTTATCACTCACATACTTGAAACATGCTTTCCAATTAGAGGCACTTGATGGAACATTGTTACCTGGTTACTTCAATGGGAGTAGGCTAAAGCCCTACTATAAATAAGTCTTCTTGGTGTTTGTAATAAGGAAATGTTTCCATTTAGATTAGGTTTTCAATTTTGTATTTCCTTAATGTATTTCCTTCTTCGTCACTATGATTTGTTAATTTAGTTGGTGTTTTGTGTAATAAGCATGTTTGTGTGCCAAAAGCTAATTACTATTTGAAGAATTTATATGTGTAGAGGACTGCACATACCATTAGTGTGGGGTGGTTATTGATATCCAGGTACATGACTATTGAAAATAAGTACACATGAAAGGAAAAAACTGCTACATGTGCTATTGAAGTTGAATTGTTAAAAAAAGAGATTGCTTTTGGAAATGTGGACCATAGGTAGAGATGAATGAAGAAACAAGTATAACGTGAGGTAAGCAGGGGCCATGGGAACTACCAAGGGAAGGCGTAGTGGCAAGGTACTCAGGCACATAGAGGTGCGTTGAAGAGAATTCCATGGCTAGAAGGTAGGAAGGCGCACTAGAAAGTTATAGCTTGGGCGCGAAGATGTACCACGCAGAAAGAACGAAAAATGGTCGATTAATGAGGGGATTGTTGGTAGGTGAAGGAGTAATAAATGCACTAACTTTTTGAAAATTTATATAAGAATGGGATGCGAGTTCATTTTTACCATTGCCATTGAGAGAATTTGAAAAGAGCTAAGTGTAAACGAGCCGAGCAATCGTGTTGAGGTGCGAAGAGTGTGAAACCAGATGTGGAGAGAAGATTTGTGCATAGGAGAAGCTTGTGTTCCCATAGGTGAAGGGTTTGAGTGAAGCAGATGCATTACAAAAGAGCTAGGGCATGTGATTTCCACTAGGGCATGGAGATTCAAACTAGGGTTTTAACTTGCTCGTTACAGAGGGATAGAAAGGAGATAATTTTCAAATGGCACCGAAGAAAGCACCTACAACAGGAGTAAAAGGGAAGAAGAAGGTCAAAGTGGAAGAAGAAATTTCTCCCGAGAGTAATTTCTCAGAAATGCAATATCCAGAGGGCATGATTGTGGGATAAGAATGGGATTCCCACATCTGGGAATGTAAAATTAGTGATTAAAACCATCGTACATTAGATAATAAGAAGGATCTGGATGTGTTCTTAAGCACAAAAATGAACAAGCGCACAACAAAAGACATGCCAATGTATGATGATGTTGGTGAGAAGTTACTAAATCATATTGGAGTCTACCAGTTGTAAGAGCTACCATACTTTCAAAACTATGAACCATTGTATCAGATGGTTGATGAGTAGATAGTCCATGAGGACTTCTTCTACTTTGTCGGACGGAGGGTTAGAATCACAGTCTGCCTTGATTTCAATAGTGACAGGACTAAGGGCCTTAGGAGCAAATCTGGAGAGTGAATTAATCAGATAAAGCAGTGATCTTGGAGACAATGAAGGAGCTAGGATATACCAAGGGTCCACATGGCATGGACATTAACAAATTGAAGAAGTACCTAGTATTTCAGGAAGCTGCATATCTTGTAACTAAGTTGAATGACCAAGAAAGATGGTTGCATGTGAATACAATGTGGCTACATGTTATGCAAGGAAGATTTCTCAAGGAGTGATCTACAATATCGTAGATCACATAGCAAAGAAAATCATTGAAGAAGCACATATAGGTGATAGAATTAGTTTTGGCACTATTTTATTGTCTTTGGTGTTTATGGAGATTGGAGTGCCTGATGGGCCAAAGGAGAAGATTTGGGAGTACCCCACGGAGAATAAATATCTAGTGGAGAGATTTGGTAAATATTTATGTGAAGGGAACATGAGTGGGCCATTTACGAAGATGGCAGAGATGTGTAATGATAGGCTCTACGCATCGTTTGAAGAGGAGTGGTGCATACCCAAGGAGTTACTTTCAGTGGTGGGTAAGGTAGTACAATTTGTATTCTACCAACATTTTTACATCACGCAATTTGTGATGAAGGATGAGCTTGGAGCCCTTGGTGCAAAATACCATATGCCTTCACAACATGCTACTTCCAGGCATCAGTTCACCGGTTCACAGATGTGCGCTGCCTAAGCTTCATCGTAGATAAGGTAGATTATGACTACCATACTCTGAGAAAGACATATGTATATCCAGGATTGAGACTACCTACATTGAGAGGCTTATCTCAGATATAATAAGCATGAAGCCAATAAGCTTGGTCGTTGGAGACGTTAGAGCAAATACTTGTGTATATTCAACTTAAGCCCAAGTTGGAGAACAAAAAATATGTGGAAAATGAGTTCATGCTTCCAAGGATGCCTAAGGGTAAGCATACAGTAGAGAATGTGCCAACTCCACAGCCTGCAGAGACCATAGTGGTGGATGAAGAGGAAGAGGAATGAGAAGATAGTGGTGGCCTGGAGCATAGAGGAAGAAGGAAGCCTACAGACAAGGTAGGAACTGAGTGCGTGACTAAACCACCTCAGGTGCAAGAAGGAGATGATGAGGACCTGGATGCAGTACAAGGAGAGCATCATTTCAAAAGGGTATTCAGAAGAACCAAAACCCAAGGTACTACTCCAAAATCAGTGCACAGATCACCTCAAATCTCTCCACAGAAGGAGACAACTGAGAAGAGAAGGAGAAATTTGAAGCTAGACGAGGAGGAGGAAGATTCTAAGGAAATCATGCCCAAATCTCCTACACCTCACGAGGACATGGAAGAGTCAAAGGAAAAAGAAATTAAGGATGGAGAAGAAGGAGAAAAGGAGGTAGATGCGATAGCGCAAGAGACTTCTCATGGCATAACAGAACAAGCTCCAAATCTTGACACTCAAGTTCCTAAGGGACCAAGATCGAAGAGGACAAGTGGGGAGTATACTGCACCGGTCATGGGCTATGCTGGAGGACACCAATAAAATTTTCGTACACTCATTTCCAAAACACGGTGGCCCTTAAGTAATTATATGGATGGGATTTGATGGATGAGGACATGACCACTGTGCGCACAAGAAAACAACAATGTTGGTCAATGCAGACGCATATAGATGAACCAGACTTGATGTCTGTGAAGAGTCCTGTGTATCTAAAAGATTGAATAGACACCTTAGGATAGACACATAACGGTTAAGCCTATTGTTATGTCAGATGAACAGGTAAGTAATGCCTTGGTGAAGGTATCTAATGAGGTGGCAAGGACGAATGTGGATAAAGCTATGACTATTATGGCACTGAGGGAAGAGATCAAGGCCAAGGATGTAGAGATAACATGCTTGAAACAAAAGAAGGAATTAGAGAAGAAAAAGAATGGGGTTCTTATTGGCATGGAAGAGGAGATCGGGGATCACATCCTCCAAGTGAGACCACACTTAGAGCCCAAGGTGCCCAAAAATTTCCCTTCAGCTATGCACTATGTGCACACTTTGGTTGATATGGTGCTTGAAGAGGGACCAGTTAAAACATACCAACACCAAAAGACCCTAAACATGAAGCAGAGAGTGAAAAGGTTGTAGTGATTAGAAAACAGTCATCATACGAGGCACTACTTCAAACCCTTCGAGAGGAGCTGAAGAAAGTGGATCAAGCATTGAACATTTGCACTACTCCGGAAGTAGTCATCAGAATAAGAACAATGGTAGAGGACAATGAAGTCCTAAAATCTATGAAGGATGAAACATTGGGGCGCGTGGAGAGACTACCAGTAGTGAATCAAAAGCGTGAGGCCCTTACAGCAGCACAGGAACCCCATAAGGAAAGATTCAAAGAACTAGGAAAGGCTATAGCTTAGAAGATGGATATGCTAGAAGGAAGAATGTCTGCAATGGATAACATTATGTTAGTATTAAAAAATGAGAAGGGAGACATTGCGCAGGATGAGCTAGATTCTATTGCAGTGAATATTCCAAGAAAAGGCACAAGCCACACTGAGTGAATGTTAGACCTTAGAGGTAGAAATAAAAAGAAGAATATCCAGAGCTCATCCTTCCAGTTGAAGCAGAGGATGATGAAGAGTAATGAACTATTCTTTGTATAGAATTCTTTAACATTCTTTACATTACTTTATTCTTTATTGTCCAAGGATTAGCCATTTTTGGGGCAGCAATGCAGTTAGTGTGGGGTAATGTTGAAGTAGAAAACATGTATAACCCTTAGCAAAAGTCATACAGAATATTTACGAAATCAGCAGAGCGCATTCAAAAGCATGGGAGGATTAGGAAGGAATCACGTGCTGAGGACAGAAACAGATTCAGAACTTAGCTTTTTCACAATTATGATCTATTTTTGGAAGATGGTGTGTGGAGCACACAAACGGGATGAAGACTTACGTGACACACATGGGCTATTTTTGGAAGAGTGGCTATGGAGCTTTACATGGATGTGGGCTAAAGATAGAATTGTGAATGATAGTTAACTAGGAGAGATCTATTATTAGCGCACTTATATGTGTGGCTATAATTGTAAAGGCACATGGTTATTTTCAACATGTGACCTATTTTGGGAATAGATAAGTGGTGAAGGGAAAGTCCCCACCCTTATAAATTTGTAATGAACTATGCATAGTATAGAGAGAGAGATATGTAAGGACTAAATTACTGTGAGATTATAATATCATATATGTTACACGCATGAGCATATGATGCTATTATTGTAAGAAGCTTCTGTGTATTTATCATGTTTAATATAATGGAGTGTATTGGCTGAATCAAAGTGTTAATTCTACGTATAATTGGAACTTGCATACTTGATTTCATCATGGTTATCATTTAAATATGTTATTCTCTAGAACTAGATCTGTACATGCACTGTAGAATGATGTATTAATGATGGATTTGAATGCTTTAAGTCTTCATCATGCTAACATCCTACAATAGAAACCCTAAAGAGGGGCCTGGTACCTTTGCACACTTCAGGTGAGTGCTCATTCTAGGCTGAGTGATGTGTCAGCATGCCTAGGATTTTACTGGTAAATTCTAGGCTGCATTACTTTCTATTGTTGCTTTTGGTCTTGTACCTTTATTGGACCAACCTGTATTTTCATACTTCAGTTTCACCTTTTCTGGGCTGGAGCACCTAACTAGGACACCAACACCAGGTGCCCTTATCCCCTCTAGGCACCCCTATCCTCTTTACACTTAGATCTCACTTTTTGGGTCCTTTCTAGCCTTTTGAGCATCTTATCTTTTTGATATTCAGCCTTTCAATGCAAAAGATAAGATTCTCCTTTCAATGCACAAGTGGATGATCTTTTGCATTCATCAGTAACTGATCTAGGTCACTGTTGAGCTTACTAATTTACCTCTAACCCTCCTCTCTCAAGGGTGAAATATTTTGGGTGTTCCTATTACCTTGCGAGCTTGTTGTGCCCTTTTTCTTTTGATGAGTTACAATCATTAGCTTGGAGCTAACTTACAATATTTTCATGGTATCCATGGAGGTTTACATATTTGAAGTTCACTTGAAGTCCTTATTTTTCTTCTTCTCTTCTCTCTTTTAGGTTTACAGGTTGTCTTGGAGATCGGTTGTTTCATCAACATTTCTTTGATCCATTCTCTTCATCAAATCATATATTTGTCCCAGTATTGTCAATTTTTCTCCAGTCGTCGTCAACCCAGTATTCCTCAACTCTGGCATTTGTATTCATCATCGTCTATCTCTGTCCTACAACCCCCCTATATCCAAACCCCTTTGTTTCCTTCATCTGTTTACCTAATAGCCAAGATCTTATTTTTTTACCCTAGTCACCATTGACCAAGACCAATCGTTGATCTGATCAACCTCCTCATCAGATCTTCCTTCTTTTTCTCCCTTTCTATCTCCTCACCATCCCAACATCAGATCTAACATCCTAGAGCAAGTTCCAGAGCTTTTTTCTGCTTAGCTCATGATCAAATCTACAGCGATCACCATCGACTCTACCAGTCAGTATCGGGTCACTGTCGACTCAATTATGTTTGATTTCGTTTATCAATATTTACATTATCAGATCTTTATTTCAGAAAATCTATCATATCTTAGATCTCTATTCCAGATTGCTAACTACTTCCATCTTATCCATTATGAGTTATCATATCTTTTATCAAAGTGGGTTGACATCCATCCCTAGGAATTTATCGCTTCTCGGTATTGACCTTATCAGGAAACCCACCCTCTTATCTACTAATAATTTTCTTGTTTATCTTCTATTTATTATGTAAGTTATCGAGCTCTCCACGGAGAGGATCTTTTGCGCTCGTTTCATCTGTTAGGAAATATATATAGTGCTCACATTATTATTGTGAGAGTCATATTATAATGTATTGGTTGATTACATTTACATAATGGTAAATATAATAGTGCGATGTAATTGAGTCGTAATAACAATTCATATAGTTATTTTAGCGTGATTTGGTTGTTAAATCAAACTTACGTAAAATAGAGAAGTATTTGTTGTATATTTGAGGCAAACTCCTTAATTATAGGAGTTAATTGGCCTATATATTATGTACTATTCATATTGAATATGAATGAATCAGAGCATTTATTTTTCAATTGGTACCATAGCAATGAGATCCTTGTGAGAATCTATAAGGGACTTTATCCATTCTTCCCAAATTCCCCAGACTATGAAGAGAGAATTTATATGCCATAATAGTACGTAAAAGAGACGTAGATGTCATTGTGGTTCAAAATGGCCATGTTCTTTCATTCTAAAATTTCTGACCAGCGTCCATAGTCCATTGCAGGCAACAAGATTATATTCTTCTATTCTGTGAAGGCCCAAAATTTGGAACAACAAATAAGTTGTGGTTCGATTGATCTTTGGAATAATTATGATCATTTGCATTGAAGAATTTAATATTTAGAGGAATTTCGATTTGTATCAGGTTTCAAGAGCCAGAACTTCATTTAGCTAGATCTATGTTGAATCGTTGTTTATTGGCATACTGTGACAACATTTTTCCATATATATTCATAGTTTTTCAAGAGTGTATGTGCTAGTGCATAGATCATTATCATCATACCTATGATTTTGTTCATTGATTGTCGTGTTCTCTTCAACCACTGTGATCGGAGGATCTTAACTCTCAGACATTCTATTTGAGCAGAGTTACCCACATCAACAAGGCCATTCAAAATTATTAGGGAAAAATATTATTATATTATAAGTATAGTACAGTTGATGTGAATTCTATGAGGAGTTTGATCAACAGGAAGTGGATAAGCAAGAGATTCAAACTACCACTGTAAATTTGAAGGACCCCGTCAGAACTCGAGAAGGAGATAAGAAGCTCAACTATTGTATAATCGACGTGTAGCATTAAAAATCATAAGCAAGAACATTTTTCCTCAGATATCTAGGTCGTTCAGCCATTCAAATTTGTTGTTTTCTTTTGAATTGATGCACAGAAATGGGTATTAGTTGCAGCATAGACGTTTGGATGTTTTGACAAACATGGATCAAATAAGACATGCAGTGATTGAAGGGAAAAGACATCATATCCATATCTACACAGATATTATCACCTTATTTTCAACGGTGTGGAGACCTCTCACGCATCTACCTCATTTTCCAGTGCTACGTTTCCACTACATGCATATATATCAGCTTAGTATATGCAAGGTGGTTTTATTATTATGTGAGTAGATTTTGATTGTGTAAAGTATTTTGTTCGTGTGGTATTCACCATTTAGTTAAAAAATTCGTGGTTAAACATTTGTAAGGAGAGTCTTTTATATAATAGTTAGGAAGTGAATATTATTGAGGGGTCATTTGGTATTATTGAAAAGTGTGATTGTTATAGTCTTGTTGCCAAAGTATAACGTCGTTTCATGTTCTTGTCAACATAAGTATCATCTATTGACATTGAGTCAAGTCAATATGTATTGTATGTTGGAACTCCAAGGTCAAAAGAGTAATGAAATTGAGTCAAGAAAAAAACGGGGGGGCGTCATTGAAAAAGTCAAATAGGTGGTTTTAAGTTTTTGTTATCATGGTGTAAAGAGTCATAGTCAAAGTCTGTATTGTCATTTTAATCATCTTCCATGTGTCTATTTTGAGTCACTCTTTAAAATCATAATTATATTGTTGTCACATCCATTTCATTGTTAAAAAGTTAGGAGTCAAAATATTGTAAAAATATTTTTTTTGCCTAACGGATGCATTTTCGGTGTTACCCAATGCCAAGAAAATAAATGATTTCACATTTTGGGGGGAATTAAAAAACAATGTGGAAATCATTTCTGAAACATGATCAAATTCTGATGAGGTAGTAGTGTCCTTTACTGGATGATGGAGGCATAGGAGGATGGAGGACAAGCAACATCCTCTCGCCAGCCACAAGCGACGAGGCCACAAAATGAGGTTGTGGCATTTTTGTTTCAGTGTGTTTTTTCAGTTGCAGTGTACCTTTCATTTTTCATAATTAATTTTACAGTATGTTTCAGCTATAATAAAGTGAGCAAATTCTTATGCACTTCCTTGGTGTGAATATATTGTGGAAAGATGAAAGAACAGAGGAAAAAACAATGTCATGTTTCTTGAAAAGGATGAGGAGGGGTTCATACCTGGAACATGGGTTCCTTTTTTGGTGGACAGGGGTCCATTTTTGTTGAACAAGGGTTCATACAGTGAACAAGGGTTCATTTCATATGAACAGGGGTTAATACCGAGTTTTTTGGTCATCCTTTTCAAAACCATCAGAGAGCCATAATCATGAGCACGCACGGGTGACAAGCTGCAAAAAAAGTGTGATTGTTTTTTTCCAATGTTCACACTAAGGGGGGGAATGTTAGGAAATATATATAGTACTCACATTATTATTGTGAGAGTTATATTATAATGTATTGGTTGATCATATTTACATACTGATTTAAATATAATATTGTGATGTAAATGAGTTGTAATAACAACTCATATACTTATTTCAACGTGAATTGGTTGTTAAACCAAGCTCATGTAAAATAGAGAAGTGGTTTTTGTATAATTAAACCAAAACCCTTAATTATAGGAGTTAATTGGCATATATATTATGTATTATTCATATCGAATATGAATGAATCAGAGCATTATTGTTTCATCATCGTCATCATCCACATACAGAGGTATCCTTAAACCCTCTCATGGTTTTTAGTTTCTTGATTTCTTGTGTCTTTTCCATTAACTTGTAACAGAAGCGGGAAATCTCGTCAAATACGAAGGCATCAAAGCAACTAAGTTCTTCATAGGTAGAACTTTCATATCCTCTTTATACTTAAGGGGAATATATTAGAGTTATTTAATGATTTTGATACACAATATTCTTCCTTGGAGGGGTGCTTCAGATCCTCTTTTTTGGTTTTATTTTTGGCATTCATGTGTTGGGCTTATACACATAATACATCAACCTCTCCTCGACACAAATTAGGGACCGATCACTCCTAAATTATCATCAAATTTTAGCAAATATAGAATCTCCAAAGCACAAGAGCGAGAGAACATTCCATTCATAAAACAAACAAGTGTATTCCTTCGATGTTTTACATCTCTTTTGGAATAAATTTTTGCACATTTCTTTATATTAGTTTTATTAAATTTTGAATTAAATTTTAGTTTCCTATCTTATTCATTATCTGCAATTTATGTTTCAATTTTCATTTTAGAGCATACCAACACTAGCACAATAGGATACTGCAAAAAAAATTTATTGCGAGAAAATACAAAGTGTGTCTACAAACTTAGGTATTCTTTCCTTTAAGCATGCAATTCTATTTCATACTTGAAGGGGAAAATGTAGACACTAAATTTTTTAAATTTATCTTTTGAAAATGTTTATCTTGACATTACACACTTGCATCTACAACTGTACTCTCCTCATTCTTTTGTAGCACACCCTAATAACTCTTTGATTACCTGTTTATCTATGCACACCTCCATGTTGTCACTTTATCAAGTTTAACTACATAAAACACATCTAAAAACATTCATCCTCTAACCCATAAAGTCAAAACATGTATTTTTCCTCTTGGTCAAGAGAAATTACCATTTTTGGTCGGGTTGTACAAATTTACAAGCTAACGGTACTGTATGATTTTGGATGACATGTATTGGGATAATTATTTCAATCCTATCAATTTCTAATGAGAAAATATATCCCCTTGGTCATAATTTAATGACATAATAAACTTTTAAATCATATATAAGCAAGTAAATCACACCTCATTTGATCACTTGGCACTTTAGGAACTCCTCATGTAAAATCAATCATAAAAGGAACTCCAAGCTCTATAAACTGTTAAATAAACCATGCACATCCATTAGGTAAACACCCTCTACAGGTCTAAATTCTCCTTCTAGGTCTAGGATTCTCCATATTCATTTTACAAACAAGCAAAGTGACCCTTACCAAGTATTTGAGCAAGTGTGAAACTCAAGAAAAGTATTTTCCAATCCTATTTATAAAGTTCTGATTTCACTACGATATATATAACATGCTAGGAGAATGATGTATGGTTTTATCCCTATTAGGAGTATTGGAGACATTAGAAGTGCATAGGGGTGCCCACAACCCACCGATGTTTTTTCAAGAACTCTTTGCACTAAAACGGTTTTAGGGTTTGAGTATATTTTATAGATCCATTCTGATGGTGAGAGAAGAATACCAACACACATTGACACTCGTTTTGAGTTAGGAAAAACACTTAGGAAGTTGGAGAACCATATTCTAAGCAGGTCCATAACCATACATAAGGGTCAAGACCGTACGTATGCTTTTGACCTAGTTATACGGTTTTGACCATTTTTAATTTCATGTACCAGTTTATGTAATGAAGCATTTTCAGTCTTAGATCAGCTCGTTTCTACATTCAAATCACCCAACATCTTCTAGATCCACATAGAATCAACTAAGTGTAATTCTCCCATGTGTTTTTGATAGTTTTTAGATCAATATTCACTTTGAAAAATGTTATTTTGATTTGTGAAATTAATGTTGGAAGGTAATTAAATCAAAATATCCACTTGTAATATTAATTCAATCTTATTTATGTATGTTATTTAAACATTCTTAAAAATTACAAAAGGAATGAAAAGATTCACAAAAAATTAAATCATCACCTTCTTCAAAACCTTAGTTTCCGTAGGGTTTTATATCTACATTTTATATTTAGATATTAACTTTATTTTCATTTATAACATGTCCTAAATATGGTTTTTACAAATGTCCCTAAGGTCTCATAATTAGTCCTTCCCTTTGGGTCTCATTCTAGGGCTTCATAATTGTTGAATTACTTTTCATCACATATCTCAAGCATAATGGTTAGATTTACAAATTCCTTTTTTATTTTGTTTTTTTATTTTCATATTTAATTAAAACCTATTATTTTGGCATAATTTGTAGCACACTTTTGGGAAATTCAATATTACTATTTTTAGTAATTAACACATAATCAACAAAATATACACTTTTTATAGAATTTTCGGGAGCTTTTATTTTTGAATATAGATTGAAAACTACCTCATTTGGTTTCATTTAATTATTTGTTTATAATCATAAATGGTCCTTTTAATAATTCAACGATGACTACCTTTTGTTAAAACATCCCCTTTAGGTGTTATCATGTATTGTCTATTGATTGTTAGACTTCTATATTATGATTTTGTATCATTTAATATCTAATTAGAGGATAATATACCATTTTGTGCCATCATGGACCTTGATAATGAATACATTTTATCCTTCCATGAACTCCTTATGTATCCCACCCTATAACCTCCATTCAATTAGGATTGTAAATGATTATAGACCCAACATAATATGGGCGTATTCTCTAGGATTGAATACATTCTTTCTAAAATCTAAGCACTTCAATAAATTAGGATACAATTAATGCAGCTCCACATGATATGCTTGAACATATTTTTGTTATGGAAAATGTTACAATTTCATATACAATTCAACATGATGGCCTTATTTTTTATACTTATCTAATACATGATGATGTAAAAACTATCAAAATTGAATATCTTTCTCCTACTATGATAAAACATATTTCAACTAGTGCACTTAATTATGCTATTATCATTACAAATTATTGACATGATATGAGTTATGATGTCTCTACAAGTGGTGTTATAACCTTAATTCATAATGATATGCTTTCACATATACCTAGAGTCTCATCTCTCGTGACTATACCTACTTATGATAAAATTATTAAGCCTATCTATTTAGGGGAAACCCATATCCCCCTTCACAATGTTGCAATGACTATAGGTTTTACACATACTATGTTGCACATGCCTATGTATTCATCTATTACTATCAAAAAAGAGACAATCATTTCCTATGATATTTCTTCTATTACAAAGGATTTACTTGGTTGTTCTATATTGATTACATATTATATGCATGATACTACTCATGTTAATGTTACATTGTATACACTAAGATATGCTTCTATTAATCCCAAAGAAACTATAACACCTCTATTACTTATGTTTTACCTTGTGTCTCTCCCTCTTTTATTTGAGGTTGATATAGAAAACCCTCATGGCATCGAGTCTATTGTGTCTCCCTTAGATCCTTGTATTTTTATTTATAATACACCCATACTTATTCCAAACGTGGATAATATTTTTGTCTCTATATGGATCTCCCCTCACACTCTTATATTGATCATTTAAGTCACATATTACTTTTTTCCAATTTTTCCCCTAGAAAAATTGGCTAAGTTGTAAAAATTGGACTTGGGAAATTTCATGGATTCTTAAAGAAGAATCTAAAAAATCAGGTATTTTTTCATGTTTTGGCAACTTGGAATTACTCTATAGAATTTCCCTTCTTTTATCCAAGCTCAAAAATTCCAAAAAGTTAGAAAATTTGAGAAAAAAACAAAAATTGGGCCAGGTCTCTGGTGGAACCGAAGAAATAGTTCCCACGGGCCTCTAGTTCTCTGCATTGGTTTTGGATCCAAAAGTCAAAGGAAATAGTGTATTATGGATTGGAGAAGGGTTTTAAGAACTAAGAGTATGGGTGTAACAAGTTCCCTCAAAACCAAGGTTCCCCGCCGAGTGGTTTGGCCCGAGAAGCTAAAAGGTTTTAGTTCAATACAGAGTTGGGGGAGTGTGGGATAACCAAGCAACAACGAAACCAGTTCCACCAGGGAACTATTTCCCTACGAGAGTGTTCAAGCCACAATGCAAAGGATTTGAAATCAAATGAGTGAAGTATAATGCAGGACGAAAGGTGGTGAGGAGAACAAGTGGAGATGGGGAATGGTTTTTGGGAACACTTAGTTCCCTACAGAGGCTTGGGAGCTGATGAAAAAATAGGATGGAGCTTGGGAAGATTTTTACGGGCTATGAAGCGGGCAGAGGAATTAGGGGCCAATGGAACTAGTTCTATCGAGGAATTAGTTCCTCAACGTGATGTTTGAGCCGCAACAAATGGAGGTGGTGTGATATGTGAAAGACATGGCCGTTAAGTGAACTGATAACCCAAATGAAACAGGTTTCCCAGTTCCCTTTGTTCCCCTAAATCCCCGCAAGCCATAAGAGCCAAAGAGATAAGGAGTTCAGTGCGGAAAAGGTTAGGTGTAGAATAACTAAGGACTACGGGAACTAATTCCACCAAATATTAAGTTCCCCGTAACCCCATTTTATTTGATTCATAAAGGACATGGGATATAGAAGATATAGTGGGAAAAAGAGATTAATTTATACTGTGATGTTAGATTCGGAACTAGTGTTCCCACGTCTCCTCCATACTTGACTCGTCATATCTTTTTCTTAGGTGCTCCATTTTTCAAAAAGTTTATATCACTGGAAAAGTCTCATCGAGAACTACATTTTGAAATCTGAAAATCATATTTTAGAATGGGTAGGTGGATGAAAAAGGCATATAAAACTTCCAGCATTGAAATCACAACTCCATGTAGCTACAAGATAAGTTTAATGAAGGTTCCTTTTTATTCTCCCAGAAGGAAAAGGACCTTGGGGAATGACTTTGTCAGGGTGCCCATGATTGTTTTCAGGAATTTAATACATCTTGTTGGTGGGTGGGAGAATAATTTCGAGTTTTTCTCTTCTCTCTCACACATTATTCTGTATATTGTAAAACCTCTCATTTGTGAGAGGGGCGATGTTCTAAAATGTAAAGAAACTCTATCAATTTTTTTGTGAAAATATGTGAGTTGCAAGCCTCCATTTTGTACTTGGCAAGTGTTCTTGTACCTTATTCTTCACATGTAATGGAATGTGTATACTTTGAAAACAATAAAATCTCTATTTTTTGGAGTTTATCTCAACCCTAACTTGTGTCTTATTGCATTTCCTTGCCTCTTCATTCTTGTTGTGGTATTTTTTGCATGTAAATCTCACTTGCAGGTTGATTTTGTTGTGTTTCATGGAGAATAGATGGTGAATGAAGTATTGGGTCTATGTCACTTCTATTTGGCCTCTCCCTTCTCTGTTTTCCCTCTTTCTTTTCCCTCATTAGAGTATCTCCTCCCCTTCTCTTGGTGTTATCACCTCTGTTAGTATAGGATTTCCCTTTTTAAGCACCTTGCTCTATCCCTGGCGATTAACAAAAATAAGGATTTCCTAGATGGCCTAAGGGGATATCTAAGGTATTAATGTTAATCTAATTAGGAGGACTAAAAAATTGTAAATGAACTAAAACAGTATTAAATAAATGTAAATAAGATACTCTAGATGAAATAAAACCCTAATGTGTAAGAGAAGAGTAAGGAAAAGACTCAGCGGATAACAGAAAACTGTCGCATAGTGTCGCGTATCTGGAAATAGAATCTGAAAGTGTGGAAAAACCCTTGGGGACCCTGTGAAGGGTAGATCTGGACTATTTGAGATGACAGAAGTGTTTGGGAGTGTACTGCGGAACCCCGGGGCACCCTGGTCTGTAATTTGGGCACTCGAAACACTACAAATACTCATAATATGAATTTGGTATGGTCACTAAGTTTCTTTGAGTGTTTCCTATCTATTACGTTGGATTCGTCAGATGAATTACAGAATGACCCATAATGCAAGGAAAAGTATCAAACCCTAGAAAAATTAAATATGCATATGAATGGGTCAGACTAACCTCAGTCACCAAACTAGTGGACTTATCACCGAGGTCTGCACTACATTACAGACCCTGATGTAGTTCTAGTGTGTGTGCATGTGGTGTGCCCTAGGTGTTCTTATGTCAGCCAAACGTTTTGAAGTGGCGAGCAATAGTAGTTATAGAAATGTAAGTAGCATGTGTGCATGGAATAGAATGGAATCCCTCCCCCTACGAAGTGTGTGTGATGCAGATCTCCTAGCTTGAATGCATGGCACTATGTGGATGCAAGTGATAAAATGGATGTAGCCCTAGATGGAGAGATATTAGTGATAAGATGCAACAACTTAGGACCCTTATCATGATATTATAGCTTTATATTTATCGGGCTCTCAAGATTAATTTCATAATTAAACCGTGACAAGGACAACTGAGAAGAAGATAAGAATGAACAAAGCTAGAAGTGACCCAAAAAGAAGTGTAAGAGGTTGTGCATAGACCGAGGCACTCAGAATGGGACTAGGGTACCTTAGGGCACCCCAGTAGAGGCTGTGGTGCCCTGATTTCGGGATAGAATGTCGAAAAGGTCATAAAATGGGCTAATATGTATCTAGAAATATGAGGGAAAAATGAAATAATAGATAAGAAAAAGGTGGCCAAAAGGTTAGATTAATTAGTAATTTGTACACTTGAGAAACTTCTAAATGGTAGTTTAATATTGGGTTAAATGTTGTCTAATGTGTAATATTTGTGTTTACATTTTCCCCCAATTTATGTTGGTGAGTGGAAAGCTCAATCACATAAATTAGATAGAGATGCGTACTTGATAACCATGTAGAGTGTAGAAGAAGATGTGCCGATGGAATAGACTCAAGTGTGGAATGAAAAAAATAAAAATCTGGAGGAGCATGGATTCTAAAGATGAAAAATGTGTATAAAAAGTGATGAGAGTGAACTGAGGGCGGAACACATGTGTGGTTGTTGTTGTGTGTAGTGTACCTGCATGGTTAGTAAGGAAATTACCACCACGATGTATTATCGGTGTTATTGTTATTGTTGTTGTAGTTGTTTTTATTACCCCCAATTTACTACTTATTTCTCATATGGCAAACCTACAAGGAGGAAATGATCAAGTATTCAAATATGTATGTATGTGAAATTGTTGTGTAAAAATATGCAAATGTAAGATATGCTAGAATATAAATTGTAAATGGAAAAATGGAACATGTGCATCTGATCCATGTTGATAAAAAGGGTGTAGAATGATATCATGTAGTGTCATGAGTTTTTCAGGAAATCTCACACCACCCTTGCTGAAGAAGTGTAGGTAGGAAATGCTTTGTGTCCTCTAAATCTAACTACTTCTGCTGAAATTTGTTGAAGAGATATTTGTACTGTCCTAGTTTTTTTAGTGATCTGACACCACTGGATGGAGAAATGTAGAGAGGGACACCCACTGTACCACTAAGCCTATAACTGCTCCATAGAATTGTTGAAGGACACCATGTCTCGTTAAGGCCATTGTGTATGGAGTTCATAGATTGGTTTGAACTCACTCACTATGTTTGAACCGGTGTAGATACATTGTGTTCATAGAAACCCTCAATGATTCCCCCCTCTTTTGGGGTACATACAATGACCCTAGAAGGAGAATGCAGCCCCCAAAGAGGACCAACCGCACTCTAACCTATAGAAATATATCCTACAGGGGGAAAGGGAAATGCTTGGTAGATACCAAGGCATGCAAAAAAGGGGATTGCTATCCAATACAAGTGTTAGTCCAAAAACACATGCATGCAAGAAGTGTAAAATACACAGACAATGTAGAAACTACCAAGCAAAGTAGTGTAAACATGTAAGAAAACAAGCAGATTGCACAAAGCGAGTTGTAAATATGGGGCATCACTCACGATGTTGCAAGACACACAAGGCCATCATGGCAGAAAACAACAGTCAAGTGTGTACACAAGTAAAGGGAAAATCCCACAAATGATGGAAAATAATGGAGGTAAGTAAAAAAGAACATGTAGTCATGGAAACATGCAGTCCTGCAAAACAAGTGTTGCACATGGAACACCCATTAACATGTTAGAGTGATAACCAATATGTTAAATTGTGTATGAATAAGTAGTATAAGATGATAAGTACAAAATGAAAAAATAGCACCTGTATCAGACAAATGTGGATGCCCCCCAGCGACTAGTATAGTAAGGGTATAAGGTGAGCATCTGTGCCATGTGTAAATGTATTGTATCTGCGATGGCACTAGAAAAATGCACGAATGTGAATGTGTGTATGATGATGATGTAGAAGAAATAAATATAACATGTGTATTAGAATTATCATGCAAAACAATAGTAAGCAAGAGTAAATGCTACCAAGACAATGCAGTATGCAGTGGATGGATGGAATGGAATGAAATATGGAATGATAGAAGAAACATGCCCCTCGAGTGGATGGAATTTGTATGCAATGAGGTTCATTTTGTTTTCCCCCTTGGCAGTCAAGAATGAACAATAAACGAGAGTGCGTTATCGAGAAATGGTCGAGTAATTTAGGTTGTGTCTAGCGCACTCTGATGAGTGTGTATGTGTAGTGGTGATGAAATGCGACATGTAAGGAGATGTGCATGGACCCTATAGTGTAAGTATATACCATGACTTGGGTGAATAGAGGATTGATGATTTATCCCTAAGTGTATATCACTATGGGATGAGAGGTAGTAAGTGGTGATGAAGTATGTGATTTTACAGTGAATGTGTGTGAACCCTATAGCCGAAGCACACATCACAAATTTATTGAACGGAGGAGGGATGATTTATCCCTAAGCGTATATCACTATAGAATAAGTATATGGGAATGGGATATATGGAAATATGTGTGTATACCCTATAGCTTAAGCATATAGCACGAATTTTTGAATAGAGGAGTGATGATTTAGCCCTAAGCGTATATCAGTACATGATAGAGGAAGAAGGTGATAATTTAGCCTCTAGTGTATGTCACTATGAGAGATGGGTGATGAGGGTGTATGAAGTGTATATGAGCATGTGGTGGATAGTGGAAGGGGGTGATTTAGCATGAAGCGTAGACCACTATGTGATGAATAAGGTGATGGTGGTGATTTAACCTAAATCGTATACCACTAAGTGATTCATAAGGTGAATGTGGTGATTTATCCTAAAGCATATACCACTAAGTAATGAATAAGGTGAGGGTGGTGATTTAACATAAGGCTTATACCACTACAGGATGATGAAAGGTGTGATAATGTAATGGAATAATTTGGAATGTAGAAAATGTAATAGGAGGAGATAATAGTAGATGATAGGACGTAATAGGATGATGTAGGAGTGATGAAAAGAGTGGCAATTTAACCTAAGATGTATAACACTAGAGTATGTGATGGATGAGTGTGGGTGATTAAATAGCCTAGATCATGGGTCACTTGTCCAGGGAATGTGGTATGATGACATGTCACATTTAGGTAAGGTCCATTTGATTGGTAAACCCCTGACAGTCGAGTATGGACCGAGGAACTAAAGTGCGTCATAGGGTGGTGAGTGTAGTGCATATTATAAATGAAAAATCTATGTGAATGTGCAGTGTAGGTGATGTAATGTATATTGTTTAATGGGTATGGAATGTAACATAATAAATGTGTAGATAGAAGTAGAATGTGTAATGATAATAGATAAAACTAGACCCAAGTAGAAGGAAATATATTGTAGCATGTAGAAGAGGTAAGATGTATGAATACAATGTGGTTGTGTAGGATGTATATGTAGTGTGGGAGATATGATGATAGGTGTAGGTATAAGATGTGATGGTAAAATCTAAACTCATATAAAATGTGACCTAGTGTAAATGTAGAATGAGAGGATGGAATATAAAACTAGGCTCATATTCAATGGTGACTAGGGTAGTGTGTGTTATGAAGATATAATGTAGAATGATAGAATGTAAATGTATATATATTGTAGTGTAGCGTGTGGGGTTCAGTGTAATGGTAATCCCTCAACATTCAAGTATGAACAAAAGTACTAGGGTGTCTCATCCCAATATGCGAGATAAAAGGGATGATAACCTAAAAAATATATAATGGCACACTTTATAAGTATGTGAGACTATAGAGGGAGGGGAAGAATATAATGCAATGTGACCCCCTCCCCCAAGTGTGCGGAAAAGAGAAATTAACCGAGAAGGTTGAAGGAAAAAAATCCTTTGACTGATGCTTGAGATGATGCAAACAGAGGGCCATGATCTACCAGCGGGGCTATAGTAGAGATGGGTGGTGTGAGTAAGAGGAATTTATATACGTGTGAAGGACGACCTAGCGAAGAATATTTTGGTGTGAAATTCAGAGGGACAAATAGGGAATGTGATATTAGAGGTGGGTGTTGATATGATATGTGCATAGGCCGTGTTTAACGCCGATGAACTGGTTGCGCCCGAGGGGCTATACGTAGCATAGGAGGAGGTTGGGTGCTGAATGAGAGGAGGCCTAATTATTGGATATCTTTGATAACACAGGATAATGCACAACAAGAATTTGTATGATGACCCCAAATGCGATGGTAGTGAAAAAATGGATGATCATGGGTGTAGATTAATTGCGAAGGATGATATGAACAAGTAGGTGGTAATGTAAGGAGTTAACAGTGAAGAAGGTGACCAAGAATGTGTTGTGGCATAGTGTTAGAGGGAAGAATAATGGGTGAAGGGAAAGGTAGAACTGGTGGATCAGGGAAAGGACCAATAGGAGAGGTAGATGGAGTAGGAGTTGTAGGAGGAGTAGAAGCATGCTGAAGTTACACAACCATAGCATGAAGAGACACAATTGTGGCTTCCATAGAGTGACACTAGACTTGTAGTGCATGTATAGCCTCTCATAGGTGTGTATTAGAAGAAGGACTGTGAGAGTAAGAATCATCAACTGTCTTGAAGGAGAAAGAGTGTACTGTAGTAGGAGGTGAATTGGTGTTAACACAATAGGGTAAGGGAGAAGGAAGGTCTTCTAGAGAATCATCAAGATAGGCATAAAAATCATATTTTACAACACAAGATACTTGATAAACGAGGTGTAGTAATTTTTATACCCTTAGACCAATAGTCTAATCCCATGCGCATCGGCTTATTACCCATCAGGCGTTGGGAACTCACCTAAGGAACCTGTGGGTGATGAGCCTCTCCTTTATGTGAGTCTTTTGAGAATGCATCATCAAATGATAGATATTCAAGCACAAGTGAATAGAAAATAACCATGCATCACTCTGAGAACCTAGGACAAGTTGTCATCTCATTGCATCCAGAAAAGAGAAATAACAAACAACATATGGAAATGGTCCATAAATAAAGGAAATGCGTAAGGATTATACTCATGAATACATATATGATTCAGAACAGAGCCTTATATTCATATTAAGATGTTCAATAACCACATTACATCCCATGAAATCATCACAGGCCCTCATAGAACAATGCAGAGCCAAGTCATGCATCAGAACTACATTACAAAGATGAATGCAAACCCATCCTTCTAAGTATGCCATCACTCTTAATTTTTCATAATCCCAAACCATAGAATCATCTATGGTGTTTCTGCAGAGCTTCACCCCTTTTCTAGTGCACTAATATCTCTAAGGATGACTCCATGTATATCCTATTTTCTACCCACATGCCTCAATATATAGCTTTCATGCCTTCACTGCCATGCTTTCTGAGGTAATAGATCAGCTGCCAAGTGTCCAAGTGGTCCTCCAAAGGAGCATACCTCCTTTGATCTAAGCTCTCCACTCTGTGCAATGATGTCCTTCTGGAACCTTCCATCGCATACATAGAATATTCCCTTTTTGATCCTATAGTCGCCAGGCTAACACTTTATCCATTCCGCATGCTAGAAGGGTCACACTTTTCTCATGTGCTACCTGGGATGCCGAATATGGCTAATTCCAAAACCCATCTTGCCTTGCATGTGCGCCGTGTGTTCTAAAAAACCCTGTTATAACCCTTCCCTACACGCCTTCTCCCCTGTGCACTCTTTTTCATACTTGTCCTGCGTGCCCATGCACCTTCTTATACTTAGCCAATATTTTGGGGCCCAACATCACCCCACACTATGCCTATTCTGCATCCTTGGAAAAACTCTTCAAATAATAAATAATGGCAGGTTCTTAACATGATTGAAAATAAATAATAAAGGAATGAAGAGTTGGGAGAAATAATGAAAGAATTGGGAACTTGTTTATTGTTGGAGGAGAAGAGGGAAATCCTTCCCTAATTCTACCTCTAACTTCCCCCAAGCGTCGACCTCATTCTGAGCTTGCTGACAGAGGTCACCCACTAGGGAGATTACTTCCTCAAAACTCAATTCCTATCCTTTTGTGGTCATGGTATCAACAATACTCTCCAACTGCTTCCCCAAATCTTCAAGGGCATCCATCTTGCGGGTGATCTTGGGGTAGAGTTTCTTCAACCAGCTTTTGATCAAGCCTCGCAGGGTCTCCATCGCTTCTGATTTCTTATCCACCTTGGCCATGATCTTGTCTCTCTCCACTCTATTCCCCTTATTTTTCTCTTCGAACTCTTTGAGTTCCATTTCATGGGGGGAAACCAAGATGTTTTCCAATCTATTCCTATCCACATAGTTGTCATAAGCAACTTCATCGACTTACACAATGACCTTTGCTTCTATAAGAAGTTTGGTGTATCAAGCCAAAATCTCAACAACCTTCATCTTGTTTTCTTTCTCTTGGTGCACCTATGCATCTTCTGTGGATTCTAAAGCAAGTGGTCACATTTCCATTATGATAATGTGAGTCAGATCGTCTAGGCATTACAAGGCTAATTCATACTTATGATCAGGTGGTGCTAAATTGGGGTGCTTCAGGATAATTTCATCTATAATCATCTCCACCTTCTTAGAGACTTTCCACACCTTAGATTTTTCTTCTTTCACCTCATGCCTCAACTGAGCATTGATCATCTCCTCTTGCTTTAGGTCCTTTCTCTTCTCCACGAGATCCTTCTTTTTCTTTTCCAATTCCTCCTCCATTAATCTCACTCTATCATTTCTCCCAAATAGTCTGGCCTCAATTTCAACTGAAACCTTGTTAAGCGCATTACAAAATTGTTCATCCAATAGCTATTGAGTGTTCACTAATGGATTTATCCCTTTAGCTTTTGGAACCTTCATTAGCCCTCTCTAACTTACCTCAAATTCTGGTTCATCCACGTGGGACTTAAATGCCCAAGATAACATATTTCTTGTCTGTGGGTATGTGCCTTCTTCATCAACCAATGACATAGCTATGATTTTCTCTATTGGTATGGTGCTCTAGAAGCACATGCGTAGCACCTTGCTAGGATCATCAATGTATCCAATTACCTACCCTTATGCCACCACTATGCCTTTCCCACATGTCCACATAGATTTTGGGAAGATCACTGCCAATTTGGGATCTCCACCCATGCTACCATACTCCTTCCAAATGCTCTCTTCTTCTATCTCCTTTATAATCTCATCCGCGATCCACTCCAACTCCTGTTCTTCCAACTTCTTCATGATGCCTACCACTTCTCTCTTAGTAGATGTCTCTACTTGCTCCTTGGTGAGGCTTGGGGTTCTTTGGTTCTTGGTTCTTTCTTCCTCGCTCACCTCCTTGCCTTGAGCCTTAACTTCTTCTTCGCAATTCTTCTCCTCATCTTCCTTGTTATACTCCTCTTCATCTCCTTCCTCCTCAGAATCATGTATATCATAGACTAGATGGTCTTCACCTCCTTCAGGATTTTCATCATCCCTATCACCAATATAGGAATCTATACTCTGTCTCTTCCGAGTCTAGCTCTTTTGTCACCTTCTTCTTCTTCCTTACTAGGGATTCCAATACAGGAGATTCTTAGTTCTCCTTCTCCTTGATAGGCGACCTATTCGTTGGTGATTCTTCATGGGGGAGGTCCTCTTCATGCTCCAACACCTCTTCTTATTAGGTCCTTTCCTTGACAAGGGAATTCTTTCTCCACGCATAAGTGTTAGGCTTCGCGACTACTTCAGGCATGCCCATCAATTGTGAAGTTTACACACTTGGTACTTCCTTCTATTGCCCCTCTTCTCTTTCTCTATTATTTTTCGTGACCTTATTTATTCTTGTGGGGTCTTCTGGAATAGAGACATCATTCTCCAGATATGCACCTTTCTCAAAATTTGTTCTTATGCAAAGATATATCCTTGTTGTAGCCCTTCCAGTGATTGGCAGTATTATTGGTTTCATCATTTGAACCTCGTGGGAGACATACTTCTCCACCTACGTGTTCTTTTTAAAGTACACAAACTTTCGCCATAGCTTGCAGTGGTCTTGGTCCACCTCTAAGGTCGAACCTTAGTCTTTTGGCTTCTTTGAACCTTTTGACCCCTGCCTGGATGAATTGCACGGTGAAGGAGAAGGGTAGCTTGCACCATGGACCCTTAGTCCCATTTTTTAAAGTAAATCTGCCAATGTAGAAATTTTGGTACACTACAAATTCTACTTCTCCATCCATTAGCATTGGAAACTTCTTTGGGATCCTCCACTATGCCCCGAATGTGTCATGCATCCATTTATACCACTTCTCTAGGTGCACCTTATGAGTGACCATCATAGTTTCACAAGTGTATTTTTCAAACCTCTTTGCGGGCAAGGGATCCTCTCTTGGATACTCCCAAACAAAATTTTCTAGTCCATCTGGCACTCCAATCTTTGAAAATACAATGGTGAGGAGGAGGTTACTGAATAATATCTTTTCTCCCTCCTAAGCACTACTTATGATCTCATCCCCAATGAAATTGGACAAGTTATAGATGGTTCCCTCTGAAATCTTCTGGCATACATTTAGCCATGTCTTGTTTACCTCGTCCATCATTCCTGATCATTGGGCTTGGTTACCAAGCATGAGGAAATCCTCATAACAGGGTCTGGAATCTCTATGATGTCTAAGTATCGTGAACCCGTCTTTTAGTCATATACTGCTATAGTTTCCTTGATAGCCTCCTTATCACCCAAATCATCATCTATAGTTTCTCCTTCACAAATAAGGCCTATGAAATTGGATATCAGTTGTGGTGTTATGATCATCTTGTGCCATGCAAAATAAAAGTGATTCTCATGCATGCGCGACATCAACCGTTGATTAAGGTGCTCAGGCTTGCCAAAGTAAGGCAACTCATACAATTGCAATAACCCTGCTTTCTCCAATTTGACCTTCACTTTGTCATTGTATATAGGCATCCCATCTGGTGTCCTTTCATTAGTTTGTCGAAAAAACTTTAGTGTCATTTCCTTCTCATTTGTGCTTGTGTGATGGTTATAATCACTCACACTCATTTATCTCAGATCCGACACCCACTCCTTTCCTAGCAATACTCCATCTGGGTATTCCATTTCTACATACCATTCTTCATTAGAGCTAAGGAAGGTAGTGGTTTACTTTCCTTTTCCCTTACCCTTTAGTTTCTTCGGTGAAACAGTTGCCTCTTTGGGTGTCATGCTTTCTATCAGGATAAACCACAAACTCCTTAATCTGCTCTGTTACTCTGTTACACTCCAAACCAAACTCCAAAGCTCAACTCCTAGAATAAATCCTTCTATCTTCATGCCCTAGCTGCCAAAACCTAACTAGGAAAATCTTCCATAAGATGGTGCACTACAAATAACCTTTTCCTCACACCCATATGCTCCTTCCTCCTAGTTTTCAAATCCACTCTATTCACACAATTAAATTTCTCAAATTCTTATTCCTTCACAAAAATTTCTATCTAGATGCCCTAATTCGCAAGAGCGCTTCAGCTTTGTAATAGAAAGATAGAATAATGACTTTCTCGACCTTGTATTTATAGTTTTTTCTTCCCTTAGGCAATAAATTTTATGCCACCTACCAACATACTTTAACATTAAATGTAACTTTTTCCACTAAGTCAACTTTAAGCGCCCTTACCCACGTACCTAATTCTATGCAAAAAATTGTTTACAACCTTATGGGATGAAAAATCCAATCTAACCGAAGACTATTACGCACGTGTCTACAGCACCGATGGCACTTCTTCTATTCTTTACCTGATTTTTTCCCTCGCCTACCTCATGTTGTTCCTGCACTCTTTATCCTTTGTATGTGGTCTTTGTTACAACCTCATTGACATTATAATTTATCATCCATCGTTTCCCTACGCGTTTTTCAACCTTACACGCTTCCTTCTACTGGGCCACTCAACTTGTATTGCAGGCTTATATTATGCATTACTCCACCCCACACTAAAACAAATGTGTGGTCCTCTATGCATACACAACCTTGGAAAAATAATTTGGTTACCAGCGTACAAAGCGCAGAACGAAACAAAAAGAGAGAAATAAGCAACGAGAAAGGGAAACACAATAAAATAAAAGCATAAAGGGAAATTCTAAGCTAACTGGCAATATTGCCTTATTACAAAAACCAACAAGACTTATTTATAGTAGGGCTTTAGCCTACTCCCATTGAAATGACCTGGTGATCTCATCCCATCTAGCACTTGTAACTAGCAAGTGCCTGATTCAAGAATGTAAGAGATCATGTAGGGTCCCAACAAATGAAATTTCAACTTCCCAAGATGGTGTAGATACTTGGAATCATACAGAAACACCATCTTCCCAACCTCCAACTGTTTATTCCTTATATGATGATCATGCCATGCCTATTTTCTTTCTTTTTCTATCTTCTGAATCCATCTAGCAAGTGATCACCTTTCGTATAACTGCATCAACTTAACAATCCTCTCTTACAGCGCTTGTTCATGAGCTAACCCTCCTACACACGTTATACACAACGATGGTAACATGAATTTAACTGGAAAAATAACCTCCATGTCAAACACCAATTGAAACGGTGTGGCCTTGTCAACCTCTTATATGTTGTCCTGTATGCCCATAGAATGGATGATACCTTGTCATCCCGATCTTGTCTTCCAACGTCACATATTTTAGTCAATGTGTTAATTAGTATTTTGTTAAATGCCTCAGCTATTCCATTCACTTGAGGGTGATAAGTGGTAGTCTTGTGATGGGCCACCATAAATTTTGCTAACAAAATCTTGACCATTTTATTGAGAAAGTGTGTATCTCTATTGCTTTTTAAACTTAAAGGACAACCATACCTACTAATTATGTTCTCCCATAAAAATCTAGTAGCTGTCATTACGATGCAATCCTTTATAGGAACTACCTCTGCCCAACATGTTAAGTAATCAGTGCAAGTAATTATATACCATGAACCAATCCTTCATGCGGTTGGCGAAATTGGTCTTACAAAGTCAATGTGCATGCAAAATTTCTAGAATGAAATTTTCTCAGGGATAGCTGGAGGTATTCAAAATAATCTTCAACTGCTACATTACTTCTTGTGTGCACTCTTCTCATGAAAGGCACTTAGGAAAACTGAAATAGAGATCTTAAAATATTGTGAGTCGTCAGATGTGTTGAAATGAGCCTCCAAAGGCTAAAACAATAAGTCCACACACCAAAACTTAGAGATATGAAATTTGATCTTTCAATGCTTGTCCCACTAGGCATGCTAGAAACTATTGGTTGCTCAAATGTGCACCCATGTATCAGATCTCGGAAGCGCTGAGGTGTTTGAGACCACAATAGAACCGTCCTTGAGTTTTGGGACCTTGTGTGCTTGGGATTGATCTTCGTAGAAGGTCGTTTCCTCTATCTATTTCTACTGCTACCACTACTCCTAGTGTTGGAAGGGATAACCAAGCCAATGATGCCAAAGGACCAAGGATAGAAGAACAACATAAAGAAACTACACTAAAAGGTGATAGCACCAGAAAAAAGGGATTAACACTATCTGTATGAGCGATAATAAAAGTAAATGCGTGAAATGAGGCTAGGCATGAGTAGCACAGTGAAACACGTATTAACCAAATTGTTCTCATGGAACAAAACTAAATATGGAACTACAGGACCTAAAATAGTACAACCAACACACAATGCAAAAGAAAAGGCAAGAAGAAGGAATGCAAACATGTTAGGATAGATAATAGTCACAAAACGATGCTTCTATTACTTCTATAAATGCACATAACTGTTACAATGATGAAGGAGCCGATATCCATATGCAAGAGCCATATCTAGAGGTCTGCAAGTCAAAATACAGAAAATAGGAAGTCACTTAGCAGAATACGTAAGGATCCAGAGTGTCCAACCTAAAAAATGATCCTTTCTCTTACATTTAGAGATGAATCCATGGAGGAAGAAGGTAAGAAGGAGGGAAAACTCGAATTTGAAACAAATCTACCAACAATAAGCATTCAATTCCTGTAAATCTTCCTAGAGATATGTGAAATACACTTCCCCATGCCTATTTGGCATGAAGAAGAAAGGAGGGTGCATCATATCAAATCTAGTGGTTCTGAGCAATCAAACCTGCTCATCCATTCTCAGAAAGATGTTTTCCCATTTCTCACCTACCAAAACTGCAAAGAATATGAATTTGAATTTCTAGCAATGTAACTGATGTCAGCAACCTTATAATAAGTACAAGAACATGTTGTCATTTGTAGAAAAATATACAGTCAGGATATGTTTTGGTCGGTGCACACAAAACACGTGGCGTGCACATATTCACCGAAATGATGGCCAACTATGCAAATATTTGTCATTTCTGCCATGTGTCACTTACTGATTTGTTTGCAAGGATTTGGCACACTGTTGGTGTGCTTTGACTAGGTACATGTGGCACACTCAAACATGTCAAAAGATGACCTAACACAGAGGGGCATGAGGGAAGGGTGCACGGAGAAAATAGAGGAAGGTGCAGATGGGGGTGAGTGTGATGCGTAAGGGGGAATGGGGCAAACTGGTGAGTAGAGAATATATGATGAAGGCACAACTATTATAAAGTAATGGGTGCAGCGAGAGAGAGGGTTAAGGAATTAGCTGATTGAAGCAAGTGCAAGGTGCACGAGAAGGGAAGAAACTTATTAGGAAGAAGTTGAATGCACAGAAGGTGGGCGCAAGGGAAGAGTAGAAGGAGAGACAGGAAAGGGGCGCACAGGGAAAATGTGATCAAGGAAATGTGCCAAGTCACCTTGAGCATGCAAAACCTTGCAATGAGTAACTAAGAGCCAGAATTTTTATATAAGTTACCCGAATAACTAGGAAAGTTATTTTGATAACAATTTTTGTGACTTTTGGGGCCATTTTCCTGCTAGATGAAGAAGATCAGTAGCCTAGAGATTCCATTAGACATAGATTCTACTTATGCAATCATGAAACTATCCCTGTAGTCATTTGAAGATTATTTCTTGACTCTGTTTTGAATCCTACAACTAATGATGGAAGTTATGTATTTTGGAAGCAACGAAAGAGTGCACGCAAGAAGCACGTGAGAAGAAATAACTATATACAAATAAACAGTGTGCATGTAGTGCACTTAGAGGAATTTAAACTACTCTAATATATACAACATGATGTAAAACAATCAATGAAAGGGTTTGAGATAGATCCCATTCACTGGGATTTACAGTGCGCCTCCATCAAGATGACTCAACTCGAAAGATTTATCCTCCTTGCGGGAACTGATGATGTATGGGCCACTCCAAAGTGCATCAAAATTTGAATGGTGTCTTGGTTTAGCTCTGTCAGTATCCCATTTTAAAACCAAGTCCCTAGATGTGAAAGCTTGAGGCCTGGCCTTTTTGTCAAACCATTTCTTTGTTGTTTGTTGATGTTGTTCTAGCTTAATCATGTTATAGTTCTTGATTTCTTCAAGATTAACCAACTCTTTCATTCTAATTTCTCTTTGGTCGGTGCCTTCAAATTCAAGATGTTGGGAAAGCGTTAACGAATTCAAATCGAGTGTCAAAGGAAGGATAGCCTCCTTTCCATAGAAAATCTTGTAAGGTGAAGTTCCTATTTCCTTTTTGACTATGATTCTATCTACCCAGAGTGCACGTGAGACATTTGTATGCCATTTTATTTGGATGATGTTCATTGTGGGCTTCATGATTATGATCATGTTCTTATTTGTTGATTCTTCGAGACTGTTTCCCTGAGGGTAATAGTTTGAATAAGTCTTCAGGTAAATGCCTAGACTTAGAGCCCAATCAATGATTTTAGTACCAAGGAATGATTTTGCATTATAAGAGATAATAGTTTGAGGAACACCAAACCTTATGACTATACCTTCGAGAAAGTCAAGGATGACTGACTTGGTTCATTCCTTGAGTGTGACAACTTCTGTCCATCTAGAAAAGTAATTTGTAGCCGTCAACACCCACTTATGTCCAGCACTTGAAGGTGGGTTGATCATGCTTATGAAGTCGAGACCCATTGCACAAAAGGCTGATCTACCTGGATTGGTCGAAGGGGAAGCGCTGCCAATATTTTCTTCCCTGTAAAGAAAGTGCACTTCTTGCATTTTGTGACCCACCTATATGTATCTACAAATAGGGTAGGCCAAAAGATACCTGTCATTATAATTTTCATTATTGTTGTTTTGGCAGAGAAGTGTCCACCAAAGAATCTATCATGAAATTCTGCTAACACATTTTCAGTCTGTGTGATGTTGATACATATTAACAGTACACCATCAAGATTCCTTTTGAAGATAATTCCATCAATCAATATATAAGGAATAAATTGTAACCTCAGATGTCTTCTCTTTTCTTTGTTTAAACTAGGAGGGTATGCGCCCTCGGAAAGGAATGTGATCGTGTCCTTCATCTAGTCACGCATGCCAGGGTCTATATTCTGCTCAAGTTATGTGTGTGGGAGGTCCTCATCTAGGAATAATGAAGCCTCAGGTTCACTCTACGCATCCTTAGTAATATGTCTATAGAGTGCACTACCTCTTACCAGCTTTGTGGCTTTAATAATTACATCATACTCCATCATTTTTTTCACCCATCATGCTCTTTTCTCACTAATTTTTGTTCACGTGATGAAGTCTCTAAGTAAAGAGTGGGAGACTAACACCTTAATATGATTGGTGGAGAGCATACTCTTGAATTTCTTGAGAGTGTGCATAATGGTGAAGAACTACTTGTCTATGTGATTGCATCTTAATTCATAATTCTTCAACGCTTGGTTGAAGAAAGCCACTAGTTGTTCCAGCCCTTGTTCATTTTCTTGTGTTAGGAAAACAACATCACTTACATTAGCACCATAAGCATAAAGGATGAAATCCTTTGAGAAGTTTGGGTTGATGAGTGTTGTCACATAAGCAATTTATTGCTTGATTTTGTTGAATCTTTCCTTTCCTTCAATTGTCTATCTGAAGGCTATGTCCTTCTTGAGCATCAAGGTGATGGGTCGAACCAGTCCCAGAAAGTTAGGGATAAAATGCCTAACAAAATTGATCTTGCCAATGAAGGACTGTAGGGGATTTGTGTGCACCCAGTAGGGAAAGAGCTAGGATGGCTGAAACGTGCTCATGATTAATTGCGATGCCATCCTTTGAAACCACATGGCCCAGAAGCTTTCCCTACACCACCGCAAAATTACACTTATTAGGGTTAAGAGACACCCAAAATTCTCTACATCTATCAAATACCTTCTCTAGGTACGCCATATGATCTACGCTCTGCTTTCATAAGATAGTTATATCATCAATGTAAACCAATATGAACTCATTAATGTATCCTTTAAAGGTAATATCCATGGTGCACTGAAATGTGGTGCCCGTGTTTGATAAACCGAAGGGAATGTTTTGATATGTATATGTTCCCCATTTGGTTGTAAATGCCATTTTGAATTGATCCTCTTCCTTGACCAGGATTTGATTGAAACATGAATATCCATCTAACATGGAGAATCTTTACGCATCGGCCATAGTCTATAGAATCTACTCCATTGAAGGCAAATGATAATGATCCTTTAGAGATACCTTATTCAATTATTTGAAATCAACACAGAGTCTGATTTCACCATTCTTCTTGCATACTATTTACGACCCAGGTAGAATATTTGATAGGAAAAATAATTTTTGCCTCAATGAGTTTGGATAATTCCTTCTTCATAAGGGGATTTATCTTTGGATTAATTGGTCACTGATTTTTTCTAACAAACTTGATACTAGAATCAAGATCAATTGAGTGTTGAGAAACACTTGGATCAAAACCTTTGAGGTCTTCATACTCCCATGAGAAGATATCACTGTATTTTTGATAGAGAGAGATGAAGGCCTATTTTTCTTCATGCGTACAAGTCCTATTGAGCAACAACTCTTTCCCACGCACAACAGTGACTGAGGAGTAGTCTTCTTGCGTATCACACATATGCTTTTCTTCACCCTTGAACTTATCATCAGGGCTAAAAAATTTCTCTAAGGTTACCAGCCCTTTAGGAAACTTGTTTGTCTTGAACTATATCACTTGGTCACCATAGTTGTCATGCAATTTAGCTTGCATGTTTGATGAGAACTCAACTTCATTCTGGTTACACTGGAAAATCTACGTGTCATTGTCAAACACTTTCTAGCTGGTATTTTTGTCTGGAATGGATGGTCTGATCACCATCTTGATGTGTTGAGTGTTTCCTTTGATGAAGTCCTCTGCAAGAGAGAACTATGAACAGAACGGGGCCATCTGTTCAAATTCCTTATTCATTCTGCATGGCACCACCTACAAATTCAGAGCATGAAATCTCTCAAAAGGGTCCCATACTCTATGCTTATAAGCTTTGAGAAGATTATTATTTGTTTGGAACTTGTTAGTGACTTGGTGGATAACCAATTATGTGTCCCAAAAGATCTTCAATGGCTTAATTTTCTTCTTCTCAGCAATGAGCAAGCTATGCACTAGTAATTCATACTCTACCACATCGTAAGAACAAGCAAACTGTAGCCTGTGTGCAAAGAAGAATTTCTTATCCTTAGGGGAAATAAGAACAACTCTTGCTCCCGCACCATTTCTACTTTTGGATCCATCAAAGTACAACTTCCACAGACCTTGCTCAAATTTTTCTTTCTTGAGCACGTGCGATAGCATAGCTTATTCTTCTAGAATGCAATAAGTACCAAGCCCAGTTTCATAAGATTCCAATTCTACAGTTTATGGATAAACTTTATGTTGTCTTTCTACCCATTCATCAAGCACTAGGTCAAGAACAAAGGGTGGAAGATATTCCTCTTTAGGAACTGAAGCTTTTTCTTCTTGGATTAAACTATTGGCTTAGAGAGAGGATATGACATATGACTTTACATTATAGGAAAATATAGGATCAGATTGTATAGTAAATCGGGTACCATACCTTTTCTTGAGTAACATATGAGACCAATCAGAAGATAAGTAACCACCCACTTTAGCAGTGAAATCACTTGATAGACATAGGGAAAACAAAGGAGGTAGGTCCATGATTGACACATCTTGAGTAATAGTTAGGCTTGGGAATGCATGGAGGGTTAAATCAAGATCTTTGATGAATCCTAAGGTGGTGAAAATCGAGCCATCAAGTTGCAAGAATTCTTTAGATAAGGGTTTTGTAACTAAGGCCTAGGACATCAACTATCTTCTCGGGCATAACAGAAGTAATAACACCTAAGTCAATCATGTAATTATTCACTAGGTGTTTGCATATAATCAAGGACATATAGAAGGGTGGGGTTTTAACAACTTTACTTACTTGTTTCTCCTCTTCTTGGAAGACATTGATAGAATTGTGTGGCTTCTGCATAGCTAGATCAGCACGCCGGAGTTGTGCCAGAGCTTCATGCAACAAATCCCACTGAGATGGAATGGTCAGGGCATCCCACATTGTGACATTTATGTTTTTTCTCTTCATTTGGTCCACAATGCTAAATGGAAGGCCCCCAGTTTTGTGTATTTGAGGAACAACATCCCTTCTTGAGTGTTCAGGTGCGGAAGCTTGAAATTTAGTTAGAGCAGAGACTTGACCTACCAAAGGAAGGGTATGTGTTGGTTCAGAAGGATTTTTATGCGGGGCCTCCTACATAGGGACTTGAGCCATTTTACTGTAAGATGTATTTCCTGCATCTTTCTATTTCTGAGGATCTGTTTGTGTTTCTAGGATTTTGATCTACGCACCTGATTATAACATCCTCTTCTTGTATCTTGTGTTGTCTGCAACTTTAATGCGCGGTCTATTTGTATCTTATGTAGCTGGTTGATTGCAAAAAATTCCTCTGTGCCAAAGAACATCAAATTTTCCTCTAGAGGAACTTTTGGGTCATCTAATTCAGGGGCACTTGTTGAAAGCTCATAGGTGGAAGCATTCTTAATCATGAAGGCTTGTGTGCATGCCTCGTTAACACAATGATATTGACTATGTGCCATGTTGCATGGAAAGCAACATTCTGACTCTTGTACCAAATTTTTCTGAGCAGGAACAAGTGCCCGAATCACATTGGGTGCTGGAAGAGAAGGTTTGGGAGGAACAACTTGCAAGGGAAGATGTGCATTTGGATGACATCTATCATTCTATTGATAAGGCACATATCTTTGATTTCCATATTGATTCTGCCAAGGATGATTTATTTTCCCATGCGCTTGAATAGAATTACCTCTATAGGCTTGCACATGTTGCTTTTCTAATGATATGACCTTTTTTGATAAACTTCTAATCAAGGCCTTCAACTCTTCATCTTCTTTCTATTGCACTGGGGAGTAGGATGTTGAGGTACTAGTTGCACGCTTTACTCAGGAATGGGAATAGAGGCTACAAAAGGTTGGGGTGCTTTTGACATTTTTGGGAACAAGGGCATAGGCGATCTAGGAGCCAACTTTCCCACCTGAATAAGACTATTTTCTACCCTTACTATAATACTATAAGCAAATGGTAAGGTCCTACCTCCCATGGATTGGATCATGACTGAGATATCATTATTGAGCGCCTTCAGATAATACAGGAAATCATGCTGAGCTATAGGTATTACCACAAGAGGGATTTTGTCCCAAGTCTTCTAAAATCTAATGTTGAAATCAGTCATTTGCTCATTGGGCACCCTCTTTGTTGTTGTTAGTTGTTCCACTAGGGATAGGTGATCTAACTTGTCTTCAAAGTAGTTGCAAAGAGTTGTTCCCAGCTCATCCCAGGTGGTGATGGATCCAAGTCTCAAACCTTGGTACCATTGAAGCACTTTCCCTTTGAAAGAGGCTGTAACCATCCTGACCACTACATCATCATGTGTGATCAGATAGAGTGAACACACATTCGATATATCCTAGATATGATCTTGAGGGGTAAATTGATTCTCGCCGGTAAAGTATGGAATACTCTTGAGCATGTCATTTAGCATATCATGTTACACAACCAGCAATAAGGGAATCCCTCCAAGAAAGTTTTCAAAGTTTCTCAGTGGAGGAGGTTGTTGATGCATCATTGCAGGGCATGCAAGATTTTTGTTTTGAGGGGGAGTTGAATGGGCATGGTGCACTGGAGATGGAGAAGGGATGCACACATGGACTTTTTGGAATGAACTCTTCTCGAAGATAGCTGGAGGTACTCAAAATAATCTTTCGCTGATGCACTTTTTCTTGTGTGTAATCTTCTCATGAGAGGAGCTCAAGACTGCTGAAATAGAGATCTTAAAATATTGGGAGTCACCAGATGTTTTGAAATGAGCCTCCGAATGCTAAGACACTAAGTCCACACACCAAAACTTAGAGATATGAAATTTGAGATTTCAATGCTTGTCCTACTGGGTGTGCTAGAAACTGTTGGTTGCTCAAACGTACACCCGTGTCTTAGATCTCAGAAGGGCCGAGGTGTTTGAGACCACAATGGAACCATCCCCAAGTTATGGGACCTTGTGCGCTTAGGACGGATCTCTCGAGAAGGTCGGTTCCTATATCTCTTTTGACTACTACTGCTACTACTACTACTCCTAGTGATGGAAGGGAAAACTAAGCTAATAATGCCAAGGGACCAGGGATAGAAGAATGACATGAAATGAAACTATACTAAAAGGTGATAGCACTGAGAAAAAGAGGTATGAACACTATTTTTTTATGAATGAGAATGAATAGGAAATTTGTGAAAGGAGGCTAGGCATGAGTAGCACAACTAAACATGTATTCACTAGATCATTCTCATGGAACACAAATAAATAAGGAACTACAAGGGACCTTAACATAGTGCACAGCCAAGACATGTAATGAAAAAGAAATGAAAAGAAGAAGGAATTTAAACATGTTAGGACAGAGAATAGTCACAAAATGATGCTTCTACTATTTCCAGAAATGTATAGAGTTGTTACAATGATTAAGGAGTCTGATATCCACATGCAAAATCTAGATCTAGAGGTATGTAACTCAAAATACAAAAAGTATGGAGTCCTTAGTAAAATGCGTAAGGATCGAAAGTATCCAACATAACAAATGAGCCTTATATCTTACATTTATAGATGAATCCATGAAGGAAGAAGGGAGAAAAGGGGGGAAACTTGAATTTGAAATGCAACCACCAACAAGAAGCATTCAATTCCTGTAAATCCACCTAGAGATCTGTGAAATATGCTTCCCTAAGCTTGTTTGGTGAGTTGAATAAGAAAGGATGGAAAATCATATCAAATCGGGTGGTTAGAGTAATCAGATTTGCTCGTGAATGCTTAGAAAGAAATTTTCCCATTTATCACCTACTAAAATCCACCAAGAATTTGAATTTGAATTTATAGCACTATAGTTGATATCAGAAATATTTTGACAAGTCCAGGCACACACCAATCTGAGCTCTGTAGTAAAAAGATATGGATTTCAGAAGATGTCAAAGTCATCGGTGCACGTAAGACACAGTGGCACATGCACGGATTGGATGAAATGATGGCCAACTATGTAATTATTTTTCATTTTTTCCATGTGTCACTCACTGGTCTGTTTGTAAGGATTCGGTGCACTCTATTGGCATCCTTTTGAATGGTTTTTTACAACACACTCAAATATGTTAGAAGATGACCTGATCACAGAAGGGCAAAAAAGAAGGGCACATAGAGGGGATAGAGGAAGGTGCGGAGAAATAAACACTAGTGTCACATGCACAAAAAACAGAGAAAAGCAGGAAAATAGGTAAGTAAAGAACGCATGGTCAAGGTGTAACTATTACAAAGTGATGGGTGCAACACATAAGCAGGGCCAGAGGACTTGGATGATTGAAAAAAGTCTGAGACATGCGCAAGAAGGGAAGAAGCTGATTAGGAAGAAGGAAAAATGTGTGGAATGTGGGTTCAAGGGAGAAGTGGAACAACAAGGAAAATAAAATGGAGAGAACAAAAAGTGTGTAAAGGAACTTGAGGGAAAAAAATGGGTGCTAAGGGGGAACTACAACCAAGGATTTTTTTCCGATTGAACTTGAGTATGCGTAACCTTGCAATGAGTGAATTGAGAGCTAGAATATGTGTATAGGAGTTACCTAAATAACTAGATAGAGTTATTTGGATGACAGTGAGCTCCATGAAGAGGTGTTCCATACGCTCATGTAAATCGAATGGACGCAAGCAGCGCATTGATAGTGGTCATCAAGACTTATGGAGCTAATGGACAGGTTAGTCACCCCTAATGAAAATGTACCCCAGTTACTCCAACAATATAGCTAACTAAAAACCCTCCATAGCCTTCATCCCTTCTGGCACCACACATGTTTTAAAGAAAACTGTGATATCTTCAAAGTCTAAAGGTGTATGTTGCAACCATACCTAATAGTTTGCACATCTGACATGGTATCCTTAATTCTTTACATGTCCTCCCCTAAGTTGATCCTTGATAAGTGGTCAGGTCTTGAATTTCTCTTTCCTAGTTTCACAACCATTATGAACTCAAACTCATGAAAAAATAGGGACCCAACGGACATATGCGCCCTTCTAGAACTGACTTGTTGACTAAGTTTTTTAATTCCATGTAGTATGTGTATAATATAAATGGTTTTTGCCAACAGATACTTCAGTTTGAAGTTGTGTAGCATGTAGATCAATTGATAAATGCTTCCATAATTTTGTTTTGGTTAGCTTTCTACTTGTACAAAGCACAAGGGATTATCAATAATTTCCTCACTAGGTTGTGCTAGTATTACTCCCATTATTCCTGAGGCATCAAAATATACATGGAAAGGCTTATATTAAGAAGGAAAACATAATATGGGTGCCATGAAAAGCCTATCCTTTAAAGTGTTCAAATGCTTTTTCTTTGCACCTCTCCCCAATGAAAGGTACTTTTATGTTTTAGCAATTCCTCTAAAGGCGTGGTGATCTTGGCATACCCCTTGATGAATTTCCTATAGTACCCCTTATTTCCAAGGAATATGCACCCTATAATTTGACTAGTAGGTTCCTCTTATCCCACAATAACTGCAACTTTGGTAGGATCTACTAGTAAGCATTCTTTGCATATAATGTTTCCTAACATGGTTCTATATGGAGTAGCAAAGACACATTTCTTAATGTTGAGGAATATCCTTAATTATTTACATCTCTCAAACATCAGCCTCAAATTTTCACAATGGTATTTCAATGACCCATACACAGTCTAGTCATCTAGGTAAACTTGAAGAAAATTATGGATGAACTCCTAAAATTCTTGTACCACGATGCATGAGAACACAACAAGCACATTCTTTAATCCAAAAGGCATAACTGTGTAGGAAAAAATTCCCTATTCAGTGGCAAAAGTTTTCTTTCTCTAGTCTTCCTTTGTAATCCCAACTTAGTGGTACCCTAAGAACCCATCCGTGAAAGAGTAGACTTCGCGCCTGGCTACTCCTTCTAAAATCTCTTCAATAAAGGCTGTTGGAAAAGGACTGATAACACATACTACATTCAGATCCTTGTAGTCCACACATATCCTTATCCTTCCATCCTTCTTGATATTGATAACCTTTGGGATTATTTATTATGATTCCTCCACTGCCTTAATGATAATAGATGCTATCATGTTGTCTATTTTTTCCTTGACTTGTATGCATATATTTGGATTCATTCGATAAGGCCTCTTCCGAATCGGGCGTGCACCTTCCTTCAACTTGATCTTCATATCCCTTATGGAATGGTGAATGCCATTGAGTTCATGGTACCCACAAGGGAAAAATCCTTGACACTTGCGCAATAGATCAATGACCTTTGATACTTCTTTTTCTGACCAATAGTCCCCGATGATAGCTTCCTTAGGTTTTTTCTTCATCCCTATGTTAACCTTATTTGTTTTCAAGGGCTTATGGTAGGCACATGCTCACTCATCAGAACTATATATGAATTTATGCGTACCTTCAGAATGGTTAACATCCGAAGTCTTCGTCTCTTCATATTCTACTACATAGAAAATCTTTCCTTTTTCTTTTTCCATGCACGCATGCTCAAGTTGTACTTCCTCTGATTATTCTTCATTAAGCCATGTCTCCAAATAAGGCCCACCTAGCAACTCCAATAACCTATCTTCTTCCATAGCCCTATCTCCCATTGTAAGGAACTTGATTACTTACAGTTTACAGTTCCTTATCCACTGATGACTTAGTACTCCTATACTCAAAATCTTGAATGAGATCAGCCGCTAACTCCTACCAATTACCTATTTGATGATGCATCTTTGAATAAATATACCATACACATGCACAACCTTGTAAGTTGGAATATAATGTATGCACCCATACAGAAGGTGGTAAGTATTCTACGCTTTCCATCTAGGCCTTTTCACATGCTTGGATATGAAATGAGGTGGTCCCTTTACCATGGTAGTCTTATATGTCAGAGGGCAGGTTGCTCCTAGAGAACCTTATAGAGAATGTGACTCTTACCTCACACCATTATAGGAGGCTATCCCGATGTGTAGCCCACTAATGCACCATAGTTTTTTGTAGGTTATAACTGATAATTCCCCTTCTCTCATCCTCATTTTTCCACTGAGCCTCCATTTCCTGTGCAAGTAAAATTTTAGGATATGTTCCTCCAGAGTAACTTGGAAGATTCTTCCCTCCTAGGTTATTGAATGAGAGTGCCTTTGTTACCCCTGTTACATATCCTCTCAACTATCTCCCAATCAGCTCATAAGTCATGTGTGCCCAATTGTTGCATGCCATGCTAGTGGTATTAGTCAAGGATTGAGCATCTTTAAATTGGATGACTCCCTCCATGGGATGAATTATCTTAGGATCTCTGATGGAGAACACATAGATTGTATCAAGGAATTATTCTCATAAGGGCTCAAAGCTAATATATCCCTTGTTAAACTACAGGTAATAATTGTTCTTGTAACACCAAGGGTGCCCAAATAATACTGGAAAGTTGTCTTTCTCGGTGAGTGCCAATACTTCAAAGTCTCTAGTGAACTTGGCCCCTTGAATGGTGACAACTACATCCTTCAAGATGCCAATGGGAATTTCCTTAGTCTTGTTCACCATATACAATACTTTCGAAGATGTTTGTAATGCGGGCCTTCCCATTCAATGTTAGGAATATAAGGTAAGAACATTGACCTTTTCTCTTATGTTGATGAGGATATTACTCAAAATCCATCCATCAACAACTGCATTCAAAGTAATCTACTTATCATAATCAAGGTTGTGAGGAGGAAGGTTTCTATGCAAAACTTTCCTTTCATGCTCTGATTTGGCACATGGTACCCTCTCCCTTAGCCATTCTCCTAGCAAGGGAAAAATATTATCTTTCCTTAATATCTTACATACTTCCTTGACCTCATCAGGGTCATCCTTTTGAGTCTCAAAATTCTTCATTTTCTCCAATTACTTTGATTTCTCCTTTAGACAGTGGATCTCCCATTTCAAACTCTGAATCATGTCCATAGTCTTTTGATACACCTCATTTTGATGAGAAGGGTCTAGATACTTTCCATGTACTATTTACTCTCTTAAAAATAATGTCCTTTGTCTTGGCATCTCCCTGGCACACGTAGCCTATGTCTGCATCATCACTAATAAAATCTCTAGTCTTGACTCATGTGCCACTCTTGGAATCTACTATGAATCAGTACCTTCTTGATGCATACCATCTCAATGCCTTTTTCCTTCTAGTGTTGTTGGTTCATATGCTCATAAAGCTCTAGACACTCCTCATACTTATGTTTCTTTCTGCACCATAATCATTGTAACAGATCATGAAACTCATGTTTGTAATGTCTCTGTAGATCCACAGTTATAATAGGTTCCTTGTGGGAACTCACTTCATCCTCCATTGTAGTTACTGGGAAAATGAAATCCTCTTCCACACACCTCCTCTATATCCATCTGTGAACCCTTCATAAGTGACAATCATCATCCTTGGAGCTTCTTGCAAGACTATTCCAGTGCACACCAAAATCAATAACATCATGGATCTAATCAATCATTCTACAATCCTTAGTATCATGAGTCATAGAGGTACATATCTTGCAATAAGCAAGAAAAATTATTAAAAATTACGATGCTATAGTAGAGGGTATCCTACTTGCATCATGATCCCCATAGAAAATCTCATAGTCTACCATCTTAGCGGAGCAGTACCAAATTCCAAGGGAAACTATCCTTTGCATGCCCTTCCACTTCACAGTCTATACACCAAAGCCCACTACAAAACCTCATGCATTGAGTTTGCAAATAGATTTTCTGACTGCTTGGCCATTATAGTAATTTGGGTCTTCCAGAAAAGGGCTAACACCGGTATCAATGCTCCCAACATTTTCAACACGCAGGGTAGCTTTGAATGCCTTATGTGGGTCTGTGAAATTCTTTTGTGATAGAGCCCTCCTAAAGGGTGTTATCAATCCTCCAAAAAACCATTGAGCATGTTGAGAAGGATGAATGTCATAGGATAGTTTAGACAAAAGAGTCTTGAAACACACTTTATACTCTTACACACTCTCTGTCATTCCCTATTGGATCTCCTTCAAATCACTTGATGTTGTTCTACTCAAATTCTAGGATGTAGAACTCTACTAGGAAGGAATTATTCAATGCAGTGTATTCTACCACTGTCTGATTGGGGTCATACTTCCTAGTACCAACTATGCACATGTTCTTGCAACATTTGTTGCAAACTAACTTGCCTTCCACTCTGAGGTAGTGATCTCCTTTCAGGTGCCATAGTAATTCACACTTGTACACATGCTCTGCAGCATCTTCTATAACCAATGTAGTCTGGTAAGTGTAAATACATCTCAAAAAATACTTGTCAAGGTGGCTGAGATACTTTTCCTCCTGATCTAGATCCTTGGTTCCCTCTGGTGTTTCCTCCACCACATCCACTAGGTCCTATTCCTTTAGATCAAGGAGGTCCATAGGTCCTTCAACCCTTATACCACTAGATTCACCTCCTAGCAGTTAGAAAACATCTTGAAGTGGTCGCACCTAGTGTTCCCAGTGTCCCATTGAACTATGTGCCGATGGTTTATGATATTGTCCCACTTTAAGTTGTTTGTCCCGAGCCACTCCCAGATGTGATACCCAAACCTTGCATACTTGCACCTTGTCTAAAAATTCCTCCAAATACTGGAATGGATTACGTACAGCCATGGATGTTATAAACAAGAAATTATATCTCCTGGGTGCATATCGGTTACTCCCACCGATACCAACTAGGTTAATAATACTTCTCCCTTGATCTGGAAAACCAAGTGTCAGGGGTTGGTCTCTAGGTGGGTTCAGATGTGCACCAATGACAGCTCTCCTTTTTCCATGTGAACAAATATCATCAGAAGTTGAAGGGTATTCTCTCTCATGCTTTCCAAGATGGGGTAGCACATACTGCTTAGGTTCCACATAATCTTCATGAACCTCAACTCCATCCCACAAAGTCTGCCTCCATAGATCCATCACACTTGTCAACCTCATGTTGTCTAGTCATCTCCCTTTCACTGAGATTGATTATACTTGAGTCATATCTCCTCCCTTTCCTTTTTAGTCTGTAATGTCTGCCATCTTTCTTCCACCATAGCTTCCTCTCCCATGCTCAGAGAAGCTTAGCCAGCTATGGGAAATGCCTCTAAAATCAAGGTAATGAACAATATCTTCATAGCCAAGGGAATAACATGTAAAAATGATCCTCTAGGATCCCTCAGAAACTCAAACTCAGAAACTTATGGGAAATAATACGAAGAAATGGCATATTCTAGAGTATAACTGGTCAGTACTCTCTTCCACCAGTGGTCAACAACATACATGTCCAAGTCAGATATGAATCCTATAGTCTTTTGATATTCATCTTGAGTCCACATGTGCGGTCTATAGTACCATAGTTCAATCTAGGATGCATATGTTGATAGCCATTCATATATTTCTACTGGGAAACAATAGAAGAATGTCTCATATAACTCATGGTATAAGTTCTCATCTACCCATCTACGTGCATCAAACTCAGGTTTAGTGTTGAATATTTAAGAAAACTCATCCTTTGTGCTCTTGAACCATGTTTCAACACTTTCTAATTTCAAATGTTCTATCATCACACATCACAGGGATAAAGGTGTATGCCATTTCTTTCAAAAACTTTGAAAAGAGGTCCCAAAAATGGAACTAAGATGTATTCATTTTTATACCCTTAGATAAAAAGTAAAATCCCATGCACAATGGCCTATCACCCAACGGGAACTAGTTACTCACCCGAGGCATCCTCTCCTTTATGTGTGTCTCTTGAGAATGCATCATCTTATGACAAATATTCTAGTGAAAGTGAATAGAAAATAACCATACATTAGTATGAAAACCTAATGTAAGTTATCAAATCAATGCATCCATGGAAGAGAAATAACAAACAACATATGCAAATGGTTCATACATAAAGTAAATGCATAAGGATTATACTTATGAACATATACATGATTCATAACAAAGCCTTATATTCATATTAACATGTTCAATAGCCACATTACATCCCTTGAAGTCATAATAGACCCTCATATAACAATGCAAAGATAATTCATGCATCAAAACTACACGATGTTCATCACATTGCATAAAGATGAATGCATACCCATCCCTCTAAGTGTGGCATTAATCCTATATTTTCCTAATCCCAACCCATAGAATCATCCATGGTACTTCTGCAGAGCTTCACCCCTTTTCTAGCACACTATTCTCTCTGACCACTCTTCTCTTAGCACCCTATATCCCCCACCTTCTACTATCTATGCCCCTCAATATAAAGTCCTTTCTTGCCTTCACTGTCATGCCTTCTAAGGTAATAGATCGGCCACCAAGTGTCCAAGCGGTCATTATATGGATCATGTCTTCATTTGATACTGAGTTCTCTAGTCTGTGTAATGATTTTCTTCTAGAACTTTCCATCACATGCATGGAATATTCCCTTTTTGATCCTAAACTAGCCAGGATGGCACCTTATCCACTCTACATGCTATAAGCGTCACGCTTTTCTCATGTGCTTCCTGGGATGCCAAATATGGCTAAGTCCAAAATTTGTCTTTCCTTTTACGTGTGTCATGTGCTATGTAAAAACCTACTAGAACCCTTCCCTATGCACCTTCTACCCCACGTACCCTTCTTCAAACTGGTCCCGCATGTCCACGTGCCTTCTTGTACTTAGCCAATATTTTGGGGCCCAAACCAATGGTATGTGATTGGTTGTCTAGATAACCATGAATGCATAAAATATGCATGACCGTGACATAATGTTCGTCTAGGAAATGGAGGAAATGGGCAGCCCAAGGCATACTAGATAGTGAAGTTAGGTGAATAAAAAATAAAATAAATGCTAAAAATATGCACATCACCAAATGGCATGGTAAAAGTGATATCAACATGATCAGGATCAAGTGTCCCTCCACTATAATCTAGCCAAGATTTGCAAAGAGTGAGTGGAGGAGTAGGAGGAGCATGTGCAAGGTGAACAAAAAGGTGGAAAACATGCGGGCTGTGCGTAGCAGTAAGAATGAATGAACCATGATATAGGTGGGGGTTGTACAGAGGAGTATGAAGGTCATCGAAGTCAAACCCAAGTTAGAGGAGACCATCGTGGGAACATATAGTGGTTGTGCAGGATGTCTCAAGTGGTATGTGTTCCTAATAAGATTTATTTATGAAGAGAGTGCAAGTGAATGGTGGTTGTATAGAGGCGGGGGGAAGATCCATGGATGATGAAGGGATTTGGTATGGCACAATAGCAGTGATAGGATAAAATGGTGGGGAAAATATTGTACTAAGCCAGTCAATAATAGCCACAAATGACATCTCATAAAGAAAGGGAGATAGGGGAGGAATGGGAAAAGAAATCGAGTATTATGGGGTGGGTGTAGTGGATGGTGTCAAAGTAACAACATAAGTAGAAGGGACTAGATCAACTATGCAGTAAACAAGGACTAGGGTAGATGGATTTGATTGAGGTGGAGACACAGTCATGGACAAAGAAGGAGGTGTAGGGCTAGATTCATTTATGTCCAAGGTGGGAGAGAGAATGATAAGATCGGGTGGAATAGCTTGGACTTTGGCGACAAGTTAGGATAACATAACAAGATTAATAGTGCATAAGTAAGAGGTGACAACATCTACAATAGCATGAGTTTCCATCCTAGAAGATGGAATTTTAATAAAGGAAGGAAAAGGGATATAACCAAAAGAAGCAGTGGGAGTGTTGGTGAAAGTGAGGCCAAAACTATCAAATTGCAAAGTAAATGGAGGCTTAGAAGAGGAATACTTTCTATGACACTACCCATGGTGGAAAGTGTGGATTTGGGAGCCTAAAAGGTGCAAGAAGAGAGGTTGGGTTCACCAAAATTATTAACAAAAATAAGGAGTTCCTAGATGGCCTAAGGGGATATATAAAGTATTAATGTTAATCTAATTAGGAGGACTAAAACATTATAAATGAACTAAAGTAGTACAAAATAAATGTAAATAAGCTACTCCAGATGAAATAAAACCCTAATGTACAAGAGAAGAGTAAGGAAAAGACTCAGTTGATAATAGAAGACTGTCACATAGTGTTGCAAATCTAGAAATAGAATCTGGAAGTGTAAATGAATTGTCGAGGACCCTACGAAGGGAAGATCTGGACTGTTTGAGATGACACAGGAGTTTGGGAGTGTACTGGGGTGCCCCGGGGTGCCCTGATCTCCAATCTGAGCACTCGAAACAATAAAAATCCAAAGAATCTAAATCTGGTATGGTCGCTAAGTGTCTTTGAGTGATACCTATTTGTCGTGATGGATTCTTTAGATGAACTGGAGAATGACCTGTAATGCAAGGAGAAGTATACAACCCTAGAAAAATGAAAGATGTATATGAATAGGTCGAAATGACCTCAACCGCAAAACTAGTGAACTTATCACTTAGAGATGCACTAAATTATGGACCTTGATGTATTTCTAATGTGTGTGTGTGTGTGTGTGTGTGTGCGCGCGCGCGCGCATGTGTTGTTCCCTAGGTGTTATCGTGTCAATCACACTTTATGAATTAGCGAGCAATAGTAGCTATAGAAATGTAAGTAGCATGTGTGGATGGAATAGAATGGAATCCCTCCCCCTATGAAGTATGTGTGATGTAGATCTTCTAGCTTGAATGCATGGCACTGTGTGGATGGAAGTGATCTAATGAATACAGCCCTAGATGGAGTGATAGTAGTGATAATATGCAATGACCTAGGACCCTTATTATGGCCTTATAGCTTTATATTTATAGGGCTCTCAAGCTTAATTTCATAATTAAATCCCAAAAAGGTCAACTGAGAAGAATTTAAGGATGACCAACAGCTATAAGTGACCCAAAAATAAGTGGCAGAGGTTGTGCATAGACCAAGGTTTCTGGAATGGGACTAGGGCACCCCAGTACAAGCTGGTGTGCCTTGATTTTAGGCTATAATGTTGGAAAGGTAATGAAATGGGATGACAGGTATCGGGAATTACATGGGAAAGAAGAAATAAAAGGTAATAAAAAGGTGGCCAAAGGGTGGAATTAATTAGTACTTTGTACACTTGAGAACCTTCTAAATAGTAGTCTAAGCTCGGATTAAATATTATCTAATGTGCAATATTTGTGTCTACACTTGGTCCCTTGGATGATAGAGTAAAGTTAGACAGTTGCATTTCCATCCTTGGGAGTAGTTTAACATTAGGCTTAGGTAGAGGAACCAACCTTATCTAGAGGTTTGTCTCAAGTATCAATTCCCACAACTTGAGAGACAATCCCATGTTACCCAAAAACACTGATTGCTCATCCACAAATACATGAAAAATCAGAGGGTGTTATTTTTTGGTGATAATAGTTATGGTATGCCCAGTGTGATTAGATTTGATGGATTTATATTTTTCAGGTGTGCATCCTAGCCACCTTGGTGCCTTCACTATCTAAAATTTCAGGAATTCCCGGTGGGACAAAGATTGAAGTCATTTTTTGCAAGTGTTCCATTTCAACATCCTGGTGTACATTTCATTTCACCAAGTTTGATGTGCTCTTGGTGAGATTTCAGCCTTTGGAGGAATTTTCAAGCATATTTGGAGACTCCACTAGTCTAACCAACTCATTTTCTCAAACAGAAGACCATCTCCTTTCTTACAGTAATTTCATTTTCTCTTCCCATGAATGTGTGCAATCATGACTTCATTTCCTCGCTAGAAATCTTATTTGCAACAACGGTGTCATTCAAATCCACATCTAACCTTACAAAATTATTCTTCAATATTCTATAACACACCTCCATATCTATTTTATGGGAAAAATTAGAATCAGTATGCATGTTCCTATGAGCTAGAAGTAAACCAATATGGCCATTCATCAAACCATGGAGCTATTCAAGAGCCAAAATATGCATAGTTTGGAGGTCATTCTACATCTAAAGAAGCTTTTGAAGGTAGATTTCAAATATTGGAGTAGATTTTACGTGTTGTCAAGGGGAAAATATCAAATATTACAAGATAAACAACTTGGTTTTAGACATTCATGTCAATGGGGAGGTCTTATACCTAGTTGGCTTAGCCCAAAAAAATGCTTGAGGTAATGAATGTGTCTTTCACTCAAATGGTTGAGTTTATTTCATCTTTGCAAGTGTAAGCTATGAAAAATCATAGTAATGAAAGACAAACAAATAATTTACAAATCTTCTAGAACCCTTCAATGCAAACCTCAAATAAGGGTCTCCTGTAAGACCTTGCAAAATGGATGTTAGAAATGATTGTGGTGCTCTTGAGTACTCTACAAAATTTGAATGCAAGTGCTACCAACATAGTGAATTCAACAAAGTTTTTATATGTCAGATTCAAGAGGATTTGTAAGAAAGGTAATCTTGCAATTTATAGAGGGAAAATCAGTTAAAGTTGGTTATACACAGATAATGAATATGCTAAAAACAACATTGTGGGAAGTTGCAATAGTGTCGGGGGTAGTAAATGAATTAATTGCAAAAAGTTACATCTAGAAAGGTGGTTGTACGTGTAATTTAATTTCCCCCACCTTTCTAGGATTCTAGAAGTGTAGTTAATTGGGATAAGGATAAGGAGTCAAAGTGGAGTCTAAGTGGAGTCTAGGTGGAGTTTGATCAAGTGGAAGATGACTAGGATATGCACACACTTGATTAATTATTTATTTAATTAATTAATAACAATTAATTTAGCTAAAGGGGTACTAAGGATACATGAGATTAATTTAATTAATCCAAAGGGGTACAATGTGTATTAATTAATTAATTTAATCAATTTATCACAAATTGGTGAATAACATGGCATACTAGGATAACACTAGAAACAAGTGCAAACATAAGTGTAATTTGGGGTGTCTACATTTTCCCCTGTAAATTACTATTACAAATTAATAGTGCTTGAAAGATAGTAGATGTATGTAGATTGGTGAGTAGAAAAGTGTGAAGCATTGGGATGCCCTAGCAAACAAAATAGTAGAGGAATGCCCCCTCAAGTGGGTGGATGATGCAGCAAGGCGGTAGACAACCGCTTGATAGGAAGAAAGCAAGGGATTAAAACAAGGATAGGAAAGGACTATTTTTGTAGCATGAGCATTTTTTGGAAAGTAATTTTTTAGAGCAACATGATTTTTGTTGTTGTAAAATAGATTTGTCACCATGATTATGGAAGAATCAAGATGGTTAACCTAGATGCATGTAAACAAACACACACAACAAATAAAATATAAAAAGGAAAACAAATCCAATATACAAAGTAGGTGTCAGCATCAGGGTTATAAAGAAACCAAGATGTAATCAAACTACTCTTACGTGGTCCAAAAAGAGTAAACATCAACAATGCAATACAAAGTCGAAAAAGAAGACAATTAATTATGCCCCTAATGCATGCCACAATGATGATTAAGTAGATACAAATGCTCCCAAGTGGGAATAGGATCAGACTGGAAGAGCGGAGTTAAATTGACTCCTTATGAGACTCTTTTTGAATCCGTTGTACAAATGATCAAGGCTTAATTTCCCCTGGTGAAGTTATATCACGAAGGAAAAAGAATTGTGTGACTTGCGCCAAGAAGAGTTAGCATATAATGCAAAGGGAAGAAAGTGATAGTTGTAAGATTGGCATGATGACTAGGGTAATAGATAAAGGTATTACATTTATCAATATTATATTGAGATGTTGAATGATTCACTTTAAGGGTTTTCCAATTGTAGGATTTTTGTGACAAGTGAATGTTTGTTCGAAAGTTTTGTAATTTTTTTTGGATTTTTGAAATATTTGATTTTTGAAATTTTGATTCCTATTGATTTTTTTGTGGATTTTTGCAAGTTTTAAAATACAAATGCAAACAAAAATGAAGACATTCCATGGCTTAAATAAACTAGGAGCAAAACACAACACGTACAAGTAAGAAAAGTATATAAAGAAAATAATAGAAACAAACTGAATATGAACAGGAAGGAACAACACTGGAGTTATATGTGAACTAAGATGCAAGTAAATTTCTTGCAATTGGTCCACAGTCAGGATAAAAAAATTAAAACACAATGACAAGTTGAAAGAATAAAAAGCATCGTCACAATCTTAAGAAACCGTAACAGTACAATACAACGTGTAAAAATGATGTCTAATGACACTTTGAATGTGATCCACATTGAAGAACTAGACATATTTGAATGCCCCCAAGTGATCTTAATACGTGAGAGGATTGGATCAGGGTGAAGAGTGGAGTGATACTTAGATGATCTAAAAGATATTCTTTTCGGACCCCATTGAAATTTGATCTGTATTGGATTAAAAGGTAAAATCCAATTATGCCCCAAGTAATGTGATATTGTGAAAGTGTAAATGATTACCTCAAGCACAGATATACACCACGGGAAATAAATACAAGTATGATTTGGAACAATCATGAGGAGCACCATCAAATGGCGAAATTGTTGAGCTATGCTATCCAGTTGCTGAAATTTTGTCAAACATTGTCTCAATGTTTTGATTATGACAGTTTGAAAATATTGTTGGAGTTTTTGGATAGTTTTATATTTTTTTTTGGTTTTTAGAACAATGTTATATTGTTTTTGAAGTTTTGTGAGACAATTTTGAATATTTTTGGAATTGTACAACTTGGTAAAAAGGGGGCACTGCTTGAAAGAAAGTGAAAATAATAAAAGCATTTCACTCTATTGGTAGAAATGTAGATGGTAAAATGATAAGGTGTTTCACTCTACTCATGACTTTGCACAACTAGAAAGATATGAGGGCTCATCACTGAGAGCCAAAAAGTACGTGAAAATGAGACAAATAGTGATATTAAAGGTGAAGAGAAAGGATGTGATGACACAAGCTGTAATAATGATCCATATGAGAAAAATGTAACTCATCTCTAGTCAAGATTATTTGACTGATTACAAGATGATTCCACTTTATAGGTTTTGACTCGACTTAGACCCATTGATGGCCTACTGATTGGAGAAATCCGGTTGAATTAATTGATGTCTCTCTTAACATGAGCAGCTAAATTAGTTCATGGGATGTGTTGTCACCAAATCACTACACCCCCTGAATGGCCTGAAATGAATCACGACATCCGGTGTGATTGGGACACATGGGATCACCTCTCAAGCTGTGGGACTTGGGCTCAGGGTGAACCTCTGTAGAAGGCCGACTTCGTATTCCTAGACTAAACACAACACTAATTATGATGTAAGAAAGATGGCTAACTAATCCTATGCTAACATTTCATGGGATTTAGGGAAGAAGGATACAAGGAAATAAAATCTATTCTGGAAGGGGTGATGCACCAAGAAAAGGGATATTTAACTTCTGGAAGGGTTAATGTGGGTATGATGATTTTAGTGGTAACCAACCTCACCTATTACAATTTGGAAAGGATATAAAATACCACATACTAGAAGCACACGTTCCATTGTTAAACCTTAAACATACATAATAGAGGGATCAGATTTGATTTGATACACAGGTAATTTTATCAAAGGGATAATCACAAGCACATGTTCATTATTCACTTAAATGATAAAAGTAATGTAACTCTTGATCAACAGAAGGAAAATATTTTCTCACAACTGATGGGAAGAAATCACACTATTTTTTTCTCAATATGAAACAGATAACCTGAACTAAAAGTAAATTAATCAGATAATGCTAAGGAATCACATTCACAAGGCATGCAATGATTAATCATTCAACACAATAAGACAAATTTTCAAGTGCAAGGAACAACTTTGAATATAATTAAAAGGTTTCAACAAAATTTTGAAAGCACTCTTCCAAGCTTGAAGAGAAACTTTCCTTCAAATCTCTCAAAAAATATGTATATCAAATAATGGAGAGCATTCCACTATTTATAAGTTCCTAGGCTGAGCCATTATAGCTGAGCATTAACTAATAGTTAACTAAAAATAGTAATGTCATTTATGAAAGGGAATAGGCTCCCATAAAAATAGAAAATTTGTTGCAGATAGTTGACCAAGTCAACCCTACAACTTTAACCATTTCAAGAGCTTCAACCTATCCTTTCATGGCTACTCAGCTTTTGGCCTGGTTCAACCTCCTCTCCTTTCTCTACATCCTTTTGTTTCTCTTCTTCCCATATGGCCATTCGGTGTCTGTATTCGAAGAAACGCTTGACAATACACTGAGTTTCTTCATCTCCAAGTCCACACGTATAGTGATTCACCGCGTCCACTATTTCAATCTCCATTGTGATCCTAGCCAGCAACCTTTAAAGCTTACTACGACTTTCTTTAGTCTCCCTATAAATTTCTAGCATAGAACCAGTCGATCAATAGAGTCACTGTTGAAAGTCTTCACAACATCATCGTCCCGCTTCACCAACTCTTGGAAATTCTCTTTGATCTAGTCCTCGGGAAGAGCATCGATATTCTCATTAAAAAATTGCAGTGGGCGTTGTCGACCTCTTTAGAGATATCATTGAGGGCATCTGTAATCTCCACCCGCTTATCCTCCAATTTATTAATTAGATCTTGTAGCACCTAACACCGAAATTCCATGGATTTTTTATATTCAAACAATTTTGAGGCATCATCAATTACCTCTTCCTGCATAAGTAAGTCAGAATCTTCCTCTCTTATGTCACTCCACATCGCCAAGGTTATATTCAAGTTATTATTATCTTCAGAGAAGGATTCATCCATCTTAGCGATGGTGGCCTTTTCAATTTGTAAATCATCATAAATCTCCTCAGCTTCCTTGATCAAGGGATTGGCCTCTTACAAGATCCTCTCCATCCATCCATTCATTGTTCTCCCTTTCTGGCCTAGCTTCTCGAGCTCATGCTAAGAGATATCATCAATTATAGATGAGATTTTCATGGACGTAGTAGTTGAGATGTCATAGGATGGAGTGGGTTGAGTTACTCTGCGCAGCAGTGCAGTGAGTTGTTTAACTTTGGCCTTAAGCTCATCCTTGGTGGCCTTGTCTTTATCATACTTCTTTAAAAGGGCCCCAAGAGCAGTATGTACATCCTACTTGGCTCCTTCATGTGTAGCCTTCCCCAATGAGAAATTTGAGATCGGGCAGTCTGTTGCTGTGATAGTCTCTTTATTTTTCCCCTCAATAGAGGTATCCACTTCTATCACATGCTCTCCTGATGGATTAACCATTAGACTTGATACAGTTCTCAGTCTCTTAGCTTGTCTTCTGGGCATGGACTCCAATATGTTGAGATCTATCAAATCTCCTAGAGGAAATTTTTTCTTCTACTTATAAGTTTGCCTAAACAACCACTCTGGTATAGCTAGAGCCGAGGAAGATGGAGTAGCAGATCTGATACCTGAAGTACCATTTAAGGTAATATCGTTAGACATGCCAGCTGATATCTAAGCGGAGGTGGCAATGATGGAAGGTGTGGGAGTGAGGAGAGCCATGGGAATTGACAAGGTGATGTTAGGGGTTGAGATTGAAGAAAATGGGAGTGTTAAAGGAAGTGAGGAAGAAATGGGTGACCCAATATTTTCCCCAGCTGATAAAACTGGAAGTGACAGAAATACCTGGGCCATAGAAGGAGATGGGAAAGAGGAAATGGTAGAAGTGGAGTGAACTGATATTGGAAGTGATAATGGAGGAAGGGGAAGATGGGATGGATCCTAAATGGTACTTGGGGAATCACTTACTTCCATAACCTCAACAACTGATATTGTAGATGTTATAACCCTAGAAGCAGTAGACCTAGAAAGAGATGAGCCACCAACCACAAATGAGATCTTCTTTAGAACCATGGGAACCCTTTGAGTCGATCTCTTGCCTTTTGTAGGTGTCAGTTGGTTTACTGCTGATGTGGGCCCTGTATTTGAAGGTTGATTTTCCCCTTTGGGTGAGATTCCTAAAGTGGCCAACCAACTGAAATTTCTTTTTAGAATGGGGCCCGCCCTTTCTTTGGTATTGTTGCATTCTTCTACATACCAGTCAACCCATAGTAGTGGTTGATTGGCAACATCATAATCCCTGTATGATGCATTTAGGACCTCATCATTATCTTGTAAGTCCTTTGACACATTAGCCAACCCAAATTGTCACATTTCATCAAGGGTTAATCTTTCATAATCCCTTTGCCATACAATGAATTCATCTTGGCAATGGATCCATATATCTTCTAATTGAGGCATATGAGCACTGGATTTCCCTGTCTCCCCGAACTTACCATAATAGTCATAGTTAGTTCGTGGATGGAAGGTCCACAGGGTTACCTCAGCCATTTCAGCATCCACGTTTCTTTCCTTATGGATAGTTGGGCAAGAATACCTACCAATTGTAATAGGGAAATGCATTCCTGCCTTGTGATGCTTGTTTTGGATTTTGTGGTAATCCAACAACTGCCGAACCAATTCCAGAAGAACCCACTTGTCAGTGGGGCACCTTGGTAACTTGCCGGGGGCACCTATGAAGCCTGGAATCTGAAGGTAGGTGAACGTAAGAGACTGAAGGTAGATTTCTCCCCATTACCACACCTCTTGGAAAGCCTCATCGGAAATCTACATATTATATAGCTCCTTGTCAAAGTGATAGAGGACAATAGCGAAGAAAGCATCGCTGATCTTTAGAAGTGCTTTTTCCCCTCATCCAGAGTAAGCTGGGGATAAAATTCATAGATTTGGGATGTGCTGCGAACACCCCTGGTGTTTAACCCTGTAAAATCCCCCATATTAGTAGCTGCATACACTAGGAAAGATGTCATGTAGAAGGATTTAGTTTCTACAACCTTGCCCAACTGGTAGCAGATGTTGTTAATGATATGTTCACCCTATCAGATAAACTCATCAATCTTCTTGATCATTTCTATGTACAATAACATCCATTCTTGGAATTCCTTAGCAAAAGGAAGACCTGAAACTCTGCTCAAGAGTATAATGAGTTCAGTGACTTCCTGAATAAAATTTGATCGATGTATAGTCTTGGGCAATTTTGAAAAATTCTTAGTTAGGTAATACTTCATCATAACCTTCGAGCATAATTCTTGCTTCTTATCCCAGTGCTCAACTACTATTTTAGGTGAGATAGTGGCATAATCTTGTACGTCTAGAAGTTTGAACAAGTCCTCGAAGAAATCCAGGTCCAGACAGATTACCACCTTATAGTCGCTATCTCTTATTGACATAGAGTCTTCGTTGTAGTGAGCTGTTGTAGCTAGGACAAATTCTAGGAATTGTACAGATGTGGGAAAACCAACGGCAAGAGCAAGACCACTGTCAAAGATAGCCTACATCCATGGCTTTTTATTTGGGGCCTTTAATCTTTCCAAGAACTTGGGAAGATCAATCTGCCCGAGATTTGTGCCCCCGATATTTCCTAAATTAGAGGTTAAGCAGGATTGGGGAGAAACTCCAAGAAATGTGTATTTAATTTTTTCTTACCCCTTTAAAGTAGAGGTAGACATTAAACCTGTGTTTCGTGAGTTTGAATGTTATAGAAATATGAAAATTTGAAAGAAGGAAAAAACTCTGAAAACCTGAACTGAAAAATTCTGAAGGAAAACTCCGGAAGAAATCTCCGAAGAATTTTTCTAAAGTGAGGGGTCTTGAAAATTAGAAATATCTAATTCTCCAAAAACCCAAAGTCTAAATCTCTGAAAATATGAAACTAAAAACTCTGAAAACCTGAAACTAGAATCTCCGAAAAATCGCTCTCCGAAATTCTGAAACTGGAATCTCCGAGAACTAGTTCTCTGAAATTCTGAAATCCAAAAACTTTGAGGATTTTTTTCCAAAAATTTCCTCCCACGTAGTTTCCTTCCTTGTGATATTTTGAAGGAATTCTCTGAAATGAATTTTTTGAAAAGAAACTCTCAATGATCTTTGAAGTAACTACAAAAAACAAGTGTTAAGAGACCAAAGTGGATTTTGGGAAACAGGAGGAAGCATGAGGGACTTAGAAAGATCCCCATACTTGAAAACCTAGAAAACCTCCACAACAAAATGAGGTGAAAAAAGAAGGACATCATAAGAAAATGCAAAGGGAAAACGAAAAGGAACTCAAATGGGGGAGAAAAGGAAGAAAAGACCTAAAAACCAAAAGAAAGTAAAACCAAAAAAATACCTTGAAAAGAATGCCGAAAAGGACAAGAATGGGATGTCAAAGTGAATGTGTCAGGTAAAAATGAAAAGTAAAAATATGTGTTTATATAAAAATCCTGACATTAATGGTAAAAAACTGATCCGTACAGAGGTAGGTGAGAATTAATCACGCTTAGAACCTCTGAAGTTCCGAAACCTGAAAACTTGAAATTCTGAAAAATTGGGATTTCAGACTTCAGATAAAAAGGAAGAAAAAGGATAAATTGGCAACTAAAAGTCTAAAACCTGAAAACCTGAAAGTTCAAAAATTCAGACTTTCAGAGTTTTGGACTTCGAAAAAAAACAAGTGAAAATCCTAAAATGACTTGGAAAACTCCAAAAACCTAAAACCTGAAAGTTTGAATTTTCAGACTTTCGGGTTTTCGGATTTTAGAAATCCGAGTCGGATTTAAACAAAAAATCCAAAAATTTCCAAAATTCTGAAAACCTGAAAGTCTGAATTTTTGGACTTTCAGAGTTTTGGAATTCGGAAAATCTCAAATGTAATTTTGAAATTTAGCTTAAAAACTTTGAAAAGGAAAAACCACGAAGTCTAAAAATTGAAAATTTTTGGACTCTTGTTTTTAGCAGAATTCATTGTGTGAGGATTTCCTAAAAACATAAGTCTGACATACATCCTTCCTCTGGGTAGGTTAAATGGTTAACAAGATGTTTTTTATGAAGCATTTTGATTTAGATTTCATAAAAGGATTTATTAGTTAATTATTTTTTGATTTTATGAAGGATCCCCTACATGTTGCCCCATGCCATCAATAGAAGGCAAGGGATCAACACCAAAGACAAAATGTAGGTGATTAAGAGATTTTTATATTCCCAGTCTCATACTGTCCGTAAGAAGTATGGGTTTATCACCGAAGACTGTGAAAGATGAATAATGTATTGATTTTTTATTTTTTTATTTTTTAGATTGATTAAATTTTACCTTGTATGTTGATAGCATGCTTGTTGGGAAGGAACATTCTTTCCCCAAGTCTCATCCTCATACGACTAGTAGGACGTAAGGGTTCAACACCATAGATTGAGATGGGATTAGTTCTTATTGCTTTCTATCAAAGAGAGAGCTAAGTGTGCAAGAAGGATTTTCCATCAGTAAGCTTCGAGACAAAACCATAAGTAAAAATCTCTGAAATGATAAAAACCATAACAAAGATAAGACACATAATGCCCAAGAGGAACAAGGTTAACATGTGTTGTAATATGTGAAGAAGATGACTATATGATAATGGTATGATTAAGTTATTTGCTAATAGATGGAATGCATAACATTATTTGTACACACTTTGTCGTTTCTAATTGGCAAACAATGCTCTAATACTAAGTTTTATTCTTTTGTTGTGATTTTTGAGTTTTTTGAATGTTGGTGGATGAGGAGTTGAAATAGAATTATCAAGAAAAAGGTCCATGTTTATTGAAGGTGAATGGTCCTGAAATGTGAGACTTATGCAAATGAAATACAAGTCAAGACATGGAATCATAAAATTTGATAAGTCCTGAAATACGAGACTTGGACGGACATGAGCCAAGTCAAAGGAGTGAATCTGAAGATTGGATAAGTCCTACAATATGATACTTGGGTGGATAGAATCCAAGTCAAAAGATTGAATCAAATGATTCGATGGGTCTTAACGTACTAGACTTAGGCGGACAAGTTCCAAGTCAAAGGATTTAATCAAAGGATTCAATAAGTGATTAGATGAGTCTTCGATGAGATCGAAAGACATATGTGATGCTAGAATAAGATTGTCGATGCGGGGAAGATGTTGAGATACATATTCACATGTGAGTGAAAGAGCACAAGGAAAGAAGGATAAATCTCTAGTTGTAGACTAAGGGTTCCTTATAATCCATAGAAAGGAAATAGTCAATGTTGCTCCTTTTAGGTTGTGAATTAGTTGATCGGACAAAATATTTGCAATTAAAGATGGAAATGGTTAAATAAGGATATTCCTAGGTATGCATACCTCAAATAATGTGCACATGTAGATATCTTGACAAGAAGGAATCATCGTTGATGAGATTCCTGTAGGATGGATCATTTGAGGTGTAATGGACATAGAAGGTTGTGTTGTCGCAAGTGTCCAAGATCGTTGTGGTTGTAATTCGATAATAATACTATATATGTTAGGTGTAGGAGTTGGAATGGGAAGATTGGAATGAAGCTCAATGGTTTTTTGAGGATGGACCCTCTTCTAGTATGTCAAGGGTTATTGGAGAGTCTTGGAGAAAACTCAAGCTCTCGTCAGGTGTTAGAAGATTGTTGTCTAAAACAGGTTCAATGTCTATTTGGACTATAGGAAGAAAATATGTAGAAGAAATGGATTGGTTTGAAGGGGGGAATACATGACCTTTGTCATGATCTTGTGGGATTTTAGTATGAATAGAAGTGGGAATAATAGTCAACTCTTAATTTGAAGGTGTGGAAGCTGACATGCCATCAGTTGCAAGAGATTTGTTGTCAAGATCTAAAAAGATCTCTTCTTCATCAATCAAGTCTTGTACATAATTCTTAAAACGTGCACATTTATCAGTTGTAAGGCCATCAATGTGATGAAAATCATAATATGCATGAGGTTTTTACCAATATGGTTTAGGTTCTCCTTTAATCCAAGGTATTGTAAAGGGATATTTTATCATCTTAGCCACTTCAAGTCGACGAAAGACACTAGAGAGACTTTTTTCGAGGGGTGTAAACTTATGTTTAAATTTATGTGGCATAGTTTCTTAGCACATTTCTATGCTTATATTTTTGATTGTTTGGTCATGTATGTTGGCCATATTGTGAGTATATGTTACACCAACAATGATGACATTGTAGTTGCGATTGATGTACCAAGATTCATTGTGAAAATCTCTAGTATGGTGATTATTACGGATGAGGTTGAAAGAAAAATGTTTGACGAACTTCCCTGAGTGGTCCACGAAGGTGGTGATAGATCCCTTTGGAAGGTGTAAGAACCAATCCAAATCTTTTCCTCCTAGACTTCTAGGAAAAGGCACAAGATAAAGTTATCGTTATATGTGACTTCGTGACATGTTATGGAAAATTCTTTTATATGTTGTCTCAGATCATTTTTTCCCTTGTATTTGTCGAATTTAGGCATCTCAAAATACTGTGGGAAGGGTATGCGTAAGATGTCCATATTAAAAGGGTTTGGACACAATTCATCAAAATTGAATTGTTTGCATTGTTTTTGTAAACCTACAAAGATGTCTTTCATCATTTAGGATGACTTGTATAAATCCACCATTGTAATGAGAAATGAGGTAGAGTGAAGAAAGGTATGATGAATATACAAACCTTAGAAAAGTGAATGATAAGATGAAAGTGATGAAAATGTTAGAAAATATCGACTCCTAGAAAAGTGAATGATAAGATGGAAGAGGGAAGAAGATGGAAAATGTTCCTTTCGTAGTAAAACGAGTTCTAAGAGGGAAGATGCAAAAAATGCTAGTCAAGTTACTGTTTCCTAACAAAATGATAGTAAAGGGAAAAAGGGATGTCGAGAAGTTAGATTTTCTCTATTCAGTAACAAAAATGAGTGTTAAAGGAAGAGAGTCTTAAAAAGGTGGACGTGATCAACTCGTAATAAAAAATAATGATAAGAGTGATGAAAAGATGTAAAAAGGGTTAACACCTAACACGGTAAGTATTAAGAGAAACAACAAAGGAGGAAAAAGTGAAATGTGCACAACACTTAACAAAAATGAATGTCAAGGGAGACAAGACTTAACAAGATGAAAGCGGTCAACTCCTAACAAAATATGTGATAAGAGTGACGAAAAGAGGGGACTTTGCAACACCTAACAAAAATGAGTGATTTTAAGGTGGAAGATGGTTTGAAATGTTAGTTTATATAATTCTTAACAAAGTGAGTGTTAAGAAAAATGAAGAATATTGAAATGATTTTACAATCCTTTACAAAAGTGAACGTAAAGAGGGGAGAAATGAAAGGTTAGTGTGATCACTTTGTGACAATTGTAAGTGCGAAAAAGTGAGACTTAAAACACATTGGATGATGCTCAATTATTAACGAAAATGTTAAGTGAAGAGACTTAGGAAAGAAAAAGATAGATTTGCTCAACTTTTAACAAGATGAATGGTAAAATGAGATATTTAGGAAGATGATGATCAATGTCAACTCTTAACAAAAGTGTGTTAAAAGATAAGACACGACAATGAAATGAAAGCACTAAAAGAATGAAAAGGTAAAGGTCATCACAAGAAGTGAATAAACAGAGATAAAAAGGTCTGAATCTCACAAAAAAATGGAGATACGAGACAAGGGGGAAGTGATGGATTAGTGATCTCAAATTAAAACAAAGTGAATTCTTTACTGAGACAAATGAACAAATAATGAGGATGCCGAAAATGCAATACAATAATTGTGAAGTACAAAAACATAACATGATAAGATAAAAAATGGAAGACGTCACAACTCAAAAAAGTGGATGCACAAATGCGATGATGTAAGAGTGAGTAGAGAATGATAGTGAAGAATGCCAATAATTCCAAAAAGTAAATGTTAAATGTGATGATGTAATAATAGGGAATGCTTAGAGTTCAACAAAATAATGTTAAACTTAAGACTTATTATGTTGAAAGGTCAAGGTGACCAAACGAGTGCTTGACTGTGATAAAGCAAGTATCACAACATTAAGACTTAAATGAAGATGAAAGTGCTTAAGTGTGAATATGGATGTCCACAACCCAAAAATCAGACACGTGAATATGAATAAGGATGAGAGAGAAAACATGAATGATGAAAGTGAAACACAAGTGTGTAACATGCGAGAAAAATTAAAAGTGGTGAAGTCAAAGTTGTGGCCTCTACCTTAGATTGGCTTGGACAAGGCATGGCTTCCTAGGTGGCTCTATCAACTAGATGTCAACAGTTACGAGAAAGCGTGACACTATTGCTATCTAATGGCTTTACTTTACCCCCTTTTAAACCCTAAGAAAATATATTTCTCAGAATGAATTGCACTGGGGTCTCCATTAAGGATATATGTGACTCTAACTCACAAGGATTTACTAGTCAGGTAGGAGAAAAGGTTCCCATTTCATCCATCAGTTCCTGTTATCCATATTTTGCTGCCTGGGAAAAATATTGGATCAGAATGACCCACAATGAAAGAACCTGAGAAATCACATTTGATTCCTACAAATAGATTGCAGGGAGACTCTATAATGGAAGTGGCGGGGCTTGCGAAGATCAAACAACCTTGTGCAAGAGAAATTTAGAAAATGGCTATGTCGAGTGAATCCAGACCTTAAATCCATTCTACAGGTTACATGTAGGCTTGGAAATAGAATAGTAGGGTCAGAGAAGGAGGAGCAGTGTCACAAAGAAGCCAGGAACAAGAGAGGGAAGAAACGACAAAGATCCGGAGTCTTCAGGTTCAAAACAAGTCCAAAAATTGACTAAGTATGGAGCAGGCCGGTGGAGAGTGCCAAGTGTCTAGACAGTGCTAACTAAAAGGTTGAATAAAGAGAAGGTTTCTAGATGAGCGCCAAACCGCCACGTGTCTCCGGTCAAGAAATATGACCCTGCCGAGAGAAGGACTTAGCCAAAAACATAGAAATTGAGCAGGCCAGTGGAGGAAGCCACATGTCATCCCCATGCCATTCCAAGAGAAAAATATAGAGGCCACCTTCAGACAAGCACCAGCCCTCCATGTGTCCCATATTAAAAAGGGGGCCCATTTTTTAAACTGGTTTTCCCGCCCTTTTGTACAGACCCGATATAAACTTCTAAGGGGCATATCTTTCGACTCGGGGCTCAAAATATTGCAAATCTAACACCGTTGGAAAGATCTCAGCCTCGCCCACACCATGAAGATCTGAAACTTTAAGTTTGGGGAGGGTAGGTAAAGAAAAATGGAGAAAATGTCTTCAGGGCCATTAATGCGGGATCTGTGTTTTCCCCAAAAACCAGATCGGATTTGATATGCTCCGTTGTTTCCTCCTCCTTCGAGGTGCCGAACCAGTAATTGATATAATCAAGATACATTTGGGGGTAGATTTTATAGGAGGTATTAATAGCATTGGTTGAACTTTGACCTGATTTTCCTGCTTCTCTCTCTTTCTTTCTTCTCTCTAATTGAATCTATAAATTCAGGGTCAGAATTCATTGTAAAGGGTTGGAAATTATTCTATTTTACAGGCTCCCCTTTCCTTCTAGAAAAGGAACTCATGGATTTTCTGACCTCCTCTCAGAGTTGTAATACATTTCTTTCCTTTCTAGCTACTTGTAATGCATTGTACCAATTTACATAGCAATAAAATATGTTTGTGATCGATTTTACATCCTTTCTTGTCTCATTTGCTCTCATATGGTCTTTCATTATAAATCTAGTTATCTGTGCTTGATTATCGTATGTATTTTGTGGGTTTGTGTCTATTAGAAAAACTAATGTTCATCATTCCTTTAGTGCATCACCTTATAACTTAGTTTAATTTCCTGCATTCCTTTCATCCTTGCCTCCTTGGTAAAACTTAGATTAGGTTTAGGAATAGGCCCTCTGCAAGTTTTCACGCATGCACCTAATAGAGGAATAGGAACCAACCTTTAATCTGGAGATTTTTTCCCATCTGCAAAGTCCCACACTTTGGGGAACAACTCAATGTTATGTGAATCACACCAAATGAATCTACCTCAAAAAAGTAGATCTAACGACTCATTTGGGGGTGCTATGATTTTGCACTAACAGTTCCCTCAAGGTGTGGACTACTTTGGGGTTCCTATAACCACCCCTTTTTTGTATCTTAAGGCTTATGCCAAGGGGGTTAAGTTCTAGTTAAGCAGTCGAACCATAGCTCTTAACTGAACCTGCAAATCAAGTGTTTTGAATTTGGTGTTCTTTTAATCTTTTGATTTATGTGTGGTTTGGTTGAACTCCTTTTTCAACTTGCAATTAGTATTTTTTAAAATATTTAATACACCTTGTGTGAGAGCGTGTCTTGCAAACAATGATTAGAAATTTTTTCAGAATGAGGGAAAATAACAAAACAAATAAACAAGACGATAGAAGAAAACCCATGTTTCTGATTTCCAAGATTGCTTAAAAAGCACGAGGAAAGAGCATACGTGTGGGTTGGCTTTGGTTAAGTGAAATTTTAATTCCCCAAAAACAAAAAGAAATAAATGACCACATTTTTTATTCCCAAGATCGCTTGAAAAAGTGTGAGGGAAGAGCATACGCATGGGCGATTTGTGTTAGTCGTAAAAAAAAATAGAAAACAACAAGCGAGAAGCACACAAAAACATGTTAGAAATTGTTAGTCTAGTTTGTAAAACAATGACTTGTGCAAAAAATGGCAGGAAAAAAATGATAAAAGGTGGACTGAGACGTCCAAAAACCCTATTTAGGTAACCTACACAGTTAGTCCAAAAAAAAGAAATTTTTAGAAACTGATTTAAATGACAAAGAAACTAATTTAAATGGAAATTATAAATTAAATTAAATTAAATAAAAACCTAACCCTTAAAATGAGACTATAAACATGTTCAAAATAAAAGGAAAAACCTAATTTATGGTATGTTTGTGTGTGTGCAGGTGGGCGAGAAGTTTGGTGTGCAGAGGGAATGTGGCTAGAGGATGGCGAGTTGGAAGCTTTAGAGGGCTCGGGGATGGGAAACGAGTTGGCTGGGGTTGTAGGCAAGGAGATCAGGGTTGGGGTCTGTGGGTGAGCAGAGAGCTCAGGATAGGGAACAAGCCAGGAGGACTCAGGCTAAGTCTGAGTCGGGGATAGGGTAGGGGACGGGATGGGTAGGGGCGATTTAGGGTAAGGAAGGGAAAGGGATGGTAGGGGCGAGATGTGAGGGAGTTCTAAGTGAGCCGAGGGCGTGGGGTAGTGTGGGAGGGCTCGGTCGGGGTTGGCTCTGCAGGGAACGGGGTTGGGAGAGCAAACGACATGGGCGAAGTTCGAGGAACACGGGTAAGATTGCAGGGAACGGGGATGTGCAGGGTAGTTAGGGAATGAAGAATCGATAGTGATAGGTTTAGATCGAGGCTCGTTATGGGGAGTTAGAGGAACGAGGGTCGCTGAGAGGTGGGGGAATGGGGCTCAATGAGCTCGGGATGGGGTGGGGGTCAACAAGGCTAGTGTAGGGAACGGGGTTAGAAGAGATGACGAGGTGGGAAGAGAGGTGAGGATGGTAGAGCTCGCTAGGGTGGGGTGGGATGGTAGGTGAGTAGGGAGGGGTAGAGCGGTGAGAGTGGCTCGACCGAGCTGGCCGAGCTGAGTAGGGAGGAGGGAGGGGTATGGGCTAGCTTAGGGTTAAAATTTTGTGTTTTGTTTTCAAATTTTTTTGTTGTTTTTTTAGTTAGCAATTTTTTTGTTTAAAACATATAACTAATCTAATGCATGTATCTGTATGTGCAAACAAGAGAAATAACAAGACTTCTGATTTTTTTTTATAATTTTTTTTTTGTTTAAATTTTATTTAATTGAATGAAAATCTAAGTTAGAAAAAAAAATTCTAAAATCTAACTGTATATATATTTTTTTTGATGTTGAAAGTTGCAGAAAATACAGAAAAGAGCAACAATGTAGAAAATGAGAGACTAAAAGAGAAGCCGCTTTGAGCACAAAACACCACTCCTTCCTGCAAGTGTAAAACAATAAACAATGGAACTTCCCAAGTCTACCTGTGAAAGCTACACACAAACAAGAAGATTTTTGTGAAATAAATAAAACACAGGAATAAGAAAGAAAACCCAAAACGAAAGGAAATGGGGTGCGAGTCCCACCGGGCGTGCCAAAATGTAAACAAAGAAAAAATTACCTGAGTAATGAAAGATAAACAAACAATTGTCAAACCTTCCAACAACCTTGAATGCAAAACCTCAAATAAGGATCTCTTGTGAAGACCTTGCAAAATGAAAACATCAGAGATGGTTGTGCATGCTCTTGAGTGCTCTCCAAATACATGAATGCAAATGCTATCAACACAAAGAATTCAACATAGTTTTTGTACTGTCAAATTCAAGAGGATTTGTAAGGAATGTAAGCCTGCAATTTATAGAGGCAGAAGTAGTTAAAGTTGGTTATACACGGATGAATGAACATGCTAAAAATAGCATTGTGGGAAGTTGCAATAGTGTTGGGGGCAATAAATGAATTAATTGTAAAAAACTGTATCCAGAAAGGTGGTTGTACTTGCAATTTAATTGTCCCCCACCTTTCTACGATTGTAGAAGTGCTAGTTAATTAGGATAAGGACAGGGAGTCTAAGTGGAGTCTAAGTTGAGTCTAGATGGATGTTTGATCAAGTGGTAGATGACTAGGATGTGCACACACTTAATTAATTAATTATTTAATTAATAAATAATAATTAATTTAGCTAAAGGGGTACTAAGGATACATGCGATTAATTTAATTAATCCAAAGGGGTACAATGTGTATTAATTAATTAATTTAATCAATTTATCACAAATGGGTGAATAATAGGGCATACTAGGATAACACTAGGAACAAGTGAAAACAAAAGTGTAATTTTGGGGTGTCTAGAGCAAGCATTAGAGGTTGATCAATCTAAGGTTAAAGAACCCCTTCAATGGGATGTTCATAAAAAATTTCCATATCCGTATTCAATCCCCATCCCTTATTAACCACCCAAGCCCAAGGTTAAAGTTCCTAGCTTTCCTAAGGATTATCATTCAATTCCCTCTCGTCCACAAGAAGAAATCACATCTTCCCCTTTAATAATTTTTTTGTAAAGCATGTTGAAACCCAATCCACCCATCCTCTTGCATTCCCAAATCCATTTTGGGAAGAAAGAAAACAGAAAATCAGTCAAGGAGTACATCAATTTGAAGAACCCAACAGAGAAGAACTTACAAAACATTTAAGGAATTGGGATTCAAATTTTGAAACCAATATGATGCCACAAATGGTTAAGCCTTTAATAGTGGTTGGGATTAAAGAACATAATGATGAAGCTGGGTTTGCAGAGCAAGCATAATAGGAAGAGGACAAACCAGGTTCAGAGGTTTTGGATGAAGAAGAGATCATAGGAATTTTCTTGCTTTCTTTTGGAAGTGAAATTGTAAAGCTTTCTTCCCCTTCATCCCTTTTTGAGCCTGATTTCTTGGATGAACCTTCCATGGATGAGAACATCAAATAAGAACTTATTTCACAAATCAGTCTACATGAGGAGGATAAAAAGGAGTTTGATATTTCATACTTCATACTTGAGACTAGGGAATAAGAATACGATGACACCATTTCTAAATAAGAGTTCATCATAGATGGTAAGTTTGACTTTTAACACTTCTTGTTCAGGGAAGAGAATCAGAATACAAGTGTGGAGACATAGGTGTTTATACAAGAACAACAAAAACATAACACAAATTAGTTTGCAAACACCTAAGGAAAGAAAGAAAGTGCTCCTTGTGACTCCATTCATGGGGATATAAACAAATAAGATGGGAAAATTAAGAGGATCATACCTTTTCTAATTAGGTATTTATATAATCCTAGAGATCCAAAAAAGGAGTCGTTCCATTCATTGCTCATTTTAGAGCATAGGAAGACAACAATGTGCCAAGGGTCAACTGTAATACCTCTCAAATCTAAATGTAGAGAAATAAAAGAGGCATTTCTCTTTCTTTGCTTGGCATTTGATAATTTTGAAGACTAGAGGTGAGAAACCAACTTCAAAATAAACTAAAAGAGGCATTTCTTTGCTTTGCATTTGATAATTTGAAGAATAAGGTGAGAAACCAACTTCAAAATAGTTTTTTCACTCTTATCAAAGACCATGTTCACTGCCGAATCAATTACATGGTCTCAATTTGTGAGGAAAGGCAGTTACTTCTCCCTACTTGTTGTGTAATTTGTTTGAGTTTCCTTTTCCTCTGGTTAGAGTAGGGTAGTGTAGGTTTTCTTTCGTTATAAGTGCTTAAGCACACTGTGCATGTCTCCACTTGGAGCATGTATTATTCTCCATTTTGTACATAGTTTTTGTGGTGTTTTGTTTTTGTTACACATTCCATTGGGAGACATAGGTGTTTATACAAGAACAAAAGAAACATAACACAAATTAGTTTGTAAACACCTAAGGAAAGAAAGAAAGTGCTCCTTGTGACTCCATTCATGGGGATATAAACAAAGAAGATGGGAAAATTCAGAGGATCATACCTTTTCAAATTAGGTATTTATATAGTCTAGATCCAAAAAAGGAGTCGTTACTAGTCATGCTCATTTTAGAGCATGAGGAAGAGCAACAATGTGCCAAGGGTCAACTGTAATACCTCTCAAATCTAAATGTAGAGAAACTAAAAGAGGCATTTCTTTTCTTTGCATTTCATAATTTGAAGAATAAGGTGAGAAACCAACTTCAAAATAGTTTTTTCACTCTTATCAAAGACCATGTTCACCGCCGAATCAATTACATGGTCTCAATTTGTGAGGAAAGGCAGTTACTTCTCCCTACTTGTTGCGTAATTTGTTTGAGTTTCCTTTTCCTTTGGTTAGAGTAGGGTAGTGTAGGTTTTCTTTCGTTATAAGTGCTTAAGCACACTGTGCATGTCTCCACTTGGAGCATGTATTATTCTCCATTTTGTACATAGTTTTTGTGGTGTTTTGTTTTTGTTACAAATTCCATTGGGAGAAGCAGTGTTTATGGGAAAGAAAGGTTTTTGGGATAGTTCCAAGTGCATGCATCAATCAACATGTGATTTAGAGTACTATGTAATGATTTATATTTTCCAAGAAATTAGTGTTTGGGTCTAGTTTTAAACAAATTCCACTCTTATTAGGGACTAATTTCTTCATCTTTTCTCAAACTTGGTGAAATTAGATTTTGGGGGAATCTTTCAGCGAGTGTTCATTCAACCCCAATAGATCAGTTGCAAATAAAAGGAGGTGAAATTTTAGATTCAAAACAATTTTCCACTCTCATAAAACTCAATTTAGAAAATTCTTATGATGAGATGGTCAATTCAAACATGATAGATCAACTCCAGGGTGAGACAATGGTTCACATGGATTCAGGGGTTTTTTTATTCAAGTGTGGATCAATTTTAAGATTTTTAGGATGACTCCATGCCCAATGGATGCTTCAAGGTCACTAATCTATCAATCTAACAATAATATTACCCCATTGAGTCACCAAACAATTATCCAATTTTCCCCCCTTGGAAAAATTAGTTAACTTACAAAATTGGACCTAGGAAATTTCATGGAGTCTTTAAGAAGAATCTAAAAAATCAGGTATTTTTTCATGTTTTGGGAACTTTGAATTATTATAAGGAATTTCCCTTGTTTTCTCCAAGCTCAAAAAGTCCAAATATTTAGAAAATTTGGGAACACTTCGAGAAAAATATCAAAATTTGGGCCATTTCTAGTGTATTACAGAAATGCGGGTCTTAGGTGGAACCGAGGAACTATTTCCCATGGCCCCCTAGTTCTTCACATTAGTGTTGGATCCACAAGTCAAAGGAAACAATGTATTGCAGATAGAAGAAGGGTTTTAGGAACTAAGAGTGTGGGAGTAACAAGTTCCCTGGGAACCAAGGTTCCCCACTGAGTGGTTTGGCCAGAGAAGCTAAGGGTTTAGTTCAAGGTGGAGTTGGAGGAGTGTGGGAGAACCAAGAAATGGTAGAACTAGCTCCATCAAGGAACTATTTCCCCGTGGTAGCATTCAAGCCATAATGAAAAGGATTTGAAATCAAAGGAGTGAAGTGTAATGGGGGTCGAGAGGTGGTACGAAGAATAAGTGTGTATGGGGAACAGTTCTTAGGAATGATTAGTTCCCTGTAGAGGCTTGGGAGCCAATGAACAAAGGGGATGGAGCTCAGGAATATTTGTATGGATGATGAAGTGGGCAGAAGAACTGGGGGCTGGTGGAACTAGTTCCCCGAAGTGATGTTTGATCCGCAACAAATGAAGTCGGTGTGTTATACAGAAGACACAAGGGTTGCGCAAACTAATGGCCCACACATAAAAGATTCCCTAGTTCACTCCATGCCCTAAAATCCTAAAATCCCCATAAGCCATATGAGTAAAAGAGATAAGGAGTTCAGTGCAGAAAGGGTGGGGTGTGGAATAACTAAGGACTATGGGAACTAGTTCCACTAGATATTAAGTTCCCCATAACCTCATTATATTTGATTCACAAAGGACATGGGATATAAAATTTAAAGGTGGGAAAATAGCTTAATGTAGATTATGACATTATATTTGGAACCCGTGTTCCCCACATCTCCTCCAGACCTGATTCGCCGTATCTTTTGCTCATGTCCTTAATTCTTCAAAAATCTTATATCACTAGAAATTTCTCGTTGAATACTACATTATGAAATCTAGAAAATAATATTTTGGTAGGGGTATGTGGATGAAAAATAAAAAAATATTTCCATCATTAAAAACACAACTCTAGGTAGCTATAAAATCAATTTAATGAAGGCACCCTTTTCTTCTTCCACGAGGTAAAGGACATTGAGGAATGAATTTGGCAGGGTTCCCATAATTATTTTCAAGTCATTTAATGCATATTGTTAGTGGGTGGGAGAAGAATTTTTATTTTCCCTCTTCTCTCTCACACATTCTTCTATATATTGTAAAACCTCTCATTTGTGAGAGGGGGGGTGTTCTAAAATGCAAAGAAACTATGTCAAAATTGTTTGTGAAAAGTTGTGAGGTGTAAGCCTCCATTTTATACTTGGTAAGTGTTCTTGTGCCTTATTATTCACATGTAATGGAATGTGTATAATTTTAAAGCAATAAAATATCTATTTTATGGAGTTTATCTCAACACTAAGTTGTGTTTTATTTCATTTTCTTGCCTCTCCATTCTTGTTGTGGTATTTTGAGCATATATTTCTCACTTGTAGGTTCATTTTGTTGTGTTTCATGGAGAATAGATGGTGAATGAAGTATTGGGTCTGTGTCACTTATTTCTGGCCTCTCCCTTCTCCATTTCCCTCTCCCTTTTCCCTCATTAGAGTATCTCCACCCCTTTTCTTAGTGTTATTACCTCTGTTAGTGTAGGATTTCACTTTTTATGCACATTTCTCTATCCCTGGTCCCTTGGATGATAGAGTAGAGTTAGACATTTTCATTTCCTTCCTTTGGAGTATCTTAGTATTAGGATTAGGTAGAGGAGCCAACCTACTCTGGAGGATTTTTTCAAGTAGCAAGTCCCACACCTTGAGAGACAATCCCATGTTACCCAAAAACACTGATTTTTCATCCACACATACATGAAAAATCATAGGGTGCTATTTTTTGGTGATAACAATTACTTCTCCTAGTATTTTGACTTAAGCATCTTCTTCATATATTTTTCTTCATGGGTCTTCTTACCCTAGATCTCCTTCGACACATACTATGGCTCATGCATTGTTTATACATGAGAAACCTGTCTCTTTTTCTACATGAGGGGCTCACATCCCCTCTAAATTTCACACATGATATGCCTCTAATATGAGGCCTTTATCAAATATATATTTTTCTATCCCATTTCGTTTGCATAGTTATTCTCAAAAAACTATTAAAACATTCAAATAATTGTATAGTACAAAAGCATTCAAATATGAAAAAAATAAAAACTTAGGACCTTCTCTAGTTTACTTATCTAACCTATTACTTTCTACATGGTTTTGGTAAGATTGATTTGATACATAGCATATCTATTTTTACATATATGTATTCACGTGGTATCTTGAGCTTGATGTAGGAGAGCTTGATGTAGGACACTCACAAAGTTTTACACAAGGATATGAGGCATCTTGGTTCCTTATACTACTCTTGTGGGTACATCCCTCCACACTATACACGTGATTTTATATCACTATATGCCACTTTATACCTTCCCCATCAAACTTACTTACATAGATGGTGTTCATTTCTATCTATTGGATCAACAGAACTAACAAGCGCGTCTTGTGTAGTGCTAACTTATCTTGATCTCTCTTTTGTTACTATTATTGTTTGCTACACTTTCTTTCTATGTTGTTGTTACTAATTTTTATGCATATTCATTCATTCATTAGTCATCTTAATAGGTTTTATAAACACTTACTTAGGTAGATGATATATTTTAGAGTAAATTATAGGGGAAAGTAGTACTTTATACCTTTTTAATGATATTATTTGGATGTACTTGCAAAACTATGTATAGGGACATGGGCCTCCTTCTCCCCTTCAATATGCCAAAATTATACATAAATAGTTCAATCATAGAAGCACCTTATGGGGTCATACAAATTCCCATTCCTTCTAAGGAATGACTTTTTAAGTTGGAGCAAATTAGACCTAGATTCATTTACAGTGGTTTGTTTCATGGATTTTGTGCAAAGCATCAAAGAAACATTAAAAGCGTCGTAGACTAATTTTTCCTCTTCTCTCACCAAATTTGCAAATAAGGAAAGCATTGGAGCAACACTAAAATCTTCATAGACTTATCTTTCCTCCTATCTTACCAAATACTCAAGCATGGAAGGTTTCTAATCATGTGTATTCTTCATGGTATAAATATTTCATCTTCTATATTATATCCAATGAATCAACTTTAGGGAATGATCACCCCAATCATATGACATCTCCACAAGAAACTTGCAACTCTCTAAGGCATGAAAAAAATGGAAACCCCTTCCTCTACAAAATGAACAGGTTTATTCCTTCCATGTTTTGTATTTCTTTTGTGTATTTTTGGAATATTAAAAGTTAAAATGTGTTATCTATATTATGAGTTAAAGTTTAGGTTCTATTATAGATATTATTGAAATTTTTGTTGCATCTTTCATCATAGAACATGCTGACACGAACACATCATGAGTGTGTTTGAGTGAAGTACAAGTGTGGGTGAACACTCCGGTATGTTTTTCCTATAAGCATTGATTTTTCAATCACACTTAAACGAGGGGGATGTAGAAACCAAAATTTGGTATCTTTTCCTTTTAAAATTTCAAGTTTGAGCATGTACACTTTCTAAGACATATTCTCACATTAGGAATAAAATATCATTATCTCATCCATTATACAACTTTCCTATCTTTAGACTATGAATTGTTATTAATTATAGGGATATAATTTAATTAAATCAACATAAAACATTTGATAATCATGACACAACTTTCACTTTCGGTGTTTCTCTCTCTAGGCTGAAAATTTATAGAAAGGTCAGGATGTAGGGTTTAGTCTTGGATGACTTGTATGCTCCCACCCCTTCACTATTACTGACTCTATTATCAATTTTAAATCATTCTTCGGGTCATTTAATCTTCCTATGGCTATCCTTATTAGAATAATTCACTAAAGGAAGGATATATAAGACAATCATTATCACTTTATAACGCACCTAACATTCTTACAAAATAATATTGTAAATATAATTACAAGAGCACTCAAATGGTTCCTAACTCTTCCCAAATTAGTTGTAAATCATCAAGACCGGTCCCTACCACAATTATAAAGCAATAGACTGGGTCAAAGATTCTAAATTCATAAATCTAAAATCATGAAAAGATCATATATCTATGTTTTAGCAAGACAAAAGTCACTCCGAGAAATACAAAAATGGTTTAAATCAATGAAAAGGTTGGTTTGCATAGCTGAGGTAAAGCACATATCACTATTACCACTCTAGTTACATTCAATACTATGCAGTAATTAGCCCATTATCTTGGTGTCAAGATACATTAGCGCACTCCTGAGGGGTCAGTTAGCTATACACACTTGTAAAGCACTTACGATAACTACATGAGGCTTGATTTCCACAATGACGATATGTAATATAGCTCTTGGATTAGTTCAACAAATTTTAATCTAACTACCAAGGGTGATCCAATGTCAAACACATAGATACATTTTTCTCCTTTGATTTTTTAATTCTCTAATGAAGGGTTATGCAAGTTATTAGGGTTGTTACTTTGTTGTAGGTCATCCCAAAGTTGTGCAAGCAAGAATGACATACAATGAGCATAATTTATAGGCAAGAAATACACATAGGATTTTTCAAATCCAAATTTTCTCAAGGAGAGAAATCATAAAGATCCTAATTCAGAATTTACAATTCCATCCTGGCTATACATAATTTTTACGGTCTCGCACTTGCTCAATTTTTCAGTTCTAGAATCTCTAGTGCATAACCCATAACTCTAGATATTCTTGTTCCATTATTGTGAGCACCCATATCATTTTTGAATCATCATGAGAAGTTAATTTTATCTCACCTCTAATATTTTGAGAAAGTACTTATCATTTATCAATTATTTGAATCATTTAAATGTTGAATACATTATTCTTGTTTTGTAGAATTCATATTGGAAGTTAATTAGTTCAAAATAGTCTACATGTTTCTAACCCTTAAATATTTATTATTTTTGTTTACTTTTGACATCATATAAATTAATTAGGGTGTAAACAGTAAATAAATTCTTGTAAAATCAAATATCTCACACATAATTATTTGAAAACTCCCAAAAAAGAACCTTCTAATGGGAGTTTCAGGGCTTTCATAATCATCTCTCTATTACACTACTTCATATCATTTATACTCTTAAAATTTATTTCCCTTATGGTCTATTAGGTGTCTCTAAAATTTCATTTAGTGTTATTAATAATGTCATTATAAATTACATGCAAATTAATTTTGACATCCATTTTCGTATAGTTTGCAACTTATGTGTAATTATTAGTAAAATAACATTGATAATAAGAACAAATTAGTAATCTTTATTATAAAAAAGACCAATCAAATACATTGTTGAGGACCAATATCATTGGATGTAAATAAGTTACACGGATTAGATTCCTACTTTCATTTTGAATGATGCCTAGAAAAATAATATATAAAAAATGATATAATATTTTATTGAAAAAATAATATAAAGTTGATAAAAATATAATAATGAATAAATATTTTTAAAACACGATTTTTTTAATTTATTAAAACTAGATAAATGAATAAATGTTTAGTTTTTTTTATCAAAGGGTGAAAGTGGGGGTTTTGAAAGGACCTACCTCCCTTATAATGCAAAAGAGAGTCTAACATAAAAATCTTAGTAAATGGATGAGACAAAGATAAAAATAATAAAGTGGTATCTAGCTCATGCATGGGCAAACATCAGTTAACATAAAGTCAGGAAAAAATTAGCTACCTAGCAAGATTATTTAAACTAAGAGAGGCTTCTCACTCTTTCACTGTTTTAATTTGTTTCTCCAAAGCTTTGAAGTTGTTTTGGTTTTCATTCTTATTTTTCTTAGTGCTCTTGGGTTTCTTACGCCCTATTCAACAAACTTTATTTTTTAAATAAAATACTACATAACATCCATATTCTTAATGGAATATTTTATTGCAGTTTTATTAAAATTAAGAATTTAATCAATTTTGTGTTTGAGGAGAATATTTTATCCATTTGACATATAGTCCCCATTTATCGTCCTTAATAGCCATGTATTTTTCACACATACTATGGAAATCTTTCTTGAGAATGGAGACTTCTCCCACAATATTCTTATGAACATTTTTGTGGGCTTATATTGCAATGGAAATTTCAACCACCATATTCAGGTCAATTTTAGAGGTCTTAGGTTTAACAAGAGTGCATTTATTAGAATCCTTTGTGTGAAAAGAAGAATTGTCCTTTGTAGAAGGAGGGGATTTCTAGAGTCATCCCAAGTATCAATGTTCTCCTCCACTTTCTTGTCAATAATTCATTTTCCTTTATCCTTAGCAACCACAGCCTTTTTTAAATTGTAATGATTATCCTTTTTAGTATATTTGAGATTTTTATTATTCACATTAGGGGTTTGATGTTTAGAGTTGGATTCAAGCTTAGGGAGCGAATATTGTAGGGGATTCCTATCATTGCAAGTAGAGAGGGGATTTTCTTGAGGTGTCACTAGAATCTTAGGTTGTGCTTCCTTCTAGATATGTTGAATTAGGGAAAGGTGGTTTAGAAAGTCAAAATTATTAGATTTATAATCCTCAACAAGAGGATTCCAAGGATTTAAAAAGGAAAAAAGGGATTATCAATTTCCCATCTCTTATGAAGTGGTTGAGGGGGAAATGATAGTCCTGATGGGATTTTCCTAAATCTTCGCTCAAGAGTGATATAGATCCTTTTTTAAATATTAAAGCTATCTATTATCAATGAGGAAATTTAAGAAGAAGATAGAGTTCAAGTAATTAATTTAAACCCCATTTAATAAGTGGAACTATGTAACATATCTAAGAATAAGAAAAATTACAACTAAAAAAACCTTTAAAACAATATAGACATAAAATGATGCATCCATGTTTTAAAGTTGTTCTAGTTTTATGGATTTTATTTCAATCATGATATTAAATGTCGAAGTCTAAAGAATGATTTTTTTTTACATTATTTAGATTAAATTAAATTTAAGAACCCACTAGAATGTGTAGGGGATATAATTTCTCTCTCTCTCTTTTTTAATTTAGTAAATTATGATATTGACTTTTAACAATCATTCCATTAAATTAAATCTCTAGAAAACAACAAAATATGTAATGTAATTTGGCTTGTATTTTTGAAAATTAACCTTCTTAATCTTTAAATTAATTATAAATGAAATAACATAGCACAATTTTGGCTCTATTAAATTGAAATGCCTAGGCTGTTGGTCCAATGGTGAAGTTGTTTGGCTCACAAAGAGCCCACCCGGGTTCAATTCTTGGTGAGTACAAAGGCTCATAGATATCGTAATAAGGGATGGGCCGAGAATGGAAACCCCTCAATCCTTGGCATCTAAGCCTAAGAATTCTGTCACCTCACCCGTGCAAAATAAAGGTTCAATTAAAAAAAAAAATGCCTTCATATTCATTAAATAGAATCTTAAAATTAAATTTAATTATTGCAATTTATATTCAAAATGAATAAAAACAATTTTACATAAACCATGATATATAATTAAACCAACCAATTAATTTAAGATAATTATAAACTTATTATTATTTGATTGAAGTACTAAGCTTTGTAAAATAAAATTATTTTATAACAATATCTTGAACAACAATTGGTGCAATGCAAAGTGGGCTGACAAGGAATAATTTGTAATGGGTTGTCAGTCTTTCATCTCTGTAATGTCTGTCAAAAGTGATAATGTCCTTACTCCCACTAACATCTTAACTTATTCGAGAGAAAATTATTCTATGACTATCATTTCAGCTTCTAATATATGAATTTAAAACGTTCAACTTCACTCCGATATGCAAGTTATTAGGGTTTTTACTTTGTTGTAGGTCATCCCAAAGTTGTGCAAGCAAGAACGACATACAATGAGCATAATTTATAGGCAAGAAATACACATATGATTTTTCAGATCCAAATTTTCTCAAGGAGAGAAATCATATAGATCCTAATTTAGAATTTACAATTCCATCCTGGCTATACATAATTTTTACGGTCCCGCACTTGCTCAATTTTTCAGTTCTAGAATCTCTAGTGCATAACCCATAACTCTAGATATTCTTGTTCCATTATTGTGAGCACCCATATTATTTTTGAATCATCATGAGAAGTTAATTTTATCTCACCTCTAATATTTTGAGAAAGTACTTATCGTTTATCAATTATTTGAATCATTTAAATGTTGAATACATTATTCTTGTTTTGTAGAATTCATGTTGGAAGTTAATTAGTTCAAAATAGTCTACATGTTTCTAACCCTTAAATATTTATTTTTTTGTTTACTTTCGACATCATATAAATTAATTAGGGTGTAAATAGTAAATAAATTCTTTTAAAATCAAATATCTCACACATAATTATTTGAAAACTCCCAAAAAAGAACCTTCTAATGGGAGTTTCAGGTCTTTCATAATCATCTCTCTATTACACTACTTCATATCATTTATACTCTTAAAATTTATTTCCCTTATGGTCTATTAGGTGTCTCTAAAATTCCATTTAGTGTTATTAATAATGTCATTATAAATTACATGCAAATTAATTTTACATCCATTTTCGTATAGTTTGCAACTTATGTGTAATTATTAGTAAAATAACATTGATAATAAGAACAAATTAGTAATCTTTATTATAAAAAAGATCAATCAAATACATTGTTGAGGACCAATATCATTGGATGTAAATAAGCTACATGGATTAGATTCCTACTTTCATTTTGAATGATGCCCAGAAAAATAATATATAAAAAATGATATAATATTTTATTGAAAAAATAATATAAAGTTGATAAAAATATAATAATGAATTAATATTTTTAAAACACGATTTTTTTAATTTATTAAAACTAGATAAATGAATAAATGTTTAGTTTTTTTTTATCAAAGGGTAAAAGTGGGGGTTTTGAAAGGACCTACCTCCCTTATAATGCAAAAGAGAGTCTAACATAAAAATCTTAGTAAATGGATGAGACAAAGATAAAAATAATAAAGTGGTATCTAGCTCATGCATGGGCAAACATCAGTTAACATAATGTCAGGAAAAAATTAGCTACCTAGCAAGATTATTTAAACTAAGAGAGGCTTCTCACTCTTTCACTGTTTTAATTTGTTTCTCCAAAGCTTTGAAGTTGTTTTGGTTTTCATTCTTATTTTTCTTAGTGCTCTTGGGTTTCTTACGCCCTATTCAACAAACTTTATTTTTTAAATAAAATACTACATAACATCCATATTCTAAATGGAATATTTCATTGCAGTTCTATTAAAATTAAGAATTTAATCAATTTTGTGTTTGAGGAGAATATTTTCTCCATTTGACATATCGTCCCCATTTATCGTCCTTAACAGCCATGTATTTTTCACACATACTATGGAAATCTTTCTTGAGAATGGAGACTTCTCCCACAATATTCTTATGAACATTTTTGTGGGCTTATATTGCAATGGAAATTTCAACCACCATATTCAGGTCAATTTTAGAGGTCTTAGGTTTAACAAGAGTGCATTTATTAGAATCCTTTGTGTGAAAAGAAGAATTGTCCTTTGTAGAAGGAGGGGATTTCTAGAGTCATCCTAAGTATCAATGTTCTCCTCCACTTTCTTGTCAATAATTCATTTTCCTTTATCCTTAGCAACCACAGCCTTTTTGAAATTGTTATTAGTATTTTTGAAATTTTCCAGTAATGATTATCCTTTTTAGTATATTTGAGATTTTTATTATTCACATTAGGGGTTTGATGTTTAGAGTTGGATTCAAGCTTAGGGAGCAAATATTGTAGGGGATTCCTATCATTGCAAGTAGAGAGGGGATTTTCTTGAGGTGTCACTAGAATCTTAGGTTGTGCTTCCTTCTAGATATGTTGAATAAGGGAAAGGTGGTTTAGAAAGTCAAAATTATTAGATTTATAATCCTCAACAAGAGGATTCCAAGGATTTAAAAAGGAAAAAAGGGATTATCAATTTCCCATCTCTTATGAAGTGGTTGAGGGGGAAATGATAGTCCTGATGGGATTTTCCTAAATCTTTGCTCAAGAGTGATATAGATCCTTTTTTTAAATATTAAAGCTATCTATTATCAATGAGGAAATTTAAGAAGAAGATAGAGTTCAAGTAATTAATTTAAACCCCATTTAATAAGTGGAACTATGTAACATATCTAAGAATAAGAAAAATTACAACTAAAAAAACCTTCAAAACAATATAGACATAAAATGATGCATCCATGTTTTAAAGTTGTTCCGGTTTTATGGATTTTATTTCAATCATGATATTAAATGTTGAAGTCTAAAGAATGATTTTTTTTAACATTATTTAGATTAAATTAAATTTAAGAACCCACTAGAATGTGTAGGGGATGTAATTTCTCTCTCTCTCTCTTTTTAACTTAGTAAATTATGATATTGACTTTTAACAATCATTCCATTAAATTAAATCTCTAGAAAACGACAAAATATGTAATTTAATTTGGCTTGTATTTTTGAAAATTAACCTTCTTAATCTTTAAATTAATTATAAATGAAATAACATAGCACAATTTTGGCTCTTTTAAAGTGAAATGGCTAGGCTGTTGGTCCAATGGTGAAGTTGTTTGGCTCACAAAGAGCCCACCCGGGTTCAATTCTTGGTGAGTACAAAGGCTCATAGATATCGTAATAAGGGATGAGGCCGAGAATGGAAACCCCTCAATCCTTGGCATCTAAGCCTAAGAATTCTGTCACCTCACTCGTGCAAAATAAAGGTTCAATTAAAACAAAAAATGCCTTCACAATCATTAAATAGAATCTTAAAATTAAATTTAATTATTGCAATTTATATTCAAAATGAATAAAAACAATTTTACATAAACCATGATATATAATTAAACCAACCAATTAATTTAAGATAAATTATAAACTTATTATTATTTGATTGAAGTACTAAGCTTTGTAAAATAAAATTATTTTATAACAATATCTTGAACAACAATTGGTGCAATGCAAAGTGGGCTGACAAGGAATAATTTGTAATGGGTTGTCAGTCTTTCATCTCTGTAACAAAGCACAATGTCTGTCAAAAGTGATAATGTCCTTACTCCCACTAACATCTTAACTTATTCGAGAGAAAATTATTCTATGACTATCATTATATTTTCGCAAAGCCAAATGGAAATGGAAGCGAAATTATCGGCCAAGGATTCGCAAATGTGAGTAAATTAGTAACTTTCTCCGCTACCGTCTAATAAAGTTTATCACATGTGCTCTAAATAACCCAAGACAAATATAAAAGGCGCCATTAGAGTCAAATAATTACATGTACAAGTGGAAAATTGGTTTATATACCTAATAATTCATTTAACCTTTAAGTACCTAGTTTCGGGATGTACGTGATGATTCAAGTTACAAAATTAAATTTTGGTGGTGCCACATGGCAACCGAGTATTTGGTGTTAAATTTTAAATTTAATGTCTATTTCATTGTGAAATGGTAATTTTATATTTAATTTTAAATTTAATGTTTATTTCGTTGTGAAATGGTAATTTTATTTTTTGATTTGATTTTTTATGTCCAAGGTGTTATCCCTATGGGACAAGGCTTTGCGGACATTCATGGGATTGTGTCAAATTTGACGGTTTAAATGATGGTTTTGTTATTTTTAACAATTTTGTTTTTTTTTTATTTTGCATGTTACTTTGGCTTTACTATTTTATTTTATTTTATAGCTTTTGCTTGCATTAACTTTTAAATACAGGTCACTAACTCTATAATTTCATTCTTTAGGCTCTCCAAGTTCCAGTCAATTCCCTGCGTTAAATTGAATTTTGTAGGTCTGCATTTAAAGTTTGTTTATACTTGTATGTAGCCGTAGAACTATATTTTCTTAGCCTCCTCTTGTGATCATTTCTACAACTTCGGTTCTTGGTCAATGAGGTTCTGTTTTGTGTGGTGCTTGTTTAGCTTTTGAGCCGCATGATGAGGTATTAACCGTAGACTTGTCCAAACTATCATCTGCTGTCACAAAAACTCGTCTTCCAGAATTGCCAAAGGAAACTTGTTCATCCTTTGAAGGTTCATAGGCTGCCACATTTTCCAGCAACTTCATGCCCCTGTCATCGTAGACAATACCAGTTACTTTAGGAAGGTGTGGACGGTTCTTCACTGAGACTGTTGTTGTCTGAATTTTTTCACCTATTTTAACTGTTTCTCCATCAACCAGATCCTTTGTTGGATTACTCTTTTTACATGATGGTGATGATAGAGTTGTCTTGGATGTTTATGATGTTTTCTCAATTTCCACACCCATTCCACTGTGATCTTCACTTGGAATACCAATAGATGATTTGTCTCCATCCTCACCTTCTGTGAGACCATCTTTAACTTCATTGCTCTGCCAGGACTTGGTATTTACGTCTACAACAGTAATACCATGAGAAACATTAATCTTCACTTTCTTTACTCATCGTGCAGGATGTCCCGCAAAATTTTGTTTACCATATAATCATAAAATAACAGGTTTCTAGGTGGAGAAAGCGAATATCCATGTAGACTCACAAGATTCCTATGCTTGATGCTTCCAACTATTTCGAGCTCAATTCCATTTTCACGCAAGCTTTGTGGGTAGTGATTGTGCAATCTCTTTATAGAAATTTGATTACAATTCTTTAGAACACATTTATAAATAGTGCTTGTAACACCATAGCCATAATCATTTTACTCATCGTGTAGGATGTCCCATAAAATTCCATTTACCATGTAATCATAAAACAACAGGTTTCCAGGTGGAGAAAGTGAATATCCATGCATACTCACAAGATTCCTATGTTTGATGCTTCTAAATGTTTCGAGCTCAGTTCCAACTTCACGCAAGATTTGTGGGTAGTGACTGTGCAGTCTCTTTATAGTAGAACACATTTATAAACAATGCATGTAATCGCATATGAATGGATGAGATTGAAAACCCTTTTCAACCATTTCATTGAGTATGTCATTTTCTTCTTGCAATTCCTTTCCTCGCATACCATACAGATGAAGACTTAAATTTCTTCAGATAAAGAATTAAATATCCTGCACCCACGGATCACATTGTCATTAGATAAAAATTATCAATACAGGCCAT